>CM074724.1:264093096-266493096 GCA_037306005.1 Rhinophrynus dorsalis | reverse complement strand
GAACCATCATGAGAACAATAAGAGAAATAATACTGGGACCCACTATGGCTGTTCAAATATGAGAAGAAGAACTACAGAAAAGAAGGAGGAATAATAATAATAATGATAATAAGAAAAATTGGTGTAACAGTCCAATAAATCTAACAAGGAAAGGGCAAACCACTCAGATTCCAGAACAATCGGCCAGGCCACATACACACAAAACATTGAATACCTGGACTCAGGGACTGTAGCAAGACCAAAACACAAACAACCAGACCATTTTCTAGTGCAGGGGACAAGGAAACTATTCCAAAATTGGGGGAGACAGGAGTGGAAGAACTGCTAAATATATGCAAACAATCACAATACAGAATATGATCTATAGATCAACAAAGATAAGAATTGAAAACCATCCAACAAGCATAAAACAAGACACACACAGGAGAAGAGCTTGGGTACTTAAATGGAATCACTGTAAAGATCAAAGGATTGATGTACTCACAATATTGTTTCCCACCGGCCCATATGTGATGGAAACTGGTGAGATAGCCAGCGGGGATTAACAGCCGGTCCTCCCTGCAAACAGACCACACTTCGTTCTGGCTTTCAGAGGTATCTATACCGCACAGGATAAACGGATGTATACTTGATACAGGATCCTATGAAGAAGTGGTCGGATGACTACGAAACATGTCAGGAGATTTATTGTTTTGTTATTTTAATAAATACATTTTTAATATTATAAATCCTTTTGGTCCACTTGTGTCAAGTATACATCAGTTTATCCCATGTGGTATAGATACCTCCAAAAGCCAGAATGAAGTGAGGTCTGTTTGCGGGGAGAACCGGCTGTTACTCTTGTGTCTTGTTTTATGTTGTTCTCCAATTTTTTGCTTTTTTGTCGAAAGTTTTCTCCTTTTCGCCTTTGCAAAATTTTCCTCTTTTTCGCCTGTTGTCACACATTTTTTGCCTATTTTTCCTATAGGTATTACATTTCCCACTCTAATATTACTTCTTCTGAGGGCTGTAGTTTAGCAATAAGTGTCTGAAAGTCAAAGTTGTGAGTCCTACAGTAACATATGCCTTGAAAAATTTGTTAACATGCAGAATGCATTTGTCCTTTGCCCACAACACTAACTTCCTGCTTAAGTGACAGTGGCACATATTCATTATGATGATGTCAAGTAATAAAACAAATAAAGTACAACCTACAATGTGGCAGATGTGTATTGTAATGGTGGTGTTGGGGTACTGGCTGGTATGGTGTGATTTGTGTATGTATATAGCTTTTAGTATTGTCATGTTTGCGTCAAATCTATATTATCCTTCTCAGATTATTGACACACATTACTTGTCAGTCATAGCAGTGGTCCCAAGTGGGGGTAGATGGTGGAAACCTTTCTTCACATCCCCCTCCACCTCCTGGCTTTGTCTGTCATACTTCTCTGCAGCAGGAACCATAGGTGTTATTTGAACTGAACTAACCATTGGCACTGGCAGTAGCACAGTCTCTGACACATAAATAACTACACTGCTTCTTTTTTCTGCCCTAGAGCCCTGGGAACTTTTTAAAGTGATTCTGCTGTTGCTAGCTGTGGCACCTTTGGTCTGCTGATAGTGAGTCTCCCAGTCAGACCTGTGGTTGTGCTTCAAGTGGGATCTCATAGAAGAGGTGCTTAGGTGTGAGCCTGCTTTCCCCCTACTCACGTGCTTTTTGCACAGGCAACAGACAGCAACATGCTTATCTTGAGGATCCTGAGTGAAGTATCTTCATGCTGTGGACTTCATGGAATGAGGGATTCCTGAGGTGCTGCTGCTGCTACTACTGGTGCTAGATGTTGATACAATTCTACTGCCACTACTAGGTGTCAAAGGTGCAGCACCTACAGCAGCAGCAGCAGCAGAGGCACTCGTCATATCTAACATTGTGAATGTTAACCTGTGTTAACTATGTCGTCCTTAGTGGACCTAACCTGAATAACTCACTCCTCGGAGTCCTCTTAAGATTCTGAAAAGATTGTGTTGCAGTAACAGCTGATGTATAACAAATGTTCCATTGCTTTCTTGTCCTCGAAGATCACAGAGGCTACCTGAGGTTCATGTGGTATAAAAATAATGACCTCAATAATGATATCACAGAATACAGAAAGAAGGTGCACATATTTGGGAACAGCACCTCTAAAGCTGTGCTATCTACAGTCTGAGGTGAGCAGCCCAGGAGGATGAAGAAGAGTATGGCACAGATGCTAAACAGTTTGTCATGAGACATTTTTATGTAGATGATGGACTTACCTCTTTCTCCAGCGATGAAGAGGCTATCGACATCCTGAAAAGAACAAGAGAAATGTTAGCAGAGTCTAACGTAAGGCTGCACAAGATAGCTTCCAAGAGCAGCAAACGTATGGAAGTTTTTCCCTCAGAGGACCGTGCAAAAGACCTCAAGGACCTGGATCTAGGAGTAGATCACTGCCCCTTCAAAGAAGCTTAGGGCTCAGCTGGGATCTGAAAACCAACAGCTTCACATTCCATGTATTCAGAGAAGAGAAGTCGTTCACGAGAAGAGGTGTCTTGTCCACAGTCAACAGCCTGTACAACGCCCTAGAGTTCTTAGCCCCCATCACCATGCAAGGCAAGGCTTTTATGAGAAATTGCTATTGAACATGAGCAAAGTGAATGGGACACACATATCCCTGAAGAGAAAGAAATACAGTGGAAGTTGTGGAGGGACTCATTAACAGAACTTGAGCAGTTCACCATTCAAAGGTCCTATGTACCTGTTTCCTTGTCTGCTATGCAACAAAGCGAACCATGCGTCTTCTCAGATGCACCCACTATGGCCATAGCAACAGTAGCCTAAGAGTGATTGACATTGAAGGACAAAGTCATGTTGGATTTATCATGGGAAAGTCCAAACTTGCTCCACGTCCTGCTCACACTGTTCCACACGTAGAGCTTTGTGCTGCTGTCCTAGCAATTGAGATGGCAGACTTGATCATTGATGAACTGGACATTGAAATCCATGCAGTGAAGTTTTACACAGACAACAAGTTTGTGCTAGGATATATTCACAATACTTCCAGAAGGTTCTATGTGTACATGTCAAACAGTGTGACATGCATAAGAAAGTCCACACACCCAGAACAATGGCACTACATCAGTACAGACAAAAAGACAGCCGACCATGGGACTAGACCTGTGCCAGCAGTTGGCCTCAAACACACTAACTGGTTCTCAGGTCCATTCTTTTTGATTAGATCAGAGTCAGAAGAGACTACTCAGTTAGAGACTTTTTAACTTGTAGAACCTGATAACGACAAAGAAGTACGGCCACAAGTTACAGCGTTCATTACCAAAGCTACTGGAGGCAATCTTGGCTCACACAGGTTTGAAAGATTTTCCAGCTGGAAGTCACTCAACCGAGCAATAGCAAAGCTTACTCACCTGGTCAAATACTTCAGCAGAGCTACTAGCATGGAAAAGTGTAATAGCAATTATCTTACACAACCCAAAATCACCATCATCAGATGTGTTCAGCAAGATGCTTTTAAAGAAGACATCAAGTGCCTTATTAAAGGAGAAGAGAGCTCAAAACATAGTCCAATCAAAAAACTGAATCCTGTCTTTGATGAAGACAAAGTAATGAGAATTGGAGGTTGCACGTCTGCAGTTAATATAACTGTGGATAAGAAACATCCCTTCGTCATACCCAAGAATCATCACATTTCATTTCTGTTGGTAAGACATTATCACGAGCAAGTTGCACATCAGGGTCACCACTTCACTGAAGGTGCAGCTGGATTGTGGATAATAGGAAGTAAACGACTAGTCTCCAGTGTAATCCATAAATGTGTAATCTGCAGGAAACTTAGAGGAAGACTTGAAGAGCAAACAATGTCAGACTTACCTGCAGACAGACTTGCCTCAGATCCACCTTTCACTCATGTTGGTTTGGATGTCTTTGGTCCCTGGAACATCCCTTCTCGCAGGGCCAGAGGAGATAGTGCAGAAAGTAAGTGCTGGGCTGCTCTGTTCTCTTGCATGAGTACTAGAGCGGTACACATGGAAGTGATTGAGTGTATGTCTACCTCAAACTTCATCAATTCAAAGATTTTTCTCTGTTCGAGGATAGCAACTTCGCTCAGATTGTGGCACAAACTTTATTGGCGCCTGTAAGGAATTGAACATCATAAAAGAAGATTCTGAGATGAGTTCTTACCTTCAAGATCAAAGATGCACTTGGACCTTCAATCCCCCTCATGCATCACACATAGTAGGAGCTTGGGAGAGGATGATTGGAGTTGCTTGTCGCATTCTGGATACCATGCTTCTGAAGGTTGGCTCTACTTGCCTTACACATGAAGTATTAACTACACTTATGGCTGAAGTCATGGCCATCATGAACGCTCGACCTTTGGTTCCAGTGTCTACACATCCAGAAATGCCAGCAGTCTTCACACCTGCAATGTTTTTGAAACAGAAGATTGAAACAACAGCAGCTCCCCCACGAGACTTTAATCTCAAAGACCTCTACACCAAGCAATGGAAGCAAGTTCAGAGTCTTGCAGACATCTTCTGGAGACGATGGAAACAAGAGTACCTGGTGACACTCCAGTCATGCAGAAAATGTCAAATTGACAAGCCTAACTTGCAAGTCGGAGATATTGTTTTGCTGAAAGACACTCAGGTTCCCAGGAACAAATGGCCTGTCGGACTCATTGTTAAAGCTGTATTTAGCAGTGATAAGCAGATAATTTGCTAATACATATTTTTATAATTTTGTGTTTTGCAGTTTTACAACATAAAAATATTTTCAGTAAAGATTTCAATCGCTATCCCTGCCTACTGGGTTTTTATTGGGAATTTGTTTGCTGTCTGCCAATCCTTGTACTACAGACACATTGTGAGGGCAGAACATATATATATATATATATATATATATATCACACCATTTTTCATGTGAATACTACAGGGCTCAAAATTTCAAGTCCTGAGCTACTAGCCAGGCCTCGTCACCAGTTTCCATGCCTAGCCACACCCATATCCCACCTTTAACCCCCTGTAACCCCACCTATCTCAAGTTTCCTTTGATGAAATGACAATGTTTTATTCAGCATATGGCATAGGGAACAAAAACTGTGCAAAATTCCAACTGTTTTAACCTCCTGAATGCTAGCAAGGTCTACAACACATTAGCATCTCAAGCATTATAGCAGTTAAATGCTTAATTTAAATAATGTGAAAGTGTTTTAGGACCCACTACTTATCCCCACAACATGGTACAGCTGATTTGCCACACTTTATACATAAAGGCCTTAGTTAGCAACAGAATGCTTAAACTTTTAATGGCCATAGGATGGTCTAACAATAGCGCCACTGTAGAAGATCAGGCTATAGAGGTACATCTAACAAAAATTTCAGCTGCAATAACTGTCTATCAACAGTTGTAGTTTCCATGTTTTAATCAGTAGGATAAACTGTGAATTATATTTTCTCAGTATTAAGCTTTAAAATTATTTTAAAGCGCTGTACAACTAATGATTTAACCTGATGAGAACAGTCTCTTGGAGTCTCTCCTATGGGTCCTAGACAGTCTTGTCACTTAGAAGGCAGTCTCTATTTTTCACATGATATGCTCAGTAGTGTACTTTAGCTGCTTATCCACTCGCATACAGGATTTTAGATACTAGTCCATTTCTCGTTCTAGCAGAGTCTGATATTTTATATTCCACGCTCTCTTGATAGAGTTTTATTAATCCATTTGTATGTGTATTTTAATTGATTGACACTGTGATCAAATCTTTTTTACTACATTTATATGTTATTTGCTCTGTCTCTCCCCATCCCCAAATCTTTTTCCTGTGAATCCTTCTTGGGACTTCAGAGTGACATTATATTTGAGACCAGCAGCAAGGAACACATTTAGGCCACTGAGGGACCTATTAAACCATTACTATAATTCCCATATCAGTTTTGAGTCATAACCATCTTTAAAGTCATTGGACTATCTGTGCATCAGCTTATTGGAGAATTTCCATGACGGACATATCATAGGCTTGAATTGGACATTAAGTTCTATGGTTGCCAATTCCCTGCCTGTTCTTAAACCCCGAAAGTATTGGGTATATATAGTTTCTCTATTACAATTGGTCATCCCCTCACACTCTGTATATCACCTACATGTATATCAACTTTGAGCAGCGCTGTGTAACTTTTCCTTTTTTATTCTCTTAACTTGCCAAGTCCATGTGCAAATAGTGGAAAAATGTATTCAGTGGTATGTGACAAAGTCTCATGACTCTCTCAGTCGTCCACAATCTTTGTGCAGATCCTCAATCTAATAACCATTAAGAAGAGAAAAATGCCTAACCAGAAATAATGTCCCTTTGCAAACAATAGATCTCTGTAGAATGTTCCTAACAGGGAGCACTAACATCTAGTGGTAAGGATAGGGAATGCACAGAGCTGTCTAACTAACAGAGTTTCCAATCTCCCTCACTCAATTTCTCCTCGCCAAATGCGAGGAGACGAGTGGACATTTTGAGCCCTGGAATACTAGACACTGTAGTGTCCTAGGCTATATATGAGTGACTGCTATATTTTCTCTTTTGATTGCATTTTGTGCCCAGAGTAATTTGGTCATATAGTGTGCTATTAAAGTTGATATATTTGCCCTTAATTTTAGTTTTTCTTTTTTTTTTGTTTTAAATCAACAAATAAAAGTCAAGCTTTATTTTTATCATTAGATGCCATAGGTTATTATAATGTATCATATGTGGGTTTGTAAAGTACCTAGCATGTAGTCCCTCTGTATAATATGTATCTGTTCTTACTGCATAGCACCTTAAATATATATAAATTTATATATGTATATTAGTCCTTACTGTGCTGGTTGCTACCTCACCATCACCAGCATTCACATCCATCACATTAAATTGAACTTTTTCTTTTAATTACCATTTTGAAAATCATGGTTAGCAGGAGGCTTACAGAAAGAAAAGTCTTCAAAATTTTTGTTTTGCAGGCTTACATAAAGTCAATTACGTTTAAAAATATAAAAAGTAGTGGCGCTTGCAGACACTGGTTCAGAATAGATTATTAATATGTGGTACTATTAACATATACAAATTGAACTCAAAAAACAATGTTTCCTATATAGTTGTATTCTATTCAAATGGATTTGTTATGCATACGTTTCCTGAGGAAGTTAGATTGAGACACACAGAAGTATTAATTTTAAATCCTACTATCCTGTACAATGAATCTCTTACACTTCCTTTCCCATATATTTGTAGCCTATTCAAAGAGATACCTCATTCATACATTTCCTTGGGAAGTAGGAATAAGTACCACAAAATAATACAACGGATCAACAATCAAGAAAGATCTTTTAGACCCCCCACTTTCTTCTTTGATACTAGATTTATAGATGTACATAAATTTGTGAGAAGGAAGAAGATCCTCTGAATTTAGATGAAGAAGCTCTCTTGGAGGAGGCAGATGAAGAATTTGTATTAGAAACTTTAACTGAACTTTGGACAGAAAATCATACAAATGTAGTGGAGGAGCAAATCTCCACCAGTGACACAATTCCCAACTTTAAACATTCAGGATTAAAACCTACCTCCAAATTTAATCCAATACACTCTAGAGGTCGTCATATTGAAACCTTCCTAGAACTTGTGATACCTGACATCAAGAAATTATTC
This sequence comes from Rhinophrynus dorsalis, assembly GCA_037306005.1. Taxonomy (NCBI): domain Eukaryota; kingdom Metazoa; phylum Chordata; class Amphibia; order Anura; family Rhinophrynidae; genus Rhinophrynus; species Rhinophrynus dorsalis. The sequence continues at coordinate 266,485,408 of CM074724.1, read as the reverse complement.
AAGACACCATATAAGATCAAATATAACCTCTCTAAAAAAGAAAAGGAAAGTCTGGACAAACTTATGAATGAACAATCCCTAGTATTCAGAGAGGCAGATAAAGGGGGCGGAATAGTTATTCAAAATAAAAATGACTATTTGAAAGAATCACAGAGGATACTAGAGGACAAAGAGTTCTATGAACAACTTTCATCAAATCCTATGAATTCTTATAAAGAAGAGTACAATATACTTATATCACAAGCATACCAGACAGGCATCCTCAATAAAAAATAATTTCAGTTTCTTACAATAAAGTATCCTGTTATACCCATCTTCTACCACATTCCAAAAATACACAAAAGTCTACAGAATCCTCCAGGCCGCCCAATTATATCTGGAATACAATCTCTTACAAGTAACCTATCACAGTACATTGATCATTTACTACAACCATATGTCCAAAGAACCCCTTCTTATATTAAAGATTCAACACATATTCTAAGGAAACTGAATGATATTCAGTGGTCTGAAGGCTATCTTTGGGTTACATGTGACATCACCTCCTTGTACACAATCATTGAGCATAGATCTGGCATCAGTGCAGTGGAAAAGATCTTGAGAAGAGATAACACAATACCCATCGAACAAATTGATTTCATATTAGATGGAATTGCTTTTATACTTCAACACAATCATTTTATGTTCGAAAATAAACACTACCGCCAAGTAAGAGGGATAGCGATGGGAACCCGTTTTGCACATAGTTTTGCCAATTTATTCCTTAGTGTGTGGGAGGAAGAAACCATTTGGAATCATCATATTAAAGATATGGCCTTATATGGCCGCTACATTGACGACATCATTTTTATTTGGAAAAGCGGAGAAGATAACTTGAAAACATTATTTGATTGTATCAACAACAACAATCTGGGCCTACATTTTACATATACCAGTAGTACCTCATCTGTAGTATTCTTAGATCTACATATTACTACTGAATCCAATGGCACAATTTCAACAAACACGTACCAAAAACCAGTGGATGTAAATGGCTTTATAGATGCTTCCAGCAATCATCACCCACAATCGCTTCACCGTGTTCCATACAGTCAATTCCTTAGGTTAAAAAGAAACTGCACAAAAGAAGAAATATTCATAAAAGAAGCAGAAGCTCTTAAGAGCAGGTTCTTGGAAAAAGGATACCAAGAAAATAACATAAAATCGGCATTGACCAAAGCCTCAAACATCCCTAGAGCACAACTCCTTATTAGTAAAGAAGAAAAAAAGAAGTCTAATAAAGAGGAGCCAGCTACAAATATAAAAAAGCCTAAGATTCCATTTATTACAAGATATACATCAGCAACCACACAAACTGAAAAAATAATCCGCAAACACTGGAACATATTGGAGGAAGACAATAAGCTTAGAAACATATTACCAAAAAAACCCAATTTTGTTTACAGGAAATCAGCAGATCTCAAAAAGAAGCTTGCTCCATCTTTGGTAACTAGTGACAGTAATGCCCCAGAAAAATGGTGGGTCCCATCACAAATTCCCTTTAAGGGTACCTAGAGATGTGGACACACTAGATGCCTTACCTGTGATCATGTACAACATAAAAGATCATCTTTTACTTCAAGAACGACAGGAGAAGTATTCCAAAACCATCAATACATTAATTGTTCAACAGAATTTATCATTTATCTATTGGAATGTACATGTGGACAACAATACGTGGGTCGAACAACAAGAGCAATGAAAAAGAGATTTTTAGAACATAGGAACAACATTCTACAACGAAATAAACAACATTCAGTGGCAAAACACTGTAATAATTGTCCCATGTTCAAGAATATTACAGATATTAGAATATCAGGAATTGATCATATTAAGAATACCACGAGAGGTGGAAATTGTTTTAAAAAACTTTGTAAACAAGAAAGCTATTGGATTTTTAAACTCCAAACTTTAGAACCCATGGGGATGAATGAAGAACTCGATCTATAGTGTCTGTAATACATACAATCGTAGTAGTCTATAAATATCTATTAGAAAGAAGTCTGTAATAATGATATTTAGGGGAAGGATGATCTTCCCCCAATCAATGACCATGCATGGCATAGATAAATTCTCCAATATTATTTAGGCTCTTAACTATTTACCTAGGAAAGATCCTATTTAGGCAGATGGAAAAAAATAAATAATAATGAGTTGAAACATCGAAGACCCCACTGCATTGCACAGCAGGAGTGACTCTAACAAACATAATAAATGCCCAATATAGCATTACATTTAGATGAAAATTAAGTACATCATATATTGGTCATTTCAGACTGATACTAGAGAAAAAAAAAAAAATATTTGGCTAAAGTAGACTACGTATATGGGAAAGGCCTGCAAAAACATTATTATTCCAAAAATTTAAATTGCTTTCAGACATTCCTCCCTCTATGAAGAATGAATATTTGAAACGTTTAAAAACAATCGGGATAAGAAAAGATTATTTCCTAGTTGGCTCGTTAATATGTAACAATAAAGGTTATATTGTTAACCTTTCCAAAAAGAAGATGGGTGATTGGCTTGTTTAGCTTTTAAAAAAACCAGCGCAACGTCCATTGATTTCAAATCTCGAACTTGAGAAAGGGGACTAGTTCCCCGAAACGCGTTGATTAGAGATAAATCACATCTGTGTAAACCAAGTGGATCATCCTGTGGACCTCGTATCTTTATATACAACGAAGATTGGACCGCAAGAGTTGTCTCGGAACCAACCACTCGATACAGACGGAGAACCAGAGGATCGCTGTGGAGAGGGGAGAAGATTATGTGACCTACGGGATTGACTTGCTATGGGTCCATTAGCAAGAAAGTATCCTGTGAGCGGCTAGACTTAGTAGAAGTGAAGTGTCTAAATAGCTGCAACAATATACCCTACTATATATAAAATAGAACCATACTCCAAGCCTAAGGAGATAGGGTATTTAAGGTGTATGACACATCTCCATCATCCACTATATATCCTCTAATAGGTCCCGTTATCTTGTGTAGTTCGATCCGGTCGGATCCACTTTTTACACATATATATATTTTTTTATGTTTAAAATTGTAATACTTTTAACGTTTATCATAAATATATTAATATATAATAAGTATATTCTATTTACCAGTATTTTTTAAGTTTTCTCCGAATCAGGACTAATTTTATTTGTATTTGATCCTTTAAAATAAACCTACTTCAAATTCCTTTTTGCCCAATCCTATGTTCATTTTTTGATTATATTATCCACCAGTACTACACTTAGAATACTTCTGTGCACTGTCTTCTTTTTTCTGTTTTTTTACATAAAGTCAAACCTTTAAAATATTGCAGTAAAACTAACATTGAGAAATATATGCTTTCAGGCATGCAACAAAACAACAACACAAAACAAAAGATAGTTGCTATGGGCTAGAAGATAACTATACATCACGAAAAAGAGGTTAATGTAGTATTTCTAATAATGCTGCTACTATCCAGTGTGAGAAAAGAACCTGCAAGTATATATATAACAAAGAAACCAAGGGAGAGTGCTAAAATAACATAAAATGAAATAGGAAAATATAATAAAACTGAAAAATATAAATTATTGATACATCAGAGAATCCCCATTTAAGTGCTCTCAACACACTGACAACCGCCCATACCACTAAATCAATGCACGTACAGGTGCCTGTCTGTGCCCGAGGAACCCAACTGCAATTCTACACCAGGCCCCCAAATAAAAATATAAATGTATCCTTCAAGGGGAAAAAAAAACCTAGAATCTATCCTAAAAATATATGTCCCAATATTGAAGACTGCGGAAACAATGTATCCTTCCTGATTATGAGACCGCTTCTGTCCACAAAAGGTCTTTACTCACCCCCCCACTGGCATTAGTGTGCAGCTGGTTGTGGGGAACCTCGGCTGTTGGTCTCTTCTGGGGCTAAGTTCTTATGTTTGTAATTAACCTGGCCACCTCCCTGGTGTAGGTATTCAGCAATATTCTTTGCCACAATGTAAAGCCGGGTTCGTACCCACTATGTCAAGCTGTAGATGTTTCAGCTGCTTCACTCCTTCCTCACTGCAAAGGTGATCAGGTATTTGCCTAATTTGTAGCAGTGGGGTGTGTAGTATATTGGTGGTCAGCAGGCTTTTCTGTGAAACAAAGTATTCACCCGATGTCCCTTAATGTTCCTTTGGAATAATGGAGTAGGGTCTCATAATAACAACTCCAACACGTTTTGTACAATTGTACTTTCTCAAGGAGAATCATATTAGCTAATAATAAATGTTGTACACAACCTTTTAAACTTTGTTTGATCACCATTTATCCTATAGTCTGTTAATTGTAATGTTCTACAGCTGTCATGAAGCCTCGCATCCGGCTACAACCTATGCAGATGAGTAGCACCTAAAAACGAAAGTGAACCCTCTCAATCCGCATGGGAAACTTCCCAAACAAGGTTCCAATGAGAGCCGAGAACTCATGAGTAAGTTTATTAATAGCAAACCTTCTGATTTCACCTTAAGAGCACAAGACTTTTCTTTCCCCTCCCTTCTTAACAGCTAATTTTAGAAACCCAGGTTGCCTGTGTAGAATTTTTTTTAAGTACTACTATGAGACTTTTTTTCCTGGCAGTTGTGATAAGTGGTTTAAAGGAACACTAATACAAAAGTAGAAATTGCTCATAAATAGTGTTGTAACACTTACACATATGTAATAGTTTTTGTGAAACAATATTGGTAAATTAACGCTGTTAACTCCTTGAGAGTGAGGGTAGGAACATAACATGGTTTGACTAAAACAAATGCAGAGATTCTTTATAGTAAGGGCAGTAAGGCTATGGAATTCTTTGCCTCGGGATGTTGTGCTTGCAGATAATGCAACTGCATTAAAAAAAGCAATGGATGCCTATCTAGCACAGAACAATATTGATAATTATGACAGATGGCTTCAAAGCAGTTAAGATATTGATCCAGGGAACTATTTGACTACCAGTTGGAGTCAGGAAGGAATAATCCCCCCCACACACACACACACACACATGCTTGGGACTAGGTTGGAAATTGCTCCAGAGAGACATAAACAGTTATTTTCATATAGTTATATGTCATTTCTAAATGCACTTTTAAGAGCATATTGTTTTTAAAGATACAGTGTATACATTGAGCATTTTATAACGATTTTATTACCCGTAAAAAACTATGGTGTTTTACCATTTAGACACTCATTTGGGTTCTCTGCCTCATTGTCCTACATTTTTGTAATTATAGGATAGGTAGATTCTATGTTTTTTTCCCCTTGAAGGATACATTTATATTTTTATTTGGGGGAGCTGGTGTAGAATCGGCATTTGGGTTCCTTGGGCACAGACAGACACGTGTTTATGCATTAATTTAGCGGTATGGGTGGTTGTCGCTGTGTTGAGTGCACTTAACTGGGGTTTCTCTGATATATCATTAATTTATATTTTTTAGTTTTATTATATTTTCCTATTTCATTTTATGCTATTTTAGCGCTCTCCCTTGTTTCCTTTTTGATTTATTTATGCAACAAAGCTAACCTTTTTGTTCGCAGTCTCCAGGATTGCTGAAGCCCTGAAAAACTGTATATGAGGGCTCCAAGCTTGCCAAAACATGCCCTGAAAGAAAAGCTTGCAGGCTTCAGGCTTGCTAAACACAAGCCCTGAAAAAATATGCTTGCAGATGGCAATGGTTTCAATGGTGTTACTGCCAAGTAAGAGAATGAAGAGCACTTTGATGGTACTGATGGCGAAAACAGTGATATTTTCCCACACCCAGATCCTAGCTGAAGAAAATAATGTTGCAACTGTCACTGTCATTATCGGCCTTCCAGGATGGTGGAGGATTTCACTTGACCTTCTCTGAGCTTTTCTCCCATGTTCTTTGTGCAGGGACAAGAGGCACACTTACAGTGGCACTCAATATTTTTTTTGGGGGGGCGCTTCACATGCTTTTACACACACATCAGGGTGGTAAAATGACATGTGCTTAATGACAGCAGACGTGCCAAGGTGAGTCCCCTCCATTCCCCTTTTACATTGTTGCACACTGAACACTGCAGTTGCTGATTATTACACTGTAAAACAAAAGAAAACAGGAGAAGAGAGAGCAAACAAAAAGGATCCTCTAAGTGTAATATTTCAGCCAGATAAGATGCAAATAAACAAGTAATATATAGATAATCAAAATTAGAGAGAGATTTTAATCAAAATATATTAAAAAGATAACAAATAATGAAATTAACGTAAGTGAAGATTCGATGAAATGCAGATGAAGGAGTGTTTAATTTGTGCACCAAAGTGCGTAGAGCTATTCCCTTTCAAACTGTGACTTGAACACTCAGTTGATCCACGATTTTCAAACAGCAAGGCAAGTCTGAAGTAATCAGGAACAACAGTCACCCCAAGAATGCCATCACACAGAGGACAAGACCTACATCAATCCCTCCAGTCCAGGTGTTGAACACCAAACACGGTAGAGCACACCGGTGGTATACCTAATTTCCAGGACAAAGTGTGAAGACTGCTACATTGTCTATACAAGGCGCATGCTGACTGTAATCCATTAAAGTGTAACTACCACCTGTTTTAAAGTTTGTCATCTAATTCCCCACCTGGCGACCAGCTGCTCAGTAGTGCTAGTCACCAGAATAATTACCTGGTTAAATAGAACGAGACCCTGCTCCTGGGCTGACGGACAGTAGAGTGTGCAGACATCTTGCCAAAGTGAAGTCTTCCCGCCTGCGCTGTTAGTCCCTTTTGGAGCCGAACAGCTCCTAGCAACGCCTCCTAGAGCTGGCTGGAACTGACAGCGCAGGCACAAAGACGTCACTTTGGCAAGATGTCTGCAAGCTCTACTTCCTGTCAGCTCCGGAGCAGAGTCTCGTTCTATTTAACCAGGTAATTATTCTCGTAACTAGAACTACTGAGCAGCTAGTTGCCAGATTGGGAATTAGATGACATAAACTTTAAAACAGGTGGTAGTTCCGCTTTAAGGGGCTATCTATAACTTTCAATCTGCATTTATTCTGTTAGTATATTTACACTCTATACAGAGCGGACATTTCTAGCTTTCCTGCTACAGATTATATATTATATGTGTTGATTTTACACTTTTTTAATACCATTTTATGGATTTTATAAAAGCTTCACATTTGCTAATTTTGTTATTTATTAGTTTTATTGTTTTAATATATTTCGATTAAAATATATCTCTAATTTTGATTATCTATATATTATTTGTTTATTTTCATCTTATCTGGCTGAAATGCTATACTTAGAGGAGTCTTTTTTTTTTTGCTTTTCTCTTACATATTTACTGTCACATGAAATTAACCTCCTCATCTCAGTGCAATTTGCAAGGAACAATAAAAAGTATTGAAATTTTCCTGGTTCTCCCATCATGACATCATGTGGATCTTGCATTTGATCAACCAGCCGGTACTTTGGAATGCCAAATGTCTGACATATTGCCATGTTAAGGAGGTGTACTTTGGTGCTGTGCTAGTGGTCCTGTGTGTTAACAAGGATCCTGTGTGTGACCAGATTTAGATAAAGACCTGTTTTCCATCATTTATCATTGTACTTCAACTTACTATATCCATGCAAACACAATCAAGTTTTTTTAGTTGCTAGGTCAATTGAATAACAGTGTATGTGCTGCAGTTTTGGGCTCCACTGCTCAAAAACTTTCCCACAAAGTAAAATGTGCAAGAGTAGTGTTCAATGCATTGCATTGCAATACATTGGAAACATCTCTGGCACTGAACATGTTAAATACCTGAAGGAAATAAAGACAGAATGTTTGTAATAAGTGCATGGGAACACATGACACACATGGCATAATTTTTTCTTCTTTGGAGGGGGTTCAGATGTGGATGCCCTCACCAACTATCTGGTGACTCTTGTGTGTCTTGGCATTGTTGAGGGTGTCACACTTGAAGTGGAGGTGGTTGCTGTTGACCTGTCTGTTGTGCTCTCTCCACCAGCAACCTCACAATGTGATTATGCTTGTGGACTTTGATAAGCAGCTGTCCAAGCATTTCACTGAGTACAGTCCCAAAATGCCATATCTCTGTGTCTGGGATGGCACATTGGCATTCCAGACCACTGTTATTGGCAGCAGCTCTCTCCATCGTGAGCAAACACCTCGTGTTTAAGCACCTTGTCTCCCTCAGTAGCCTCCACTGAAAGGTGATGTATTCCTCATCCATCTTGGAGGTTCCAGTAGCTGCAGTAAATGATGAGGACATGGATGCTGCACATGGAGGTGCTGCTGATGCCTCTCCTTCTTCTTCTTCTGTGTTTGCCCCTTGAATATTGGTTCCTTCCTGTTCTAAATACACCTCTGATGCTGCAGCTGCTGGGGAAGCAAATGTGGTATCCACAGGTGAGACAGGGCCGGCATGTGAAGCAGTTGAGGTTGAGTGTTCTTGGACTATATATGGTTTGAAAAGTGGTGGTTTACATCACAAAACGCGTCAGACTCTGTTTTATCATGTTTTTACACTTTATCCATATATATGTTTTTTATACTGAGTCCCTAGATGCGGACCATACTAATAAACTAGTGTTTTTCTTATGTCAGGCTCCTTAGTATTATTATTATTTTTCTTTTTTTTTTATTTAGTTTATTTTGTTTTATATTTGTTCTTTATAGTCAATACTGTTTTATTTTTGGAGATATTATTTCCTTTTGTTTGCGGCAAGAAGCCACTGAGTGAATTGTTCAGGTGAATCATACACAGGAGGACCTGAGTGGAGACAGGTAATAATCTCCACTTGCCTGTTGAGTTAGATCATCTAACTAATGTGATTGGTGAGTACTATTCCATCACCTTTATCATTACAGTTATTGACTGTATTGACTGTATTACTTCCTCTCCCTTTCCCCTCTGTTTTTTATGTCATTGATTGGACCATTTTGGAGAGAACGCATCTGGGAATGAACAGCCCTGTCCAACTGAACATCACGCAGTGTCTGCAGTGGGATAGTGAATTTCCTAATAAGCCAGTTACGCTGTATGCTACATAAGTAGATTCACAGAATATACTTCTGTGAGTACAGCTGTTTTGGGTGTTTGTACTGTTGGTGGTGGCCATTTGTGAAGATTTACTGCACGAGGAGGTGCCTCTCCCCTGTCTCTCTTTTGTTCTGTACTTCAATAGTTTTAATGTTTGTCCCCCATAACATTATGCATGAGTGTTTGGGTTTGTTATCCTGCTGAGTGAAACGTGTTCTCCCACTGCTCGGCTTAATGTGTTCCATGAAGTCATGTTTTTGGACTTGCTTTGCTTTTCAACAAGTAAAAAAAAAAATTAGGGAAAGGAACATAGAAAGGATAAATATAAATATGGTAAGTTCAAAGCAAATATGGTACATCAGAGGAGATAAAGTGGATAAAATATTGACAAACTGAAAAAACAAAATGCCAAAAACATAATTAATAAAATTGTGGCAGGAGAAAAGGTTATATTAGAGCCTCATAAGATAGCTAATCATTTCCTGAACTTTTAACAGAGTTTATATAATCTCGATCCTCTAGGTGAGGAAGAAGATAAAATGGAAGAGGAATGAGAGTAGAACATATTTGTCCAATCTGGGTCTTCCAACCCTCAGTATGGAAGGTCCAGATGGGTTTTCAAATTTGTTCTATCAATTATTTGCAGTAGAGCTTAATCTGGTTCTTACGAGTCTTTTTGACAAAGTGATAATAGAAAAGCACTTTAGGGAAGAGATGCTTTTGGCAAATATAACACCTATTTTGAAATCTGGTAAAGCTAAAACAGATATTAAAAACTATCTGCCAATATCACTGATCAATGTGGACACCAAAATATAGTCTTCCATCATAGCTAATAGATTGAGGAGTTATATATCTAAATTTATCCACATTGACCAGTCTGGATTTATCCCGGGAAGATCTACAACATCAAACATTCGTACTACACTAGGGGTCATGTTTATGGCTTATTGTAGGGGTAAATCCATGCTGACCCTCAATGGATGCTGAAAAGGCCTTTGACAGGTTCAGTTGGATGTTTATGAGGAGACTCTTAGGGTTTTTGGTTTGGTGGTTTTTTTTGGAGGCAATTTGGGCACTTTATGATTCCCCAGAGTCCAGAATAATGGGTTCAAGAATTGTGTCACCGTTGCTTAGAATATAAAATGGCACTCACCAAGGATGTCCCCTGGCACCAATGTTCTATGTGATGTCACTGGAGCCATTTGCTCAAAGAGTCAGACAACAAGAGGGAATAGAGGGTCTTGAATTGAGCTCCTCTAAAATAACGATATCCCTCTTTGCAGATGATATAATTTTAACTTTGACAAATCCAGTGTCACCATTGAAGGCCTTGATGGAGGAAATTGGAATATATTTAACTTTATCTTTATATAAATTAAATGTTGAAAAGAAACAAGCTTTATTGATTAACACAAGTCTACAGACAGATAGTTTGCTTAGAGAAACATATCCCTTCCAATGGCAAGGGAAATGTATTCACTATTTAGGAATAGATATAACTTATTACAAAGAAGAAATAGTATTGATACATTTTCAACTACTTCTAAGATTAAAAATAAATTAAATTAGTGGAATCCTTTATATATCTCATGGAGTGGCTGAATAAATGTTATTAATTATTACGTGCTCCCTAAGTTATTATTTCTATTTAGATCAATTCCCATAAAAGTAGAGCATTATTGGCTGGGAGATTTCCAAAAAATATTTAGTAAATGTATATGGCAAGGTAAGATCCCCAGAATTTCATTTCCGAATGTTCTAAAACTATATCATACTTCAGTTCTGACTCACATGGTACATTGGTTAAGAGCCCATTTGGAACCACCACTGTGGCTTTCTATAGAACAAGAGGGTTTGGGAAGACTTGAATTAAAATTTTTGATATGGTCCATACTGGACCTTGTGAAGCTTTGGGGATGTGTTCTAAAGGAAAATTGGTCACAGTGTAATATCAAAAGTGTAATGCCTATGGGTCTCTAGTCTATCACACAAATGATAGATGACAATACAATATAAGAATAGATTTTGTTAGTGTGAGAAATACATTTAATCTCGAACAATCAAATGAGTTTGATTATTTGAGAGTTAAACATATTAAAAAAGAAATTCTGTTGTCTCATAATGAAATGAATGAAAAACTGTATAGTTTTCTTACAGCGAAATGGGCCAACAAGTTCGGATGTAGAGCTTATGATACTTTAGATAATCCCCCTCCTTTAAATCAGTGTAAACATATTGAGAACTGGCAAAGAAACTTTGCTTTTAAGGGTCTGGAATAAGATTGGTTGAAAGCAATAGAAATTTCTAGGAAATCTATACATTGTATAAATGTAATGGAAGTTTATTATAAACTAATATTACAATGGTATTTAACTCTGGAAAAATTGGGATGTATGTACCCAAAACAGAGAGGAAATCGTTGGTGATGTGGAATGGCAGATGCCTCTTATAAACACATTTGGTGGGACTGTATTTCAATTCAGCAATTATGAGGGAAAATTATGCAAAAAATTTCAAGAATGCTAAAAAAGATCTTGTTAACCACTTTATTTCACTTAAATCTTAAAAAAATTGAGACGCCGGAATTAAAACTTTTGATACATATCTATCTTGCAACTAAGCTGGAGATTGTGAGAAACTGGAGATTCCCAAAGCTATGGATTATAGACAGTACTGATAGCATGCCTTCCAAGAATGGGAAGTCACGAGGGGAGTGATAATGTGGAGGAGGCTTGCTCTTATGATTATTAGTGAACGAAGTAGTTTGGAAGTGGATTGACTTTATGTATTCTGGGATAGGAGATGTATTATACATTCTTTAAGAGTAATTTAATTATATCTATCTACCTATTGGTTTGTATTAAATGATATATAGTCAGTAGAAATATAAATGACTGATACTCGTTATTCTGTTTTTATAACTTCTGTACCTTTGTAATGTATGTTTTTGAATTAAAAAAAAAAGTTATCAGTATCATGAGGATCAGGATCAGTATCTGTTTGCACATTTCAGTTGTCAGAATACAAGTTTTTTTTTTTTCTTGTTTTTCCCTATTTTAAACACATGGGGTGGATGCATGAATGTGATTCCAAGCCAAACTAGGATCTGGAATTGATTATCTTGTAATACTACAGCTAAACACAAGTTTAAAGGGATAGTAATACTTAAAATGTAAAAAAAAAATATGTTGTACGGGTTATCCCCCTGAATGAAAGGTGTTTCATTCAAAAGTTATTAATTTTCAAAGTTGAATTTTTTAGGTGCAATATCACAGTGGCCTGAAATTGTGCGGTGGCGCTGTTGCTACACCATCCTATGGAGATTTATGGTCCCGGGACCAGAGCTGGCCATAGGATCATGTAGCAACAGCGCCACTGTACAATTTCAGGCCACTGTGATATTGCATCTAAAAAAATTCAACTTTGAAAATTAATAACTTTTGAATGAAACACCTTTCAGCAGTGGCAGTATTCTTGTTTTACTCAGGGAGCTAAACTCTACAACATGTTTTTTTTTACATTTTAAGTATTACTATCCCTTTAATCTACTTACTATTAAAATATGGTCCTTAACACTGCTTGCACCAAATGGAAGGTGATATGGGGTGTATGTTTATCTGAGTGGTGTTCCTTTCCTCTGCACCATGTTATACATAAAATACTAACAAGTACAGAGAAAATTGGTGCAACTAAATGGCATTTGTTTAGGCATATGGTCATTACTGGCATTAAAATCTTAACAACATTGGAGTGTGTGCACTGGCCTGCACTATAGCAATCATGTTCATATGAGTAGAGTAGCCTAAATGGGTGAGGACAGTAGTAGTAATAATCTTTACAAATAAACTAAATGATTCAGTTATATAATCTATTGTTCCTTTTGCGTGAAGGATAAGCCTCCTATGATTATGCACTCTAGTGTATGCCCCCAAACATAACTGCTGGAGTTGCAGGCTAATGCCAATGGAGCTGCACTGGCAGATTTGTACATCACTCCCATTGCGCCTACAGCTGAGACTAAATCTGTTAAAATAACATCCTTTCTAGTTGTACTACTATTATGTTTTCATATAAGAAGGAAAATACAGTATTAGACCCTTTAAAGGGATAGTAATACTTCGTTTTAACTTTATTTTATTTTGTAGGCATTAAAAAAAACATGAAGAATGATATAAGTCTTATCTCTCAATCCTTTATGGTTTATGTTTATGTTTTTTTAATGCCTACAAAATAAAATAAAGTTAAAACGAAGTATTACTATCCCTTTAAAGAAATATTAATATTTTATTTGTAGAAAAAAAACTTGCTTTAATATACAACTCGTTACTTGTGCCTCATTTACTTTGTAATTGTGTAGGGAAGTCATCTTAACACCTTGAGGGCTTGCAGTGTATTGAACATCCTCTGTAGTTCTCAATGAAAAGAATATGACTTTCTCCATTTTGTTGTAATTACTTGTTGAAAATATATATTATCACATTTTTGTATATAATTGCTATTAAAAAATGTTTCATGTTGTTTCTGTTCTTACTTGTAAAGTATGCCATCTTGAACGATTTGTCCAAAATGTTGATAATGTTGTTACAAGCAAATGCTTTCTAAAGTGTCAGTTTTCAATGGCAATGTGTAAGTATAATTTCCTTTAAATACTAAATCCTTCAGTATGGATTTTATATAACAAAAACGATTGCTGCACAACGTTGCCTGTTTGATTGGCCACTCTGCTCCTGACAAAATCACTGCCCTTTGTCGATTCACACACATATATACAATGTGCTCAATCCAAGAGCCACCCAAGAACCTACCCATACATAGAACCTGGCACATGATCTCCTCTATATTTTACATATATATATATATATATATATATATATAGCATAGTCCTTGGAACCTAAATCCCAAATACAAGCGCACAAGTGCTTATTAGAAATTAGGATTTATTTAGAGTCACTAATAAATCACTAAATCAATAAATCACGATTTTTAATAAGCCTTAGTGTTATCAGGCTAAAACCTCAGTTTAATGCTAACCGGAGCTTGATGTAATGATAGAAGCCATTCACACTACACCAAAGGGAAGCATGAACGCTGTCCCTGGGGCAGCTGGGAGGGAGGTGGTAGGAGAATTAGGAAGTCAAGAAGAGCTGTGCTGGAGATTCAGTGAGCCCAGCTTGAAGGGTAAATATCTGTAAAAGTAGGTAAATGAAAAAAAAAACACATTTCCTAATTCTACTTTAATAACTAAACCTATGGTAAAAACATTTTAAGAGGGGAATGTTCCCCTTTAATAAATATTCACGTGAAATTTCCATTAATATGGATATCCCACTAGCTCATACATTTTCAAAACGGTTGTCACTATATATTGCATTCAGTGAATAACATCCTAGCACATATGTAAGTTGTCTTTGTCTTTTGACTATTAAGACTTAATATTAATTCAATTAGTATGGTCCTGCTAGTGCACCTACAAGTGATCCTTTTAGAGCGGTTGAAGAAGGACATCGGTTTAAATACCTTTTGTAATAATGTCAATGGAGCTTACATATAAAGAAATTCAAGAACAAGTTCTGAAAAACGTTCCCAACACTAAATTGCAGCTAACTTATATATTTCTAAGGGGCAGTAGAACACACACTGAACAGATTTCCTGAATCCAAATAATTTTCATCCAAAGCAAGACCAGGCAGACCTAAAGTGAACAAACTATCAGAAGACCAGTGTATGAGTGGGGATGCTTTGCCTATTTTGGAGCTGGTGACTTGCACAATATCAACTACATTTTGACAAAAGAGAGGTACCACTCTGTTCTGCATATCATCCCTTCTGGCTTAACATTGTGTGGAAGAGGATTAATTTTCCAGAAAGATGTTGAGTTAAAGCAGTCATAAAGGCGAATGGTGGTCATAGCAAATATTGAACATTTTTGATTTTCAGTATGTGCTAACAAATATATTTTTTACTTTTGTTATGAACTAAAACTCAAACTCCAGCTATTCTGGAGCAAACAATAGGAAACATACCAAATAAACATACTAAAAATTGGCTTCACAATGATTTGGAGACCTCTATAGCATTCAACGTGTTAAAAGCTACATTTAAATAAATATAAATATTTATTTGTCTAACATGGTGCAGTATAGCTCCAGTTTTCCATTATAAATAGGACCAGTTGTTTGTATTTTAGAATATTCCAAGCCTCTTTTGATTTTGAGCAGGAATTCTTATGTAGGTACTTCAAGTTCCATAGCTGGAGAACTTGACCCCACATATTTTTTATTATAAATTGTAGCTTGATTTCAATAAACTTTTCAGCCTTCAACAAACTATATGCTCTGAATGAATTTGCTGTGGAAGACATCTCAATGATATTCTGGGCTGTTCTGTATCAAAAATGAAATCACAGTGTTACCTTGAATGCAACAGTCTCGTGTCCCATGGAATTTAATATATATCTATCCTCTTGAATTTTGAATGAAATGGCCACTGATAGTATAGATTCAACAGCATTATTTTTGTAGAAATGGAGAGTGAAGATGTCAATTTCTGTAAGAAAATATATGATTACTAAACCAGTAATGTGTTTAATAGAGTGCAATTACAAACATACTTAATGATCACATTGTTTTATATCCAAAAGTCAACAATAGAACATAAAGAACAGTCACAGGCTGCCTAAAGGTGTATAGTGAAAGAAAGATGAGCCTGCAAGTCTACCAGACTAATAGGAGATATTGTGATAGCCAACTGAAGAAGAAGCAGTTATTTATTAAGTTGCTATTCTTATAAAAGGGGCAGCAGAAACACTGGTGGCATAACACACAACCGACAACCCTATAATAAAATAAATCTTGCCTCAGCTACCATAGTCCCCTGCATTTAAACTACTTATAGGTAGAGCTGGAGGGAGGAAGTAATTGTAAGGATTGAGGAAGAAGCTGGGGTGAAGGAGGAAAAAGCTGGGATGAGGCAGGAAAAAAGCTTGGCTGGTGGGAGGAGGAAAAAGTTGGGCTGGTGGGAGAATAAATGCTGGGCTAATGGCGAAGGAAAAAGCAGGGCTGGAGAGGGTGGCAGGAGCATTGATAGGTTCCAAAAAGATCTGGGTCTAGAACCCAGGGCAAAATTCCAGAGTGTGCCCGCTACCCACAGAAGTGATGATAACCACATGTGTACACATACACACTTACATGTCTGTAGTACATGTTTGTACATACGTTATAAAATACTGAGATCCTTTTAACAATCACAATACTTTAACTCTTGGACTGCAAGATGGTTATGGCACTCAAAGTGTTAATATTGGGATAGTCAAAGACTGGCACTCAAGAAGTTAGAGTACAATCACTGTGATTTATGCTACATCGTAGCGTCAGGTACTCTGCAGCACACATGGCTAATAGGATCTAGTCACATATGTTCTTGATTAACTTACATTTTGTCTTCTTAAGTTCAAATAATGTTCTCAACTGGCATTCTGATTCCACTACTGACATCCTATGTGACTAGGTCCCAGTAGCCATGGGTGCTGCACATCACCTCACTAAGATTTAGCAGGATACACTTAAGCCATTACTAAAATGTTTCTCTGCTTTATGTTGTCTGACGGTTGTTTTTTGCCCATTGCGTGATGTACCGCTAAGAAAACTGGGTGCAGAATTCCCTTCATAAAAGGCATCAATTTGTTGTGCGTTAGCACTACTGCACACAGTTGAATGGCTGTGGAGATCTCTGTTCCATTGGTCTCAATGGACATTATATTATCGTCCGTTGCAATTTTAAAACTGCCATTAGCTGTTCATAAGACGGTTAATTGAATGGCTTTCAAAACCTGTCTCTTTTCTTCCCTTAACAAGTGAATTGAGGTCTTAATGTCTTCCTTGCAAGCATTGTTAGTGTCAATAACATTACTCTAGATTGTTAGATTTGTGGATTACTTTCGCTTTAAATTGCAAGCAGGCTGGTGTAGTTGCATATAAGTTGAATTTGCATGAAAGTGTACATGTTAGTGCAGGGTTACATGTCTGGGTCTGTCTACACCTATTCATGTCCCTCCTCTATTCTTCCTTCCTTTGTATGTCATGTAAAGGTGTACTGTCCTGGTTATTTTATGTAAAGATTTACTGTACTTCTGATCTGGTGGAATGTTGTTATTCTCCAGTAATGATACAAAGCTATACTGGCCTCACTAATCATTTTCCCTCCATGTCTTTCCTTATTTGGATCATATTGCAATGTGATTTTTCCCCTAGATGCATGTTACAGTTTTTTACACTTTTGAAACAGCCCTAAGAAGCAATGGGTTGGATATCTCTCTTGCCTCAAAGGGGTTAGAAGCCCAGTTACTTCAGTGGGAATTGTTATATGTCCCCTGTTCTGTAATTGGCTTACTTCAGAAATGGTGAACTTTCCCTTTGTTCCTAGGGCCCCTAACCTATGGCAACATGCATAGCGTACATCAGTTCAGACATAAAGCAAGCTGCAATGCCAAGCATAACCGCACCAATAAGAGATAATCCTGATAAGAGAAACTTGATGATTAAAGCTGACATGGAGAATTCCACTAAACCCTTTTTAAAGAACTCTGGTACTTTTGTTTCTTTGTTTCATTCAGAAAGTACAGAAGGGGAAGTGAGAAAGTGTCACTTACCAGTACCAGTAATCTCCTGTTCAGGGATTTTGTCTGGGAAGAAATGAAATAGAATTAGTTTAGCTCTGCACTTATAAAGCTTTCCAATTGAAATGTTAAACATTGAGGCTTACTGTTACATTTAAATTCCTACATTTGAGAGCATACTGCTGATTATCGGGTGTGCTCAGAAAGCCTTTTAAAAAGTAAGCAAAAAGAGTCATTTATTGTATCAATGACAGTAGAAGATAATAAAAAAAATAATTGTAAGGAGAGTGCAAGGAGGCACAAACTACCAAAATGGCTACAGAAATCAGTGCAACTAAAAAAAGGATTATGAGTGCAGTTTAGCAATAAAATGATAAATTAACATATAGAACTTTACTTATATATTCAACGGCAAGAAAACCTTTGTTAAATCCAGAGCTTAGTTCTCAATGAAATTCACAAAAGGGGTGGGAGAGAGGTTAGGTTCTTTGAACTTTGACTACGTGCCCCCATGTGCTTTGCTTATAACAGACATAACATTACAAATACACCCCTTTATTACGTCAGAAATTATATAATTGTGTTAAAACCAATAAACATAACACTAAAATAAATTTGTACTTCTAATGCAACAATACAACTCTTTACCAGGGCCGGCCCAAGACATTGTGCTGCCTGTGTCCAAGGATAAAATGCTGCCCACACCAAAACCATGCTCACATCCATTATGTTATATAATGCTGGGTGTGTGTGTCTCTATTATGTATACTAACCATTTGAGCGAGGTACTGAGCCCAACTTGCCTCTGTATTGGATTCCTTCACCTACGTTGGCCTCAACCTGATATGGAATTTTAAGCAGAAAAATCCTGGAGAGGTCTCCAACTCATTGCTTCAAAAGCTGTTGGAGATCTATCCAGCATTCATGGGAAAAAAAGCCCCATTTAAATCAATGTGACTGTTTTGAAATTATATTTGTCCACTGTGTCCAAGTTGGTTTGCCCCACAATTCCTGCTCCTTTGCTACTAAATTGCTCCTCATGTATTAACACATTAATAAAAGCTCTACATATGACAATAGTTCACATGTATCAACAAAATTTAGCTGTCACCCATTTTGTACATACAGCAGCCCCCCACTCAGTTTCCAGGGTCACCTGGCAGCTCTCACTCTTCACTAGCAACACGGAGCACAACATGGGAGGAGGGGAACGCACAGACACTATAGCAGGATAATCAGTATGTGCACCGTGCCCCTACAGCAGGACTCAGTGCGCCCTATGTACCGTTCACTGCTCACCGTCTCGATCCTCTCCTGTCATTGATCTCTGCTCCCCGTGGCTCTCTCTCTTTTCAGAGCAGAGCCTCTCTCTCTCAGCAGCCACCGAGGTTCATGCGGCTGTGCTCTAACTGCGCCCCCATTAGATGTGTGCCCTAGGCCGGCACCTACCTCACCTATAGGTAGCACCAGCCCTAGCTAAGAGGCACAGTTTTTTGAAGGCATGCTTCCTGTGATAGCATACCAGGACATGCAAGGAAGTATAACTGGGCTGGAGGGCCCCTCTAAGTCACCGGGCCCTAGTCAGACGCCTAAGTCAACTTGCCTGTGATCCAGCTCTACTGGCTGGCTGGCTGGCTGGCTGGCTGCTGGAGCTCCATATTCAGGCAGCTCAGCAGCCACATTCCTCATTTTCTGATCACCTACAACATGCCTTGAGACAGCAAATTGCCGCCCCTATCAAAGTGCCGCCTGAGTCCATGGACCCACCGGGACCCGTGTAAGGGCTGGCTCTGCTCTTTACCCAGCACCAAAACTGTACTACTATAAACACTCAATGTAATGCTCAAATAGAAGTACAGAAAAACAATAAAAAGGGTCTGATTTCTCCATTTAAAACCCACAGTGCCAAGAAGTACACATTGTTCAACAAATTGATTAGCAACACTACAGCTTGTCACCCAAATTAAAAAGTATACTAAAAAAAAACATAAAATGTCTACACACTCAGTAGAACCACTGCACAACATCACTTAACACTGGCAATAAGATTTCTAAAAATGATCTGTTACTGATGAGATCATCTGTGACATCACCAATAACTGTGTCACCAGTGTCATTGATGAGAGGAATTGTGATAATTGATTATGTCATTTGTAGTTGTCACCTGCAGGTTTTTTCTCAATCTCCTGTTGTGTCCAGATCTCTCTCTATCTCTCTCTCTCTCTCTTTCTGGCCCTTTAAATCATTCCCTTCCTTTTGGGAAGAGCACACTTAAAGTACTAATTCCAGCCCTTGTTCTGACTTCCTTGTTCTCACTCCAGTGTGTCATATACTTGAACTGGCTCCCCAGAGTACCTTCACTTTTTGTGCCTCAGCTAACAGCTGCTCCCATCTGATTCTCTGGTGGTTCATGTCAGCTGTCCCTCTGCTAATCAGCTGATCAGTCTCTATCTGCACCCTTTCCTGCATCCTGCAGTCCCTCTCCACTAGAGCAGGTTTAGATTCAGCTCCATTGTTCTTCTCTGCAATGTCCAGACCTCACTCCTACTCTCAGCTGTTTTGTTGCTCTCTCCAAGTATTTCATCTAGCTTATTTAAATTATCTTTCATCTGCTTTCTGCCCTCTATCTCATGAGAAAACCTCTACTAAGAAGTAGGGATGGGCCAAATCTCTCGCCATGTCCCAGCGAGAAATTCTGCGAAAACCACGTTGTTGTCTGCTTTTTCACTGGAAAATCCTCTTTAAACCTAGTAATTAAAATTTTTGCAATTTTCACTCATTGGCCAACATTTTTTCTCATGTTTTCAATGGCTAGAAAATTTCCACCCATTGATTTGCATTGTTTTTGCCTTTTTGCTAGAAAAACGTGACTTATTTCCGGAAATCAAACACAACAGAAGCAGCTACAGAGCGAGTTAGAGGTGCTGTGCTATTCTGCTGTGATCTTTTTCCAAAATTGAGGCAGGAGAGACTCATAGTGACTGCTATCACTATGAGCAGGTTTAAAAATAATAAATGGAGGAGCTGGAAGGACTCTTATGTGTCCACTGAGTCCGAGGAGGAGGAGGAAGTGAGCACTCCTGAACCAATGCTGTCCAGTCCCCCTAAATCACCTCAAAGGATCTCGAGGAATTTAATTAGAAGGGAGGTTGAAAAGGGAATGGGAAAAGAGGGAGGGAGAAAGGGTAGCACTAGTGAGAGCAGGACAGATTAGCTGTCTATGCCTGCTGATAGACACGCTGCCCCTGTTGCCAGTGCCACCAGTGCTGTGCCTGCTGCCAGTGTTGAAGCTGCTGCCACCAGTGCTGAAGCTGCTAGTATGTCTTGTAATACTCAGGAAGGGGGTAAGGAGAAGATGATGCCAAGTGTGACAACAGAGGACCCTAAGTCACATTTTCCATCCCCAAGCAGTCCCTCCAGTGCTAGTACTACTATTATGAAGAAGGTCCAGCAGCTTGTTAGTGTTAGGAATGAAGGAAAGGGTAATCAAAATCCTCATATTACTAGTGCATGTGAGGAGAAAGTCTCTGGGACTGAACTTGATGTGCTTGGTGTTAGTAGTATTGGTGAAGCAGCCAGTGGGACTAGTGTTAGGGGAGTGGTAGGGGAAGCATTTGAGAGCATCCAGACTAGCGATCAAGGGAGCCCACACCATTCCTCTGGCTCTGGGAGTTCTCCTCCCCATCCCTTCACTACAGTGCCCAAGTGGAACATGATCCTGAAGAAGCCAGAACTGGTGTTGGGGAACAGTAGGCTCAGAATTAATACCACCACCACCAGCAGGAGCATAGATCAGCTGCATGAGCCTGCTGATACTGCTGCTAGTCTGCCTTCTTCTTCAGGTCAAAAGGAAATGCCAAGTGTGAAATTAGGGGACCCTCTGTCACATTGCTTGTCACCTTCTCCAAGCAGCAGTGAGATGTCTGTAATAGAGCAGCAGCAGCACATAGGGAGCGGGAATAGTGGTGGTGGTGGTGATGATGATCATTGCAGAGAAGCTGGGGTGGAAGAGACATTGATGGCCTTTTTATCAGCATCTGAGAAGGAATGGGAGACAGGGATGAGGATGGGCATCACCACCACCACTGCAATGAGCTTTTGGAATTTGCAGAGTTGAACTGCTCTAATTCCTGCTGCTGCTGAGCTGCAAGGCCAGCAGGATGCTGAGAAGTAGGCTAGTGTGCCGCAGACCACCGTGGACACAGAGGGAATGGGGTCAACAAGTGATGCTGGACTAGGACAGGTTCCACTTGCCAGTGCCAACAATACTCCTGGTCCTAGTTGCAATGCTGAATTTGAGGCAATAGCAGCAACAGCAGCAACATCATCCGCTGCCAGCACAGACAGTGAAGAGGAATGTGGAGGACAAGAAGAAAGGGGCCTTTCTTCTCCACCTGTTCCCTCCCCCCTGAAGTCATGGGTGAGAGACTATTTTCCTCTTGGGGCAGGCACAGTGCAGTCATCACCAACTGCACTGTGAACAATTTGTGACAAGTCAGTGAGAAGGGGAAAGGAGGGAACATACCTTGGCACAATCTCCCTGGTATTACACATGAAAAATAGACACATGACATTTATGTCAAACATTTTAAAGCCAAACACCCATCACAGTAATCAAGCATCGCTGTTACTGTTCCCCCTGATTCTCCAGAAAGGCAACAAGAGGTTAGGCGGAGATCAAAGAGGAGGAAGAATAGAGAAACCCAACAGAGACTGGAAGTTCCATGATAAGCAAAACAACTAGCTCGCCATCACCATCACCTTCTTCCTCTAGCGTAACAACTACATATTCTGCCAATCCACCTCGTTCATCGTTACCTCCCCTGCCAAATGATAGCCGTTCTGTTCATGTTAGGATGTGGCAGTTCGTCTCTACTAATTGCACACTGTGTGGTGCACTGACCACACATGCCAGTGTGGTGGAGGAGGATTGATACCAGGTCATCAAGTGGCATCTGAGGAGATTCCATCCTGCAGAATATGCTAGGATGCTGGCAGGGAGGGTTCATCATTACTATTAAACTGTCAGCAAGTTGTCCTGTGTCCTTAGCGGGTTCTGGACAAGGGGTATAGTGACAGTGGCAGTACTTGGGTTCTAGTGTCATGGTGTTTGGATACAGTTGTGCCCCCAGATGTTATTTACCACACACACTGTGCACATTGCAGTTGCTTATGAGAGCCACCATTTCTGCTCTCAAGAGAAAAATGTATATTCTAATAACAACACACCCCTGATTTTGGAGGAGGGGCAGGTAGAGAAGAATTATTGGGCAACTTATTCTTTTCTCCACATAGACTGGGGGCTACATATTGTGCTGCTACTGCCTCAGGCGCATAACTGGAGGTAGTCGTGGCAAGTAGAACCTTCATCATCCATCACCTATGTTACTGCTATTGTTGATCCCATTCCCTTTCAGCTGACTAACCATCCTGCTGCTTAAAAAAACTCAGCAGCAGCAGTAAGAACAGCAGTTGCAAATTCTGCAGTTATGGACTCAGGAGAACATTTGACAATGACCAGTGGCCACTGGCCAACTTGACCTGTTGGCACTAGGCCAGTGGGGCATTTTTATTTTTTTCTGAGGGCTTGTGCTTTGAAACCCCCCCCAAAAAACACAGTCCCTCAAAAAAAAATAAAAGAAATTGTGGGGGGGGGGGGTTTGTGTCTAACAAGCCTAAGTCCTACAAATCATTGTTTCCTTAAGACTTGTGCCAAGTAAGTCTAAGTCCTACAAATCAATGTTTCTTCAGGGCTTGGGCCAAACAAGTCCTAAGTCCTACAAATCAATGTTTCCTTAGGGCTTATGCCAAACAAGCTTAAGTCCTACAAATAAATGTTTCTTCAGGACTTGGGTCTTTAACAACAAATCTAACAAATCATGCTCTAGAATATACTCTATAAAGTCAGGTATCAATCCACCTCCTGTCTCTATCACTTTACATACACATTTCTTATTTTGTTTTATTGCTTTTTTTTAAACTGTCCCCCCAATACCAGTCAAGAACCCCCCAAAAATAAATTCCCTGTTCAACAGATTAATTCCCCAGACTCCACCCACCAACACAGGCACCCTCCTCAGACCCCTTTTATACTATGTCTTATGGGTTTTTTTTTTAATTGGATTTAGGATTTATTTTTTATTAACTGCCGCCCAATCCCAGTAAACAAACCCCCCCAAAACATTCCCTGTTCAACAGATTCTTTCCCCCACACCCCACCAACCTAGGCACCCTCATGCCCCTTTTATACTATGCCTTTGGGAAATAAAATAATATTTGCTATGTGTAGTGTGTAAATTCAATGTTCCCATTGATTTCAATGGAATGAGCTAGGCAAAAAAAGCAGAAAATCAGCACTTCTCACGGGAAATTATTTGCTAAGCGGGAAGTACCATTATTCGCCAATTTCAGCTTGATGCGAAAATTTTCACCCATCATCACTTAGGACCCTTTACCCCACTGAATTTAACATGGAGTTGGATCTAGCAGCTTTTGTTTAATTACCTTGGGTCTTATTGTAGATTACCGTAAAATTAGCCAATCTTGATGTATCTCCATGTTTTTGTTCAGAGGTGAAATACTAGTAAGAAGGATTATCATCTGGATTCTAAAGGTATAAATAATATTAATAACAAAAAACCTGTGGTAGAATATCTTTTACTTTCTTCCTCTAGAAGTAGGGATAATATAAGCTTGGATGATAAATCATAGTGGGTTGGTAGCCATAGAATGATTGCCACTGTGTTAGTTCCTCTTTGATATTATAAAATATAGATGGGAATTTAGGATGAAAATATTGATTTGAAGATACATTTTTATGTTGAAAGTGGTATTAGTTTTAACTGGAATGTGGTTGAGTAAATAACTATAGGTATGTGCAACATTTGGTATAGTATGGAGGTTGTATACAGTTATTGATAGATGCTTATTATAAGTATGTGTAAAGAGAATACAGAGAGGTGATTGATTCAGATGGTTTGGAAATAGAGAGATATGGTATATATATTCTGGTTGAACGTCCCTCCCTGTAACCCAAGGAAGCGGATAGTAATTTTCATGATACTAGTAGGGTTGTTGTTATGTGATCCAGTTTGGTGCTTTGACTGCCTCGGAAGTATATTTGCCCCCCGCATTGAGATGTTGTCTCCATAAATGGAGAAATAGTTTATGATCAAGATTCTAGAAGGAGGCGGCTTGGAAAGTGCCGGCTTGTGAACGTCATCATCTGTGGACAGCAACCATGGTGGAGGCAACCCTTCAGAATA
Organism: Rhinophrynus dorsalis; assembly: GCA_037306005.1. NCBI lineage: Eukaryota > Metazoa > Chordata > Amphibia > Anura > Rhinophrynidae > Rhinophrynus > Rhinophrynus dorsalis. Next base: position 266,460,476 of record CM074724.1, on the reverse strand, counting down.
TGCTGTGAGAGATCGTAGGCTGAGGTTTAACTGGGACGTTGCTGTATTGTGAGTAACTGAGTAGACGAAGGGAGTAGAGATCTGGCCCAAGAGGGAGTTATATGCTGTGTATAATATGGGATCCTGTAAGTGTTTTTAACTATTGAGTGCCTGCAATTAAGTTTGTTACTTTGCTTTTAGATGGTGCTCTTTGCTCTCTTTTTATAGAGTGTCTTGTCTTTATTCTGAGCCTTTACAGTACACTTGGGTGGATGCGCAATCAAAGCACTCCAGTTCATGACTTGTAGTTCCAGTCTAGCTCCTGTGTGATCTCCTTGTGTATCAACCCGGCTTCTCCTTTGACTTCCCTCCTTCTCTATAACTTGCCACGGTGTTCTCAGATTTCCTGTTACTGACTTTGGCTCCATTTATTTGACTCCTCTTCTGCCTGTCCTCTGTTGTACTGTTTGGTCTGACTGCTTTCTGATAATGGCTCTGTTATTGACCATTCTTTATCTGCTGTTTGTTTCTGTGCTGCCCACCTGTTCCTGACTTGGCTTGTCTGAATTCTGTCTGTCTCAACCCTGATACATTTCCATCTCTTGCATCCTCAGTCGAGCATCAACCTCATAGACCACTAGTCGAGCCTCGACCACTAGTCAAGCCTCAACCACCTATCAATCATCTACTACCTTGACTTCCAGTCGAACCTTGTCTATTCAGTTCCTTGTCATTTCAGGGTTCCTAAACAACAACTATGACTAATACTGCTGTTAGACTGCCATCTCTGGTATTCTCCTCAAGCTCAGTGTGTAGTTGCTGTACTTTCAGTTGTCATCCTGGGTGCGGGCTGGCTCCTCTGGTCACTAATCTGGTCTTGCAGCCAGCATCTTTACATGGCTTAAGCCGCAGCAAGGCCTTCCTGAGAGTAGCCACCACCAGCCAGCTTCGAAATATAGTCATCGCTGTCAAGCATCGAGCCCACTGAAGCCTATCTTACAATATATTCTGTATTGTGTGTTGTTGTGTTTTATTTTTATTATCATAACAAATAGCAGTCTATCTCCTCTTTTTGGGGATCATACATCACAGAGTCTAACCAGGCAGTTTACATTGAGCATTTAATCTGTCAGATCTGCCATTTCCTAGCAGTCCCTCCACTAGTACTTATCACAGTGTCCGTGCTTTCCTATTCTGAACAGCGACATTATTATCACTGCCGTTCTCTGATTGGCTGGTCTTAATTGCTACCACTAGGGCTTGCCTTTATATACCCTGGGATGTCCTCCCTTAGGTGCCCTTTCGTGGTGTACGAGTTCCTGAGTTTGTTCTATGCCTATGCTGATTCGTGTATGACCTGGCCTACCTGACTACGATTTAGTTCCTGAGTTCCTGTTGCTATGCTCCATTGCTGACTGTATCCTGGCTGAGAACCCGCTCCGTTGCTGACCATATCTTGGCTGTGAATCCGCTCGTTGGTTATCGTATCCTGGCTGTGAACTCGCTCAGTTGCTGACTGTATCCTGGCTGAGAACCCGCTCCGTTGCTGACCGTATCCTGGCTGAGAATCCGCTCCGTCGCTGACTGTATCCTGGCTGAGAACCCGCTCTGTTGCTGAAGACATCTGGCTGAAGAACCCGCTCCGGTGCTGATTGTATCCTGGCTGAGAACCCGCTCCGTTGTTGACCGTAGTCGGTTGCCTTCCACGCTGTGGCCATTGCCCGCCGCGGATTCCTATCCACGCGATTAACGCGTCTTGTCTGTGCCTCTAGATGACCCCGTGAGGTCACCGGTTTCCTGAGCCTTGCAGCTATTTTTGGTGTGTGCCACGGGGAGCTGTTTTTGTCGACCAAAGGCTGAGCATTGTGCTCAAGCTGCTCTACTGCCATCTGGTGGTATGTACAATCGAAGTACCAGTGCAGTGTTTACACACTGACTGCGTTACTCTGATCACTCTCTGTGTCTGCCTCCCTAGTAGCGCTGGGCTCACTCCCTATGGGAGTTGCAGTTACTATCTGGGCGTTGTCATTTAACCCTGTATGTACCTGGGGCTTCCAGGTAAAATAGCACTATCGTTTCTAATTGCCGAGTCTTGGGCTCAAGAGTCAGCGATGTCTTTCCAGCTTGCAGGTTGAGAGAAACTGGTTGCGTTCCTAGTACTTACCTCTTCTTGATCCACCCTAGCGTTCTAGGGTTTTCCAGTAGCAGTTGCCTAGGTCTCCGTTAACCCTTTGGGGTTGGTCTGCATGTACACGGTTGCCTCCTGCCAGTGGGCTAGGGCCTTGGTCAGTGTTGCCTCTCTTCAGTTAGGTCAGTACCCAGTACCCTTATTACTGTACTCCTGGTTGTAATTTCCTGTTCTGTTTGTAGGTCTAGAACCTACACCGTGTATGCACTTTATTCTAATAAAATTATTTTAACCTTACCGTTCTGTCTGAGTGTTCATCTAAAACCGTGACAGTACTACTACTAGTAGTCCCAGCAGCTTGTACAGTGTGTTAGGAGTGAGGGAGGGGGTGATCATATTACTAGTGAGGAGGAAAACTGAAATTGATGTGATTGGTGTTAGTTGTAGTAACTGTGATGGTGAAGCAGCCCCTAGCATTAGAGGAGCAGTAGTAATGCACAGTGGGCAGACTAGCGGTCAAGGGAGCCCACAACATTCACCTGACCCTGGGAGTCCCCTCCACTCCATGGCACTGTCCAGGTGGAACATGATCCTGAAGAAGGCAGAATTGTTGCCTAGCAGCAAAAATACCACCACCACCAGGAGCACAGATCATTTGCCTGCTGCTAGTGCTGCCAGTTTTCCTTCTTCAGGTCAACAAGGGATGGCAAGTGTGACATTAAGGGACCCTCTGCCATGTTTCTTTCACCTCCTACAACCGGTAGAATGTATGAAATAGGGAAGCAGCAGCCAGGAGGGACTGGTGGTGGTGCTGATGATTATGGTAAAGAAGATGAGGTGGAAGAGACATTGATGGCATTTTTAGCCCAAACTGAAAAGGAATGGGAGACAGGGATAATGATGGGCATCACCAACACCAGCAGCAGTGAGCTTTTGGAATTTGTGGAGTTTGCAACTGCTCTAATTCCTGCCACTGCTGAGTTGCAAAGGCAGCAGGCTGCTGAGAAGCAGGCTAATGTGCCACAAACCACCGTGGACACAGTAGGAAGGGGGTCAACAAGTGATGCGGGACTAGGACAGGTTCCATGCCAGCAGCAGCAATACTCCTGGTCCTAGTTGCAGTGCTGATTCTGAGGCAGTAGCAGCAACAGCAGCAACATCATCCTCTATCCCAGCCAGTAAATGGAAATGTGCAGGAGAAGAAAAAAGAGGCCTTTCTTCTCCACCTTTTCCCTCCCCTCTGAAGTCATGGGTGTGGGAATATTTTTCTTCTTGGAGCAAGCACAGTATAGTCATGAACAACGGCAATGTGCACAATTTGTGACAAGTCAGTGAGAAGGGGAAAGGAGGGAATACACCTTGGCACAACCACCCTGATAACACACATGAAAAACAAACACCATGACATTTATGTCAAATATGTCAAAGCCAAACACCCACCATAGAAATCGGGCACCACTGTTGCTGTACCCCCCGACTCTCCCGAAAGGCAAAAAGAGGTGAGGCAGAGATCAAAGAGGAGGAAGAATATCAAAACCCAGGCAGAGGCTGGAAGTTTGATCATGAGCAAACAACTAGCTCGTCATCACCTTCTTCCTCTAGGGTAACTACACCTTCTGCCAATCCACCTCATTAATCGTTACCTCCCCCGCCAAATGATAGCCACTCTGTAGATGTTAGGATGTGGCAGTTTGTGTCCACCCATTGCACACTGTGTGATGCACGGACCACACATGACAGTGTTGTGGAGGAGAATTGCAGGCAGGGCATCAAGAGGCATCTGGGGAGATTCCATCCCACAGAATATGCTAAGGTGGTGGCAGGGAGGGTTATTCATGACTATTAAACTGTCTGCAAGTCATCATGTGTCCTTAGTGGGATGTGGACAAGGGCATATTGACAGCAGCAGTACTTGGTTTCTGGTGCCATGGTGTTTGGATAGAGTTGTGCCAGATGTTACTTATCACACACACTGTGCACTTTGCAGTTGTTGTTGAGAGGCACAGTTCCTGCTCTCAAGGGAAAAATATCTATTTAGTAACAACACACCCATGATTTTGGAGGAGGGGCAGGTAGAGAAGAATTATTAACCAACTTCTTCTTTTCTCCACATATATCTGAAGTGGTGGGGTCTAGTTATGGTGCAACTACTGCCTCAGGTAGCCTGGAGGTAGTCATGGCAAGTGGAACCTTCATCATTGATCACCCATGTTACTGCTGTTTTTGATCCCATTCTCTTTGAGCTGCCTATTCATCCTGCTGTTTAAACAACTCAGCAGCAGTAGAAAGAACAGTAGTCACAAATTCCACAATTACAACAGGATATTTGACAATGGCCAGTGGCCAATGGCAAACACAACATGACCTGTTGGCCAGTAGGGCATTTTGTTTCCTCAGGATTTCTGCTTAAAAAAAAAAACACCAACAAAGAACAAAACATAGTCCTACAAAAAATACACAAGCCTAGGGCCTTCTATTCAATGTTTCCTCAGGGATTGGGCCTCTAATAAGTCTAAGTCTTACAAAACAATGTTTCCTCAGGGCTTGGGCCTCTAAAACAAATCTTACAAATATTCTTCTACAAAATACTTTTTCATGTCAAGTATCAGTCTACCTCAGTGGCAGCTGACGTCAGGGGGTCCCTGTCTCTATCATGTCACATGAAAAGTTCTTATTTTCTTATATTTATTTATTGTTTATTAACTGTGCCCCCAATACCAGTAAAAAGAAAAACCCAAAACAAATTCCCTTTTCAACTGATTCATTCCTCAGACTCCACCCACCAACACAGGCACCCTCCTCAGACCCCTTTTATACCTTGTCTTATGTGGTATTTTTAATTGTATTTAGGATTTATTTGTTATTAACTGCCCCCCAATACCAGTAAACAAACCCTTCAAAAACATTCCCTTCAACTGAGTCTTTCCCCACACTATATCAACACAGACACCCTCATGCCCCTTATATACTATGCCTTTGGGAAATAAAATAATATTTGCTATGTGTTGTGTGTAAATTCAAAGTTCCCATTGATTTCAATGGAATGAGCTAGGCGAAAAAAGTGGAAAAACTGCACTTTTCGCAGGAAATTATTTGCCATGAGAGAAGTGAAATCTCCGATTTCAGTTTGAGGCGAAAATTTTCGCCCATCCTTAATATCTAGCATTTCAGTGACTGTACTTACTTTATAATTATCTTATTAGTTTTCAATTATGTCACAATAAAATGTATTCATTTTAGAAGCTTCATAGGAAAATAATCAAAGTGCTATTTTTTTTATCTAATTCAAGCTGACATAGTATTAAGGAGTTCGGTTAAGGTAATCTCTTTCTATCTACTGAAATATTTTTTCAAATTATAAACTATCTTGAGATATAGCAATGTTGTGATAATATAAATCAGGAAATCTGTTTTGCATGTTGGATCACATTATGCTTTAACCCCTTAATGTCCGGCTGATCGGCGTGGTGAGTTAAGGACCACGGAGCATTTTTTTTTTTTTGTTCTTCCGGTTCTGGACTTCCCAAACCGTGTGCAGCTGCGGGGGGAGCCCGGAACGCCATGACGGTCATAGTACGTCACGGGTCCTTCAGTCAGATTGACCCATGACGTACTATGACCGTCAAGGGTCATTAAGGGGTTAAAGAAAAGTTATTTAATAGAGACTAGGAAAGAACATATTATAAACTGTGAGCGCTTAGCATAAAGAATGAGCCTTGGTAAGCCAGACCTTTATAGGTTAAAAGCAGATCTGTCAACATCTATCAAAGTTACTATCAATATTTTATTAAATGTGAAGGGTATATGGACTGATGGCTGTCTAAGAAATAGCATTAATAACTTTTGCCTCTTTCTTTTATTTTAAGCAAAAGGAAGAAACAAACTCACAGTGCTAGCATAAACAAATAATATATAAATATAAAATAAGAACCCAAGTGAATAAGGTATGTAGAGCAGCTAGGATTTAAGGGATTCTCCAAAAGTCCCCAAACTAAGCAAAAGCTGAAACAAGCAAACAAACCTGCGCTTCTCCATACATGTTACCCAAATGTGAACCCTATCTAAAGCATATATTATACCAATATGTTAATACATTTCAAAATAAGTGGTTTTAATTGTATAGTTTGGCCAAAATATGTTTAAATGAGCAGTAAACATTATAAAAAAATATATTGAGTAAAATAAGGGTAATCCCTTTGCTGAGAGATTCATATTTCCAGAGTTATTACAGTTTAAACCCATGTTTTTTTATATTAGCACTGCCCTCCAGTGGTCAAATTCTAATTAGTTTTTCTGTTACATTCTAATGGAGAGGAAAGTCAGTAACATGCAGTTCTCCATAGAATGTGATAGAAAGTGCCAAGTCACTTTCTGTCAGTTAGAACTATCCAGAAGTAAATGCACAGTAAATGAATTTCTGATTATTTGCACTGTTATAAATGCTGAATATAACATCTGACAGCAATGTGAGTGCCCTTGTTTTATTCAGCATGAAAAGTTCTATAATATGTATGTTTTCATAAAGAAAAGTTTACTTCTCCTTTAAACTTGCTTACCTCTCCAAGGTAGGTACCTCATTTCAAACAAGTCCTGTCTAATATATTTTACCATTTATCTGATACATACTGCCTTTACATGCTAGATTCAAAGAAAAAGGTCTCAGTAAAACTACCTGTAAATTAAGGGGTTATGCCTAATTATAAATTGGCAACTGGGTGCAAAGGTAATAGACCATATAGAGAACAAAAAAATTCCTCCTCATAGACAAGGAGAACACAGGTTACCATATATGCACTCTGTTTATTAATTCTATTGGGACTATTCTATAACACAATCTGATGATTAGTTTATAACTGAAATTATACTAGGAATTTAAGTAATTTTGTATTTTATGGCATTTATATTCCAATAATAGCAACACTTTATGAGAATATCCAACTCAGCCAATGAGGTCATATATTTGTATCTGGAACATGTATGGAGAAAATTAGGTTTGTTTGTTTTAGCTTTTTCTTTAGGCTTTTTTCCACGTTTGAGGACTTGGAGAATTCCTTAATTTTTTTCTGCTTTCCATACCTTATTTACTTGGGAAAACAAAAAATCCCATGTAAGTCCATGAAAATTGTTTTTCAGAAAAATAAAAGTTTTCTAGACTTGTGCACAACAAAAATTTTTGATAAAATTCGGTTTCAGATTTTTTTTTTTTCATTCGGATGATTCGCGTTTTGGACCTGTTCGATTCGGATGACATTCGGCGATACTCCGAATTATTTGACAAATTTAAAATACTTTAAAAAATGCAATAAAAAATTAAAATTAAATAAATAAAAATAAATGGAACCATTTCCAAGGTCTAAATTAATTCATAATATTATTTTTAATATTTAACACAGAAACAAATGTGACTCTCCCTTGCAATGGCAATAAGATACTAGGCCTGACTACACAACTGTGAGATTGGCTGTGTCAAACAAATTCCTAAATTAATTTTTAATATTTAACACAGAAACAAAGGTGACTCTCCCTTGCAGTGGCAATAACTGGCACTAATGCTGGCTGCCTGTCTATGCCTAATGCTACCTGCCTGCCTACACAACAACTGGACACTCTCTAATCTATCTCCTTCTTCTCTCTCTCTGAGCTCCAACAACAGACTAACAGGAAATGCAGGCTGCCTGTGTGTCTGACGTGTCATTAGTCCAACCCCTATCATGAAACGAAGAAGCCAATTGGATTAGAGAAGGAGGGACAATAGCTCATAGGGAGAACATCCAAAATTTTGGTGACATTCTGAACCAGGGCTGTTCGGATTATGATTTTTTTTTACGAATGACCCTTGCCTTTCGAACGTTGAATTCTGAATGTTGACTATCCGAATCGCACAAGCCTAGTGTGTTCTGACTAAACCTGGATGCTTACACTGGTTCCCTTATTCTGCACTTAAGCTACACACCATGATATCTAGTATTCTGTGCATTTTTTTCTGTAATGCAACATGCAGTTAGACAATTTATACTTCTGATCTGGCTAATTGTGCCATCACTGCCAGCCTGGCTAATACAGCTGCATCGGGTCCCAACCCTGGACCATGAAACCACCTCCATGACTACCATTTGACAGGTTTTTAAAAAATCAGATGGTGAGATTCAGATGAGTATACCAGTGATATTTACTTGTATCACGATTTTCCAAATTAAAAAAGTCCAAAGGAGAAAGAATATGCTTTAATTTGTCTTACCGTTGTATTGCCCTGATTCAAACGTTGCAAAAGGTTCTTCAGCTGCATGATAATGAACTACTAGGCATTTATCTTCATGATTTATAATTTTGCAGTGTTCCCGTTGACAAGTTATTTGCCATTCTTTAAAAAGAGTCAAAGGAAAATAGATCTTAATGCAATAATCTTCATAAAAAAAAGTGCGTACCAGTTATAATAATACCTGAGCTACTTTAGCTTCGTATGATAAAAATTTGCACATATGGGTAAAAATATAATATAAAACATGAACAACGTTGTATTTATGGAATGTACCTAACAAACATTCCACTGGGGTGAGATTTTTTTTTACATTCAATAGAAAGATTTCTCTGATAAAAAAATATATTGTAGCATGCAAACATATTTGCACTGACACAAAAGTAATGCTTAGAGTTTTGATCTATTATTATGTACTAGTTGAAGAGCCCGTGTATACGGGCCACAGTGCCACCCAGCAACAACCGTGCTGCAGTCATGTGCCGTACAGACTGCCTGCGCCACGGCTGATAACAGAGTGGGCTCATTCAGTAAACTTTGATAGCAGCCTCTGCTGTCGGAGTTCACAGTCTCCACTTCACCTAACTCAGGCTGTCCTAGTTCGTATCTCCTTGTACTTTCCTATGGAGTAACAGCAGGGAGAGCTACGGCATTCTGAATAAAATTCTCTCTGCTTCCCTACCCAGCCAGTAGGGGAATAAAGAGAAGGCTTTCAGTACCATGGATAGCATTGAATTCCATAGGGATGTGCATTGCTCACCCCTGTGGAACTAAAAGGGTTAAAATAAACAGAAATAGTACACCAAGCACTACACAATGTGCCCCCCCCCCTTCGACATATTAACCACCCTTTAAATTTCGACTTAAAATGCTTTCTTTCACCACTTTAATTTGACAAATATTGTTCACATTTAACATTTTAACGCTTTTGATATGATTTGTTTCTAAACAGAACACTGATTACAGGGTACATTTTGGATGATATTTTATCAATATGAAGACCAAAATTGAGGTTGGGGTCAAGCCAACAAGATATTTGTAGGATTTGACTAGGGACAAGTTACAATTAGACTTTTTTAAATGGTTAAATGAGTATTTGCTTTGTACCATTGTGACAGTTTATCAGTGTTTAAGAACAGTTTAGTTTTAGCAATTCATCTCCCAACTTTAGAGAAAATATCTGTAACATTGCCTCAAGTTAGATGTTTGGGTTTTTACTGAAGATTATAGTGTTTTCTATATACATGTGCATTGATGATACTTCGAAAAGAGTGGGAAGATCATTTATAAGAGAAGAGAGCTCAAACCACCTCTAAGTACAGTATTAGGAACAATTGAAGAAATCCCTCCCGTGGTATTATACTCACTAGAGAATGAGGCTATAACCTGCCTCCAAGGGAAATAAGCAAGTACCGGTTATGTCCCAGGCTGGTAAATCATCAGCTGTCAATTAGGTGTTTCTCTGTGTTATTCAATCACCATAACACTTCACTCGTTGGATATGTTCAGAAGTTATAAATTTTAATATATAAAATATAAATACATATAATAACCCTACACATTTCGTAAAGGAACCATTACTTCATCGGGGTCAAACATTTGTGATTTAAAAGTGCCACTTTATATACCATAAAACACATGAAACATTGTAACCTTCTGTCTGATTCATTCTGTGACGTAACGTAGTGGTTAACCTATCCTACTGGCTATCACATCCGAATCAGGCAGATTCCTAAGTGTCTGCTGCGTGTGCACTCCATATACCTCCCACTGAGTACCAAGCCTCTTCCTGAAATACATAAACATTATTTGGCCAATCTCCACGTGTAGGTCATGGAAATTATAACCCACAGCCGGTGGCTAGGATATACTCAGAATAACACTGCATTTATAAAATATATAAATGTATATATATATATATATATATAGTGAGGGAAAAAAGTATTTGATCCCCTGCTGATTTTGTACGTTTGCCCACTGACAAAGAAATGATCAGTAATTTTAATGGTAGGTTTATAACTTATAAAATAAGTTATAAATTGATTTGCATTTTACTGAGTGTAATACGTATTTGACCACTTTGCAAAACATGACTTAGTACTTGGCGGCAAAACCCTTGTTGGCAATCACAGAGGTTAGACGTTTCTCGTAGTTGGCCACTTTGCACACATCTCAGGAAGGATATTGTCCCACTCCTCTTTGCAGATTCTCTCCAAGTCATTAAGGTTGCTAGGCTGACGCTTGGCAACTCGAACCTTCAGCTCCCTCCACAGATTTTTCATGGGATTAAGGTCTGGAGACTGTCTAGGTCACTCCAGGACCTTAATGTGCTTCTTCTTGAGCCTCTCCTTTGTTGCCTTGGCCGTGTGTTTTGGGTCATCCACCACCCATTTTCAATGCCCTGGCTGAGGGAAGAAAGTTCTCACCCAAGATTTGATGGTACATGGCCCCGTCCATCGTCCCTTTGATGCAGTGAAGTTGTTCTGTCCCCTTAGCAGAAAAACACCCCTAAAGCATAATGTCTCCACCTCCATGTTTGACGGTGGGGATGGTGTTCTTGGGGTCATAGGCAGCATTCCTCCTCCTCCAAACAGGACGAGTTGAGTTGATGCTAAAGAGCTTCATTTTGGTCTCATCTGACCACAACACTTTCACCCAGTTCTCCTCTGAATCATTCAGATGTTCAGTGGCAAACTTCAGATGGGCCTGTACATGTGTTTTCTTGAGCAGGGGTACCTTGCGGGCGCTGCAGGATTTCAGTCCTTCATGGCGTAGTGTGTTACCAATTGTTTTCTTGGTGACTATGGTCCCAGCTGCCTTGAGATCATTGACAAGATCCTCCCGTGTAGTTCTGGGCTGATTCCTCACCATTCTCATGATCACTTAAACTCCACGAGGTGAGATCTTGCATGGAGCACCAGACCAAGGGAGATTGACAGTTATTTTGTGTTTCTTCCATTTGCGAATAATCGCACCAACTGTTGTCACCTTCTCACCAAGCTGCTTGGTGATGGTCTTGTAGCCCATTCCAGTCTTGTGTAGGTCTACAATCTTGTCCCTGACATCCTTGGACAGCTCTTTGGTCTTGGCCATGGTGGAGAGTTTGGAATCTGATTGATTGATTGATTGCTTCTGTGGACAGGTGTCTTTTATACAGGTAACAAGCTGAGATTAGAAGCACTCCCTTTAAGAGAGTGCTCCTAATCTCAGCTTGTTAACTGTATAAAAGACCCCTGGGAGCCAGAAATCTTGCTGATTGATAGGGGTCAAATACTTATTTCACTCAGTAAAATGCAAATCAATTTATAACTTTTTTGAAATGCATTTTTCAGGGTTTTTTGTTGTTATTCTGTCTCTCACTGTTCAGATAAACCTACCATTAAAATTATAGACTAATCATTTCTTTGTCAGTGGGCAAACATAGAAAAGCACCAGGGGATCAAATAATTTTTTCCCCTCACTGTATATATATATATATATATATATATATATATATATATATATATATATATATATATATATAAAATGTATAGACAATATCCCAATAATCCAAATGTAAACTTGTAAATAATATCAACATCTAAGATAAAATCATATTGGATATAAGATCACTATATACCTATACCCCTCCTCATCATATATAAGTGTATAAGAATAAGAATAAGTAAACGAAGGAAACTGTTTTCACTATACATATAAGAAAGTGCATATACACATAGTGGAAATAGGTTCCATCTTTTAATTATTTTTATACACTTATATATGATGAGGAGGGGTATAGGTCTATAAGGATCTTATATCCCACTAGTATTGAAGGCCTGTATACATGGGCCAAATTGGTAGTCAGCAGCCTCTGCTGTTGCTCCAGAGCCGTGGGCGCTGGGCCGTTAGGAGCACTTTGCTCCAGAACAGTAATGCCCGACTAGATGCGCATGTGTGGTCACACACCCAGTGAGCAACACAGTCTAGCACTTTATGTTATTTAGATTTGATTTTATAGTAGATGTTGATTTTACTTACAAGTATAAATTTGGATTATTGGGATATTGTCTATACCTATTTATTTTATAAATGGAGTGTTATTCTGATTTCCCCTCATTTTTTATTAAGAAGATTCCTGTTCTATAAGAGTATATTCTAGCCGCCTGCTATAATTTCCATGCCCTACACGTGGAGATTGGCCAAATAATGTTTACATATTTCAGGAAGAGGCTTGATACTCCGTGGGAGGTATATAGAGCTCACATGCAGTGGACACTTAGGAAACTGTCTGATTCGGAAGTGATAGCCAGTAGGATAGGTAAATCACTATGTTATTTCACAGAACAAATCAGACAGAAGGTTACAGTGTTGCAAGTGTTTTATTCTATATAAAGTGGCACTTTTTAATCACAAATGTTTGGGCGTGACCTGACGGTCTATGGCGTCGGATGTGTAGACCTTGAGCTCCGTTACGAATCCAGCTTTCTACTAGCTAATCAGGGGTGTATGCTTTTTTTTATCAACTCATTGGATGCATTATCTACCCGAGTACAGATGAGAGATAGGAAGAAGAATTCCGGGCAGCCTACAAACTTGGTGTCTCACTATTTAACCCTGGGCCTACCTCGGCTCAGATGCCATCATCAGAGCCTCACGCTTGCGTCACTGCAATGAGGGAAGCTGAGGAGCATCCCACGAGCTGTGTCCCAAGACCCAAGCCACTTTGTGCTTCTATGCACCAAGTACCAGTCATGGACAACGAACTGCTAACCACAGCAACGATCAAAGCCCTTCTGGCAGACTTGCCTACTAGAGTGGATATACAGACCCTGTCTGACCTCTTGGATCAGTGGTTCTCAACTCCTGTCCTCAGGACCCACTAACAGGCCAGGACTTAGGGATTTCTCTGCTAAAGCACAGGTGTGGTGATCAGAGGCTCATTCACATTGATTAACTCACCTGTGCTCTAACAAGGAAATCATCAAATCCTGGCCTGTTAGTGGGTCCTGAGGACAGGAGTTGAGAAACACTGGCTTGGATACTATGGCCACTATGATAAAAGCTGAACTTACTCCCATAAAAGTGGATTGCGCTCAACTCAATCAGAGAGTACAGCGTTTGGAGGAAGATAGTGCACGGTCGGTGGATCATGCTACTTATTTGGAACAAACCCTATTGGAACAGAAAGACACAATCCAATTCCTATCATCCAAGCTCCTGGACCTAGATAACATGAACCGGAGGTGCAACATAAGGTTGAAGAACCTTCCCGAGAAAGTGCCACCCCAAGAACTCCGTTGTATTGTATAGGAATGTTTCTCTAAGCTCTTGGGTGATACCACAGAGGATTCCATCTTTATTGAGAGGATTCATCAAGCGCTGAGAGCCAGGGACTCCCCCACACCTCGAGATGTGATTATGTGCCTCAACAGATATGAGGTCAAGGAGCGCATCATGCATAGAAGCAGAGAACAGGACTCAATAATATGTGCCAGGGCTATGATTCAGCATTATAATGATGTTTCCTCTCAGACACTACAAATGAGGCGCGAAGTCAAACACCTTACAGATCACCTCTGAAACCTGCAAATCAAGTACCGCTGGGAGTTCCCATTCTCCCTCTCTGCTTCACTTAATGGGAAAGCGGCTGTCCTCCAAACACCAGAAGAGATTCTGACTTTCTGTGCCATGCTGGGTATTTCAGCTCCTCTAAGTGGTACAGCTACACCGAACCTGCAGCACCCGAAGTTCCATAGGAGGTTGGTATGGTCGCCAGAGTCCCCAGAGATGAGGAACAAACAACAACGCATTGACCCGTCTGACCCTCTGCTGAATAACCAAGCCACAACCTGACTGGCCTAGCACAAACCTACTCGGCTGAGCGAAGACGACACTCTCTTCCCCGCTAGGGGTCTGGCCTTCATATTTGGCCCTCCACAGACTACCACAGGTCAGGTCTCTGGTTATCTCTTCGCATATTCTCTGGCCACGGATACTTTCATCCACCCTCCAGGTGAGATATACACCCTCCCTTCCACTCCCCTCCTTTTTTATTTTTTCTCTCCCCCATAGTCCAGCCGAGGCACTGTTTCCTCTCAAGAAGCGACCCTTACTTTGATGTATCGATGATCTCAAAATATTTGCAGTGAACTCCAAAGGCCTAAATTCACTGGAAAAACAGGCTATGGTACTGAGGGACCTTGACAGAATTAATGCAGATATCATACTACTACAAGAGATGCACTTTTCTTCAGCCGCCCCTCCTAAGCTCCAACCATAAATATCCCACCTCTAAAAAAGCAGGGGTTGGTGTCCTCCTAAGGGCCCACTTGCCATGGATTCTTTTAGACTCCTGTTGTAGCCCTGAGGGTAGGTTCATATTGCTCAATGGCCTGCTATACAATAAGCCCACAGCCATTTTGAATGTGTATGGGCAAAACTCCAACCAAATCTCTTTCCAAAACCATATCTCAGCTTGACACGGTAACAGCAGGTTGGGTGATTGTGGGAGGTGACTTAAACATTGCCTTAGACCCTTCTCTGGACAGTTCTACTGGTAGATCTTATTTTAAAATCTCCCATCTCAGACTTAATTTCCCCATGCATCATGTAGTAGAAAACACTACCTTCTTATTTCTTCTCACCCACATTTCATCTGCAAGCATCGACCCGATTTCCTGGTCTAATCACTCTATGGTGACAATTACCCTCTTGAATCTTAATGATTGTCCCTTTCCTTTGATCTGGAGACTCAACGAGGCTCTCCTTGCTAATAAGACAACCAAATTTCCTCTCTTGGAGCTCATAGATGGATACTTTGATCTTAACTCCTCCTCAAAGGTGCCTTAACCTATAGTTTGGGAGGCCCATAAGTCCGTCCTCAGGGAACACCTAATTAAAATAGGAGCAACTCAGAGAAAGCAGAAGTGTGCGAAAGTGAATACTCTGTTAGAGAGGGTCCAGGATCTAGATGCCAAACATAAACGTGCGTTAGATGCAAAAACTTAGTGATCTTACCTCAGTCAGAGAAGAGCTTACCAATCTTCTAAGGTCGGATGTAGCAAAATCATACATGTGGCATAAATATACACACTATGTCTCTGATAATAAAAGTGGGAAATCCCTGGGTAGGTACAAATTAACCCATTAAAGACAGTGAACTTGCCAGGACCATCACAACTTTCAGTCCTTTAAGGACCAGTGATGGTCCTGGCACTGCATGAATTAAATGATCACAGCACGGCTGAAGGTGCGCTGTGATCATTTTGGGAGGCTGAAACTGACTGCCCCACAGACCAGAACAGTCAGTTTCAGCCTTAACCTCGATGAGCCAGCACAAGTGATCACTTACATGTGCAGGCTCAGTGAATGTACTCAATCTGTTACGAAACCCACTGGCCTTAAGGGGTTAAGTGGAGGAAAACGTGTGTAACCAAAATTTCATCTGATTCCGGTACAACCCTCCAATCCTATCCTCAGATGTCTGAAGCTTTACGCTTTTTTTACGCAACACTCTATAATCTGAAACACTCCTTTGATTCTGACACAGAAACCCATAGAGACTTTATTCTGCCTTGGCTTTCCAAGGCAAAAGTACCGTCTCTTTCTCCTGAAGATCGTGCTTCCTTAGAACACCTGATATCTGATGAGGAACTTGATGTTGCCATCCAATCCATGACTTCAGGGAAAATCCCTGGACTGGACGGCTTTACACTTGCCTACTACAAACATTTCAACAGTCTCTGGCCTACCACCTACTGAACACTTTTAACACAATCCTCCATGGATAATCTTTCCCTAGACAGACTCTGGAAGCCCATATAGTTGTTATACCCAAACCTTTGAAAGACCCGTCTCACTGCAGCAATTACCGCCCCATTTCGCTGCTCAATAGACATAGCCCAATCCACACATACACCGGCCGTCCTTTTGTCAACAGATGCAGAGAAGGCTTTTGACAGGGTGAACTGGGTCTACTTAGAGGAAACTCTTGTCAGTATAGGTCTGGGCCCCCACATGTTAAAGGGTATCATGAGCCTGTACTCGCACCCCTCCACCAGGGTCTTGGTCAATGGTACTCTGTCTAACTCGTTTGACATCAAGAACGGTACAAGGCAGGGCTGCCCATTACCGCCCCTCTTATTCATTCTTACTCTCGAGCCCCTCCTCAACCATATTAGGATGCATCCTGACATTGCAGGAATATGATCAGGACCCGCCACCTTTAAATTGTCCGCTTTCGCCGATGATGTTCTGATATTTCTTGCCAACCCAGACGCTTCTCTTCTCCCGCTTCTAGGTGTGTTATCTGATTACTCATGGGTGTCCGTGGCACAAACTAATTACTCAAATTCAGAAGTGCTTGAAGTGACCTTAGGCCCTTTATCCTCACAGCTGCTTCATGTTACTTATGATTTCAAATGGGCTCGGTCATATATTAAATACTTAGGGGTCAATATATCCAAGTATTTCCAGAACTCAATTTGGCACCTCTTATTCAATCTATCTCGATGGACTTACAGGCTTGGAATTCCCTATACCTTTTGTGGTTGGGTAGGATTAACCTTGTCAAAATGATGATTCTCCCAAAAGTATTATTCCAGCTGAATGCTCTTCCCATAAAAATACCTAAACACTATCTTATCTCGATACAGTAAACAACTGGTCACTTTGTCTGGGCTCAGAAACAATCCAGATTAAGCTTTGATGTTCTGTGTGAAAAGCCCTTGCGGGGGTGAAGAAGGGGCCTAGGTCTTCCTGACATCCAGAGATACTATGGGGCAGCAGCCATAGCTAAAATCTTCAATTTTCGAGGCCCAACACCCAAACACTGGACTTATTCACTGGCGCATGTTACTGGAGGCCTAGACTTTATCCAGCTACTCTGGTCTGATCCGGCCAATCGACCAATTGCTTGCGGTAAACATGAGATTTTGGGTCATATCCTTAGCTCATGGCAAGACTCGAATAAGAGGTTCTTTCTTTCCTCCTCACCATCGCCTCTACAATTTTTTATAGGTTCGCCGGACTTCCCTCCAGGAATACATTGCGAGAATTTCTCAAAGTGGACTAGACATAATCTCTCCAGTGTACGCGCTCTATCCTCCGAAACTGGCTTTTTGTCTAGGGACCATTTACAGTGATGGGAGGTGTATGTTTCCCCTGGTGGAGCTACATGCAGATTCACCACTGGTATTCTACCTTGTCCAAACAGGGGACTTATCTCGATCTAACACCCGTTTTGAAAGAAGCTGTCTGATCCCTCTCTAAAGGTTCGGCCTTTATCTTACTGCTACTCCTATTGCAGCTTGACCAGGTAACTAGGAAACATTCCCACTTGGTGAAATGGGAAACTGACCTTGCTCTAACCCTAGAGATGGACCAATGGGAAGCTATCTTTTCTGCAAACTTTTTCAAATTTCGAGCTATTCGATCTAGGGAGGTTAATTATAAGCTCCTTACCAGGTGTTACAGAGTTCCTGCCCAGATCACGGCCATAATTCCAGGGGCATCTCCTATGTGTTGGATGTGTCAAAATCTCACAGGTACAATGCTTCACATATGGTGGACTTGTCCCCTCATCGTGCCTTTTTGGCAGGAGGTGACCAGTACTATTTCTAGGCTTCTACACGCTCCCGTGCCTCTCGACCCTTGGCTTTGTCTGTTTACTTTCAAGGACCATCTTACTTGCACCATGTCTAGAGAGATATGGCGCATTATCCCTCACCTCCTAACAACAGCCAAGGCTCTGATTCCTCTTTTCTGGAAGTAGAGTGAGGCCCCTTCCATCTCTCTCTGGCTATCCAAACTAGACCATACTATTACCATGGAATGTTGTCATGCATTAGCCTCAGGTACTTTAGGTGATTTTGAGAATAGGTGGCATAAGTGGATTGTTTCTAGCCCATGAATCTTAGATTTAATACGAACTTCAGTGAGGTTTCTCCTCCCGTATTTGGACCTTTGGTTGTCATCACTGTTGTCTGATGGATGTTTGATAGTGAGATCATGATATGTACAGTGATTTTGTCTTAATATTGAGGACACATGGTTGGACGAGGGCGGATGGGCCTGATCTTTCCCCCTTCAAAGGTTTTTTTTTCTCTTTCTTCCTCCCCCCCTTGCCCCCCATTTACTTGCCTACTAGAGTGGATATACAGACCCTGTCTGACCTCTTGGATCAGTGGTTCTCAACTCCTGTCCTCAGGACCCACTAACAGGCCAGGACTTAGGGAGTTCTCTGCTAAAGCACAGGTGTGGTGATCAGAGGCTCATTCACATTGATTAACTCACCTGTGCTCTAACAAGGAAATCATCAAATCCTGGCCTGTTAGTGGGTCCTGAGGACAGGAGTTGAGAAACACTGGCTTGGATACTATGGCCACTATGATAAAAGCTGAACTTACTCCCATAAAAGTGGATTGCGCTCAACTTAATCAGAGAGTACAGCGTTTGGAGGAAGATAGTGCACGGTCGGTGGATCATGCTACTTATTTGGAACAAACCCTATTGGAACAGAAAGACACAATCCAATTCCTATCATCCAAGCTCCTGGACCTAGATAACATGAACCGGAGGTGCAACATAAGGTTGAAGAACCTTCCCGAGAAAGTGCCACCCCAAGAACTCCGTTGTATTGTATAGGAATGTTTCTCTAAGCTCTTGGGTGATACCACAGAGGATTCCATCTTTATTGAGAGGATTCATCAAGCGCTGAGAGCCAGGGACTCCCCCACACCTCGAGATGTGATTATGTGCCTCAACAGATATGAGGTCAAGGAGCGCATCATGCATAGAAGCAGAGAACAGGACTCAATAATATGTGCCAGGGCTATGATTCAGCATTATAATGATGTTTCCTCTCAGACACTACAAATGAGGCGCGAAGTCAAACACCTTACAGATCACCTCTGAAACCTGCAAATCAAGTACCGCTGGGAGTTCCCATTCTCCCTCTCTGCTTCACTTAATGGGAAAGCGGCTGTCCTCCAAACACCAGAAGAGATTCTGACTTTCTGTGCCATGCTGGGTATTTCAGCTCCTCTAAGTGGTACAGCTACACCGAACCTGCAGCACCCGAAGTTCCATAGGAGGTTGGTATGGTCGCCAGAGTCCCCAGAGATGAGGAACAAACAACAACGCATTGACCCGTCTGACCCTCTGCTGAATAACCAAGCCACAACCTGACTGGCCTAGCACAAACCTACTCGGCTGAGCGAAGACGACACTCTCTTCCCCGCTAGGGGTCTGGCCTTCATATTTGGCCCTCCACAGACTACCACAGGTCAGGTCTCTGGTTATCTCTTCGCATATTCTCTGGCCACGGATACTTTCATCCACCCTCCAGGTGAGATATACACCCTCCCTTCCACTCCCCTCCTTTTTTATTTTTTCTCTCCCCCATAGTCCAGCCGAGGCACTGTTTCCTCTCAAGAAGCGACCCTTACTTTGATGTATCGATGATCTCAAAATATTTGCAGTGAACTCCAAAGGCCTAAATTCACTGGAAAAACAGGCTATGGTACTGAGGGACCTTGACAGAATTAATGCAGATATCATACTACTACAAGAGATGCACTTTTCTTCAGCCGCCCCTCCTAAGCTCCAACCATAAATATCCCACCTCTAAAAAAGCAGGGGTTGGTGTCCTCCTAAGGGCCCACTTGCCGTGGATTCTTTTAGACTCCTGTTGTAGCCCTGAGGGTAGGTTCATATTGCTCAATGGCCTGCTATACAATAAGCCCACAGCCATTTTGAATGTGTATGGGCAAAACTCCAACCAAATCTCTTTCCAAAACCATATCTCAGCTTGACACGGTAACAGCAGGTTGGGTGATTGTGGGAGGTGACTTAAACATTGCCTTAGACCCTTCTCTGGACAGTTCTACTGGTAGATCTTATTTTAAAATCTCCCATCTCAGACTTAATTTCCCCATGCATCATGTAGTAGAAAACACTACCTTCTTATTTCTTCTCACCCACATTTCATCTGCAAGCATCGACCCGATTTCCTGGTCTAATCACTCTATGGTGACAATTACCCTCTTGAATCTTAATGATTGTCCCTTTCCTTTGATCTGGAGACTCAACGAGGCTCTCCTTGCTAATAAGACAACCAAATTTCCTCTCTTGGAGCTCATAGATGGATACTTTGATCTTAACTCCTCCTCAAAGGTGCCTTAACCTATAGTTTGGGAGGCCCATAAGTCCGTCCTCAGGGAACACCTAATTAAAATAGGAGCAACTCAGAGAAAGCAGAAGTGTGCGAAAGTGAATACTCTGTTAGAGAGGGTCCAGGATCTAGATGCCAAACATAAACGTGCGTTAGATGCAAAAACTTAGTGATCTTACCTCAGTCAGAGAAGAGCTTACCAATCTTCTAAGGTCGGATGTAGCAAAATCATACATGTGGCATAAATATACACACTATGTCTCTGATAATAAAAGTGGGAAATCCCTGGGTAGGTACAAATTAACCCATTAAAGACAGTGGACTTGCCAGGACCATCACAACTTTCAGTCCTTTAAGGACCAGTGATGGTCCTGGCACTGCATGAATTAAATGATCACAGCACGGCTGAAGGTGCGCTGTGATCATTTTGGGAGGCTGAAACTGACTGCCCCACAGACCAGAACAGTCAGTTTCAGCCTTAACCTCGATGAGCCAGCACAAGTGATCACTTACATGTGCAGGCTCAGTGAATGTACTCAATCTGTTACGAAACCCACTGGCCTTAAGGGGTTAAGTGGAGGAAAACGTGCGTAACCAAAGTTTCATCTGATTCCGGTACAACCCTCCAATCCTATCCTCAGATGTCTGAAGCTTTACGCTTTTTTTACGCAACACTCTATAATCTGAAACACTCCTTTGATTCTGACACAGAAACCCATAGAGACTTTATTCTGCCTTGGCTTTCCAAGGCAAAAGTACCGTCTCTTTCTCCTGAAGATCGTGCTTCCTTAGAACACCTGATATCTGATGAGGAACTTGATGTTGCCATCCAATCCATGACTTCAGGGAAAATCCCTGGACTGGACGGCTTTACACTTGCCTACTACAAACATTTCAACAGTCTCTGGCCTACCACCTACTGAACACTTTTAACACAATCCTCCATGGATAATCTTTCCCTAGACAGACTCTGGAAGCCCATATAGTTGTTATACCCAAACCTTTGAAAGACCCGTCTCACTGCAGCAATTACCGCCCCATTTCGCTGCTCAATAGACATAGCCCAATCCACACATACACCGGCCGTCCTTTTGTCAACAGATGCAGAGAAGGCTTTTGACAGGGTGAACTGGGTCTACTTAGAGGAAACTCTTGTCAGTATAGGTCTGGGCCCCCACATGTTAAAGGGTATCATGAGCCTGTACTCGCACCCCTCCACCAGGGTCTTGGTCAATGGTACTCTGTCTAACTCGTTTGACATCAAGAACGGTACAAGGCAGGGCTGCCCATTACCGCCCCTCTTATTCATTCTTACTCTCGAGCCCCTCCTCAACCATATTAGGATGCATCCTGACATTGCAGGAATATGATCAGGACCCGCCACCTTTAAATTGTCCGCTTTCGCCGATGATGTTCTGATATTTCTTGCCAACCCAGACGCTTCTCTTCTCCCGCTTCTAGGTGTGTTATCTGATTACTCATGGGTGTCCGTGGCACAAACTAATTACTCAAATTCAGAAGTGCTTGAAGTGACCTTAGGCCCTTCATCCTCACAGCTGCTTCATGTTACTTATGATTTCAAATGGGCTCGGTCATATATTAAATACTTAGGGGTCAATATATCCAAGTATTTCCAGAACTCAATTTGGCACCTCTTATTCAATCTATCTCGATGGACTTACAGGCTTGGAATTCCCTATACCTTTTGTGGTTGGGTAGGATTAACCTTGTCAAAATGATGATTCTCCCAAAAGTATTATTCCAGCTGAATGCTCTTCCCATAAAAATACCTAAACACTATCTTATCTCGATACAGTAAACAACTGGTCACTTTGTCTGGGCTCAGAAACAATCCAGATTAAGCTTTGATGTTCTGTGTGAAAAGCCCTTGCGGGGGTGAAGAAGGGGCCTAGGTCTTCCTGACATCCAGAGATACTATGGGGCAGCAGCCATAGCTAAAATCTTCAATTTTCGAGGCCCAACACCCAAACACTGGACTTATTCACTGGCGCATGTTACTGGAGGCCTAGACTTTATCCAGCTACTCTGGTCTGATCCGGCCAATCGACCAATTGCTTGCGGTAAACATGAGATTTTGGGTCATATCCTTAGCTCATGGCAAGACTCGAATAAGAGGTTCTTTCTTTCCTCCTCACCATCGCCTCTACAATTTTTTATAGGTTCGCCGGACTTCCCTCCAGGAATACATTGCGAGAATTTCTCAAAGTGGACTAGACATAATCTCTCCAGTGTACGCGCTCTATCCTCCGAAACTGGCTTTTTGTCTAGGGACCATTTACAGTGATGGGAGGTGTATGTTTCCCCTGGTGGAGCTACATGCAGATTCACCACTGGTATTCTACCTTGTCCAAACAGGGGACTTATCTCGATCTAACACCCGTTTTGAAAGAAGCTGTCTGATCCCTCTCTAAAGGTTCGGCCTTTATCTTACTGCTACTCCTATTGCAGCTTGACCAGGTAACTAGGAAACATTCCCACTTGGTGAAATGGGAAACTGACCTTGCTCTAACCCTAGAGATGGACCAATGGGAAGCTATCTTTTCTGCAAACTTTTTCAAATTTCGAGCTATTCGATCTAGGGAGGTTAATTATAAGCTCCTTACCAGGTGTTACAGAGTTCCTGCCCAGATCACGGCCATAATTCCAGGGGCATCTCCTATGTGTTGGATGTGTCAAAATCTCACAGGTACAATGCTTCACATATGGTGGACTTGTCCCCTCATCGTGCCTTTTTGGCAGGAGGTGACCAGTACTATTTCTAGGCTTCTACACGCTCCCGTGCCTCTCGACCCTTGGCTTTGTCTGTTTACTTTCAAGGACCATCTTACTTGCACCATGTCTAGAGAGATATGGCGCATTATCCCTCACCTCCTAACAACAGCCAAGGCTCTGATTCCTCTTTTCTGGAAGTAGAGTGAGGCCCCTTCCATCTCTCTCTGGCTATCCAAACTAGACCATACTATTACCATGGAATGTTGTCATGCATTAGCCTCAGGTACTTTAGGTGATTTTGAGAATAGGTGGCATAAGTGGATTGTTTCTAGCCCATGAATCTTAGATTTAATACGAACTTCAGTGAGGTTTCTCCTCCCGTATTTGGACCTTTGGTTGTCATCACTGTTGTCTGATGGATGTTTGATAGTGAGATCATGATATGTACAGTGATTTTGTCTTAATATTGAGGACACATGGTTGGACGAGGGCGGATGGGCCTGATCTTTCCCCCTTCAAAGGTTTTTTTTTCTCTTTCTTCCTCCCCCCCTTCCCCATTCCCTTATGAACTAGACCAAAAGACACCTTAACGAATATCTCCCTCACACACATTTACTTTTCCCATTCTCAGTACTATATGTCTATAGTCACTAATGGCTGTTCCCTTTATGAATTATCCCCTGTTGCTCTTCATAGTGCTCTACTGTTATGCTCAGCTTCCCCTCTTATGGATGGTGAATTCACATATTCATACATGTTTATATTTCCGTCTGTTGTTATACATCATTTCTGTTCTTATCGATGTAATGTACCTTTATTCTCTAAATAAAGATTTTAAAATCTTAAAAAAAAAAAAAAAAAAAAATCACAAGTGTTTGACCCCTGATGAAGTAATGGTTCCATTACGAAATGGGTAGGGTTAGTATATGTATTTATATTTTATATATTAAAAATTATAAATTCTGAACATATCCAGCGAGTGAAGTGTTGTTGTGAATGAATAACATAGAGAAACGCCTAATTGACTGTTGATGATTTGCCGGCATGGGGCATAAACAGTGCTTGCTTATTTCCCTTGGAGGCAGATTATAGCCTCATACTCTAGTGAGTATAATACCATGAGAGGGATTTCTTCAATTATTCCTAATATTGCACTTAGAGGAGGTCTGCACTCTCTTCTTTTGTGTTGTTTGTTCTACAGGATCTATCATAGGGGATAGTACTACCCCTACATCAAGAGAAGCTGCACCACTTCTGGGAACTCCTGGTTGGACATACAAACTAGTGTGAATTATACACATAACCTGAAATATATCCAGTGAAACATGCCTGGAGAATGTGTTTTTTGGTAGATCATTTATAAACAGGGAAAAGAGAAAAGGAAGAACAATGGAGCTTTGGGAAACCTCACTTGTTACTTTCAACAAAAGAGAAATATTGTCAGCAATTCACACATCTTGTTTTCAGAATGATTTTGTGCACACAGTTTCAAGAGGCTCACAATACAGCTCCTGTATGTAGAAAATTCTTGCTGCACACCCCAGTTAGGGTGTAGATAAATATATTACATTTAAATATATATTTCATTACTATAAAAATAAATAAATAAATAAATCTACTATACTTTTTTACCTATCGTGTGCTTCTTGCATATGAGATATTTATTTGGGTTTGCCATATATTGAGGGACTTCTACATACCTCAGATTTCTTCTTGTGAAGACAGTTGACTATAAGTTGGAGGAGATCAAAAACACCTGCCTGGGGTGTGTATCACAAAAGCACTATATACAGGACACTCGAAAATGTGAGTAAAAGAGCATTGTAAGCACAAGAGTGAAGGTAATGGTTCCAGAAGGGACTTTCTGCACCCCGTTTTTTTTTTTTTTTTTCTGTTGTTCCAGATTTGTCCTGAAGGGAGCCCCTAACATTTAAGCGAGCTGTGAAGACCCAAGAGTAATGAATATTCTAACTAACTATTTGATCTGTATGGGATATTGATAGTATATTGTTTTTAGTATTGAGGCACTTTTCATTTTTATTGACACCAGGGGTCTACAATAATGGTTTGCTTTCTCTCCAGTACGAATGGACGAAAGGTTCTGTTGTGTTCCAGAGATAAATGTTGCAAAAACTATGTGGTTGTCCACTTTTTCACTAGATAATCCACCCTCAGCAAAACATTTTTGTTATCTTTTTCAATGGCTACAAACTTCCCACCCATTTGCTACGTTTCTTATCTTCATGACAAAAGCATGACATTACCATGAAGTAAAATAGGAAAATAAGTATTTAGTTAGATAGAGAGTTTGAAAGGTGATTTCCTAGGCTAGCAGAGGCTCATAGTGTTGTCTAAAACTATGAGCACCTGGATTGAAAAAGAGGAAGAGCTGGAAGGCTCGTAATGCATCCAATGAGTCAGAGGAGGAGGAAGTGACTACAACCATCATCGAAGGGTCTGGGATTCCCCAGAACCAATGATGCCCATACCCCTAAATTGACCCTTGGGATTTGAGGAAAATACTGTCATCGTCAGCAAATCAGGCACAAGATGGAGTGGGTAGGAGTGTGAGATGGGCAGGTCAGCTGCCTGTGCCTGCTGCTACCGCTGCCAGTGTGCCTTCTGATTTTGAAGAGGAGATGATGGCAAGCGTGAAAGCAGGGGACCCTAAGTCACACTTGTCAACTGCAAGCAGTCCCACTAGTACCACCACACAACAGCTAGAGAGTGGTGGGGGTGAGGGTGGGAATGATTATAAAACAGTTGCTGGTACTAGCTTGAGTTTTGACCTCCTAATGCTGAGGAGGAAGGATAAATGATGAGCAGCTAAAATAGTGGTCAAGGGAGCCAACAACATCACCCTGACCCTGTTATTCCCATTCCTCTGGCATTGTCCCTCTGGGACATGATGATGAAAAAGGCAGAACTGGCTAGCGGTATTAGCATCAGCACACATCAGCTGCCTTGGCCTGCTGATAATTATGCCAATGTGCCTTCTTTGCCTGAAGAAGAGATGGCAAGCATGAGAGTAGGGGACCCTCTGTCACATTTGTCATCATCGACAACCTGTCCCACTCCTGTAGAGCAGCAGCAAGAGACCGGTGGTGATGGTGATGAGAGTGAGGGCGATGGTGGAGCAGCTGGGTTGGAAGAGAGAATGAGGGGCTTTTTAGCTGAAACTGAAAAGGAATGGGAAACAGATATGCAAATGGAGATCACTAGCAGCAGTGAGTTTGCTGCTCCTGTAATTCCTGCTGCTGCTGAGTTGCAAGGGTCAGATGTTGATCTGTCTCAGCAGCAGACTATCACGGTGCCCGTGATCTGTATGCTGGCGACATTACTACTTCCTGTGTTAACCTTGCTGGGTTCTTATTGGCTGCTGCCGGAGGTCCCGCCCAGTACTAGCCTTTATAACCTCAGTCCTGTCATTCTGTGGGTGCCCTTTCGTGGTGTTCCTGTACCTAACGTTTGTTCTGCTGTTGGTTTCCTGCTCAGTGTATGACCCGGTTTTGCCTGACCTCTGCTCTGTCTCTGACTCTGTGACCATTGCTGACTAGGACTGGCTGACTACCCGCTTTGTTGCTGACTAGGATTGGCTGACTACCGCTCTGTGTACCAACTCTGGCTGTGGCTGACTACCGCTCTGTGTACCGACTACAGCTGTGGCTGACTACCCGCTTGTTGCTGACTAGGACTGGCTGACTAACCGATCTGTGTACCGACTCTGGCTGTGGCCAACTACCCGCTCCAGTACTGACTAAGGTTTGGCTGACTCTGCTCTTGTCTTATCTGTGGCAGACTATCTGACCTATTACTTATTGGTCAAGTTATTACCACTCCTTGCACTATCTCCAGCAGGGGCTGTCCTCGATCCGTTATTGCCTTTGCCCTGCCGGTATCTGCCATTGTTGCATTGCTTGAGGCTGTCAGCATTGCCTATATACCTGTCAGTATTGCAGCGCAGTCCCTGCTTGCGCTGCTTCCCTTGAGCCTGTCTGTGCTGCCTCCGATACTCTAGTCCTCTGAGACTATACCTTGCCAGTGCCTGTTGTGTTGCCTACGGTTACGCTCTCTTTGAGGCTAGTGCTCTACTAGCGCCTATACTTGTGGTCTCCGCTTGCACTCACCTCCAGACACTAGTGCTCTACCGGTGCCTGTATTCTGTTGCCTCCGGTTACGCTACCCTTGAGACTAGTGTTCTACTAGTGCCTATACCTGTGGTCTCTGCTTGTGCTCACCTCCAGACACTAGTGCTCTACCGGTGCCTGTATTCTGTTGCCTCCGGTTATGCTACCCTTGAGACGAGTGTTCTACTAGTGCCTATACCTGTGGTCTCCGCTTGTGCTCACCTCCAGACACTAGTGCTCTACCGGTGCCTGTATTCTGTTGCCTCCGGTTACATTCCCCTTGAGACTAGTGTTCTACTAGCACCTGTATCTGTAGCCTTCGCTTATGCTCACCTCCAGACACTAGTGCTCTACCAATGCCTGTATATTGTTGCCTCTGGTTTCGCTCATCCTGAGACTAGTGCTCTACCTGAGCCTATACACTGTTGCCTCCAGTTGTGTTCCATCTGTGACTAGTGCTATACCTGTGCCTGTTCTCTGTTGTCTCCGTACTCTGCTCTCTGAGACTAACATCTTGCACTAGCTCAGCTGCTTTGCCTCCTGCTACCCTAGTGTGCTATGGATTCTGCCCTACAGTTACCTTCAGCCTTGCTGGTCATATCATCTGAGGCTTGATACTGTTGAGGTTTGTTCTTGATTCCTGACTCTGTTCCAGTGTACTCTATTATTGCTTTGCTTTGCATCCTGACCTGTGCCAGATTTGGAAGTATCACAATACTGTCTGAATCTGGGCCTGTGAAGGGTGACCTATGTCTTTATTTATTTAATAAAGCTGATTTTACCTTACTAACTTGTCTGAGTGTTCTTACAAAACCGTGACACAGACATTGATGAGCAAGCTAGTGTGCTAAAGACCACCATGGCCACAGTGGGAATGGGTTCCAGCAGTAGAGACTAGAACAAGTTCCACTTGCCACTGGCATTTGCCAATGGCCACCATAAAATGACCTGCCGGCACTAAGCCAGTAGGGCATACTTTTTTGTCTGAGAGCTTGTTCTTTGTAAACCAAAGGCCTATACAAACCAATTTTTAGGCATATTTCTAAGTTCTACAAATCAATTTTAATGCAGGGCTTGTGCCTCTAACAGGTCTATGTCCTACAAATCAATGTTTCCTCAGGGCTTGTGCCTCTAACAAGTCTAGGTCCTACAAATCAATTTTCATCAGAGTATGTGCCTCTAACAAGTCGAAGTCCTACAAATCAATGTTTCCTCAGGTCTTGTGCCTAACAAGTCTAAGTTTTACAAATTAGTTTCTTCTCAGATCTTGTGTTTGGGCTAATCTGAGCCCTGCACAGTGCACAGCACATGCACAAATATCTTTCAGTTTTTTTATGCCTCCTGCTATGCTGCCTAGCTATTGTTTATAAAGATAAATAAATAAATCTTTACAAAAGGGTTACTAAACTCCAAACTGAATGTAGCACGTCTATGGTGGGGGTAGAACATTTGGGGGGACTTTGACAAGCTGCACCCTCTTCAGGAGGAGGAGATGGATCACCATCATTTATTGCACACACTGCAGCAACCACGGCTGCGGTCAGTTTTTAGACTACCACTTTACTCATACGTCCCTGCACACTACTGTGTGTATTTTTATTGTAAAGTATGCCATAGAACTGATTGTGTGTGTGTGTGTGATGTCTTGCCTTGGACCTCTACAAAATACTCTATCTCGTCAAGTATCAGTCAGCCCCAGTCACAGCTTATGTCAGAGTCTCTGTCTCTGTCATGTTTTGTACCAATTTTATGTTAATATTAGTTATTTATTTTTTTTATTAACTAACTGTCCCCCCATCACAGTCAACAAAAAACTACTCAACGAATATCACATAAAATTCAACACAGAAAAATATAACTTTAGAACTAGTTTAATAATACCAAGCAACATGCATTCATGTTCATGCTACTGTTCAGGGATGGGCGAAAATTTTGCCTCAAACTGAAATCGGCAAATAATGGAACTTCCTCTTTGGCAAATAATTTCCAGTGAAAAGTGCTGATATTCCGCTTTTTTCACCTAGCTCATTCCACTGAAATCAATGGGAACATTGAATTTCTACACAACACATATCAAATATTTTTTTCTCACAAAGGCATAGTATAAAAGGGGCATGAGGGTGCCTGTGTTGGTGAGGTGTGGGGAAAGAATCAGTTGAACAGGGAATGTTTTTTTTGGGGGTTGTTTTCTAGGATTGGGCGGCAGTTAATAAAAATAAATCCTAAATAAAAATAAAAAAAATAAGACATGGTATAAAAGGGGTCTGAGGAGGGTGTCTGTGTTGGTGGGTGGAGTCTGGGGAATTAATCATTTGAACAGGGAATTTGTATTTTCGGGGGTATTCTTGACTGGTATTGGGGGGAGAGTTAATTAAAAAATAAATCAATAAGATAAAATAAGAAATTTGTATGTAAAATGATAGACAGGAACCCTCTGGCATAAGCTGCCACTGGGGTGAACTGATACTTGACTTGATAGAGTATTTTGTAGAGGATGATTTGTTAGATTTGTTCTTAGAGGCCCAAGCCCTGAGGAAACATTGATTTGTAGGATTTAGACTTATTAGAATCACAAGCCCTGAAGAAACATTGATTTGTAAGACTTAGGCTTGTTAGAAACAAACCCCCCACATTTTTTTTTGTAGGACTATGTTTTTATTTATTTTTTATATTATTTTTTTTTTTTAAGCACAAGCCCTGAGAAAAAAAACAATTCACGACTGGCCTAGATCCAGAAGGTGATGTCCTTTTAACTAGTGGCCACTGGCCATTGTCAAATGCCTTTATGTAAATGTAGAATTTGCGACTGCTGCTGCTGCTGAGTTCTTTAAGCAGCAGGATGATTAGGCAGCTGAAAGAGAATGGGCTCAACAACAGCAGTAATATGGTTGATGGATGATGAAGGCTCCACTTGCCACGACTAGCTCCAGTGATGCGCTTGAGGAAGTAGCAGCACCATAACTAGCCCCCACCATGTCTGATATATCCTCATTTTTTCACATACTCGCCACTGTTTAAAGTCTATCCCATTGTAGCTTCAGCTGCGGTTTGAGGTCAATCATGGTCAGGACAAGTTGTTACTTCCCATTCTGATAATGTGGATATTATCCAAGCAATTCAAAAAGGCAGATCTAATAATAACCATATTATGATGTTTTAAGGCAATTAGATTACTTTTCATTAATCTACAAATTTCAAATCAAGTGCTCCTTTATACCTGGTTTTTAAAACAAAGCAGCTGATTATCTCTCCCGGTCAAAATTTCAGTAGTTCTTCCGCATAATGCCAGAAGCCAATCCACAACCATGCATAGCACCTCAGTTCAAGGACCTAACTATTCCCTGAGATTCCATCTGGCCAATTCAGAAACTATCATTGGTAAAGCTTTGGCAAATAATACACAAAGGAATTACGCTAAAGCTTGGAAGGATTATAACACCTTTTTAGATAATATCCGTATGCCGCAAGCATATTCAGTCAATACTACATTAACATTTGCTTCATTTTGCTTTACCGATTGTAATCTGTCCCAATTCACAATCAAATTATACCTAGCTGGGATACATCACTTCAGTCTGCTTTTCCCACAATTTCCCTCTCTTTTCTCCTGGCTTATATAGCAAGGAGTGAGAGAGCTCTGTAAGTTCATCAGTGCCCTGTGCCCTGTGAGACTGAGATTGGATACTTGCTGGAATAATAGCATAAGAATATTGTGTGGTGTGGTAAGGGAGAGGTTAAAAGCAAATCTCTCTGAGTTTTGTTTTCCCTCTTTGCTGTGATAAATAATTGAAGTCTGGTGTGGTGGGAGTGACTAATTGCTGTGTTTGTAATTGGTGGATTCCTGGCTTATATAGCAGATACATAGTGAATACTTGAACGTGTGAATCTTGCCTCAGTGTGTAAGTGCAGAGGTGTGGTAAGTGTGGGAATTTAAAACAGGGGAATTCACAGACAGGGGGTTACACAGGGAAACACATTTATCAAACTTATTGTGCAGCTATTTTTGCCTGCCTGCCTTTTTATCTTGTGGTAACTGGCACATATGAGTGGTAGCATGATTGTCCATTTAACTCAGTGCACAAACTGCCATATGTTTGCACACCTGGAACAACCGTTCCAGGGTGCATACCTCTGTGGCAGATGTGAGCAAGTGGTCTCTCTGGAAGCTCGTATTAGAGATCTGGAGGGGCAGGTTGCAACATTGAGAAAGAAGGACAATCTTGAGAGGGTTCTGCTGACTGAGCAGCAGGAAGCGGTGGTAGGTAGTTCTGGGGATGGAGACTGCACAAAGAAAGAGCAGGTAGCCAGATGGGTTACAGTTAGACATAGCAAGGGGGGTGGACAGAGAAATAGGGAGGACACTCCTGTGTTTACTAATCCTAACAGATTTGCTACATTGAGTAATGATGTTGGGGATGCTGACACAGGAATGTCTTTGCTGGAGAGGACTGTTCTCTCTAACAGCCGAGTGAACAGCCCCTCTAGCACGGATGGGATCCAGGACTCAGGCAGACCTAGACAGATGGTGGTGGTAGGGGATTCTATTATTAGGAAGACAGACAGGGTAATCTGTCACCAAGATCGCCACAATCGTACAGTTTGCTGTCTCCCGGGAGCTCGGGTTCGACATGTGGCTGATCGGGTTGATAGATTGTTGGGAGGGGCTGGGCATGACCCGGCTGTCATGGTACATGTTGGTACTAATGACAAAGTCAGTGGAAAATGGAGGTCCGTTAAGAATGATTTCAGGGACCTAGGATATAAGCTTAAGCAGAGGACCTCTAAGGTAGTATTTTCTGAAATTCTACCTGTGCCACACGCTACATTAGAAAGGCAACGGGAGATTAGGGAGCTAAATGCGTGGATAAAGACTTGGTGTAAGCAGGAGGGGTTTGGGTTCCTAGAGCACTGGTCAGTCTTTTCCCTTGGGAGCAATCTTTATAGTAGTGATGGATTGCACCTTAGTGGAAGGGGGGCCACGGTGCTGGGTGATAGGATGGTTAGAAGGCTGGAGGAGACTTTAAACTAGAAAGGGGGGGGGAGGGAGCTGCAACACAGGCTGGGGAAGATAGTATAATTGAGGGAATGGGATTAGAGAAGGGTCATGGGGGTGGAGAGGGGGAATGGGCTAGTTCAGCTAATAGGGAGTTGCCATTGTTACAGCCTGATAAAAGACAAATACATCTGAAAAAGAATGAAATCTTTAAGAATGGCAAAAAGATAAAATGTATGCATGCAAATGCTCGCAGTCTGGCTGGTAAGATGGGGGAACTAGAAATGATTGCAGTACATGAGCAGTATGATCTGATTGGAGTGTCTGAAACCTGGTTAGATGATACGTATGACTTGGCAGTCAATCTAGAGGGTTATTCACTTTTTAGGAGGGACAGGGTTAATAAAAGGGGAGGAGGGGTATGCCTATATGTAAAGCAGGCCTTAAAACCTAGTTTAAGGGAAGATATAAATGAAGGGTCCAATGAAAAGGTAGAGGCCTTGTGGGTTGAAATACACACTGGGGGCACACATAATAAAAAGATATTGGTGGGGGTTTGCTACAAGCCACCTAATGTTGGGGAGTTGGAGGAAGCCCAGCTTTTACTGCAAATGGAAAAGGCTGCTAGGTCAGCAAAGGTAATTATAATGGGAGATTTCAACTACCCTGAAATTGACTGGAGCAATATGACTTCAGGCACAACAAACGGAAATATTTTTCTAAGTATGATAAATGATAATTTTATGTCCCAACTAGTAGAGGAGCCAACTAGAAAAGAGGCCTTGCTTGACCTAGTGCTCTCAAACGATTCTGACATTGTAAACAGTGTGCAGGTAAGGGAACATTTGGGCAGCAGTGACCATAATATTGTATCCTTTGAAGTTTGTTATGAGAAACCCAATAGCAAGAGTTTAACCAAAACATTCAATTTCAAAAAGGCTAATTTTACAAAGTTAAAAGAAGCTTTAAAGGATATCCAGTGGGATGTAATTTTCAAAGATAAAAATGCACAAGAGTCATGGAATGTATTTAAAATGCTCTTGGGCAAATATACACGTCAATATATACCATTGGGGAATAAGCACAAGAGAAGTAAAGCAAAACCAATGTGGATTAATAATGTGGTTAGCAGGGAAATGAGAAATAAAAAGCAGGCTTTTAAGGTGTTTAAGTCAAATGGGTCAGATGCATCATTTAAAAAATATAAAGAATGTAATAAAATCTGCAAACAAGCAATTAAGCTAGCTAAAATAGAAAATGAGCGAAACATTGCAAACAAGAGCAAGAAAAACCCTAAACAATTCTACAAGTATATTAACAACAAAAAAGTTAAGGTTGATATTGGTCCTCTTAGGACTGAAACAGCTGAATTGATTAGTGAGGATAAAGCTATGGCTGAGACCCTAAATACGTTCTTTGCTTCAGTATATACAAAGGAAGCAGAAATGACAAGCTATGGGCAAACAGACAAAACCATGGAATTTCCTCCAACATCTACATGGCTTACTGAGGACAAGGTCCAAAAGAGACTGGAAAGGGTTATAGTGAATAAAGCGCCTGGACCGGACGGTATACACCCAAGGGTACTTAAGGAACTTAGTTCAGTAATAGCAAAACCATTATACTTAATATTTATTGATTCGCTTTCATCAGGCATAGTGCCCTGTGATTGGAGGAAAGCTGATGTAGTTCCATTGTTTAAAAAGGGAGCAAGATCCAAACCAGGAAATTATAGACCTGTGAGCTTGACTTCCATAGTGGGTAAGATACTAGAAGGGTTATTAACTGATAGTATTCAGAACTATGTGAAGACAAACAATATCATTAGTAGGAATCAGCATGGTTTCATGAAGAACAGATCATGTCAGACTAATTTACTTGCATTTTATGAAAGAGTGAGTAGTAATTTGGACAGGGGAATTGCTGTTGATGTAGTATACTTGGATTTTGCAAAAGCCTTTGACACAGTGCCTCACAACAGGTTACTGCATAAATTAAAAGGCTTCGGTTTGGGTGGTGGTATCTGTACATGGATTGAGAACTGGTTAAATGATAGATGGCAGAGAGTTGTTGTAAATGGAACTTTTTCAAATTGGTCTAGGGTTATAAGTGGGGTACCGCAGGGTTCAGTCCTGGGCCCAATGCTTTTTAATTTGTTTATTAATGATCTAGAAGTGGGAATTGAAAGTAGCATCTCAATCTTTGCTGATGACACTAAGCTATGTAAGGAAATACATACAGAGCTCGATGTTTTTTCCCTACAGAAGGATTTAGATAAACTAAGTGAATGGGCAGAAAAGTGGCAGATGTCATTTAATGTAGATAAATGTAAGGTTATGCATTTGGGTTGTAGAAACAAACTTGCTACATATACTCTAAATGGGAAACAACTTGGGAAATCCTCATTAGAGAAAGATTTAGGTGTACTGATAGACAATAGTCTTCACAGCAGTGTGCAGAGTCACTCAGCTGCTGCAAGAGCAAATAGAGTACTAGCCTGCATAAAAAGAGGTGTAGAAGCAAGGGATGCTAATATTATCCTACCTCTGTATAAATCCTTGGTTAGGCCTCATCTAGAATATGGAGTACAATTTTGGGCGCCTGTTCTAAAAAAAGACATTACTGAACTGGAAAAGGTGCAGAGACGTGCAACAAAACTGATAAAGGGATTGGAGGATCTGAGTTACAAAGAGAGACTAGCCAAACTGGGTTTGTTTACATTAGAAAAGAGACGTCTAAGGGGTGATATGATTACCATTTACAAATACATTCAAGGCCAATACAAAGAACTATCCAATGAATTATTTATGCAAAGAGCTGAGCTAAGAACAAGAGGTCATCCATTAAGACTTGAGGAAAGGCGCTTTCGACTAAAACACAGGCAGGGATTCTTTACAGTAAGGGCGGTAAGACTATGGAATTCTTTGCCTCGGGATGCTGTGCTTGCAGATAATGTAACTGCATTCAAAAAAGCAATGGATGCCTATCTAGCACAGAACAATATTGACAGTTATGACAGATGGCTTCAAAGCAAATAGGATATTGAGCAGGGGAACTATTTGACACACTCACACACACACCTACATTGGAAATTGCTCCAGAGGGCTTTTTTGTTGCCTTCCTCTGGATCAACAGGGGTGTTATTGGCATGGGCTGGACTTGATGGACGCATGTCTTTTTTCAGCCTTATCTACTATGTTACTATGTTAACTTTTCTTAAAGGTTTAACCAAATCTCGATCACTAGCACATCGCACTCGCCTTTCTATAGATATTCACCTCTTTAGGAAATTATTTGAATTGCTACACTTTAACCCTTTCGAACCTCTCACAAATCACTTAATTTACATCTAACTTTTTATGGTTTCCTCAGTACTAGTGAATACACAGTATCCTCACCGCACGACCCTATCCTCACGCTATCCGGTATCACTTTCGGTATAGATCAATTCACACAGTTCATTAAAAAAAATCCAAAACAGACCAACTATCCCAATGCACTTCCATTGTTTTCACGCCACCCACAATGAGTATTGTCCAGTACTCACTCTAATGGATCTTACTGCATGCCTTGCTCATTGTTACTTCAGTCATTCATTCAGGATTGGCGCAGCCACTTCCGCCTCCAGAAACCATCATACAGTATCCAATGCCTGGGAAGATGGAAATCTAATTGCTTCACAAAGTATATTCATAATCTGTATCCGGAATTTAAAAAAACACTGCCTTCACTATCAATATGATCTTCTGTTCTCCTTACAGTCAATGCAATTAAATAAAGGTTTTTCGGCAAGTATTCTCTTTCTTTTTGCCCTCATGTCAGGCTGACAGTACGATATCTCCCCCCTATGGACTACGTAGGGGGAACTGTATAGCACACCTTTGCACATCCATTCCATATCACATGTTGTAAGGTCCGACCACAAGTAGAAGGTGGTGCCTGAATTCGTGGGAGGAGCTGGAGGTCTTTTTAGCTCCCTCCATCTCCTTTCCAGAACCATTCTCATGAGGGTCATTCCCCTACCCAGTCTTTCCCACCCTGATTTGCATATTCTTTCTACCATACCTATGATCCCTCATGTCAGGCTCACAGTATGATATCGCCCCCTATGGACTAAATAGGGGGAACTGAATAGCACACCTTTACACATCCATGCTATCTCACTCGCTGTAAGCTCCGACCACAAATATTATTAAAACAATTCCTGTGAATCCTAGCATCGATTCCTACTATACTGTACAGATTTCTTGATAAATAGTTGCAATCATTGGGTATGTAAAATCACCCACTGAGAAACTGAAGCAACATCAATAATAAGAAATCAACTCTATAAAATAGCACCAGAGGTTAGGGCTGCACAAGCTGAGAATAAGGGTTTTATTCTCCAGTAGATCTCAATATCGCTGTCTAGTGGTTAGACACTAAGGGCTTGATCCAAATGTTTATGCTAAAAAAGTCTGTAGGGCAAAATGGATACCGACAGACAAAAGAAAATGTTTAATTAGGTATTCAAATATCCTACTGGCTAAAAACACAACAGACGTTGGGCCACAGAAAAGGTCTTGTGCATTAAGTTACCAAAATGCCACTAAATAACGGCAGTATTGGTAACTTAACAGTAAAAAAGCTAATAATCAGTGTCAGTCAGTGTCAGTCCTCATCCCCAGCAACAGTCAGAGAAGCTGGTATGTAGGGTGCCAGAGCCTCATCCCCAGCAGCATTCAAAGGTACATGGATGCGGATCACAAGAGTCTCACATCCCCAGTGGTAATCGGAGATGCGGGGAACCAGATTTTCATCCCCAGTGGCAGATGGAAATGCCATACTGCGGGATGCCAGATCCTCATCCCCAGCAGCAGATGGAGATACCAGGATGTGGGATGGCAAAGCCTCATCCCCGGTGGCAGATGGAGATGCCGGGCTTTGGGGTGCCAGAACCTCATCCCAAATGACAGACAGAGGTGCAGGGATGTGGGATGGAAGAGCCCCAGCAGATGAAAGTGTAGACATGCGGGATGCCAGAGCATCATCCCCAGTGGCAGGTGGAAGTGCAGAGACTGTATTTTCATAAGAGTGAACTTTGCCCTTGTGCAGTGCCCCAGAAACAAGAAGGAGTTCCCTGGCCTTCTAATATTAGCACTGCATCCCAGTGGCCCCTTCATCAGCTTGGAGTCCAGGATCCTAAAAATATGAATCCCAACCCAATGAGTGATACAAGTAAAGCTTTTACATTGTAACATAGTAGATTAAGTTGAAAGTCTATCAAGTTCAACTTTAGCCTCCTAATCCAGAGAAATAACAATTTTATAAGCTTTACTAATGCCCAATAGGGATGGATGAAAATTTTTGGCTCAAACCAAAATTGGTTAATAATGGCACTTCCCGCTTGGCGAAAAATTTACTGCGAAAAGTACAGTTTTTCCACTTTTTCACCTATCTCATTTCATTGAAACCAATGGAAACACTGAATTTACATGCGACACATATCAAATGTTATTTTATTTCCCAAAGGCATTATACAAAAGGTGTATGAGGTTTCCTGTGTTGGTGATGTGTTGGAAAAGAATCAGTTGAACGGGGAATTTTTGGGGGGGTGTTTACTGGGATTGGGGGGACAGTTAATAAAAAAATAAATACTAAATACAATTTTAAAAAACTATACGTCATGGTATAAAAGGGGTCTGAGGAGGGTGCAGCTTTGGTGGGTGAAGTGTGGAGAAAGAATCAGTTGAACAGGGAATTTGTTTGGGGGGTTTCTTGACTTGTATTGGGGGGACAGTTAATAAAATATAAATAAATACAATAATATAGTATTTTGTAAAGGATTAGTTGTAATATTTGTTGGTAGAAGCCCAAGCCCTGAGGAAACATGAATTTGTAGGACTTTGACTTATTAGAGGCACAAGCCCTGAGGAAACATTGTTTTGTAGGACTTAGGATTGTTAGAAACAAGCCACCAAATATTGTTTATTTTTTTGTAGGCTTGGGGGGGGGGGTTGTGTGTTTTTTTTTTAAAGCACAAGCTCTGAGAAAAAAAATGCCCTACTGGCCTAGTGCCAGCAGGCCATGTCATGTTGACCAGTGGCTACTGGTCTTTGTCAAATGCCCTTATGTAGATGCGGAATTTGCAACTGCTGTTCTTGCTGCTGTTGCTGAGTTGTTTTAGCAGCACGATGATTAGGCATCTGAAAAGGAATGGGATCAACAACAGCAGTAATGTGAGAGATGGAGAGAGATGAAGAGATGAAGGTTCCACTTGCCATAACTAATCTAGTGATGCGCCTGAGGCAGTAACAGCACCATAACTAGCCCCCACCACTACAGGTATATGTGGAGAAAAGAAGAAGTTGGCCAATAATTCTTCTCCACCTGCCCCTCCCCCAAAATCATGGGTGTGCTGTTACTAGAATAGAAATGTTTCCCTTGAGAGCAGGAACTGTGCCTCTCATTATCAGCAACTGCAATGTGCACAGTTTGTGCAGTAAATAACACCTGGCACAACTCTATCAAAACACCATGACACCAGAAACCAAGTACTGCTTCTGTCACTATGCCCCTTGTCCACACCCCGCTAAGGACACATGATAATCTGCTGACAGTTTAATAGTAATGATGAACCCTCCCTGCCACCAGCTTAGCATATTCTGCTGGATGGAATCTCCTCTGATGCCGCTTGATGCCCTGTTTGCAATTCTCCTCCACCACACTGGCATGTGTGGTCAGCGTACCACATAGTGTGCAATGGGTGGAGACAAACTGCCACATCCTAACATCAACAGAGTGGCTATCATTTGGCTGGGGAGGTAATGATGAATGAGGTGGATTGGCAGAAGATGTAGTTAACCTAGAGTAAGAAGGTGATGGTGATGGAGAGCTTGTTGTTTTGCTTGTCATGGAACTTCCAGTCTCTGTCTGGGTTTCTCTATTCTTCCTCCTCTTTTATCTCCTCCTCACCTCTTGTTGCCTTTCTGGAGAGTCAGTGGATACAGCAACAGTGGTGCTTGATTTTTGTGGTGGGTGTTTGTCTTCAACATGTTTGAAATAAATGACATGGTGACTGTGTTTCATGTGTGTTATCAGGGCGGTTGTGCCAAGGCACATTCCCTCCTTTCCCTTCTCATTGACTTGTCACAAATTGTGCACAGTGCTGTTGTTGATGTCTGCACTGTTACTGCCCCAAAAGAAAAATAGTCCCACACTCATGACTTCAGGGGGGAGGGAAAAGGTGGAGATGAATGGCCTCTTTCTTCTTCTCCTCCACAGTCCCCTTCACTGTCTGGGGCAGAGGATGATGGTGCTGCTGTTGCTGCTATGCCTCAGAATCATCACTGCAACTAGGAGCAGGAGCGGGGGGTGGGCGATATCTTGCGCCGTGTTCCTGCGAGAAATTCCACAAAAACCAAGTTGTTGTCCACTTTTTCACGAGTAAATCCTCTGTAAAACTAGCAATTAAAATGTTTGCATTTTTCACCCATTGGCCAAAATTGTTTGCCATTTTTTTCAATAGCTACAAAGTTTCCGCCCATTGATTTATGTGGTTTTCGTCTTTCGCTATAGAATTCTGATGTATTTGCAGAAGTCAAACACAATAGGAGCAAATACAGAGCGAGGAAGACATGCTGTGCTATTCTGCTTTGAACTTTTTCCAAAACTGAGGCATAAGAGGCTCATATTGCCTGCTATCACTATGAGCAGATTTAAAAATATTAAAAGGAGGAACTGGATGGACCCTTATATGTCCACTGAGTCTGAGAAGAAGGAAGTGAGCACTACTGAACCAATGCTGTCCAGTCCCCCTAAATCACCCCAAGGGATCTTGGGGAATTTAATGGGAAGGGAGGGAGAAAAGGGTTGTACTAATGAGAGCAGGACAGGTCAGCTGCCTGTGCCTGCTGCTAGACGTGCTTCCTCTGCTGCCACCATTGCTGCCCCTGCTGCCACTATTGCTGTGCCTGTTGTCAGACGTGCTGCCCCTGTTGAAACCAGCGCTGTGCGTGCTGCCAGTGCTGAACCTGCTGCCACCAATATTGTGCCTGCTGTCAGACGTGCTTCCCCTGTTACCAGTGCCACCAGTGCTGTGCCTGCTGCCAGTGTTGAAGCTGTTGCCACCAGTGCTGAAGCTGCTAGTGTGTCTTGTAATACTCAGGATGGAGGTAAGGAGAAGATGATTCCAAGAGTGACAGCAGGAGACCCTAAGTCACACTTGCCATCCCCAAGCAGTGCCACCAGTGCTAGTACTACCAGCTTGTTAGTGTTAGGAGCGAAGGAGGGGGTAATCATCAATACGATGATACCCCCTCCTTCACTCCTAGTTACTGTGAGGAGGAAGACTCTGGGGCTGAACTTGATGTGTGTGCTGTTAGTAGTAATACTAACAGTAAAGTAATGGGAAAGCAGCATTTGGGACTAGTGTTAGGGGAGTGGTAGGGGAAGCATTTGAGAGCATCCAGACTAGAGGTCAAAGGATCCCACACCATTCCACTGGCTCTGGGAGTCCTCCTCCCCTTCCCTTCACTACAGTGTCCAAGTGGAACATGATCCTGAAGAGGCCAGAACTGGTGTTGGGGAGAGCAGGTACAGAATTAATACCACCACAACCAGCAGGAGCACAGATCAGCTGTCTGTGTCTGCTGCTACTGCTGTCAGTCTGCCTTCTTCAGGTCAAAAAGAAATGCCAAGTGTGACATTACCTCTCGTGGCTGCTTTCTCTAATTATCACGGCGCCTTTGATTCCCTGTCACTCTCTGTGCTGGTGCTCATCCATTGTGAGAGATTACTGCCGAGCTGCGGCCGTTGTTTCAGAGTCTGTCTAGAACACTTGCTGTGCCGGTTGCCTCCGTTACCGAGCCCGTTTGCATACGCCTGCCAAGCTTTTTGCCTCCCATACTGAGCCACATTAACACTCGTTGAACTGTTGCCTACTATACCAAGCCTAGCTGTTACACTGCAGGGTTATACCTCTTGTTAGGTGCTCGTTTTCCTGGAGTTGTCACACCGCGTGGTGCTAAGGGCATTCCGATACTCTGGCAGTGTGTGCTCCGTTTCGGCACCGGAAGGGTGCTTTGGCTCTGGTCCATTCTCGCTCACTGTGTTGTTCCATCCACTCGCACTTGGTAGTACGTTGGTTCTAGTATTCTGCTTGGGCAGTGTCTCCTCCGTTACAGCACCTAAGGGGTGCTAGGCTCAGGTCCCATTGGCACACGCAGTGTTTCTTCTCTACCGCACCTGGGGTGCTTCCTTCTGGCTCCATTGGCTCTGGTAGTATCTCTCCTTCGTTGCTACACCCCAGTAGGGGTATTGGCTCCCGCTACAGTTGGTCATTCTATACTCTTGGGCATTTCCAGACAGTTATCTGGTTGTGATTCAGTTCAATCACACTGCTTGAGCTTGCTAGCTGCACTACTGATACTGGGACTGTTTATGCACTGTGTGTTGGCTAATCACCACCACAGAGACTGACTACCAGCCTGTATATTAACCCTTACCTGTGTTTATGCTATATTCTACCTGCTCCTGCCATATTGAGCCTGTATATTACTCATTACTGTAATACCGATTCTGGCCCTCAGGGGCACTGTTCCTTATTTAATTTTAATAAAACTGTGTTTTATTTCTAACCCTGGTCTGAGTGTCAGAAAACCGTAACACTAATGGGCTTTCAGATATGGTTAAAAATGAGATTGCAGCCCGGGACCTTCCCAGTGATTTAGAGAAACTGGTCTAATATTGTATTCTGATTGACTCCCGTATCCATGAGAGACCTTCCTTTAGGAAGTGCCTGCAGAGGCATCCCATCAATTTCACTCAGAGCCTTTCATCCCCACCCGTACCTCCCTCTCCTCCCGCACCTCCTAGTCTTGAAACCTCAGGTGATATGGAGCCCATGGCAGATTATGTTCACTCGTCTTTCAGTTGCAGAAAGGGCCTTTAGGAAGAGGGAGGGCCTGTGCCTTTACTGCGGTAAGGCAGGGCATCTGCTGCGAAATTGTCCCACACATCCGGGACAACCGCACCTAGGGTCTTATAGGGGACAGACCTTAGGTGGCATCTTAGCGTTCCCGGATATTCATACTGATAAACCACTAGTCTCTGTTGGGATTTCTTGGGGCAAAAGTTCCATTACTTCAGAGGCACTTATTGACTCCGGTGCAACAGGCCTTTTTGTTGACACTGACTTCACCCAGAAGCACTCCATTCCATTGCAGCTCCGTACCACTCCACTTGCCCTCGAGTCGATTGATGGTAGACCTCTACAGCCGCCACTGTTCACCCACAAAACCACTCCTTTGTCTATGGCTTTAGGGGCTCTCCATCACAAAACCTTACAATTCCAGTTGATCCATTGTCCTCACTATCCTGTGATCCTGGCTTATCCATGGTTGAGCAAACACAATCCTATGGTCAATTGGGCAAGGGCTGAAGTCATGGCATGGTCACCCAACTGTTCCAAGACATGCCTAGTAAAAGTCTCCATGCTGCCTGACGAGTACCATGAGTTCCATGATGTATTCATGCCCTTCGGTCTCTGCAATGCTCCTGCGATTTTCCAAGAATTATTGAATGATGT
Source organism: Rhinophrynus dorsalis (assembly GCA_037306005.1). Taxonomy (NCBI): domain Eukaryota; kingdom Metazoa; phylum Chordata; class Amphibia; order Anura; family Rhinophrynidae; genus Rhinophrynus; species Rhinophrynus dorsalis. The sequence continues at coordinate 266,417,539 of CM074724.1, read as the reverse complement.
CCTCCGGGACATGCTTCAACAGTGTGTGGAGGTATACTTAGACGACATTCTGATCCATTCCTCCTCCATGGAAAGCCACCACGCAGATGTAAACCGAGTCCTGCAAAGATTAAGAGAGGATAACCTATTTTGCAAATTAGAGAAGTGTGAGTTCCACCGCAAACAGGTCACCTTCTTGGGGTACATAATTTCAGAGGTTGGTTTCGCTATGGACCCTGAAAAACTCTTGGCTGTTCTTGAGTAGGCCTCCCCCTTCAACGTTTCCTCGGGTTTGCAAACTACTATAGGAAGTTTATCTGCAATTATTCCTCAATTTAAACCCCTTACCGACGTGATAAAAAAAGACGGTAACTCCACTCACTGGTCCCCGGAAGCCATCAGGGCATTTGAGTCATTAAAGGCTGCTTTTGCAGCAGCACCCATTTTGGCACAACCAAAACCCAAGCTTCCATTCGTACTTGAGGTTGATACATCTGAGACAGCAGTAGGATCTCTCCTGTCTCAAAGTCCTACTCCTGAGAGCCAGTTGCACCCGTGTGGGTATTTCTCTACGAAGCCAAGTCCTGCGGAGTGCAATTATGAAATTAGTGACCGTGAACTTCTGGTGATAATACTGGCTCTCAAAGAATGGAGGCATTTGCTCGAGGGAACTTCCATGCCAGTCTTTATCCTCATGGATCACAAAATCCTTACCTATATGTCTGAAACTAAGCGCTTGTCTCCAAGACAGGCCAGATGGGCCTTATTTTTGTCTCAGTTTAATTATGTGGTCTCGTACCTGCCAGGTACCAAAAATATCCGGGCTGATGCCCTATCCAGACATTTCTCAGTCGCTAAAGAGGAGAGTCCTCCCAGTCCTATTATTCCTCAGGACAAAGTACTGGCCACCATACGTACCAGCATAACATCTCCCCTTGGGAAGAAAATACGGGCCACCCAAGTTGATGCACCTGCTGAGACTCCCTCTGGGTGTTGTTTTGTACCTATTAACCTCCGTACTAAGGTACTTTCTAACTATCATAATACTAAGTCAGCAGGGTATCCCAGAAAAAAACAGCTTCTTTGGTCAGTTTCCTGTCTCTTCTGGTGGCCAGAACTTAGCAAAGATATTGCTGCCTTTGCCGCTGCCTGTCCAGTCTGTGCACAGACTACATCACCCCGTCACCTTCCAGTGGGCCTTCTCCAACCTATACTCAATAGGGAGAAGCCATGGTCACACTTTGCCATGGACTTCATTGTCGACCTTCCTTTGTCTAACACAGTCATCCTTATGATTGTTGACAGATTCTCTAAGATGATTCACTGCATACCATTAAAAAAACTCCCATCCACTAAAGAGTTGGCTACAGTCTTTGTCAAAGAGGTCTGCCGGCTACACTGGGTTCCTAAAGCCATAGTTTCTGATCAGGGTAGCCAGTTTGTCTCGAGATTCTGGAGGGACTTCTGTGCACAACTAGGTATCCAATTTTCCTTCTCCTCAACCTATCGCCCACAGTCGAATGGGGCAGCGGAAAGGGCTAATTAGACCTTGGAGCAATTCCTGCGGTGTTACATCTCAGACCATCAGAACAATTGGTCGGACCTGCTACCTTGGGCAGAGTTCGCTCATAACACTGCTGTCTCGGCTTCTACCCGGCTCTCCCCTTTCATGGTGAATTATGGGTATCAACCCTCCATGATTCCAGACTCGTTCGCTCCTCAGGGGATCCCGGCATTGGAAGATCATCTCCAGCGAATTTGTTTTACATGGGTGTAGGTCCAAGAGTAGTTGCAATGCTCACAACAATCCCAGGAGCTCCAGGCCAATCGTAAATGCCTACCCGCATACTCCTATCAGGTCGGGGAGAGGGTCTGGTTGTCCTCCAGAAATCTCCAACTCCGAGTGCCCTTTCAGAACCTGGCTTCTTGTTTTGTGGGTCCATTCCGTATCCTCCGACATGTGAACCCTGTGGCCTGTGCCCTAGACCTTCCTCCCAATATGCGGATACACAATGTGTTCCATGTCTCGCTCCTGAAACCTCTGGTATGTAATCGTTTCACTGCAGTCACTCTTCAACCGCATTTGTTGCACATTGATGGCCATGAGGAGTACGAGGTCCGATAAATAGTTGACTCTCGTAGGTTCCGAGGGAGCCTTCAATATTTAGTCCATTGGAAGGGTTACGGTCCAGAAGAGCGCTCATGGGTTCCAGCCACAGACCTGCATGTCCATGCCCTCCTCCGTGCTTTCCATGCACGCTTTTCCCATAATCCTGGTCCTTCCCCACGGGGGGGTCGTTGAGGGGGGGTACTGTCAAGGTTTTGCTGAGCAGCTCTACTCTGCCTATTGATTCTAATGTCTGAGCTAATCTAGTGCTCTGCTATCCACTTCTGCTGTCTTCTGAGTTTCTAGCTCAGGCTGAATCAGCTGACCTCTCTGATTAGTCACCTGACTGTTATCAGCCAACCCTCCCAGGGTATTTAAAGCAGCTTTGCTCACTTCCCAATTGCCTTGTGTTTGTTTGCTGACCTGGTGCTGCTGGCTGCTGTGGATTTTCCTGCACTCCTGTTTGCTGTGTTCCAGACCCTTGGCTTGTTCCAGACTTCGCTGACTTCTGTGCTTCTGACCTCTGGCTTGTTTCTGACATCGTGGACTTCTGTGCTCCTGACTCCGGCTTGGCTGATTACCTGTCCTGGTTCCTGACCCTGGCTTGTCATTTGGTTTGTGCTCCTGATCACAATTCTGTTTGTTTATTTTTTTATTTCTTTAATAAAGGTGTTTTGCATTTTACCTTTTTGTGTCCTGTCTGGTTCCTGGTCCATAACAGTGTGCCCCAGACCACCGTGGACACAGTGGGAATGGTTCCACTTACCAGCAGTAGCAATATGTCACGGTTTATTATGACTCTCAGACACAAGTTTTAGGTAAAAAATCAATTTTATTGAAATAATAAATTGATAACTTAGGATGGCAATAACATACATATATATATATATATAGAGAATATAGCACAGACAGAAGGCAGACTCTACCGGTCCTGTCAATATACCGGACAGGACAGTCTTTAGGCTCTACCGGCCTTGCCAATACCGGGTAAGGCAACCTGCAGATGGAATAGCATAACGGTTCTACCGGCCTTACCAAATTACCGGGCAAGGCAGCCTCAATAGATACACAATGTAGGCTCTACCGGCCCTGCCAATACCGGGTAAGGCAACCTCAGATGGAATGTGGCAAAAGGTTCTACCGGCCTTACCAATACCGGGCAGGGCAGCCCAGAGATAGTAGCAGCAGTCAGATGAAACTGGCAAATTAGCAGAATCGTTAAGCAGCAAGGCTTTGGAGCAAACCAGCGTCCACACGCTGGGAACAACACTGAATAGTATAGCCATTAGGCTTTGCGAGCAAACCAGTGACCGCACACTGGAGTAACAAGCGAGTAGTATAGCCGCAAGGCTTAGGAGCAAACCAGCGTCCGCACGCTGGGACCAACACAGAATTGTATAGCCGATAGGCTTTGGAGCAAACCAGTGACCGCACACTGGTGTAACGAGCGAGCTTGTATAGCCGCAAGGCTTAGGAGCAAACCAGCGTCCGCACGCTGGGACCAACACAGATTTGTATAGCTGATAGGCTTTGGAGCAAACCAGTGACCGCACACTGGTGTAACAAGCGAGCTTGTATAGCCGCAAGGCTAGGAGCAAACCAGCGTCCGCACGCTGGGACAAACACAGATTTGTATAGATGATAGGCTTTGGAGCAAACCAGTGACCGCACACTGGTGTAGCAAGCGAGCTTGTATAGCCGCAAGGCTTAGGAGCAAACCAGCATCCGCACGCTGGGACCAACACAGATTTGTATAGCTGATAGGCTTTGGAGCAAACCAGTGACCGCACACTGGTGTAACAAGTGAGTTTGTATAGCCGCAAGGCTTAGGAGCAAACCAGCGTCCGCACGCTGGGACAACACAGATTTGTATAGCTGATAGGCTTTGGAGCAAACCAGTGACCGCACACTGGTGTAACAAGCGAGTTTGTATAGCCGCAAGGCTTAGGAGCAAACCAGCGTCCGCACGCTGGGACCAACACGGAATTGTAGCAATGTCACCAACGCGACCAGGCAGAAGGTCGCCAGGATACTGAAGACAGGTGATGAGATGACAGGAACCAGCAACCATCAGTCAGGTCAGGAAACAGCAGAGAAGAAGTTCAGCAGTAACTGCAACACCAGAGACTAGGCCGGAACCAGGACTGGAGTAACTCAGCATCCAGGAAACACTGGAAAAGTAGAGATCAGGAACTCAGGAACACAGGAGATCAGGAACTCAGGAACACTGGAACAGAGGCCCAGCTATCACTAGCATAGTGATAGCAAGAAGGTCAGAAACAACACGAAAGGGCACTCAAAGGGTGCCCAATCCAGGTTTAAATAGGCAATAAGAGACGGGCTATCTGCAGACAGCCAATAGCAGCCCCCTAGTGGTGACAGACAAGGAACTGCAGCAAATCACGGGCACCGTGATAGTACCCCCCTTTCAAAGACCCCCTCTCCTAGAATAGGGTTTAGGTTTCTGTGGGTAATTGGCATGAAAGACCCTAGTTAGCCTAGGTGCATGAAGGTCCATACTATCCACCCATGATCGATCCTCAGGACCGTACCCTTTCCAATGTACCAGGTACTGTACCTTTCCTCTAAGCCTACGGGAATCAATAATGCTCTGAACCTCGTACTCCTCCTGGCCCTCGACCTCAACAGGTCCTGGCACCACAGGTGTGGTAGTATAGCGATTGCAAACCAGAGGCTTAAGAAGGGACACATGGAACACATTATGGATACGCATGGATGCAGGTAGGTCTAGTGCATAGGAGACAGGGTTAATTTTAAGAATAACTCTGTACGGACCAATAAACCGGGGAGCCAACTTATTAGACGGAACCTGCAGCTTGAGATTTCTGGAGGAAAGCCATACTCTATCCCCAACCTGAAAGGAAACCGCTGGAAGCCTTCTGCGATTAGCATGGCGCTGATGACGCTGAAATGACTGACCAAGTGCCCTCTGAACTTGTGCCCATGTGGAACGGAGTTGCTCGATATGCTCATCCAGAGCTGGAATCTGTTGCGTCTGAAATGAATCTGGAAGCAAACAGGGCTGAAACCCATAATTAATCAGAAACGGAGAGCTCCCAGATGAAGAATTGACCGCACAGTTCCTGGCGAACTCTGCCCAAGGCAACAAGTCGGACCAATTATCATGATGGTCAGTAACGAAACAACGGATAAATTGTTCCAAGCCCTGATTAGCTCGTTCAGCGGCTCCATTGGTCTGGGGATGGTAGGCAGAGGAGAAGGACAGCTGTATGCCCATCTGTTGGCAAAATGCCCTCCAAAATCTCGACACAAACTGGCTCCCCCTGTCAGACACCAGTACCCTAGGCACTCCATGCAACCGGAATACTTCTCTGGCGAACACCATTGCCAATTCCTTAGCTGAAGGAAGGCCACGGAGGGGCACGAAATGAGCCATTTTAGAAAACCTGTCCACCACCATGAATATAAAGGAATACCCCTTAGACATAGGCAATTCTCCCATAAAATCAATGGAAACATGAGACCAGGGGCGTTCGCCATTAGGCACCGGCTGAAACAAGCCCATTGGGTGATGTCTCGGGGTCTTAGCGCGGGCGCAGGTGGCACAGGCATTCGTAAATTCGGCACAATCGTTTCTCATGGAAGGCCACCAAAATAACTGAGAAAGGGACCATAACAATTGGTCTCTACCAATATGTCCCGCAGCCTTAGAGGAATGGTAGGTTTCGAGCAGCCTAGTACGAAATGATTCAACGACAAAACATTTGCCCACTGGGGTTTCATGGGGAGCGGACCCCTGAGAGGCCAGGATCTCCTCCCCTAGAGGAGAAGTGATACTCGTGCGTATAGTAGCCAGTATTCTATCAGGTTGGATGATAGGTGCTGGTGCTTCCACTCTGTCACTGTCAGCCTGAAATTGTCTTGACAGGGCATCAGCCCTGATATTTTTTGACCCTGGTAAATATGATACAATGAAATTAAATCGAGACAGGAACAGTGCCCACCTGGCCTGACGAGAGGACAATCTCTTGGCCTCCAAGAGATAGGTCAGATTTTTATGATCTGTTAGGATTAAGACAGGATTCTTAGTACCTTCAAGCAAATGACGCCATTCCTTAAGAGCGAGGATAATGGCCAATAATTCTCTGTCACCTATCTCATAGTGGCTTTGAGTGACAGTCAACTTTTTAGAGAAAAACCCACAAGGTCTGAGAGTTCCACCTTTCTCGTGTCGCTGCGAAAGTACTGCCCCGACCCCAATATCTGAGGCATCAACCTCTAACGTAAATGGAAGTAGAGGATTGGGATGGGATAACACAGGAGCCGCAGCAAATGCCAGCTTCAAATTCTCAAAGGCTTTCTCAGCAGATACCGGCCAACAAGAAGGATTAGCACCCTTGTGCGTAAGATCGGACAGAGGTTTGACAATGGAAGAAAAGTTCTTAATAAACCTCCTATAATAATTAGCGAAACCCAGGAAACGCTGTATGGCTTTAAGACCCTTGGGTTTTGGCCATTGTAGGACAGCTGACAACTTTTCTTTGTCCATGGCAATGCCATCATTGCCAATTATGAACCCCAAGAATGGCACACTGGTTCTATGAAACTCACATTTTTCCATTTTACAAAATAATTTGTTCTCACGGAGTCGTAGCAATACTGCGGATACATCTTTGATGTGCTGTGCCATGTTTTGGGAGTAAATCAGTATATCGTCGAGGTACACCACAAAACATGTCTGTAACATATCTCTCAGAACATCGTTTATCAGTTCCTGGAAAACTGCAGGTGCATTACACAGCCCAAAAGGCATTACTAGATACTCGTAGTGCCCAGCTCGAGTATTAAAGGCAGTTTTCCACTCATCACCTGCTCGAATGCGAACCAGATTGTAAGCGGCCCGTAGGTCCAATTTGGTAAATATCGAAGCGCCCTTAAGCCTGTCAAAAAGCTCGGTGATGAGTGGTATTGGGTATGCGTTTTTTGCCATTAGTTTATTCAAGCCCCGGTAGTCAATGCATGGTCTTAATTCGCCATTTTTCTTTTTTACAAAAAATAACCCAGCCCCAGCTGGAGAGGTAGATTTTCGTATGATCCCTCTAGCAAGGGCATCAGAAATGTAATCCTCCATAGCCTTATTTTCATCACAAGATAATGGATAAGTGCGTCCTTTTGGAGGTACTGCACCAGGCTGCAATTCAATGCAACAATCATAAGGTCTATGCTGGGGTAGCATACTAGCCTCTCCTTTGCTAAAAACATCGCCAAACTGTTGGTACACATCCGGTATAGCAGAGGAGGTGCACATGACCTTAATAAGCTGAATGACGCACTTGTCCATACAAAACTGGGACCAAGCAGCAATTTCACACTTTTTCCAATCGAATTGTGGGTTATGTAACTGTAACCACGGAAATCCCAATATTACCGCATGGTGTGGAGAATTAATCAGTTGAAACTGCTGGTCTTCTCTGTGAAGTGTCCCAATAGTCATAGACAATGGCATAGTTTCAAATATAACCTGAGGCGGTTCTAAGGGTCTACCATCAATCGCTTCAATAGTCAAGGGGTTTTCTCTTTCAATGCGTGGAACTCCGTGCAATTCAGCAAAGGTATTATCCATAAAATACCCTGCTGCACCGGAGTCAACCAAGGCCAAAACCTCCACAGAGCGTTGTGCCCAAGACAATACCACCTGTATGGTGGGTTTCATTATGCCCGACACTGGGGACGATTGTACACCACCTAGGGCCTGTCCCCCAAGGTACCCTAGGTGTGTGCGTTTCCCGGACGTACCGGACAGGAATTTAGCAAGTGCCCTTTTTTACCGCAGTATAAACATAACCCTTGTTTTTTGCGATATAGTCTCTCTGCCTTGGTTAGTCTAGTGAAGCCTATTTGCATAGGTTCACTTGTTTCCCGTACTGGTTCACTAGACTTCAATGCCAAGGGTGGGATGGGTGGGCAAAACATGCTACTAGGCTCATTATTTTTTGACCGTAACTTACGATCTCTGGCAATTGATCTCTCACGTACTCTAGAGTCAATTATCATAACATACTCAATGTAATCATCTAGATCAATAGGTAGATCTTTAGCAGCGATTTCGTCTTTAATGTGGTCATTCAGGCCTTGAGAAAAGGCTGCCAATAATGCCTCGTTATTCCAACCTACCTCTGCTGCCAATGTGCGGAATTCGATGGCATAGTCGCCCACTGTACGCCTGCCCTGTTGTATCTCCATAAGGCGTTTGGCAGCAGAGGTGGTTCTACCAGGAGGCTCAAACACTCTTCGAAAGGAACGCACAAATTCACTAAAGTTCTTAGTACAAGGTTTAGCATTCTCCCACAAGGGGTTAGTCCAAGCCAATGCTCTGCCAGTGAGCAGTGATATCGTGAACCCCACTTTACTACGATCATTGGGAAATGTGTGTGCCGTCAATTCCATAAAGATTTCGAGTTGGTTGATGAACCCTCTGCAGAGACTAGGGTCACCATCATATCTTAGCGGCAAGGGTGCAGAAGCCGTTGACCCTTTAACAGTACCCCCTAGGGGTCTGGTATCACTTTCCGGTGTCTGACTTGGCGAGACCACCGGGCTAGAGCTAGATTGGTCAGCAGGTACCGTGCGTTCAAGGATCATTTGAATTGCAACTGCCAACTGATCCAAACGTTGCTCGTGCACATCCATCCTCCAATGGATATTCTGTGCGTTACCTTCACATTTGCTGTCTGAGGTCATGGCCCTTTCGTACTGTCACAGTTTATTATGACTCTCAGACACAAGTTTTAGGTAAAAAATCAATTTTATTGAAATAATAAATTGATAACTTAGGATGGCAATAACATACATATATATATATATATATATAGAATATAGCACAGACAGAAGGCAGACTCTACCGGTCCTGTCAATATACCGGACAGGACAGTCTTTAGGCTCTACCGGCCTTGCCAGTACCGGGTAAGGCAACCTGCAGATGGAATAGCATAACGGTTCTACCGGCCTTACCAAATTACCGGGCAAGGCAGCCTCAATAGATACATAATGTAGGCTCTACCGGCCCTGCCAATACCGGGTAAGGCAACCTCAGATGGAATGTGGCAAAAGGTTCTACCGGCCTTACCAATACCGGGCAGGGCAGCCCAGAGATAGTAGCAGCAGTCAGATGAAACTGGCAAATTAGCAGAATCGTTAAGCAGCAAGGCTTTGGAGCAAACCAGCGTCCACACGCTGGGAACAACACTGAATAGTATAGCCGTTAGGCTTTGCGAGCAAACCAGTGACCGCACACTGGAGTAACAAGCGAGTAGTATAGCCGCAAGGCTTAGGAGCAAACCAGCGTCCGCACGCTGGGACCAACACAGAATTGTATAGCCGATAGGCTTTGGAGCAAACCAGTGACCGCACACTGGTGTAACAAGCGAGCTTGTATAGCCGCAAGGCTAGGAGCAAACCAGCGTCCGCACGCTGGGACAAACACAGATTTGTATAGATGATAGGCTTTGGAGCAAACCAGTGACCGCACACTGGTGTAACAAGCGAGCTTGTATAGCCGCAAGGCTTAGGAGCAAACCAGCGTCCGCACGCTGGGACCAACACAGATTTGTATAGCTGATAGGCTTTGGAGCAAACCAGTGACCGAACACTGGTGTAACAAGTGAGTTTGTATAGCCGCAAGGCTTAGGAGCAAACCAGCGTCCGCACGCTGGGACCAACACAGATTTGTATAGCTGATAGGCTTTGGAGCAAACCAGTGACCGCACACTGGTGTAACAAGCGAGTTTGTATAGCCGCAAGGCTTAGGAGCAAACCAGCGTCCGCACGCTGGGACCAACACGGAATTGTAGCAATGTCACCAACGCGACCAGGCAGAAGGTCGCCAGGATACTGAAGACAGGTGATGAGATGACAGGAACCAGCAACCATCAGTCAGGTCAGGAAACAGCAGAGAAGAAGTTCAGCAGTAACTGCAACACCAGAGACTAGGCCGGAACCAGGACTGGAGTAACTCAGCATCCAGGAAACACTGGAACAGTAGAGATCAGGAACTCAGGAACACAGGAGATCAGGAACTCAGGAACACTGGAACAGAGGCCCAGCTATCACTAGCATAGTGATAGCAAGAAGGTCAGAAACAACACGAAAGGGCACTCAAAGGGTGCCCAATCCAGGTTTAAATAGGCAATAAGAGGCGGGCTATCTGCAGACAGCCAATAGCAGCCCCCTAGTGGTGACAGACAAGGAACTGCAGCAAATCACGGGCACCGTGATACAATACTCCTGGCCCTAGCTGCAGTGCTGATTCTGAGGCAGTGGCAGCGACATCATCTGCTGCCACAGACAGTGATGGGGAATGTGGAGAAGAAGAAGAAAGAGACCATTCTTCTTCACCTGTTCCCTATCTGTCACGGTTTTGAAGACTCTCAGACTTAAGGTTTTGGTAAAAACTTAACTTTATTGAAAAAGTTAAGGCAATCCCCGTAGGGTTAAACATACATAACAATACACAACAATCGTAGTAGAATAGGTTCTACCGGCCTTGCCAATGATACCGGGCAATGCAACCCAAGTGACAGTAGCAATTACGATAGGCTCTACCGGCCTTGCCTATACCTGGTAAGGCAACCGTGAGGTGACATGTACCGGTTCTACCGGCATTACCAATACCGGGCAAGGCAGCCCAAGGGAGACTGAGTATAGGCTCTACCGGCCCTGCCAATACCGGGTAAAGCAACCTTCAAGATGGAAACGTGCAAAGGTTCTACCGGCCTTACCAATACCGGGCAGGGCAGCCCAAAGCGTAGATCAGATGTCAGATAACTATGACAGCGGATAAGAAAAGATACAATGGCCTAATTGCAGCAGAAGTCTATTGCCAGAAAGTATCAGACAACTGCATAAGAAAGCATACAGCGAACTGTCCTCAGAACTAGTGTTCAGGAGCTAGCCAACGTCCTTGCGTTGGACCAACGGTATGAGCGCAACCAGGCTTAATGGGGTAAACCAGCGTCCACATGCTGGGACCAACAGTAATTCTCGCAACCAGGTTAATATGGAGTAAACCAGAGTCCGCACGCTGGGACCAACAGTAATTCTCGCAACCAGGTTAATATGGAGTAAACCAGAGTCCGCACGCTGGGACCAACAGTAATTCTCGCAACCAGGTTAATATGGAGTAAACCAGCGTCCGCACGCTGGGACCAACAGTAATTCTCGCAACCAGGTAATATGGAGTAAACCAGCGTCCGCACGCTGGGACCAACAGTACTTCTCGCAACCAGGTTAATATGGAGTAAACCAGCATCCGCACGCTGGGACCAACAGTATACTCGCAACCAGGTTAATATGGAGTAAACCAGCGTCCGCATGCTGGGACCAACAGTACTTCTCGCAACCAGGTTAATATGGAGTAAACCAGCGTCCGCACGCTGGGACCAACAGTGATTCTCGCAACCAGGTTAATATGGAGTAAACCAGCGTCCGCACGCTGGGACCAACTGTAATTCTCACGACTAGGGTTATAGAGTAAACCAGCGTCCGCTTGCTGGGATCAGCCACTACAGCTGAAGCAGAATAGTAACAATGTCGCCGGAGCGACTGAGCAAGAGCGAGAGCCCTGTACTCTAGCGGGAATCCACCGGAGCAAGACTAATGCGGTGACAGGTGACCGGAACACAGGAATCGCTGACAGAGAGCAACCAGCAGGAGAGACGGGCAGGCTGGAGACTCAGGAACTCAGGAGGATTAACCCGCGAGGTGCTGGAACACAGGAACACTGGTACACTGGAACACTGGAACAATAGTGCACAGGAACACCGGAACACAGGATCACTGGAACGCTGGAACACTGGAACGCAGGAACAGCAGGCCCAGAAGCCTGACAGCAGGTCAGGACAGGTGAGGTCAGAAACATCATGAAAGGGCAACCTGGGAGTGCCCAACCAGGGTTTTAAAAGGCAAAGTGAGGAGGGCTAATAGCAGACAGCCAATGAGTAGTTCCCAGCAAGTGATAGACACCAGATAGCACGAATCAGGGGCACAGTGATACTATCCCTATCCCCTGAAGTCATGGGTGTAGAACTATTTTTCTCTTGGGGCAGGCACAGTGCAGTCGTCACCAATGGCACTATGCACAACTTGTGACAAGTCAGTGAGAAGGGGAAAGGAGGGAACACACCTTGGCACAACCTCCCTGATATCACACATGAAACACAGACACAATGACATTTAAATGACATTTAATGTCAAACATGTTAAAGACAAACACCCACCACAGAAATCAAACACCACTGTTACTGTACCCCCTGACTCTCCAGAAAGGCAAGAAGAGGTGAGGCAGAGGTCAAAGAGGAGGAAGAATAGAGAAACCCATGCAGAGACTGGAAGTTCCATGAAGAGAGAAACAACTAGCTCGCCCTCACCATCACCTTCTTCCTCTAGGGTAACACCCCCACACCACCACCAAATGATAGCGGCTCTGTTGTTGTTAGGATGTGGCAGTTCGTCTCCACCCATTGCATACTGTGTGATGCACTGACCATACATGCGTGGTGGGGGAGAATCGCAAGCAGGGCATCAAGCGGCATCTGGGGAGATTCCTTCATGCAGAATATGCTAAGATCCTGGCAGAGAGGGTTCATCATTACTATTAAACTGTCAGCAAGTTGTCATGTGTCCTCAGCAGGGTGTGGACAGCGGCAGTACTTGGTTTCTGGTGTCATGGTGTTTGGATATAGTTCTGCCCCCAGATGTTATTTACCACACACACTGTGCACATTGCAGTTGCTGATAAGAGCCACCGTTCCTGCTGTCAAGGGAAAGATTTCTATTTTAATAACAACACATCCATGATTTTGGGGGAAGGGGCAGGTGGAGAAGAATTATTGGCCAATTTCTTCTTTTCTCCACATAGTCTGGAGGCTACTTATTGTGCTGCTACTGCCTCAGATGCATCACTGGAGCTAATCGTGGGCGGCAAGTGGAACCTTCATCATCCATCAACCATGTTACTGCTGTTGTTGATCCCATTCCCTTTCAGCTGCCTAATCATCCTGCTGCTTAAACAACTCAGCAGCTGCAGCAAGAACAGCCGTCACAAATTCCGCATCTATATCAGGGCATTTGACAAAGGCCAGTGGCCAACAGGACATCACCTGTTGACACTAGGCCAGTAGGGCTTTTTTCTCAGGGCTTGTGTTTTAAATATAAATAAATAAATAAAAATAGTACTACAAAAAAAATTGGGGGGGGGGGAGGGGTTGTTTCTAACAAGCTTAAGTCCTACAACTCAATGTTTCCTCAGGGCTTGGGCTTCTAACAACAAATCTAACAAATCATCCTCTACAAAATACTCTATCAAGTCAAGTATCAGTCAACCCCAGTGGCAGCTTATGTCAGGGGGTTCCTGTCTCTATCACTTTAAATACAAAATTCTTATTTTTTTATTAACTGCCCCCCCCAACATCAGTCAAGAACCCCCAAAATAAATTCCCTGTTCAACTGATTTTTCCCCAGACTCCACCTACCAACACAGGCACCCTCCTCAGACCCCTTTTATACCATGTCTTATGGGGGGGTTAATTGTATTTAGGATTTATTTTTATTAATTGCCCCCAATCCCAGTAAACAACCCCCCCCAAAAAAAAAAAATTCCCTGTTCAACTGATTCTTTCCCCACACCCCACCAACACAGGGATTCTCGTGCCCCTTATCAGCACTTTTCATGGGAAATTATTTGCAAAGCGGGAAGTGCCATTATTCGCCGATTTCAGTTTGAGGCGAAATTTTTCGCCCATCCCTAACCTGGAGTCTCTTCCACCCTATCTTCTCCACCACCACCATCATCATCCCCACCACCACCAGTCCCTCCATGCTGCTGCTGCTGCTCTATTACTGACATTTCACTGCTGGTTGGAGGAGGTGATGAGAAATGTGACAAAGGGTCCCCTAATGTCACACTTGCCATTTCTTGGTGACCTGGAGAAGGCAGACTGGCAGCATTAGCAGCAGGCACAGGAAGCTGATCTGTGATCCTGGTGGTGGTGGTATTATTGCAGTGGTAACAATTCTGCCTTCTTCAGGATCATGTTCCACATGGACAATGCTGTGAGGGGAAGGGGACTCCCAGGGTCAGGGGAATGGTGTGGCTCCCTTGATTACTACTCTTGACACTCTCAATTGCTTCCCCTACCACTCCCCTAACACTAGTTCCACCGGCTGCTTCACCATCACTGTCACTAGTATTACCACTAACATCAACCACATCAATTTCAGCCCCTGAATCTTCCTCCTCAGTCACTAGTATTATGATGATTACCCCCTCCTTCACTCCTAATGCTAATAAGCTGTTGGACCTTCTTACTATCAGTACTAGCACTGGCGGGACCTCTTGGGGGTGGTACGTGTGACTTAGGGTCCCCTCTGTCACTCTTGGCATCACCTAATCCTTCCCCCCACTCCTGAGTATTACAAGACACACTGGTAGCAGCTTCAGCACTGATGGCTGCAGGTTCAGCACTGGCAGAAGGCACAGCACATATGGCAGCAAAGGCAGCGAGTCTAGCAGCAGACACAGCATGTCTGGCATGGTATCCTTTTAAAAGGTTGCACGCAAAAAAGCGTGCTTCCACATCTCTCATTGTCCAAGTCGCCAGGATAAAAAAGGCAAGCTGAGAATCTCACACTGCATGAAAGCACGAGATTCTCAGGTCCCGATATGAAATGTCAAGTGATCATACAGGCAAACGTGCTCTGCTTCAGCAGTCCTAGGAGTTATTTTAGCTTTGCGAGTACCCATTTTACTGTGCACACTCGTGCAATGGGAGGTGTATTGTAATAAAAAAGTGACATGCTGCATGCATCTTCAAAATAAAAAAGGCAACTTAGAGTTCTTGAATATATGACAGCAGTGTTGATGAGAACTGCTCCAGTCTCTCTCTCTCTCTCTCTCTGCATGCTCTCTGCAAGATGTGGTCACACTCTCTTTTGTGTCCGACCTTTTAAAAGTGAACTGTCTGGAAGCAGGTGCAGCACATCTGGCAGCAGACACAGGCAGCCAACCTGTCCCGCTCTTGCTACTACCCACTTCTTCCTCCCATGTCATTAACCCTAGCGGTTATTTAGGGGAACTGGATAGCATTGGTTCTGTAGTGCTCACTTCCTTTTCAGACTCAGACTCAGTGGACACATAACGGTTCTTCCAGTTCCTCCTTCTATTTGTTTTAAACTTTCTCATAGTGGTAGCAGTCATTATCAGCCTCTCCTGCCTCAATTTTGCCTCACAATCATGGCAGAATAGCACAGGACGTCTTCCTCGATCTGTAGCTTCATCTATTGTGCTCAACTTCCTGGAATACATCACGTTTTTATAGCAAAAAGGTGAAAAACATGTAAATCAATGGGTGGAAACTTTCTATCCATTGAAAAAAATAGCAAAGAATTTTTGTCAATGGGTGAAAAATGCAAAGATTTTAATTGGTGGTTTTAAAGCAGATTTTCCCATGACAAAGTGGACAACGTGGTTTTTGTGGGAACACGACTGGACCTTTGGTCCCCTGGAGACATCTGACCTAATCCATGTCCCCTCGTCATTGTTTTGAAATCTGGTGTGCAAATGTTTGTATGAGGGCATTTCTGTGTAAGAAACAGCTGCAGTGGATATTTCTCAACATAGCATTTGTATGTAATATGACTTAAACCAATGAGTATATAACAAAATGTTAGAGTCTGAGGATGTACAAAAGAACAATGACTTGTTCTACAGCTAGCCCCCACTCATAAGCATCACATTTTAGATGTCTAGTCCCATTACAAGGATACATTTCCACATACATGTTACACTAATCTCTCACATTTTAGTATATATATTTTGAATACTCTTAGGGAGTCTCCCAAGGAGTGAGGGGTAATCCACACATGGACCCCTTGCTCTCAGTGTCTTTGGAAAATAGTTGCACCTCACTGACAAGGCCCAAGAGAGCCAAAAATGTAAAACTGTGGTTAGCTGCTATTCCTGTGCAGAGGGGACTTGCCTCTCATTTTGGAACTGGACTGACCTTTGGACAGCATTAATCTAATATGTAAGTGGACATTTCTCCTCTGTAACTGCACTAAATATATAAAACATGATGCTGCTGAGCGACCAAGCCATTTGTGCTTTTGTTCATCCTCAGAGCCTCTCAAATTTCCGTGTGTATTAACCCAATGTATGATAGAGATGTATATAATACATTACCAGGCAATGATTTGTACACCTGTCTTTCAATGTGTTAATAAACAAACTACAGATTACAATGGTGTAAAACACATTAATAAGGAATGTGCCACAGTTATCAAGTGGACAGTGGAGCAATTGTTGAACCAAACAGATGTAGGTGATTTGACACAGACACAGTAATATCTGTAAGAATTTTCTTGGCAATTTATAAATAAATTGTTTGTATTTAGAATTGCTTGGCATTTTGGCTGATGCATGTGGAATGTTATCTTTATTACTCTTTAATAACAACTACTAACAACTACATGTGGTTTGGTAACAAGTAACTACTAGTGAAGTTTACAACACATTGAGAGGAATGCACTGAGACATGTCTTGCATCTCCATGTGGTTTACAAGTGACATTCTCTCTTCCTCGCTATCTGTCTGTCTCTGTGTGTCTCTCTCTGTCTCTATGGGGGTTATTCACTAAAGTGTGATAAAGAGGTGATAAAGTGTAGATTCCTTCTCCAGTGATATCTCTTCTCCAATTCCTATGTCATTCTATGGAGCCAATTCACTAACATTTCTTAACTTTTGGAGATCTTAGTGCATAGGCTACATAGAATAACATAGGAACGGGAGAAGTGATATCACTGGAGAAGTTATCTCTGCTTTATCATCTCTTTATCACGCCTTAGTGAATAACCCCCATGGTGTCTCCCGGTCTGTCTGTCTGTCTCACACATTGTGCTGGTCTTCGGTAAACATTATATGTTTACCTAACTTTGCAACTCCCATTTTTATTCATTTAACCTTGTTCTCATGCAGTTGATCTTTTGTTAATGTATGTCATTGGAATGACATGACTGAGGACATTGAAGGATGGCAACGATGGGATAACATCCAACCTCAGGCTAGCTTTCCAGATGAACCTGAAGGCAGGCTGAGAACATTCTCGTTTCACAGATAATGATTGGTGAGCAGAGACTCTTTAGGACGTCTTTGAAAAGGAAGATGCATAATCTGATCAATACACTGAGAGACATTAATGAACATGCAGAACCAGTGGCCACCCAAATAAGGGTACAGACTCATTTAGCAGGCCAGCAGAACCAAATCTTGGCCTACTTTGCCTGTCCCCCCTGGAGAGAATTGCTGAGGCCCATTCCAGTTGCAGCCAAAGACAACCCAGCCCCATGCAAGATATGTATCATGGTGGCTGCACACACTAACAACTGACAGAGACTAATGGATTACAACCCCCTGGGAGAATGCTTTGTGTGAGGGTGCTCAAATTGTATTTGCACTGGTGCCCTCATCTGACTAGTTAGTTAAATTACAGTTATATTGTTTTAGGCTTTGTTACATTTGCTGTTTGTTAACACCTAAAATTACTTATTTTGGAACATTAGTCATAGATAAGGCTTGTTGTCTCCATGAATTATGAAGGTGTTGTTAACTGCAAACCAGTAGAGAGGTGATTCATTGATATGATCTCAAAATGGTGTCTCTGTGACAGAATTTTTTTTAGTCTTGCTGGTTTGTAGTTTCCTAAGCTTAAGAGATACCATGAAATAGAGAGCTCACTTACTGTTTTGGATTACAACCTATTGGCCCACATGGGTTAATCTGTGTGCACATAGACTTGGAGAGTCACTACTGTTTTATTATTTTTGTCTGCATATGTCTTATTAGGTATATTAAATTGTTGTTTTTTTTTTATTCCTAGAAATCATTAGCACTCTCCTTTTCCTATTTTTGTGTCATATCTATCTATCTATCTATCTATCTATCTATCTATCTATCTATCTATCTATCTATCTATCTATCTATCTACTACTACTAGAAATGTCCTGGTATTGCCCAAGGGGGAATAACATACACACTAACACATTTTTTGCAGGCATTCTGTTGTGTAAGTCTTCAGTATCTCTCTCTCTCTCTCTCACTCCTTTGCTTTATTTCAGTCTTTCCCTTTCTCTCATCTACTTTGTCCCTTCTCTTTTTCAGACTACCTGTCGGTGTGTATCTGTGTCCATTTCTCTCTCTCTCTGTGGAATCTCTCTTTCGGTCCATCTTTTTCTCTGTCTCTTATTCTGCCCATCTCTTTTTCTCCTTGTTTCTCTCTGCACCTCTCTGTGTATTTATGTTTCTCTATCTGTAACTCTCTCTTTCTAAGTTCATCTCGTTTTTTTTTCTTTATGTTTTTTGTTTTATTTGTATGTATTTTTTAGAACACTATTCTAGTTTACTTTATGAAAAAAATATTTACATGCAGAAAAACAAACACATGCCCATGCCTTCAGTAGTTTCCCATTAAGTAATATTTCTTTTCGTGTGAATAAAGTATAAACAACAATAAAACTTATTTTTTTACCTTTTTCTTTAGTGATAGAACGTAGCCTGTGGGAAAGAAGAGAGATGGTATATTTATTTTACTGAAGCTTTCATTTAGGGGACATATACAATTTTATGGATATTTTTCTAATAAGCTGACTACAACATTTTGATTTTTAAATTGCAATCACGTATTTAACAACATTTTATCATTTAATTAACAAGGGAGTGTTGTGGGAGTAGGTATAATAACCATGACATTTTACACAAGTTGTAGGCAAGTATTTATGAAAAAAGTTACAGTGCGGACTTTGTTCCCTTACTGGAGGAAACATGCAAAATGGAGAAAATAGGGGAAGGCTGTACTGTATTTTATATGAAGGCTAACACACCATAATAATAATAATAATAATATAACAACTAGGGGTGAGCATGACTGTATGACTATTATTTTTCTGCTTTTTTTCGCAAAAGTTTTCTTTTTTCTACCACTGCAAAATTTTACTCCTTTTTCGTAACCGCCAGTACATTTTTCACCTATGTTTCCTATGACTGCAACATTTCCCACCACAATATTACTTCTTCTGACAGCTGAAGTAAAGAAATAAATAGCTCAAAGTCAAAGTTGTGAGTTATACAACAACATATGCTTTGAAAAGTTTTTTAGTAGGCTGAATGACTTTGTCCTTTGCCCACAACACTAACTTCCTGCTTATGTAACTGTCATGACCAAGTTGCTTACTTGCGGTTGTGGTTCTTTCCTCTTGCTGGCGTTTCTTTCCTCTTTGTCTCTGTGGCCTCCTTTCCCATCATCCACTTCTTTGAGCAGGCACCTGCCTCCTACCGGCTTCTATACTCCTCCATTGGCTCCCGTCTCCACTGCATCCGGAGCCAAGGTATTTAGGTCAGGGATGCACAGAGTATGACACTTCAGTATAGCGTCCCTTGGTTTCAGTGTGGTGATCCTTGTTAGACTTTAGCATGTATCTTGTTTATTCTAGTGTGCTCTTCTGTGTTTGACCCGACTAGCCTTGTGACCTCTCTCCTGCTTGTTGTATTGGTACTGGACTGCTGACCTCCTGTGTATGACTCGACTGTTCTCTGACAGTTTCCTGCCTGCTGTATTGGTACTGTGCTGCTGACCTCTTGTGTATGACTGGCTATCCTGTGACTTTGCTCACAGTAAGTACCTTATTGTATCCTTAGTTATTCTGCCTGGGGAAATTATTTGCCTAATTTGTCTCAGTGGGTGGTTATCCTGGGTCTCCTTCGGCTCCTCTGGAGGGGGCTACATCATCTAGTTCCAACCAAAGCCGCTGCACAATCCCTTCTTTGGCAAGCCCTGATCCCAAGACACACTCCCTAGCTTCTGGCTATGCTATACTTTTTTGGAGGAGCATAGTCTTTACCTTCTCCCTAGTGGAACTTGCACCTTGCCCAGGTTCTGGTTACGTTCATTACAGTAACATTGGCAAAACCATCCTTGAAAAATAACTGCAGCTTGACATATTCCAGCAGGGAGTTTTCTAAGAACTTGGTAAGTGTGGGATGACAGTACATAGTAGAAGAACAGCTTAACTTTTTTGCTTTAATGTCACCATTTGAGGAGGAGGTGGGGGTGGAGGCAGTATGTGTAGGCGCTCTATGACTCTTGCCATTTCCTACAGCAAACCCAGAGTCTTCACACTCCACTGCAGCAGGAACAATAGGTGCTATTTGGAATTAACTAACTGTTGGCAGTGGCACTATCACAGTATCCTTAGGCAGCCTAGTGCTCCTGTGCTTCCTACCTCTGTATGGCCGCTGGCCGGCATGGCCTCCGGCCACTTCCTCATTGCTGACATCAGGTAACAGGCACTAGCACGGACGCCTGTTTATGGGGATATTCTGGGTGGCCTAATTGGGCCCCACCTCCTTCTGCTCCTTTATAATCTTTCTTGGGGCTAGGAGTCATTGCCCTTAAGTGGTGTTTCTACTCATTACTCTTTGCGCTCTGTTGTGACTCGTGTCTGTCTGAGAACTCGCTCCGTGTTTGACACCAGCTTGTCCGACTACCCACATCTGTTCTGATCTGTGGCTCTGGCTGACTACTCACTCCATGTATGACCCCAGCTTGTCTGACTACCCATATCGGTTCTGACGTGTGGCTCTGGCTGACTACTCGCTTCATGTATGACCTCAGCTTGTCTGACTACCCACTTTGGTTTTGACCTGTGGCTCTGGTTAACTAACTCGCTACGTGTTGACCCTGGCTTGCCTGACCCGTGACCTGGCTACTACTCGCTTATTGTGTCCCCGGTTTGCCTGACCAGAGTCCCTGATTACTACTCGCTCAGTGTAGTCCCCGGTTTGCCTGACCAGAGGCCTGGCTACTACTCGCTCACTGTAGTCCCCGGTTTGCCTGACCAGAGGCCCTGGCTACTATTCGCTCAGTGTAGTCCTCGGTTTGTCTGACCTGTGGCTCTGGCTGCCTACTGGCTCCATACACTACTAGCTTGCCAGACCTGTAGTCTCGATTCTCTGTAGCTCTTGTCTGCTCTCTCTCCCTGTTGCTTCTGATCGCAGACCGAAGTGGTGACTTATGCATACTATACTATTCTTATTGTTGTCCCACTCATGCCTAGGCATGAGCCTATCACCCTGCTCATGTGATTTTTGCACAGACAACAGATACCAACATGTTTAGCTCATAGATCCTGAGTGAAGTATCTCCATACTGTGGACCTCATGGACTGCAGAGTCCCTGAGGGGCTTCTACTACTACTGGGACTTGATGTTTATGCAATTCCATTGCTACTACTACTACTACTAGGTATCAAAGGTGCAGCACTTCCAGCAGCAGAAGAGGAACTCATCATAACTAAGGTTTTAGATGCTAATAACCTGTGTTGTTGTTGCTGCTGGTTACTCAACACAAGTGTGTGTGTCTGAGTGAGGCTTGGACTTGGAAGAGGTGATGATGCCGATGATTTTTAGGCAGCTTTGCTTGTCCAGGGTCAGACCTTTGAATTGTTTTCTCAAACAGTTTATAGACAGGCACAGTGCTCCTTTTCAGTGATGGAAGACTGAGCCTTTGCCTTTCTGCTAACTTTCTGGCAATGTCATCATCTCTCTCATTCTTAATTTTATCTGTATCTGAACAAGAGAAGGATGTTGGAGGAATATATTCTAGATCTGCACCATCATCATCAGTTATCATTAAGTCATCCTCAGCATCTCCCACTGCTTCTTGTCCACTACCCTTATATTCTTCTGAGATTTTAGAGGTGTCAATTTCTTTTTACTTTTACTTTAATAAAAATCAATACTACTTTGGAGGACAAGTGTTACACTTTCCTCCATTATGCCATCATCAACACTAGATTGCGACTCATTGTCATCTTCAGTGTTCTTCTTACATGTTTTTTTATAGTACTGGTGCTAGTGGTGGTGAAACTTTTAGTGGGATCTTGACAAATTGCATTCTACATTAGAAGAGAGGGATCATCATCATAATTTATTGCACACACTGCAGCAACCATGGCTGCAGTATGCTTTTGAACAAACACTTTACTCCCATGTCCCTGCGATATTCCTCCTTTCCCCTTCCCCCTGCCATTTGTGCATTTACTGGGCATTACTCAGATACTGTTTGTGTTTTTACTCTAAAGTACACAACAGAACTGATGGAATGTGATGGCTTGCCTTGGCCCTCAAAAAATACTCAATCTCATCTGCTATCTATCAAGTCTGCCTCAGTCACACAGCTCATGTTAGGGTCCCAGTCAGCTTTCTGTCACCTAATATATATATATATATATATATATATATATATATATATATATATATATATATATATATACACCCTAGCTTCATAAACTGCTTTTTACCTGAGAGGACAGGGATCATCATCAATTAATGAACATGATGCAGCAACCATGGCGACAGTCGGGTTTTGAACCACCACTTTACTCCCACATCCCTGCACTGCTCCTTCTTTTCCAATGCCCCTTTTGCATTTGCTGGATATTACTCAACTACTGGGTGTGTTTTTATTCTAAAGTACACAACAGAACTGGTGGTGTGTGATGTCTTGCCATGGCCCTCAACAAAATACTCTGCTATGTCTGCTATTTATCAAGCCTGCTTCAGTCAAACATCTCACATCAGGATCCCAGTCAGTCACCTAATATTTTTTTTTATTATTTTTTTTTACAGTTGTCCAACCTAGCTTATCATTATCAAAAAACATTATAACTAAAAAAAAGAAAAAAATCAACAACTTATTTCCCTAGACTTCCACAGCTCAGAGACAATAACAGCAAGATCAGCAAGGAAATTGGACTGCAACTGTCTGTGTCTTTTTAATCAAATCAGTCAGACAGAATGTTGGGGTATTTGGGTTCAACCTCCTTTGCTCCCTTCTCACACACCCAGACACGTCCAAAACAAAGATAATAATAACAGTAAGATCAGGAAGGAAATAGGACCACAGCTGCCTGTGTCTTTCAAATCAAGTCAGTCAGACAGAAAGTTGGGGTATATTGGGTGAACCTCTTTTGCTCCCTTCTCACAGCCCCAGACTCCCCTAGCCCCAAGGAAAATAACAGCCAGATCAGGAAGGAATTTGGATCACGGCTCCTTGTGTCTTGCCACTATTACGGTGCCCGTGATCTTCCTCTGTCACTCTTTGCTGTGGTGCGCTCCCATTGGCTGAGCTTGTTTGGCCCGCCCAGTATGGCCTTTTTATACCCGGCCTTTGGCACCTGTCAGGTGCCCTTTCGTGGTGTTCCTGAGCCAGTGTTGCTGTGTACCTGTGTTCCAGTGTTCCTGCTTCCTGTGTACCAACTTGGCCCGTCTGACTACGCTCCTTTGTTCTTACTCCGTGATTTGATCTGGCCTGGCTGACGTTCCTGCTCCATGATTTGACCCGGCCTGGCTGACGTTCCTGCTCCGTGACCTGACACGGCTACGTTGCTGACCCTGCCTGTGTTCCTTCTGTGTGCTGTTCCAGTGTTGCCTGGGCGACATTCTGACTTCCGCTGTGCTTGTGGCAGGGCTGACGGTGTCATCGCCTCCTGTGTACTGGGCCTTTCCATTTACTCTTGCTGAGCCTGCTGCCTCCGTTACTCTGGGCCTCCGTTTACTCTTACAGAGCACTGTGCCTTCCTTTAACACTTGCAGAGCCATGCCTCCGTTCACTGAGCCTCCGTTAACACTTGCAGAGCAGTTGACTCCGTTCACTGAGCCTCCGTTAACACTTGCAGAGCTGTTGCTTCCGCTACCCTGAGCCTTCCGCTACACTTGCTGAGCCTTGGGTCTCTGTACAGCGGCCGTGGGGGTGCCATTGGCTCTATCCAGCTAAGCACTTGCAGTGTAGTTGGTCTCCGTTACAGCGCCCGTGGGGGTGCCATTGGCTCCATACAGCTAAGCTCTTGAAGTGTAATTGGTCTCTGTTACTAAGCTCGTGGGGGCTATTGGCTCTATTATCCTCAGCTCTCGCAGTGTCCTTGGTCTCCGTTAAACTCACCGGGTGGGTGCCATTGGCTCTATACAGCTAAGCTCTTGCAGTGTAATTGGTCTCCGTTACAACGCCCGTGGGGGCTATTGGCTCTATTATCCTCAGCTCTTGCAGTGCACTTGCTCTCCGTTTACGCACCGGTTGGGGTGCTAGTGGCTCTAGCTCTTTAAACTCTTGCAGAGTATTTTGGCCTCAGTTCCCTGCTCAGCATAAGCAGTAGTCTCTGTCCTAATATATTACTGGTGTTTTCTCATCTAGCACCACTTATCGCTCCTTTACCATCTTATGGGCGTGTCAAACACACCACAACAGAGACTGATTGATTTCTATGTACTTTAACCATTGAGTACCCTGTATGCTACTTATGCCTGTCCTGTGACAGTATATATTTATTGCTCTGTATACTGGGCCTGAGAGGGCATCTGTACTTTACTGTTCATTTCAGTTATTCTGTATTGCCTATAGAGGGCAGTCTTTCTTGTCTTTTAATAAAACTGTGTTTTATTCTAACCTGCTGGTCTGAGTGTCCTACAAAACCATTACAGCTAGTCAGTCACACCGAATTTTAGGGTATTTGGGATCAACTTCCTTTCTCTCCTTCTCCTCCAGAGTGCACCTAAAGAAATGTTCAGCACTCATGGGCTGTGTAGCTGTGGCAGATGTTCCACAAATATATAAAATTATATAGCCTCCGAAATAAATTGAACCAAAATACACTTTTAGGTCTTAATGTAAATAACCAAACTCAAAGTCATATAATAGTAAAATGATACAAAACTATATGAACTCTCTGATGTCCTGTTCAGTTCTTTTCCAAGTAGATATTCTCTTTTTTTATGGTGTTTCCTTTTGTTTTACAAGAGTCTCCTATGGTCCTCTCTCATTCCCACACTAGTGGATGGTGTGTACCCCAGAAACTGTAGAATAACAAAAACAGACAAGGGTGCAGGACCCTATAAGAGCACAAACTGTTTCACCACTTCAGATTAGACCCCCAATATTTATAGATCAGGAACTAAGTCAATAGTCACCCTTCAGTAACATATTTCAATAGTTAATCTTCCATACTTTTCAGGAACTCCAGGACTCAGAGGTTCTAGATATAAATAGAACCTCTGAGTCCTGGAGTTCCTGAAAAGGATGACTATTGACTTAGTGCCTGATCTGTAAATATAATCTGGGAAGCAGATATTCATTTGAAGTGGTGAAACGGTTTGTGCTCTTAGAAGGTCTTGCTCCCTTGTCTCTTTTTGTTATCCCCCAGAGTGCTCCCAGATTCCCCTAATGCAGAGAACAAATTTCCTTCTTAAAGACACCCTAAACTAAGCTTCAGTTCACCCTTCTCTCAAACACAGAATGGCATGCTGTGAGAGCCTGACAACCTTTTATATGCATGCAGGAAAAGAAGACAAAACTGCCATGTGGTGTGGAGAAATTCAGTTTTCCCATTGATTTCAATGTAATGAGCTAGGTGAAAAAAGTGGGAAAACAGCACTTTTCATGAAAATTTCCCGCTAGGCAGGAAGTGTTGTTTTTCACCATTTTGGTGAAGTTCTGAATTTTAGACTGGCGAGCGGTGCATTACTTCTGTGCTTTAGAAGGGAGTTATAGGAGTGGTTTAAGCAGGATGAATAGCAAATGGGAAATGTCACTACAATAAAATTAATTTGGACAACTCCCATCTTCCACAGCCCACCAATAATAGACTAAGAGTACCTTACATATTCTAAAGGGGGTTACGCAACTAAAACCATTAGTCTTTTGAGAAATACGAATACAAAATGTGTAATTTAGCATACCCGTGCTTTTCTTCTATTTTATCTTCCATTGTCACTGTGTTGCACTCAACAGAAAATATATTTCCGTTACACCTAGGACAAAAGAAGTTAATCATCAATCCTAACAGAAAGACTAATAGAGTACAGACATTTATTTTTGTTACGCCAATAACAAAATAATTTAAATATCACCCCTAACATAAAAATCACAGTGTTAATCAAAACTTAAGGGGAATGTATTAGTAAATGCATAGGAATGTATTTTATAAAACAAAATCAGTCTAACAATTTTGAGCTGTTGTTACTTTTAAAAGAAGAATTCTCATAGCAGTGACAGTGCTTTTGTTTTATGCAACAGGAAAACTCTACAATATAGTTTTTCCCATAGAACAATTTTACATGAGATGTAGTAATGGAATGTGCTTTTAACAGAGCAATGTGCACCTCTCTATTATCTATGTGGTTGACTATGAATCTGAACTTTGTAAACATTGCTGCATACATGACACATTTTTTTTTGTTTGAAAACCATTTCCAATGTATTAATTTACAAGAGACATGTCAAACATGGTTTGTTTACACACAATTTTCATTAAAGCAAATGTTAATATTCTCTTTTTTACAAACATAATCATAGAAATGTACTGCTAAAGCTCATTGAATACTAACTCCATGCTTTCTAGCCTTCACATCATAGATGAAATTGCATCTAATAAAATGATTTAAATAAATAACATTCCAAATCATATGTTATTTGTAAAGCACATAGGAGGAGTTAACCATAAATTTCATTGTTTTGTTCATATGAGTGAGAACTTTCGCATTGGCTTTAATAAAAGTGTTTCACACTTTTGGCTTGATCACTAGCTTGAGCGATCGTTTGTCATCAATCAACAATTAATACTTTTTATTCAATGAAGTGTGTTGTGGTCGTTTGATTTATATAGTGTCATATTCTACTGCTCTCTCAAGACAGGATGGGCAAAAAGTCAAGTTTTGTTCCTACTGGAATAAAATTAGGAAAACTCTTGGTTTTCCACTCTTTCTGGTGAGAGGTATCACTCAAACAGAGCACACAGATTTTCTGCCTTTCTTGCTAAAATGGTTCCATTTCCCACCTATGTCATTCAATGGGACAAAAGTTCCCACCCATATGTTATTTAAACTTATAGTTTCCAACACTGTAGTGTGGATTAGTTTAGGAGAAAGGCATATGGTAGGAGACAGAGTGAGAGAAAAAGACAGAGAGAGTGAGAGAGAGGGGGATATACATTGAAATCAAATATTACAAAATAAAGTGTTTACTTTGTGGTTTACAGTGCTGGCTGACACTATGACCAGTACCACTGTTTAAAAAATAAGAAACTGGATGGAACCTGAGGCTAGTGACTCATTAGCAGGGATTGGTGAACATTTCAGTTTTGTTCCCACAAGAACTTTCACAGAATACACATGGTATTCCTCTTTTCCTATGGAAAATATTGGCTATCGAGAAACCCATAGAGTACAGGCAATATAGAGACAATGGTTCCATTTCCCATCTACGTTATTCGAGGAGAAAAACTTTTCTTCCATATACTAAATAACCCCATATTTTCCAGTATTTTAGGAGAAAAGCAGAATGGAAGGAGACATAGTGAGAGGGAGAGAGAGAGAAGGAGAGAGAGAAAATAAATTTAAATCAAATCAAAAAGTGTTTACTTAGTGGTTCATAGTGCTGGCTGACACTATGACTACCACTGTTTAAAAAAGTATGAGAAGCTGGATGGACACTGAAGCTAGTGACTCTGAGGAGGAAGCAGAAGTCACTACCACTAGCAATAGCACCACCAGTGCTAAAGAGAACACACTCCCAAATTCCCTGGACCCAATGAGGCTGATTCCCACAATTCTTGGGGCAAATTTATAAGAAGGTAGAACTGGGTAGCTGTGTGACCAACATAAGTGAGCTGCCTATGCATGCTGTTACTGCTAAAAGTGGACCTTGTTTTTCTGAGGAGGAGAAGATGACGTGTGTTACACAAAGAGATCTACAGCATACCCAAGTAAACCACCACAGAGCAGCTAGAGACAGGTGGGGGTCTTGATGTGAATGAAGATGGTAGAGCCAAAAATGTGGAGAGCATGAAGGCATTTTTGATGACATGGAGTTTGCTGCAGACTTTCATCATTCTCAGCACCTTTGTAGCAACCCTTCACATTCATTCTCCTCAAGCCCTTCATCCTTTGTGCTGCTATTAACAATATTGGTGCCCCGGCTTTCTCTGTTCTGTGCGGATTTCTCCATTTCTGCTTCCTGATACTCAGATGGTATTAGATGTTGGTTCATATTTTCACCTCTAATCAAAATAGGCAAAAAATAGCACTTCCCGCCTAGTGAAAATTTTCCATCAAAAAGTGCAGTTTTCCTGCTTTTTTAGCCTACCTCATTGCATTGAAATCAATGGGAAGACTGAATTTCTTCCCACCACATGGCAGTATCAGCCTCTCACAGCATGCCATTGTGTGCTTATGAGAGGTGAAAGCAGCACTGTTTTGAGCTAGAGAAGATAGGCAAATAAAGTAGAGTTGAAGATTAGTTTAGGGAGTGTTTTAGATGGGGCATTTGTTCTCTGTATTAGATTGTTGGGGTATTTGGGGGTCAACCTCCTTTCTCCCTTCTTCTCCCCCAGATCTTCCTGTCTGACTGATTTGAAAGACACAGAGAGCTGCGGTCCAATTTCCTTGATGATCTAGCTGTTATTATCTCTGTGTTAGATGTGTCTCGTGGTATGAGTGAGAAGGAAGCAAAGGAGGTTGAACCCAAATAGCCCAACATTCTGTCTGACTGATCTGACTTGAAAAACACAGACAGCTGCAGTCCAATTTCCTTGCTAATCTTGCTGTTATTAACTCTGTCTGGTTGAGTCTGGGATAATAAGTTGTTGATTTTTTTTTTTTGACAGTGATAAGATAGGGTCGACAGCTTAGGTGACTGGCTGGGATTCTGATGTGAGATGTTTGACTGAAGCAGGCTTGATAAATAACAGATGAGTCTGAGTATTTTGTTGAGGGCCATGGCAAGACATCACACTCCATCAGTTCTGTTGTGTACTTTAGAGTAAAAACACACACTATGGTTGAGTAATATCCAGCAAAAGGGGCAGGGGAAAAGAAGGAACAATGCAGGGATGTGAGAGTAAAGTTGTGGTTCAAAACCTGACTGCAGCCATGGTTGCTGCAGCATGTGCATTAATTGATGATGACCCTGCTCCTCTCAGGGAGAATGCAGTTTATGAAGTTCCCACCAAAATATTCACCAAGGTGGGTCAGCCAAAATGAAGGTGCTATTTATCTCACCTGTGCTTAATCATGGAAATCCTACAGTTCTTCCCTGTTGGTGGCTCTGATGACTGAACTTGGCCAGGCCTGATGTACAGGATCATGTCAAACTCATCAATCATTGATTGCCGAGGTGGTATTCCATGCATCTCAACACAATGTATTTGATAACATCCTGGCACTCATGGATTTAAATGTCAATGTCTTGCGTCCATCCTGTCTTTGCTTACATTACTAATCACACAACATCATATCGCCACACAGCACGCAGGCCTGTAGCACAGCAGGAGGACAGTGAGGAGAAGGCATATAATGTCCCCTAACAGCGACTTTCCCCTTGAAGAGCAGGAAGGGAGGACCAGCAGGTGGTCACTACCTGCACCAGACTTCAGCTGGCCACCCAATCCCTACAGAGACTGGATGCGTCCAGGGAAGTGAATGCCTCTGTTCACCTTAGGGCACTATTTTATGGCCCCACCACAACCAGGAAAGGCACTGGAGGCTGGGGACAGTGTCCAGGCTTTGGCTGACTACCGCTCTTGTGTACCGATTCAGGCTTTGGCTGACTACCGCTCTCTGTGTACCGATCCAGGCCTTGGCTGACTACCGCTCTCTGTGTACCGAGATTGGCTGTGGCTGACTACCACTCTCTGATACTGATCCAGGCATTGTCTGACTTACGCTGTCTGTGCTGCTTCCACTATTGTCAGATTTGTTGCCCCAATTACTCTACGCCTGTGTGTGGCCTACACTACGTACATTCAGTCTGTACTGTCCAGTCACTAAGCGGTTAACGTTGCCTATCCATTATCGCCCAGCCTGTGATTCTCTGTGGCCTCCGATACGTACACCCAGTCAGTGCTATCCTGTCACTAAACGGTTAACGTTGCCTATCCATTATACGCACAGCCTGTGAGTCTCTGTGGCCTCCGTTACGTACACCCAGTCAGTGCTATCCAGTCATTTAGCGGTTAATGTTGCCTATCCATTATCGCCAAGCCTGTGATTCTTTGTGGCCTCCGTTTCGCATACCCAGTCAGTGCTCCTGTCACTAGCGGTTACGTTGCCAGCCTATTACTTCCTATCAGCCAGTATCACGGCACAGCCGCTCAAGTCCTTGTTGCACCATATTACAGGCTGCCTTACCCGGTATTTGGTAAGGCCGGTAGAGCCTCCTCAGTTCCTTGTTGCATCAGATACAGGTATCACGGTCCCCGTGTTTTTGCTGTCAATCTTGGCTGTATACCTATGCATTGGAGGAAGCTGATTGGCCCGCCCAGGATGTTCCTTTATATGCTGGAGGTTGGGCACTTGTCAGTTGCCCTTTCGTGGTGTTCCTGTTCCTACACTTTGTTGCTAGTTTCAGTATCTCCTGTGTACCGACCCGGCTTGACTGACTACTCTGCGGTTCCTGCTCCGTGATCTGACCCGGTTCTGGCTGACGACCCTGCTCCGTGATCTGACCCGATTCTGGCTGACGACCTTGCTCCGTGATCTGACTCGATTCTGGCTGATGACCCTGCTCCGTGATCTGACTCGATTCTGGCTGACAACCCTGCTCCGTGATCTGACCCGATTCTGGCTGAAGACCCTGCTCCGTGATCTGACTCGATTCTGGCTGAGGACCCGACTTCATGATCTGACTCGTTGCTGGCTGCTGAATCTGCTCCGTGATTGACCTGCTTCTCGTTGGTGAAGTCTGCTGCTGTCCGGTTCATGTTCCGGTGTTCCAGTACTCTGCAGTTGCTCCGGCGACATTCTGAACTGTATAGAGACTCACTGTTTCTCTCTCTCGGCAGTAAGCTGTGACCTAGGGTACTCTGCCTTATGCTGGTTGCTGTCACTCCTTCTCATACCGAACCACTTAACCCGTGCGGTGCCATTGGTCTCCGTGGTGTGCCTTCCGTGTATCCAAGTATATGGTTAATTGCTGAGCCACTTATTGGTGTTCCTCTCTGTATCTTACGAGCTCCCTCTGTGCACCGACGGCCGGTGCTCGGTGTCTGTTAGTCCGCTCGCTACAGTAGTAGCTGCACCGGAGAGGTGCTCTGGCTCCGGCCTATTCACGATAGAGGATACGCTTTCAAGCCGCACTTCCAGTGCGCCGGCTCCATACAGCTTGTGCAGTAACCTTCACTGTGGCATCCAAGGGGTGTCCAGGCCCCATCTGTTTGGCACTCGCAGGGTTATTACGTACACTAGTAAGGGCGTTTATGGTTCTGGTTTCCAGCACTGGCAGTAGTATTCCCAGACAGCCCACGGAGGTGGTGTTGGTTCAGCTTTGATCATAAGGGCGCAGTCCTATTTCTACTTGAGAGTGTATTCAGTCAGACACCATTTCTATCATTACTTGCTAGAGACTGTTCGATATATCCTGGGCGTTGGCCTATCCTGATCCTTTCTGCTGTTGTGCACCTATTAACCCTTAGGGGTTATTCTCCATTATATCATTGTGTGCATTCACTTGTCAGTGTTACCATTACTGTTATTCTTGTACTGGCCCTTAGGGGCACTATTTTACTATCCAGTTCAATAAAACTGTGTTTTTACTTCATAACCTGGTCTCTGCGTCAGAAAACCGTAACAGTACGAAAGGGCCATGACCTCAGACGGGAAAAGTGACAGTAATACACAGAACCTCCAATGGAGGATGGACGTTCACGAGCAACGCCTAGACCAATTGGCTTTGGCCATGCAAACTTTGCTTGAACGTACGGTACACCTTGATAAACCGAATCCGGTGGTCACCCCAGTTATGACACCGGATAATATTACTGGGCAATTACTGGCTCCCCCTAGAAGTTTTACGGCGGCGGCGCCGTTACCGCTAAGATATGATGGCGAACCCACACTCTGTAGAGGTTTCCTTAATCAACTTGAGATATTCCTAGAACTCACGCCCCATGCTTTTCCAAATGACCGTAGCAAGGTGGGGTTCATGATATCTCTGTTAACGGCAAGGCCTTGGCATGGGCTAATCCTTTATGGGAACAGGCTAAACCCTGTACGTTGAGCTTTAACGAATTTGTTAAACAGTTTCGCAGAGTATTTGAGATACCAGGGCGAGCCAGCTCTGCGACAAAAAAATTGATGGTATTACAGATGGGCGATCGTACTGTGGCGGAGTACGCTATAGAATTTCGGATTCTAGCAGCTGAGGTGGCCTGGAATAATGAGGCATTACTGGCAGCCTTCGCACAAGGCTTATCTGACTCCATTAAGGATGATGTCGCTGCCAGGGAGGTACCTACTGATCTAGATGAGTACATAGAATATATGATACTCATTGACACTCGCATGCGCGAGAGACGCCTGGCTAAAAGGGCTAGTTCCAAAATCCATGGGCACGACAGGCGTTTTGACCCACCCTCTCCTCCCATTCCTCCTGGTCAGGCACCCGAAACAGGGGATCCTATGCAGATTGGCTTCACTAGGTTATCTAAAGAGGAGAGGGCCTATCGCAAAAGACAAGGGCTCTGCTTGTACTGTGGGCAAAAGGGGCATTTACTACACACTTGCCCGGTACGTCCGGGAAACGCACGCACCTAGGGTACCTTGGGGGACAGGCCCTAGGTGGTGTACAACCGTCCCCAGATCCTAGTTCCAAAAAACCCACCATACCAGTGAGTTTTCTCCTTGATGACCAAGCTGTGGAGGTACTTGCTCTGGTAGATTCTGGCGCAGCAGGCTATTTCATGGATCGGGCGTTTGCTGAAAGATATAATATTCCTCTGTCTAAAAGGGATATCCCGCTAGCCATTGAGGCTATTGATGGCAGACCTCTTGAACCAGCCCTTATCACCATGGAGACTATTCTCATCACTATGTCTGTTGGGGTCCTCCACAAGGAGGAGGTGTGCTTCCAAATTATTCATTCACCCCATCATGCAGTCATTCTGGGGTTCCCTTGGTTAATGATGCACAATCCCCAGTTTGACTGGCAAATGTGTGAAATTAGGTCATGGTCTGACTACTGCTCTGGTCACTGTTTGTCTCGCCCAGTTAAGATTATGTGTACCTCTCCTTCTGTGCCAGCTGAATACTGCAAATTCAGTGACGTATTCAGTAAAGGTGAGGCTGGTGCATTGCCGCAGCATCGGCCTTATGATTGCGCTATTGATTTGCCCCCGGGAGTGGTGCCACCGAGGGGTAGGACATACCCATTGTCCTGTGATGAGAATAGGGCCATGGAGGAATACATTGAGGATGCCCTTAGACGAGGGATTATTCGTAAATCATCCTCTCCGGCAGGTGCAGGCTTCTTTTTCGTGAAAAAGAAGAGTGGCGAGTTAAGACCATGTATTGACTACCGTGGACTCAATAAGCTAATGTCCAAAAACGCCTACCCCATTCCACTCATCACCGAGTTATTTGACAGGTTGAAAGGGTCATCTATCTTCACGAAACTCGATTTACGTGCTGCTTACAATCTTATAAGGATAAGAGCTGGTGATGAGTGGAAGACGGCATTCAATACTAGGTCAGGCCACTACGAATATCTGGTTATGCCATTTGGGTTATGCAATGCACCTGCCGTATTTCAGGAATTCATTAATGACATCCTCCGTGACATGTTACAGTCCTGTGTGGTTGTGTACCTGGACGATATATTGATCCATTCCGCTAATTTAACCCAGCATATCCAGGATGTTTCTGAGGTACTGCTTCGATTACGCAAGAACAAATTGTTCTGCAAACTAGAGAAATGTGAATTTCATCGTTCCCAAGTATCCGTCTTGGGCTTTGTTATATCTACTGATGGCTTAGCTATGGACCAAGAGAAGTTGAATGCTGTCTTACAATGGCCACGACCCAAGGGGTTAAAAGCCATCCAAAGGTTTCTAGGCTTTGCTAACTATTACAGAAAATGTATTCAAAACTTCTCTACCATTACGAAACCTCTTTCTGACCTGACGCATAAGGGCGCTGACCCCTCTCAAAGGTCTGAGGCAACTGAGATAGCCTTTGAAACCCTTAAAAAGGCATTTGCTTCTGCTCCTATACTTTCCCACCCTAATCCCACCCTGCCGTTCACGCTAGAGGTTGATGCCTCCGAGGTTGGGGTAGGGGCAGTTCTTTCCCAACGCCCCAAGGAAGGGGGTAACCTGAGGCCGTGTGGATTCTTTTCCAAAAAACTGTCCAGTGCCCAGAGCCATTACGAAATTGGTGATAGGGAGTTGTTGGCTATCATCTTGGCATTAAAAGAATGGCGACATCTCTTGGAGGGCACAAGAACCCCAGTGTTGATCCTCACGGACCACAATAACTTGTTTTACCTATCCGAGGCTAAAAGGTTGTCATCTCGCCAGGCTCGTTGGGCCCTATTTCTGTCCAGATTCAATTTCATAGTCTCATACTTGCCTGGTTCTAAGAATATTAAGGCAGACACTTTGTCTAGACAATTCTGCACAGACATTGAGAGGGATGAGGCCCCGGTTCCCATAATTCAGCCAGATAAGATCTTGGCTACTATTCGTACCAGCATCACTTCGCCACTGGGAGAGCAAATCTTGGCGTCACAAACTCGGGCACCTCCTGAAACCCCAGTCGGCAAGTGTTTTGTGGACGAGCTGTTCCGTACCCAGTTGCTTGAGACCTACCACTCATCTAAGGCGGCTGGGCACATTGGCAGAGATCAGTTGGCATGGTCATTGTCTTGAACATTCTGGTGGCCTTCCCTGAAGGCTGACTGCGCCGCATTTACTGCTGCTTGTGCCACCTGTGCCCGGGCCAAGACTCCCAGACATCTTCCGGTGGGACTGCTCCAACCAGTGCCTAATGGTGATCGTCCCTGGTCCCATATTTCTATTGATTTTTTGGGAGAGCTGCCGAGTTCCAAGGGCTATACGTTTATCCTGATGGTGGTGGATAGGTTCTCTAAAACGGCTCATTTCGTGCCCCTCTCTGGCCTCCCTTCGGCCCAGGAATTGGAATTAATTTTTGCCAGAGAAGTATTCCGCTTGCACGGGGTTCCCAGAGTGATAGTGTCTGACCGGGGGAGTCAATTTGTGTCGAGATTCTGGAGGGCATTCTGTGACCAGATGGACATTCAATTGTCCTTTTCCTCAGCCTACCATCCCCAGACCAACGGAGCCGCTGAGCGTGCCAATCAGGGACTGGAACAGTTCCTACGCTGTTTTGTGACTGATCATCATGATAACTGGGCCGACCTGTTGCCGTGGGCGGAGTTCGCCAGGAACTGTGTGGTTAATTCATCGTCTGGGAACTCTCCGTTCCTTGTCAATTATGGGTTCCAACCCTGTCTACTCCCAGACTCATTTCAGGCCCAACAGATTCCGGCTCTGGATGAGCATATGGAGCAGCTTCACTCCACTTGGGCACAGGTGCAGAGGTCCCTCAGTCAGTCCTTCCTCAGACATCAGAGGCATGCCAATCGCAGAGGGCGACCAGCGGTTTCCTTCCAGGTTGGGGATAGGGTACGGCTCTCCTCCAGAAATCTCAACCTACAAGTGCCCTCGAACAAACTGGCCCCCCGGTTCATTGGGCCATTTAAGATCATTCGCAAGATCAATCCTGTGGCATACGCATTGGATCTACCTACTAATATGCGTATTCACAATGTGTTCCATGTGTCTTTACTGAAGCCCTTGGTTTGCAACCGCTATACTACCACTCCGGTGGTTCCTGGGCCGGTGGATGTGCAGGGCCAAGAGGAATACGAAGTCCAGAGCATTATTGACTCCAGGAGATTTAGAGGCAAGTTGCAATATTTGGTCCACTGGAAAGGGTATGGGCCAGAGGAGCGCTCTTGGGTGGACCACAGGGACCTCCATGCTCCACGTTTGTTGCGCAACTTTCACTCTAAATATCCTCAGAAACCAAGACCCTCCAGCAGGGGAGGGGGTCTTTGAGAGGGGGGTACTATCACGGTCCCCGTGTTTTTGCTGTCAATCTTGGCTGTATACCTATGCATTGGAGGAAGCTGATTGGCCCGCCCAGGATGTTCCTTTATATGCTGGAGGTTGGGCACTTGTCAGTTGCCCTTTTGTGGTGTTCCTGTTCCTACGCTTTGTTGCTAGTTCCAGTATCTCCTGTGTACCGACCCGGCTTGCCTGACTACTCTGCGGTTCCTGCTCCGTGATCTGACCCGGTTCTGGTTGACGACCCTGCTCCGTGATCTGACCCGATTCTGGCTGACGACCTTGCTCCGTGATCTGACTCGATTCTGGCTGACGACCCTGCTCCGTGATCTGACTCGATTCTGGCTGACGACCCTGCTCCGTGATCTGACCCGATTCTGGCTGAAGACCCTGCTCCGTGATCTGACTCGATTCTGGCTGAGGACCCGACTTCATGATCTGACTCGTTGCTGGCTGCTGAATCTGCTCCGTGATTGACCTGCTTCTCGTTGGTGAAGTCTGCTGCTGTCCGGTTCATGTTCCGGTGTTCCAGTACTCTGCAGTCGCTCCGGCGACATTCTGAACTGTATAGAGACTCACTGTTTCTCTCTCTCGGCAGTAAGCTGTGACCTAGGGTACTCTGCCTTATGCTGGTTGCTGTCACTCCTTCTCATACCGAACCACTTAACCCGTGCGGTGCCATTGGTCTCCGTGGTGTGCCTTCCGTGTATCCAAGTATATGGTTAACTGCTGAGCCACTTATTGGTGTTCCTCTCTGTATCTTACGAGCTCCCTCTGTGCACCGACGGCCGGTGCTCGGTGTCTGTTAGTCCGCTCGCTACAGTAGTAGCTGCACCGGAGGGGTGCTCTGGCTCCGGCCTATTCACGATAGAGGATACGCTTTCAAGCCGCACTTCCAGTGCGCCGGCTCCATACAGCTTGTGCAGTAACCTTCACTGTGGCATCCAAGGGGTGTCCAGGCCCCATCTGTTTGGCACTCGCAGGGTTATTACGTAAACTAGTAAGGGCGTTTATGGTTCTGGTTTCCAGCACTGGCAGTAGTATTCCCAGACAGCCCACGGAGGTGGTATTGGTTCAGCTTTGGTCATAAGGGCGCAGTCCTATTTCTACTTGAGAGTGTATTCAGTCAGACACCATTTCTATCATTACTTGCTAGAGACTGTTCGATATATCCTGGACGTTGGCCTATCCTGATCCTTTCTGCTGTTGTGCACCTATTAACCCTTAGGGGTGATTCTCCATTATATCACTGTGTGCATTCACTTGTCAGTGTTACCATTACTGTTATTCTTGTACTGGCCCTTAGGGGCACTATTTTACTATCCAGTTCAATAAAACTGTGTTTTTACTTCATAACCTGGTCTGTGCGTCAGAAAACCGTAACAACAGGCTGCCTTACCTGGTATTCGGTAAGGCCGGTAGAGCCTCCTCAGTTCCTTGTTGCATCAGATATAGGCTGCCTTACCGGGTATTCGGTAAGGCCGGTAGAGCCTCCTCAGTTCCTTGTCACATCAGATACAGGCTGCCTTACCCGGTATTCGGTAAGGCCGGTAGAGCCTCCTCGGATCCTTGTTGCACCAGATACAGACTGCCTTATCCAGTATTCGGTAAGGCCGGTACAGCCTCCCAAGTCCTTGTTGCATTTGCCCCTAGGCTGCCTTACCTGGTATTCGGTAAGGCCGGTAAAGCCTCCAGTACTGTGCTGCTATTCGTATGCCCTGTCCTGTGTCAAACTGTTTACTGCTGGTGTAAAGTTTGGACCCGTGAGGGGCCTTGTTGCGCTTTATATTGTCTAATAAAGCTTTTAAACCTACCCAATTGTCTGAGTGTTCAATAAAACCATGACAGTTTCCCATGGAAACGATCATGGAATTTACACACCAATATCGGGGCGTGCACATCATTCAAAGGTATCCAGGAGTGTTCCTCAGGACCATATCCCTTCCAGTGAACCAAATGTTGTAATCGCCCCCGGACCCAACGTGAGTCCAAAATGTTCTGTACGACGTACTCCTCATGATCGCCAACCCTAACAGGTGATGGCAGAACCACAGCCGAGGTGTACCGATTGCAAATCAGAGGTTTGAGCAACGAGACATGGAAAACGTTGTGTATTCACATCGAGGCCGGAAGGTCCAGAGCATAAGCCACAGAGTTAATTCGCCACATCACGTAGAAGGACTTCCGAGACGTACTCCTCCATAGCCCTGTTCTCCTTCACTGACAGGGGGTATAAATGGCCCTTAGGAGTGGTCGTACCAGGAAGTAGCTCCACCAAGCAATCATATGGCCTATGAGGAGGCAATGCTCTGGCCTGTACCTTTTTAAATACATCCCTGAACGTTAAGTACACCTCAGGTAGTCCTGAGGAATTAGCACATACCAATCTCACAGGATGAGAGAGACACGAATTGTCACACTGCGGAGCTCAAGACAAAACGTCACAAGTACGCCAATCAATCCTGGGGTTGTGTGTCTGCAAACAAGGAAACCCCAGGATGATTGCGTAATGAGGGGAGTTAATCACCTGAAACTTCAGGGTTTCCTTATGGAGGGCTCCCACCCTCAAGGTTAACAGGTAGGTTTCCTATGTAATGTGTGAAGGTAGAAGGGGTCTACCGTCAATGGCCTCAACAGCCAATGGAGAGGAGCGAGACTGTAATGGAATAGAATTTTTGGCCTCAAATTCCGCATCAATAAAGTAGCCAGCCGCCTCCGAGTCCAACAATGCTGAAACTGCGATCAACTTATTGGCCCAAGCAAGGATCACTTCAATAATGGGTTTGTCCTGAACAATTTCTGGGGACTGAGAAATACCACCTAAGATCTGTCCACGACAGGATCTTAGGTGTGTGCGTTTCCCGGACAGGACTTCAACAGGTGTCCAGGTTTTCAGTACAGGCACAGTCCTTCCCTCCTCCGGAAGGCCCTCTCCTCCACAGAAAGCCGAGTGGCACCAACCTGCATCGGTTCACCCCCCCCCCCCCCGGATTCAAGATCAGGAGACGTGGGAGTTGAGGGAGGACTGGGTGGGCAAGCTAAGTGAGAAATAGGTCTGGAAGAATGCCTCCGCAGCATTCTTTAAACGAGGGTCTCTCCCTGACCCGGGTGTCAATTAGTATGGTAAACGATATTAGCTCCTCCAAAATTTTAGGTAAATCAAGGGCCGAAATCTCATCCTTAATATTGTCACACAGCCCTTGGAAAAAAGCGGCTACCAGGGCCTCATTGTTCCATCAAACCTCGGCTGCCAGGGTATGAAATTCGATAGCGTACTATCAAGGTGTCCGTGCTTTCCTATTCTGAATGGCGACATTATTATCACTGTCGTTCTCTGATTGGCTGGTCTTAATTGCTACTACTGGGCTTGCCTTTATATACCCTGGGATGTCCTCCCTTAGGCGCCCTTTCGTGGTGTACAAGTTCCTGAGTTTGTTCTGTGCTTATGCTGATTCGTGCATGACCTGGCCTGCCTGACTTCAGTTTAGTTACTGAGTTCCTGTTGCTGCGCGCCGTTGCTGACCGTATTTGGCTGAAGAACCCGCTCCGTTGCTGACAGTATCCTGGCTGAGAACCCGCTCCGTTGCTGACTATATCCTGGCTGAGAACCCGCTCCGTTGCTGACAGTATCCTGGCTGAGAACCCGCTCTGTTGCTGACTGTATCCTGGCTGAGAACCCGTTCCGCTGCTGACCATATCTGGCTGGAGAACCCGCTCCATTGCTGACCATTGTTGGCTGTCTTCCGCGCTGAGTCCGTTACCAGCTGTGGATTCCTATCCACGTGATTACCATGTCTTGTCTGTGCCTCTAGGTGCCCCCGTGAGGTCACCGGTTTCCAGAGTCTTGCAGTTAATTCTCTGTGTGCTCCGCGGGGAGCTGTTTTCTGTCGACCAAGGGCCGAGCATTGTGCTCACGCTGCTCTACTGCCATCTAGGTGGTATGTACAATTGAAGTCCCGGTCCGGTGTTATACACACTGACTGAGTTACTCTGATCACTCTCTGTGTCTGCCTCCCTAGTAGCGCTGAGCTCACTCCCTATGGGAGTTGCAGTTACTATCTGGGTGTTGTCATTAACCCTATATGTACCTGGGGCTTTCAGGTAAAGGGCACTACCGTTTCTGACTGCAGACTCTTGGGCTCAAGAGCCAGCATTGCATTTCCACCTTGCAGGTTGAGAGACACTGGTTGTGTTCCTAGTACTTACCTTATATTGATCCACCCCTAGCATTCTAGGGTTTTCCAGTAGTAGCTGCCTAGGTCTCCGTTAACCCTTACAGGGTTGGTCTGCATTTACACGGTTGCCTCCTGCCAGCAGGATAGGGCCTTGGTCAGTGTTGCCTCGCTCCAGTTAGTCAGTACCCAGGTGTCTGGGTTGTGCCAGTCCTCCACTGTGAGCTTCATGCCACTGTAGTCCTGTTGCCGTTCCTGGACTGTCTACCCGTTTCCTTGCCGGTTCTGCCAGAATTCTGCCAGTGCCAGTTCATTCCGTTTGCCCGTACGGGTTCCAGTACCCAGGCATCTGGGTCATTCTGTCCTATTCGTGAGCCTCCTGTGTTGGCACCCCACCATCTGTTTTGGGACTGTATGTTACCGCACTAGGGGTGCCAGATCCTGTCAGATATACGACCAGTATCCTGATTGTCTAGTTCAGTCCTTATTACTGTACTCCTGTTAATATCTTCCTGTTCTGTTTGTGGGTCTAGGGCCTACACTCGTGTTTAGAAGCCGAAGTCGCGCGACCTGGCACATCAAAGACACGTTTGAAGGAGGCCACAAATTCAGAATAGTTATGGATTATGGGTGTGTCCATCTCCCATAAAGGATTAGCCCAAGTCAATGCCCTGCCGAAAAGTAGTGAAATCATGAACCAAACCCTACTGCACTCGCAAGGAAAGGCATGTGGTACCATCTCAAAATATATGCCCAATTGGTTCAAGAACCCACGGCATAGCTCAGGATCCCCATCATAACACTGTGGGAGTGGCACAGAGCCCGACAACCCTCTGACCATGCCTGCATTAGGGACAGTAGGAACCGCGGATGGCAAGGAAGGAGCGGAAATGGCTACCGGTTGTGGGTTAAAGCGTTCAAGGTGTGCAGTTAGGTTAAGCAAAGTCTGCAAGGCCAAGGACAATTAATCAATGCGTTGGTCTTGAATCTCCATCCTATCCAGGATGTTCTGAAAGGGTGGATCACTATTACCGTCTGAAATCATGGCCCTTATGTACTGTCACAGAGACCCAGAAATGATTCAGGTGTCAGTACGGTATATAGTAAATTCACCTTTAATAGAAATAACAATAATATATATAAATATATATAAGATCGGCAGAGAGAACAGAAAGGTGCAGAGGGTCACAAGATAAGGCAGAACAACTATCAGCAATAGTAGGCTGCCCAGAAGTGACCTCACTGCGAGAGACTAGGTGAGGCCAATGGTAGTATCAGCTGGAACCTGGAGACTGGAACCGGAACTAGAAAACTCCTACCAGGAACAGTGGTGAGAACTACTGACTCACGCCTGCAGTCAGTAAGGGTGAAGTAGATCTACCCAAGGAAGACAAGGGGAGGATACCTGACTCACGCCTGCAGTCAGTATAGATGGTAGTCAGCCAGAGCCACAGGTCTGCACCAGATGGATGTCCACTAGTAAGGAGACCACAAGGAGGGGATAGTAAGACAGAGCCACAGGTCAGCACCAGGTTGGATGGCCAGACAAGCCTAGATCATACACAGAGCAGGTAGTCAGTCAGAGCCACAGGTCTG
Organism: Rhinophrynus dorsalis; assembly: GCA_037306005.1. Classification (NCBI taxonomy): domain Eukaryota; kingdom Metazoa; phylum Chordata; class Amphibia; order Anura; family Rhinophrynidae; genus Rhinophrynus; species Rhinophrynus dorsalis. The sequence goes on along the minus strand of CM074724.1, from coordinate 266,375,686 downwards.
CACCATATTGGATGTTCACTATAGGAGGCAAGAAGGAGGGAATAGTCAGACAGAGCCACAGGTCAGCACCAGATTGGATGGTCAGACAAGCAAAGGTCATACAAGGAGCGGGTAGTCAGCCAAAGCCACAGGTCTGCACCAGGCTGGATGTCCACTACAGGAGGCAACATGGAAGGGATATACACAAGTTTTTAGTGCTACTCACGCTGCAATATTACAGTACTCAAGATACATAAGGGTAAACTTACCCCCCAGTAAGGTAGTGAAGAGAGACGGTGAGATTCGGTGCACTTGTCGCCACAGGTTCTCCAACCTGGATGTATAAATGGTGTGTAATAAATGGTTGCAACAGCACTCATTCAATCAGCGTCATTGAATATCCCAAAAGGTAAAAACAAAATCTTTATTCCAATATTTAAAACAGCATACATGATTACTTAGGAGGTGGTAGACTCACAAAAAAACCCAACAAGACCCCCCAAATAGAGGTCTAACGCGTTTCACGCTACATAGAGCGCTTAATCATAGACTACACATAAAAGAATCTAACCGAATTATATACACTAAAATTTCAAAACAATTGGGGAAACCTGTTGCTTAATTAAATGGTCAGACTTTCAGCCAATCATTAAGGACTCCAATCTAAAGATCCAATACTTAACCCTCGACATACATGTACAAAACAAATACACAAAAAAGAGAAGGATCCACATAAAATCTCCAGCCATAAACAAGCATGAATTAGCTCTCCAGGGGAAAAAAGGAGAAGAGGAGAAACAAAAGAATATAAAAATATATAAATATATACGGACAAAGGAATAACAAAAGTCTAAAAAATCACCATATATGACTAATATCCCATTCATGGTTAAGACCATCAGGAATACGTGTTTGTAATGTTAAAATCCAGAACTCCTCCCTTTTGTCTATTAACTCTTTTATATCTCCACCTCTCCAAGGGAGAACAACTCTCTCAATCCCCTGAAAAGAGCAACAATTCTCATCCCCTTTATGAAGGGATCTTACATGCTTCGCTACGGCTGAAGTAGGGTCCTCCCAACTAATCTGACTCAAATGTTCTCTAACTCTTTGTTTTAAAGGGCGCAAGGTGCGTCCCACGTATTGAATATTGCATATCTTGCATGTAAATAGATAGACAACATTAATAGTATTGCAATTAATATATGACAAAATATCAAATGTTGTACCATCTTTCATGCATTTAAATTGTCCAGAAATCGTTGATACTACCACCTCCTATGTAATCATGTATGCTGTTTTAAATATTGGAATAAAGATTTTGTTTTTACCTTTTGGGATATTCAATGACGCTGATTGAATGAGTGCTGTTGCAACCATTTGTTACACAACATGGAAGGGATAGTCAGACAGAGCCACAGGTCAGCACCAGATTGGATGGTCAGAAAAGCCTAGATCATACACTGGAGATCAAGAGACAACAATAACGAACTGCACTGAACACCAATGTAAGGGTGACTGGACTGACTGTCCATCACCCTTTTAACCTCCTCCAGGATGTAGCAGGGAGGAGTCTCAAGCTGCCACAGGTATAACAGTACTCTTGCGTCATTCCCACTGACGCGCTCCTGAAAGTGACGCAGCGGTCAGGAAGATGCGTCATATACTGTGTCGTACAGGGAAATGACACGGTCGGCTGTGGGAGGTACTCAATGTGACCAGACCACAAGCCAGGAGAGACACGGGAAGTGATGCCCAAGCGCCACTTCTGGAACCCGTACCTCAGTTGCTCCCTGCCAGACAGCGCTGGAACTTAGGTAAGATCTGTGACACCACAGTATAACCTGTGGCCATTGGATTATGATAATTTGGGCCAGATTGGGAAGCCCCAGGGCCTTCAACAACAACAGGAATTTACACCCTCCACCACATCTCCAAACAGGGCCAGCCATCAGCGGCCAGTTCAGGATGCCTAGATGTGGTGGGGACACAAGCATCCTCTGGGTCAACACAAGGTGGGACACAGGGAAGTGATCAGTCAGCCTCACCACCACCACCACCATCAGCATAATGGGAGCATGATGTTGTGGAGCCACCACAAGATGCTGAGGGGCCAACAACTCCAGCCACATCCTCCTCCACCAATGGACAAATCATTGGGATTGAGAGGGAGCACCTGGTCATTCAGAGGAGGCAGTTCATGGAATCCCAGAGAACAAACCGGTACCTAAGGAGGTTACAGAGGGATTCCCTGAGGAACGCAGCCACCCTCTGTGCCGTGGAATCACAGCATGCAGTGGGGACCAGTGAGATGCACCAATTCCACACAGGCATGATGGACAGTTGGACCAGCTGCTTGCTGAAATTAGGGAATTGAATCAATGGGAGTACCTGCTTATGGAGAGGGAGCAGCAATCAATGGAGGGGTCCACTGCAACCAATTCCCCCTCGAGTGTGACCCCTGCACCAACCCCAAGAATCCCCAGGGTCACAAGTAGGGATAGGGGAAAATTTTCACCTCAAACTGAAATCGGCAAATAATGGCACTTTCTGCTTGGCAAATAATTTCCAGTGAAAAGTGCCATTTTTCTGCATTTTCCCGCCTTTTTTACCTAGCTCATTGTGCATTGAAATCAATGGGAAGAAACATTTTTCTCCACCACACGAAAGTTTTCTACAGCCATATAAAAGGGTGTCAGGCTCTCACAGCATGACATTCTGTGTTTGTGAGAGGAGAGAGCAGCACCTTGTTTGAGCTAGAGAAGAGAGAGGAATTGAAGTTTAGTTTAGGGAATATTTTAGTAGGACATTTGTTCTGTGTAAGTTTGCTGTTCTTGCTGTTATTGTCTCTGTGCTGGGTGGGGAAGTTTGGGGAAAGAAGTTGTTGATTTTGTTTTTCAGTTATAATTTTTTTTGGTCAGGCTGTGATAAGACAACAGGGTGGACAACATAAATAATAAATAAATAAAAAAGAATAAAGAACTAAATATATCAGGTGCCAGTGACAGACAGCTGGCTGGGCTTAGGCAAGGCATCATACAGCTCCATCAGTTGTGTTGTGTACCGTAGAGTAAAAAACACAGTGTAGTTGAGTATTGTTCAACAAATGCACAAGGGGGAGGGGTGGAGCAGTGCAGGGACGTGAGAGTAAAGTAGTAGTTCAAAAACTGACTGCTGCATGTGCAATCAATGATGATCCCTCTATCCCAAGACAGCATGCAGTTTGTCAAGGTCCCAGAAAAACTAGTTCCAGCACTACCGATGCCAGTAGAAATAAAGAACCATGTAAGAAGAACACTGAAGAGGACAACAAGTCCCATTCAAGTGTTGGTGATGCTGGCAATAGCATAATAGAGGAAGGGGTAGCAGCTGAACAGTCTGCTACATCAGATAGTGAGACAAACAAGCACTAAAACACCCATACTCAAAGCAGTAGGGAACTTTGTTACAGTAAAAGTAAAAACAAATTGTTTGAGACCCCCAAAAGCTTAGAGGAATATAAGAGTAGTGGGTAAGAATTGTCAGATGATTCTGATGCTGCTGGGGATGACATAGTGATGACTGATGATGATGCAGATCTAGAATAGATCCCTCCAGCATCCTTCTCTTGTTCAGATAAAGATAAAGTTGAGAGTGAGGGTGATGACATGGCTATAAGGCTAGCAGAGAGTAAAAGGCTAAATCTTTTAAGGAGCACTGTGCCTGTGTATAAATTGTTTGAGAAATTGGAAAGTCGGACCCTAGACAGGCACAGGTGGTTCCCTATCAGTCATCATCAGCATCAATGCCTCTTCAAAGTCCAAGTCCCACTCAGCCACACACATCTGTTTTGAGTACCCAACAACAGCAACACAGGTTATTAATAGTGATGAGCGAGCACCCCAATGCTCGGGTGTTCGGGTGCTCTGACCGAGCACCCCCGGAGGCTCGAGTGCTCGGCCGAGCACCCGAGCCCCATTGAAGTCAATGGGAGGACTCGAGCATTACACCAGGCACCCCCTGCTCTGATGAGGGGAGGGTGCCTGGTCCATAGGAAAAGGGCAGAAAATGATGGAAACACCACAGAAATGGTTCAGGGACAGCATAGGAAGGATGTCTGGATGCATCTTGGACTCCAACATCGCTGCTGGGAACGATCTTTCGCCCGTAGTACGCCATTTTTACAGACTGACCATAAAACACACAAAAAGGAAAATAAAAACGACTTTAGGCGAAAAATTGTTACCAAACAATATTTGCTGTATATTTACTTGTATATCATCTGCAAATTCTCCCAAAAATTTCCTTGATTTTCTGAAGTGAGGCCATGATTAAGAGGGAAACGTGCGCAGAGGCAAATTATCCCAAAAATTTCCTTGATTTTCTGAAGTGAGGCCATGATTAAGAGGGAAACGTGCGCAGAGGCAAATTATCCCAAAAATTTCCTTGATTTTATTGAACTGAGGCCATGATTAAGAGGGAAACGTGCACTGAGCTGACCATCTAAAACATTATGGGTGAGGGTCTGCTGCAGAGCTGACCATCCTAAACATTATATGCGAAGGCCCGCTAGTGAGCTGATGCTATAAAACATTATATGCGAAGGCCCGCTAGTGAGCTGACGCTATAAAACATTATATGCGAAGGCCCGCTAGTGAGCTGACGCTATAAAACATTATATGAGAGGGCCCGCTAGAGAGCTGACCCAATAAAACATTATATGAGAAGGACCGCTGGTGAGCTGACCTATATAAAAATTGTCAAACAGGGCCCGCTGGTGAGCTGGCCCTATATAAAAATTATATCACAGGGCCCGCTGGTGAGCTGGCCCTATATAAAAATTATAGCACAGGGCATATGGAAGAGGAGGAGGAGGATGAGAAGATTAAGAGTCAACCATATACCCGTTTTTTGGGTGGAAGGGGTGAATGGGAATACAGAGTATTCCCATCATTGTAAATAATATATGTAAAGTGAGTTTATGTTCCCCCGGGGCTTTCCTCCAGTGGTGTGGAGAAGTCAGGGGAAATCCAGGCCTTGTTCATTTTTATAAGTGTCAACCTATCAGCATTGTCGGTGGAAAGGCGGATACGCTTATCTGTTATGATGCCACCAGCAGCACTAAATACCCGCTCAGACAGAACGCTGGCGGCAGGGCAGGCCAGCACCTCCAAGGCGTAGAGTGCCAGTTCATACCACGTGTCCAGCTTGGACACCCAGTAGTTGTAAGGCACAGAGGGATCATTGAGGACGCTGACACGGTCTGCTACATACTCCTTCACCATCTTCCAAAACTTTTCCCTCCTTGTGACACTAGGCTGCGCATCAGGGTGAGGGTGCTGGCGGGGTGTCATGAAGGTGTCCCACGCCTTGGAGAGTGTTGCCCTGCCTTTCTCGGAACTGCTGTGTGCTCCCCTTTTCTCCCCTTCTCGGTTGGCCAAGGTAGCACGTACTCTGCCGCCAGCGTTGTCAGATGGAAAATTTTGGAGCAATTTTTCAACAAGAACCTTCTGGTATTGCACCATTTTGCTTGTCCTCTCCACCGGAGGAATGAGAGATGAGAAATTCTCTTTGTAGCGGGGGTCCAGAAGGGTGAACACCCAGTAATCCGTGTTGTCTAAAATGCGTACAACGCGTGGGTCACGGGAAAGGCAGCCTAACATAAAGTCAGCCATGTGTGCCAGAGTACCAACAGTCAAGATTTCGCTGTCCTCACCAGGAGGATGACTCTCAATATCCTCATCCTCTTCCTCCTCTTCTGCCCACCCACGCTGAAGAGATGGAACTAAAGTTCCATGGCTACCCTCTGTAGCGGAGGCAACCGTGTCTTCCTCCTCCTCCTCCTCCTCCGCCTCCTCCAATTGTCGCTGAGAAGACGAAGTGAGGGTGCTCTGGCTATCACCTTGTGTAAGCTCTTCCTCCCCCATTTCCACCTCTTCCACATGCAAAGCATCGGTTTTAATTGTGAGCAGCGAGCGTTTCAGTAGACACAGAAGTGGGATGGTTACACTGATAATAGCGTTATCGCCGCTCACCATCTGTGTCGATTCCTCAAAATTGCGTAAAACCTCGCAGAGGTCTGACATCCATTCCCACTCCTCACTTCTGATTACAGGAAGTTGAACGGAGAGGCGACGACCGTGTAACAGCTGGTACTCCACTACTGCCCTCTGCTGCTCACAAAGCCAGGCCAACATGTGGAAGGTGGAGTTCCAGCGCGTGCTCACGTCACACAGCAGCCGGTGAGCTGGCAATTGTAAGCGCTGCTGCAGCTTCAACAGGCCGGCCGAAGCTGTAGATGACTTACGGAAATGTGCACACACGCGGCGCACCTTGGTCAAGAGATCATGCACATTGGGGTAGGTTTTTAGAAATCGCTGAACCACTAAATTAAATACATGCGCTAGGCATGGTACGTGTGTGAGCTTGCCGAGCTCCAAAGCCGCCACCAAGTTACGCCCATTATCACACACAACCATGCCTGGTTGCAGGTTGAGTGGCGAGAGCCACTGCTCGGTCTGGTGACTAATCCCCTGCAACAGCTCTGAGGCCGTGTGCTGTTTGTCCCCAAGGCAGATCAGCTTCAGCACGGCCTGTTGACGCTTCCCCACTGCAGTGCTACACTGCTTCCAGCTACTGGCTGATGGGGGAGTGGCGCTGCGTGTAGAGAATTCGGAGGTGGAAACGGAGGAGGAGGAGCCAATAACGTAGGTGCTGGCGGAAACCCTGATGGAGGTAGGGCCCGCAATCCTCGGCGTGGGTAGCACCCGTGCCATCCCAGGGTCCGAGTCGCTCCCAGCCTCCACGACATTCACCCAGTGTGCCGTCAGGGAAATGTAGCGTCCCTGGCCACAAGCACTTGTCCATGTGTCAGTCGTTAAGTGGACCTTCCCAGTAACTGCGTTGGTCAGGGCACGGGTGATGTTACGGGACACATGGTGGTGTAATGCGGGGATGGCACACCGGGAAAAGTAGTGGCGGCTGGGGACCGCGTACCGAGGGACAGCTGCTGCCATCAGGCTGCGGAAGGACTCAGTGTCCACAAGCCTAAATGGCAGCATTTCGATGGCCAGTAATTTGGAAAGGTGTGAGGTTAGTGCTATGGCCTGTGGGTGGGTGGCTGGGTATTTTCGCTTGCGCTCAAATGCCTGGGGTAACGACATTTGGACGCTGTGCTGGGACAGGGAAGTGGATGTGGTCGCTGATGGTGGTTCAGATGGTACAGGTGCAGGGCGGGAGGTATGCGGGCCTGCGCCTTCGACAGGCGATTGGCCGGCACTGAAAACAGGGGAAGAGGAGGCAGTGGTGTGGCCTGCAGACACAGATGGGCGATCCAGGCGTTCCTCCCACTTACTACGGTGCTTGGATGCCATGTGTCGGATCATGCTGGTGGTGGTGAGGTTTCTAGTGTTCATGCCTCGGCTCATTCTGGTGTGGCACAGGTTGCAAACTACAATTCTTTTGTCGTCCGAACTTTCCTTAAAAAAACGCCATACCGCGGAACACCTACCCTTTGGCAAGGGAGATTTACGCAAGGGGGTGCTCCGTGGAACATTTGCGGGCCGGTTTGGTGCGGTCCGCCTTCTTTCTGTAGCCACACCACTGCCTCTTCCAGCCTGTTGCGGTGCTGCAGATGGCTCACCCTCAGGACTGCTGTCATCGCTCGGCTCTACACCTTCCCAGGTGGGGTCAGTCACCTCATCGTCCACCAAGTCCTCCTCCACTTCCTCACTCTGATCATCCTCCCCATGTCTTGATCCCACCACATACTCAGTCATTGACAACTGTATAACATTCTCCTCAACAAGGTCTTGAGACAGTAATAGTGGTTGATTTAATGGCAACTGTGTCTCATCATCATCATCATCATCCACTACTTCCTTTGACCTTAAATGCCGTTCACCTCTGTCATCTTCTTGTGATTGGGTACCCTCTAGAGGTTGTGAATCAGGGCACAAGATGTCATGTTCCTCTGCAAGCGTGCTTGGAGAGAGGTTCAAATGAAGGATTGGTGATGAGACGAGCTCCTCACTATATCCCAGTGTGGGATCACTTCTTTGACCAGACCGTCTATGGTGGGAGGAAGGATGATCAGAGTGAGGATTATGTTGACCAGACTCTTGGCTACTGAGAGTGGACTTGGTGGAAGACAGGGTGGTGCTTAACCGACTGGAAGCAGTATCAGCTGTCATCCAACCGACCACCTGTTCGCAGTGGTCGGACCTCGAGAGTGATGTCCTGAGACGCCCTGTAAAATTAGACATGAAGCTAGGTATGGTGGATGTCTTTCTTTCTTGTGCTCTGGCACCAGGCACAGTTTCTCCGCGTCCTGACCCGCGCCCTGAACTATCAGGATCACGTCCACTTCCCCGTCCCTTTTTACCCGCCTTCTTCATCTTACACGGAATATGTGACTATAATATTTGAGTTTGAAAACTTAACAGTATTTCTTCCTATTCTGCAACTGTGCAGAGTACACTGAATAGGCTGCTAAACTGCGGTGACGCACACTGAATGGAATATGTGACTTTAATATTTGAGTTTGAAAACTTAACAGTATTTCTTCCTATTCTGCAACTGTGCAGAGTACACAGAATAGGCTGCTAAACTGCGGTGACACACACTGAATGGAATATGTGACTTTAATATTTGAGTTTGAAAACTTAACAGTATTTCTTCCTATTCTGCAACTGTGCAGAGTACACAGAATAGGCTGCTAAACTGCGGTGACGCACACTGAATGGAATATGTGACTTTAATATTTGAGTTTGAAAACTTAACAGTATTTCTTCCTATTCTGCAACTGTGCAGAGTACACAGAATAGGCTGCTAAACTGCGGTGACGCACACTGAATGGAATATGTGACTTTAATATTTGAGTTTGAAAACTTAACAGTATTTCTTCCTATTCTGCAACTGTGCAGAGTACACAGAATAGGCTGCTAAACTGCGGTGACGCACACTGAATGGAATATGTGACTTTAATATTTGAGTTTGAAAACTTAACAGTATTTCTTCCTATTCTGCAACTGTGCAGAGTACACAGAATAGGCTGCTAAACTGCGGTGACGCACACTGAATGGAATATGTGACTTTAATATTTGAGTTTGAAAACTTAACAGTATTTCTTCCTATTCTGCAACTGTGCAGAGTACACAGAATAGGCTGCTAAACTGCGGTGACGCACACTGAATGGAATATGTGACTTTAATATTTGAGTTTAAAAACTTAACAGTATTTCTTCCTATTCTGCAACTGTGCAGAGTACACAGAATAGGCTGCTAAACTGCGGTGACGCACACTGAATGGAATATGTGACTTTAATATTTGAGTTTGAAAACTTAACAGTATTTCTTCCTATTCTGCAACTGTGCAGAGTACACAGAATAGGCTGCTAAACTGCGGTGACGCACACTGAATGGAATATGTGACTTTAATATTTGAGTTTGAAAACTTAACAGTATTTCTTCCTATTCTGCAACTGTGCAGAGTACACAGAATAGGCTGCTAAACTGCGGTGACGCACACTGAATGGAATATGTGACTTTAATATTTGAGTTTGAAAACTTAACAGTATTTCTTCCTATTCTGCAACTGTGCAGAGTACACAGAATAGGCTGCTAAACTGCGGTGACACACACTGAATGGGATATGTGACTTTAATATTTGAGTTTGAAAACTTAACAGTATTTCTTCCTATTCTGCAACTGTGCAGAGTATACAGAATAGGCTGCTAAACTGCGGTGACGCACACTGAATGGAATATGTGACTTTAATATTTGAGTTTGAAAACTTAACAGTATTTCTTCCTATTCTGCAACTGTGCAGAGTACACAGAATAGGCTGCTAAACTGCGGTGACGCACACTGAATGGAATATGTGACTTTAATATTTGAGTTTGAAAACTTAACAGTATTTCTTCCTATTCTGCAACTGTGCAGAGTACACAGAATAGGCTGCTAAACTGCGGTGACGCACACTGAATGGAATATGCGACTTTAATATTTGAGTTTGAAAACTTAACAGTATTTCTTCCTATTCTGCAACTGTGCAGAGTACACAGAATAGGCTGCTAAACTGCGGTGACACACACTGAATGGAATATGTGACTTTAATATTTGAGTTTGAAAACTTAACAGTATTTCTTCCTATTCTGCAACTGTGCAGAGTACACAGAATAGGCTGCTAAACTGCGGTGACACACACTGAATGGAATATGTGACTTTAATATTTGAGTTTGAAAACTTAACAGTATTTCTTCCTATTCTGCAACTGTGCAGAGTATACAGAATAGGCTGCTAAACTGCCGTGACACACACTGAATGGAATATGTGACTTTAATATTTGAGTTTGAAAACTTAACAGTATTTCTTCCTATTCTGCAACTGTGCAGAGTACACAGAATGTGCTGCTAAACTGCGGTGACGCACACTGAATGGAATATGTGACTTTGATATTTTACTTTGAAGACTTAACAGTATTTCTTCCTATTCTGCAACTCTGCACAGTACACAGAATGTGCTGCTAAACTGCGGCGACGCACACTGAATGGAATATGTGACTTTGAAATTTTAGTTTGAAGACTTAACAGTATTTCTTCCTATTCTGCAACTCTGCACAGTACACAGAATGTGCTGCTAAACTGCGGCGAAGCACACTGAATGGAATATGTGACTTTGATATTTTACAGTTTGAAGACTTAACAGTATTTCTTCCTATTCTGCAACTCTGCACAGTCCACAGAATGTGCTGCTAAACTGCGGCGAAGCACACTGAATGGAATATGTGACTTTGATATTTTAGTTTGAAGACTTAACAGTATTTCTTCCTATTCTGCAACTCTGCACAGTACACAGAATGTGCTGCTAAACTGCGGCGAAGCACACTGAATGGAATATGTGACTTTGATATTTTAGTTTGAAGACTTAACAGAATGTGCTCTAATCTGCAACTTTGCACACTAAACAGAATGTGCTCTAATCTGCAACTTTGCACACTAAACAGAATGTGCTCTAATCTGCAACTTTGCACACTAAACAGAATATATAAAATTTTTTTTTTTTTGTTTTTTTCCCCCCACACAAAATAACCTGCTGCCCCCACACACAGTAGTCCTAAAAAGGACTTTTGGTTCTTTTTTTTTCACAATTTTGCTTTTTTTCTCCCTACACTGACTTTCCCTTCCTATCCTCATCTCTCCCTGGCTAAGACTGAGCCGAACTCGCTGGTCTGGTGCTATACAGCACCCGACCACGGGTTCTGGCCAGCCAATCAGTGTAATGCCAGCAGCCAACATGGCTGCTGGCATTACACCGATGTCAGAGCCTCCCTGCACGTTTATTGGCTGCGCAGCAGCCGCAAAACGTGCGGGGAGGAGACCCGAACATGGCGGGCGAGCACATGCGGTACTCGTACGAGTACCGCCATGTGACGAGCAGAGCGATGCTCGAGCCGATCCGAGCATCGGCCGAGCATGCTCGCTCAACACTAGTTATTAACACCCACAATGTTAGATATGACAAGAGCCTCTGCTGCTGAAAGTGCTGCACCTTTGACACCTAGTAGTAGTGGCAGTAGAATTGCATCAACATCTAGCCCCAGTAGTAGTTATATTGGCAATGACCGCAGGACACGGCTATTAAGCAGCAATTTTGGGAGACTAACATTCTTAAAAATGAACCATCTCATACCATCTGAGTATCAGGTAGCAGAAACTACACATGACAGGCAAAGCCAGGACAAATGTATTACCAGCAACACAGATGAGGAGGTGGAGGAGGGATGTGAAGAAGGGTTTCCACCATCTACCCCACTTGGAACCACTGCTATGAGTGAAAAGTAATGTGTGTCAATAATCTGAGGAGGATAGTGATTTGACGCAAACATGACAATAGTAAAAAACCAGCCAGTCCCCCACCACCACCACTACAATACACATCTGCCACATTGTAGGATGTATTTTTTTTAATCTCTTGACATCATGGGCTGGTAGGGAGATCATATGATCTCACCTCTCCAGTCCACAGCTCTGTAAATGTGAGTGACAACTCACTCACCCTAGCCATGCAGCAGTGAAGAGACTGGGTCCTGTGCTCTGTAACTGTCCCGCACCCAAGGCTGATTTAGCCGGCCCTGCTCTGCCTGCAGTGTGTGTCCTATGCAGTGCATGGTTAGCAAGCAGAGCTTCTGAGTCCCAAATGCCTAGCAGTTTAAATTGGTATGATTTAATTCTCCCTAGCTAACTGTACACATTGCTAGAGATGCTTAATTCATCATCTTTTAACCCTTTAACCCCCTGTATGCTTTAGGTAAGTATACATTATCAGTTATTAAGCCTTTGCATTCCAGAGGCATTACAGCAACAGTCTATTATTAACCCATTAGATTCCTCATATGTGCAGTACCTCATTGATTAACCCCTTGCATGCTAGAGACGCATAATTCATCAGTAACTGACCCCTTGTATGCCACAAAGGTGAATAAAGGTGTTAGTTAATGATGAATTATGCCTTTTTAGCACACAAAGTGTTACTCATTGAGGTACACATTCCTGTGCACTCAAAGGGTTAATCAGCCGCTTCATGCACAGTAGAGACTGCCCGAACGCGGGCAGTCTCTAGTGCACATGACGGCTTCTGACAAACATACTAGCAAATTATTATATAGGATGTTATGTACCTGTAGAAAAATAATGTAGAAAAAATTAACAGACAACTAAGACCAGGGTCTAGATGCACTAAATATCAATGTGGTGTCGGTATGATATTGTCGATGTGTTCGAATCACTCCGACAATTTGATCTGAGAAGGAGAATAGTGATTTGATGCAAACATGACAATAGTAAAAACTATATACATACACAAATCACACCATACCAGCCAGTCCCCCACCACCACCACTACCATACACATCTGCCACATTGTAGGATGTATTTTTTTTTAATCTCTTGACATAATGGGCTGGTAGGGAGATCATATGATCTCACCTCTCCTGTCCACAGCTCTGTAAATGTGAGAGACAACTCACTTACCCTAGCCATACAGCAGTGAAGAGACGGGGTCCTGTGCTCTGTAACTGTCCCGCCCCCAAGGCTGACTTAGCCGGCCCTGCTCTGCCTGCAGTGTGTGTCCTTTGCAGTGCATGGTTAGTAAGCAGAGCTTCTGAGTCCCAAATGCCTAGCAGTTTAAATTGGTATGATTTAATTCTTCTTAACTAACTGTACACATTGCTAGAGATGCTTAATTCATCATCTTTTAACCCTTTAACCCCCTGTATGCTTTAGGGAAGTAGAAATTATCAGTTATTAACCCTTTGCATTTCAGAGGTGATTACAGCAATATTCTGTTATTAACCCACTGGATTCCTCATATGTGCAGTACCTCACTGATTAACCCCTTGCATGCTAGAGTAGGGTTGCCACCTTTTCTTCAAAAAAATACCGGCCACAGCATTCCCTCCATAGACTTAACATTGGACAAAAGCCAATTTTTTATCGACATGCCGGTAAAATACCGGCTGGGTGGCAACCCTATGCCAGAGAGGCATAATTTATCAGTAACTGACCCCTTGTATGCCACAAAGGTGAATAAAGGTGTTAGTTAATGATGAATTATGCCTTTTTAGTACACAAAGGGTTACTCATTGAGGTACATATTCCTGTACAATGTTTTGCGCACCTATGAGACATTCAAAGGGTTAATGGCAGAACACATTACTGTACAGTTCTCTGGCATGCAAGGGGTTTATAACTGATAATTTGTTGCATACAGTAGATTAAGGTGTTAATAGATAAGCATTTATGCCTCTTTAGCAAAGTGGTGTGTGTGGGGGGGGGAGTAATAGACTGGAGCAAGAGGACAGAGTGGGGAAAAGCAGTTGTATTTAACCCTCTGAGTGCCAGAGGGGTGCACGGCACATTGCTGAGCAATGCACTGTGTAAACCCTCCTCCACCCCAGCACTTGAGGAATTTTATTATATGCATATAGATTAAAATACCAGCTAGTGGGCCAGTTAAATAAAAAAATCCCCCAGGCTGGTACTGCACCACAATCTACCCCTGAACGTAACTAAGTATTCTACCAACGTAATTATAAAAAATAAGCCATTTTATGTTCAACTCTTCCAACTGATCCATACTTGAGGCAGCTACAAAGATATCACAGACCTTACAAATGAAGTGGTGCAGAAATAGTTATATGAAATACATTACATTTGATAGATAACAAAACAAGTGATACCACAGAGCTTGCTGTTGAAATGGAATTATAAAACACTGCACAAAGCTTACAAATGAATAGGAGTAAAGCATACAGTGAGTCTTAAATATATAGATAACCTATAAATAAAGAGCCACAATCCTACTATATCAAAGGTGAGTAATCTTAAATATTCTGGATGTCATGCTAGACTGTAAAACTATTCTTCGTTTTTTTTCTGAGCCCTAAAATCCAGCCTTATGCATCATGAAGCATACCATTGCTCAGCCCTCTAGCTCTCAGAGGCTTAACCCCTTACCGCCCAAGGACGTACATGTACGTCCTGAGTGGATGTCCCTTGTGGACAGAGGACGTACATGTACGTCCCGGAAATCCGGGTCCCCTCGTGGCTGCACACCATTCAGGGACTTCGGATTCTTCTTAAAAAAGTAACAAAAAATGTTCGGCAGGTGGTAAGTGCCGGCCGCATGTGCGCTCGGCCGGTCACTAAGGGGTTAATTATTTATGTGCTCCATGCTAACCTCAAACAAATGTCTCAGTTTGTTTTCTTAGGCCTAAGATCCAGTCTTGCACGTGCTCTGAGGGATCAGCAGCCATACTCTCTTCCCACTCCTTCCATTGCTCCAAATGAATGTGAATCATAGCAGTCCATGGGTTAACCAATGGAATAAAAAAAATATTACTTTTGTGTATTAACCATTGGATGCTAGAGACATGTCCAACCTTCAAGCGTGTAATTTTGAACATTAACAATTTCCTGTAGACCAGCATATTGAACAAGATGATAATATTTGCAGCATTACAGGAGTTAAATGAACACACATCAGAAAAATGAAATAGCTTAATTTATCTTTTAGTATAACAGCTATCACATGTAAAAAAAAAAAAAAGAATTAATGTTACATGCCTAAAATATAACCCTAAACAGACAGACAGGCCACTGGTTGGGGCTCAAGGGAAGAGTGGCTGGTGGAAGAGAGAGACAAGCTCATGGTTGGTCTGGTGTCAGGGTTCAGTGAGACTGTACCTGCTGCTTGCTTGTGGTCCATTGCTCCATTTCTACGGAGGTTTGGCTGCCTTCCAGCTTCCAGTCTAAGCATCCTCTGTGGAGGATTGGCCGTCTCCCCGCATGCTGTCTTCCAGCGTCTCTGCTCTGGGTCCCGTAGGTCTGTGCACACGCCCATCTTCTTAGCCTGTTTCTTTGTACGCCCGCACAGTACCTAATATCTGCACTTCTGATGGGCTTCCCTGTGCATCACCTCTAGCACACGTATATATGGCCTGTCTGGCCTCAGTGCAGTTGCACTTGCATGGTATATGCTGCATCATCGCCTCTGCTCAGTCCCATTCTCTGTTTGGTACTAACTCTGTTTTGGCTGACGTCCCTTCTGGCTTCTAAGATCCCTGGCTGGGCTGACTACCCTTCTGGCTCCTGGACTCTGGCCTGGCTGACTACCCTTCTGGCTCCTGGACTCTGGCCTGGCTGACTACCCATTTGGCTCCTGGACTCTGGCCTGGCTGACTACCCTTCTGGCTCCTAGACTCTGGCCTGGCTGACTACCCATTTGGCTCCTGGACTCTGGCCTGGATGACTACCCTTCTGGCTCCTGGACTCTGGCCTGGCTGACTACCCTTCTGGCTCCTGGACTCTGGCTTGGTTTACTACTGAGTTGGCACCTGTACCTTTACATTGCTGTGTTTTTGCATATCTTGTATATATATTTATAATAAATCTATTCAGATATATACCTATCTTTGACTCATTGACATCTGGAGGTATAGAACTCTACAGAAGACAAACTCCTGGTGTTACTAGGTGAGAATCACAAATAACATTGGGATTTAGGTGGCCAACAGCCCCCAATAATAATTATTTTTAAAAATTAGTACATTTAAAAATGTTGACTTTTTAATAAACCCAACCTCTGAGTGCCAGAGAGGTAGGTAACACATTGAAAAGCAATCCCCTAGCATTCAAAGGATTTGTTGCTTAAACCAATTTCATCTTAGCTGTTTCATTGCAGTGTTCCCTATAAGGCAGAGCTGGACAACCAGGGGGCCTCCAGCTTTTGTACTGCAGATGACAATGGTAGTTGTTATTCAACAGCAGCTGGTGGGTCTCACAATGTCCACCCCTGCACCAAGTTGTTGAGAGAATAAAACCAGTCTCTAGCACTCAAAGGGATAAATATCAGCAAGGTGTTCAATGGGCTAGCACTCAGTGTTAAAGAACTGCAGAGAGGCAGCCATTCACCCCTTCAGGGTCCAGTTTGGTGTTAGTAGAATGGAGGGCATACACAGAAGGCTGATAAGGATTCTTTCCCTGGGACTCCCTTTACCACTCTCCACAACATCCTTACTTTCTATAAAACACTGCTACTGACAGAATTTGCACAGCTTCTACTGCCGATTTCTGTACTTGTGTGTTTATTTTAAGGGCAGATGTAGCATCCAGTCAAGTTGGATCTAGATATAGTTACAGTACACAATATTGCAGTTACAGTACACAATATTGTATATATAGGAATCATCACTAGAAGCAGTGCAATGTCTGTCAATAGACATAACATACAAAGCAAGGACTTTGTGTTTTTCTTATAACAGGGAGTTTTAAAGGGAATATGCCTTTTCTGCTGCTCTCTCCTAGGATAAAAAAAAAATGTTTCTCAGTAGAAGTGAACTGCAGGCTCGCTGCACTTAACTCTTTGAGTACTTTTACTCTACAGGTATCCTGGAAAGCAAGGTGCAGCTGCAGTGGTCCTTTGTTCACATTTAACCAGTCACAGAAGCAGGGGACTGCAATGAGAACCTCTGCAGTGCATACATTTTTTTCCAGCTGTCTGAGAAAGTTAGAAACCAGAGCTGTGACAGCTGGAAATAAAAAAGCATGCATCAGGTGCAGTTGCAGTCAGACAGCATTTAACTCTTTAAGTGTCAGAGAGGTATCCAACACGTTGTGTTACAGGTAGATGAGGATGGGGTCGGGGAGAAAGGAAATTGTATATGTAAAAAAAAACCTCATGTGCCCATTCCAACCTCCCTGAAGCAGCAGTGGATGGGAGCATTAAATGGTTGGCAGGCACGGGACATCAGGCGTTTAGCTGAGTGAAGGCAGCTGAAGGCAAACGAATACCAACTATACACCTGCAAATTTAGTGTGTAGCTGGAAACCCTATGTTTAAAGCAACCTGTGCTACTCTTCATTACATGAGGCAGAGCAGCGTGCGGCTGCACGTTATTGTCTCTCACGTCACTATCTGCCTGACGTAACTTGCAGGTAACAGAAAGCTAGCATGGGCCACAGGGGAGCCCTGAGCTTCACTGGGGACCCTTACATAATGGAGCCCAAATAACACATTATGGTCAATGCCTTCTAGGGGGCATTACACCACTGCCCCTGTTCCTTGCAATAGGTTACTTATGCCACAGTCTCAATTCGGAGTTGCCCATGAAACACTTGGTGCTTCAGTCCCCTTAGGCCCCCCAGCGACGCCCCTGTTGTTGCAGCAGCTGTGGAGCATACTGTTGCAGCAGCTTTGATACTGCTGCCAGGTGTTGTCCTCCAGGTGGGGATGGGCTTCTGTGTGGCTCTTCAGCCGGAGTATCATCACTTGCATCAGGTGAAGGTTGTTGGACAGGTGTGGTTTTCAGTTGATGGTGATCCCTAGCCCTCTGACGCCTTTGTCTCCGCAGTCTTCCCAGCAAAAGGTATGCACACATACATGTCTTAATCTCTGTCCATCTCTCTCTGTCTCTTTCTGTCTCTCTCTTTCTATCTCTGTGTCTGATTGGTCTCAGTGTAAAAACTCCTCATCTGAGGAGGGTGAGCCATCCCTTTAAGACAGTAGTGGGGTGTTTTCCAGGTGCATTCATGAGGTAGGTAGTTTGTCAGCGAGTGTGTGTGTTGTTCATATTCTGTTCTGATTGTTGTGTCACTGTTAGGTGCGAGTGTGACATTGGGAGGTTCAGAATTTGGAAGCAGAGAGCCCTGAGATCTGTCCTAAACAGAGGTAGACAGTGACTTACAAGCAATTATGTGATTCCTATCTGTGGGGCAAGTTAAGAGAGATGCTGTGTTTATTATTAGACAGTGGGTGAGAGTAATGTGTCCAGCAGACAACAAAATATTTTCATATATGCTTAGTCCAGCATTTTAGAGGTGTTGAGTATTAGTCTTAAGCATGAGAGCCATAAACTGCATTACGAACAGCAGCAGTAATAGATAAGCCCAAATAATGTCACCCAAGAGTAAAGAAGACAGTTTCCAAGCAAGTGCTTCTAGAATGTCATCATGATTGAGATTTTGAAAATATTTAGCAAAAGAAGTATAGTCCAAAATTCACTTGTGTCATTGCACAGTAATTCCCCAAAAGGTATGCATCTGGGACACGGATATGGGTTTAGAGTAGTGTTGAGCGAGCATGCTCGGCCGATGCTCGGATCGGCTCGAGCATCGCTCTGCTCGGCACATGGCGGTACTCGTACGAGTACCGCATGTGCTCGCACGCCATGTTCGGGTCTCCTCCCCGCACGTTTTGCGTCTGCTGCGCAGCCAATAAACGTGCAGGGAGGCTCTGACATCAGTGTAATGCCAGCAGCCATGTTGGCTGCTGGCATTACACTGATTGGCTGGCCAGAACCCGTGGTCTGGTGCTGTATAGCACCTGACCAGCGAGTTCGGCTCAGTCTTAGCCAGGGAGAGATGAGGATAGGAAGGGAAAGTCAGTGTAGGGAGAAAAAAAGCAAATTTGTGAAAAAAAAGAACCAAAAGTCCTTTATAGGACTACTGTGTGTGGGGGCAGCAGTTTATTTTGTGTGGGGGGAAAAAAACAAAAACAAAAAAAATTTCATATATTCTGTTTAGTGTGCAAAGTTGCAGATTAGAGCACATTCTGTTTAGTGTGCAAAGTTGCAGATTAGAGCACATTCTGTTAAGTCTTCAAACTAAAATATCAAAGTCACATATTCCATTCAGTGTGCTTCGCCGCAGTTTAGCAGCATATTCTGTGTACTGTGCAGAGTTGCAGAATAGGAAGAAATCCTGTTAAGTCTTCAAACTCAAATATCAAAGTCACATATTCCATTCAGTGTGCGTCACCGCAGTTTAGCAGCACATTCTGTGTACTGTGCAGAGTTGCAGAATAGGAAGAAATACTGTTAAGTCTTCAAACTAAAATATCAAAGTCACATATTCCATTCAGTGTGCTTCGCCGCAGTTTAGCAGCATATTCTGTGTACTGTGCAGAGTTGCAGAATAGGAAGAAATACTGTTAAGTCTTCAAACTAAAATATCAAAGTCACATATTCCATTCAGTGTGCGTCGCCGCAGTTTAGCAGCACATTCTGTGTACTGTGCAGAGTTGCAGAATAGGAAGAAATACTGTTAAGTCTTCAAACTAAAATATCAAAGTCACATATTCCATTCAGTGTGCTTCGCCGCAGTTTAGCAGCATATTCTGTGTACTGTGCAGAGTTGCAGAATAGGAAGAAATACTGTTAAGTCTTCAAACTAAAATATCAAAGTCACATATTCCATTCAGTGTGCGTCACCGCAGTTTAGCAGCACATTCTGTGTACTGTGCAGAGTTGCAGAATAGGAAGAAATACTGTTAAGTCTTCAAACTAAAATATCAAAGTCACATATTCCATTCAGTGTGCTTCGCCGCAGTTTAGCAGCATATTCTGTGTACTCTGCAGAGTTGCAGAATAGGAAGAAATACTGTTAAGTCTTCAAACTAAAATATCAAAGTCACATATTCCATTCAGTGTGCGTCACCGCAGTTTAGCAGCACATTCTGTGTACTGTGCACAGTTGCAGAATAGGAAGAAATACTGTTAAGTCTTCAAACTAAAATATCAAAGTCACATATTCCATTCAGTGTGCGTCACCCCAGTTTAGCAGCATATTCTGTGTACTCTGCACAGTTGCAGAATAGGAAGAAATATTGTTAAGTCTTCAAACTAAAATATCAAAGACACATATTCCATTCAGTGTGCGTCACCGCAGTTTAGCAGCATATTCTGTGTACTCTGCACAGTTGCAGAATAGGAAGAAATACTGTTAAGTCTTCAAACTCAAATATCAAAGTCACATATTCCATTCAGTGTGCGTCACCGCAGTTTAGCAGCATATTCTGTGTACTCTGCACAGTTGCAGAATAGGAAGAAATACTGTTAAGTCTTCAAACTCAAATATCAAAGTCACATATTCCATTCAGTGTGCGTCACCGCAGTTTAGCAGCACATTCTGTGTACTGTGCACAGTTGCAGAATAGGAAGAAATACTGTTAAGTCTTCAAACTAAAATATCAAAGTCACATATTCCATTCAGTGTGCGTCACCGCAGTTTAGCAGCATATTCTGTGTACTCTGCACAGTTGCAGAATAGGAAGAAATACTGTTAAGTCTTCAAACTAAAATATCAAAGTCACATAT
Source organism: Rhinophrynus dorsalis (assembly GCA_037306005.1). Lineage (NCBI taxonomy): Eukaryota > Metazoa > Chordata > Amphibia > Anura > Rhinophrynidae > Rhinophrynus > Rhinophrynus dorsalis. The sequence continues at coordinate 266,355,076 of CM074724.1, read as the reverse complement.
TCCATTCAGTGTGCTTCGCCGCAGTTTAGCAGCACATTCTGTGTACTCTGCACAGTTGCAGAATAGGAAGAAATACTGTTAAGTCTTCAAACTCAAATATCAAAGTCACATATTCCATTCAGTGTGCGTCACCGCAGTTTAGCAGCATATTCTGTGTACTCTGCACAGTTGCAGAATAGGAAGAAATACTGTTAAGTCTTCAAACTCAAATATCAAAGTCACATATTCCATTCAGTGTGCGTCACCGCAGTTTAGCAGCACATTCTGTGTACTGTGCACAGTTGCAGAATAGGAAGAAATACTGTTAAGTCTTCAAACTCAAATATCAAAGTCACATATTCCATTCAGTGTGCGTCACCGCAGTTTAGCAGCACATTCTGTGTACTCTGCACAGTTGCAGAATAGGAAGAAATATTGTTAAGTCTTCAAACTAAAATATCAAAGTCACATATCCCATTCAGTGTGCGTCACCGCAGTTTAGCACCATATTCTGTGTACTCTGCACAGTTGCAGAATAGGAAGAAATACTGTTAAGTCTTCAAACTCAAATATCAAAGTCACATATTCCATTCAGTGTGCGTCACCGCAGTTTAGCAGCACATTCTGTGTACTCTGCACAGTTGCAGAATAGGAAGAAATATTGTTAAGTCTTCAAACTAAAATATTAAAGTCACATATTCCATTCAGTGTGCGTCACCGCAGTTTAGCAGCATATTCTGTGTACTCTGCACAGTTGCAGAATAGGAAGAAATACTGTTAAGTCTTCAAACTCAAATATCAAAGTCACATATTCCATTCAGTGTGCGTCACCGCAGTTTAGCAGCATATTCTGTGTACTCTGCACAGTTGCAGAATAGGAAGAAATACTGTTAAGTCTTCAAACTCAAATATCAAAGTCACATATTCCATTCAGTGTGCTTCGCCGCAGTTTAGCAGCATATTCTGTGTACTCTGCACAGTTGCAGAATAGGAAGAAATACTGTTAAGTCTTCAAACTCAAATATCAAAGTCACATATTCCATTCAGTGTGCGTCACCGCAGTTTAGCAGCACATTCTGTGTACTCTGCACAGTTGCAGAATAGGAAGAAATATTGTTAAGTCTTCAAACTCAAATATCAAAGTCACATATTCCATTCAGTGTGCGTCACCGCAGTTTAGCAGCATATTCTGTGTACTCTGCACAGTTGCAGAATAGGAAGAAATACTGTTAAGTCTTCAAACTCAAATATCAAAGTCACATATTCCATTCAGTGTGCGTCACCGCAGTTTAGCAGCATATTCTGTGTACTCTGCACAGTTGCAGAATAGGAAGAAATACTGTTAAGTCTTCAAACTCAAATATCAAAGTCACATATTCCGTGTAAGATGAAGAAGGCGGGTAAAAAGGGACGGGGAAGTGGACGTGATCCTGATAGTTCAGGGCGCGGGTCAGGATGCGGAGAAACTGTGCCTGGTGCCAGAGCACAAGAAAGAAAGACATCCACCATACCTAGCTTCATGTCTCATTTTACAGGGCGTCGCAGGACATCACTCTCGAGGTCCGACCACTGCGAACAGGTGGTCGGTTGGATGTCAGCTGATACTGCTTCCAGTCGGTTAAGCACCACCCTGTCTTCCACCACGTCCACTCTCAGTAGCCAAGAGTCTGGTCAACATAATCCTCACTTTGATCATCCTTCCTCCCACCATAGACGGTCTGGTCAAAGAAGTGATCCCACACTGGGATATAGTGAGGAGCTCGTCTCATCACCAATCCTTCATTTGACCCTCTCTCCAAGCACGCTTGCAGAGGAACATGACATCTTATGCCCTGATTCACAACCTCTAGAGGGTACCCAATCACAAGAAGATGACAGATGTGAACGGCATTTAAGGTCAAAGGAAGTAGTGGATGATGATGATGATGAGACACAGTTGCCATTAAATCAACCACTATTACTGTCTCAAGACCTTGTTGAGGAGGATGTTATACAGTTGTCAATGACTGAGTATGTGGTGGGATCAAGACATGAGGAGGATGATCAGAGTGAGGAAGTGGAGGAGGACTTGGTGGACGATGAGGTGACTGACCCCACCTGGGAAGGTGTAGAGCCGAGCGATGACAGCAGTCCTGAGGGTGAGCCATCTGCAGCACCGCAACAGGCTGGAAGAGGCAGTGGTGTGGCTACAGAAAGAAGGCGGACCGCACCAAACCGGCCCGCAAATGTTCCACGGAGCACCCCCTTGCGTAAATCTACCTTGCCAAGGGGTAGGTGTTCCGCGGTATGGCGTTTTTTTAAGGAAAGTGCGGACGACAAAAGAATTGTAGTTTGCAACCTGTGCCACACCAGAATGAGCCGAGGCATGAACACTAGAAACCTCACCACCACCAGCATGATCCGACACATGGCATCCAAGCACCGTAATAAGTGGGAGGAACGCCTGGATCGCCCATCTGTGTCTGCAGGCCACACCACTGCCTCCTCTTCCCCTGTTTTCGGTGCTGGCCAATCGCCTGTCGAAGGCGCAGGCCCGCATACCTCCCGCCCTGCACCTGTACCATCTGAAGCACCATCAGCGACCACATCCACTTCCCTGTCCCAGCACAGCGTCCAAATGTCGTTACCCCAGGCATTTGAGCGCAAGCGAAAATACCCAGCCACCCACCCACCCACAGGCCATAGCACTAACCTCACACCTTTCCAAATTACTGGCCATCGAAATGCTGCCATTTAGGCTTGTGGACACTGAGTCCTTCCGCAGCCTGATGGCAGCAGCTGTCCCTCGGTACGCGGTCCCCAGCCGCCACTACTTTTCCCGGTGTGCCATCCCCGCATTACACCACCATGTGTCCCGTAACATCACCCGTGCCCTGACCAACGCAGTTACTGGGAAGGTCCACTTAACGACTGACACATGGACAAGTGCTTGTGGCCAGGGACGCTACATTTCCCTGACGGCACACTGGGTGAATGTGGTGGAGGCTGGGAGCGACTCGGACCCTGGGATGGCACGGGTGCTACCCACGCCGAGGATTGCGGGCCCTACCTCCATCAGGGTTTCCGCCAGCACCTACGTTATTGGCTCCTCCTCCTCCGTTTCCACCTCCGAATTCTCTACGCGCAGCGCCACTCCCCCATCAGCCGGTAGCTGGAAGCAGTGTAGCACTGCAGTGGGGAAGCGTCAACAGGCCGTGCTGAAGCTGATCTGCCTTGGGGACAAACAGCACACGGCCTCAGAGCTGTTGCAGGGGATTAGTCACCAGACCGAGCAGTGGCTCTCGCCACTCAACCTGCAACCAGGCATGGTTGTGTGTGATAATGGGCGTAACTTGGTGGCGGCTTTGGAGCTCGGCAAGCTCACACACGTACCATGCCTAGCGCATGTATTTAATTTAGTGGTTCAGCGATTTCTAAAAACCTACCCCAATGTGCATGATCTCTTGACCAAGGTGCGCCGCGTGTGTGCACATTTCCGTAAGTCATCTACAGCTTCGGCCGGCCTGTTGAAGCTGCAGCAGCGCTTACAATTGCCAGCTCACCGGCTGCTGTGTGACATGAGCACGCGCTGGAACTCCACCTTCCACATGTTGGCCCGGCTTTGTGAGCAGCAGAGGGCAGTAGTGGAGTACCAGCTGTTACACGGTCGTCGCCTCTCCGTTCAACTTCCTGTAATCAGAAGTGAGGAGTGGGAATGGATGTCAGACCTCTGTGAGGTTTTACGCAATTTTGAGGAATCGACACAGATGGTGAGCGGCGATAACGCTATTATCAGTGTAACCATCCCACTTCTGTGTCTACTGAAACGCTCGCTGCTCACAATTAAAACCGACGCTTTGCATGTGGAAGAGGTGGAAATGCGGGAGGAAGAGCTTACACAAGGTGATAGCCAGAGCACCCTCACTTCGTCTTCTCAGCGACAATTGGAGGAGGCGGAGGAGGAGGAGGAGGAGGAAGACACGGTTGCCTCCGCTACAGAGGGTAGCCATGGAACTTTAGTTCCATCTCTTCAGCGTGGGTGGGCAGAAGAGGAGGAAGAGGATGAGGAGATTGAGAGTCATCCTCCTGGTGAGGAAAGCGAAATCTTGCCTGTTGGTACTCTGGCACACATGGCTGACTTTATGTTAGGCTGCCTTTCCCGTGACCCACGCGTTATACGCATTTTAGACAACACGGATTACTGGGTGTTCACCCTTCTGGACCCCCGCTACAAAGAGAATTTCTCATCTCTCATTCCTCCGGTGGAGAGGACAAGCAAAATGGTGCAATACCAGAAGGTTCTTGTTGAAAAATTGCTCCAAAATTTTCCATCTGACAACGCTGGCGGCAGAGTATGTGCTACCTTGGCCAACCGAGAAGGGGAGAAAAGGGGAGCACACAGCAGTTCCGACAAAGGCAGGGCAACACTCTCCAAGGCGTGGGACACCTTCATGACACCCCGCCAGCACCCTCACCCTGATGCGCAGCCTAATGTCACAAGGAGGGAAAAGTTTTGGAAGATGGTGAAGGAGTACGTAGCAGACCGTGTCAGCGTCCTCAATGATCCCTCTGTGCCTTACAACTACTGGGTGTCCAAGCTGGACACGTGGTATGAACTGGCACTCTACGCCTTGGAGGTGCTGGCCTGCCCTGCCGCCAGCGTTCTGTCTGAGCGGGTATTTAGTGCTGCTGGTGGCATCATAACAGATAAGCGTATCCGCCTTTCCACCGACAATGCTGATAGGTTGACACTTATAAAAATGAACAAGGCCTGGATTTCCCCTGACTTCTCCACTCCACTGGAGGAAAGCCCCGGGGGAACATAAAGTCACTTTATATATGTTATTTACAATGATGGGAATACTCTGTATTCCCATTCACCCCTTCCACCCAAAAAACGGGTATATGGTTGACTCTTAATCTTCTCATCCTCCTCCTCCTCTTCCATATGCCCTGTGATATAATTTTTATATAGGGCCAGCTCACCAGCGGGCCCTGTTTGACAATTTTTATATAGGTCAGCTCACCAGCGGGCCTTCTCATATAATGTTTTATTGGGTCAGCTCTCTAGCGGGCCCTCTCATATAATGTTTTATAGCGTCAGCTCACTAGCGGGCCTTCGCATATAATGTTTAGGATGGTCAGCTCCGCAGCAGACCCTCACCCATAATGTTTTAGATGGTCGGCTCAGCGCACGTTTCCCTCTTAATCATGGCCCCAGTTCAGAAAAATCGAGGAAATTTTTGGGAGAATTTGCCTTTGCGCACGTTTCCCTCTTAATCATGGCCCCAGTTCAGAAAAATCGAGGAAATTTTTGGGAGAATTTGCCTTTGCGCACGTTTCCCTCTTAATCATGGCCCCAGTTCCAAAAAATCGATGAAATTTTTTGCAGAATTTGCAGATGATATACAAGTAAATATACAGCAAATACTGTTTGGTAACAATTTTTCGCCTAAAGTCGTTTTTATTTTCCTTTTTGTGTGTTTTACGGTCAGTCTGTAAAAATGGCGTACTACGGGCGAAAGATCGTTCCCAGCAGCGATGTTGGAGTCCAAGATGCATCCAGACATCCTCCCTATGCTGTCCCTGAACCATTTCTGTGGTGTTTCCATCCTTTTCTGCCGTTTTCCTATGGACCAGGCACCCTCCCCTCATCAGAGCAGGGGGTGCCTGGTGTAATGCTCGAGTCCTCCCATTGACTTCAATGGGGCTCGGGTGCTCGGCCGAGCACTCGAGCCTCCGGGGGTGCTCGGTCAGAGCACCCGAACACCCGAGCATTGGGGTGCTCGCTCATCACTAGTTTAGAGACTTTTAATAGGTCCTCCACTCCCTTGTCAGAGAGGTGGCAGTACTCTGGGGACATATCCCAAATAGGTTAGTCTCTGAAAGCAGAGCTGCAATTTATGTTTAAAAACTTAGCCTCCCTTAATAACTAAAGCAGTTAAATGGATAAAGGAATCAGTCTAACAGGTTTCTATGCAGGGACATGCTAATAGAAGGTCATATATATATATATATATATATATATATATATACATATATATATATTATTAACACAGTATATTGCTTACATACATCCACATATGTACACACCTTGCTTATATGACCCACACACAAGCACCATTTCTCTTACATACATTCCTTAGATACCACTGAGTTCTGAGTGACAGTCCAGGGATGTTGGAAATTATGCCATTGTGCTCTCCTGTAGTTACTCTAAACAAAATCAACAACTACAACTTGCACACACATACAAGACATTGAATGTTAGTGCATGAAACACACACACATACACAGAAACTACAGTATAAACAATGCAAGGGGGAAGAATCAAGAGTATAGTTGCTTTCACAAATATACCAAAAATTATAATGAATGTGTATAAATTGCATTTCATTCATGTTTCCTTTTCTGACCAATTAGGACTGACTGTTATTAGATTAATTAAAGGTAACCCATAAATTTCCTTACTCCTCTTGAACCTAAAGTCTCCTCTAGCAGTTAAAATACTCGCTCCATTCTTCTAATAACGTTTTAACTCTCTTTTCTCTAGAGCTCTTCTTAAATGTACTAGAATATTAATTTGAATAACACTTTTTTCAAGGAACTTTCTATTAACTGTTTCCCCAGGTTATTTCTAGTTACCCAATGCCAATTTCCCAGGTACTTAGTGGTCTCCAGCCCTTAATTATGCTGGAGTTCCTTTATCCAGGACCCACACTGTCCTAGGGCCCCTGGTCACCTACCCCAAGTGCGGACTCTCCTGGTCACTTATCTCACCACTGATCTGTACCATGGAAGCCTCCTTCTAGTATCTATCCAAGCTATGCATTTTCATTGGTCCCAAGTAAACTCCCAGCTATGCTTCCCTGGCAGTTCATCCTAAGTAAAAGCCCCCTCAATGCCTAATTATGCTTTCAAGTACAGTGTAAACAAAGTGCAATTAATATCAGTAGACCAATAGCTTCTCTGAATGAGATACCAAGGATAAGGTCCACAGATATATCCATTTACATTTCCATCTCTAACCCACCTAGATCCCCTCATCCAGGAATAACATTTACACATACCAAAATGTACCCCATTTCAGGAAATCCATATAATACACTTTTCAAAACGTGTCTCACCTCTATGGATGGTGCCAATCTGTGGTTCCAGAGAAGGGACAAAGTGAGATTCACTTCTGGCTCCTAGGATGTTGAGATTCCACCACCGCTACTAGAAACTCTTTGTAAATATAATGAACTGAATGTCTACTCATAGGACTTAAAGGGATAGTAACACTTCGTTTTAACTTTATTTTATTTTGTAGGCATTAAAAAAACATGAAGAATGATATAAGTCTTATCTCTCAAACCTTTATGGTTTATGAGATATTCACAAGCAAAGTTCCCCTCCCCGCCCCTTTTTCCTAGTGTAAGCCATCTCTTCTCAGATGTGGATCAGGTTGTATGACAGTACAGATAACAGAAGGGGACAATTTTCTTTGTATGAAAACAATGAAAGCCCTTCCCCCCTTGAAAAGTTTTTCAGCTTTTTCCATTATCTTAATTGAAGATTGTCCCTCTCTGCAGTCTACCTGGGCATCTCCCTTCTTATCTGGTTGAACAGGGGGGGGATACTTTGTTTGTGAATATCTCTTAAACCATAAAGGTTTCAGAGATAAGACTTATATCATTCTTCATGTTTTTTTAATGCCTACAAAATAAAATAAAGTTAAAATGAAGTATTACTATCCCTTTAAAGGTGTAAAGGTTTATTACATGCAGCTTGTAGGAGACTAGTGCAATGTGCACTAAACTGTCTGAAACTGATAAGGTACACAGAGGGTTTATATAATTCCAATCAGAAAATATTTAAAATTAAGAACCATACATATATGGCAAGGACATATTTCCAGCAACACAATACATTTGTCTACTTGAACTTAAGGCAACTCTCCATATCTAAGACATCCGTTTAGTCATATACACACCCCATCCTCCACTTCCCATCAATGATTTAGTTACCTTAGCACAGATTTCTTTTCTGTACTGATTCACATCTGTTCACTGCAATCTGTAGAGTGACTAAATTCCATGTGATTAAAGTCCTTTCATAGGAATGTAAGGCCCCACCTCTTTGACCAATTTCCAACAAAAGAATATAAGTGTGTGTGTGTGTGTGTGTGTGTGTGTGTGTGTGTGTGTGTGTAAGAGTTGGTGACTGTGTGAGAGAGACTGTGACTGAGTGTGAGATTGTGTGTGTATCTTTGTGTTAGAGAGAGAGAAAAAAGAGAGAGGCAGTGTGTGTGTGTGAGACTGAGAAAGAAAGAAAGAGAGAGGGACAGAGAGGAATGTCAAAGTTGCTAAAATGTTGGCAGTTTACATATTGACTTATTCTTGTGTCATGTTGCTTTCGACTGGTATAATACCAAGCAGCTCTTATTTTTCAAGCATGTCTCTTCCAAAACTGTGCAAGCAGGTGATTATTTTGGTGATCAAATTGCTAGGAAACCTCATATAGAAAGAAAATTCAACTGGAAACAGATATGGGGAAAAGTGGTCAGAGCACAGACTATAATACTGTCAATGCTCACTGGGTTTCCCTCCCACCAGTGGGTAACAATAGCATGTAGCATCAGATGGCAGCCAGTGATTCTGACTCTGGTTCTAGCAGTATTATTAAATGACACTAGCAAGGTAGCCCATACAATGTCATACCACTTTACATGTGTAGAGTTTTGAGAGACAATCCCACAAAGCCATAGATGTGTTAAATAAACTACAGCAGAATACAGTGGAATGGCTTGTACCTCACTCATTGAAACCTGAATTTGTGGCTACTTATAATACTTCCAACATCATAGCTGATTGAGAATAGGTCATATGTTGCATGCACCCTGATTTGACATAAGTTGAAGGCTGAGCCTGCATTTGTGGGAGGGGCTGCAAGCCCTTCGATAGCAGGCCGCAGCCTCTCCCATGGGGTGCATTTGTCTGTTGTGCCCTTATGTCTGTAGTTGTCACTTCCGGTCTGTGATTGTCACTTCTGGTCCACATCTCACGCCGAACTAGGTAGGAGCCTCTTGCCCGCCCTCTCCAGCACTGCTCGATCATAGGGATAAGCCCAGTAGCTCCACATTACACCACTAGCAGTGGGAGCGATTTCCCCCACCAACCCCCTTTCTCACCGACCCATCCAATCTCAAGCCAGTTAATACTGCAGCATGCAGTGATGGACACAGTGTCCACAAATTCAATTCATGTCTGCCTTCTAAATATTAAGCTACTGTTATTCTCTTACCTACGAACATCCACCCATTCCTATCTCATATTTAGAGAGTCCCGCCCCCCCCCACGCACTGCAGTATTGCAAGTTCCCTAGCTCCAATGCCCGGAACACTTAGTTACGCTTCTAGTCCCCATGCACAGCGGCCACCATTCTTAGTGCCCTATTCAAGATCAATTCCTATATATGCTTATCCTCATGTTTTACGGTTGCTTACAGCAGAATTCCAAACAATATCTAACAATTCATTGCATACGTAGCTCCCTCCATATAGAGATTCCACTCCTCCATTGAACTTAAACTGAGTTCATAAGGAATTAGAAGCTCAACTATTCAGACCATATTTGTCTCTTCCCTCAAGCATCTAACTTGCAAGTGGTACGCCTCATAGAAATTTCTTCTGCAACAGTTTGAACATCATTATCTATCATGTAGTTCATGTTATCCTTCCTCAGAACAAGTCAGTACTCAAAACAACGCTGGCTTTCACTTTAATCCCATTTAAAGGGATAGTAACGTTTCATAATAAAAGCAGCTCCAATTAATAATCATAGTATTTGGACTTTGGAGAGTGTTATTTCAATTCTGTCAGAGTTGTAATTCAAGAGTAATTCAATGACAAAGTATCCCCCTCCCGCCCCTTTCACTGATGTAACACTGCTCAGCCAGAGCAGAAGGGAGGTGCCCAGGTAGATTGCAGAGAGGGACAATCTTCAATTAAGATAAGGGAAAAACTTGTCAAGGGGGGCAGGGCTTTCATTGTTCTCATAGGAAGAAGATTGTCCCCTGCTGTTATCTGGCTGGTCTATGGACTGCATTCCACATCTGAGAAGAGATGGCTTACACTAGGTAAAAGGGGTGGGAGGGGAAACTTTGCTTGTGAATATCTCTCAAACCATACAGGACAAGACATATATCGTTCTTCATGTTTTTTTAATGACTACAAAATAAAATAAAGATAAAATGAAGTATTACTATCCCTTTAAGTTAGCTAAAGGGCTAACTAAGAATCATTAGAACGGTAGTCCAACCCATCCCATGCCACGTCACGCTCTCAGCAGCACCACGCCACATATCCCCCCCCCACAATGGACTACATATGTGTAATTATAAGACTATAAATGCTGTTCCACTTCCCAACATGCAAGTTTTATCTAAATATATGTCACGCTTAATGATCCAGTGACTCCCCAGGTCAGAACCAGTTGTCTATCTCTGCACCCGCTACCTACTATATACTCATAGTAACGTCCAACTCCGTCAAATTTCCCATGAACCTCATTACATTCTCAGGTTATACGGTAGCTTACGGCTCCTAGCAGCCCCAAGATAGAACGTACCTACCGAGAATCATGGAAACAGTAGTCCTACCTGTTATTCACCACCCCTCTCTATCTTTACTTCCCCCCTTTTCAGCCAGATTTAAGGAATGCCATCTTCCAGTGGGCCTATATATAGGTAGTATAATACTATCTACAAATAAATCTTAACCCCTTAACAACCCTTGATGGTCATAGCACGTCATGGGTTGTTACACCCTTAACGACCCATGACGTACTATGACCGTCATGCAATTCCGGGCTCCCCCAGCGGCTGCATGCCGTTCGGGGAGTCTGGAATCCGAATCGCAAAAAAAAAAATCCCCGTGGTTCTTTAGTGACCGCAACGTGCCTGCGCGGCCGGTCATTAAGGGGTTAAACCTTACCTCAACACAGGGATAAACTGCTTGACTTCTTCAATACATGCTTAAGATATAAACAAGCCACCTGTATGAAAATTCCAAGCATGCTATGCTGTTCACTTACCAACACAACATTCCCATGGTAACCAGTATCCATTTACACCATACTGTATGTGCCACTACATAATTTCACATTATAACCAGAATCCAGTTACACCATACTGTATGTACCAATATAACATTCCCATTGTAACCAACATCCAGTTACACCATACTGTATGTACCAATATAACATTCCCATTGTAACCAACATCCAGTTACACCATACTGTATGTACCAATACAACATTCCCATTGTAACCAACATCCAGTTACACCATACTGTATGTACCAATACAACATTTCTATTGTAACAATGTCCAGTTCACCATACTGTATGTACCAATACAACATTCCCATTGTAACCAATGTCCAGTTACCATACTGTAGTACCAATACAACATTCCTATTGTAACGAACGTCCAGTTACACCATACCATATGTACCAATACAACATTCAATTGTAACCAACGTCCAGTTACATCATACTGTATGTACCAATACAACATTCCTATTGTAACCAATGTACAGTTACTATACTGTATGTACCAATACAACATTCCCAACGTCCAGTTACTCCATACTGAATGTACCACTACAACTTTCCTATTATAACCAACATCCAGTTACACTATACCGTATGTACCTATACAACATTTCCATTGTAACCAACGTCCACTTAGCCCAAACTGAATGAACCACTACAACATTCCCATTGTAACCAACATCCAGTTACACCATACTGTATGTACCACTACAACATTTCCCATTGTAACCAAAGTCCAGTTACACCATACCATATGTTCCAATGCAACATACCTATTGTAAGCAACGTCCAGTTACACCATACTGTATGTACCACTACAACATTCCCATTGTAACCAACGTCTAGTTACCCCATACTGTATGTACCACTACAACATTCCCATTGTAACCAACGTCCAGTTACCCCATACTGTATATACCACTACAACATTCCCATTGTAACCAAAGTCCAGTTACACCACACTGTGTGTACCAAAACAACATTCCTATTGTAACCAACATCCAGTTACTACATACCGTATATACCAATACAACATTCCTATTGTAACCAAAGTCCACTTATCCCATACTGTATGTACCAATACAACATTCCTATTGTAACCAATGTCCACTTACATCATACCAATGTACCACTACAACATTCCTATAGTAAATAACGTCCAGTTATTACATACCATATGTACCAATACAACATCCCCATTGTAACCAACACCATACTGTACATCCAACTTTCCTATAGTAAATAACGTCCAGTTATTATGTACCGTATGTACCAATACAACATCCCCATTGTAACCAACACCATACTGTACATCCATACTGAATGTACCACTACAACTTTCCTATTATAACCAACATCCAGTTACACTATACCGTATGTACCTATACAACATTTCCATTGTAACCAACGTCCTCTTAGCCCAAACTGAATGAACCACTACAACATTCCCATTGTAACCAACATCCAGTTACACCATACTGCAGGGGCGGACTGACAGGACCCAGGGCCCCTGGTCCAAAAAGAGGTCTGGGCCCCCTGCAGAAATCTCCACAATGCCCCTTCCACCTCCACAATGCCCCCATCATCTCATCACCACAATGCCCCCTTCTCTCCACAATGCCCACTTGATCTCATCGCCACAATGCCCCCTTCTCTCCACAATGCCCCCTTGATCTCATCTCCACAATGCCCCCTATCTCCACATTGCCCCCTTCTCTCCACAATGCCCCCTTGATCTCATCTCCACAATGCCCCCTTCTCTCCACATTGCCCCCTTGATCTCATCTCCACAATGCCCCCTTCTCTCCACATTGCCCCCTTCATCTCCACAATGCCCCCTTCTCTCCACAATGCCCCCTTGATCTCATCTCCACAATATTGCCCCCTTCATCTCCACAATGCCCCCTTCATCTCCACAATGCCCCCTTCCACAATTCCCCCTTCATCTCCACAATGTCCCCTTCATCTCCACAATGCCCCCTTGCACAATCCCCACTTCATCTCCACAATGCCCCCTTCATCTCCACAATGCCCCCTTCCACAATCCCCCCTTCATCTCCACAATGCCCCCTTCCACAATCCCCCCCTTCATCTCCACAATGCCCCATTCCACAATACCCCCTTCATCTCCACAATGCCCCCTTCCACAATACCCCCTTCATCTCCAAAATGCCCCCTTCCACAATACCCCCTTCATCTCCACAATGCCCCCTTCATCTCCACAATGCCCCCTTCCACAATACCCCCTTCATCTCCACAATGCCCCCTTCCACAATACCCCCTTCATCTCCAAAATGCCCCCTTCCACAATCCCCCCTTCATCTCCACAATGCCCCCTTCCACAATACCCCCTTCATCTCCAAAATGCCCCCTTCCACAATACCCCCTTCATCTCCAAAATGCCCCCTTCCACAATACCCCCTTCATCTCCACATTGCCCCTTCCTCAATGCCCCCATCTCCACAATGCACCCGTCTCCACATTGCTCCTTCATCTCCACAATACCCCCCTTCATCTCCACCATGCCCCTACCTGCAGTCCCTGGTGGTCCAGCGGCGTGGGGCGCGCCTCTAGTAATGCAGAGGCTGGGAGATGATGTCATCTCCCAGCGCTCTGTATTACTAGAACGGCCCGGCGGCCGTTGTAGGAGAGCTGCTGAGCAGCTCTGGAAGTGGCGGCGGCGGGCCCCCTTCGGTCACGGGCCCTCGGTCCGTGACCGAATGCCCGATGGTCAGTCCGCCCCTGCCATACTGTATGTACCACTACAACATTTCCCATTGTAACCAAAGTCCAGTTACACCATACCATATGTTCCAATGCAACATACCTTTTGTAACCAACATCCAGTTACCCCATACTGTATGTACCACTACAACATTCCCATTGTAACCAACGTCTAGTTACCCCATACTGTATGTACCACTACAACATTCCCATTGTAACCAACGTCCAGTTAACCCATACTGTATATACCACTACAACATTCCCATTGTAACCAAAGTCCAGTTACACCACACTGTATGTACCAAAACAACATTCCTATTGTAACCAACATCCAGTTACTACATACCGTATATACCAATACAACATTCCTATTGTAACCAAAGTCCACTTATCCCATACTGTATGTACCAATACAACATTCCTATTGTAACCAATGTCCATCTACATCATACCAATGTACCACTACAACATTCCTTTAGTAAATAATTATTACATACCATATGTACCAATACAACATCCCCATTGTAACCAACACCATACTGTACATCCAACATTCCTATAGTAATGTTGTAAAGTTCCCATTGTAACCAGTGTCCAGTTACACCATACTGTATGTACCTGTAACGGTTTTTAGGACACTCAGACCAGTTGGTAAAATAAAACACAATTTTATTTAAATAGCAAATAATGCAAACGATCGCCCTCTACAGGCAGCAAGAATTAACTACACGGTGATGACTGATATAATACAAGAATCAATACACAGGATAGTTGACATACAATATCTCAGCACAGATAATGGTGTTCAGTCCCCAAAGGGTTAAGTGCATAAATCAGTCAGTCTCAGATGTGGTGGTTTGGCACGCCCAAGGTGGTAATGGGAGGTGCTAAGTAGAAGCAGTCAACACAGTGTTCTGGAAATGTAAATGCCTTAGCCGAAGTGACCAAATGTAGCTTAAGCAGAACAGAAATCCAAATAGCCCCCGTGGGCGTACCTAACGGGAAAACTGATTCTGCGAGTGCCAGTGTGGATAGCCCCCGCGGGCGTAACGGAAACCGACCTGCAATGCAAGAGCTGGCAATAGCCTCCACAGGCGTTAACCGGAGACCAGCAATAGCGATAATAGAGCCAATAGCCCCCACGGGCGTATACAATGATAACCTGCCAGAGCTTGAGCCTTCCCTTTGCTGCCACATGAGACCAGAGGCCACAGAAGATATCACCCAGTAACTTAACGTAAAAGCGAGAGCCAATGGCGCCCTACCGGACCAACTTAACGTGACTACTCTGCAGTAGGATAGAGTGAGTCGCCGTCCAAAAACGGCCGACTCAGCAGACGTAGCACAGCGAGTGATGCTCTATACTGGGGACCAAAGGTAGCGAGAGTTAAGCAGCACTGCAAGGGTTATTATGCACGTTTAAACACAAGGCTCAGTATGGTATCAAAGCTCTGCAAGTGTACTGAGGCTCACGGAAGAACGCACAGCTCTGCAAGACAGTACAAGACACTGCACTGATCGGAGGCAACCCAAGGCTGGAGTGGTCACACGGCAGCTGGCAACAGCAGAGGAAAAATGTCGCGGCGGCAACAACGGGAACAGACAGGTCACAGGAACAGGCTGGAAGTCGATCTCGGAGCAGGAAGTCAGCCGGGCCGGGTCGTAGCATGAAGGAGATAGTCGTACAAGCCGGGTCATACACGAGCAGGAACGTCAGCCAAGCCGGGTCAGGAAACGGAGGTGGTTCGCAGACAAGTCGGGTCAAACACGATCAGGAACACTGAAGCGTAGTCAGGACAAGCCAAGTCGGTACACAAGGATCCGTAACACAGGAACACAGCAACAGCAATACTGGCTCAGAAACACCACGAAAGGGCATCTGACAGGTGTCTAGGCCAGGCATAAAAAGGTCACCAGGGGCGGGCCAAACCGGCTCAGCAAATCAGAGCGAACCACAAGCGAGAGTGACAAGAGAATCACAGGCACTATGATAGTACCCCCTCTCAAAGACCCCCTTTCCCTGCAGGAGGTCTGGGTTTCTGGGGATATTTAGAGTGGAAGTTGCGCACAAGTCTAGGCGCATGGAGGTCCTTTTGATTAACCCAAGAACGTTCCTCAGGGCCATAGCCCTTCCAGTGGACCAAATATTGCAACTTTCCTCTAAATCTCCTAGAGTCAATAATACTCTGGACCTCATACTCCTCTTGGCCCTGAACGTCCACCGGCCCAGGAATAACTGGCGTTGTAGTATAACGATTGCACACCAATGGTTTCAAAAGAGACACATGGAACACATTATGAATGTGCATAGAGGGTGGAAGTTCCAGTGCATAAGAAACCGGATTAACCTTGCGGATGATCTTAAACGGCCCAATGAACCGGGGAGCCAGCTTATTGGAGGGTACCTGCAAATTGAGGTTTCTGGAGGAGAGCCATACCCTGTCCCCTACCTGAAATGAGACCGCTGGTAGCCGTCTGCGAATAACGTGCCGCTGATGACGCCGAAATGACTGACTGAGGGACCTCTGAACCTGTGCCCAAGTGGAACGAAGTTGCGCCAAATGCTCATCCAGGGCAGGAATCTGTTGTGCCTGAAATGAGTCCGGGAGCAGGCAAGGCTGGAACCCATAATTAATGAGAAATGGGGAGCTCCCGGATGATGAATTAACCGCACAATTCCTGGCAAACTCTGCCCATGGCAACAGGTCACCCCAATTATCATGATGATCGGTAACAAAGCAACGCAGAAACTGCTCCATTCCTTGATTGGCATGCTCAGCGGCCCAACTGGTCTAGGGATGGTAGGCGGAGGAGAAGGACAATTGGATGCCCATCTGACCACAAAATGCCCTCCAAAACCTGGACACGAACTGACTCCCACGGTTGGAGACAGTCACTCTGGGTAACCCGTGTAGGCGGAACACCTCCCTGGCAAAGACTGCAGCCAATTCCTGAGCCGATGGAAGACCATTAAGAGGCACGAAATGAGCCATTTTAGAGAACCTATCGACCACCATAAGGATAAACGTATACCCCCTAGAGACTGGTAATTCTTCCAAGAAGTCGATAGATATGTGAGACCATGGACGTTCACCATTAGGTACTGGTTGAAGTAACCCCACAGGGAGATGTCTGGGGGTCTTGGCACGAGCACAGGTGGTACAGGCGGCAGTAAAAGCGGAACAATCGGCTCTGAGTGTGGGCCACCAAAATAATTGCGAAAGGGACCATACAAGTTGATCCCTACCGATATGCCCAGCCGCTTTAGAAGAATGATAGGTCTCCAACAGATGGGTATGGAATGGCTCATCCACAAAACACTTGCCCACTGGGGTCTCAGGAGGTGCCCTATATCGAGAGGCCAAAATCTCCTCCCCCAGAGGCGAGGTTATACTAGTACGAATAGTAGCCAGAATGCGATCTGGCTGAATGATAGGTACTGGTTCCTCCTCCCTCTCAGTGTCTGATGCAAACTGACAAGACAACGCGTCTGCCCTAATATTCTTAGAGCCCGGAAGGTAGGATACTAGGAAATTAAATCGAGTCAAAAAGAGTGCCCACCTAGCTTGTCGCGAGGACAATCTTTTGGCTTCAGAGAGATATGTTAAATTCTTATGATCAGTAAGAATTAATACTGGAGTCTGAGTACCTTCCAACAGGTGGCGCCATTCTTTAAGAGCCAGGATAATGGCCAAAAGCTCCCTGTCGCCAATCTCGTAGTGGCTCTGTGCACTGGACAATTTTTTAGAAAAAACCCTGCAAGGTCTCAAGGTGCCACCTCCCACAGGACGTTGGGAGAGTACTGCCCCAACCCCAACCTCAGAGGCGTCAACCTCCAACGTAAATGGCAGGGAGGGATTAGGGTGGGACAGCACTGGAGCAGACGCGAAGGCCTATTTCAAGGTCACAAACGCATTTTCAGCTGCCTCAGCCCACTGAGAAGGAGAAGCGCCCTTATGTGTCAAATCCGACAAAGGTTTTACAATCGTGGAAAAGTTCTGGATGAACTTTCTATAGTTGGCAAAGCCCAAAAAACGCTGAATAGCTTTTAACCCCTTAGGACGAGGCCATTGCAGGACTGCTGCCAACTTATCTTGACCCATGGCAATGCCATCTTTGGAAATTACGAACCCCAAGAATGGTACTTGAGATGTATGGAATTCGCATTTTTCTAGTTTACAAAATAGTTTATTTTTACGAAGTCGGAGCAAGACTTCCGAGACATCTTTAATATGTTGGGAGAGGTTGGCAGAGTGAATTAATATATCATCTAGATATACCACCACACAGGACTGAAGCATGTCACGTAGAATATCATTAAAAAATTCCTGGAATACCACAGGTGCGTTGCATAGGCCAAATGGCATCACCAGATATTCGTAGTGCCCTGTTCTGGTATTAAACGCCGTTTTCCACTCATCACCCTCCTTAATTCTGACCAGATTATATGCAGCTCGCAAGTCAAGTTTAGTGAAGATCGAAGAGCCCTTTAATCTGTCAAACAATTCAGTAATAAGTGGAATAGGGCAGGCGTTCCTAGGCATCAGCTTATTCAGCCCTCGGTAGTCAATACATGGCCTGAGTTTGCCACTTTTTTTCTTTACAAAGAAGAATCCGGCACAAGCCGGGGAAGTAGATTTACGAATGATTCCCCTCCTGAGAGCGTCCTCAATGTACTCCTCCATTGCCCTGTTCTCCTCACACGACAGTGGGTAAGTGCGACCCCTAGGAGGCACCGCACCCGGAGGCAGATCAATAGCGCAATCGTAGGGTCTATGGTCAGGCAATGCGCTGGCCTCTCCTTTGCTAAAAACGTCACTGAATTCCCCATATTCTGCTGGCATGGCAGGGGAGGTACACATAATCTTGGCAGGTAGTGAAAGACAATTCTTAGTACAGTATTCAGACCAGGAGTTAACCTCACATTTCTGCCAGTCAAATTGAGGATTATGCAATAGTAACCACAGGAACCCCAAAATGACTGCATGGTCAGGAGAACGAATAATTTGGAACCGTACTACCTCTTTATGAAAAGCCCCAACCGACATTGTGACAGGAATTGTCTCCATAGTAATAAAAGCAGGTTCCAAGGGTCTGCCATCGATGGCTTCAATTGCCAAGGGAGAATCTTTCTTGCATAATGGAATGCCGTGCAAGTCGGCGAAAGATTGGTCCATAAAGTACCCGGCTGCACTGGAGTCCACCAGTGCCAGGACCTCAACCACTTTGTCTGCCCAAGCGAATACCACCTGGATGGTGGGTTTAACAGTACTAGGATCTAGGGACTGTTGTACACCACCTAGGGCCTGTCCCCCAAGGTACCCTAGGTGCGTTCGTTTCCCGGCCGTACCGGACAAGTGCGTAATAGGTGCCCTGGTTTGCCACAAAATAAGCATAGGCCTTGTCTCCTGCAATACAACCTCTCATCCTTAGTGAGCTTAGTGAGCTTAGTAAACCCCAATTGCATAGGTTCAGCAGACTCCGCTGGTCGTTCAGGAGGAACGGGTGGTGAGGGTGGGTTCAAGAGACTACCCTGGCCATAGCGTCTAGATTTAGCCCATTTTGCCAACCGTCTCTCACGGATGCGGGAATCAATTAGCATGACGTAGTCAATGTATTCGTCCAGATCACTAGGTACTTCTCGAGCAGCTATTTCATCCTTAATCTGCTCAGAAAGACCCTGAGCAAAGGAGGCAACCAAGGCCTCATTATTGCAGCCCACCTCTGCTGCCAAGGTCCGAAACTCGATAGCATAGTCGCCCAGAGTGCGTTCGCCCGGCTGAATCTCCATCAATCTCTTGGCAGCAGAGGCAGCCCTGCCAGGGACCTCAAACACTCGGCGGAACTTTGTTACAAATTCCCTAAAGTTCAGAGTGCAAGGTTTGGCATTTTCCCACAAGGGATTCGCCCACGCCAATGCTTTGCCTGTCAACAGTGATATCATAAATCCGACCTTACTACGGTCGTTAGGAAATGCCTGGGGTGCCAATTCCAAGAATATCTCCAATTGATTAATAAAGCCCCTGCATAGAGAAGGCTCACAATCATATCTCAATGGTAACGGCGCCGCTGCTGTTAAGCCTCTGGTATTGGCTGGAAGGGCTACAGGCGGATTGTCCGGTGTCAAAACTGGGGGGACCACCGGATTCGGACTGGGCTTGTCCAGGTGTACCGTGCGCTCAAGTAAGGTCTGTAAAGCCAGTGCCAATTGGTCCAGGCGCTGCTCATGGACATCCATTCTCCAATGGATGTTTTGTGTGTTACTTTCACCTTTACCGTCTGAGGTCATGGCCCTTTCGTACTGTAATGGTTTTTAGGACACTCAGACACAATTTTATTTAAATAGCAAATAATGCAAACGATCGCCCTCTACAGGCAGCAAGAATTAACTACACGGTGATGACTGATATAATACAAGAATCAATACACAGGATAGTTGACATACAATATCTCAGCACAGATAATGGTGTTCAGTCCCCAAAGGGTTAAGTGCATAAATCAGTCAGTCTCAGATGTGGTGGTTTGGCACGCCCAAGGTGGTAATGGGAGGTGCTAAGTAGAAGCAGTCAACACAGTGTTCTGGAAATGTAAATGCCTTAGCCGAAGTGACCAAATGTAGCTTAAGCAGAACAGAAATCCAAATAGCCCCCGCGGGCGTACCTAACGGGAAAACTGATTCTGCGAGTGCCAGTGTGGATAGCCCCCACAGGCGTAACGGAAACCGACCTGCAATGCAAGAGCTGGCAAAAGCCTCCACAGGCGTTAACCGGAGACCAGCAATAGCGATAATAGAGCCAATAGCCCCCACGGGCGTATACAATGATAACCTGCCAGAGCCTGAGCCTTCCCTTTGCTGCCACACGAGACCAGAGGCCCCAGAAGATATCACCCAGTAACTTAACATAAAAGCGAGAGCCAATGGTGCCCTACCGGACCAACTTAACGTGACTACTCTGCAGTAGGATAGAGTGAGTCGCCGTCCAAAAGCGGCCGACTCAGCAGACGTAGCACAGCGAGTGATGCTCTATACTGGGGACCAAAGGTAGCGAGAGTTAAGCAGCACTGCAAGGGTTAATATGCACGTTTAAACACAAGGCTCAGTATGGTATCAAAGCTCTGCAAGTGTACTGAGGCTCACGGAGGAACGCACAGCTCTGCAAGACAGTACGAGACACTGCACTGATCGGAGGCAACCCAAGGCTGGAGTGGTCACACGGCAGCTGGCAACAGCAGAGGAAAAATGTCGCAGCGGCGACAACGGGAACAGATAGGTCACAGGAACAGGCTGGAAGTCGATCTCGGAGCAGGAAGTCAGCCGAGCCGGGTCGTAGCACGAAGGAGGTAGTCGTACAAGCTGGGTCATACACAAGCAGGAACGTCAGCCAAGCCGGGTCAGGAAACAGAGGTGATTCGCAGACAAGCCGGGTCAAACACGATCAGGAACACTGGAGCGTAGTCAGGACAAGTCAAGTCGGTACACAAGGATCCGTAACACAGGAACACAGCAACAGCAATACTGGCTCAGAAACACCACGAAAGGGCATCTGACAGGTGTCTAGGCCAGGCATAAAAAGGTCACCAGGGGCGGGCCAAACCGGCTCAGCAAATCAGAGCGAACCACAAGCAAGAGTGACAAGAGAATCACAGGCACTGTGATAGTACCACTACAACATTCTTATTGTAACCAATGTCCAGTTACCCCATACCGATGTACCACTACAACATTCCTATAGTAACCAACGTCCAGTTATTACATACCGTATGTACCAATACAACATTCCCATTGTAACCAACGTCCAGTCACCCCATACTGCATGTACCACTACAACATGCCTATTGTAACCAGCATCCAGTTACACCATACTGCATGCACCAATATAACATTCTTATTGTAACCAATGTCCAGTTACATCATACTGTATGTACAATACAACATTCCTATTGTAACCAACATCCAGCTACCAGAAGGTATGTACCAATACAACATTCCCATTGTAACCAATGTCCAGTTACACCATACAGTATGTATCAATACAACATTCCTATTGTAAACAATGTCCAGTTACACCTACCGTATGTGCTAATACAACATTCCCATAATAACCAAAGTCCAGTTACACCATACTATATGAAGCGATACAATATTCCCATTGTAACAAAAGTCCAGTCATTCCATACTGCATGCATCAAGAAACATTCCCATTATAACCAACAGACTTACATCATACCCTAGGCACCCATGCTACAATCCCACCATATAGTATGTAATAATACAACATTCCCATTGCTCACCATCCCCTCAGTCTACAAGCAGGACACTCACACCGCACATCTCCTGACAGAGATGGGGTCTACACTCACCATTATCACCCCAATCCTTACCTCTTCACTCATGCAAAGCACACACTCCTATCCTTACCTCTTCATGGAGGCTGAAGGATCACAATCAATCCTCACCTCTCTACGGAGGCCGAAGGATCATGTTTCTATCCTTACCTACTTGCAGAGGTTGAAGGATCACACCTAATCCTTACCTCCTCATAGAGGCCGAAGGATCACACTTTCAATCCTTACCTCTTCACAGAGGCAGAAGGATCACACTTTCAATCCTTACCTCTTTGCGGAGGCAGAAGGATCACACTTTCAATCCTTACCTCTTTGCAGAGGTTGAAGGATCACAGTTTCAATCCTTACCTCTTTGCAGAGGTCGAAGGATCACACTTTCAATCCTTACCTCTTCTCAGAGGCCGAAGGATCACACTTTCAATCCTTACCTCTTCGCAGTCATCGAAGGATCACACTTTCAAACCTTACCTCTTTGCAGAGGCCGAAGGATCACACTTTCAATCAGAGGTCGAATGGTACACACTCAATCCTTACTCTTTCGCCAAGATGGTAATTACACTCCAGACTATAACATAAGAATCCAAACCTTCTATGTCAAACTAGATCTTCATCCCTCCTAGACTTCCTCAGTCGTCATGAAGTAATACCCCAAGGGCAATCATTCATTTTCCAAGCAGTATGCCTAGCTTTCTTTGGTTTTCTCCGCACGGGCGAGTTCTCCTGACGCGTGAGATCAAGGTTTTGTGCAAAGGGATTATCTCATCCACCACTCAGATCACTTCACTCTATTCATCACTCACTCTAAAACCGATCAGTATCACGATGGTCACTTCATCCCATACTTTGCCACACATGATCAATGATGCCCCTACAATCCCTAACTCACCTCACTACCATCATCCAACAGCACCAAGATGATAGTCACTCCTATCAGGCCTACACATCACAACCATATTCACTGGTCAAATACGCACCATCCTGTCGCATCTAGGCTACAATTCCAAACAGTACTCAGGCCATTCATTCAGGACAGGAGCAGCATCATCAGCCTCTAGGAATCTAGTGCCCACTACATTATACACCTCAGTAGATAGCAATCCGCATTCTTTAATAGATATATCCCTAACCCTACAATGGAAATCCGAAGAGCCCTTACTAACAGATCTAATAATTTGTCATCTTTAGGTAAGCCAATAAACAAGTGGCATCCATTCAGTCTATTTTGCCTCTTTTTAGGTTACCTTTGTCGCTCATCCCCTGAGGCTACGAAAGCTCAGGAGGACTCCTCCAAACGGTAACATACTCTGGAAGCCCTGACCACAAGTTGAAGACTGGGCCAGCATTTGTAGGATGGGCTGCAAGCCCTTCAATAGCGGGCCGCAGCCTCTCCCACAGAACACATTCGTCTGTTGTGCATCCCCCACCAACACCTTTTCTTTAAAGGGATAGTAATACTTCGTTTTAACTTTATTTTATTTTGTTAGCATTAAAAAAACATGAAGAATGTTATAAGTCTTATATCTCAAACCTTTATAGTTTAAGAGATATTCACAAGCAAAGTTTCCCCCTCCCGCCCCTTTTGCCTAGTGTAAGCTATCTCTTCTCAGATGCGGAATGCAGTCTATAGACCAGACAGATAACAGAAGGGGACACTCTTATTCCTATGAAAACAATTAAATCCCTGCCCCCCTTGACAAGCTTTTCAGATTTTTCCCTTATCTTAATTGAAGATTGTCCCTCTCTACAATCTACCTGGGCACCTCCCTTCTGCTTTGGGTGAGCAGTGTGACATCAGTAAAAGGGGCGGGAGGGGGACACTTTTCTTGTGAATATCTCTTAAACCATAAAGGTTTGAGAAATGAGACATATCATTCTTCATGTTTTTTTAATGCCTACAAAATAAAATAAAGTTAAAACGAAGTATTACTATCCCTTTAAGGACTTATTAAGGTGGCCCTCTTTTCAGGTCACCTTTGACACTCATCCCCTGAGGCTACAAAAACTCAGGGGGACAGCACTTCTCCAAACGGTAACATACTCTGGAAGCCCTGACAACAAATGTATTTATTCCTAGATTCCTCACTGAATCCATGCTGAATATTGCCTGCAAAATCTGTCCCCATTTAGCCACTTCTACAGTGCTCTCAATGCATCATTTTCATTACAAGAGTGCAACAACCTGCCCTTTCATAGCAGAAAATAGAGTTCCCTACCAGGTGGATATTCACATTATACATGCTAGAGAATATGTGCAGAATAAAGCCATTATTGAGTATACTTGAAGGTTTTGGAGAGAAAATATTTTCCGCCAGGGCAGTGGCAACTAATTTGTAACCTATGTGAGCTGCTGAAACCTTTTGAGGAAGCCAACTTGCAGTTTAGTCAAGTAGGGGAAGGAATTAGTTTGAGTCTCCCACTGACATATTTGCTGCAGAAAAAATTGAGGAGCATGGCTGATGAATCTTACAATAATAACAACACAGACATGCATCATCTGTTGATGAACATGTTAGCATGCTTTGAGTAGGATCCTCACATTGTGTCCATTAAAAAATGAGGAATACATTCTTGTACATTGCTGCCCCATTTTATACATACAATTTCTGAATTTCTGCCAAAGCGTGATCAATTTGTGACAAGTCATGATGATCAGCAGCATCTCTCTGAGGAATCAGATTCTGTCCAAAAATATAAAGATGTGCTTATAGATCAAATGGAGGATTGCATCGTAGAGGATGAGAGACAGAAAGTTAGGGCAAAAAAAATGGTAGAAAGCAATAAAAAAGCATAGATTTTTTACCCACAGTAGAAGCAACAATATCATCAAGAACATCCCCAACATATTTCTGAACACAACATCATAATTATAGGAAGCAATTGATATGTCTTAGTGGTGGCAATATAACACTTGTGGTGATGGGGGTGGTGCTGGGGGTTGCACATCTCTATGGGACTTGCTCCCAAAGTATGAGCTGGAAACTCATACACATGAACACTGTCTTAGGAGTGGTTTCACTGCATGTGAGATGGTTACAGTATATTTGCAGGATAGCTACTATGCAGAAATGATGATTCTATTGATTACTGACAAACAAAATAGTGTATGTCACCAGTACTGATGTGTACTTCCATGGAAACACTTAGCTGCCCACCAACAAGCATGCAGTCAGATAGTTTTTCAGTGCATCTTGTTATATTGTAATTGACCGTAGGGCACAGCTATCAAACACCCCTCTTACTTTGCCATGTGTGGTGTGTGCACCACACAATGTGCAATAGGTGGACATGCACTGCCAAATACTACAAATCTACAGACTCATTATTAGCTGGTGGGGGAGATAATGGAGGCAAAAGTGCTACACCAGAAGAAGACAAAGAGGACCCTGGGGTTTCTGTGGTGGAAACAACTGGTACATTTCTCCTCACCAGTGCTCTTGCACAAGAAGATGATGACAGTTACACTGATCATCCAACTTCCAGGATGGGTTTCACCTTCATTGGCTGTGGCAGGTGATGCTGCTGCTGACTTTTGCCTCCCCCTCTGCATCAGCAGCAGCATCAGGGTCCATACAGCTTCTCCTGTTGGTCATAGTGCTTGCCAGTAGGAATGGGTAAAAGGTCTTGTTGTGTTCCCGTGAGAAATACCGTGAAAGCCATATAGTTGATGGCTTTTTCGCTTGAAAATCTGCCCTCATCAAATCCCTTTCTCCTTTTTACCTACACCACAAATGTTTTCACTATGTTTTTCAAAGGCTACAAACTTCCCATCCATTCACTATATGTGCTTCCCATTTTTGCACCAAAAATGTAACTTTCCAGGAAGTGAAATAGAAAACTAAGCAGACAGAGAGGGTGAAAGGTGATTTTCTAGCTATTCAGTGAGCAAACTAAAGGCAGTAACACTATGAGAGCCTGGATTAAAAAAAATGAGGCACTAGAAAGACCATGATGCTTCCAGTGAGTAAGAGGAGCAGACAAGGGTCTGTAAGCCCTGATTCCCCAGATCCAATGATGCCTAGTCCCCCTACATCTTCTCTTTGGGTCTGGGGAAAAATGGATCTTTAGCAAAGGCACAGGAAGAAGTGGGTAGCAGTGTCAGCAGGACAGGTGCCTTCTGATACTCAGGAGGAGGAAGAGATGATGGAAAGTGTGGTGGCAGGTGACACTAAATCAAACTTGTTATCTGCAAGTAGTTCCACTACTACCACACAGCAGTTATATAGTGGTGGAGAGGTTGGTGATGGTGAAGCAACTGCTGGGACTAGCTTGAGTGTAGATCCTCAGATCAGAATGCTGAGGTGGAAGGGGAAGTGAGAAGCACATGGTTAGTATTAGTAAAAGAAATGGTGAAGCAGCTGGTGGGATTATTGTTAGGGGAGTAGTAGGGGACATAATGCAGACAATAGAGACTAGCAATCAAGGGAACCCACACCATTTCCCTGACCCTTGGAGTCCCTGTCCCCCACTGCATTGTCCAGGTGGATCATGATCCTGAAGAAGGATGGATTGTTGCCTAGCAGCAATAATACAACCACAAACAGGAGCACAGACCAGCTGCCTGTGC
Organism: Rhinophrynus dorsalis; assembly: GCA_037306005.1. Classification (NCBI taxonomy): domain Eukaryota; kingdom Metazoa; phylum Chordata; class Amphibia; order Anura; family Rhinophrynidae; genus Rhinophrynus; species Rhinophrynus dorsalis. The sequence goes on along the minus strand of CM074724.1, from coordinate 266,328,389 downwards.
CTGCTGCTAGGGCTGCTAATCTGTCTTCTACAGGTCAACAAGAAATGGCAAGGGTGACATTAGGGTACCCTCTGTCACATTTCTCATCACCTCTTCCAAAAGGTGCTATGTCTGTAATAGAGCAGCAGCAACACGGAGGGACTGGTAGAGGTGGTGGTAACAATGATGACCATGATGATGGTGGAGAAGCTGGGGTGTAAGTGATATTAAGGACTTTTTAGTCCAAAATGAGAAGGAATGGGAAAGATGGATGGGGATGGGCACCAACACCACCCCCATCAGTGAGCTTTTGGAAAATGCATAGTTCACAACTGCTCTATTTCCTGCTGCTGAGTTGCAAGGGCAGCAGGATGCTGAGGAGGAGGCTAGTGTGCCACACACCACTGTGGACACAGAGGGAATGGGGTCAACAAGTGATGCGGGACTAGGACAGTATCACGGTGCCCGTGATTGGTGCTGTTCAGTGTCAGTCACTTGCTGAGTATCATGATTGGTTGTCTGTGATTAGCCCTCCTCACACAGCCTTTTTAAACCCAGGCTGAGCACTTCCAGGTTGCCATTTCGTGGTGTTTCTGACTCCACTCTGCCTGACCTGCTTGTCAGTCTTCTGGGCCTGTTCCTGCTGTACTTACTGATCCTGTGTTCCAGCGTTCCAGTGTTCCTGTATGCTAGTGCTCCTGTGTTCCAGAGTTCCAGTGTTCCTGTGTTCCAGCACCTCGCGGGTTAATCTTACTGAGTTCCAGTGTTCCTGTGTTTCAGCACCTCGCGGGTTAATTTTACTGAGTTCCTGAATCTCCTGCTCCAGCCGTCGCTCTGGAGACATTGTTCTTCTCGCTGCTGATTATACATTGTTGGTCCCAGCGTGCGGACGCTGGTTTACTCCACTAAACCTGGTTGCGATATACATTGTTGGTCCCAGCGTGCGGACGCTGGTTTACTCCACTAAACCTGGTTGCAATATAATTGTTGGTCTCAGCGTGCGGACGCTGGTTTACTCCACTAAACCTGGTTGCCATATACATTGTTGGTCTCAGCGTGCAGACGCTGGTTTACTCCACTAAACCTGGTTGCTATATACATTGTTGGTCTCAGCGTGCGGACGCTGGGTTACTCCACAAAAGCTGGTGGCGATATACATTGTTGGTCCCAGCGTGCAGACGCTGGTTTACTCCACTAAGCGTGGTTGCGATATACATTGTTGGTCCCAGCGTGCGGACGCTGGTTTACTCCACTAAACTGGTTGCGAGATACATTATTGGCTCCAGCGTGCGGACGCAGGTTTGCTCCACTAAACCTGGTTGATATACGTTGTTGGTCCCAGCGTGTGGACGCTGGTTTACTCCACTAAACCTGGTTGCGATATACATTGTTGGTTCCAGCGTGCGGTCGATGTTTGCTCCATTAAACCTGGTGGCGCTGTTACCATTAGTCCCAACGTGCAGACGTTGGTTTGCTCCTGAACATCCAGTACTGTGGTCAGTCGCTGTCCACTTCCTTGCAGTTGTCTGAGTATCCCTGGCAATAGACTCCTGCTGAGTAAGACCTCTATACTTATGCTCTATGCTGTCTTAGTCACCTGACAGCCGGTCTACTCGCCCAGGCTGCCCTGCCCGGTATTGGTGAGGCCGGTAGAACCTTGACGATACCATCCTGTAGGTTGCCTCACCCGGTATTGGCAGGGCCGGTAGAGCCTACTCCAGTACTCCTTTGGGCTGCCCTGCCCGGTATTGGTAAGGCCGGTAGAACCTTGTAATTCACCATCTTTAAGGTTGCCTTACCCGGTATTGGCAGGGCCGGTAGAGCCTACATTCAGCATTCCATTGGGCTGCCTTGCCCGGTATTGGTAAGGCCGGTAGAACCGGTATACGTCATCTCACGGTTGCCTTACCCGGTATAGGCAAGGCCGGTAGAGCCTGTCATTAAAACTGTCACTTGGGTTGCCTTGCCCGGTATTTAGGCAAGGCCGGTAGAACCTATTATATGTTCTATTACTGTTGTATTGTTATGTATGTTTACCCTACGGGGACTGCCTTTAACTTTTAATAAAGTTAAGTTATTTTACCAAACCTTAAGTCTGAGAGTCTTCAAAAACCGTAACAGACAGGTTCCACTTGCCAGCAGCAGCAATACTCCTGGTCCTAGTTGCAGTGCTGATTCTGAGGCAGTTGCAGTAACATCATCCTCTACCCCAGACAGTGAAGAGGATGAGGAGAAGAAAAAGAAAAAGGCCATTCTTCTCCACCTTTTCCCACCCCCCCTTAAGTCATGGGTGTGGGATTATTTTTCTCTTGGGGCAGACACAGTGCAGTCATCCACAATGGTACAATGCACAATTTGTGACAAGTCAATGAGAAGGGGAAAGGAGGGAACACACCTTGGTACAACCTCCCTGATAACACACATGAAATACAGACACCATGACATTTATGTGAAACATTTTAAAGCAAAACTCCCACCACAGAAATCAAGCACAGCTGTTACTGTATCCCCAGACTCTCCAGAAAGGCAAAAAGAGGCAAGGCAGAGATCAATGAGAAGGAAGAATAGAGCAACCTAGCCAGAGGCTGGACGTTTGATGATGAGAGAAACAACTAGCTCGCCATTCCCTTCTTGCTCTAAGGTAATTACATCTTCTAAAATCCACCTCATTTTTCATTACCCTCCCCCCCCTTTCCAAGTGATAGCCACTCTGTAGATGTTAATATGTGGCAGTTTGTGTCCACACATTACACACTGTGTGGTGCACTAACTAGGGATGGGAAAAAATTTTTAGCGTCAAAACAAAACTGGCAAATAATGGCACTTCCTGCATGGCAAATAATTTCCAGAGAAAAGCCCAGTTTTTCCGCTTTTTCCTCATTCCATTGAAATCAATGGGAACAAATAATTTACACTCTACACATAGCAAATATTATTTTATTTCCAAAAGGCATAGTATAAAAGGGGCATAAGGATGGCTGTGTTGGTGGAGAGTAGGGAAAGAATCAGTTGAACAGGGGATGTTTTTTGAGGGGGGTTTGTTTACTGGGATTTGGGGGCAGTTAATAAAAAATAAATCCTAAATACAATTAAAATTATTGCATAAGACATGGTATAAAAGGAGTCTTAGGTGGGTGCCTATGTTGGTGTGTGGAGTCTGGGGAAAGAATAAGTTGAACAGGGAATTTATTTTGGGGGATTTCTTGACTGTTATTGAGGGGACAGTTAAAAAAAAGAGATATAATTAAATAAGAAATTTGTATGTAACCTGATAGAGAGGGACCCCCTTGATGTAAGCTGCCACTGGGATAGATGATAGCTGATACTTGACATGACAGAGTATTTGCTAGAGGATGATTTGTAAGGTTTCTTGATAGAGGCCCAAGTCTTGAGGAAACATTGATTTATTAGACTTAGACTTATTAGAGCCCAAAGCCTTGAGGAAACATTGATTTCGTGGACATAGGGCTCTATCCAAATGTTGGCGTTAAAACCAATGTGAAGAAAAAAACTGCCTTTGCGAGTTAACCAAGACTGGGTAACGTGAGATTCAAATCTTCCTTACCCAGAAAGGCGACGACCAACAAAATACACGTCCACCTTAAACCTGCTTCGCATAGAAAATCTTACTTAAAAACACACACTAAAAATGTTACCTAGCACCACAGCCAATCACAGCACTCCAAAGTATAAAGTTCAGTCAGAAAAACCAAAATCACCGACGACAGTCTGAACAGCATTCTCTGTGCTTCCCTACTGTCACAGGCACCCAGGAATGCTCAGAACTCAGTATGGTAATATAATGCAAAATATTTATTAGAATAAATCACACCGATAAATAAGTGGTACAACAAGCAAAGGGTTACTAGCTGGTGACACTACTACCAGAAATAGTAGGCCTCTCACTAGACCACAATGCGAGAGACTGGGCTGAAGCCCCTGTTAGTCTCAGCAGGATACAGGAATACCAACTCTTGATCCGTCGACTGGAACAGGCGACCACTGTGAACACTGGCTCAGCAATCTTGATCCGGCGAACAGGAACACAAGGACTGCTGGACTGGAGAACTGACCCACGCCTGCAATCAGTCAAACCAGCAACCCCACACCTTTGCAGCAACCCGGTGACCCACGTCTGCAGTCACCGCTAAGAGACCCTGTGACTCTGCCTGCAGTCACTATATCGGACCCCTGTGACTCACTCCTGCAGTCACATATAAAGACCCTGTGGCTCACGCCTGCAGCCACCACACGAGACCCTGTAACTCACGCCTGCAGTCACTACACCAGACCCTGTGACTCTGCCTGCAGTCACTATATCGAGACCCTGTGACTCACGCCTGCAGTCACCAATCAGACCCTGTCCACAACTGTGGTCTGTCTTAAGCCAATAGCAAAAATTGATCACAGTAAGGGATACTCATGATCACTGGGTCATACACAGAGAGGGTTCTCGTACTTAGCTGGGTCATACACAGAGAGGGTTCTCGTACTTATCTGGGTCATACACAGAAAGGGTTCTCTTACTTAGCCGGGTCATACACAGTGCGGGTTCTCATAAATAGCCAGGTCATACACAGTGCGGGTTTTCGTAGATAGCCAGGTCACACACAGAGCCCAAGTACTTCACCTAATAACAACAACACAAGGGCAACTGAGTCAGGACTCAGTCTGCCTTTTAAACCCCTCCACAGGAAGTAGGAGGAGCAGCTCAGAGGGAGGAAGTAGAAAGTAGGTAGGAGGAGACTACAGGAAACAAACAGATAAAACAGAGGCCTGCTGCATGCGCATGCTAGAAGCCTCGCGCCTGTAGATGCTGCTGGAAACAAGGTAAGCTGAAACTGTAACACCTACCCAGTCAGTAGGGGAACACAGAGATGGCTTTCAGCACCATGGATAGCTTTGAATGCCATAGGGATGTGCACAATGCCCCCCCATTCAACACCCCCCCACTTAGTATGTTCACATATATTACATATATTCGACATACTAACTCCATCATTCACCTTAGGGACTGCCATGTAGTGGACAAATCTGTCTTTTATTCAACACTTAACTCTTCGAGTACCAGAGAGGTAGGAAAGCATTGCTTAGCATGATATGCCTGTATACATGTGTGTATGTGAACAAGTTATATTTTATTAATGAAATGTGTTTAACTTTAACAATATATACATTATACCTCAAGGGGGGTATCATGACCCCTCATGACACCCCCCTAACATGAGGCCGACAAATGCATGTTAATTACATTAAGTGCATATAAGCTATGTGAAACATAGCTTATATGCGCTTTTATGGTTACAATAAAATATCAGACTTCAAAGGGGGGCACCAGGACCCCTCCTGATAGCCCCTCTACCATGGATTATCTATCCATAATGATAAATGATCATGGGGTGATCCCAAAGGCATTTACTGCCTTCTTGATGCTGTGGGCTTTACAGCCGCCCACAGCACCAAGAAAAGAATGAATGAATGGAGGTGAAGGGAGCGCTGTGGTCCCATCCTTCAATGAGTCACCCGGGTCAAACCGGGTGACTGATTGAGTGATCAGAGTGCAGGGATGCTTCCTCCATTTAATCTTTAGTTAGATCTCATCATTTCTAATGCCCTATCTCTTGTGTCCCCTTGCGATTAGTACTTTTGCTCCACTTTCCTTCAAAAGGTAGGTAGGGCATTATAAATTAACTAGTTGAAGAGCCTGTTACACGGGCCACGGTGCCACTGCCACCCGGTTGCGGGGCAGTCAAGCGCAGTAGAGATTGCCCGTGCCTCTGTATCAGCCGCGGCGCGGGCAGTCTCTACTGCGCATGACTGCAGCACGCGCAGCAGTGTCTACTGCACATGACCCGGTGTTACACGCGTTTTAGCGAATTATTATATAGGATGAGATCTAAGTAAAGATAAAATTGAGGAAGCAGCCCTGAGCTCTGACTGCAGCGCTCCCTTCACATCCATTCATTAATATCCTGGTGCTGCGGGTGGCTGTAAAGCCCGCAGCATAAAGAAGGCTTGGGATATAAGAGAGGCATTGGAGAAAGCGGGTGGAGGTGAGAGAGGCAGCGGAGGAAGCGGGTGGCAAGCTTGTATTTCCTCCTCTTTGATCTCTGCTTCACATCTTGTTGCCTTTGGGGAGAGTCAGGGGGTACAGCAACAGCGATGCCCAATTTCTTTGGTGGGTGTTTGCCTTTAACATGTTTCACATAAATGTCACAATGTCTGTTTTTCATGTGTGTTATCACTGTGGTTGTGCAAAGGTGCATTCCTTCCTTTCCCCTTTTCACTGACTTTAGCAACTGCACTGTGCCTGCCCCAAAAGAAAAATAGTCCCACACCCATGACTTCAGAGAGGCAGTGTACAGGTGGAGAAGAATGGCCTTTCTTCTTCTCCTCCACATTCTTAGTAGTAGTAGTACTACTACTACTTCTTTGTAGTAGTACTAGTGGTGGACTGCTTGTGGATGGCAAGTGTGACTTATGGTCCCCTGCTGTCACACTTGCCATCATCTCCTCCTCCTCCACCCACCTGAGAATTACAAAACACACTGGCAGCATGTGCAGCAGCAGGAGCAGCACCGGCAGAAGGCACAGGTAGCTGAACTTTCCGGCTCACACTACGACTAGCCTCTTCTTTGTCCCATGAGTCAAATTTCCCCAAGATCCCTGGGGGTGATGTAAGGGGACTGGCCATCATTGGGTCTGGGGAACCAGGGCATTCAGAAACTATCATGTTGGTAGTGGTGGTCACTTCCTCCTCCTCAGACTCACCAAACGCATAATGGTCCTTCCAGCGTCACCTTTTATTATTATTAAACTTGTTCATAGTGATAGCAGTCACTATGAGCATCTCTTACCTCTATTTTGCTATTACATCACAGTACAACATCCTAGCACCTCTCTTTTGCTCTGTAGCTGCTTTTATTATGTTTTACTTCCTGGAAAAAATCACGATTTTACAGAGAAAAGGTGAAAAACATGTGATTAAAGAGGCAAAACATTTCTATCCATTAAAAAATCAGCAAAACATTTTTGCCAATGGGTGAAATTGTTGAAGATTTTAATCGCTTTGTTTTCCTTGCAAAAAAAGCAGACAACCTATTTTGGTACATGGCGGGCCTTTCGTCCACCCCTATTTATCTGATCAATTCCCTATGTGCTGCAGGTTGCAAACTAACATTAGTAGGACTAGACCAGAGTGGAGGTTGAACAGCTATCTGTTAAAATTGTGCAGAATCAGAGATGCATACCTTGGCACCCTCACTGTCTATTTTAAAGATAATCTGGGTAGCTCTTCCCCAGGGAGGTCTGGGAGGCTGCCAAGGAGGTATCCACAGGTTCCTTTATAGGTCACTTAACAGTTCAGAGGAACAGAAAGGTGGAGGGGACCTGGAATCACAGCTTCAAGAGGCTGAGGCCCAATACCAGGTGGACCCCATGAGGTAATAACAAAGATTATTTTAGTGTCTGTCTTCCAGGCTTAATAGTTGTCCCTTGCTTTTAGCACAGGGTAAGTCCTTATGCCATCATCAGTTGATCTTAAAACATGGGAGGAGATTACAGGAGCTGTTAGATTGCTTCCCAGCTGTGGTATAATTTTTCAATGTTCTAGCACCTCAGCTGCTGTCTCTGCATCAGTCCTCACTGTGCTTTGGGAAACTGACACCTTTGCTTATGGAAGCTGTAATCAAAGTACTGCCCAAACCATGCAAAGACCCTAGTAGGAGAGAGTTGTATCCCTTTATCTCCCTGTTGAACTTTGCTGTCAAGCTCCTTGCAAGGATCCTGACATCAAGGCTTAACAAAGTTCTATACTTATTCATAGAAACATAGAATTTGACAGCAGATAAGAACCATTCGGCCCATCTATTCCGCCCATTTTCCTGCTGTAAAAAACTCAAACCTTATTTGGTTCTTGGTCTTGGACAGCCTTATGCCTATTCCATGCATTCTTACATTTTGCCACTGTATTAACTTCTACCACTTCTGCTTGTAGGCTATTTCACTTATCTACTACACTCTCAGTGAATAAAACTTTCTTTAATTACATCTAATCCTATGTCCCTCTAGTTTTAGACTATGACCTCTTGTCCTTACCTTTTTACTCCTTTAAAATGTACTTCCCTCCTGAATTTTGTTGAATCCCTTCAAGTATTGAAATGTTTCTATCATAAACCCTCTCTCTCTCTTCTCTTCCCCAAGCTATAAATGTTCAGATCCTTTACTCTATCCGGATATTTATTTTCCTGTAAACCATTCATCATTTTAGTAGCCCTTCTCTGATATCTCTATAGAGTATCTATATCCCTCTGGTGATGTGGTCTCCAGTACTGTACACAATACTCTAGGTGAGGTCTAAACAGAGACCTGTAGAGTGGCATGACCACTTCCCTTTTTCTGCTAATAATGCCTCTAGCTATACAACCTAGCACCCTGCTTGCATTCCCCAACACTTTGTTAAATTGCCTGCCTACCTTTAAATCATCAGAAATGTTCACTTCCAAATCCTTTTCCTCTATTGTCTCTGACAGCACAGTACCATTATTACTATATTCTACCTTTGGATTTTTATGTTCCAAGTGCATTATTTTACATTTATCAACATTAAACTGCAGCTACCACACTCTTGTCCTTTCTTCCAATTTACCTAAATAATTTGTCATTTGGCTTATTCCCCCACAAATGTCTACCCTGTTGCAGATTTTGGTATCAGCTGCTAAAAAAGCATACCTTACCTTGAAGACCTTTTGCAATATCACTAATAAACATATTAAAAAGAGTGGGCCCCAGTGCAGATCCCTGAGGTACCCCACTACTAATACTCCCTTTGTCTGAATATTCTCCATTGTCTTGTTATTTCTTTTAACAGAGGTCCCTTCCCTTCACATCCCTCTGTAAAAACTGAAAAATATTCTTATTTACATAACTTCCATTTTTTGTTTTCAGTCCAACTATTTCTTGTTTCATTTTCCTCCATTCACTTTTATATCTAAAAAAAGTTTTATCCCCCTTTTATATTGAGTGGTCAATTTTTTCCTCTGTGTGTGTGCTTTGGCACATCTAATAATACATTTGCTCTCCTTCAGCCTAGCCTTGTACTCAGGGCTCAAAATTTCCACTCGCCTCCTCACATTTGGCAAGGAGAAATTGAGTAAGGGCGAGTGGAAACTGAAGCCCTGTATGTAAGGTTCAGTGTTCTCGCATTTACCATGTCAGTCACATGGCATGAAAGTGCGAGATTCTCAGGTCGTTCTACGAAACATTGCAATCGATACCCAGATCTCTGAATGGTGATTATTACAGTAGAACTGCTGAGCAATGTCTTCAGTCTCACATAATTAATGCTCTGACAGCTTTCTACCGAGCAGATGTCTGAGTTTGTGTAAACAGACATCTCAGCTATCTACGTAACTTTGTTTTCAGTCTGCAAGTAGTAGAATTCCACTTCTCCCACACACACGCAGACTGGGCTGCCTTTTACTTCTTGCCTGACAGTTATATATGGAGATGAACCGATACGTGTGCACAGTAGACAGAGCTCTGCACTCCCTGATACTCCACATCGGTTCATCTGGCAGGCAAGAAATAAAACTGCAAAGCATTGAGAATATGCAACTGAAACGAACAGGGGAGAGAGATCTTTTGAGTGATGGAAAGGTACCAATGCATTAGATACATCTCTGGGCTGGCGCTAAAAGGGTTGTTGCGGGTGTAGGTGGCCTGGTGGGAGGAAGCAATATTTGTTTTTGTTGGTGGGGGAAGGAAGAGCCTGGTTAGGAGAGAGGCGGGGTGGAGGATAGAAAGTCAGTGGAAGGGAAGATGGACACACTGTGTAGATTTCACCTGCGATGGGACACCCTGCCCCCTTATCCTGAATATGTGGCAGCAAGAAAGATCTAGTCAGCCAGCTGTGTGTGTTACTTTCTTCTTTAATTGATTGTAATGAGGCTTTTGTTCTGCTTTAATGGGAGTGACTAGTCAGCCTTAGTTTTAACCCTTTGAGTGCCAGAGGGATACAAAACACATTGCTTTGCATACCCCTCTGGCATTTAAAGGGTTAAGGCCAAATGTACAAAGAAATGATCAGTTATGGAGTAAACAAATTGCAGCATAGGGTCTAAATAAATTGACCCAAATGCCCACTGTTTTAAATTTGACTTTTTAACACCCTTTAATGCTAGAGAGGTCACAAACACATTGCTTCGCATTGTCTTGGAGCCCTCTCTAGCCTTCAGGGAATTGAAAGCCCAATTCAAATGAATGAGAATTTTCATGTGTTCCCTATGTTGCCATATCTCCCCAGTGTCCCTCTTTAGGAGATATTAGGGGTCCATACATCCCAAGTGTCCCTCTTTAGGAGAAATTAGGGTGCCATACCTCATAAGTGTCCCTCTTTAGGAGATATTAGGGTGCTATGCCTCCCAAGTGTCCCTCTTTAGGAGATATTAGGGTGCCATACCTCCTAAGTGTCCCTCTTTAGGAGATATTAGGGTGCTATACCTCCCAAGTGTCCCTTTTTAGGAGATATTAGGGGTCTTTACCTCCCAAGTGTCCCTCTTTAAGAGATATTAGGGGTCCATAAAGGTGAGGATATGGGTGGGGCTAGGCATGGAAACTGGTGGCGACTAACTTTTCAGGCCTGGCTAGTAGCTCAGGACTTGAAATTTTGAGCCCTGTTGTACTGATACCTATCTGCCTCCTTCTGTGTGTGCTTATGTTTCCTAAATACTTATTTTTTTCTCATTTTCTATATCTGGCATTTCTGTGGAGTACTACAGCGGTTTTCTTTTTCTTTTACTCTTACAGACATGTCCAGTACAATGCCATGTTTCGTTTAGTAAAATACATTTCACTTAATCCCATTTCTCCTGGACTCCATCTTAAAATCTCAAAAAAAAACTCAGCCTTTCTAAAATCTTGAACCTTTGTTTTAGTGTGGCACAACTAGTCTCTGTCTTTATATTAAACCACACAGACTGATGATCACTGGAACTTAAACACTCTCCTACAGCTACAGACAAGTCTCCATTTGTAAATAATAAATCCAGTATGGCTTCCTTCCTAGTTGACTCTTCTACTAATAGACTAAGAGATAATCCTTGTAAAGAGTTTACAATATCTCTATTCACCTGGATCAGAGCAGCTTCATGCCAGGTTATGTCCACCCAACACAACTTGATGAAACTTCGATGGCATTTGCTGGTTGCTCAGTACAATAAAGGAACAAGGGTGGTGAGTTCCCTAGTTACAGCTAAAGCATTTTACACAGTTGAGTGGGGGTTTCACTGGGAAGTGTTATTTAGGTTTGGATTAGGCGCTGCTTCTAGTGCATGGATTACACTTTTGCATGAGTGGCCAATGGCCAGTATCAGAACAGGCGGGTGTGTTTCTGGGGATGTGTTAGGGGTGCCACCTCTCTTCTGGGTTGTTTGCGCTGGTCGTTGAGGCCCTGTTTGTCAGGTTAAGTCAGATCCTGGTACTGATGGCCTGGGGTGTGGTAATGTGGAGGAGTAGGTGTTGCTGGTGGGTTACTGCAGAGGGCGTTTCCTTTGATTAGGGAATTTGGGGACTTTTCTGGACTAAGTGAAAACTGGGAGAAGTAATCTATATTCCCCCTGGATCTCCAAAGTAGGGCTACGCAGATGTGTGGGTGAACAAGTTTCGCTACCTTGGTGTTGTGGGTTCATCTCAACCTCGCAATTTAATTCAACTTAATATTGCTCCTTTGTTCAGCCAAATGAGGTGTAAAGCTGATGCATGGGATGTACTGCCACTCAACTTTTGGTATGGTGAATTTAATAAACTATGTAAACTTTTATATGCTTTACAGGCCTCTCCGGTACCTACCTTCTTTCCTCTTTGGACAAATTGGCATGTTATTGTCAAGGGTAATTTGGGAACAGGGATTGCATATGCTTCAAATGGAGACTCTGAAAAGTCTGATGGAAGAGGGTGGACTGGGACTGCTGACTTTTTTCTGTATTTTTTGGTTTTGCACCTGGGGTGCATATGGAAGTGGTTCAGCTAGAGACCCTGAAACCATGTGGTAAAATTGTAGTCTGCATTATTAGGAGGGATAGGGAAACTATGTGGTTGTTTGTGATCACAAAGGGCAGACATAGTCCCTAGTACCTCATTGTTAGACTTATACTAGCAGGTGTGGCAGAGGGCCGGCTAGTGACGGGACACTCTGGCCTCACTCCACATACACACCTATGGTGAAACTCTCTATTCCCTAAGTTGATGCATTTAGAATTTGACCTATAATGGAGGGTGGTTGCTACTCTGACTCACATTTTAGATAATACTGGGGTAAATCCCTTTCAGAAACTAAAGGAAATGTTTACACTGGATAACAGTTTGTATTTTAGAAACCTCTGCAGGTGGCGCTCCTGTCCCCTCTGTGCCCTATGTGTCCTTTTGAGCTAGAGGAGCTGTTCAGGAAGCAGGAATTCAGGTCTAAGCCTCTTGCCAGGATCTATAAAAGCACTGCTGGTCCTCCGGGCCCTGCAGAATAGATGAGAGGGGGTGGTGGTCAACTGCTCTTATGAAGAGTGGGAGGAGGTCCTCTATGCACACTAATCAATATCTTCGATTGCTAGACATCACTTGATCCAAATTAAACTCCCGCATAGGATGTATTTCACACCTGCATGTCTTTACAAAGGTAAACTAAGGGCATCTGACTCTTGTATGAGATGCCCTCTTTTACGGGGTAGCTTCTATTACCTCTCTTGGGAGTGCCCTTTGGTGAATAAATTCTAAACTGAGGTAACTAGGATTTTGGGGGAATGCCTTGATATGCAAGTACTTTTGTGCTCAAGGCTGTTACTATTGGATATCCAACTGGCCTGGATTGGTGCTGCCCTTGCAAAACCACTGATGAGACAGCTCCTGAACCTGACTCTTGAATCCCCCCCCCCCAGAGTATCAAAATGGCTAGAAACAGCTCATGAATACTTAGCACATTATAAATGTATTGCTATTTCTGGGAATAAACCTGATGGGCTTAGATCAGTGTAGAATCCATGAATATGGTATCATGGGATAGACTGTTGATGAGGGGAACCCCCCTCTTTTTTCTTCTTTCCTCTCCTCCCTCTTGTTTACTTGAAACTGGATTGACTGTTAACATTTTGTTCTCTGTTTGTTATTTAAGATCTTGATGGTGCAGATTTATTATGTGATTCTTAATAAAAATGAGTTTTAAAAACAAAAAATAATGGTCAGCATAGCAGCATAATTACAGAAAAAAAATTGTATGTAGGCTTCAGGTTTGTAAGAAGCAAAAAAATATTTTGTAGGACCTAGGCTTTCAAATAACAAGCCCTGAACAAAATTGGATGCCCTACAGGCCTAGTGCTAGCAGTGCTAGATGGTGTGGTAACAAATGCTGCTGCTGTAATTGCTGCCACTGAGTTGTCTAAGCAGGAGGAGGATTAAGCTGCTGCATGGGACTGGGATTATCATCAGCACTGATATAAAACAGGCAGTGATACAATGATGCTTCTACTTTCCATTAGCCCTATTTTTGGTGAGACAGCTTCAACACTATAACAAGTACCCACAACACTTCAGGTACATCTAGAGAGAAGAAGTTGGCCAATTATGCTTCTCCTCCAGCATCTCCTCTAAATTCATTGGTTGTGGTAATATACCTGGAAGGAACTTGCCGTTTATCTACAACTGCAATGTTCACAGTGTGCACAAGGAAACATTGTAAAATAGGGGAAGAACTGGGTGGGAAGTATCACAACAATGAATACATCTGAACTCATATTAAGCCACACAACAGGAACAACCTCAACCAAGCACCATGACTCTTAGTTCAGCAATGTAAAACCATCCCCCAATAAACCAAGTACTGCTGTCACTTTGGATAGCTCTCCACCACAGTGCAATGGATGAACACAAACTGCTTACATCTACAGACTAGAAATAAGCTGGTGGGGTAAACTGGTTGTGATGGAGATGAGACTGAAGGTGATGGTGAAGAAACTGGGGTGGAGGATAGTATGTAATAGTTTTTGGCTGAAAGCAATAAGGAATGGGAGAAAGAGATGCAAATGGGGATGGGCAACAAGCCACCACTGTGATGGAATGCTGTCACTTGTGAACCAAGGGCCCTTTTGGTTTGGGTGGATCCGGACTGGGAGAAGCCATTTGGCCATACAGAAGCATGGGCCAAACCATAAAATGGAGAAGGGTGTCAGCCAGATTCCAAGGTGGCACTGGGCCTGAGACTCTATTACGTATTGGGGTGGGGCAGGGGCTACCTGGCACAGCATCTAGAGACTGGGAGTCAAATGTCCTATTGCCTCACCCATTGTGTGCTGTGTTATTGTTTATATGCAAAGTAGGTTTCCTGGGGTTATGTGTTTCCATTTGTTGCTTTGTGATTGTATTATGTCAGCTACTAATGTAAATGTAATTACCTTAGCAGAGCTGATAGAGGACTCTGTGTTTGTATTCTATTGTGTGTTACCATAATTAAGTCTCAGTAAGATTGGGGGTTTTGTGAATCTCATCTTCTATTGGTTGACTATGTTCACAGACATATATATAAACCCGGTGTGTGTCCAAATAAAGGATTTCCTGTTTTTTACCTCAAGCATCATGTGTTGTCTGATGTTCTTGGGGAAAAGGTGTTAGCGGACCGACTCTTCGAGATCGGGCTGACATTGGTGGTTTTCCAAGGTAGTAATCCAGAGGAGGAAGCAGAGGATGCTGACGGTGCCAGCGCAGGGACAGTGGATACATCTTCCTGCACCCAGACCCTAGCACAAGAAGATGATGGCGCAGGTGTTATGTTCATCATCAAACTTACAGCCTGGGCTTCTCTAGTCTTCCTGTGGGCTTTTTACCCCTATTCTTTGTGCCCTTGGGAGGGACACAGTGACAGCAGCTCCTGATTTATTTTTGGGGTGTTTGATTTTTTACATGTTTAAATGTTGTGGTGCCTATGTTGCATGTGCATTATCTGGTAAATGCACCAAGGTGTTTCCCCTCCTTTCCTCACTTCAATACCTTATCACACAAAGTACACAGTGAATGTGTCTTCTCCAAGGGAAACATATTCCCTCACTTGATTTCAGTGAGGAGTCAGGTACAGAAGAATGGCCTTCTTCTTCTCCAGAATCACCTTCACTGGCAGGGGCAGGTTCTGCTGCTGCCTCAAAATAATAATTGAAGCTAGGACTAGGCATATTGGTGGCAAGTGAGCAGGTCCTGGTCACATATAACTGCTTGAAGAAGCCGGTGCCATGGTGACCATGGTGGTCAGGGGCACACTAGCCCTCATATCATAATCATCCTGCTGCTGCTGTGACAGATGAATCTCTGCCTCTGGTGACTCAGCAGCAGGAATTACAGCAGCAGCAAATTCTTGAATGTCACTGCTGGTGGTTGTGACGAGTCCCCTGTGCCTTGACCGGGCACACCGTCCAAACAGCTTCTTCCCAGCGGCCAAACCACCAATGTCAGCCTGATCTCAAAAATTTGGTCCGCTAACACCATTTCTGCAAGAACATCAGACGACATATGATGCTTAAGGTAAAAACAGGAAATCCTTTATTTGGACACACACAGGGTTTATATATATGTCTGTGAATACAGTCAACCAATAGCAGATGATATTCACAAAACCCCCAATCTTACTGAGACTTAAAAACAGTAACACACAACAGAATACAAACAAACAGTCCTCTGTCAGATCTGCTAAGGTAATTACATTTACATCAGTAACTGACATAATACAATCGGTTTCACAAAGCAACAAATGGAAACACATAACCCCAGCAAACCTACTTTGCATATAAACAATAGCACAGCACAGAGTGGGTGAGGCAATAGGACATTTGACTCCCAGTCTCCAGATGCTGTCCCAGGTAGCCCCTGCCCCACCCCCAATACATTTTGTGATTTGGCCCATGCTTCTGTATGGCCAAATGGCCGCTCCCAGTCCAGGTCCCCCCAAACCAAAAGGGCCCCTGGCTCACAAGTGACAGCGTTCTTTCACAGTGGTGGCTTGTTGTCCATCCCCATTTGCATCTCTTTCTCCCATTTCTTATTGCTTTCAGCCAAAAACGCTTTCATACTATCCTCCACCCCAGTTTTGCCACCATCACCTTCAGCTTCTATTCGGGACTGGCTAGGGATGACAAGTGTGATACAGGGTCTCCTGCTTCCACACTTGCCATCTCTTCAGAAGAAGAAGGTGCACTGACAGCAGTAATAGCAGACACAGGCAGTTGACATATGCTACTGCTCATACTGCCAGCCAGAGGGACAATGCCAGCATAGGACTGCAAATCATGAAATCAGGGGTATGGGGGCTCCCTTGACCACTGTTGCTGTGGATTTCCTCCTCAACATCTGTATCAGCAGACTCATGGTCCACCCAGCTTTTCTTGCAGGTCATATTGCTAACCAACAAAATTGTATTTTAATTTTATATTTTAATTTAACATTTTTCTCTCCTTCTCACTGCTTCTATTTTTTCTCCTACACTACATCACACTGGATTGTGGGAAATTCTGTTGAGGCAGGAAGTTTCACAGCCATTGGAAAACATAAGTGTAAAATGGAACCATTCTTGAGGGAAATTCTGCGGTGGTAGTAAAATGGCGGAAATTTTTTTAGAGAAAAATCCCACAGGAACAAATGGGACTTTTCACCCATTTCTAGACCGGTGGGTTTGCAACACATTGCTTCACAACTCTTAGCACACTCCTCTAGACCTTAAAGGATTACGTTTGTTGTCACACATTTATTTTTTACATACACTGAAATTGCTAGGATCTCAGAGGCCCCAGGAATCTGTATTTAGTTCATAGCAAGAGGTGTTCGTAATCCACATTGGTCACTAAAAGACACATCATGTGAGTAAAATTGGTAATATTATTTCAAGTGTCAAAAGAGGCTAATCCCAGATCATTGCTACTGATATTTATCAATTCTTAAGAAATCCAAACTGTAAGAGATAGTTGATTATATACTTCACAGGGAGGAATCTGACACTAGTGGAACTTACAAATCAAACTAAGATGTTCATGATCGTTTAGGCTTTAGGGGAAGGCTGTGGCTCTAGCTTGTTTTTCTGGCAAGATTTCAATTAATTAAAAAAAAAAAAACCTGTGAACAATATTTTATATCAAGGCATTCTCTTACTCCACCCTGCATCTGAACCATTTGTGGATCATGTGATGTGGGTGGGTTAGTATTTGGAGACTTTTTAAAAGAACATATTTTCTCATTCCCAAATCTAATTGTATATTTCTAAAGAGAGAAGTTTCTCAGACAACAATGCATATCCTTGTAGCATCAATTTCTCTTCTTGCCCTTTTCGGCATACTTAGTGGTAAGTGACACCTGGATTTTAGCAATATTAATCAAGTTTGCAACCCACATTCCTCTCTAGTTAATTGTTAACTTGATGTGTATGTGTGTATATATATATATATATATATATATATATATATACATATACAGAAAGAAAGTGGCACTCACTAAGCAGTAACCAAACAAGTACAATTGGTGCACTTCCCTTATGAAATGGATATATTCAAGTATACTTGCTGACCATGAGGATGATGGGGTGAGTCGATTATGTTTGCTTTTTGTGTGCAGACCATTTGCCTTCAGGAAGGTCCCCAGTGGACCAAAAATGTAATAATGTTTGTCTGATATGGATGCAATAAATTAACCACTCTTCAACTTTTTCTTCTTGTTTGCTGTCTCTTATGAGGCTTGCAGCATCTCCAGTATACTTGTGTGTGTATATATATATATATATATATATATATAAAAATAGTCATGTAAGGATAATCATTTATTAAAGATATAGTTAAAGTTAATTTGGGTTAATGTGTGAGAGAGTATTGCAATTTTCTATCTGTAATATGATTAAATTATTATTGTTGTTAATAATAGATAAGCTTACTTATCATTATTATTACTATTAATAATAAAAGAGCTTAATAATATTAAGGATAATTTGCTTAAGCAATGTAAGCTCTGGGTTTTTCATTTTATAATGTAAGTTTATTTTATTTATTCAGTTTGATTCTATGGCACTATTGTGCTGCATATATAATATGTTAGTTATGATTATACTAACAGTTAAATATTTTAAAACAGTCCATATATAAATGACTGGACACATATTTGGTCTGTATGAACCAAAGCAAAATAGAAAAGTGCTGTGCTGTTTGCTATCTGAACTTATTTTTAAAGATATGCTTCTGAAAGGAGCATTGAGAATGACCTGTCACCCTAAGACAAGTTTAGTTTGTTTTAAAGAGAATTAAAAACTGTGCTAGCCATTTTACTGTAAAATAAATATTTTTTGTGAACTTATCCTTTATGCCAATTCCCTATATAGTATGCTAATAAGTTTATTTTGCTACAAACATATTTCTTGCTGTGCTTTTAGAATTGCTGTCAGTGTGTGGGCTCTGTGTAGATTTAGTATAGCCCAGTGTGTTCTAATATTTTCCTGCACAGAATCTACTTTGCATAAAAAGCCAGACTGTGCCACCAACAAATAAAGTTTAGCTTCTAAAAACTAGTAATATTACATACAATGGCTAACTTAACTTAAATTAACATGACAGGTGCTCTTTAAACAGCTACAGCATATGAATATAGATTTGCAGTTGGTTATTGTTACGCAACACTTTGAGTACCAGAAAGTGCACAATACCTTGTGAAGTAATGCTTCACAATCTCTTTTAAACCACAAAAATATGAAAAGGTTAACACTCTGAATAAAATTCTCTACATTGACCTTGATGTCATATTTATACATAAACAGTTTCATGACCAGTGCTCAAATGCCAAAAACAGTAATTTATTAAGGTTGCTCTAAGCATGTTGTCAATGTAATAATTAAAACTGATCGAATTCATAAATGCTGATCTAATTGGTAATTATATTAAATTAGAAAATGTGGCCCACTTGTGACTCTCAAGACTGGACATAGCCACCCCAGTATATACTGGAGTGTCTAGATCTAATACTAATATTAATAAACTGATCTAATGGGTCATTGTATTAAATTAGAAAATATGGCCAACTTGTGACTCAAAGACTGGACCTAGCCACCCCAGTATATGCCTTTATATCACATGCTCTAAAACCATAAAATCTATCTAATACATGACCTTTGTATGCAGATAAGCATTGGATAAGATCAATTAATGACTAAGTAAAGCATTAATATTGGTAGCAAAAAAGCTAACGAAGACAATGGGCCTTATATAAAAGTGAAGTAATTCTGGGACAAAAAAACAATTCCCACTTTGAACTGGGCCTTGCAACCCTTGAATGCTAGACAAGTATCCAAGATATTTTTTTATGTTAAAATATTCAAATAAAATTCAAGGCTTTGTCACTGTGTGAAGCACCCTGGGGAAAACCTGACTAATTTTAGACTTGCTCCCATTACATATAAAGTTTTAGCAAAGACGCAGAGACATGAGTACTACTGAGCAAAAACTTATTAATCTATGAAAAATGATAGTAAATACAGTGAAGAGTTTTGTTGGCGATTTCACCCCATAGTAAATCTCACAATATTTCTCTGCTAACACATCTTCCACACTATTTATTTTACACATGTGATATACTGTCTGTTTCCACTAGCATTTCGCCCCTTTGCATTCCTCAAATCTACACTCATCCACCATTTTCTTTTTAGGTTACCGGCCTTTCCTACTTTTTGGAAAACTGTGGCTCTGCATTTGACATATCAGCCAGTCACTGAACTTGCAGTCCTACAACTGTAGTAACAGGCGAGGACGGGCGAAAAGTCACATTTTTTTCAAGGGAAAATGTGCAATTTGCCTCTCTTTCTTTGAAAATTGCATCACATTAAAAAGCTATAAATACCTGCCTTTTCATTACTGTTAATGACATTTCCACAGAAATGTTGCAAATTTTCACCCATACTTTCTATGACCATATCAATTCTAGTCCCAATATAATAAAACCTTTTAACTTCCCACAGCACAGAGACAGAGTGTTGTGAGTGAACATAAAAAGTGATTTGATGGATATATAAAAAAAAGAATTTGTGTTGCTATAGTTGCCTACTGCGTTGTGCAGTATATATACCAAATCACTGTATTGTGCATTGTG
The DNA here is from genome assembly GCA_037306005.1 of Rhinophrynus dorsalis. Taxonomy (NCBI): domain Eukaryota; kingdom Metazoa; phylum Chordata; class Amphibia; order Anura; family Rhinophrynidae; genus Rhinophrynus; species Rhinophrynus dorsalis. The sequence goes on along the minus strand of CM074724.1, from coordinate 266,308,271 downwards.
TATACTGAGTAGCTGGATGATTGCTAGTGGTGCTGAGGAGGAATCCTTTAGCAATATAACAAGAAGCAGTGGGGCTTGGAGCCCAGCAGATCATGCAAATACTCCCACTACCATCATGACTCGTCTACATCCTCTAGGTCTGGAATTTGAAGAGAAGCAGTGGCAGACATAGTTTTAGCTGGCTCAGCCCTACCCTGTACTTATATATACAGGTCACTATTTTTCATTCCTTTACTTGCCGCAGGACACAGAAATTACTACCAAATAGAGCAAAAGAAGATTACAGCTTAAATCTTCATTTTACTAGGAAGCACTTCCATTTAAGTGCTATAATAATTGTTCCCAGACTGTCATTGAATTTAGGACACCAGAGAGTTGTGTGAACAAATAAACACACTTAATTCCAAAATTAAGTAAAGACAATACAATTATAAATAACAGCCAGAAATAAAAAAAAGTGTGTTCAAAACAGGTTTGAATAAAGGGCAATAGTACACTTTACAACAAGACACACCTGGACGGATAATAACACCTATAAATAAGACGACCATAAACAATCTAAATAGTTTTTAAAGGGTTGGGAATTTTAATTATACTTAAAAAAATAATAATCTTTTTCCTCCTTTATATAGTTCCGTTTTGTGAACTAGTCTACTTTACAGCTCTAGGATGCTAAGGTCTTGAGTGGTTTCGTTTTAAGACCTAGTAAAATGAAGATTTACGCTGTAATCTTTTGTTCTATTCGGCCCTACCCAGTGCCTGCAGCTGAGTGTGACACTAGGTGCACCACCAACTCCTATGTCACGCTCAACACCAACAGCAAGAGATTAGGAAAAATGTGGTAATGGTGCTACTACTATGACTGACACTGATGGTGGTGATGATTCAGAGATGAATCTAAGACTTAGCTAGGATTGTCTGAGTCCTAATCCCAGCATCAGCAAATGTCACAGCAGGATCAGGCTGGTGTGTCCACCATGATGAGTAGTAGTATTAATGGTGGGAGTGGGATCATCATCCATTCAGAAGAACCTGACCCATTAGTGTATTGGGCAACTGATAGTGAATCATCTTAGTACTAGTGTTAAGATAGCAGCAGTACTACAGCCTACTTCAGATGCATCTGGGGAGAAGGTAGGCAGGCAAGAAGTCAAGTATGTTTTGGAATACTATTCATTGGGCAAAGTGAGTGTAGGATGATCCCCACCTGCAATATGTACATTTTGTGACAAGGCTGTGAAAAGTGGGAAAGAGAGCTCACAGCCTGGCCATTTTGCCCCAATATACAGTAGCACATACAGCATAACCACACAGAGATGCTTGTGAAACATGTGCAGTCATTCCCCCCACAAAAAATAAAGTGCTACATTCACTATGCCACCTGTCCATCCTCAACAATGTGGCACAGAAAACGTCCTGAACAGAAAGGTATGAGGCAACCCCCAGCAGTCCAGAATTTCAACAACATCACCTGTGTATTTATCACCTAACTAGTGTATGGACACTGTCTACTATTAATATCCCATTTATTCTCCCAGTGCCCCCCAGAGTCCTCCTCACTGACTCTGACATTGTCACTGTCTCTGCCCAAATTGCCACCAGTATCACCAGAAGACCTTGATTCTGCAGCTGTAATGATCTGGCATTGTTCATTGTGTGATGCAATTACCACACGTGGCAGTGTGGCAGAGATCAGCAGAATGCAGGGGAAAAGGGAATATCTAAAGACTATACAGTACACCCTATAAAACATTTTTTGAAAGCTCTGGGGCTAACCCTTCTGTAAATGCCTTTCATGTAGTTACTTTTTACAAAGGAGAATAAGCTTAGTTTAAAAAGTACATTATAAAGTCTTACCTAATAGGTTACTGCTCTACAATACAACTCCAATACACCTCTCCTTCCTCTGCCACAGTGTTGCTGTAGTATGCCACATAGCAAATATTTTTGTATTTCCCAAAGGAATAGTATAAAAGGGGTGTTTACTGGGATTGGGGGCAGTTAAAACAAAATAGATCCTAAATGCAAATAAAATGCCCCATAAGACACAGTATAAAAGGGGTCTGAGGAAGGTGCCTTTGTTGGTGGGTGGAGTCTGGGGAATTAATCAGTTAAACAGGAAATTTGTTTTGGGGCGTTTCTTGACTGGTATTGGGGGGGAGTTAATAAAAAATAAATCAATAAAATAAGAAATTTGTATGCAAAGTGATAGAGACAGGAACCCCCTCACATAAGCTGCCATTGTGGTGGACTGATACTTGACTTGATAGAGTATTTTGTAGAGGATGATTTGTTAGATTTGTTGTTAGAAGCCCAAGCCCTGAGGGAACATTGATTTGTAGGACTTAGACCTGAAGAAACATTGAATTGTAGGACATAGGCTTGTTTGGCACAAGCCCTAAGGAAACATTAATTTGTAGGACTTAGGCTTGTTAGAAACAAGCACCCAAATGTTTTTATTTTTTTTTATAGGAATATGTTTTTATTTATTGATTGATTGATTTATTTATTTTAAAGCACAAGCCCTAAGGGAAAAAATGCCCTACTGTCCTAGTACCAGCAGGTGATGTCATTTTGGCCAGTGGCCATTGGTCATTGTTAAATGCCCTGATATAAATGCGGAATTTGAGACTGCTGTTCTTGCTGCTTCTGTTGAGTTGTTTAAGCAGCAGGATGATTATGCAGCTGAAAGGGAATTGGATCAACAAAAGCAGTAACATGGTTGATGGATGATGAAGGTTCCACTCGCCACAGCTAGCTCCAGTGATGCATCTGAGGTAGTAGGAGCACAATAAGTAGCCCCAGTATATGTGGAGAAAAGAAGAAGTTTGCCAATAATTCTTCTCCACCTGCCCTTCCTCCAAAATCATGGGTGTGTAATTTTTCCCGTGAGAGCAGGAACTGTTCCTCTCATCAGCAACTGCAATGTTTACAGTGTGTGTGGTGCATAACATCTGGGGGCACAACTGTATCCATACACCATGACACCAGAAACCAAGTACTGCCGATGTCACTATACTCCTTGTCCAGAACCCGCTAAGGACACATGACAACTTGATGACAGTTTAATAGTAATGATGAACCCTCCCTACCAGCATCTTAGCATATTCTGTGGGATGGAATCTATTCCGATGCCGCCTGATGCTCTGCTTGTGATTCTCCTCCTCCACACTGGCATGTGTGCAATGGGTGGAGATGAACTGCCACATCCTATCATGAACAGAGTGGCTATCATTTGGCAGGGGAGGTAAAGATGAACAAGGTGGATTGGCAGAAGATGTAGTTACCCTAGAGGAAGAAGGTAATGGCGAGCTAGTTGTTTCGCTTGTCATGGAACTTCCAGTCTCTGTCTGGGTTTCTCTATTCTTCCTCCTCTTTGATCTCCGCCTCGCCCCTTGTTGACTTTCTGGAGAGTCAAGGGGCAAAGCAACAGTGGTGTTTGATTCCTGCTGTGGGTGTTTGTGTTTAACATGTTTAACATAAATGTCATGGTGTCTGCTTTTCATTTGTGATATCAGGACAGTTGTGTCATGGCGCATTCCACCCTTTCCCCTTCTCAATGACTTGTCACAAATGTGCACATTGCCGTTGATGATGACTGCACTGTGCCTGCCAAAGATAAAAATAGTCCCACACTAATGACTTCAGGGAATAGGGAGCAGGTGGAGAAGAATGGCCTCTTTCTGCTTGTCCTCCACATTCCCCTTCACTGTCTGTGCTGGCAGCGGATGATGTTGCTGCGGTTGCTGCTACTGCCTCAGAATCAGCACTGCAAATAGGACAAGAAGTATTGCTACTACTGGCAAGTGGAACCTGTCCTAGTCCCGCATCACTTGTTGACCCCATTCCCACTGTGCCTACAGTGGTCTGTGGCACACTAGCTTACTCCTCAGCATCCTACTGCCCGTGCAACTCAGCAGCAGCAGGTATTAGAGAAGTTGCAAATTCCAAAAGCTCATTGCTAGTGGTGGTGGTGGTATTGATGTCCTTCTCATCCCTGTCTCCCATTCCTTCTCAGTTTCTGCTAAAAGGTCATCAATGTCTCTTACACCCCAGATTCTCCACCATCATCATCACCACCACCACTAGTCCCTACGTGCTGCTAATGCTACTCTATTATAGACATGTCACTGCTGCTTGGAGGAAGTGAAGAGAAATGTGATAGAGGGTCCCCTAATGTCACACTTGTCATTTCTTTTTGGCCTGAAGAAGGCAGACTGACAGCAGTAGCAGCAGGCACAGGCAGCTGATCTGTGTTCCTACTGGTGGTGGTGGTATTAATTCTGCGTCTGCTCTCCCCCAGCACCAGTTCTGGCCCCTTCAGTATCATGTTCCACTTGGACACTGTAGTGAAGGCATGGAGAGGAGGACTCCCCGAGCCAGAGAAATGGAGTGGGCTCCCTTGACCACTAGTCTGGACACTCTCAAATGCTTCCCCTATCACTCCCCTAACACTAGTCCTACCGGCTGCTTCACCATTACTGCTACTACTACTAACACAAACCACATCAATTTCAGCTTCAGAGTCTTTTTCCTCACAGTCATTAGTAATATAGTGACTCTGATTACCTCCTCCTCCTTCACTCCTAACAGTAACAAACTGCTGGACCTTCTTAGTAGTAGTACTAGCAGGACTGCTTGGGATGGCAAGTGTGACTTAGGGTCCCCTGTTGTCTCACTAGGCATAATCTTCTCCCCCCTCCTCCTGAGTATCACAAGACACACTAGCAGCTTCAGCACTGGTGGCAGCAGCTTCAGCACTGGTGGCAGCTGCTTCAACACTGGCAGCAGGCACAGCACTGGTGGCACTGGCAAAAGGGGCAGCATGTCTGACAGCAGACACAGTATTAGTGGCAGCAGGTTCAGCACTGGCAGCAGTCACAGTACTGGATGCAACAGGGGCAGCACATCTGACAGCAGGCACAGTATTGATGGCAGCAGGTTCAGCACTGGCTGCAGACACAGCACTGGTTGCAATAGGAGCAGCTTGTCTGACAGCAGGCACAGAATTAGTGGCAGCAGGGGCAGCACATCTTGCAGCAGCCAGCTGACCTGTCCTCCTCACACTAGTACTACCCTTTTCTCCTTCCCTTCCTATTAAATTCCCCAAGATCCCTTGGCGTGATTTAGGTGAACTGGAGAGCTTTGGTTCAGTAGTGCTCACTTCCTCCTCCACTGACTCAGTGGACACACAAGGGTCCTTCCAGTTCCTCCTTTTAATATTTTTAAACCTGCTCATAGTGGTAGTAGTCACTATGAGCCTCTCCTGCCTCAAGTTTTCCCCAAGATCACAGCAGAATAGCACAGCACGTCTACCTAGGTCTGTAGCTGCTTCTATTGTGTTTGACTTTTGCAAATACGTAACATTTTTATAGCGAAAAGGTGAAAACCACGTAAATAAATGGGCAGAAACTTTCTAGCCATTGAAAAAATGGCGAACAATTTTGGACAATGGCAAAAATATGCAAACATTTTAATCGCTAGTTTTAAAGTGGATTTTCCCACAAAAAAGTGGACAACAGAGTGGTTTTTGCGGAATTTCTCAAGGGAACACAGCAAGATGGGAAGTACCCTCTTTTTCTAAAGCCAGTGTGATTTACTGAACAGTATAAATGTTTTATTGTGAGCTATTTATAAATATCCTATATAACAATTCGCTAGGATGTTTGTCAGAAGCCGTCATGCACAGTAGAGACTGCCCGAATGCACAGAATGCTGGGAGGTGTAGGAATCCTTTCAGGCCATCTCTACAGTTCATGATTGAGTTGGCGCCAGGACGCAGAGCAGGACCGGCCTCTTAACCCTTTGAGGGCCAGAGGGGTACGAATTGCTTTGCAATGCATTGAGTACCCCTCTGGCACTCAAAGGGTTAACAGCACCAGGACCTTAGCCTGTGTACATGGGCTTTTACACTAGTACACACATAATTCAAATTTAGCACATAGCTCCAGTTCCTCCCTTTTACCCTGGTGTTCTTCCCCTTTTAACCGCTCACTAAATTGATACATTTGTATCGGTGGGATGTCGATGACATCTGTGTCTGCTTTTTCAGAGATGTGTATAACGGATCCCAAAGCACCGGTTGTCCATTTAGCAAGTTCTGTTTAGGACTCAATTTATATAGTCACCCCATCTCATTCATTCTGATTGTAGCAGGCTTCAGCCCGTATTGTGCATTTGTTAGGAAGCAACCATATAGATTTTATTGGGTGTATTAGCCACATTTTGTCCAGCTCTCACTGTGGGAATACCACTTCTTCTGTTCATCTTTTTGTATTTTGTCAGTACAATAGTATTTTACATGCATTATCCTGTATAGTTTATTTTAATGAGATACACTTTAGGGGGAATTATGTCACTCTCGCTGTGAGATCCTATATTGGTGCCTCTCTATAGGCGAAGTGTATTTTCAGTGTGCATTTAGTTCTACTTGTTCTCAAATATCTGCCTTAGCTCATGCACCAAGGCAGAAGATTACACTGTATTTGTGAGTGCTTCCCTTTTGGTGTTTTCTATTTAGAAGTGGATAGATAGATAGATAGATAGATAGATAGATAGATAGATAGATAGATAGGAATATACTTTATCTTTATATAATATATATAATATAGGCAGAGTATGAACTGCACATTAGTTTCGTAGATGCCCCTCCTTGGGTGGAGACTGAGAAATTGGTGTTTGATGATGTAAAATATATTATTTAAACAAGTTGGATCATGTTTTCTCTAGTTAGAGATCTCTGCACTGCAGCCTGGTTGAGAATCATTGATCTAAAATCTGTTGGGTCTCATATACATAGAAAGAAGTTGCAATATTTGGGGGCAAACCAACTGCACCATTAGTAACAAATAAAATATCCTGTTGATTCAACTGGGCAATTTAACCCCTTGAATGCTAGTGAGGTCTCCAGCATACTGCTTTGCAATGCAAAGGAGAGCTCTCTAGCACTCAAGGGTTAAAGGAGAAGTAACAGCTAATAATAATACCCCCCAACACACACACATTTACCTTATTATGGCCATAAACCCCTAATGGATATAATCTTCATTCACACCTGGATGTTATGGAGGAGGACATGACAGTTGCGAGACATGACAGTTGTGAGGAGGACATTGGACCTCAAACTCTTTTCGCTGCAATGGTAATTTTTATCATTTAACTCTGAGTGCCAGAGGGAAATGCAACACATGGCTTTTGCACTGCACACCTCCCTGGCATTCAAAAGATTAAGAACCAAAGAGTTCTGTGATACATTGCTACACAAATCATCCCTCTGGTCCTTTAACCCTTTGCGTGCCAGAGATGTATCTGATGCAGATCCCTCTCGGGCACTCAGAGGGTTAAGGGTTAAGTTGGTTCATGTATTCCAACCTGCTCCAGTTTGAAAAACTGCTATCAACTGCCATGTCCACCTCCATGAACATGACATTCAGGACTGATTGAAGATGTTATCTCTTTAACAAAGGCACACCAGCAACATTCATAATAAGGTAAGTGAAGGCATATTTTTATGTATTATTTGTGCTTTAAAAGCCTAATTTAAAACAATGAGATGGGAATATAGCACAGTTAGTTTCCACCAGAATCCCTCTATGTTGATCTTGTGCATATGGCCCATTGTTTGCTGAATCAGCCCCATTGAATAATAAAGGGTTAAGCAATTAAAGAAACCCTAAAAGCAACTTTGGAGATTATAGAAAGCACTTTCAAAATCACCGGTATGTTGTATTAACCATTGTGTTTAATTAGATAATTCATTTTGGAGTTATGTAGATTTCTACATTGTACTAACGTACAATGTCTTAATTATATAAAAGTAATATTGTAGACCATAAAATAAGAAATCCATCGATGCAATTCCTATCTCTCAACCTTTATAGCTTGAGAGATGGAGCTTTCTAAAGTTCCCCCCTCTCTGATATCAGCTGTAAAGATGACAGAAGGAGATCGGAAATAGGGTGATTTAAAAAGAAATACTTCTTTGGAACGGTCTAAAAAGTGTGCTTGCACACCAAGCACACTTTGTAAACCGTTCCAATGAAGTATTTCTTTTTAAATCGCACTATTTTGGCTCTGCTGAAGAGCCACCTGTCGGTCCCTGATGTCAGGAGAAGGGGAAGGATTAGGGAACTTTAGAAAGCTCTACTCTCAAGCCGTAAAGGTTTGAGAGATAGGAATTGCAACTATGGATTGCTCGTTTTATGTTCTACAATATTACTTTTTATATAATTAAAGGGATAGTAATACTTAATTATTACTAATTCCTAGATTAAAGCCATAATAAAAATAAATGTATTGCCCCCAGTGTCATTTCTCAAACCTTTATGGTTTGAGAGATAATCGCTCCTAAAGTTGCCCTCTCCTTCCCCCTTCCCTGAAGTCAGCGTTGTAGCTGACTGAAGGGAAATCGGGTCTTACGATCATCAGGCTGCTCTGCAGCAGAGCCACGATCACGTTAATAAAAAAAAAATCTTTCACTAAAACGGTCTTCTACATGTGCTTGCAAACCAAGCACACATAGAAGACCATTTCAGTGAAAGATTTATTTTTTATTAATGCGATCTTGGCTGTGCTGCAGAGCAGCCTGAAAGTCGTACGACTGGCTTCCCTGCAGTCAGCTAGAACGCTGACTACAGGGAAGGGGGAGGGAGAGGGCAACTTTAGGAGCGATTATCTCTCAAACCATAAAGGTTTGAGAGATGACACTGGGGCAATACATTTATTCTTAATATGACTTTAATATAGGGATTAGTAATAATTAAGTATTACTATCCCTTTAAGACATTATTATCCCTTTAAGACATATCATGCAGGCACTTGCTGTCTTTGCACACTACCTCACCCACTCATTGACATTTAAATCTTTCAGTGCTAGGGGAAGTGTCAGTAAGTAGGGGAGGTAATGTAGGGCTAGGACAGAAACGCCCGTATGGCATGCCTCCGTTAACATAATCTATACATATTAATAATTCAAATTTGTTTTCTAAATAAAAAAAGGGTAATACAACATATAGATGGTTTTAAAAGCTTTTTCAAAATCATTAAATGTGTTTTAAATGATACAGAGGTCTCTGATGCATTGTTTGAAACACTTTAGGGGCCTCCCTGGCATACAAGAGGTTAAGAGAATGTGGACAGAAAATAAAATCTGCCAGTTCATCTCCATTGGCATCTGATGTTAGCCTCTAACCCGAGTGGCTGCTAATCAGCATATGCAATACAGTATATAACTGCTGTAATGCTTACTGGTAGATGATCTCCAACATCAATAGTATTTAACCCAACAATTCTGATATGTCATCTCCATAGCATTGAAATGGAAAAAACATACACTAAAGCTATTTTCTCTACACCTTGTTTAACAAGTTGCCCTAAATTATGCATAGAGGAAAAGAACATCTTGAAATGCCCATATGTCCTCCGTTTGGCACAAGCAGGATTAAGGGGAGTAATTTTGGCATACGTAGCTTAGAGAACTGATTTTAGGCAGAACATAGGGCTTTCAAATCAATTCTACCTCCTGATTTATCATGAAATTGTACATTAACCCTTGTGTTTCAATATATCTTTTTTATTTTCTGTTGAGTTTTTGATTGCACATCAATGTTAACTTTCTCATTTTGATTTTAGTTACATCTCTGCAATGTCATTCATGTATAAAAGCAAAAAATAATACTGAATGCAACCAGAATCCATTGGAGAATTGCCCAGTTCACTATACTATGTGCTACAGTGAGTTTTATGAAGACATAAGTAAGTATTCACAGGCCTGTAGCATGGGTGTATTTAACAATTCTTGCCAAGCAATAAATGATTCATTAATTCCATGATCAGTCTTGTTAAGATAACTACAATAATAATTACTCAATAGTACTTTGTTGTTTATGATACTTGAAACCATTGTGAACAATCAAGCTTGCCAGCTTGTTTTATGTAATATTGACTGAGCATATATAATTATTGTTGCAATTTTAACTGTTTGGATGCTAGAAAGGACTCCAAATCATTATTCGGCTATGTGTTTCAAGCAACAGGTTTGTAATAAGAGTATTCTACATATAAAGAGCATATCCTAATGCATTCATTTGCACTGTGGAGACTGAGGAATGAACGCAGGGAGCCTGTGTGCATGTCTACATTCATGTTAAATGAACTTCTACTTCCCCCCCTTTTGCTCTGAAGGAAGAAATAAGATTCCTGTACTAAGAAGGACTGGAGTATGGAGAAAATCAACTGTGCCATAGAGGAAAATTAAAAATGCCTTTTCACATCAGTGGGGCTTTAAAAATTACAGTCAACCTCCTTTTTGACTTTACATATTAAGCAGATGCAGAATATGTAAAAACAAATAGCCTATATTGTGTCAGACTGGAGCACTTAGGGCCTATCAGGAAACATTATTTTTAGGGCCCACTAATACACAGAGTAATCATAAATAAATTATATAAATGGGATGAGAAGATGGAAGATAGGGGATACAGAAAGTTAATAGAAGGAGAAGGTAGGGGAGATATTAGCGATATGGGGGGAGGGAGAAGAAGAAGTTAGGAAAAAGAAGGAGAGAGAGCGAAAGAAGTGGGACAAAGGGAGAGAGGGAGGGTAGGAATAAGAAAGGAAATGAGGAAGAGAGGAAGAAGAGGGAGGAAGAGAAGCTGGAAAGGAGGGTAACAGAGGGAAGAATGGTTGGAGTAGCTAGAAAGGGGGGAGGATGGAGCTGGAAAGAGGGAGGGAGGGGGAAAATTGAGAGGGAGTGAGGGAGAAGCTGAAGAATAGATGAAGGGAGAAGCTGGAAGATAGATGAAGGGATGGAGGGGAAACTAAAAGAGTGGGGGTTAAGGGAAGGAGAAACTGAGAAAAGGGGAGGGTATGCATAAAGTAAGAGAATGGCAGAGCCAGAGGAAAGAGGGAAAGATGAAGAAAGTAAGTGAAAGAGGGAGGGAAGAATGTAAGGAGGGTGAAGCTTGTGAAGCTAGAAAGAGGGAACCAGAAATACGTAAGAAAGAAGGATATATAGAGTGATAGTGAAAGGGAGAAGCTGGAAATAGGGAATGAGGCCATAGCTGGAAAGAGGGTGGGAGGGTAGCGGGAGTAGCTGGGATATGGAAGAATGAAAGGAGTGAGGGAGGAAAGGATATAGGAGAGAGACAGTAGAAGAGGGACAAATGGAAGAAAGGAGATGCTAGGAAAAGAGGAATAAACTGAGAACCTTGTAAGAGGGTGGGGAAGATGAAGAAGGTGGAAAGGGGCTGGGTGGGATGGAATGAGGGAGGAAAGAGGAAGAGTGGAGCAGGAATGAGGCTAAGTGGGATGGAGAGAGGAAGAAGTTGGAAAGTCAAAAACGGATGTTGACTATCATTCTAACACTTAGAATGTTAGAGTTCTCTTTTTCAGAAAGCACTGGAAAGCTCTCCAACATTCAAGCAGATGGAAGACCAGTTTATATCAATGGGGTTTTCTGTGTCCTATGGTACACTTGGTTTGCCTCAGAATTGGTCAAATTCTTCACAGTACATCAACATTTTCACTATCTTAAATCCCCTTTTTCCCCATAGGGCTGAATACCATTGCAGCTTATTTCTAGATCTCCGAGGTTTCAATAGGAATCATTCCTACTAGGCTAGATGATTAACCCTTTGAGTGCCAGAGGGGTGCGGAACGCATTGCAAAGCAATGCGTTCCGTACCCCTGTGGCACTCAAAGGGTTACGACTATACCAGCCACGCTATATTTTGCAATCAGACACTCGATTACGACAGATATTTGAATAGCTTAGAAGGAAACACCCAGCATGAAGTACATTTTAGAAATCAAAATGTCTTATTTTAGGAATGTTGATTTAATACCATCTTTGAGGACACACAAGTTCTGTCCTGCCTTTTATTTGCTATGTTTTATATTACAGTTAAGGGTTCACAAAGGTGTATAACAGCATTTAGAACAGGTGTTTGCATCTAACAATAAGGCATGTTTTGTACCAATACCCTCACAGTTAAAGAGATAGTAATGTCCAAAAAAACTCTGCATACGACTGTTTGTAATAATTTGTTATAATGCATAGAGATTTTATCATGTTGCCTTCATATACTTCTTTAAATTTATTAAAAAGGCTCCCCTTCCAGGTGGAAATAAAAGGTTCTTAAAGGGTTAATTGTATTTAACCCAGTCTTTCTCAGGGATACAATATACAATAATACATTGGAATAAAGAGAGCATTAACTGTGCAATGCTTTGTTAAAGGAACACTAACACAAAAAAAATGAAATAGGTTGATAAATATTACAGCAAGCAAATTTAAAACATAATTATTCATATGTTACATCCCTAAAATGATCTGCTTTAAATTACAGAAAGATCTTGGTAAGGCACCCTGGTGTTTTTATCTCCATGACTCCACTCACAGTACTATTCACTGTGTCCTGTTGCAGAAAATGTGCTTAGACTATAAAATACAGGCACAAAAAACTCTTAACCCACTGATATCTAGGGAAATCTCCAACTGTTTGCTTTGCTTTTGCAAACTGTTTGCTTTTTTCAATTGGAGACCATGAAAGGGGTTAAATTATAGCCAGTAAAGGGGAATATAAACTGGTACAGGGATATTAGATTGCGGTGGTCACACCCATTATTCAAAATGCTTGTGACCACCACAGCTGAGGTGATCCTAAAAATATAGACTTGTAGTCAGTTTCCTGCTCTTCCTAATCAGAAGTCTGGCACTGACCACCACATCTAAACTCCTTGGAGATGCTTCTAGAGATAAATAGGAGAAAACATGCAAAAAAGAGGGCACAGCTAAAAGTCTCACACTTGTATGGTCTGCAAGAGAATGATCTAGGAAAAAATGGGGGAATGTATAAATATGATTCCTCACTTTGGGCCCCACACCTTGTAATGCCAACTTTCCAAGCTACTGACTGAATTTCTCCAATTAATTTTGCTTGCACTCAGGGTGGGTGAAACAGGACATTCTATGGGCATTTTTTTGGTGCCCCTTTTCTCTCTGCATTGTTTAATGCCATATATTGAATATTGCATAAAGAAAATGGTGTAACTTTATGCCATTGTCCTGTACATAATAATGGGACAGTGGAAGGAGTTTGCTGCATTAAAGCCTTCACAATGGCAGAGTGCGACTTCTTTTATGGTAGATTTGTACATTCAGTTCACTGGGGCTGAAGAACTAGGAAAAAGTCAAGCAGATCTGGAGGAAACCATCTACACAGTAGGGAACAAATAAACATTCACATTGATTTAATTTGGGCATAATTATCTCCAAGAATTCTAGAGATGCTTCACAATGCTTTGGCGACCTTTCTAGCATTCATTTGGTTAAAAGCCAAAATTAACTGAAATTATGGGAATTGTTATTTAATCTCTATGTTGCACCTGCTTTGCTCCAGAACTGCACCAATTTTCCTAGGTGGTGCATCAACTCCACTGTATGTAAAAGTGACATTGTCATTGTTGTATATTAGGCAGTAGGTACAAAGAAATGTTTACATTGTATGAGATAGCTTTACAGGTTTTGAGCAGCTTTCATTTACAGTTTGGTGGCTACAGTATGTAAAAAAACATTTGTGAGTCAAAATGGCCACTTTGTGTTGCGTGCACCAACGGTTGGACAGTGTGGGTGTTTGTGGATTTGCTACTCCTCTGTCATGTGCAGAAGAAATAGGAACAAAACACAAATACTTTTTACTCATGCTCCTGGGTTGTGCTCCTTTGTGCTTCCGATCACACACTATATTAAGGTGAACCATTACCTGCACAGCTTTTGGTCTCAATAAATGTATATATTTAACCCTGGCACTCAAAGGGTTAAACTGCCTATGCCTTTTTGTTTTGCAAACAGCTGAACAGTTTTAGAGATTTTTGATTTAATATATAGGGAATGCACTCTCAGCAGAGCTTTATTCTCTGACTTGGGGCTTGATCCAGGTAGCACCATTAAAAACAAGTACCATGGGTAGCTTCAAATCACAGTCAGGTATTCTATTACCTGCGCTGTGACACACTATCAAATGGTATAAATGTCCAACGGGTGCTGAATCTGCAATTCAATTACATGTGGTGGCTAGTAACATGGGTTAAGGGACACTCTTTTATCACTTATCACTAGTGATGAGCGAGCGTGCTCGGCCGATGCTCGGATCGGCTCGAGCATCGCTCTGCTCGGCACATGGCGGTACTCGTCGAGTACCGCCATGTGCTCGCCCGACATGTTCGGGTGGCGGGGATCTGTGCCGGAAGAGGCACAGATCCGAAGAAGCTCCGCTGGACCACCAGGGACTGGAGGTACGGGGGCATTGCGGAGATGAAGGGGGCATTGCGGAGATGAAGGGGGACATTGTGGAAGAGGGGCATAGACTCTATGCCCCTCTTCCACAATGTCCCCCTTCATCTCCGCTATGCCCGTCTTCCACAATGTGCCCCTTCATCTCCGCTATGCCCGTCTTCCACAATGTGCCCCTTCATCTCCGCTATGCCCCTCTTCCACAATGTCCCCCTTCATCTCCTCTATGGCATAGAGGAGATGAAGGGGGACATTGTGGAAGAGGGGCATAGCGGAGATGAAGGGGCACATTGTGGAAGAGGGGCATAGCGGAGATGAAGGGGCACATTGTGGAAGAGGGGCATAGCGGAGCTGAAGGGGGACATTGCGGAGCTGAAGGGGGCATTCGGAGATGAAGGGGGCATAGCGGAGATGAAGGGGGCATTGACCAGGCACCCTCCCCTCATCAGAGCAGGGGGTGCCTGGTGTCGCCCCATTCATTCCAATGGGGCTCGGGTGCTCGGCCGAGCACTCGAGCCTCAGGGGGTGCTCGGTCAGAGCACCCAAGCACCCGAGCATCGTGGTGCTCGCTCAACACTACTTATCACTCATTTATTTTGACTGACTCGCCTATGTAAAACAGGGCAATCCTTAATTCTTGATGTATTTGCAGACCTAATGACTGATTACATTAATTTGTAGCACACTGTGGAATAATAATGGCTCAGCGCAGAAGCTATCATAAAGTGCAATACTTTGCCACCAACAAGTACAATGTAACACATTTATTTTAATCTTTTAATTCTCATTAAACAAGTTAAACTTACTTTAGAATGAAAGGTCTGACCTTAACCCTTTGAGTGCCAGATTAGTATACAACGCATTGCAATGCAATGCGTTGGATACTTCTCTGGCACTCAAAAATTTTAAACCGGAACAGCTGGAACTGAGAATAAACGTGTTAAATAGTAGCTGAATATGTATGCATAACATGCTTTACCCTTCACGTGTTACATTTCTAATATTTCATCTCCTTTTGTTTAGTCAAAAAGAAAGAGATCACAAAAAGATGTGCCAATTCCACTGACTGTGATAAGAGCAACTTCAATGTGTTGGTGGCTGAAAGGAAAATAAGCTGCTGTACTGGAGATCGCTGCAATTCTCCTGATAATGGACAGGGTATCGTGAAAAGCAATTTCATCGTGGCAGCTACAGCAATTTTGGCACTTACTATGATCAAGAACATAATGTAAAAATGTAATTTCTCCTGTAGAAATGTAATGGTGTTTTTGCATCATAAAAGGTGGAAGACCAACAGCTGATTTCTATACCTCTAAAATAGACAAAAACAAAACCCTTGAAGGAACAATAACAACTAAAATGAAAAGGGGGTTATATAAACTTAAATAACCTGTACTCCCGAATAGCATCCCTAAAAAAGCTCTAATCCTATATAATAATTCGCTAAGCGTATGTTTGTCAGAAGCAGTCATGCACAGTACAGACTGTCTGCGTCTTGGCTGATAACGGAGCGGGGCGCTCCAAATTCAGACTGTAGTCCTCTCTGTGCACCTAAGGTGTGCAGAGAGGACTACTGTCTGATTTCGGAGCTCCCCGCTCCGTTATCAGCCAAGGAGCAGGCAGTCTGTACTGTGCATGACTGCACCGCGGCTGTTGCTGGGCGGCACTATGGCCCGTGTACACAGGCTCTTCAACTAGTCAGTAACACACGCCTAAAATCTAATCTAATTTGTGCAGGACTCAGGCAAGTGCACACGTAGACACCAAGGGGGGCTTGAGCACCTGCCCTTTTTGTCCAAAGTGCCCTGAGAAGTGCCCTTTTTTTCATTTGAGCCCCTGCCCCCCAAAATGTCTGTGCACGTCCCTGGCAGGACTCTAGGACTCCTGGATAGATGTCTCAGAAGCAAGAGTGCAGTATTGTCTGTAGACTTAAATTTAAGAGAAAATAATTTTGAACAGAGGAGGGGTGGATATTCGTCTCAACTCATTAACAATTTTAACTCTCTTCACGCCTCCCAAGCTGCACAAATAACGTTAACCACAAACTGTGTAGGATAGCAAACATATTAATTCAAATAGCAAATTAAAACTAAAACTTAGAGATCTAGTATTAAAGACTGTGCTTTAAAAAGAAAAGAAGATGCTAGCTTGGAGTAAAGTACGTTTAAATGTATATAACACAGATTCATTTTAGGTATTAGTGTTCCTTTAAGTCTACTTTTGCAAGATAATGTCCAGGACATTAGTTTTGACATATGGTTTTGACATGGTTAATTCATTAGATATCTCCTATGCAATAACATAACTCACAGCACTTTGCTTCTATAGGCCTACTATATTAAAGCTTAGTAAAAATTGCTTTTAGGGTCTTACACGTGATACTCTGATCCCAAAACTACAATTAGTCTAGTGCACAGTGTGTACCCACACCTCCAGGAAAAAAATATATATCTATGTAAGACTCCCAGATAAATTAGAGGCAACAAGGGAGGGAGAGGGTTAAAGGGAGAAAAGGAAACAGGGGGGGGGGAGAAAGAAAGAAAGAAAGAAAGAAAGGGAAAGGAGACAAATAAGAGAGGTAAGGGATGAACAGAGAAAGGCAAAGGGGGCAGGAGGGGGGAGAGAAGAAAATGGGGAGAGAGTAGGGCCAGTAGAAAGTAGAAGAGAGAAAAGCATGGAGAATAAAAGGGAAAGAGATAAGGACCAGAGAAAGATAAGATATATAGAAAAATGGGTAAGGAAAGGATAGAGAGGGAAAGGGGAAGAGGCAAATGAGGGAGAAAGAAGAAAAAGAGAGAGTGTGAGAGAGGACTAGTTGGGGAGAGAGGCAAATTAGGATGAGAGAGGCAACAAGGGCAAGAAAGGGAATATGGAGCAAAGATGAAGAGAAAGATAAAAACAAAAGTGGAAACTGGGGAGAGAAGCCAGTGGAGCAAGGAGCCAGAGATGTAACAGAGGAATAAGCATAAAGGGTGAACAGAGGGGAAAGAGGAGGAGAGGAGTAAGGATAAGAGAGAGAGAGAAGGAGGGAGAGAGAGGGTAGCATGGGGAAGGATGGAAGGGGAAAGGGGGGGAGAAAGAAAGGGCATGGGGGGAGAGAGACAGGCATGTGGTGAGACAAAGAAAGAGGAAAGGTGCTAACCAAAGAGAGGAACATGTGGGAACATTGAGAGGGGCAAGTGGAGAGGGGGACAAGGAAGGAAAAAAAGAGAAAAACAAGAAGTTAGACAAAGAGAGAAGAGGGGAGACTGTGAGATACAAGAGAGAGGGAGGAACAACTAAGAGGAGATACAAAAAGAGGGTTAATGGAGAGCAGGAAGACGGGGGAAAAAGGGTAGAATTAAAGGGGGAGATAGGCTGACAAGAGAGAGAGGGATATAAATATTGGGCAGGTGATGGCAGTAAGAGGTAAAAAAGCAATAGGAGTTGGGGTAAAGAAAGATTAGAGAGACAGAGAGAGAGAATAAGGAACACAGATATAGGTAATGAAGAAGAAGACAGAATTTTTCTGAATGTCATCATACATATGCCTTTGAGTTCCAGAGGGATATGCAATGCACTGCTCTGGAATGCACAACATATCCATCCCTCTGGCACTCAAAGAGGTAAATCATATTAACCATTATGTGTGCTAGAAGAGTGTCCAATGAGCAGAACACCCTTCTGCCATTCACAGTGTTAAAGAACTGGGATGCAGTGTTAGTTCCCTCCTCTGCCATTAAAGAAATACAAACATCTAAAAATGAGCTGGAGTTAAATAAAAATTACTCAGTACTCCATGCTACATCTGTAAGGCCAAAAATAATCTATCTTACATATGCGCTGAGGGAGCAGCCATTCCCGCCCTTTCCAAGGCTCCAAGTAGCACTATAATCTTAAGGTGATTGTCCAGGTTTGTCTGTAAATGGGCTGAAATAAGGTACAGTGTTTCCAAATATAAGAGAAGTGGGCACTAATCTCAATAAATTAACTAACTTCAGCTCTTTTGTCTTATTACAAATGTAATTATCTCTGAATAGGACAGTTTATACATGTTAAAAAAACAAGTTTTATAGTTCAAGTATATAACAAGGATAGCTCATTTTAGATAAGCTAGCTGCATATCCATATAATAATTCACTAAGATGTTTGTCACGATGCACTCAAGCTCAGTAGAGACTGCCCGTGTTGGGGAAGTCTCTACTGCGCATGAGTGCATCACGTGTAGGGCGACGCAAGACTGCAGTGAGGTAGCGGACGCTTAACCCTTTGAGTGCCAGAAGGGTACGCAACGCATTGCTTTGCATTGAGCTGCGTACCCCTATGGCACTCAAAGGGTTAACATTACCTGGACCTTGGCTTGTGTGCACGGGTTTTAACACTAGTACATAATATTTACAGATATAATGACATATCAAGTAGTTTCAGTTAGTGTTTCTTTAAACTTATATTCTTGTCACTTGGAACTGAGAGTTACTTTAGAAGTATGTGCAGAGACAACCTCTGGACACTGATCTGGTAAATAAAAAGTACAATTAGTTCAACTTACTACTGTTTTCTTTTCCTGGCCATTTCCCATGGCAGCATTCGCCAAATACTTCCCATCCGCTTTTCCTTGCTTTGAAACTCAGACATCTGGGAGAGAGAGAAGGGGTGTGCTTTATATATATTTGGTTTCCTGTGCTGGAGTGTGAAAGGAGACTTAACCCGTTGGTGAATCTCTGTCCTGGATGGCCAGCAAAGGATATTTTTCATTATATTTTTTTCTATGGGGGAAGGGCCATCCCATTGGTCCTTAAAGGGTTACATCATATTGTTTATGCTGATGCACAAAATATTTTATTAACATTTGTTGATACTAAATAACCCTTAAATATTTTTGTAAAATTAATGTTGCAGTCTTAACTACTCCCATTTAATAAAAAATTATAATTAGCATGTTTGAATATCTGAAATAAATTATATTTTCTCTTTCGGTTTCTAAATACTCAATAAAATAGTATGCTAATGGAATTTTAGATATAGTAAATATAAAAAACCTAATATTAACTTTAACCATTTGAGCGCCAGAGTATTGGTTAACCTGCTCGCACTCAAAGGGTTAAGACCTAATAAAATGTTGTTTCTAATATTCTTTTAAATCTCAAAATTTGCATGGTGTTCATAACTGCTGAAGAATTGATGTCAATGCAGAAGCACAGAGAACTAGCGATTCTGAAATTATGTTTAAAATGTTGTGGCTTTTATTTTTCAGTAGCGTAATATAAACTACAATGCAGATTATTAGACATGCTTATAGATTACAATTTACTTACAAGTTGCATTTATGATGGTCGCAAATCACAAGAAACCAGAGGATGCGCTTGTTGATGTTAACTGTTATCACAGAATTTTGTGGATTAAACAAGAAATTTGTCAGTATGTTGTTTGGAATCTCCCTATCCCAGTGGTTCTGAACCAGGGTACCATGGCACTTTTGTGTCCCCTTGACCTCAGTTTAGGGTGCCCTGTTTTTTTTGGAAAACTTTAGCAAAAAAATGTAGAGTTACCAATGTATATATATGGAAGCTGGTAATCCCAATATACTCATTTTGTTGGTCTAATTGAGAGACATAATAATTGCAATAAATCCATGTATTTGTCCCCTTCATGAAGTCTTTGAGAAAGTTCCATGAAATGCTACTCTTGTCCTTAAGTCCATAGTCTGTGTAAGGGGTGCCTTGGGGAATAAAAACATTGAGAGCTACTGCCCTAGACTGTTAGGCAGTTACCTATGTGTTCATCAGCAATAGGTTTTGCTCAAACAGCATGTCAATTTCAGACCATCAATGGACATTCACTAAAGTCCTTTGAGATGTAAAACACTCTAGTATACTTACTGACATTCAAATCACATATAATAAATTAACTTATGTCCAAAAGAAAAGTGGAGGAGTTCTTGGGCAAACCAATACCCCAAAAATTCCCATTGATTTAAATGGGTATGTTAACCTCTTGATTGCTAGAGAGATTTGAAAATCTACATATAATTCTATAAATTCTACATATAAAAAGAATTATATGTAAAAATTATTTTTATATGTAGAATTTTATGCTATATTATTGCATTTTTGAGCCCATATTTAAATTGATTGCGCTACTGATGAAGAAGCATAGCTTCGAAACGCGTTTAGCGTTGGGGCTTATTAGTATTTTCTAATTATTATTTATTTTATTGGAATAAAAAAAATTTTTTTTAAGAGGATGCAGAGTTTCTAACCATATTTGCAGAGATCAGTATATCCGAAGTAGGGCGGGTTCCAAATCCCTACTTGCCATACCGGTTGTGAGTGAGCCCAACCGGGGATTCTATATGTTGTGAGTATTTGCTCTATATATGGGATCTGGATATATTGTTGATTGGTATTGCGCCCCTTTTGGTTTTTGTTTTCTGTGTTGAAAACAAGGCTTTTTCTTGTGATCAGGTTTCCGTTGTTTTAAAAACTAAGGATCCCAGATTGGGGAAGAAGTTATCAGTTACAGAGTTTGTGTTAGCATTTAGTTTATACCGGGATGTCATCTGTTCTGTTCACCCTGAGCGCAGGGAGGAGTTGGACCATTACTTATATAGGGTGGTAGAGCTCGGGCATAAGTATGGTGGTTACAGTTTGTATGACTACCACAGGTCTTTTTCCGCTAAAGCTGCGGCTGCGCTGGCACAATTTAATACTATCTTGGACTGGAGCCAGGTGGACACGGAGCTTTTTTGCCAGCACTTTGCCGGTCTTCGTGCTCCTGTATGCTCCAGGTGCCAATCAGCCGAACATTATACTAACTTGTGGCCGGGACTATCTAATCCACCGGCTCCTCCATCACTGCTGGACAATCAGGGTGAGGGTCAGTCCACCTCCCACGTCGCCCCTAGGTATGATCGCTTGGGTAGACCTATAGTCTTTGGTAAATCTCAAATCTGCAATAATTATAATTACAATGGTTGTAGCTTTAGTGCTTGCAGACTGGTACATCTCTGTTCCTTGTGCAAACGGGCTCACTCCCGTTCTATTTGTCCCCAGAGATTATTCCCAAGATCATGACTAGGTGGGGTGAATATTGCTAACCTCAATACCTATCTTGAATCCCACCCCTCGACTGGCTTAATGGAATTTTTGATGCAGGGGTTTACAGAGGGTTTCCATTCTGGTCTTGTCACTTTACCTAGTGGCACTCTAGAATGTGAGAATTTATTGTCATCCCTGCAGGAGCCTGAGGTGGTCGATGATTTGATTAGGATTGAGGTTTCCAAGGGGTATGTTATCAGGCCTTTTGTTTCTCCCCCTTTCTCACATTGGCGAATTAATCCTATAGGAGTGGCACACAGTAAATCCGCTAATAAACCCCGTTTAATTTATGATTTGTCAGTTCCTCATTCGATAGCCATTCCTAGCCTTCATTCGCTTATTCCCTCGGAAGAATTTTCTCTACACTATTCCACGGTAGATGACACCATTCAACTGATCATCCAGACAGGAAGGGGTTTCTGGTTGAGCAAGGCTGACATAGCTGACGCATTTAAACTTTACCTTTACATCCATCACTGTGGAATCTGCATGGGATCAAGTAGTGTGGATTGTATTATTTCTCCACATGCCTTACTTTTGGGGCTAAGAGTAGCCCTAAGCTGTTTGATATCTTTGCAGATACATTGGGCTGGATTCTACTAAATCATCATCACTGTCATCATATTATTCATTATTTGGATGACTTTGTAATTATAGAACCTTCCCACTCGAGGCCGATTGGTCCAGGGGAAATTACATCGCTGTTTTCTAACTTGAATATTCCATTATCTCAAGGCAAATCTATTGGGCCCACCACTAGGCTGTGTTTCCTGGGTATTCAGTTAGACACTGTGAGCATGGAAGCCAGTTTGCCGCAGGATAAGCTCTTACTAATTCAAAGTATGATTGCCGAATTGCTGCCAGGGATTCTTGTCAGAGAGCGGAGTTACAGTCACTTTTGGGTACCTTGAATTTCGCCATGAGGATTATACCTCAGGGTCTTTCCTTTATATCTCATTTACTGTCCCTGCTCTCTGGGGATCCACGGGAAGGGAATTCGGTATTTCTTGATGATACCACTAAATTAGACCTAGACATGTGGGCGCGTTTCCTTCGGACTTGGAATGGTCCTTCTATGTTCATACCTCGTGTAACGGCCAGGTCACCTACGGTTGCCATCCACACATCAATCTCTGGTGGGTTTGCAGCAATTCACGGCGACCATTGGTTGGCCAAGGCCTGGCCTCCAGAAGTAAGCAGGTTCCCTGATTTCAAGAATACACCAGGCCTTTTTGAGTTAATACCTATTGTGGCTGCCGCTATGGTATGGGGTAAGTTCTGGATTGGGAAAACAGTCAGATTTAGGATTAATAATGAGACCACGGCATCCTTGATTAATAAAGGCCGGTCCACCTCTCCCCTAATAATGTCATTTTTGAGAAAATTGGCTTGGTTATCTTTGTATCATAAATTTAATATTATTGGGGAACACTTGCCAGGTCATTCCAATACTCAAGCTGAAGTATTGTCTTGTTTGAAATTTCAGGAATTCCATCATCTACACCCTTCGGCAGATCCCTCTCCAGAGTTGTGCCCGGAATTAGAATCCATGAAGATGGATTAAATATCTATTTACAAGGGGCACAGGCTCTCATG
Source organism: Rhinophrynus dorsalis (assembly GCA_037306005.1). Classification (NCBI taxonomy): domain Eukaryota; kingdom Metazoa; phylum Chordata; class Amphibia; order Anura; family Rhinophrynidae; genus Rhinophrynus; species Rhinophrynus dorsalis. The sequence goes on along the minus strand of CM074724.1, from coordinate 266,285,306 downwards.
CATCAGGCTCTGGCGGCTAGTACAAGAAGAAGTTATTCCAGAGCTTGGTCATTGTTTCAAAAGTTCATTAATAACCTTAGGCCTAATAATCCATTTGACATTAACACCATTTTGGCTTTTATATCCTATTGCCATTTTACCTTACAGGTGACATTCAAAACTATCAAACTATATGTTGTGGGTATTCAGCACTTTCTAGTCATGTTGGATAGTCGTCACCATTCACTTTTCTTGAGTCACCCTATTAAACTAGCTTTGAGGGGTATCAGGAAATCTCAGCAGTGTAAGGCCTCACCTAGATTACCTGTTGATAGGAATCTCTTTTGGGCTATGTGTCAGTTCCTGTACTCTAAACCATTTTGCATTGAAACCAACAATACTTTGTTGGCTACCATATTTCTGGCTTTTTACGGTTTCATGAGGCCAGGAGAAATCACTGTGGCTAGGATTTCAGATAAATTTTTAACTATTGCTGACTTGGTTCGTTTTTCTGACCATTACTTTTTATTTTTGGCATCTTCAAAAACCAATCAAGTTGGCCCCCCAACTAAAATTTATTTTAACCCCTCCTTCAATGCTTGGTGCCCGGTAGCTTACTTAGATGCTTACTTACCTACCCTTAATGATAAAGCTAGTGATAGCCCTTTGTTACCTATTCAGGGGAAACCATTAACCACGGCCACATTTATTAAATATGTCAGGCTTACTTACTAGGTTAGGCTTCAACACTAAAGGTTTCTCGGGTCACTCCTTTCGTATTGGGGCAGCCACATCGGCGTCTCGCCATCAGGTACCTGTACATATTATCAAGTATTTGGGAAGATGGGCTTCAGCCAGTTACATGTCTTACATACCTTTCCCCATGGTGGAAGTTAGACAAGCTTTCCGTAACTTGGCCTTGTAATCTCATATAAATCTCATGTAATAAATATTGGGTTACTGTGTACTTTTGGATCTGCTTCTTTATTTTTGCCCTCTCTTAAGGCCTTATTTATACGCGGCAAGGAGCACACCTCAGCCACATTCTTTGTATTTAACCTTAGGTCCGGCCACAAGTATAAGGCTATTGGTTAGCCTGAAGTTGTGGGTGGACCGAGGTAACACACTTATACCTCGGTCGGCAGCTCCCAGTTAGCATCGCGTTACTTCTGAATCCCTCCCTTGAGCAGTCCCCCCCTTTTTTTTTTTCTCTCCCTTCTTCTTCCCATAGACCCTCTCTTAAGGCCTTATTTATACACGGCAAGGAGCACACCTCAGCCACATTCTTTGTATTTAACCTTAGGTCCACTCACAAATATATATATATATATATATATATATATATATTTATTTATTTATTTATTTTTTTCAATGGCAGTTTTTTTGCCATTATCATGTATGTGTCAAATGTAAGCTATCCTTCTTCTCAAATTACTGATGCACATTACTTATTGGTCATAGAAGTGGTCCCAAGTCTGGTAGATGGTGGAAACCCTTCTTCACCTCGATCCAGCACCTCCTCCCCCTCATCTGTGCTGTTGTTAATACATTTGGACTGGCTTTCTCTGACATAGCTTTAGGATCCTGAGTGGCATATCTCCATACAGTGGACTTCATGGACTGAGGGGTTCATGAGGAGCTGCTACTACTACTGGGGCTAGATTTTGGTGCAATTCTACAACTACTACTAGGTGTCAACGGTGCAGCACTTCCAGCAGCAGCAGAGCAGCTAAGGTTGTGGGTGTTAATGACCTGTGTTGTTGCTGCTGGTTGCTCAACACAAGTGTGTGTGGCTTAGTAGGATGATGCTGATGATGACTGACAGGATGAATGTGTACTTTTTGCCATCTTTGCTTGCCCAGGGTCAGAATTTCCAGAGATTTTCTCAAACAGTTTATAGACAGACACAGTGCTCCTTTTCAGTGGTGGAAGATTGAGCCTTTCCCTTTCTGCTAACTTTTTGGCCATGACATCTCTCTCACTCTCAACTTCATCTGTATCTGAGCAAAATAAAAATGTTGGAGCGATATATTCTAGATCTTCACATCATCAGACATCAATAGGTCATCCTCAGCATCAGCTTTGCCTGCTGCATCTTGCCCACTACCCTTATATTCCTCTAAGCTCTTAGAGGTGTCAAACAATGTCTTTATACTTTTACTTTCACACAGTTCACTACTAATTTGAGGACAGGTGACAGGTAGGACCTTGAAAAACTGCATCCTCCCTAGGAGGAGAGGGATCATCATTTATTGCACGCGCTGCAGCAACAATGGCTTCAGATCATTTTGGAACTATCACTTTACTCATATGTCCCTGCCCTGCTCAATCTTTCCCCCTCTCCTGCCCCTTGAAAGTTTGCTGGACATTACTCAACTACTGTATGTGTTTTTACTCTCTACAGTACACAACTGTTGGAGTGTGATGTCTTGCCAAGGCTCTCAACAAAATGTTCAGTGTCGTCTGCTATCTATCAAATCTGCCTCAGTAACACAACTCTTGTCAGGCTCCTAGTTAGCTGCATATCACCTAATATACTTGTTTATTTATTTATTTATTTATTTTTATTTTATTTTATTTTTTTAAGTTGTCGACCCTATATTATCACAATCTGTCAAAAAGAAAATGATAACCGAAAAAAAAAATAAACTTCTTTCCCCAGATTTCCCCAACACAGAAACATTAATAGCAAGATCAGCAAGCAAACTGGACCCCAGCTGCCTGTATCTTGCAGTCAGTCACACCGAATTTTGGGGTATTTTGGCCAACCTTCTTCCTCCCTTCTTCTCCTCCAAAGTGCCCCCAGACTCCCCTAATACAGAGAACAAATGTTCTAAAAGACTCCCTAAACGAAGCTTCAATTCCCCTTTATTTGCCTATCTTCTCTAGCTCCAAAACATGCTGCTTTCTCCTCTCACAAACACAGAATGTCATGCTGTGAGAGCCTGACACCTTGTTATATGCCTGCAGCAAAAGTAGAGAAAAACTTCATTTTTCTTCCCATTGATTTCAATGCAATGAGCTAAGTGAAAAAAGCAGGAAAAGGCACTTTTCGCAGGATATCATTTGTCTAGGAGGAAGTGCCATTTTTTGCTGATTTTGGCTTGAGGCAAAAGTTTTCACCCATCCATACTTTAAAGAGGAACCCTCTTATGCCACCCAACATATTCAATTTAAATATCAAGCTCACAAGAATAGGTGGAGGTAAAATAGTCCTCTAAGATAACATTTAAGATAAGATCTTATCCATGTTAGTCACCTGATGGTGAACATGAAATGGTGGCAACCAGGTCAGACTTCAGACTGCCATCCCATGCAGGATGGGCCAAAATAACCCTAAAGACAGGCCCAAGGCACAGACCAAGCATCCCACCACAACATTCTTTATTGAAGCAAATAAAAAAAACAGAAACAATACAAAGCATGCCTACCAACTATACAGCAAGAAAATAAAAAAAAAATCTTCAACACTATGAGCTAGCTAAGATAACATATTTCATTCTTCAGCAAAACTGAGCTACAACATTAAATTAATCAATTCTGCAAAAAAAAAAGAGAATAACCCACTAACATTTTCAAACAAGAAAACAAATTGGGGGTGGGGGGGATATGTTGATTGAAGCAACAAAGGTCCAGAGAGGATGTTTTCCTTATGGCACTCACTTAAAAATTGCAGTGTTGAAAGCCCAATACAACTTCTCCTTAAATAGTACTTCCTACTGAAAAACCTCTTCCAGTTAGTATGTCCCTTTTCTAATGGGCTATAAGGCAGTTCTTAATCAAGTTTCAACATAAATTCACTCGTAATCTGTTAAAGCATTGCTAATACTTCTAAATTTCAGTGTAATCTAGACCAGCGTGAGCGCTAACAAATGTCATCATAAACATGCTGAATAATGTAATTGTACAAGCTATATACCTTCCTTCCTAGTTAACGAGAAACACACACAATAACAGGCAAAATGTGACAAAGAAGCTAAGAAGACAAGTGAATCCATACGAAGAAGATTTACATAGTTTAAAAAGTAACTAATTTGACCAAGTGAACACTGATTATAGGGACAGTTTGGTCCACTAATAGTTTACTTGTACACAACAGAACATCATATATATATTGCAAGTGGCAAAAATGTCTACTATAAACATCTGCACCCAAAATAAATAGTGCTCTGCACTTGTGTGTGTGCTTCATTAGGGATGGGGATTAAAACATACTGAGACTATATTAAGAGAATAAACTATCATCTGAGTGAGGGAGAGAGGTAAGAAAGATGCAGAGAGATAGAAAGGAAAGAAGTAGGAGAGGAGGAAGGAGAGCACAGGGTCCCTGGTCAGGGAGGTAGAGGAAGAGGTAGTGGTAGAGGGAAAGGAGTGGGAGGGAGGAGAGGTACCCAGCCAAGTACAGACCAGACAGACCAAGATGGCAGTGAGGTGAGGAGACATACACAGCCATAGACAGAGTAGGCAGGGCCTGACATCCAAACCAAGACACAGGGTGCACAACCAACAGAGACTGGAGTTGAGGATGATATACTCTGGCACCCCATGTATTGATATTATGAGAACATAAGCCTGGTCTGCAGCAACCTCCAACACTGAAGAATCCTCTTCACCACCTAGAAGGCAAGGGCAGTGAACACCATATCCAGCTACAGGTGCACCAGTGTGGGCAAAGTAGTGCTGCATGCAAGGGCTATGAGTGGTGGGTGTCCTGCACGCATCACATTCAGTGGCTGGCAGGAGATGTTGAGGAAGAGCCTGTCTTTGACATCAGTGGCAGGTATCGAAGGCAGCTATGATAATGAAGATAAAAGCAACATGGTTGAGACACCCTGCAAAGTTTCAAAACTCCCACACAAGGAACTCTACAGCCAACATAAAACCAAAGTCTATGCTAGAACCAACACAGAGGGACACAACCATGGCACTCCAGGTTTTAGACACCACAACTCCTGTGATACACAAACAGCCCTTGTATGTTTGGGGATAATCATTACGCAGCAGCTGGAGCACCAAGGTCGTGCACATAACAGCAATAGAAATGACAACAGCTGTTACACCAGCTGATATAAACACACAACCTGACTTCTTAGAACTACACCACCTGATGATAGAGATCTGTGCAACTGATGATGGCATTACTGAGAACAGTTATGTTCATGTGTTCCAAAAGTGTGTGTTATGTCTAAAACCTTCAGTGTCAGTGAGCTAACTAATGCATTGCATGGCAATGTATTGGTTATCCCCCTGGCATTAGGATGGTTAACACACTGAATCTATCTGTCTTAAAATGACACCATATACATGGTAAATAGCAAGCGGAGGCTATATGCCATCATCTGTGAAACATGCATCACTGTACTATGGTTAAAAAAAATCACAATGACAAACTATGGAGCCAAAACAAGTGATAACTGTTAAACGGGTGATGGAATTTAAGTCCAGAGGAACTAAGCATAAGTCTGTAACATGTTCTTAGAATGTCTGTGGCACATGTTCTAGCTGTTAAGATGCATTAGTGAAAGCCATGACACTTAGCAACCCAGGTCATCAGCAGAGGTTAGTGGCACACTGAGTTCAACTGCCTTAGCTCTCCAGCTGTTCGGACTGTAACTCCCACAATTCTCTACCAGCCAATGGCACAAGGAAGTTGCAATACCCCAACAAATAGAGAGGTATGATATCTGACCATAGCTCCATATAAGCAGAGCAATGTTATGCATGATGTAAAATGTGAATAAGTAGATGCTGTCCAATATCATCATCATCCAAAACAGAGCATGTTTCAGATGTCACAAGACAAACTTATACAGACACCATGCCAGAGGAATGCTCCCATATGTGTAGCTTCATTTGTTACTATGTTGCTATGTTATGTTGCTTTGAACATCTGGAGGACCAGAAGGGTGTGAAGTGCATTTCTACAAGATTCACTAAGAAACACTCTAGTACACAAGGGTTTACATGGATATTACGTCATGCTCATCATTCCTGTATGATACAGTTGCTAATCTCCATTGCAATTGAATTGCAGCATCCAGGCCAGAAACACAACAGCTTGACCAAGTTCAAGAACACACATCCTACAGTGGGGACATGGAGGAAGACACCACACTCAGGCTGCCATCCACCATCCAGCCAAGTGTGCCACCATCTGCCACCCAGAAATGGGGAAAATCCATTGTCCATCAATGAGAGTCAATAATCATCTACCAATAATGCTGACCACCAGCCAGCTTTATGCAATAGGGGCCATCACCGAGCTACCAACAATGGGCCCAACATCCAGCAATGTCCCTCTCCATGCAAACAACATCACAATGGAAATGGATCTAGCACTATAGTTATGGCTCCATCACCACAAGCTGGATGCCTCCACAACATCCCAGCAGCCAGCAGTCACAGCGGACAACATACAAGCCCTGGCCACAGGAATATGCACAGAGTGACCACTTGGAAGACACACAGAGACAGTCGCTACCACCAATGTAGAAGCAGAGAGTGGTGGAGCAGAGTGGGCCTTTTGTGACAACAGCATCTATGTGGATGGTACACAGCTCCAGTTGCAGACTCAGCACCATAAGAATATGCAGCATCCTCACAGGAATCCCCATCACCATATGATGGTGACAATGGAACACAAACCATATCAATTTACAGGTAATGCAAACAAAACCAGAGGAAGCTTCTGATGGATGCAAAGAGGTTCTACAGGAGATGTTTGTGAACCATGGAGGGATCTGCTGCCACCCTAATCAGCACTGCAGAACAGCACATTCACATGAATAGGGTTGACATGATGGGCCAAATGCTTGCAGAGTTCAGGGAGCATAATAGACTCATTGTAAAGAGGACACTGACAAATCAGTAACTCTCTCCTTTGTACAATCATCCCATCACAAACCCTACTACAAAGAGTGGTAACCAGAGGTACCTAGTGCATAGTCACATCTGTCCCAACTGCAAAAAAAAATATATACATATAGAACATATCAATGTAATGTGCTTGCTGCTGTTGAATAAAACTGCACAAGATCAACAGAATCTGTGTATGTTCCATGTCAATTTGTTCATAGCATGGCTTGTCATAATTGTGTCCAATGCATTGTACAACAATGCGTTGGTCACCACTACTGCATTTATAGGGATCACTGTGTATTGTTTAGTTTGGAAACATTGTTGAAATGGGCAACAGCTATCTCTTCTTCTGTCACAGTAGCCCATACCTCCCAATACCCATCTTTAAGAGAGGCAGTCCCTTTTGAGACTCAGATCTTTCTGTCCATCTGTCCCTCTTTCCCACCCTGGTGTTCCTCTTTTGAGGAGATCAGACTGTGGTGTGTATATAAGTGTATCACATTGTTCCACAGCACTAAAACTCACATTCATGTTTGTTTAAACTTCAGTGTGTATGGCTTAACCCTCCAAGTGCCAGAGGGGTGCACAACCCATTGCTTGCAATGACCTGTGTAGCCCCTTCACACCCAAAGGGCCCAGAATATGCTTATTTTGTGGAATAATGTGACATTCATTCCTTGTCACAGTTCAAGCCACAGTTCTGAGTGTTAAACATGGTTATCAGTTTATACTCCCAGATCTTTCTGTCCCTCTGTGCTCTAAAATGTCCCATCAATATGGTCAAAGTGGCACATGGAGAGTTAATCCGTACATTCTATAGTATCATACTAACATAGTTGATGAGGCTGGAAAAAGACATGCCTACATCAAGTCCAGCCCATGGCAAAAAAACACTCCTGTTGATCCAGAGTAAGGCAAAAAAAGCCCTCTGGAGCAATTTCTAATTTAACCTCAAGTGGGTAAAAAAATATTCCTTCCTGACTCAAAATGGCACTCAGATAGTTCACTGGATCAACATCCTATCTAATTTGAAGCCATTTGTCATAATTTTCAATATTGTTCTGTGCTAGATAGGCATTCATTGCTTTTTTGAAAGAAGTTGCATTATCTGCAAGTACAGCATCCCAAGGCAAAGAGTTCCATAGTTTCACCACCCTTACTCTTAAGAATCCCTGCCTTTGTTTTAGTTTAAAGCGCATTTCCCCTATTCTTAATGAATGACCTCTTCTTCTTAGCTCAGCTCTTTGCATAAATAATACACTGGCTAGTTCTTTGTGTCGACCTTGAATGTATTTGTAAATGGTAATTATATCACCCCTTAGACATCTCTTCTCTAATGTAAACAAACCCAGTTTAGCTAGTCTCTCTTTATAACTCAGATCTTACAATACCCTTATCAGTTTTGTTGCACGTCTCTACATATTTTCCAGTTCAACTATGTCTTTTTTAAGAATTGGCACCCAAAATTGTACTCTATATTCTAGATGAGGCCTAACCATGAATTTATACAGAGGTAGAATAATATTAGTATTTACACCTATTTTTATGCAGGCTAGTACCCTATTTGCTCTTGCAGCAGCTGAGTGACTCTGCACACTGCTGAGAAGTCTATTGTCTGTCAGTAGTCCTAAATCTTTCTCTAATGATTTCCCCAAGTCGTTTCCCATTTAGAGTATATGTAGCAAGTTGGTTTCTAAAGCCCAAATGCATAACCTTACACTTATCTACATTAAATGTCATCTGCCACTTTTCTGCCCATTCATTCAGTTTATCTAAATCCTTCTGCAGAGAGAAAAAAACATCCAGATCTGTATGTATTTTCTTACATAGCTTAGTGTCAATATCAAAGATTGAGATGCTACTTTCAATTCCCACTTCTAGATCACTAATAAATAAATTAAAAAGCATTGGGCCCAGGACTGAACCCTGCGGAACCCCACTTACAACTTTAGACCAATTTGAAAAGGTTCCATTTACAACAACTCTCTGCCATCTATCATTTAACCAGTTCTCAATCCATTTACAGATAACAATGCCCAAACCAAAGCCTATTAATGTATGCAATAAAAATCTCTGGCTAAGTACTATAATTCACTGGAGCATCAAAAAGGTAATAAATCTAACAATCTAAAAAGAGATTCTGCTCAATTATGTGCAATACTGATAAGAATATTTACAACCAGTAGAAATGAAATGCTAAACTAATTTGAATGAGTGCTTAACCTGTCATGTATTATGTATTCAGCATTCATTCTTATTATGCCTAGTGTCTTAAAAGCTTTCATTTTAGACCCACTCAGTTAGCTAATAAAGGTATTATTTTGACTCAGCTAGTCTTTTGGCACATTCATATAGCCCATAGTCAATCCTCCATTGGTGAGGGAGAGGACATTCTGGCTAAAAACCAATGCACCAGAATGCATAAAAAGGTACATGTGCACCATATTTAGCTTCCAACACCTGTGATACAGGAGACTCACACTTTGAAAGCCCATTTGTGTGAGATCCTTCTAGCATCCCATATGTTGAGTAACTGTATTATAATGAAAATAAATTGTTAAATATGTCCCTGCTGTGGTGTAGTTGATGTACATCCTGATTGACCCTGTTGCACACCAACAATAAATTGTAATATTTTGAATGTGGGCTTACCATATTTTACCAGTGAATAGGTATCCAGAGAGCAGTAAGGGGCAAGGGGTGGGATCATGTCCCATGGGGAACTTCTGCTGTCATGCCTCTGAAGTTGTCAAGAGCCATCATGCCACAGATAATTGTACTGGCAAATGAACACAGCATATATTAGTACCATTGTTACAGGTGTTTACAACCAAGTGTTGTTCAGTGTATAATGCAGATCTGGTCAATCCCTGGTGCCATGCTGTTGGAATATGATGGGGGTTGTCATTTTTGGAAGCTGTCTGACCCATCATTGAAGAGCCCTGTTACATGGCAATATGTAGATATATTTTGGACTCTGAAATAATTGAGTTTGAGTCCACATCTGACTTCTATCCGGTTGCAGTGATGGGGGAGATTTTGGACTTTTTTCAGAGGTTGATAGAGTCTGATTTGTCTCTCTTCAATGAAAGGTGGATTAAGGGATCAGATAATATGACCAAATTAGAACATGAGGCTTTAAATCATTTATTTCTGTTAAAGAGGTGGTCATAAGGAACGCTGAACAATCGCTCTGGCTTCCGGCAGCTAAGCGAGGTTCCCTAAGTGCCATTGTCAGTGTCTGTCACTGACATTACGCTTCCCTTCATTGAGTCTATTGAGACTCAATGTGTAGGGAAGCTACTTGATAGCTGTGCATGCGTACGCAACCTTCAGGTCTGTGTACCATGCGCATGATGATGACAACACCATTGGGGGCATGGGCGCCAATAACCATGCTCGTCACATGCTCTGCGCGCCAGAACACCGCATTATGCACTTTCTGTCTTGAATCGTCTCTTTGCTAGCAGCTTATGTCGGTGGCCTGTATCTGATGTAGGCAGTGTGTGGAGGACGGAGGTAGGCAGTGTGTGGAGATGGACAAGGTGGGCACTGTATGTGGAGGTGGGCAGTGTGTAGAGGTGGGCAGTGGGCACAGAGTGTGGAGGTCGGCAGTGGGCACAGATTGTGGAGGTGGACAATGGGCACAGCCACAGAGTGTGGAAGTGGACGATGGGTACAGTGTGTGTGGAGGGGGTCAATGGGCACAGAGTGTGGAGAGGGTCAGGATGGAGATGGGTGGACAGTGTGTGGAGGACAACAGGGTGGACAGGGTGTGAAGGGGGGACGATGGGGACAATGTGGAGTTGAGCAGGTTGTTAGAGGTGGACAGTGTGTGGAGGTGGACAATGAGGCCAGTGTGTGGGCACTGTGGAGAAGGACAGAGTGGACAATGTGTGCAGAAGGACAGGGTGTGGGGTTTGGCAGTTTTTGGAGGTGGGCAGTAAGGAGATGGACAGGGTGGACAGTTTGTGGAGGTGGACAGGGTGGGCAGTCTTTTTACTGTTTTCAGTCTGTAAAATGCAGTTTGAAAGAGTGGCATTAAAATGAATGTGCAGTGGCTAACCGTTCTCCCTCCCATAAAAGCATTTTTAGCTCATAAGGGAAAATTTGGCAACATCTGTTGGTCACATTGTATAACTAATTTGCTATTAAATTTGTATGCTGTGTGCCCATTTGGTTCCCAGTCCAGATTAATACATTTATTCAGCACACACACACACACACATACACATATATATATATATTATATATATATACACATACTGCACGCGTATACGTGTGTGTTTGTACTTTTGGATGCACATCCTAATGCAATTGGCTGTGCACGCCTATGAATTATATTATTGGATTTACTTATTATTGAACTGTTTAGCGGAGGCTATCGTATTCAGGCTTATGAGTCAACAGTGATATTGCTTTGTTCTGATATGGAGGATGTTATTGAATTCATATTTGTTTAAAATCTAAAAAATGTTTTCTTTATTTATTTTTTATACTTATCCCCCGTTCAGACAGCACTTCACTTGGGACTTCTGCTTTCTCATATGTCCATCTGTTAAGATTGATGATTTACTTGTTTGCAACATTCCTCTTGATATAGTTAAGATTGATATTAATGTAACAATATTTTCATTTATTATTACATGATCAATTTTCTTGTGACCTTTCTCAGGTCTTTAGTAATGTGTCTATAGTTGATTGTTTTTAATTATATATTTTAGATTGCATGATGTATTATTATGGATTGATCCGATGGAGGCTTTAGGTAGGAATTTTTCCTCATCCAATGTGTCTGTATATGAAAGATTTGGAAATTGACTCCATTCTTGTACAGCCCCGAGTGTGGTTGTTTTTTTGTTTTTGTTTTGTTTTTTTTACACAGCTGAAGGTTCCTATATATTATATTTTAGAAGTTGGCTAAATGGTGAACTGTGGCTGTGTTTTAACTATTTGGGAGCTGTTATGAGGGGGTAATTTATATAGGAAATCCAATTTGTTACATTTACTTGGTATTTATTTTGTATTTACCTTGTTTTTATGTATCTTGCAGTCACATATCTCTTTAGCTTGTGCAATGAGGTTGCATACAGGTTTTGAAGGGTTTTTGTTACATGATTAGGAATAATCTTTCCCTTTAAGATGAATAAGGGTTAAGTTTTCCATTAGCAGAGTTACTTTGTATACCTCATTTCCGTTTTGCGTAAATCCGCAAGTTTATCCATCCTTTCTAAGTCTAGATGGAATAACCATTTCTGCAAAGTTTATTCAAACTTTGATCTAATTAAAGTAGTTATTGTTTCCATCATTTCCTGCTTAATTCCCGATAAATTTATACACTCTCACCCTATGCGATACTGTGTACTCTGTGTTTTCCCACATCTCCAGCACTCACCTGAGGTCCCTTCCGCAAACCTACTCATCACCGACGGCACTAAGTACCAATGGTGGATAAGCTTGCAGTAGACCTCCTGAAGGCTAATTGAGTGTGCAGCCAGCCTCACCTCATTCCACACTTTCAATTGGAAATGACTCATTAATCTCAGACTCTCATCTTTTAATTGAAGGAACTTCAAACTCAGCTTGATCCCTTAATAAACTAATCAAGCTAGCAATTAATATCCTGTCTCACTTTTTTACTACAAAAATATCCAGCATACTAGGAGGCTCCATCCGGTTTCCCCTAAAGAAGGCCTATGGACAGCTCTGGTCCTGGGACCATCAATTTCCATAGGATGGTGTAGCAACAGCGCCACTGTACAATTTCAGGCCACTGTGATATTGCACCTAAAAAATTCAACTTTGAAAATTAATAACTTTGGAATGAAACACCTTTCAGCAGTGGTAGTACTCTTGTTTTTGTCAGGGGGATAACCCCTACAACATATTTTTTTTTACATTTTAAGTATTACTATCCCTTTAAATGCTTTAAACTGTATTGCATACCTCTCAGGCACTCAAAGAGTTATTTATTGTTTTGTTCCAGTTCTTTATTTTGTAACTCAGATGCATTGATATGGTGCTTAAGTCCTGATATTAACAGATCTGATGGTCACTAGTATAGGGATGCCTAGTTGCGCATGCATGTTTGTTATTTTACTACTTTGGATGTGCTGTTTTATTGATTTCAGTGGGCACTAATTTTGTACCAGTTGTGGTTTTTTAACTGAGGGCAGTATGTCACATCACAGGTAATAGTATACAAAACTTCAAACTATCGCCATTAGTTCTGTTTCCCTAACATTCCTAATAGAATCAAGCCCAAGCTGTGGCACTGTCTGAAGCACCACACAGTTAAAAGCCATACTGGAAAATCTTTAGACTGGTCTACATTTTTTTTTCAAAGAAAATGTAGTCTGATTATATTAAAGCAACTGCCACACAAAGCATGCAATCTTGTTTTATTTTTTGCAGTTCTCTATTTTAACTGTGTTTGTTTGTGCTTATATTATTCATTGTATTTTTATTTTTTATGGCCTCAACTTTATTGCTTTGGGGCCATAATGCCACTGAGCCTTTCTGGCTATTTCTATCACTGTTCTGAATGTATTTACTGATGTTAATCTGCCCATGAGCCCTAATCTCTTGCTTTGTACCCAGACCAATGTACATTGCCTCACATGTGACAAATTAAATTATTTAAAAAATCAGTTGCAAAAAAAACGCTGTGGGTCATGTTGTCCCTGCTTCATATGAATTCTTCACTTACAGCAGTGGCATAACCAGCAGTTTGGATGATCCTGGTGCACACATTGTTTGCAGCTTCATAACTTATAAATGTTACACCAGAGGGCTTAACATGAACCTACTGAGCCTTGAGTCTCATGTACCTCCTTGGATGCTGGATCCTGTTATAACTGTACCCTCTATAACTATGCCCCTGTCTTACAGAATTGATTTGTTCATCCTAAATTCTTACAAAGCAAGAAACATTTCCTCCTCGCAGTGACTGGCGAGCCTAACAAATCTGGAACTCTTTCCAAATTCAAACAAATTGTCTCCAAAACCCAATACAAGCATTCCAAACCACAATTCACTAATATCTCCAAGACAAACATGAGCTATAATTAAGTAATCAATGTGTATAGAATCATATCTATAAGTTCCTATCCGCTCATAAACACATAAATAATCTGCATAGAAAATGAACCAATTTATCACCAGAGGAGCGTGCAATGCATTAGAAAGTAATTTGTTGCAAACTACACTGGACCTTGTGGGGTTAACCCCTCTGAGTAGTACCAAAAAACTAGAATGGTGGAAATAATTAACAAATCCTAATAAAAGAAGAAATCCAAATGGCCTTTATGCATTTTTCTATTTGCCTTTTTGTTTATGTTTGCTGTTTGCAAGAGTTGACATATTAAATTAGCTCTGATGTCATGTCCATGGAGGTAGATATGACAGTTATGTTAAAGACCAAAGCGTTACTTTAAAGACCAAAGCATTGTGCAATTAACTGCACACCCCCTAGGTCCTTAACCACTTCCCTATTAAGCTTTTCACGTGATTGCACACTTTTTTTTTGCAGTTTACAATCAAATGATAATTTTGCTGCTTATATTTTATACACATATTTTCAGCAGACCCTGCAATTTCAAAACATAGTAACATAGAATTTGATGACAGATAAGAAGCAGTTGGCTCATCTAGGGCTCAATCCAATTGTCCCTGTTAAAAAAAAAAACCTCCCGCCAATAGTTTTTCAATCACAGTAAACCATCCAATTACCTGTGCTGTGAAAAATAACCGCAGGAAAAAAAACACATTGGGTGCTAAATGTTGCACCTATTTGAAGCAATGAAAAATATTGTGAATTTGTGAATCAGTTCCATGCGTTGGGCAGTAACATGCGTTAAGGGACCTCACTTTATGACAAAAAATCTGTGGCAACTGTTTTCAGAGCAAAGTCCCTTAACGCATGTTTTAAACTAACGCTGGAATAGAAGTGGAAAAAAAGCTGAACAAAGCTTAAATGACCAGTGAATGTATTGATATTGGGCCCTAAGCCCCATATCAATACATGTATATATGTATCTTTATTTATATAATGCCATACATGTATACAGAACTTAAAAGAAGTTGAAGTAAAACAATACAAAAATACAGAACTGGGTTAAGAGCATGTAGTTAAATTGCGATCATTGCATTATTTGTGGGGGAAAGTGCAGCAAGGGAACCATACACTGGGAAAGGGACCCTGCCCCAAGGAGCTTAAAATCTAATAAGAATTCACGACATACATACAGATACAGTAGGAGGATACATTCAAAGTACTGAAACATATGTGTAATGTAAGAAAATGTACCCTATGAGTGCCAGTGGGGTATTCAAAGCATTGCATACCTCACTGGCACTCACAGGGTTAATCCAACTAAAACGAACACCATCCCCCGAAAATAAACATTTACCTGTAAGTCTGCTGTCCAGTGGGGTCTTCAGAATCCTGGTCATCCACTGTAAGTAGGGATGGGCAAAAGTTGTTGCCGTGTTTCCGCGAGAAAGTTTGCAAAAAACACATTGTTCTCTGCTTTTTCGCGGGAAAATCCGCTTTAAAACTAGAGATTAAAATTTTCGCATTTTTCGCCCATTGGCCAAAATTTTTCACCTTTTTTTAAATACCTATAAAGTTTCCACCCATTGATTTAAGTTGTTTTTGCATTTCTGCTATAAAAACGTGACATAATTGCGGAAGACAGAGACAATAGAAGCAGCTACACAGCGAGATAGATGTGCTGTGCTGTTCTGCTGTGATATTTTCGCAAAATTGAGGTAGGAGAGGCTCATAGTGACTGCTATCACTATAAGCAGCAAAAGGAGGAACTGGAAGGACCCTTATTATGTGTCCATTGACTCTGCAGTACTGAACCAATTCTCTCTAGTCCCCCTAAATCACCCCAAGGGATCTTGGGGAATTTAATGGGAAGGAAGGGAGAAAATGGAATGGGAAGGGAGGGAGAACAGGGAAAGGGGAAGGGAGGGAGAAAATGGTAGTACTAGTGAGAACAGGACAGGTCAGCTGCCTCTGCCTGCTGAAAGACGTGCTACCCCTGTTGCCAGTGCCACCGTTGTTGTTCCTGCAACCACCATTCTGTACCTGCTGCCAGATGTGCTGCCACTATTGTTGTATCTGCTGCCAGATGTGCTGCCTCTGCTGCCACTAGTGTTGTATGTGATGCCAGACGTGCTTCCCCTGCTGCCACTAGTGTCGTACCTGCTGCCAGATGTGCTGCCCCTGCTGCCACCTGCACTGTACCTGCTGCCAGTGCTGAACCTGCTGCCACCAATACTTTGCCTGTGGCTAGTGTGTCTTGTAGTACTCATGAGGAGGGGAATGGAAAATTATGCCAAGTGTGACAGAAAGGCACCCTCAGTCACACTTGCCATCCCCAAACAGTCCTGCCAGTGCTAGTACTACTACTAAGGTCCAGCAGCTTGTTAGCATTAAGACTGTAGGAGGGGGTAATCAATATCCTCATATTACTAGTGACTGTGAGGAGGAACACTCTACGGCTGAAATTGATGTGGTTGGTGTTAGTAGTAGCAGCAGTAATGGTGAAGCAGCCGGAGTGGTAGGGGAAACATTTGAGAGTGTCCAGACTAGCAGTCAAGGGAGCCCACACCATTCCTCTGGCTCTGGGCCTCCTCACCTTCCCTTCACTACACTACTACTATGATCCTGAAGAGGCCAGAACTGGTGTTGGGGGAGGAGAGCAGGCTCAGAAACAATACCACCACCAAAAGCAGAAGCACAGATGCCTGCTGCTACTGCTGTTAGTCTGCCTTCTTCTTCAAGTCAAAAGGAAATGGCAAGTGTGACATTAGGGGACCCTCTGTCACATTGCTCATCACCTCCTCCAAGCAGCAGTGAGATGTCCGAAATAGAGCAGCAGCATGTAGGGACTAGTGGGGGTGGTGATGATGATGCTGGAAAAGCTGGGGTAGAAGAGACATTGATGGCCTTTTTAGCAGAAAGTGAGAAGGAAAGGGAGACAGGGATGAGGATGGGCATCACCACTGCTACTAGCAGTGACATTTTAGAATTTGAGGAATTTGCAACTGCTCTTACTCCTTCTGATGCTGAGTTGCAAGGGCAGCAGGATGCTGAGGAGCAAGCTAGTGTTCCACAGACCACAGTGGACACAGTGGGAATGGGGTCAAAAAATGATGCAGGACTATGACAGGATCCACTTGCCAGCATCAGCAATACTCCTGGTCCTAGTTGCATTGCTGAATCTCAGACAGTAGCAGGAACAGCAGCAACATCATCCACTGCTGCAGACAATGAAGGGGAATGTGGAGGACAAGAAGAAAGAGGCCATTCTATTCCATCTGTTCCCTTCCCCCTGACGTCATCAAGGGTGTGGGACTATTTTTCTGTTGGGGCAGGCACAGTGCTGTCATCAGCAATGGCACTGTACACAATTTGTGACAAGTCAGTGAGAAGAGGAAAGGAGGGAACACACCTTGGCACAATCACCCGGATATCACACATGAAACACAGGCACCATGACATTTACTCCAAACATGTTAAAGACAAACACCCTCCACAGAAATCAAGCACTGCTGTTACTGTACCCTCTGACTCTCCAGAAAGGCAATCAGAGGAGAGGCAGAGATCATAGAGGTGGAAGAATAGAGCAACCCAAGCAGAGACTGGAAGTTCCATGACAAGCTAAACAACTAGCTCTCCATCACCTTCTAGGGTAACTATATCTTCTGCCAATCCACGTCATTCATCGTAATCTCTCTCGCCAAATTATAGCCACTCTGTTGATGTTAGGATGTGGCAGTTCGTCTCTACCCATTGCACACTGTGTGGTGCACTGACCACATATGTCAGTGTAGTGGAGGAGAATCGCAAGCAGTACATCAAGCAGCATCTGAGGAGATTCCATCCTGCAGAATATGCTAAGATGGTGGCAGGGAGGGTTCATCAATACTATTAAACTGTCAGCAAGTTGTCATGTTCCTTAGCGGGTTCTGGACAAGTGACAGCAGCAGTATTTGGTTTCGGGTGTCATGGTGTTTGGATACAGTTGTGCCCCCAGATGTTATTTACCACACACACTGTGCACCTTGCAGTTGCTGATGAGAGCCACAGTTCCTGCCCTCAAGGGAAAAAAATATATTCTAGTAACAACAAACCCGTGATTTTGGAGGAGGAGCAGGTGGATGTGATGGCCAACTTCTTATTTTCTCCACATAGACTGGGGGCTACTTATTGTGCTTCTACTGCCTCAGGTCCATCACTGGAGCCAGTTGTGGCAAGTGAAACCTTTATCCTCCATCTTCCATGTCACTGCTATTGTTGATTCCATTCTCTTCCAGCTGCCTAATCATCCTGCTGCTTAAACAACTCAGCAGCAGCAGTACGAATAGCAGTTGCAACTCAGGAGGATATTTGGGAATGGCCACTGGCCAACATGACCTGCTGGCATTATTCAGTAGGGCATTTTAATTTTTTCTCAGGGCTTGTGCTTTAAAAAAAAAAAAAAAAACATAGTCCTACAAAAAATTAAATTAAATTTGGGGGGCTTGTTTCTAACAAGCCTAAGTCATACAAATCATTGTTTCCTTAGGGCTTGTGCCAAACAAGCTTAAGTCCTACAAATCAATGTTTTCAAAAATCCTCCCCCCCCAGATACCTCTCAGCAGTTGTCAGAGTCATTCTGAGGAAAATTTGAACGGAAACTGGCTTTTATATTGTGTCTGTTCAAAATGGTTCCCAGCCTTCCATTAGCTGGGATATGGGTGTGATGGTACCAGCGGACATCCAGCCTTGGTGTCCCCGTCAATGGTCACTTCTTCCTCTTTGAGCCAGATGGACATCCAACAGCATACCACAATATACCCCAAAACTAGTGTCAGGATAACCAGCACACGCTCTGCATACAGCAAGCTTTACCTCACCAGACAACACCAGTGTAGGTTAAGACAAGAACTGCCTTTATTGGAACAAACCACACATATTTATACACAAAACCTACATTGAAATACATGGTCAGGCAGGATACAATAGGGGAGTCACAGGGATAATATAATCACAATATACAAGACAAAGGGCCAACAGAAGGTCCCAGCAATTACAATAACACAGACATGACTGCATTACTACACAAAAGTCTAGCAACAAATGGTACAACACTATACAAAGGGCCAGATGTGATTAGGTTAGCACACCACAGGGGGTCTCAATACAGTTCACAATACACTGGCTTGAGGGGCTACAATACACATTGGAAGTAACTTTGGCTAAACTTAAATAATTAACCCTTACTGCCCATTTCCTTGGAAGTAAGCCAACAGTCCATGGTTGTCAGTCTCTTTGGGTAGAAATAGTCTGAAGACAAGACACACCAATATCTCCCATAGTCACCACAGCTCCTTGTGTTCCTTGTTTAACAGTCTCAGAAAGAGGCCATACCCTGTTCCAGTGCTAAGTCCATAGTTTGCGGGCAGGAGGCTGGCCCTCAGATCCCTCCAGGAGCCAGGGGCCCAGTGGTTCCTGTGACAATGGGGTTACACACCTCCCAGCCAATCAGCTTCTGGTGGGCTTCGTCATCCCTCCCACAAGAAGCAGATTCGCTGGGAGGTGCGTCACCCCACATCCCAGCCAATAGAAGGCTGGGAACCATTTTGAACAGAGACAGGACATATATTTTTCCTCAGAATGACTTGGGTAATGGCCCAAGAAGTATCTAAGGGTGGAGGGGGGGATTTTTGCTCTACTCTCCTGTCTCCACCTTGAGCAGCAGCAGCGTACGGTTATGGCAAATATTTGGGGGGCATTTCTTATTCCAGTATAGATATACTTTTTATTTATTGTGGCATTCTATTTTGGCAGATAAGAAGGAAGAACATGAAAAGATAAGAAGAAAGAAGAGGACGCAAGATAGAAGATTAAAGAATAAGACTGGATGGTAGGTAAGTGTTATACAGCTGTGGGGTATGGATGGTAGGACAGTGTTAGGGCTAGTGTTTCACTTTATTGTTAGGGGCAGTGCACGGTTAGTGTTTGGGTGGGTGACTGTGTTTTAGCTCACTCTCAGTGTTTGACACCATGTCACAGCCTTTGATGTTTCCAATATTCACACTATTTAGCATGAGTTTTGGGAGCAAAAAACCACAACAAACTTTGGGACAAAAGTCTGGTCCCATCATTTGTTGTGGTTGATGTTGGTAAGGTAATTGAATTCCAATGGTAATACAGTGTGTATGTACCATTCGGTATCCATTTTTGCCTTACTGACAGTTTTACCAGTCTGCCCATTTTTTCCTAATGTAAAAACTTCAAACCTTATTTGGTCCTAGGTCTTGTCTTATGTTCAAGTTAGGCTTTGCCTATCTCATTCATGCTTAAATATTATTATTGTGTTGACCTTGACAACTTCTGCTGGTAAGCTATTCCACTTATCTACCATGATCGCAGTGAAGTAAAACTCTTACATTACATCTAAGCCTCTGTCCCTTTGACATGCACTTCCCTCCTGTACTTTATTGAATCCCTTCATGTATTTGAATGTTTCTATCATATCCCCTCTCTGTCTTCTCTATACTAAGCTATAAATGTTCAGATCCTTTAGTCTATCCTGATATTTCTTATCCTGTAAACCATTAATCATTTTAGTAGCAATTCTCTCTAAAGTATCTATATCCTTCTTGAGTACTATACACAATATTTTAGGTGAGGTCTAAAGATACCATTGGTTGGTGGATATCTTCTAACATGACCCCAAAACATAACCGTATTTGCTTGAAAATAAGGCAAGGTTTTTTCAATAATTTCAGCTTGAAAAAGTGACCTCGCCTTGTATTAGGGGTCACACTTTATTCAGGCTCCCACAGGATGGGAAGAAACTCGCATCCAGTGGGCATTCCAGAATGTCTCAATCCTAGTACCTTTCATTTTCAATACTGCTACTGGCAGTCTTCTTGAAGGGTGCCAGCCTCCACGCTGATGACGCATGATGTAGAAAGGTCATTTCAGGACCTTTCTATCAATATGCAGAATTCACACGCCTTGATAGAAAGGTCATGGAAGGACCTTTCTGAGTCATGTGTCATAAGAATGGAGGTGAGCACACTTCAAGGAGACTGCCGGACGCATTATTGAAAGATAAAGTTAGTGGTGGAAGAGGGAAAAAGGATTTTGGCATGTGAAAATGAGACAAAATCCTCAATATAAGGGTATCTCCTTATAATGAGAATTTTTTATTTTTTTCACACCCAACATTGCAAAAGTTGGGGGGGTCTCCTTATAATTGGGGTCACCCTGTATGCGGACAAATGTGGTAATCAATATGCAAAACATCTGTTGTTATTTTATTGAATATCAAATAAATCGAATGACAAAATATGCTGTTCTATTTTCCACTAGCAATTGTTTATGGTTCTACGTTAAATATAAAAATTATTAACAGAAAACATTAAAAATCCTTTTTTTTACATTTTTCACCATTTCGGGATCCAAATGAGGTGAACTAAACCGTATAACCCTACAAACTATATGTTTTTTTTAAGAACACACACAATTCCAATTTAAGGAACTGGTCATTTGACGTTTCTACTCCTGATGCTGGTTTGCTATGAAAACCCCAGCAGATGGTGTTAGAGCAAAAAGTTTTTTTTCATATTTACACTCTTTCACAATTGATGGAACTGCTAAATAGGAATGGTTGCAACTTTTGACCTCAAAAGATAAACAGGAGAAAAATGTAACTTTTCACCAGGAGGAAAATACATTTTTGTTTGTTTTTTTTTGCTTTTTTCACCTAGCTCATAGCATTTAATTTCAATGGGAAGATAGAATTTGTCCCCACCACATGGCAAGTTTCTCTTCTTTTCCCACAGTCATAGTATAAAAGTGTTCGGTTCTCACAGCATGCCATTCTGTGGTTGTGAGAAGAAGAGAAAACAGCACATTTTGAGCTAGAGAAAACAGACTAATAAAGTTAAGTTGAAGCTTAGTTTATGGAGTATTGTAGACAAAGAAATCTGTTCTCTGTATTAGCGGAGTCTGGGTGACACTAAGGGACAGGAAGGGAGAAAGGACTTTGATCCCAAATACCCCAATATTCAGTGTGACTGACAGGGAAGACACAGGTGGCAGTGTTCCAAACTTTTTCCTGATCTGGCTGTTATCTCTCTCAGAAAGGAGTCTGGGGGTGTGAGAAGGAAGTTTACCACAAATACCCCGAAATTCTGTGTGACGGACTGGGAAGAAACAGGCAAAGGTGACCCAAATTTCTTCCTGATCTGGCTGTTATCTCTGTGCTAGGGGAGCCTGGTGGTGTGAGAAGACAGCAAAGGTGTTTTACCCCAAACACCCTAAAATTGTGTGACCAAGTATACACAGGCAGCTGTGATCCAAGTTCCATTTTTATCTGGCTGTTAGCTCTGTGTCAGGGGAGTCTGGGGGTGTGAGAGGGGAGCAAAGGAGAATTACACATTTTTATCTGGCTGTTAGCTCTGTGTCAGGGGAGTCTGGGGGTGTGAGAGGGGAGCAAAGGAGAATTACACATTGGGCCCATGAGGCAGAGTGGTATATACTTACTTCAATATCATCCAATCAATATATGAAAGTATAACTGCATCAATACAGGTCAACAATGATAAAGTCAAGCAACATAGGACTTCCAACAAGGAAACACAATCTCCCCTAAACTATTTTCAGCTTGTATAGAAGAAATTTTCTTACGATCAATGGATACTGTCAACATTACTTACATTTTGCATTTGCTTTGCCAGTAGTCCTGAAGGACTGCAAGAATGGACTGAAGAGCTACAACAGGAAAGTAAACATTTTGGTCTGATGATGAATATCAACAAAAAAGCAAGTCACGTTTAACAAATTTACCATACCAAGGAAAACCAAAGTAGATGAACAAGAACTAGAAGAAGTGGACAACTATGTTTCCCTTGGACAGGAAATGTCAACAGATAGAAACATGATAGAATCTGAGCGAGGAATAAAATTGGGATGGAAAACATTTGGAAAACATAGTAATACTGGTTTTAAGCCAGATTTACCACTCTGCCTCTATCAATGTGTCCTCCCAGTTCTTAAGTATGGCTGTGAAACAGGGGCACTGAATGCCAAAGCCATACAAAAACCTAGGGTTACACAGATAAATATGGAGCATCAAATTCCAAATATAACAAAAAGAGACCAAAAAACATGTGCCTGGATTCATCAGCAAAGAAAGATCTGTGACATCATTGAAAGAGTAAAGCTCCTAAAATGGAAATAGCCACATAGCAAGAAACCTTAACAATAGATAGACCAAACAAATTGGAATGGATTCCACTCAATACTAAATGCCCAAGAAGAAGACCACAGATAAGATGGGTAGACAAAATTTGCAAATTTATTGGTACACAGTGGCAACAAAAAGCACAAGAAGTTGTTGGAAACTTGCTGAGGAGGCCTTCATCCAGTGGATCGACAATGGTTGAAGATGTTGATGAGATATAATTACACCCCACTGATAAGAGTTGGCATACATACTATAGCATACTGTAGGGATGTAAAAACTAGCCATAACAAAATCAGTCTTCAAATTTGACCTGTCTGTGTGCATAAAATGGCTGGCACCACGGGGAAAATATTTAGTTCTTCATTTTCACCACTTTAGAGATATTAAAGTCATTTAAAACCTGAACATTTCCTACTTTAGCCAGTACCTACTGCCAGCCTAAGAAAAATTGAACCTCATTGATATAGTTTAAAATGCTGTAGGGGATGCCAAGACCACAAAACTACATAGTTATATACATTTTAACAGTATTTCTTATTAAATTTTTTTACATTATATTGATTGTCAAATTACTCCAGAAGTCCTCATAAGATTAGATAGGCATAAATACACTTGTTTGAAAGAAGAGCATAACTTCTGAAGCAAGCAAGAGCAGGAGACCTCATCTTCCCTAAACTGATTTTCTTTCAATTATATGATTTTGCCAGGTGAATGAATGAGCATTGGTTATGAAGATCTAAATAGACACGTTAAAAAGGTAAAAGGTGGTACCATGTTAGCTGTAGAAAAAGCATTAGTGTGGTAAAGTAAAAGTGATACCTATATTGGTTATGTGGCTCTAGGTAGAATGCTTGTATCTGGGGGCCACTTAGCCAAAAAAGGTATCTCTTTTGCTCTTCCAGCCTCCTGCTCATTGGAAAGGGGAGACTTTATCCTTTCTGGTTAGGGCAATCTGATGTGATTAGGAGACATGGGGCTGAAAAGGGGATTTTTATACTTACAGATAAATCATTTTCTCTTAGTTGAATGAGTGAAATAGGGACCATGGGATATAGAATCCTTCCCCAGAAAACAGTGCTGAAACTTCTCCCATATCCTGCCCAATTTCCCATTCCCAGATCCAAGCTAGTTCAGTTTATATCTAGTAAAGCAGAGGAAAGGTAAATACACCAGGACAGATATGCCAAACCAGAACAATGAGAGATTTTCTCTGGGTAGGATGACCTGCATCTGGCAATCAACTAAAAAAGGATTTACCTGTAAATATAAAAATCCCTCTTGCATTAAATGGGGAATGCTCTGAGCATAGGGACATCCCAAAGTGGTTCCAAAAACACACAGAGGAGCAAAAAACTACAGAAAAGTGGTCTGGAAATCATCGTGGCTGAAACTTTCATCTTGGGATACACATTAACTTTGTATAACTCATGAATGTATGAAAATATGACCGGGTGACTGCCTTGCAGAGTTGATCAGCAGAAGCTTAGTGCTTCAGAACATACCTGGAAGAGACTTGAGATGGTCTGATAGTCCTTTTAATCAATGCAGCAATAGTGGCTTTGGAAGCAGTTCTGCTTTTGTAAACCCTTCCAGAATACTGAATAATGTATCCATTTTGTCTGAATGAGTAGTTTCCATAGTGTTTAAGACTAAGGATGGTTGAAACTTTTAGCTTTAAAAGAGAAAAAGGTGAAAATGGCATTTTCCGCTGACCAGGACATTTTTTACGAAAACTGCCAATTTCCACTTTTTCCCACCTAGTTCTTTGCATTGAAATAAATAGTAAGATTGAATTTCACCCATATCATGGCAAGTTTTCTTTTTTCCACACATGCATAGTATAACAGGGGTGTCAAGTTCCTGCAGAATATAATTATGTGTTTTTTAGCAAGAGAGATAACAGGACAATTTTGCAACTAGTTAGTAGAGACAAATAAAGTGAAATTGGAGTTTAGTTTAGGGAATTATGTAGGAAGTACATTTATTCTCTGTGTTAGGGGAGTCTGGGGGTCTCTGGGAGAGTGCAAATTGAGAAAGAAGATTTACCCAAAATACCCCCAGATCCTGGCTGAATCAGGCAGGCAGTTGTGATTCAAGTTACTTCTGTATCTGGCTGTTATCTCTCTGATAGGGGAGTCTGGGGGTGTGAGACTTGTGTCTTTGATTCCTTCAGGTATCTAACAAGATTAGTGCTAGAGATGCATTGAAAAGCAAGGCAATGAACACAACTCTTGCAAATTTTACTTGGTTGAAAAGTATTTGAGCTGTGGTAACCAAACAATACATCCACTGTTGTCCAATTTCAACTCACAATACACATGTCAAAGAAAAAAATCTGGGTATAATGTAAGTTGAAGTTCAACAACAGCTGATGGAAAACAGTTCCCAGTCTAAGTCTGGTCACACACACAGGATTACTGATACCACACATGTACTGTAGCATTCCAACACAAAGGTACACCTCCTTAACATGGTATTATGTAAGGCATGTGGCAGAGAGATCACACTGCACAAACTCCACTCTAACCATACACAGTGTCTGAGACACAACATATCCCTATTAGCAACACGTTTGCATCCTCTAAGGTATGTGTTAATCAGGGGTGTGCTTGTGGGTGGTGGAGTCTTAGAAGACCCTTGGTATGCCAGAGGGGCACACAAAGCATCAAACATATATGTGTTGTATACCCCTCTGGCATTCCAAAGTACAAGCTGGTTGAAAATATGCAAGATCCACATGTTGTCATGAGGAAAGAACTGTTGTATTATCATCAGGGTGGGTTCCTTCACAATCACACTGAGATGGGGAGGTGCATATCATTACTGTCCAATATTCCTAACAGGGGACATGTGTGGATTTCAGATGATATCCCTCAAGTTTTCAAACATATGGATGTTGTGCGGGTCCTCACCTTGCTCTTCATGGTGTGGATTACCTCTGAGACGATAACTTTGTTTCAAGGACAGAACATATCAATGGGCCATTGGGAATTTGTCATGTCTGTAATTTGTGCATAAACAGATGTGCATTCATCAAGTCCTACCTTATGGCTAATGTCATAGACATGACATTTCGCCATAAGATATTAGCATTCAGTAGGACATAGAAGCAGCTGGAGGAGCACTGTAGGGAACTGGAGTCAGCATTTCACCAGTGTAACTTGAACATCTCTGTTCCATGTTGGGTTATGCCATGGATGCCTGTAGGAGGAAATGACAGAAGTTAAATATATAGCAGTGTTTGCAGGGGGATAGGACATATCTGTGTCATCATGCATTTATGGAATTCCAGATGTCAGTTGAATTCACTGAGTTACTTGGAACCACACATAGCATGGTTCAAGCAGGCATTTTAAAGCTGGAGGCTTTAATGTATCTCAGTCAATCTGTGAAGTGAAATATATCATTATGTGTTGTGCAAGAGTGTTTCCACACATTCCCTATGCATAATCATAGTCATACATACATTGTTTTGATTCATGCATTGTACCACAGATAAGCCTGTCCCATATATATCCTCCCTCTCAGGGTCTCCTTATCCTCTGGCTGGGTAACAGGCACCTCCACAATAGGATCAGGATCAACATCATCAACTATACGCTTGTCTACTGAAATGTTGTGGAGTATGGCACACGCAAGTATAATATCCCACACGTTCTGTGGGTCATATTGTAGAGCTCCACCACAGTTATCCAGGCACCTAAATCTTGTTTTGCCGGGGTCAAAGGTGCATTCTATAGCATTCCTGGTCCTCATGTGAACCTCATTGTAGCGGTGCTGTACATGTGTTTGAGGATTTGGGACAGATGTGAGGAGCCACAGATTGCAGCCATATCCGGCATCCCCTGTGGAAGACAAGTGACATTGTGACACATGAACCACATGGTTATGTGGATTATGTTGTATAATGAGGACATAGGAGATTTCATTATTAATAAGACAGGGTAACAGGGTAATCTGTCACCAGAATCACTATAATAGAACAGTTTGCTGTCTCCCGGGTGCTTGAGTTTAACATGTGGCAGATCTGGTTGATAGATGTTGTGAGGGGCTAGACATGACCCGGCTGCCATGCTATATGTTGGTACCAATGACAAGTCAGTTAAGAATAATTTCTGGAATTAGAATCTTAAGCTTAAGCAGAGGACCTCTAAGGTAGCATCACGGTCCCCGTGATCTCTCTCTGTCATTCTCGCTTGTGCTGCTCCCCTATTGGTTGAGCCTTGTTTGGCCCGCCCCTGGAGACCTTTTTATACCTGTCCTTTGGCACCTGTCAGGTGCCCTTTCGTGGTGTTCCAGAGCCAGTGTTGCTGTTGCTGTGTTCCTGCATTCCTGATTTCCTGTGTACCAATTTGGCCTCTTCTGACTACGCTCCTGTGTTCCTGCTCCGTGATCTGACCCGGCCTGGCTGACGTTCCTGCTCGTTGCTGATCTGGCTTGTCTGCGAATCTCCTCCGTGATTTGACCCAGCCTGGCTGATGTTCCTGCTCCTTGCTGATCAGGCTTGTCTGCGAATCTACTCCGTGATCTGACCCGGCCTGGCTGACTTCCTGCTCCGTGACCTGCACCGATTTGCTACTGTTCCAGTTTACTGCTGCTCTGGTTGCCTGGCGACATTCTGATCGCTGCTGCTTGGGTGTCTGAGCTGATCGAGACTGCTACCATTTACTCTTGCTGAGCCGTGCCTCCTGAGCTGAGTCTTCCGTTACACTTGCAGAGCTGTACCACTTTAAGCTGGGTCTCCTTGGCACTTGCAGAGCAATTCCTTACTCACTGAGCCTCCGATTGTACTTGCAGAGCTTCATCTTCTACCACTGCTGCCATTGTTAACTCTTGCAGAGCCGTTGCAGTTATCCGCTGCTCCTGCTGAGCTGGCCGCGTTGTGGGCCTTGGTTAGACGGCTCATATTATCTACTAAGCAGAGTAGTCGGTCTCTGCTAACGCGCCCGTGGGAGGCGCTATTGGCTCTCACTCCTTCAGAGTTTTCTCCCATAGGACCTGGTGGGGCAATTGGTTTAAGCACTTGCAGCAACAGGTGGTTTCCGTTAATACGCCTGTGGGGGCTATCGACTAAGCTCTTGCAGTACGCATTGTCAGATATTATGCTTGAAGGGCTCCTTGCTCATGTTCTAGCAGTGCAGGTGGTCTCCTTATACACCCGTGGGGATTATTGGCTCAAGCTAACACTGTACAGTTGGTCTCCATTATACGCCCATGGGGGCTATTGGCTCACGCTCTAGCAGTACTGTATTCTCCATTTTACGCCTGTGGGGGCTATTGGCTCAAGTTATCACTATACAGTTGTTCTCCGTTATACGCCCATGGAGGCTATCTTCCAACTACTCTGCAGCACTCTGCCTCAGTCTCTGCACTACCTAAGCAGCTCTCTACATTTAAGGACTTACGGTGTTGTGTTATCTAGCACCTCTAGCTGCCTCTTATTCACCTTGGGCGTGCCAAACACCACAAATGAGACTGAGGATTCCTTGCATTTAACTATTGCTTACCATTCGCTATTCTTAACCTGTCCTGTGACAGTATATGTATTATCCTTGCCTCTGTATACTGGTCCTGTGAAGGCATATGTACCTATATACTGCTATTTACTGTGTTGCATACAGAGGGTGATCTTGTTCTTATTTTTTTTCTTTAATAAAACTGCGTTTTATTCTAATCCACTGAGTGTCTGAAAACCGTTACAGGTAGTATTTTTTTAAAAACTTCCTGTGCCATGTTGCCAGAAAGGCAGTGGGAGATCAGTAAGACAAGTGCATGGCTAACGCCTTAGTGGAAGAAGGAAGGGTTTGGGTTCCCTTTGAGGGCAATCTTTATAGTCCTGATTGATTGCATCTTAGTGGAAAGGGGGCCATGGTGGTAGGAGAATGGTTAGATGGTTGGAGGAGATTTTAAACTAGAAAAAGAGGCGGAAGGTTGATGCAACACAGGATGGGGAAGGTAGTGTAACTCAGGGAATGGGAGGTAATTAGGGATGGATGAACATTTTCGCCTCAAATCAAAATTGGCAAATAATGGCATTTACCTCTTGGTGAAAAATTTCCCGTGAAAATTGCAGTTTTTCAGCTTTTTTTGCCTAGTTCATTCCATTGAAATGAATGGCGACATTGAATCTTTACAAACAAAACAAATATTATTTTATTTCCAAAGGCACAGTATAAAAGGGCTATGATGGTGCCTGTGTTGGTGGAGTGTGGGAAAAGAATCAGATGAATAGGTAATCTTTATTTGGGGGGATTGTTTAATGGTAATGGGGGGACAGCTAATAAAAAATAAATAAATAAAATTAGAAATTGGTATGTAATGTGATAGAGAAAGGGACCCCTGATGTAAGCTGCCAAAGGGGCAGACTGATATTTGATGTGATTTGATGCCTGCCTTGTTCTCTCCATCTGAACGAAATGATGATGTGGTTAACTAAGAACTTCTAGTATTCAAGATGGCTTTGGAGGAGTGGTGGTACCTGCTAAAGGGTGCTGTTACTCCTATAACAATGTCAATGGATCTTTATAAACTCAACTATGTCAGAAAAGCCAAAAGATAAAATGCCTGTCAAGCATGTTGGGCTTTGCT
Source organism: Rhinophrynus dorsalis (assembly GCA_037306005.1). Lineage (NCBI taxonomy): Eukaryota > Metazoa > Chordata > Amphibia > Anura > Rhinophrynidae > Rhinophrynus > Rhinophrynus dorsalis. Next base: position 266,255,622 of record CM074724.1, on the reverse strand, counting down.
CTTTAGTCAGTTAAGCTGAAGTTCTACCAGGAAAGATGTTTGTGCCTACTTCTGTGCAACCCAAAAGCCTACACTGGGATCATCATTATGCTATAGTGGCTGGACATCTTGGAGTCAAATGTATATTTTACCTTCTTGCTTACAGCTTTTGGTGACCTAAGCTTAAAACTAAACTAATGTTACTTTGTGTCTTCGTGTTCTGTTTGTGCCTAAACCGAGATACCTCAAGCTAAACCAGTGTGCCTTCTTCAGCCACTTCCTGTTCCAGCTATACCTTGGTACCTTCCGGTGAAAAATGTTTATAATAGTTCTCCCTTCTTCCAAAAGTATGACAGTTGTCTAGGTTATAGTGGACTGCTTTTCTAAACAGGGTAACTTTGCGCCTGTTACATTTTTCCTACTTCTGAAAAAATGGAAGACTGCTTTGTGAAGAAATCTTTGATCTTCATGGAGTAACTAAGAAAATCATTTCTAACAGAGACTCTCAGTTTGTGTCACAAGTCTGGGGGAACTTCGGTAAAAGACTTACAATTGACTTGCACTTTTCAACAGCCTACCCCCTTCAGTCTAATGGTCAGACAGAGAGAATAACCCAGAATCTTGAACAGAGTTTTCAAGTGATGCTGTAATGAGCAACAGCATAACTCGACACAGTTGACAGACTTAACCTCCCTGGCAGAATTTTGCTGTTAGATTTCCTGGGATGCTCTAAAGTATTATCTGCCATGGGATATAATCCCTGCACCTTCATCCTGCTGGTGTACCTGTGACTGACTCTTAAGCAGCCTCCCTTGTAGATATGTGGCTGGGTGTCCACCCTTCTCTGATTTCAGACTCATCAGAGGAGCCATGATCTGCCTTTCAAAACAGTACATCAAGCTATGCCAACCTTCTGATAAAATTTACCCTCACTGAATAGGATCTTTCAAGACACTCCAGCACATCAGCTAGGTGTCTTGCAAACTTGAGATTCCTCCAAACTTTATGATCTCTCCTACCTTCCATGTCTCTTTGCTCAAGCTCTTAAAACATAACAGATTTGTTCACTCTGCACTTCCATCTCCGTCTATGGATGGACAAGAGAAATGTGTCTGATAAAATTATGGATTCACTCTTCTCTAAAGGTATCCTTCAGTATCTGTTGAATTGGAAGGTGTATGGTCAATACGTTCATTTCTGGGTTCTGGAATCTGAAGTCCATGCTTCTGCCTTGAAGAGAGCATTTCTTTCTGAATTTGCCTCTAAGCCCTTTTTGGGGCAGAGAGGATGTCCATAGAAGGGGGGTGCAAGAACCCAGTTCAGAAAGTCCTGTTCAGCTGTTGTTTGCAGCTCTGTCTGATTTATTTTTGGGTACACCTACTCCAATTACTCCAACTCTACTATTGCCTGTCTTCTAGCCTGTTTTTCAGGACACATCCACTGTGGCCCATATTAATCATCCTCCCAGGCACTTCATTGCATATGTATAGTGTATTACTGACTAATGTTCGAAATGCTTTGATTCTTGTATTCAGTGTCTAACTTTGACTTCTGAATTCTGACAACGCTTGTTTGCCATCTATGTGATCCTCTTTCTGCTACTACTTTCCATCAGCAAGCATGATCATACTGGCACAGGTCCATCTAAAATGGTCCTGGCTATTTAGCCTTGTAGCTAACAAAGTTCCCATGGCTTGTAGCCACAGCAAGACAGCAATTGCAGTCAACAGCACTAACTAGTTTGTTCTGCATCTTTGTTCTGAAGTGGGACATTTTGGCATCATGTAACAAAAAGCCTGAACCTTCCCCTTTGCTGAACAGTTTTAAGAGTTCCATAGAGTCATATAGGCAAATTTAAAGAGAGTATGTCTACAAATTTGCTGTAAACAATCACCATATCTATAGGATAGACTACTGAAAAGCCACTATGTTAATCCCAATAAGAAAACATCAGTAGTGACAGATACTTTTAAATTTGGTAACTTTATAGTATGCCCAGATGTAACTAACATTAAATAAATTGCTGATAGATTTGGTAAGACATATACTACCAAGGATCACATCAGCTATAACACTGCAAGTGTTATTAGACTAGATGACTACAATAGACTAGTGACTAGGGGCTCGATTTAAAGGCAGCCGTTAAACCAGCCGCTAAGTGAAAAAGGCACATCGCTCGCAAATAATACAGGAGTTACGGCAGATTCAATAGCTACTCTACGAGAATAGCTATCGAGCATAGGCACACAAAAAACACGTAACACAAAAGCCGTTGTCGCTCATGTTAATGCACAACGGGCGGCCAAATCACACGATAACTGAGCTCAAAACAACATCTAACATAACGGCTGCCGTTGTCAAGCAACCATGATTGATGCCAAAACAAATTCAAACACACAGCCAATCACAAAAGGACACAACACCTGGACAAATGACAACGTCCAACTTGGCACAAACCTGTCAAAGTCCTACTTCAACCCTCCTGTCGCTGTGCTCATCACACACAATACACAAACCGTTATGTTCAAAATGACGTCTGTTAAATATCATCACTGTTCACACACAATGTCACCCATGTCTCCACCCCCACCCTAACCCCTTGAGTGCTAGAGGGATCATCAATGCATCAATCAACAATGCATTGGCAACCTCTCTGGTACTCAAGGGGTTAACCAGACAACAAGTCAATAGGCCAACGATCACATGCTACACAGGGGACATTCACTAAGCGGTGACAAACAGATGGTGGACACAAAGTAACCCTCACACACCCTCACTTCACCAATACCAGTGTTAGTTCATGGAGAATATGCAAAAACAAGAATCAAGTTTATAAGGTCCCATTGTACACACTCCATGGAAAACACTGGCAATGGGGAAAGGAGATCACTGGAGAAGTCACCATCATGTTCACTTCATCAGTTCTACATCACCGCGTTAGTGAATCACAAAAAGGGGGCATCAGGTCATACATCACAGTGTCACACAGAATAAATGCTTGTAGGTGCAACACACAGGCCGAAAACTATTACACAGAATTCAAGCTGGAAAATGTAGGCATTGGTGTTGTGGCTGCAATAATTTACTCGGACTTGAAATTACATATCCCGTATCTGATTCCCACATGGATCCACAGGGGTGCTGATGCCATGACTGATGGATATCTAGGATTGAGTACGGTTGCCTCACACAGAAGGATGGATGGGCTCATACACAGAAAAAAACAGGCCTCAATCAAACATATCCCTCACTACTGGCTGGATTGTTGCCCTTAGGATTCAAATGTTTGTTACTAAATATGTTCCAACACGATGTGAACACAGATCACTTCACTGGGTGTGATTGCCTTACTGGACAGATATGTGCACCCATCACAAATCAACCTACATTGCAAACATCCAAATACACATACATAGTATATCACACTCTATGTAGATGGGATATACGAGGTATGTTCATATCCATCATATCAATACAATGTCTTGTTGGATGGGTGCACATGTATAGCCAGTAAGACAATCACACCTACTGAACTGCTCTCTGGCTTCACATCTTGGAAGGATATTACTCTATCCATATGAAGGGTACATATCCACATACATATATGACCATTTATACTTGTGTGTCACTGTAATGGGATAGCAATGGGTAATGTCATCATGATGTCATATCATTGCCATCGTTAACAAATGTGTCTTGATCTAAGTCCCATCCCTCCAACACTCATGGTTATACAGATATTGTGACAGGTGGAGATATCTATCATGTGATCACACGGAGGCTCTTCAGCAGAGCCAAAGTCGCAACATGTCGAGATAAATACCTCTTTGGAATGGTCCACAGAATGTGCTTGCAAAACATGCACACTCTGTACACCATTCCAATTAAGTATTGTCCTCCAAATGGGGCGATTTGGGCTCTGCTGAAGAGCCCTCGTGTGGACAAATGACTGAAATCTACATCTGGCACATAGAGCAATATCTGAACAACCATGAGGGTAGGAGGGATAGGACTAACAGAGAACAACATCTGTTTTCACAATCTCTACAATCTGACATCAAGTTGGACTTAACCTTTGCCATCTCTACAAGTTGTGAAGACAAATATATGTTGTCGGATTTCCCCCCTCCCCCGAGTTAAACAATGGTATTCCTACTGCTGAAAGGTGTGTTGATACAAAAGGTATCACAGCTCAGACGTGGATATGTCAGGGGCAATATCCCAGTGGCATGAAATTGTACAGTGGTGCTGTTACTACGCAATCATATGGACAGCTCTGGAACAGGGACCAGATATCTACATGGGAGGGTGTTGCAACAGCCCCACTGTACTATTTCGGCCCACTGTGATATTGCACCTCAAAATTAAACCTTCACCCATAATAACTCAAACAACACCTTTCAGCAGTGGGAGTACCCTTGTTTACCCAGGGGGATTAACCCAAACACATATATTTGTCTTCAACACATATCAAAGTATAACTGTCTCCACAAACATATGGCTAAGGTCACTAATCACAACATCTTATTTCTCCACACAGCTCATGGCCCTCAAGCCCAGCGGGAGACAGTGGAGGAGGCTATGTCACCCCCCAGTGAGGAGTACACAGAGGAGGGGACCAGCCGGTGGTCACCTTACCCACCATCACCATCCCCTCCACCACAGGCTGGACCACCACAGGCTGCACCACCCCAGTACAGTGGCTGGATGCCAGCATCACCTGTGTAATGTGAGTGACATGGTGAAACAGGGAGCACATGTTGTGTGAATGATGTTTTGTGTGGTGGACGTAGTAGCTGTGGGTCAGGTGCATGCTGAGCTGAGTGGTGTGTGTACGCCTGTGTATGTGGTGTGATTTTGTTTTGTGAACTCACCCACTAGCCATCCCCCTGTAAAGGTTCCATTCTCAAAATCTCTGTGTACTGAGGAGTTTTGTAGAATGTATGCATCATGTGTGCTGCCAGGATATTTTGCACAGACATTCATGATCCTCATGTTGCTGTCACACACCATCTGCACGTTGATGGAGTGGAAGTTCTTCCTGTTGATGAATATCTGTGCGTCACGTGCTGGGGCCTTAATCCGGACATGGGTGCAATCTATAGCACCCATGACCCTGGGCATGCCTCCTTTTGCGTAAAAGGCCTGCTTGACGTGTATTCAGTCCATGTCGGTGGTGGGAAAATGTATATAGGTACTGGCCTTGCTTTTGAGGGCTGGCAGGACCTGGGCCAGCACTCTGGAGAATGTGGCCTGTGACATGCCAGATGCGTAACCCTCAGTGGACTGGAAGGCCCCGCTTGCCATGAAGTGTATGGCACAGAGTAGTTTCTGCAGGCCAGTTAGGGCATGGTTGTGGATGTAGATGGGATCCACCTGCTCCTTGATGACCTCATACAAGGCAATGATGCTGTCAGGCCTCAACCTGTAGCGATCAATGACCTCGTCATCAGCCATTCCAAAGAGTGTGACCCTTGGGCGGTATACCCTGGGCCTTGGTGGTCGTCTATACATCCTGTGCCCTCCAGGTGGGGATGGACTCCTGTGTGGCTGGTGAGCCAGAGACTCCTCACTTGCAACGGGTGAAGGCTGTTGATGAGGCGTGCTTGGAGTTTGCTGATGTTCCCTAGCTCTCTCCCTTGCACGCCTTCTCCGCAGTCTTCGCAACAATATGTAACCCAACATACTGTTTGCTCTCTCTATCTGTCTCTATCTATCTGTATCTATCTGTCTCTCTCTCTCTCTCTCTCTCTCTCTCTCTCTATCTCTCTCTCTCCCTCCCTGAGTGGAAAACAAGCCACAAGTGAGTGTGTTGAGTTGTCCCTTTAAGTACTTGCTAGGGCGTTGTGTAGGTGTGGTGATGAGGTGAGTGCTGACCAATGGTGAGTTGTTTGTGTCCAGGTAAGTGTTAGCAGGTGTGTATGTGTTATAAGATGTGGTGTGTTGTGCTTGTTCTGTGTGTGCCATTTGCGGGCGTGCAGTTGTGGGGTGCAGGTCGCGTGTTGATGTTGCCCAGGTGAGCTTGTATTTGCAGGGTCCGCTTTGTGTGATGACCCCCATTGTTCCGTGCCATGTTGTGTTGTTGTTTTTTTGTGTGTCATTGTTCCTGTGGTGTTGGTTGTTGTTGTGTGTGTAGTGATTTGTGTTGTGTGTGCATGATTTTGTGTTGTTTTGGCATTGCACGGGTTAATTTTCCCATTTACATGGTTGTGCGGTAAGCCTTTTGTGTCTTTTCCTCTGTAACGGGTGTTTAGTTTTGGCCGTTAAGTGTCTAACGTGTGTGAAAAGTGGGTCTTAACTTTTAGCCGTTAGGTGTGTCTTTTTTTCAGCCGTTATCAGTACCGCAAGCCTTTGAATAGCTCTGGGGTATGTTGTTCCATGCGTCTGAATGCACGCAAGTGTATCGGCCGTAAGGATTGTACAACTGCCGTTAGCTGTTGTTTAGACGGGTCTTTGAATTGCAACATGACACTTAACGCACCCGTTAGTGATTTTTTTTGCTAACGGCTGCCTTTAAATCTAGCCCTTGATGTCCCTGAAACAATATTATGATAGCAAGACAAACAGATGTGCTTTGCTTTTGAGCATTTGAATAACATCAATAATGCGAGAAGAGAATTTTTGGCTAATGAGAAATTGACTAATGCCAGCAAATATTTCTTAGAATCACATGGGGGAACTTAACAAATATTTGGCTTGGAATGACTATCCCTTGGAGTTCAGGGGTGGGGGGCATAGCATTCGGTTTATTAAGTTGAGAAAACCATTGGATAATTCTACTGAGCTCAATTACACCTAATTAATTGAATGAAAGGATAAGAGTGCCTGTGTGTATATATATATATATATATATATATATATATATATATATATATATATAAAATGGCTGAGTTTAGCTGTTTAATGATGACCATCTCAATACTCAAATATCTATAAGCCCATGAGAGTTATATATTTGTATTAGTACATATCATGAGAGATCATTTTAGATTTGGCATATTCAACAGAGTTAAAGTAAATAATATAAAAACTGATCACCTGGGACATTTAAATTGAATAATGGCTGCCAATAACCTTGAAGAAAATATGCTAAATAAGTCATCTTTACATATTTAGTTTTGGAGTGAATAATTCTGGAAGAAATAATAAGTTTACTCCAATATAGAAATATAACTAAAAATAGAGATATAAATTAATATTTTTCTCTCTTGCCCTTAGTGACTGATGGATGAGCAAGTCTATTTAAGTATTAATCTATGAGTCACAATTATCTTAACACTAAGATTCATAGGAGTTCTATGGATATATAATAATAATTACTTTGGAATTGATATTCATTTGTATTTCAGAGTCTACTTTTGAGCTACTTGTTATTTTTACATCTGGTTAATGACATTGTGACACATAATTATTTAAGCACTTATCGATTACCATTTATGGAGGTACAGTTCTGGATTTTAATCTTTATGTTGCAACCAATTATGCATACGGATAGTCACCACTAAGTGGATGGAACATATGTATGCATATCTTTATAACTGGTAGTTCCAATTATTCCAAGATGAAATTTATGACATATACCTCTTATGAGGATGAGAATAGCTGATGTAATTTGTTTAGACAACAAATAATGGGTTACCTTTGTTTTGTTCATTCATTATTATCTTGGGACTAAGTATAGAATAACCTAATGTCATTTGCACAGATTATAGCCCTGAATTATATTTCATTTTAATTATATACACATATGACATGGTAAGGAAATAATATAATACGTACAGTAGGTGACAGCTACACAAGTTTTAATTCTTGATTCCCTGTGTCTGATATGTTCCATTTTTAGGTGACTGCCATGCTAACTTTAACAGTATATTTTAATTTCTCTGCATTCAATTTGTTTTGTATATGAGTAATTTCTTTACTAACATCAATGATTAATATATTAACTGTATTATGCATGTCTATTTGTTCATAACTACAAGTTATAATATTGAGTTAAATTATGTTCAATAGCAACTTTTACTGTTGCTAAGATTACTCATATTGTCTACCATTTCTCAATAAAGGCCGTGTTCAGACTAACTAATGGTAGGGGATGTCCTCAGTGAGTTATATAACGGGTTCCAACGTGGTGGTCAGAGCCCTTTGAGAAAGATCTTTAGGAAATGTAAGGCAGGGTATTGAGGCTGATCCTCTGTGAACTGAAAGCTAATACGGTTCCGATTACTTATTTTGAATACAATATAAATGAGATGTCTTCCTCATACTACATGATTTTTTTTGGCAGCTCCTACTTTTATAGCACTCTCAAATACTGGGCTTTTCTTGGCTGTAACTAGGCTGCAACAAACGTGGTAGAAGTACTTCAGTGAGTGCGCATAATCTATACAAATACTTAATGAAAACAGCAGGTTACTAATGCTCACACCCAATTCAGCCTACAGTTTTACCACAATCCAACACTATATTTGGTTTAATTTTCTTACCTTATTGAGTTAAATAAATACAACTGGTGTGAATTAACAACTGTGAACACTCTTTATTGTTGCATTAAATAATAATGTACACCTATCTATAGACATTCCTAACCACTATACTCCAGCTAAGCTTTAATTGTGATTCCTGTGACTTGCGTTGCAAATTAAAACACAGGTGTTGCAATCTTAATTTTTTAAAATGTTCTTCTTTTTTTAATTACGTTTTCCTATTTTTTGACTACACTTAATAAGAGTTTTGTTTTATCATACATTAAACCCCTTTAAGATTATTTTATGGGGTTGTACCATTTATGACTTATGGGGATGGCATTGGTGTTTTAAAAGACCTGGCTTTATGCTCAAACTATTACTGATAAATTAACTTACAGTTAGCGCACTCCTTATAGTTTATAAAGACCCTACAAACTTTATATAGTGGTACAGCTTTTCTTTCCTCAATAGGCCCGAAACCAGTGATTGATTCAGTGTGCCTCGGACACAACCCATCCTCTGGGTCCTATTTCTCCCATCTGAGAGAGAGAGAGTATGTGTGAGTGTGTATCCCAGGTGTAAGGATAAAGGAGATTTTAGTGTCCGTTTCCTTTATAACTCATTACCAGCTCACAGCAGCTTTGTGCCATATGCTAATTAGACAAACATCTGCATTTCATCTCTCTTGCCTTATTTAAAGTCACTAAAGAATGGGTTGTATTGCAGTCACCTTTATACTCATACTACTTGGAACATTGGTTCCAAGAAGGAAAAACAAATCCTCTTTGCTTCTATAAGCAACCCTTATCACATTAAAACTGGGCTCCATATACTTCCCTCAGAGAAACAGAGCACAGAATCTCTAGACAAGGATAACAGAACAGAAAGCACACTGAGGCTGATGTACGAAGAACCACAACTTGGTAAAGCATCCACTCTCATGCAGCTTATGAAAAACAAGGAAGAATCCGAAGAGCTATAGAAAAGAGCTCTACCGTTAATCCCTAAAAAAGTGGAACCAATAATCTAGGCACTCAAATGCTAATTAAATCACAAGCAATATTTAGAATTTTATTGGTACAAAATACAACGACATTAAAAACATTTAAAAACAACAAGAGGAAAAATCTCTTCCAGAAAATAGTGTAAATAACATACTTTATATAAACAGTAAATAAATATAATGAATATGTATTCCAAAACCCCATAATATGCCCATAGAGATGCACTCCCAAACCAAATATCTCAGTCTAGAGTGATACAATCCTGCTGTACTCAAATAAAGCAGGACTATAGAATATACTGCCCTCTAATATCAATAGTGAAAAACCCCAATGAGAAATACATGATCTACATAGGAATGGGAATACCTCCCACTCCCATGTAGAACTGATGAAACAATTATGGAAGTGAGTCACAAAAAATGAACCCACACTAATCAGAAAAATGATATGCCAAATAAGTGATCAAATGTGAGGCCAGTACTGTACCACTCGAGACCTAAACGTTCTCACAGGAGCAAATAAAGAAGTTTGCTGAGAGGACCGTTTGCCGAGAGGAGGTCCCTTCTTTAGTTGCTCCTATGATCATGTATTTGTTTAACCCTTTGAGTGGCAGATTAAAGAACAGCCGCTCAGATCTGATTGGCTGGGATGTGAAGAACATCCCAGCCAACGGCTGTGAGGAAAATGGAAGTGAGCCGCCCATAAATAAAGGCAGGCTCACTTCCAATGGCCTCAGTGTGTCACGGGCATCGGCCTGTACAGCACTGAAGAGGGACCCGTGTTGGACATCTGTGTCCCTGCTGCCGCCACCCTCGTGGCCACTCCCAGCGGCGGAGACATGAAGAATTTAGCTAAGCGCGTATACTGAGCATTAATGCATGACATTGATTTCTGTGTATATGGATACTATTTTTTCTTGGCATGATTATACTTTTGGACATTAAATAGAGGCAGTTAGGTTAATGAGGGAATATACATGGCACAATACTATTTAACCCTTTGAGTGCCAGTGAGGTACACAACACATTGCTTTGCGATGCGTTTTGTACCCCTCTGCCACTCAAAGGTTTAAACAATGTCTTCCTTCATGCTTGGTATTTAATCTATTATTTTATTTTACAGCCATAAGAATCAGAAGAAAGAAGACTGAAGAGAATGCGGAAGATAGAAGAAAGAAAGATGAGAAGACTGAAGAGAAGGACAGGAGATGATCAGGAAGCTGTGGACTTAATGCGATGTTGCTTTACTTAGTCGGGTTAACCCTATGAATGCCGGCAGGGTAATTATACCCCTCTGGCACTCATAGGGTTAATCCCACTAACTCTGGACACGTTTTAGGCACTTTGGATGTATTGATGTGGGGCTTAGGACCCCATGTCAATACATCCACTGAGGACTTTGTTTTGTTTTTGCCAGTTAATAGCTGCGTTAGCTGGCAAAAGATCCGATAAGGGACTTTACTGCCAAACAAACTAGGTCTTAAGTTTTATGCTGTGAGTCACTTATCGGATGTTTTTCAGCTAACGCAGTCCTTTAAATGGCAAATTGGTGAATTTTTTTTATTAACATGGGTCAAAACACACATTAGTGTAGCGGTCGTATTACTTGATGAACTGCCATTAGCAGTTCATTACATGGCCCTTTGAATGGCTGACTACACATTAAAACACCCAGTGGTGTTTTTTTGCCTAACGCCTGCCTTTAAATCTACCCCTGAGAGTGCACCACGCTATTTTAGTGTTTATGCTATATACATTATGATTGGTGCCTGTTTTGTTTAAATAGAAACTCTCATGCAGCTTGGCGAAGCATCCACTGGCATCGGCTCATATCCTCTCCCCTCTCTAGATAGTGCCTGTGAGGTATGTAGATGTGAGCAGATGCCAGCGGGGCAGCTTGATGAAGCATCCACTCTCATCTGCGTAGTGGCTAATGTTCATAAAAGTTTGGGTCTACAAAACAAGTCTAAGACCTTGTTTTTCTGCAGTTCATATACTGCAGTTTGCCAGTGGCCCATCTGTAGTTCTGTGTGTTTTGATATTTAATTTTGAATGCCCCTTTTTATATTACAAGAGCATTCTTAATGGTCCTAACACTGGAGCTCTGAATGCTTCTTTTACTTAAGACAAATAAATATACCTATTGATTTAGCCTTTTGTACGCACGAGAGGTATCCAATTAATTGCAACACAATGTGTTGGTCGTTGAAGGTCTTAACTCTTTGAATACTGGAGTGGTCTTCAGAACATTGCAATGCACTGGAGATCTTGCTGGCATTTAAGGGGATAACAGTATAGTAAGTCTTTATTTTAAACTGCCAACATAACTTGCAGGAATCTCCATGGGGTGATAAACTGGAGTCAGACTCGCCATGCGGGTAGACACCTGCCCCTTTTACTGCCACAGGGCTATGCAATAGGCATCCCTATGGCGCTGAAATGGATTGGAAATGATGCTGTGGTGGTGATGAAGTATGAGCACATGCTCTATGCCCCCCAAGTGGGCAAGTGGAGGAGCAGCGAGGATGTGCTCACACTGTCAAAATACTGGTGTTGTGTATGGGATGGCATTATTTACATACCACCAGCAGTTTGTCAACCCTGCATGCTAATGAAAACATTCTCACCCTTGCATGCTTCATTCTTAGTGCATATGGCAATGTGTGTCCCCATCTCCAAGGCAATGCTCTCAACAGACATCGCCAGACACACATATCTATAGCATCGACCCTTAGTGCATCTCGCCCCTGAAGTAATCCTGATGCAAGCCAACTGCACAGTAGAAAAAAAAATCCCCAATGATTTATATTGACATGTCTAGAATTCAATGAGATAAAACCCAGATTAAATAAGTGAGATTTTGTATATGTTCCCTAAGCAATTGCTTCAGTTCTTCTAAGTACATCAGCCTCAGTGAAGGTTGTTTACTTAGAAAAAAATGGGGCAAATCAAATGCATGACAGGAGACACATAAAGTTCACAAAATCCCCACTGGTTTAAATGGGGCTTTTAAAACCATTGAATGCAAGAAAGGTCTCCAGCACAATGAGCACAATGCAATGCACTAGAGAAATCTTTAGTTTTCAAGGGTAAAAACCCAATTTAAATCAATAAAGGTGATATTTTTGTCTCCAGTTCCTTTTAATATATCAGTTTTAGTATCTTGAAGACTAGATATAACAACATAGAACATAGTGTAACGGTTTTCAGCACACTCAGAGGCAGAATGTTTGGTAAAACACAGTTTTATTGAAACCACACAGAACAGAGTAACCCTCGCGGGTCCAGCATATAGATACAACGTAATACTGACACAGGACAGGTTACAGAGGAACCATTAACCCACACAGGCCCAGTATATATATATGAGAGCAAAATATAATACTGACACAGGTCAGGTTATAGTTTGTATGAATCAGCGAGACAATGATAGGAAGGTACTATTAGGCCAGGAGGCTGATAGGCCCTTATAGAGGAAGGGCCAAAGAACACTCTCTATGCAGAGAGTGATACAATAGCAACTTGTGGTCACAAAGGGTAAGCGAGGCCCTGGATGCGTAACGGACTTCCGGAACAACACTAGGTGACTGTAACCGGAGGTGCAGTGTAATGCCAAATCGAGACAGCAGTAACTGTGACCCAAGGATAACGGCACCAACCCGCAAGGGTTAACGAACGCTCAGGCCTGATGGTGACTGCCAGGTAGTAGAGACAAACTGAGGTGCCCAGGAGACCAACCTCAAAAGGGGAGCAGTGGCAGGCCAAGCGTACTGTTTGCAACCAGTAATAAAGGCACAATAGAGAGACTGGGTCGCAGTAGCTGAACGGCTAGAGCAGTAATCAAGACAACCAAAAGGGTCTATACGAGACCTAGACAGAGCACTGGAAAGATCCCCAAGCCGGATAACCAGATGGAGTGGTGAACCGGACCTGAGTGGTACACAGGGCAGGAGTATCAGTCAATCTGGATCGTTACACAGAGCAGGAATGTCCTCCAAACTGGGTCGATACACAGAGCAGGAACATCAGCCAATTTGGGTCGATACACAGAGCAGGAACATCAGCCAGGCCGGGTCGGTACACAGAGCAGGAACGTCAGCCAATCCGAGTCGATACACAGAGCAGGAACGTCAGCCAAGCCGGGTTGGTACACAGAGCAAGAATGTCCTCCAAACCGGGTCGGTACACAGAGCAGTAACGTCAGCCAATCCGAGTCGATACACAGAGCAGGAACGTAATCAGGCAGAGTAGTCAGGCAGTCCGGGTCATACACAGGATTCACATAAATTACAGAGCAAGCACTAAGCAAAGGGAACACCACGACAGGGCCCTGCAGAAGTGACAGGGCTCAGTACTTAAAGGCTAACACTGGGTGGCGCAACATCGCGTTAGCCAATAAAAAGGTATCAGGAAATAACACTGTCAAAATGTCGCCAGAAATAACAAGGTAACCATGATACATAGTACCTCTTAGGGCCAGACATTGAGCAAAACATAAGACGAAAAGCAATGTTACTCAATGGCACTTTGAATGGTACCTCTAGAATGAGACATGGTGATACATTACAATATATATATATATATATATATATATATATATATATATATATATATATATATATATATAATAGAAAAGATAAGAGGCAGCACCAGTGGGTCTTATACTGGACAATTTATTAGGCAATAATGCAAAAACAGGGTCTTATTGCCTAATAAATTGTCCAGTAAAAGACCCACTGGTGCTGCCTCTTATCTTTTCTATTCTATTTACATTCTGAGGACTGTGCACCTGGGCACATAAGTATATTTAGAGTGAGTGCCCCCATTCCATGCTTGATAGAGAGAGAGAGAGAGAGAGAGAGAGAGAGAGAGAGAACATGGTAATTGCAGGCATTTGACACAGGCACACCTGCATACAAACAGAAGCAGATACATATATTCATTCACACATACGTAAGCAAATATATATGTTCACTCCAAGGCACTCACAGACAATAAACAGGTTCAGATATGGATCCTTGTAGAAACAAACACAACCTTCCCATTATCTAACAGAAACAGGCAGACACATGCATTGACATGTGCTTACAACAAAACAGCATACAAATGCTTAGGAATAAAAACTCAAAGGACAGTGCAAAGAACATAGAGTAGTGTGTTTGCTTTTGAAAATACTCAATTAATTCTTTATAACCCCTTGAAGACAAGAGGGTTGTGGAACACATTCCTTTGCAATGTGTTACGCACCAGCTTGGTCCTCAAGGGTTTAACTAAAAAGAGCAACAGTATCACAATTGCATACAATTTCAGTGCTGTACCAACATCGTAAACCATTTTTTCTGTCTTAATTTGCTCCTTTTTGTAAAATGGGTTAAGGCATAGACTAAGGTTTACCATATGTAGAGCATTAGACACTTTTCTCATAATTATTTCTACACAAATAAATAGATGTAAGACCATACAAACACAAACACACAAACATTTATGAGTACTTATTGAAAGCACATCACAGTGTTTTAAACATTGGATCAGAGCCTATGAAGAATGTATAATCTATTTAGTAGCAGTCACATCATACAGAGACAGGTCGGCGATACGTACATGTACCCTGGTGGGTTAAGGAATTAAAAGGCAGGTGATATCCTATATAATAATTCAATAAGGGTGTTTGTCAGAAGCCGTCATGTGCAGTAGAGACGGCTGCGTGTGGTGCAGTCATGCTCATTAGAGACTGCACGCACCACGGCTGATACAGAGAGGATCGCTCCGAATTCAGCCCGGAGTCCTCTCTGCGCACCTTCCTTGGACTGCTTGGTTCCAGGAAGGTGCGCAGAGAGGACTACGGTCTGAATTTGGAGCACCCCACTCCGTATCAGCCGCAACACAGGCAGTCTCTACTGTGCATGACTGCCCTGAGGCCATTGCTGGGTGGAACTGTGGCCGTTGTACACGGACTCTTCAACTAGTTTTCTATATAATTTGATATTAACATAAAGTTATACGTTTTAATTACTGAGCAAATGTATGCATATACAGCCTTCAATACAGAAACAAATGCAGCAAATCACAACAAAACCTTAATGTGGACCAGTTTATAGAGAACCAAAATCTGCAAAGGTTATTCTATCCGTTTCTGTGTAAAATAAATACTTATACTAAATATGTCCAATATTGACCCAGCAAGAAAGTTACTTTCGTGAGGTGTCACATCTTTCCACCAACAAATAGTGTATATGTGCCAATGTTACAAATAATTAGTTAGCACAACATATAGGCAATGTTTAATGCTCTTTAAAATGAACAAAACTTTGTACAGGGTGACAGAGCCACTTTAAGAAAAATGTGGAGCACACATGTAGCTTTTATAAAAAAGAGACTCATTTCCAGATTGTAGAATATTAAAGACTGGCAGTTTCCACCCACACAGTTAGGGTGTGGATTGTTCACTTATGGGTATATGCAGAATTCTAGAGAAGCGGACATAAACTCATACCACACACACCCTCTCATTGTTTTACCTCACATAAACATAAAATGAGCAGGGTTGCCAGGAACACCATTGAGCAATGATAATTAAAGTTTAACTTTATTTAAAGATTAGTTTTAACTCTTGCATGAAATAGAGATTACTGAGTTCAGATTTGAAAAATCATTTATTCAAGTGATCAACTCATATTCCTCTGACCTAGTATGAAAAAATTGGATTACGCATTTGATAGGGAGAGAGTAAGGGGAAAAAGGAAAAGAGGGTGGGATAGAATGTAAAAGCTAAAGGAAAGAAATGTATGTCCTTCCTAGTGCGTAAAGCAATGAATGATTGAATAAATATGTTTGACTATTCAGTGCTTTATGATTTAAGAGCAACCCAGCACAGAAAGATTTAAACAAGCAATTAAAACTGGCAAGGACTGCATTGTGCATTTTTTTATACCAATGTAGGCCTGTATAAATAGTCCTCTTAAAAAGGAACTATCACCTGCGCTGTCAGTCTCGGTCTCCCCTAGTAGGCGTTGCTTGGTACTTTAAGGTACCGGAAAGGACTGATGGTGCAAGCATGAAGATTCTTCTAAAGCACTGTTGCCTGGCTGTCAGTCTTGGCAGCAGTAGGATTTCTATATAAGGTGGTAATTATTTTGGCGACTAGTACTGTTGCTCAGATAGTTGCCAGATGGGTAATTCTTGGGGGGAACTTTATGTGGAGTTATAGTTCCCCTTTAAAAGGGATGGACAAAATGTATTGTCTCAAAAGAGAAACAGGAGAAGAAATGGCATTTTTCACAGAGCGGGAAAAGAAATGTGCAATCTTTTCACTTTTTTCACCTAGCTCATTGCATTAAAATCAAAGGAAAGACTGAAATTCTCCCCAAAATGCGGCAAATTTCACTTCTTTTCCCGCAGGCATAGTATAAAAGAGGAGGAAGGTTCCCATAGCATGCCATTTTGTGTTTGTGAGAGGAAGAGAAATCAGTACATTTTTGAGCTACAGAAAACAAGTTAATAAAGTGGAGTTGAAGCTTAGTTTAGGGAGTCTTGTAGGCTAGAAATTTTTTCTCTGTATTAGTCAAGTCTGGAATATTCTGAGAGACAGGAAGGGAGGAAGGAGGTTGACCCAAATACTCCAAAATATGGTGTGATTGAATGGAAAGACATGGACAGCTGTGATTCAAGTTTCTTCCTAGTCTGGTTGTTATTTCTCTCTCTCTCCCTCTATGGGGATGTGAGAAGGGAGCAAAGGAGGTTTACCCCAATTACACAGACATTTTATGTGACTGACTGAGAAGACACAGGCAGAGGTTATCCGGTTTTCTTTCTGATCTGGTTGTTTTTTCTTTCCTAGGGGCATCTGGGGGTGTGAGAAGGGAGCAAAGGAAGATTACCCCAAATACCACAAAATGTTGTGTGACCAAGTAGACACTGGCAGCCATGATCCAAGTTCCTTCCTGATCTGGCTGTTATCTCTGTCCTAGGGGAGTCTGGGGGTGTGAGAAGAGAGCAAAGCAGGTTTATCTCAAATAGCCCAAAATATTTTGTGACTGAGTAGACAAAAGCAGTTGTGATCAGGTATCTTCCTATTCTGGCTGCTATTTCTGTCCTAGGGATGTCTGGGGTGTATAATAGGGGAGCAAAGGAGGTTTGTCCCAAATACCGCAAAATTTAGTGTGACCTACTAGACACAGGCAGTCATGATCAAATTTCCTTCCTGATCTGGCTGTTATCTGTGCTAGAGGATTCTGGGGTTGTAAGAAAAGAGCAAAGTAGAATTACCCCAAATACCCCAACATTTTGTGTGACTGACTGGGAAGACACAGGCAGCTGTAATCTGAGTTTCTTCCTGCTCTGGATGTTATCTCTATCCTAGAGGAGTCTGGGGGTGTGAAGAGGGAACAAAGGAGATTTACCCAAACACCCCAAAATTTAGTGTGAGCGAGTAGACACATGCAGCTAGGATCCAAGTTTCTTCCTGATCTTGATGTTATCTCTATGCTAGGGGAGTCTAGGGGCATGAGAAGGGAGCAAAGGAGAATTACCCCAAATACCCCAACATTTTGTATGACCAAGTAGACACAGGCAACTGTGATCCACATTCCTTCCTGATCTGGCTGTTATCTCTATCCTAGAGGAGTTGGGGGGCAAAGGAGCCTTACCCCAAACACCCCAAAATTCTGGGTGACTGGGAAGACACAGGCAGATGTGACCCAAGTTTATTCCTGATCTAGCTATTATCTCTGTCTTAGGGAAGTCTGGGGAAAGAAGCAGCTGAAAGGGATTTTTTGTTGTTGTTGACAGTGATAAGGATGGGGGGTCAGTTAATAAAAATAAATAAATAAATAAAATTAACAAAATAAATTAATAGGAGACAGAGTCAGGGACCCTGACATGAGCTGTGACTGAGGTAGACTGATACTAGACAAGATAGAGTACTTTGTTGAGTTCCAAGGCAAGACATCACAAATGATCAGTTATATTGTTAAAAACACATAGAGAAGTTGAGTAATGTCCATCAAATGCAGAAGAAGTAGCAGTAGGGTGAAAGGACTAGGTGCAGTGCAGGGATATGTGAGTAAACTGCTAGTCCAAACACTGAGTGCAGCCATCGTTACTGTAGAATGTGCATTAAATTATGGTAATCCCTCTCATCCTGAGAAGGATGCAGCTTGTCAAAGTCCCACCAAAAGCTTCACCAGCACCAGTACTATTAATAAACAATCTAAAAACACTGAAGATGACAAGTCACATTCCAATGTTGATGGGATAGTGCAAGAAAGTGTAGTAACTCAACCAACTGCTGCATCTGACAATGAGACAAACACCTGTCATGAAAGTAGTAGCGAATGTTGTGAAAATCCATCAAAGGGGAAATTAAGAAGACATTTTTTGAGACTTCTAAAGGCCTAGGATAACCTAATCATTGATGATGATGATGTAGATCTAGAATATATATTTCTTTGGCATTCTTCTCATCTTCAGATGCAAATGAAGATAAGAGTGAGAGAGATGATATTGCCAGAAAGTTTACAGAAAGGCAAAGACTCAATCTTCCACCACTGAAAAGGAGCACTGTACCTGACAGGGCAAGTAAGCCAGCAAGTCGGCTACTGGGTTTAACTAATGCATAATTTCCTTGTAATATAGGTATTAAGTCATACATTACAAGGATATAATGCATCAGTTAGAACCAATAGCCAATTTGCTCACTGTGGTATACTTCAGCAGTGGGCTATCATTGTTTTTTTGGTGGTGCATCAGACTCAGGTTGTCTCACAGTCATAGACAGTGTGGAACAAGGCACAAATCGGGGAACCTTATCTGATCCAGAGGTATCAATAGTAAATAAGGCTGGTGCCCTCTAACAGTCAGAATGTGATTTGTGTGTGTGTTTTTGAGAGTATCAGACCGTTTTAGTAAATGCAAACAGGGGAAGCTTACTATGGCCTTTGGGTGGGTGGGGTTAAAGGCAGGGATATGGGTGGGGCTAGGCGTGGAAAAAGGTGGCAAGTAACTTTTCAGGCCTGGCTAGTAGGTCAGGACTTGAAATTTTGAACCTTGGTAATGATGAACGAGGTGGATTGGCAGAAGATGTACCCTAGAGGAAGAAGGTGATGGTGATGGCGAGCTAGTTGTTTCGCTCAGACTTTGCTGATTACTTCAAAGCCAAGGTGCACTCCATCCGGGATAATATACCACCTTGTATATCTCCTGCTAGCCTCCCTCGTTCCCCTCCTGGCACTCTGGACTCTTTCTCACTAGTCACGGAGGAGGAACTGACTAACCTACTATCCTCCGCTCCATCCACTACATGCGCACTTGATCCGCTCCCCTCTCACCTCATCCAATCCCTCTCCCCCACACTAATCCCTATCCTATTACAAATCTTTAACTCCTCCTTTGCCACTGCTACCTTTCCTGTTGACTTCAAACATGCCTTAGTAAAACCTATCCTCAAGAACAACTCTTCTGACAGTAACACACCCTCTAGCTATCGACCAGTTTCTCTTCTGCCTTTTGCCTCTAAACTCTTGGAACGCTTAGCCTACTCACGCCTGCTTGACTTCCTCAATGCATACAACCTGCTCGACCCTTTACACTCTGGATTTCGTACTGCTCACTCCACTGAAACTGCTCTTACAAGAGTCGTCAACGATCTTCACATTGCCAAATCTCAAGGTCCCTATTCAATTCTTATCCTGCTTGATCTCTCAGCAGCTTTTGATACTGTTGATCATGCACTCCTCCTCTGCATTCTTCACTCTTTAGGAATCCGCAACACAGCACTGGACTGGCTCTCCTCTTATCTATTTAACAGATCCTTCAGTGTCTCCTCTGCCACCTCTTCATCCTCCCCCGTCCAACTCTCTGTTGGGGTTCCTCAAGGTTCTGTTCTAGGACCGCTTCTGTTTTCCCGCATGGACTATTGCAACATTCTTCTGTCTGGCATTCCTGCTTCCCATCTCCATCCACTTCAATCTATACAGAATGCTGCAGCAAGAATTACTCTTCTGTTACCTAGGTTTGTCCCTGCCCCACTCCTCCTCAAAACTCTCCAATGGCTGCCTATCAAACTCCGGATATCTTACAAAATCTTACTTCTCTCTTTCAAGACACTTCTCTCCTCTACTCCTTCTTACATCTCCACTCTGATCTCCCGTTATACCCCATCCCGCCACTTACTTTCAGCCAATGACTGTCTTCTCTCAGCTCCTTTTGCCTCTACACCTCTGTCACGTATCAAAACTTTTTCTCTTATTGCTCCATATCTATGGAATGCTCTACCATCCAACCTGCACCACTGCACCTCTCTGATAAACTTCAAATCTCAATTGAAAATACACCTCTTGGATAAAATCTCAACATGCTAGAAGGCACTGATGTTGTACAATGAATGCTCTTATAAATTATTTACATCACTGATGTCCTCTATCATCATGAGAACTAGCACTGTATTCAGCACTTGACCCAAATGTACTCTGTATATCTCCCATTACCACTTTAGATTGTAAGCTTTCGGGCATCTCAGCAGCAGCAGCAGGAATTAGAACAGCTGAAAATTCTGCAAATTCCAAAACCTCTTTGCTAGTGGTGGTGGTGATGCCCATCCTCATCCCTGTCTCCCATTTCTTCTCAGTTTCTGATAAAAAGGCCAGCAATGTCTTTTCCACCCCAGCTTCTCCACCATCACCACTAGTCCCTATGTGCTGCCGCTCTATTACCGACTTACTACTGCTTGGAGGAAGTAACAAGCATTGGGACAAAGGGACCCCTAATGTCACACTTGGCATTTCTTTTTTACCTGAAGAAGGCAGGCTGGCAGCAGTAACAGCATTCACAGGCAGATGATCTGTGCTCCTGCTGGTGGTGGTATTAATTCTGAGCCTGCTCTCCCCAAAACCAGTTCTGGTCTCTTCAGGATCATGTTCCATCTGGACACTGTAGTGAAGGGAAGGGGAGGAGGACTCCTAGAGCCAGAATAATGGTGTGGTCTCATTTGAAAGCTAGTCTGGACACTCTTAAATGCTTCCCCTGCCATTCCCCTAAATCTAGTCCCACCGGCTGCTTCACCATCACTGTCACTACTACTACTAACACCAAGCAGATCAAGTTCAGCCCCAGAGTCTTCCTCCTCATATTCACTGTTAATATGATGATTACCCCCTCCTTCACTCGTAACACTAACAAGCTGCTGGACCTTCTTAGTACTAGCACTGGCATGACTGCTTGGGGATGGCAAGTGTGACTTAGGGTCCCCTGCTGTCACACTTGGCATCATCTTCTCCTTCCCCCCTCCTGATATCCAGGCTAAAGTCACAGATAGACTCTCAGCTATCTCAGACTGGATGGCTCATAGGCACCTCAAACTCAGTATGTCTAAAACTGAGCTGCTCCTCATCCCACCTAGACCTGGCCCTGTAGCGCCCTTCCAAGTGACTGTAAATGGCACTACCATAAATCCAGTATCAGAAGCGCTGTGTCTAGGGGTGATAATTGACAACTCTCTCTCATTTTTCTCTCATATTAATGCCATTATTAAATCCTGTCGCTTTCTTTTGCGTAACATTGCAAAAATCCATCCCTTCCTCTGTTCCTCCACGGCTAAAATTCTTATACATGCAATCATCCTGTAGAGGAGCCTGTAGCAATGTGCCTACTAGTTGAGCTGCAAGCATGGAAAGGAAGGAATAGAGACATAACAACACCCCCTTTCTTTCCCAGAACCCACAAATCTAAGTTGATGTCTGTCAAATAGTAAAAGAAAGACGTGCAATGGCTCTCCAACAGTGCTACTATGGTGAGGGGAGAACCCAACATCAGGGTTCCTTTTCATGTATGTATTTTTCTCCCCCCCAGATGAGAGGCCCCTGTGGTTCAGAACCCAACTGGAGTGTAACAGAAAGCAGCAATGGGCTTCTGTGAGTGCCACGGTATAAAGGCACTGTGGTTCAACAAAACGTAAAGGGTACATATGGGAAAATGACTTAAAAGGGGCAATGCAAAGTTTTAAAAAAGTAAGAATACAAGGAAAAACCCCTTGAATGCTAGAGAGCATTGAAAAGCATTGTGGTGGAGACATTTTTTAGTATTAAAGGTGTTAAAAGTGCCATTTTATATAACTGGAATGTGTATTATCCTTTATACTAATGTTGGATTGTCTGAGAATTGCTTACGTTCTTCTTGGTACATCAGCTTCACAAACTTTGTGCTGTTTGTATACATTTCAGATGTTTCACAATGGCAAAACTTAAAAGCGCATGAGAGAAATCAATAAATAATTGAAGCAAATTGAAGATAAAAATTGCAATGCTACCATAATTTGTGCAATTTATTGTAGTCTGAATTGTATTTGTTCTATCAGTCTTCTGTATCATTGGTTCCCACCCTATCCTCATGGTGAGTTAATAGACTCATTCATTTAATTAAAGGGCAACTATCGTGTGATAATTATCCCATCAGAACTGCATTGTAAATCCCAGCAGACCAACAGGAGGGGAAGAATGGATGTCTAAAAAGACTCTTCTAGTACCTCTTCTAGAAAAGACTATGGTGCATCACAGTTTCCTGTCCTGCACGATGCAGGTCCACATAGACTTTTTATACCACATACAAAAGCTTAACCCAGTCTATTGGAACAGACTTTGTAAAATGTGATAATTGTCTTTTTAACCCACCTGTTTACAAGAAGAAAAATCCAAAAGTCATTTCCTTGCAGTGTGGAAACTAATAGTGCCAAAGATGTTTTTATAACATAGTAAAAGTTATGTATTAACTATTGATTCCACGCATGTAATTCTGATTGAAATCTTTGCTGATCCAGTGGAAGGCAAAAAGAAAGAAATACATATTGAAGCTATTTCCACTTACACTCCAAGTGGATAAAACTTTTCCTTCCTGACTTTAACAGGCAGTCTGACATCTCCATGGATCAACATCTTATCTGTATTGAAACCAACAGTCATCATTTTCAATATTGTTCTAAGCTAGCAAGGTATCCAGTACTACATCTACAGTATCTGTAAATATAGTATCACGAGGCAAAGACCACAACCTTACTGTAAAAAACCTTTGTTTTAGTTGAAAGAGTCTTACCTCTAATCTTAATGGATGACCCCTTGTTTTTTGCTCATTACTTTCAGTAAATAGTTCTCTAGCTAGTTCTTTGGAAATAACACTCATATCCCCTCTAATACTTTTAGGGCTAGATTAAAAGGTTCACGTTAACCTAGCCGCTAAGTAAAAAAGGCACATCGGCCGCAAATAACACATGATTTTCGGCAGATTTAAAAGTAAGTGTACGAGAATAGCTAACGAGGGTAGGCACAACAAAAACACTTAACACAAAAACCTGCGTTGCACCTGTTTTAGCATCACCGTGCGTCCCAAACACCCGTTAAAACACAACTTAAGTCAAAATGTAACATTACGGCTGCCGTTGGTTAGCAACCCTGACAAACAAAATTCAAACCTACAGCCAATCCCAAGGCCCCAAAGTAGCAAAAATATTCAAATACACTTATATATACCCAAAAATAATGGTCACACCCTGTCTGTGTTTTGAGTTTTGGCGAGCTAGAGCACAGGACCCAGGAGCGGAGGATAGTGTCAAGAGAGAGGGAGAGAGGAGCTGTCATTGGAGGTAGAAGGAGTTTTTGGAGTGAAGAGAGATTTGGAGTTGCACCTAAATATACACATAGCACACTTTTGAACATATCACATACACCCTTACAAACACTAACACATACAAATAGTATTTTTTTATAACACCTAACACATTCTTTAAACTTTCTTTTCTCAGTGTGAATCTGTGAGTGAAAGAGTGTGACAGAGAGTGAGTGGGATCGAGTGTGTCTGTGAGGGCCTGCGGGAGTACCCCTCCGGTACTCAAAGGGTTAACCAGAAAAAAAACACAAGTCGATAGGCTAACGATTTCAGGCTACACAGGGGACATTCACTAAGAGGTGAAAAAGAGATGATGGAGAGAAATGAACACTTACATACCCTCACTTCACCAGTCCCAATGTTAGTCTATGGAGAATATTCAATAACATGAATCAAGTTGCTAAGGTCACATTTTATGGACTCCATAGAAAACATTGCAAATTGGGAAATGAGATCACTGGAGAACTCAGCATCATGTTCAGTTCATCAGGTCTACTTAACCGCTTACTGAATCACAAAAAGAATGGATCAGGTCACACATCACAGTGCCACTGAGAATAACTGGTTTTATGTGCAACACGCAGGCCTAAAACTATATCACAGAATTAAAGGTGAAAAAGTAGGCCTTGGTGTTGTGTATGCAATCATTTACTCTAACTTGAAATTACATATCTCACATTTGATTCTCACATGGATCCTCAGGAGTGCTGATGTCATGGATGGATGGTACACCAGCCACTATTAGCAGGTTACACATAGGAACCAAATATGAACCATTGTAGTTTGGCCAACAACAGGCCATGAATGATGGATATGTTTGATTGAGTACAGCTGCCTCACTCAGAAAGATGGATGGGATCATCCAGAAAAAAAACACAGGCCTCAATCAAAGATATCCTTCAATACTGGCTTGATTGCTTCCCTTCAGGATACAACTGGAACAGGCCTCATGGACAGGATCCTGTCAAGTACATCAATCTCTGATTGCCAGGGTGGTATCCCATGCATCACAATGTAATGCATAGGATACCATCATGACAACCAGAGAGTGACATGTAAAATAATACAAAATCTTGCATTGTACAGGATAAACTGATAACATAGGGATGAATACCACTTGAATCCCATTGCAAATCAGTTCAAAAAAGATATGTACACAAAGAAAAATGTTCAGATATGTATGTGGATATATACCTTTCAAATGGGTACAAATATGTCCCAACAAGATGTGAACCCAGAGATCAGTTCAGTATGTGTGATTGCCTTACTTATTTTTCTTTTTCTGAAAATGTTTTGGGGATTTTTTTTTTCTTTTTACATCATTTTTTTTTTTTTACATCATTTATTACCTCTTCGTAGTAAGGCAGGCTAGCAGGCAGAGAGGCAGCAACAACAGGCAGAAAGAGCACTGGTTACAGTATATATTATCAATAAAAATTAGTTTGTGATGGTTTCACATATATAGCCAGTAAGGCAATCACACGTACTGAACTGATCTTGTAAGGATATGTTTGTACCCATATGAAAAGTACATAGCCACATACATTTCTGACCATTTTTCTTTCTGTGTACCTTGGACAGGATAGCAATGGTTAATTTCACCTTGATGTAATATTGTAGGCACTGGAAAAAGGTGTTGATCGATATCAGTCTTATCCCTCAAACCCTCATGTTTAGACACATATTGCTTTTTGTGACAGATGGAGATTTCACACATTTGACCACACACAGGCTCTTCAGTAGAGCAAAAATTGCACCATTTAGAGATAAATACTTTACTGGAATGGTCTAATAAGTTTACCTGGTTTTCAGGCCCACTCTGTGGAACATTCTAATGAAGTATTAATCTTTAAATGGTGCATTTTTGATGCAGCAGAAGAGCCTCCGTGTGGTCAAATGAGTGAAATCTCCATCTGTCACATAGAGCAATACCTGTCTACCATGTGGGTTTGAGGGATAGGACTAACATTGGTCCACATCTTCTTCCAATGCCTACAATATTACATCAAGGTGAAATTAACCATCAATATCCTGTTAAAGGGATAGTAATACTTCAATTGTAAAAAATAAACATATTTTGTAGGGTTCATCCCCCTGAGTAAAACAAGGGTACTCCAACTGCTGAAAGTTTTTTCATTCCAAATTTGAATTTCATTGGTGCAATATCACAGTGGTGGAAATTGTACAGTGGCGCTGTTGCTACAGCATCCTATGAACATCTCTGGTCCCGGGACCATTAATCTCCATAGGATGGTGTAGCAACAGTGCCACTGTATAATTTCCGGCCACCGTGATATTGCACCTAAAAAATTCAAATTTCAGCTGTAATATCTTTTGAATGAAACACCTTTCTGCAGTTGGAGTACATTAGTTTTACTCAGGGGAATAAACCCCCCAAAATATATTTCTTCTTAAATTTGAAGTATTATTAGCCCTTTAATCCTATCATGGCTGTGTTTACTAATCACACCATCTCATTTCTTCACACAGCTTACGGGCCTCCAGCACAGCTGGATCCCATGGAGGAGGCTACGTCACCACCCAGTAAGGTTTACACAGAGGAGGGGACAAGCTGGTGGTCACCATACCCACCATCCTCATCTCCTCCACCATCTTCTGCACCACCACCTTCTGCACCACCACAGGCTGCACCACTACAGGCTGTCCCATCACAGGCTGCACCAACACAGTTTGTTCCACCACAGGCTGCACCAAGACAGGCTGTTCCACTACAGGCTGCACCACCCCAGTACAGTGGCAACAGGAGGAGAGGTGGATGTATCCAACCACCTCCACCAGCTACTACCCTCCAGCAGCAGCACCACCACCATCAGGGAGGCAATGGCTGCCAGGGACAGTGGCCACCACCCAATATGGGCCATATTCTCCACAGATGGACCTACCCTCCTGGATGGCTTCCCAGATGACCCTTGGCCACTGGACTACCAGCAGCTGGGCCTGATTGGGGAGCCCCAGCAGCCTCTACCTAGGGAAGACATCACTCCACCACCTCCACCAGCACAGACATCAGTGGGCAGCTGTGGGTCTTGATGTGGTGGGTCTATACCCATCATCTGCAGCAGCCACTCCACCAGCTGCCACACCAGTAGCAGACACAACAGCCACAGCAGAAGCAGAGGACTCCGCAGCCAAAGCAGCGGCAGCAGAGGGCTCCACAGCCACAGTAGCAGCAGAGGACCCAGCAGCAGCATCCACAGCAGCAGAGGACTCAGCACCAGCATCCTCAGCAGCAGAGGATTCAGCAGCAGCCACAGCAGCAGATGACTCACACGCAGAGGCAACACCACCAGCAGAGTCACCAGGAACATCCACCTGTACCACTCCAGGCATCACGGGGATGGAGGCAGAGTGAATGGTGCTTCAGAGAAGGCTACTCTGGGCATGCCGCAGAACACCTCAAGGATAGAGGATCGCATACATGCCCTGGAGGTTGAACTGACCAGGATCAACACACAACTCCATCAGTACCACATGGGGATGATGGACATGATTGGCCAGGTGCTGGTGGAGGTGAGAGACCACAATCAAAGGGAGAACCTATGGGTTGAGAGGGAGCAGCTGTTGACAGAGGAGTCCACTGCCCCCACCACTCCCTCCAGTGTGACTCCTGAAGCTATACCTAGGGGGCAAAGGGTGACCAGGCAGTCAGCCAGGGCATCAACATCTGGCACCCAGTCAAAGGTCCCCCCCAAGAAAAACAAATAAACAGCCCAAGTTGTTCTTTTCCCCCTAAATAAAATAACTGTGCTTTGGAATCCTGTCTGATCTGCTTTGTGCTTAGTGATAGATTGGGTGGCAGAGTTTTCTCCAATGCAGTGGCAAGCAATTCAGTGAACACAACTTCTGCCTAGGTAACATGTTTGTGGGATGTTACAACATGGATTCACATACACGCAACATTGTACAAATTCAACTGGCAATCCATCCCTGAAGCCATATAACATGACAGTGTTATATGGAGATGATGTGGGTTGAATTTGAACAACAAAACATACCCCTTAGCAAAACAACTGGTGCAAAACTGAACATTCGTCTGCATGAATTGTTGTGTTTAAGGGGTTAACCAAACAAACAGCTATTTGACTTAGCAGATAACTAACAAGTAGGACAGATGGAACATGCAGCAAAATAGTCTTTGATTCACACTGTTATTGTGTGCTACACATTGAAATCCTGGGGTGAGCATTGGGTTCTCCAGTTAAGGTTGTAACAGACTTCACCAGTAATAACACTTGTCCACTTAGTCTGGTTGTTTGTTGATGTAGCCCATGTACTGAGATATGTCAAACTAAAGCAATCTCAGAACATTGATTATATTGAGTAACACAGAAACCATGGGCATGAAATCACTGCATGAATACATCACAGAATCTACTCACTGCCAAATACGTGGTGGACTCCTGTGATGTGGGTCATGCCTTCTCATGTATGGGGGATACTCTAGCCTTGAGTGTGGTTACGCATTGACACATGTGTAATCCAACATTTCTTCATACAGACACAGATTGAATAGTGATGGTTCTTCTTTATTGTGTCTCAAAGTACATTACAACTTACATGTGTTTTCTGGGTATATTGCCTATATGCATTAGACACTTGTATGAGCATACTAAATGTACTTTGAAACTTAATCTTAATACATTAGAAACACTACAATCCTGCTCTTGTGTTGTCCACAAGGTTTGACAACTCTGTAGATGAGCATTCTAACTGTACAGGGTTGATACCTTGATGTTAGTACACACATGAATCAGTGTTTTCTGTGTCTATATGAGAATGTTCCAGTATAGGCTGCTGTGAACATCAGGTGAACCATTGCATTACCAACACAAACACTTGGAACACCAAGGGTTGAACTTCATAGAAGTGTTGTCAAGACATCAATCCAGTCACATGGAAGATCTTCTGTCCAAGGATGGATCATGCTATGGATGCCTGTGGGACAAGAGGACAGGATTTGGAGCAGCAGCCTTGAACTGATCATTGTGCAACAACTTCAACTTCCTAATCCCCTCAATCTTTTTCATTACAGGTGAGTACACAAACCATTGCTTTGTAATGTGTTGTGTACTCATCTGTAACCCATTATGTAGAGAACTAAGGAAATGTGAAGCAGCCCTAGGGGCATGTGCCTCTGACATGAATATACACATCAATAAGTATGTTCTGAGAGCTCCATGAAACTAATGTATTTTGGCTGCCACTGAGAGTGACAGTGGTAGCCCAATTTTATTTGTTTCATGGAACTATTATGACATATTTGTTGATGTGTGTATTCATGTCAGGGCCACATATCACTACACACTCACAGGTCAGCATGGTGTTCCTGGAGTTCTGATCCACGTTTCATGACCTCTATGTTGTGTAACAATACCACTTTAGATCCATCCCTCTGCTGCTCTTTTCAGCTCTAGCAAACTACAGGTTCCATGTTGACTCTAATGGCCCTTTAACCCCTGATGTGACAGAGTATTATTCAGTGCATTGCACTGGAAAACACTTATTCGCTACAAGGCTGCCATGGTTGCACTGGCTATGATCATGGCAAATCACGTTAGTTGCTGTCAATCAAGCCCTGTAAGAACATGGGTTATGTGTTGTACCTTGTTTCTCTTGGGGGTGTGCTTGATATCCTTGCGGTATCAATGTAAACGTGGAGAAGCGAAGGGAAGATGGTTTTGGAATCCCCACACAAAATAGGCAACGTCTATGGTATGCATGATGTTTGGGGCCATACTGCTGCCAGTGCAGTGCTGTGTTAATGATCCTGTGAAACAGAATATCATGTGCGGTGTGGTTAGTGTGTTGGCACCAATTCACAGGACTGATGGAGGACTTGCATGGATTGTTTGAATGCCTGTGTTATAGTCACAGCTAAAGTGATCCGTGATGAGCCTGCTCTGATCTGCTCCCCTCTCAGGGTCTCCTCAACATGGCTGATGTCCATTGGCATTTCAGGTATGGGGATGGGCTGGATATCATCCACCAGCCTGGTGTCCACTGCGATGTTGTGCAGTATTTCACATGCTATATGATGTCACACATTTTTCCTGGGACATACTGCAGTGTTCCCCCGAGTGGTCCAGACATCTGAATCGAGACTTCAGGAGGCCAAAAGTCTGCATTCCTCGTTCTGCCATAAGCCTGGTTATATATTTCCTGGGAATCTGTTTGTGGATTGGCGACCAGGGTCAGTAGCCAGGATTTGCATCCATAGCCAGCATCACCTGTGTAATGTGAGTGACATGGTGAGACAGGGAGCACATGTTGTGTGAATGATGTTTTGTGTGATGGATGTAGTAGCTGTGGGTCAGGAGCATGGTGAGCAGTGTCGTGTGTACACCTGTGGATGTGGTGTGATGTAGTGTTGTGAATTCAACTAGAAGCCATCCCCCTGTATAAGTTCCATTCTCAAAGTCTCTATGCACTGAGGAGTTTTGGAAAATGTACAAATCATGAGAGCTGCCATCCTCATGTTGCTGTCACACACCATCTGCACGTTCACAGAGAGGAAGTTCTTCCTGTTGATGAATAGATGTGCGTCACGTGCTGGGGCTTTGATACGGACATGGGTGCAATCTATAGCACCCATGACCCTGGGCATGCCTCCCCTTGCTTAAAAGCCCTGCTTGAGATGTATCCAGTCCATGCTGATGGTGGGAAATGTAGGTAGGTACTGGCCTTGGTTTTGAGGGCTGGCAAGACCTGGGCCAGAACTCTGGAGAATGTGGCCTGTGACATGCCAGATGCGTAACCCTCAGTGGACTGGAAGGCGCCACTTGCAATTAAGTGCATGGCACAGAGGAGATTTTGCAAGCCAGAAATGGCATGGTTATGGATGTAGATGGGATCCACCTGATCCTTGATGACCTCATACAAGGCAGTGATGCTGTGTGGTCTCAACCTGTAACGATCAATCACCTCATCATCGGTCATTCCAAATATGGTGATCCTTGGGCGGTATACCCTGAGCCTTGGTGGTAATCTATACATCCTCTGCTGCTACAGGGGTCCCTGTGGTAGCTGGGGAGCATCCTGTTGCTATAGAGCATCCTGTTGCTGCAGCTGTGCATCTGCAGGCAAGTGCTGTCCTCCAGGTGGGGATGGACTCCTGTGTGGCTGTTGAGCCAGAGCCTCCTCACTCGCAACAGGTGAAAGCTGTTGATCAGGTGTGCCTGGGGCTTGCTTGTGTTCCCTAGCTCTCCCCCTTGCATGTTTTCTCCACAGTCTTCTCATCAATAAGTATCCCAACATACTTATTGTTCTCTATTTCTCTCTCTCTCTCTCTCTCTCTCTCTCTCTCTATCTCTCCCTGAGTGGAAAACAAGCCACAAGGGAGTGTGGTGAGCTGTCCTTTTATGTGCCTGTTAGGGTGTTATTTAAGTGTGGTGATGAGGTGAGTGATGACCAATTGGAAGCTGTTTGTTGTCCAGGTAAGTGTTTTGATTGCTGTGTCTGTGTCAGTTGCAGGTGTGAAGTTGTGGGGTGCATGTTACGTTTGGATCGTGTGGTGATGTTGCACAGGTGAGCTTGTTTTGTATTGGCAGATGTCCGTGTTGTGTGATAACCCGCATTGTTCCGTGCCATGGTGCTGGTGTTTTGTTGGGGGTCCTTGTCCCTGTGGTGTTGCTTGTTGTTTTGTGTGAGAGTGATTTGTGGTGTCTGTCCATGTTTTTGTGTTCTCTTGGCATTGCACAGGTTAATTTTTCCATTTATATGCTTGTGCGGTAAGCATTTTGTCTGTTTTTCTATGTAATTGGTGTTTTGTTTTGACCATTAAGTGTCTAACAGCTAAGAAAACTGGCTCTTAACTGTTGTCCCTTAAGTGTATCTTTTTTTCAGCCGTTAACAGTACCGCAAGCCTTTAAATGGCTCTGGGGAATCTTGTTCCATGCGTCTCAATGCACGTCATTCTATTAGCCATAAGGATTATAAAACTGCCATTAGCTGTTCTTAAGACAGACCTTTACTTGTCTTACAACACATTAACGCACCCGTTAGTGGGTTTTTTTTGTTTTACTAACGCCTGCATTTAAATCTACCCCTAAGTCTCTTCTCTTTCAAAAATTATAACAGAATAAACTTGGTAGTTTTTCCATGTTGTTTATATGCCAAGTGGTGCTTTTCCTGCAACCATCTATAGAAATGTGTGTCTGAAACACTTCTCAAGGGCAGTGACAGCAATATTGCCACCTAGCTGTAAGAAAAACTTTTTAACTTAAGCATCAACAAGCAATTTATTAACCTTTGTTCTACTCAGAATATAAAGCTCTACACTGTTAACATTTTTATAAGGGTTCAATGTCTTTTTAAGCCTTCCTTGAGGACTGAATGAAACACTTCCAAGTTAACGCAAACAGGGACATATACACATTTTGGTGACCTACAAGTGTTAACCATTTAAAGGTAAGAGGGTTGTGCAATGCATTGTTTTGCAATATATTGCACTCCTTTTGGTCCCTAAAGGATTAATATTTCCAAATACTCAGAGTCAGCTTATTTTAGAAGCTCTTGGTTATGGGTATGGGTTATTTTTATTACTACTTTTCTTACATCTTCTGAACTGCTGGAGAAAGTGTTCAAACTTTGTACAATACATTCATTGTTTCAATGTAAAAGTGAGCAAGTGATTAAAACATATAAACAGATTACATCACCTGCTGCTAGTTGAAAACTAAAAGAGTACTCTAATGGATAATGCAAAAATTACAATGTATAATACTACAACATATATAACACGTGGGGTGTTATGCACTACAGTGTGACAGAGGTGCTAAAACTGCGATGACTTCTCCAGTGATACCATAATCTATGCTAAAAACTCAAACATATCACAACTTGAAGCCTATTACAACATGATTTCTCTGAAGTTGAAAGATGGATAGCAAAGAACAGACTGTTCTTAAACACAGACAGAATGGTCACAATGTTATTTGGTACAAAGCACAAACTGTGTAATCTTGACAAAACCCACCTATCCTTTGTAACAGAGTCTAATTGTAAATTGGCCCCAGTGGGCTCCTACAAATATCTTGGTATGTAGCTTGACCCCAACCTTACTTTTAGTCTTCATATTGATAAATTACACTACCCATCACTGTGATATGTTTAAAGACCTAAATTGGTTAACACTAGAATCTAGACGTGCCCTTCACCTTTCTTGCTTAGTACACAGCCACTTCTCTGGAAAACTACCAGACTACCTGAGCAGTATGCTCACCCCAGCTCTCCTTACTATCTATAACCTCCGCTCCTCTGCTAGCAACTCACTACATATACCCCAATACAAGAAAGAAGCAGGCTGGTCTCTATTCTCCTTCAGAGCTCCGAAAGCCTGGAATAATCTGCCTGAAATAATCAGATCTGCTCCCAGTCTAAAATACTTAAAAGTAAATGCTTCGTTATATCTAAAAACAGTATGTAACTGTATATAATTTTAATTTAATATGTACATTTAGGTCCGGAAATATCTTGACACTGACACAGTTTTAATCATTTTGGCTCTGTACGCCACCACGATGGATTTGAAATGAAACAACCAAGATGCAATTGAAGTGCAGACTTTCAGCTTTATTTCAAGGGGCTGAAGAAAAAAATCATATGAATCGTTTAGGAATTGCAACCATTTTCATACATAGTTCCCTTATTTCAGGGGTTCAAATGTAATTGGACAAATTAACACAATCAAAAATAAAATGTACATCTTTAATACTTTGTTGAGGATCATTTGCAGGGAATGACTGCTTGAAATCTGGAACACATGGACATCACCAAACGCTGGGTTTCCTCCTTTGTGATGCTTTGCCAGGCCTGTACTGCATCTGTCTTCATTTGTTGTTTGTTTGTGGGTTTTTCTGCCTTAAGTTTTGTCTTCAGCAAGAGAAATGCATGCTTGATCTGGTTGAGATCAGGTGACTGACTCGGCCATTGCAGAATATTCCACTTCTTTGCCTTAACTCCTGGGTTGCTTTTGCAGTATGTTTTGGTTCATTGTCCATCTGTAAAGTGAAGCACCATCCAATCAATTTAGCTGAATTTGGCTGAATCTGAGTAGACAATATATCCCTATACACTTCAGATTTCATCCGGCTGCTTCTATCTTCTGTCACATCATCAATAAACACTAGTGACCCAGTGGCAATGTTAGCCATGCATGCCAATGCCATCACACTGCCTCCATCATGTTTTACAGATGATGTGGTATGCTTCGAATTATGAGCCGTTCCAAGCCTTATCCATTCTTTTTTCTTCCCATCATTCTGGTACAGGTTGATCTTAGTTTCATCTGTCCAAAGAATGCTGTTCCAGAATTGGGCTGGATTTTTTTAGATGTTTTTCGTCCAAGTCTAACCGGGCCTTTCTATTCCTGAGGTTTATGAATGGTTTGGACCTTGTGGTGAACCCTCTGTATTTGCTCTCATGAAGTCTTCTGTTTATGGTAGACTTGGATAATGATATGCCTACTGTCACCACCCGTCATGTTCCTCCAAACCAGAGGCAGACTCAGTCTTATTTACTAACATCCTTCACCTGTTTGTGGCTTACATGTGCACAGGACTTTCCTCCTTTCCTCGCCCTTGGATGGTCTGTGCTCAGTGTCCTAGTACCTGTGTTCCAGTTTACCTGAGTTTCATGATTCCTGTTGTGACCTTTGCTTGTACTCCGTTATCCATCTGTCTGGCTTCCTGACCTCAGCTTTGTCTATGATCAGAGATTCAACTCTTTGCTCCAGTTGTCTGCTCGACCCTATGTGTACCAAATCCGGCTTGCCTGACCACTCTCTGCGTAACTCTGACTCTGTGATATCCACTGCCCTATCGCTCGACTCTCTGTGTACCGAATCCGACTTGTCTACGACCTCGTGTAGTCGACAACTAACTTTACTCCACTACTGCTTGACCTCAACACTCCAGTATGCTGCGACCTCCAATCTCTTCAACTTGCAGACCCTGATTATCTGTCAGCTGACTTAAAGACATCTGCCTGTTCTGTTTGTCGACTTCCGGCCTTCTGCAGCAGGCTTCCTACTTTGTGTCGGAGCTTGCCTATATTAACATCCTTCACACTAGCTATACCTCACCAGGGTGAGAAACTGTGATACCTACCTCCTGGAGAGTGTTCTTCACTTGGCTGGATGTTATGATGGGGTTTTTCTTTACCATGGAAAGGATCCTATGATCATCCACCACTGTTGTCTTCCATGGACATCCAGGGCAGAGCTCACCAGTTAGTTCTTTTTTTCTCAAAATGTATCAAACTGTTCATTTGGCCACTCCTAATGTTCCTGCTATCTCTCTGATGGATTTTTTTTGCAGCCTAAGGATGGCTTATTTCACTTGCATTGAGAGCTCCTTTGACGACATGTTGTAGGTTCACAGCAACAGCTTCCAAATGTGAATGCCACACCTAGAATCAACTCCAGACCTTTTACCTGCTTGATTGATGTAGAAGTATTAAAGGAATAGTCCATACCTGTCCATGAAACAGCTTTTGAGTCAGTTGTCCAATTACTTTTGGTCCCTTGAAAAAGGGGAGTCGACATATTAAAGAGCTGTAATTCCTAAACCCTTCCTCCAAATTAAATTAAAGCTGAGAGAGTGCACTTTAAGCCTATATTCATTATTTAACTGTAACTTGAATACATTTTGGTAAACAGCCAAAATAACAAAACTTGTGTCAGTGTCCAAATATTTCTGGACCTAACTGTATGTATATTTATGTGTATATAAAATGTTTCTCAATTTGTGTAAATATGTAACCCTTTACTGAAAACTATCCAGGACAATGAGAGAACTTCCAATGTTTTCTTCCTGTTAAAATATTTTCTAAACTAAACTTCTCCAGTTCTTATGTTATTCTATAGAGCCTATAGACTAAGATCTTAGTGCATCGGCACCATAAAATAACATAGGAATTGGTGAACTGAAACCACTTGAGAGGTTATCTCCTATTTATCACAACTTTATCACACTTTAGTGCATCTCCCCTATTATCTATACAAAATCTAGGAAGGGGGATTTCTTACCATACTACTTGCAAAATATTCAAATTAAAAGGATGTGCCAGTCCCAAATGTAATAATATAACATAATTTAAATGATTATATGCAAAATTTTAAATAAATTACAATTATATCCCATAGGTGAGATATCACACAACATGTTCAATACCCCAACTACCTGTTTTTAATAGTCTTACATGCAGCACTGTTCCTAATGAAGTGGTCATTTACTTGGACAAGGGGAGTTTCCACTCAGTGTTTATACATACAAATTATAATGGAATAGATTGCTTTTTTTTTGGTTAGGTCATATCTAGCTAACAAGAAAAAAGTAATAATAAGAAAAAAATGCAACAACTTAATAAAAAGTCCCAGATGCAAATAATACTGTGGTTCCTGGTATCTAAAAATTATACAGTAGAGAGAAATGAATAAATCAGCTCTCACAGGATTTTTCCACAGTTCATCATTGAGCGGAGTGGGTTTATTGACATGTTAGTGTTCCATAGTGTGAAGTGTGTTAAGAAATACACACATATGTATGTGCAAAGTGAAGGATTGAAAAATATAAGTCAAACACATCATCATCAAAATAAACATCCAAGTCAGATGAGATGTCACAACCCTTGACCTGTTCTTGATTCCAGAAGCTTGGGATAGAAGCTAGAGTGTAAGGCTAGGTATCGATGCAGGGTAGGTTGTATCTCAGAGACTGGAAAGCTGAGGCATAAGCCTCCCAGGAAGTGATTCGGTATGGACAGGGAAGAGCATCCAGGTTGCAAAGTGACCAGAGAGCAGCACAGTCCAAACTTCTCTCAGAGATTGGATATGGGAACAGGTTAGGAAGTTCAAGGGCAACTACCCAAAGTCACAGTCAAACCATTAGAGCAGGATCAAAGGAGTCCAAGGAATCAGTGCCCCAACTGGGGCCAGTAGAAGTCCCAGTATTCTGGAAAGAAGTGCAGAGATGCTCTGGACTCTGAGTTTGTAGAGTAGGTAGAGGATCAGTAGGCTGTGTTGGACTCGGTAACCCAGACATGAAATGGATCAGCAGACGAAGTTCATGTGCTGCGATGTGATGGAGACCGTGTTCGTAGTCCTGAAAGCCTGATCTGCAGGCAGGGTCGAGAAGAAAGCTGGCAGCTGAACTTGTAAAATCTGGTCATACCAGGGGACAGCAGGCAATCTTGAGGTGTTGCGATGTACTGGAGATAGCAGTAGTAGACCCTGAGGATCAAACCCATAGGCAGAGTTGAGTTGAGCAGGTGGGCAGAGGTGTACTCAAACAAGCTAGTCGTACCAGAAGACAACAGGTATTGTAAATGAGTTGTGATGCACTGGCAACAGCAGTCGTAGACCCAGAGGATTGGACCCACAGGTGGAGTTGAATCAAGCAGACGGGTAGAGTCGTACTCAAAAAAGCTGGTCATACCAGGAGACAGCAGGTAGTGTTGATGAGTTGCAATGCACTGGAGACTGCAGTTGTAGACCTGGAGAGTTGGACCCCCAGGCAGAGTCAACTAGAGCAGAGTCATACTTGATCAAATGGTAGCACCTGGTTCCGCAGGAAGTTGAACAAGCCAAAGCAAAGTTGACAAGCTAAGTCTTACCAGGAGGTCGGTTGGAGGAGTAGGCAGAAGTGAAGTCTGACAAGCCAATTCTTACCAGGAGGTCAGTCCCATCGGCAGACAAAGGTGAATTCAGAACAAGCCTGCTCATACCAAGAGGTCAATCAGATCAGCAGGTAAAGTTGAAGTCGGGACAAGCCAGGTCATACCAGGAGGTCAATCAGATCAGCAGTCAGAGGTGAAGTCAAAACAAGCTGGGTCATACCAAGAGGTCAATCAGATAAGCAGGAAGCTTGGACAGGGCAATGAAACCAAACTGAGAGGCAGCCATGAAATCCAACATAGGCTGAGTCATACACAAAACTAACGAATTAGGAACATAGTGCACAAGGACAATAACAGGCTCAACAATCAAGCCACAAAATTTCTTGATTCCTAGATTAAAAAGGTTTAAAGGGCCAATGGGAAGCAGCAGCTTGACACTACTCTCCTCTCAATGGAAGACCTCAGGGGGACCAGGTTTCTCAGGGTGTAGTCTATGAAACCTTTGGATGAAAGCAGGGGCATGTACATTACAAGCAGGCATCTATGATCTGTCATTAGGGCCATACCCATTCCAATCAATTAAATATTGAAGGGAATGATGAACTTTACATGAGTCAATCATTTTTCAGACTTCATACTCTAGATGACCATCCCGAAGGCTTGGGGGAGGTTGATTAAGATTGCAGTGAGGACTTGTAGTATTTGCAGGTTTCAACAGTGAAATTAGAAATGTTTCCATGGTCCTGGTAATTCTAAGGAAACCGTGACTGGGTTGATGCATAGTAGAATTTTAACAGGTCCAGTGAATCAGGGACCTAATTTATTAGACAGCTGGTGGATATTGAGATACCCGGTGGAGAGTCAGACCCTCTCTCCTG
This sequence comes from Rhinophrynus dorsalis, assembly GCA_037306005.1. Taxonomy (NCBI): domain Eukaryota; kingdom Metazoa; phylum Chordata; class Amphibia; order Anura; family Rhinophrynidae; genus Rhinophrynus; species Rhinophrynus dorsalis. Next base: position 266,217,010 of record CM074724.1, on the reverse strand, counting down.
GATGATAGGTTGGGCCTTGAAGTTGTCAGTGATGATGGTCAGCCTGTCTTTTTTGTCTGTTGGTTGTGTTAGTAAGTTTGTGATGGATTGGATTTAGTTTCAAAGTTGTAGCCATTGGTCTAACAGATTGTCTGCTGCAGGATTTCCGGAGACGGTGATGAATGGAATAGAGGGGGATGAAACCCATAAACTGTGAAAAAACGGGAACATCATAACTTGATAGTTATTATTGAATGCAAACTCAGCAAGTAGTAGAAATTCTACACAGTTTCATGATTGTCTGAGATGAAGTGTTTTAAGAAGAATTCTGAGGACTGATTGGTCTGTTCGGTCAATCCATTGGACTGTGGGTGGTAAGCTGAGGGTCTGGAACAAAAAACCCTCCAAAATCGAGAGATAAATTGGTATCCTTTGTCAGGGACAATTTGTAGTGGACATCTATGAAGGCGGATGATCTCTCGGTGGACGACTGAAGCTAATTCTACAGCTTATGGTAATTTACTTAATGGGATGAAGTGTGCCTGTTTCGAGAATCTGTCCACCACTACAAAAATAATGGTGAAGCTATGAGAACAAGGTAGATCCACAATAAAGTCCATAGCTATGTGGGTCCACAGACGTGATGGAATCAGTAATGGCAGAATTCCAGCCAGAGGTCAGTGAGTAGATGCAGCACAAAAGGTGCAGGCTGAGATCAGGTATTCAATATTCTGATGAACTGTAGGCCACCAGAACGGGTAGTCTTCCAGATTCCTGGATGTCCTGCTGTAGAAGATTGATGAAAACATTTAAGGATTTCAGGTTGATGGGATGTGAGCACAGAGTACCAGGAGGCTGGTTTGGAGCTGGATCTCTCTGGGCCATTGACTTTTTTCTAAAGTCTCTGTGGACAGGGTAGAAATGAAATGTTCTGGAGAGATCATTGTTTTAGACTCCATCTCAGGACCAGCTTCAAATTGTCTGGACAAGGCATCAACTTTACAATTCATAGATCCAGGATTATAAGCGATTGTGAAATTAAATCCTGTAAAAAAACAGGGCCCATCACGCTTGTCTTGGATTAAGTCTTTTAGCAGATTCTAAAAACTACAGGTTCTTGTAAACTGTAAGGATTAGAACAGGAGTAACTGATCCTTCTAAAAGATGTATCCACTCCTCTATTACTAACATTGTAATTGGATTCTGCTGGGGAAACGTGTTTAGGAAAGGAGCATGGGTGTAAAGTATTGGAAACTGGGTGTCTCTGGGATAGCACGGCCCCAGCTCCTAATTCTGAAGCATCGACATTCAAGGTGAAGGGCAGGGATGCAGCCATAGTAAAGGATTTCTTTAGGGTGTCAAATGCAAACACAGCCTCTGGAGACCAGTGTCCGGGGTTGGCTCGTGCTTTTGTGAGAGGCGTAATAGGTGCAATGATTTTGGAGAAGTTGCAAATTAATTTCCGATAGTAATTTGAAAACCCAATAAACCTCTGAATAGACAGCCCTCACTTTTTCAGGATCCATTTCAAGTTCCATATTTCTTATAAAATATCATACAAAGGAGAGCTTGAATTGTTCAAATTAAAATTTTTCAGGTTTAATAAATAGGTTATGCTCTCTCAATCTTTGTAAAACAGTTTGAATATGAGCCCGATGAGAGGAGAGATCTGGGGAATAGACTAAGATATAATTCAGATATATAATAACAAATGTGGAGAGTAAGTCTCGGAAGATGTCATTCATAAAGCTCTGGAAAACAGCCAGGGCATTGCAAAGTCCAAAGTGCACAACCAAATATTCATAACGTACATAGCATATGTTAAAAGCCATTTTCCATTAGTCTCCTTCTTTGATCCAGATTAAATTAAAGGCTCCTCTCAAGACAAATTTAGAAAAGATTGTAGATCTTAATAGCTTGAATAATTCTGTAATCAGGGGAATGGGGTAGTGGTTCTTGACTGTAAATTTGTAATCAATACAAGGTCTTAAAGAGCCATCTTTTTCAACAAAAAAGAATCCGGCTCCGGCCAGTGAGGATGATGGGCTAATGAGTCCTTTGTGTCAGTTCTCTTGGATATACTCTGACAGGGCCTCATTCTCAGCTGGAGAGAGGTGATAGGACTTAGTATGGGGGGAGTGGTGTCTTGCAGAAGAACAATTTGACAATCCCAGGAGCGATGAGGGTTGAGGATTTAAGCTTTGGCTTTAGAAAAAACATTGATAAAGTCAAAGTATGGAGGGGGGATTTCCATAGTTCTTATTTCAACAGGGTTCATCTTCTATGGATTTCAAACAGTCCTAATGATAGAAAGTTTGAGACAGTTCTGAAAACATAATTGACTCCAACTGGTGATCTGATTTGATGACCAGACAATGAAGTTGGTGCCAGGGAGACCAAGGTTAAAAGGATTTCTAGGAGAGAGACTGGATAACATCAACATGTAGCAGCCCACTGGTCTGAAAACATAATTGACTCCAACTGGTGATTTGACTTGATGACCAGACAATGAAGTTGGAGCCAGGGAGACCAAGGTTAAAAGGATTTCTAGTAGAGAGACTGGATAACATCAGCATGTAGCAGCCCACTGGTCATCTGGATCAGTCTAGTCTCCAGGTACAAAAGGCCATTTCCCAGTGGACACCATGAATAGAAATGAAGAGGGGTGAACTTTTGCGTTGCAGGGGAATGCCCTGTCTTGCAGCCCATTCTTTGTCTATAAACAGTGCTGCAGCATCAGAATCAATGAATGCTGAAACTCTGGATGACTGGTCAGACCATGCCAGATGGATAGGAACCAGGATTCAAGATGGGGTGTGAGGGGAAGGCAATCCTGGAGTAGGCTTAAGAGTAGGGATGGGCGAAATCCCTCGCCGTGTTCCTGCAGGAAATTCCGTGAAAACCAGATTGCTGTCTGCTTTTTCACGTGAAAATCCACTTTAAAACTAGCGATTAAAATTTTCACATTTTTCACTCATTGGCCAAAACTTTTTGCCATTTTTTCAATGGCTATAAAGTTTCCGCCCATTGATTTACATTGTTTGCTCCTTTTAACTATAAAAACATGATGCATTTGGGGAAATCAAACACAATAGAAGCAGCTACAGAACGAGGTAGACGTGCTGTGCTGTTCTGTTGTGATATTTTGGCAAAATTGAGGCAGGAGAGGCTCATAGTGACTGCTATCACAATGAGCAGGGAGAAAAGTAATCATTGGAGGAGCTGGAAGGACCCTTATGTGTCCACTGAGTCTGAGGAGGAGGAGGAAGTGAGCACTACTGAACCAATGCAGTCCAGTCCCCCTAAATCACCCCAAGGGATCTTGGGGAAATTAATGTGAAAGGAGGGAGTAAAGGGAATGGGAAGGGAGGGAGAAAATGGAATGGGAAGGGAGGGAGAAAAGGGTAATACTAGTGAGTGCAGGACAGGTCAGCTGTCTGTGACTGATGCTAGACATGATGCCTCTGCTGCCACCATTGCTGCCCCTGTTGAAACCAGTGCGGTGTCTGCTGCCAGTGCTGAACCTGCTGCCACTAGTGGTGAAGCTGCTTCCACCACTGCTGAAGCTGTTAGTGTGTCTTGTGATATTCAGGAGAGGGGGAAGGAAAAGATGTTGCCAAGTGTGACAGCAAGGGACCCTAAGTCATACTTGCCATCCCCAAGCAGTCCTGCCAGTGCTAGTATTAGGAGGTCAAGCAGCTTGTTAGTGTTACGAATGAAGGAGGAGGTAATCAATATATTATTAGTGACTGTAAGGAGGAAGACTCCGGGCTGAACTTGAAGTGTGTGGTGTAAGTAGTACTAGTAACAGTAATGGTGAAGCAGCTGGTGGGACTAGTGTTAGGGGAGTGGTAGGGAAAGCATTTGAGAGCGTTGATTAATCAACTCATGGTTGATTAACCTAATATTGGGGTTGTGGACGTCTGGCTCGGTCTCTCTCTAGTTGTCTTTCTTGCATTCTTTGATCCAGTTCAAAACATAATGCAATTAGCCCTTCCAATCCCTCTAGAGTTTTTCTGCATGTGAGAGCATCTTTCAAACGTTCATTCAATCCTCTTCTAAATGCAGCTATAAGGGCTCTGGCATTCCAATCTGTTTCATAGGCTAATGTCCTGAATTCAATTGCATATTGACTTAATGAGTGATTACCTTGAGTTCCAACGGTGCTGCCTCCACTGTGGATTTCCAGCCAGGGATGTAAATTACACTCTTAAAAGTCTTAATGAAGGATTATACATTACGTAGAATCGCAGAATCTTGTTCTACCATAGGGGAAGCCCAGGCCAGGGCCTCATCCTACACAGGGAAATAATGAACATCATATTTTCATGTCTGATCCGAAGGCTTGTGGTGCAGATTTGAAGTGCAGGGAGCATTGATTAAGGAAGCCTCTACATTCAGAAGGCTTCATAGAAATCTTTTCAGGTAAGGGAAACATAAGTGGTTTTCGGTATGAAGGAAGTCCTTGAAAACCTCCATCCGTGATGACTGTACCCTCAGTAAGAGGTGCTGGTGTCATGGTGGCAGCTTGCCCCTAATGAGGTCTAAAATAGCATCCAGTTTCCTCTCTAGACTCTGTAAATGTGCTTCATGTGAGGATGAACATGCATCCTGGCCAGTTCTGATGGATCCATAGTATGGCTTGATTATTCTGTCACAAACTTTGATCTGTTCTTGACTCCAGATGCTTGGGCTCGAAGCAAGAGGGCGAGGTCAGGGATCAATTCAGAGTAGGTCATCTCTCCTAGCCTGAGAATCTGAGGCACGAGCCTCTCAGGAAGGAATTTTATGTGGAAAGGGAGGAGGATCCAGGAGCAAGTGTGACCAGATAGCAGCAAAGTCCAAACTTCTCATAGATAGGATACAGGACCAGTCTAGGAAGTTCAAGGGCAACCACCCAAAGACACAGTCAAATTTGGAGAACAGGATCAAAGTAGTACAAGAAAACAGTACCCCAGTCAAACTCGAACAAGCCAGTCCTACCAGAGGTCAGTAGGCAATATTGATGTGTTGTGCTGCACTGAAGACCACAGTCGTAGACCCTGAGAGTCGAGTCAAGCAGGCGGGCAGAGTCATACTCAAACAAACCAGTCATACCTGGAGACAGCAGATAGTGTCCATGAGTTGAGATGCACTGGAGACTGCAGTCGTGCACCCGGAGGGTCAGATTCGCAAGCAGAGTCGAGTAGAGCAGACAGGCAGAGTAGTACTCCACCAGATGGTAGCACCAGGATCTCAAGGGAGAGGTGAAGTCGGACAAGCCCGGTCATACCAGAAGGTCAGTCAGATCAGCAGGTAGAGGCAAAGTCAGAAGAAGCTGGGTCGTACCAGGAGGTCAATCAGATCAGCAGGCAGAGTCAAAGTTGGAACAAGCCAGGTGGTACCAGGAGGTCAATCATATAAGCAGGAAGCTTGGTTAAGGCAACAAAATTCATGACAGGCTGAGTTTTACTCAAAACTAAGGAATCAGGAATGCAGCTCACAATGACAATAACAGGCTCAATAATCAAGCCACAAACAGTCTGTGCCAAGATTAAAAAAGTTCAAAGGGCCAATGAAAAGCAGGGGGGGGACGACATGAAAGAAGCATGGGTTAAGAAAACATTTAATGATACCACTACAGGTCACACCAGATTAAGGATTGTAACTTCCCATGACCAGAACAATATGTAGACAAGGTGTGGATGATAGGTAAAAAGAGAGACTGAGATAAATCCATTAAACTTAAACATGCATATTTGAATAAAAAAAAATCACACAAGGAAGATATTTCATGATCAGCTACAAGACAATAAACCCCTATGACCCCAAGAACACCATCCCCACCATCAAACATGGAGCTGGAAACATTATACTTTGGGGACAGGACAACTTAACCGCATCAAAGGGACTATGGACGGGGGCATGTACTGTCAAATCTTGGGTGAGAACCTCCTTCCCTCAGCCAGGGCATTGAAAATGGGTCGTGGATGGGTATTCCAGCATGACAATGACCCAAAACACATGGCCAAGGCAACAAAGGAGTGGCTCAAAGGGATAGCAATACTTAAAATGTAAAAAAAATATATATATATATTGTAGGGTTTATCCACCTGAGTAAAACAAGAGTACTCCCTGCTGTAAGGTGTTTCATTCAAAAGTTATTAATTTTCAAAGTTGAATTTTTTAGGTGCAATATCACAGTGGCCTAAAATTTTACAGTGGCGCTGTTGCTACACGATCCTATGGACAGCTGTGGTCCCGGGACCATAAATCTCCATAGGATGGTGTAGCAACAGCGCCACTGTACAATTTCAGGCCACTGTGATATTGCACCTAAAAATGCAACTTTGAAAATTAATAACTTTTGAATGAAACACCTTTCAGCAGTGGGAGTACTCATGTTTTACTCAGGGGGATAAACCCTACAACATATATTTTATTTTACATTTTAAGTATTACTATCCCTTTAAGGTCCTGGGGTGGACTAGCCAGTCTCCGGACCTTAATCCCATAGAAAATCTGTGGAGGGGGCTGAAGGTTCGAGTTGCCAAAAGTCAGCCTCGAAACCTTAATGAGTTGGAAAGGATCTGCAAAGAGGAGTGGACAAAATTCCTCCTGAGATGTGTGCAAACCTGGTGGCCAACTACAAGAAATGTCTGACCTCTGCCATGGCCATCAAGGGTTTTGACACCAAGTACTAAGTAATGTTTTGCAAAGGGGTCAAATACTTATTTCACTCAGTAAAATGCAAATCAATTAATATATTTTTTGAAATGTGTTTTTCATGATTTTTTTTGTTATTCTTCTGTCTCTCACTGTTCAAATAAACCTACCATTAAAATTATAGACTGATCTTTTTTTGTCAGTGGGCAAACGTACAAAATCAGGAGGGGATCAAATAATTTTTTCCCTCACTGTATGTAGTTTTGGTAATGTGAGAGAAAAAAGTTGGTACCGTGTTAGCACTTAGAGTAGATGAAATTCAGTGTACTTTTGCAGCAAAAAACTCAAAAGAATGATAATAAGGTGATCCTTATTTAACGGCTTACTGTGGACATAGAAAGTGAAAGCTTTCAGGACACTAAGGCCCCTTCTTCAAGCATGGGTTAACAAATAAAGCTGGAATAATTCTGCATTTATATTCACAGAGTATGACATAAATTTGAAATATATTTTATGAGTACACAGTGGGGGGCAATTAACGTATAAAACACACAGTCTGCATAGATATAAAATTAAGTTCATAAGATTAACATGAGAGTCCTGGGAACAAGGAAATGTTAATGAATGCAGAGGTGTGGAGAGCCTGCTAGTCGGGGAGTTGACAAGATCAATATCTATACAATCATGAAGCCCATCCCCAGGCTCAGGCCTGTTTTTCAAGTGTCAAATTTTTAATTCCCAGTGTTTTAATTCCCAGATTTGATTATCTCTGAATTAGATCATCTAGAAGCTGGATCCAAACTGCCAGAGGTTAGATGGACATACAACACCATTAGGCTGAGCCTGTGGGGCCATCTTAAAAAATGAATCACATTTTTTTCTGGACAAGGTATCCAATATGCTATTTTCCACCCCTGGCACATGGTGAGCCCTGAACTAGCAATACAAAATATTGCAGTAGCCCAAGAACTGACAATATTGAGGACGATAGCTTCTTGATGGAAACCACGCTCATATTATTCGTCCAAAAAAGAAAAAACAGAGCCGTGTTAGCTAGCTTCTCATGCACAGTTCCAGGGCCACTAGGACAGGAAAACGCTCTGTGCTTTGTGCTTCTTAAAAAGAGCTTGAACAGCACATCTGGAAACCCCTGTCCACCTTGAAATGTCTGCCTGGAAGAGACCTAGCTGATGCAGTAAACTACCTTGTGTGTTGTTGCTGTGCTCAGTCTTACATTATGTAGGATTTTTGACCTTAAACTGTCTTCAGCAACCTCACCTTGTTAGCTGAGTTTGGCTGTTCCTCACACAGTTTTATTCCTTCTACACAGTTGATGATTGTGTTTCAGCCCAAATAGTAAACTGATGATCATTAGCACCTGTTTGGTATAATTGTTTAATTATACACCTGGCTATATGCCTACAAAAACCCCGACTTTATACAAGTGCACCTAGAAGAATTTATGTTGTTTTGTAGGCAAAGGGTGGTCACACCAAATATTGATTAGATTTAGATTTTTCTTCTGTTCACTCACTACGCATTTTGTTAACAGAAAAAAACAAACTATCAACATGTCTATTTTTGAAAGCATTCTTCCTTTACAGCATTTTTTCACTCCTGCATAAGACTTTTACACATCGTAGAACTTAGCATGCTCTATAGGAATGGTATCCTACCCAAGGTTCATTTTTGTGTGTGTCTGTGTATACATATTTATATATATATTTATAGGGTGCAAAAGTCTAAGTTTACTACCACAATCTGCTTTTATTTCAGAATGTCTGAAAAACAAATTTATTTGGCAAAATATATAGTATTCCTCAAGCAAAAACACATAATTTTCACTAATAAAAGTAAACATAAATGTTTGTTATTACATACTGAAAATCAAATATTCTCAGTTCTTGGTATGACCACAATTTGCCATAATGACTGCTTTAACTCTGTCTGGCATTGATTCTACAAGTATGTGCAAAGTTTCACAGTCCATATTATTCCAGTACTCCTTTAGAGCATCCCAGAGATGTCACAGTGCATTTTACCTTTTCAAATGTTCCCAAAGATGTTCAGTGGGGTTGAGGTATGATGATTTCAGTGGGAAAGCCATAAAAATTAGCACTCATTGCTCTTCCCTGAATTCAGATACACCTGGCACAATTTATATGTGTGTTTAGGATTGTTGTCCTGCTGAACAATGAATCCTCTTCCACACAACTTTAAGCTAGAAGGGATGGCATGCCTCAGCAGAATATAGTGATACTCTTTGCTCAAAGTGTAGTTGATCTTGTGCAAGTCACCGACTCCAGAACAGGCAAAGACAGTGTGGCCACTTTAGGGTCAGCCTGGTCTTGCTCTGGATGAAAATTAATTTTGTAAAAATTAGCGGAGCCCTAAAGGGAAGAGAAGTGAATTGGAAATGACAATCCTGAAAGGCAACGCAAAGGAAATTCTGGTGATGCTTGTGTATAGGCATGTGTAGGTAACACCTCCCTTATCTCCAGAGAAGCCATAATCTCCCATGGACACGTAGCAGCAATGACCAGCACTAAGACTCTATCTTGAACCCCTGCTTGTGAACAGAGAGCTGTTGAGACACTGCAGATCGAAGACAGAATGACAGCTGCCATCTTTCTTGGGGACTAGGAAGAGATTGGAATAGAATCCCATGAATCTTTCCTAAGAGGGAACCGGAATCAAGACCTGCATATCTGCTAAGGTTTGAATTACCTCCTAGAAATGAAAGGCCCTTTCTGGATTGTGAAGAACCCTGGATTTGAAGAAGTGAATTACAGGAGTGTTCCCAAAGACTATGCAATAACGCTCCGAATTGACCCTGAGAAACCACGGATCCACCACAGAGAAAGCCCATACATCATGGAATCTACAGGTTTACTTTTAAATGGTCGCACCCTCTTTCACGTGTGAACAAATGACAGTGCGAGATTCTCGTGTCACTTACAAAATGGTTGCACCAAATACTCCATGGCAGTAACGTGTCAACCTTTTCACCAACCTGTATCTTAATTATTTGGAGCCAGGCTGAGTAAAGCTCCTGTCTTGCCTGACTGCCATGCCTTCAAAATGGTAAATTGTCTTGGAACTCTGACAACAAACCTTGGTGCTCAACTACTGAGTGCAAGATGTTGCCTGAGTGTGGTTTGGAATCCTTAAGGAGCAAGCAAGTTACTCCACTGTGTAACAAACTCCAAACACCCATCTGACACCAATCCAGCCAGGATATTGACCCAGTCAACTTTGCCAGATTCCAGTTCCCCACCAAGAAAGTCCCAGCAACTCATTACTCACCTGCAGTGTGTAGACCTCAGCAATTAATGACCCACCTTGTGCATTTTTTATGCAAGCTGACTGAATGCAGAAGGTTCTTGAAAGTGCATGATGCACATCCAAAGCTAGCCCCTAACAGTTAGTTTGTTGAATGTAGCCTTTATCACTCTACTAAAATGCCTGGGCCTCTCCCTTGAATTCTGCTCTACTGGAGGATGCAGACACCTTCATCAGAAAGTTAAGGGTTATAGCTCTTGAATCTTGTGTTGAAAGACCTCATCCACTTGTTACACGTTACTGCTGGGGAGTATTTGGTGTGACCTTTTTGTAAGCGACATGAGAATCTCACGCTGTCATGCAGTGAGAGATTCTGATGTCGACATTTGTATGCAGATGACATGTAAACTCTGTCATTTGGTTGCATGCTCTTTCTCGTGTGACCATTCAAAAGGATACTGAGAGTATTGATGTCTCTAAAAGTGAAGGGGTAAGGAGCTTAATTTGTACTTGTATGCTACAGGCTACGAGTCTCTACTTTGTTAGTCATATTAAAGTGAAGCCACATAAGGATTAAAATATATTGCTCTGATGAAGTTCTTGGTATAAGCGTAAGACAAGCCAGCTAGCTCTCTGTTTTCTTCCCACTGTCTAACACATTGCATCTATATATTGTTGTATGGTAGATTAAATATGGTTAATTTTACTCCACACGTGGCATCAGCTTCATATGTCTATCAACATGAGTCTAGCTGTCTTCTGTGCTAGGCAACAGCACAAGTCTTTAAAGTCATGTGAGGTGTTTGTGCGACTAATGCTGGATGTATTAGCACATTGGATGTCAAGCATAGGGGTGCTTCAAATAGAAGTCCTTGATATGTGTGATGTTGAACAGTGCATATGCATATTAACTTTAATGTTCTACCCATACACCTCCATAAGGATTGATGGTTTTTGTGTTGTATTACCAAACGATGGCCAGTGGACAAAAAGAACTATCACAATAGTATTAAGTTATACAACTTTAAGGTTTCATTTTTCTACTACATTAATGCAACAAACACTGAGAAAAATGTGCCTATAACCAGGGAATGCTTAGCAAGTACCGGTAGTTTTCCATTACGTGTTATTGGCATCTCCTTATGCAACATAACCCAAGTCATATGGGTGACTAATGTACTAGAAGAGGGGCAGGCAACGTTGTTGACTGTAATTACCATCATCCCCAACCAGCCATTGGTCCAGAAGCTGGAGTTCAGCAGGCTACTTACCCCTACACTACATTTTCACCTAAATAAGTGTGCTCAGAAGCATGGTATCAGAACTGAGGTTGGAACAAATACAAAATATATCCATAATCAAACATCATTCTGTGGATTGCAATATAAATTGAATTTGATGTGACCTTTTCAAGAATTACACATAGAGACTATAGTATATTGTGTTCCCAGCAATTATGAGTCAGAGGTAAGGAGTGTCTGGTTTTGATTGGATGCTTTTAAGTTTTAAGATCAACTTGTTGTGTCAACTACACTTAAAAAGTACATTTGTGACAAGACAGTATATTCCTTTTCGTAATCATCATGAATGATTTACATCAAGCCTTTGTCATATTGCTTTTGACCTGCAGTGCAGGTAGAGGTGAGTTAATTTTGCATTCTTTAATTGTATTTCTCCATCTATAAACGCTAATAGATTTAACCCTTTGAGTGCCAGAGGGGTACACAACGTATTGCAAAGCAATGCATTGCATACCCCTCTGGCATGCAAAGGGTTAAACTTTTGAGTGCCAGAGAGGTATTATATGCAATGCATTGGATACCTCTCTGGTACTCAAAAGGTTAATGATGAAGCCCAGCATATAAACAATTTGCCAGTGATTTTAAATTAATTATCTGAATGTTTGGTCTCCTCCTTATCCAGCATTCATTGCTTTTTTTATTTGTATGCTTATATTTTCTGATGTCATTAAGATCATCTGCACAAAGTCAAAAGTGGAGCAATTCTAAGTCAAACCAAATGCACCATAATGATAAAAATCTCTTAAGTGGAATGTTTAACCCCTTGAATGTTGGAGAGGTCTACAAAGTATTGCAGGGAAGGGCTGTCCTTTCAAAGTGTATAGGAATTTTGACAGATTACAGCCAGCATCCATGTCAGTTCTCCTTGCAACAGCACAGAACATACGCAGATCATGCTTTCACTTTTGTTTTAGAGGACCCAGAGCATTGTGGGACTCAGGGAAGAGGCAAGCTAACAGCGACAGTGTTTGCTTTCATATGCTCCAAATACACAGACTTCTAGACATTATTTAAGGATTTTCTTATTGATTAAAAAATGTTTTCACACTGTGGTGGTTTTCCTCTATTCTTGCAAATCTGAGAGGATTCTAAAGAATCTCCATTGTACTTATTTCTGTACAAAGCACATGGCTGGTGTAACTGTGAACCATCATTTTGATATTTATTTGCAGCATTAAAGGGAAAATATACCCAAGGAATAATTGGTTCCTAATTTAATAGATCATCACCATCATACTTCAGTCCAGTATATCTATAATTATACACAATTTAAAAAAATTACAACATCAGAAGGGAGGAGTAGATATATGAAAACTGCACACAGAAACAAGCTGTCTGAGAAGTGTATTATTAGTCACACTATGAGTCAGGCGAGTTAAATGGATATTAAAATTGTTGCATAATAGGTCCAGCTGTTTTCCATAAAGATGATTAATACTGCATTTCAACCATAAGATGTTTCAAGACCTTCATAATGTATGAAGATATCAGAATATCATCACATGACAAACACCAATAAGGACAAGATCATAGTCGTGCAGCAGGCTGGGCTACAACAGCAAATTCTGCATGTTAGCCATGATATTGTAACTGTGCAAAACTGTGTTGGTCCCATTGGGTTTTAGCACACCAAAGAACCAGGAGGCCAGACACTACCTCAAAACACCACACTACACCACATCACAGCTTTTAAGAATCGTCAGAATCAATGTCATTGCATAACCCTTTCTAACTGGCAAGTTTTTGTGAAATCCAAAAAAAAGCCACTGATACAGCTGTGTTGACCCAAACCATTTACTGTTACTTACATGACTGTTCTCCTGTCAAGATGACCACACCAAGGCCCTGCCACCACTAACACTGCACAGGAACGGCTGATGAGAATCAACAACACTGGAAAGAGGAATAGAGATTCCTGTTATTCACTTATGACTACTGGTTCTGCCTTTCATGTTACAATGGCTCAAAAATAATTTGAAGGTGTGCTAATCAGCAACACGATGATTCCTGTATTATCTATTGCAGACCAGCTTCCAGTATAATAGGTCTAAGAAGTACCATGGTTGGTGGCTACACACGTCTAGTGCATACTATGGAGACCTTCACAACCCACTAGTACAGAGTCCTAGTTGTAAAAACCCTCCTAAGACCATTCCTCCAGCATCTTTCTGGCATTGTAATACAGTAGGATAATGCCCCACACACATGCACACACTATGCATGTTACGGTGGACAACCTCCATTAATTTAAAACACACTAACACAGACAGCTCATTGCCCAGACCTGTCCCCCTCAAAGAGCAATGTGGTCCCTTGTGTGTGGCCTCCTCCTCTGGAAATCTTCTGTGTCCAATACATTGGAGACCTTTCTAGCATTTTTGTTCCCTATACTGCTGTTGGATTGCACCAGAATTGCTCCACTTTCTTTATAGATCAACCCCACTGTGCCTTTGGTGGTGGTGGTATTGTTGGAATTTTTAGAATTTAAAATTTGTCATATATTGTAGGTTATGTAAAGCTACTTCATAGTAAATGTCCCCTGTGATTGTTTCAGTGCTACAAACAGCATTATGCCATTAATGAAGTGCTTTTTAGCAGTTTATTTTGGGATTCATTAAATGAAATAAATAATATGTGAAGCACTGGATTTTTACTCAACTCAATACTTCATCGTATTGCTTCAGTAACCTCCCTGAAATGCTACGCTTGCATCAACATGAAAAACAATACTGAGTGTAATCAGCAGACACCGGAGGTTTGTACGGAAGATAATGCTCTATGCAGATCGAGGACAGAGACTATATGTGAGTATCACCAGGTTTGTTGTCCCATAATATATCAAGTAAGTGCCTTTAATCCCTTCACAAACATTGACGTGCCAGGACCGTCGCAGCTGTCCGTCACTTAAAGACCAATGACGGCCCTGAACCGGAAGTACTGAAAAAAAAAAGCCCCGTGGTCGTCAAATGCCGGCCACGCATGCAAGTGCAGGTCCTTAAGGGGTTAAAGGGACAGTAATGTCTCATAAAAAATATTTAGATTTAGGTAGATATTGAAAAAAAAAAACTATTTGCAACAAACCGCTATGGTTTGAGAGATATAGGGATTCAAAGTTCCCCCCTCCCTCCCCTTTTCCTGATGTCAGCTATAAAGCGGACAGCAGGAGAATCGAGTCGTACGACTCAAGGAGACTCTGAAGCAGTACAGAAATCGTGTTACTTATAAATAATTAATTCATTGGAACTGTCTACAAAGTGTGCCTGGTTTGCAATATATGGAGCAGCAACAAGGTATCCTCTCCACAAATTAATCATGTAGATTACTTAAAAGCAAACTCTATATAGAATAATTACTGCCTGTGACAACCATATAATGAATCACTTTAACCCTTTGATTGCCCAAGGTCTAAGTAACACCATGCAAAGCAATGCGTTGCATACCTCTCTTGCACTCAGGGAGTTAACATTGAGATTTTTTTTGCACAGATTAGCCAAAATACGTTAAAGTTTGTGTGCCCCTCCAAGACACCCCATTTTAAGCAAGTCTTATCTAATATTTTTACCATATCAAATGGCTTACAAACTGCATTACATCAAAAATTCTAAAAAATACCTTTATGGCATACACTGGCCTGTCTTCCCAGAGAAACCACAAAACCTGGGGCACGTTCACCTCTTTAAACACAGTTAATTTATATAGCACTCTTTATCAACCACTTCTATTAACTAAATGGAGGCTGAATCATACAACTTTCCAATACGTACTGATGGCTCGAATTAAAGGCAGCCGTTAGCCAAAAAAAAAGACTAACGGGTGTCTTTACATGCAGTAGGCCATTCAAAGGGTCATGTAATGAACTGCTAACGGCAGTTCATCCAGTGTACCGGCCACTACACTAATGTGTGTTTTGGCCCACAGAAACAAAAAAAAAATGCTCCACTTTGCCATTCAATAGCCTGCGTTACCTGAAAAAGATCCGAAGAGGGACTCATTACCACCTAAAATTTAAGACCCAATTTGTTTGGCCGTAGAGTCCCTCATCAGGTCTTTTGCCAGCTAACGCGGCTGTTAACTGGCAAAAAAAAAAAGCAAAGTTCTCAGTGGATATATTGATATGGGACCCCAATCCCCACATCAATATATCCAAAGTGCCTGAATTGTGTTAAAAGTTAGTAGAATTAACCCTATGAGTGTCAGCGGGGTATAATTACCCCACCGGCATTCATAGGGTTAATCCGACTAAGTGAAAAACACCATCACATTACAAGTTACACTTACCATTAATCCTGATGTCCAGCGGAGCCCTCAGCTTCCTGCTCCTCTTCTGTCCTTCTCTTCTTTCTTCTATCTTCTCTTCTTCCTTCTATCTTCACTTCTTCCTTCCCTTCTCTCTACATTCTTCATTTCTCTCTTCTTTCTTCTCTTCTTCCGTCCTGTAAAAGAAAATTGTGTATAAGTACAGCGTTGAAAACAAGATATAGTTTAATCCCATGAATCAGATTCGAGCGACTGTGCTTCAAACTGATTGGCTGGGATGTGTGTGTGTCAGCATATCTCAGCCAATGGCTGTGAGGGAAATGGAACAGAGGCTGCCCATATATAAGGCAGTCTCTGCTCTGGTTCCCACACTGCGGAACAGACATCGCCCCGAAAGGAGGGAAACTGTGGCTCACGGCACTGTCTCCGCTGATGCCAACTCTTCGGCCACGCACAGCAGTGGAAACAGATTTTTAAGCTAAGGCACCATTCATTTATTCTGGGATATATACCATATGTGCGCACATGTTCTCTGGGGGGCATATTTTATTTGGAGATTTAATATGGCACTGTATATGTTTATTCTGGGGCACTGACTTAACCCGTTGAGGCCAGAGAGGTCCGCAATGCATTGCTTCGCAATGCACTGTGTACCCCTCTGGCACTCAATGGGTTAAACTATATCTTGTTTTCAAGGTTGTATTTATACACAATTTTCTTTTACAGGACGGAAGAAGAGAAGAAAGAAGAGAGAAACGAAGAATGAAGAGAGGAGCGAAGAAGGAAGAGAAGATAGAAGAAAGAAGCAAAGAAGGAAGCAAAGGTAGAGAACAGAAGGAGACAGACAGTGGATGACAGGTAAATTTAACATGGATCAGTTAACAATCGGTGCTTGGCAGTATGTCAGGCACCGATGGTTAATTGTTTTTAATGTTAAGTTCTCAATATCGTTACTCTTAGTGGCGTTTTGGGAAGTTAACTCACAAAACGGACGTTTAGCCACAAGACTGTTTTTGTGGCTTAACATCCTTTGTGATCACAGCTGGTAGGGCCTTTGAATACCACCTTAGACATTTTGTTTTGTCAGACGATATTCACTTTGGACCTACATGCTATGCTAACTCCTGCCTTTAAATCTAGCCCTGAGTCTTTTGTTTTTCATTTTTGTTATTTACTCACAGGCTAACATGAGCAGTTAGTGGATGTGTCCACTTCTTGAAACACAGGCAAGTTTAAGACATATGAGCAATACTTAGAACTTTTAATATAAAGCAGCTTGTAAGTCATATGAAACTGTGCAATGCAATAGAGGACTTGCTTAAAATGTCTTGGTGTAGAAGAAAAGCAAACATATTTTGCACAAACTATTCAACAAAAACACTTAAATATGATTTAATATGTGGGTTACTCCCTTGGCTACTGCACAACCCGGAGGTATTTGGCATTTAAGTTACACAAGCGGCCCACATAGATTTGGTTGGTGGGGACTGCATTGTGCAGGTCAACGAGACTGAACTGTGAGACTTGAGTCTTGCAGTTGTCTTCTTAAGAGACCAACAATGAAGGTGGGGGTCTCTTTTCAGACACATATTGTGTTCCTCATTTTTCTGACAGGGCTGACAACAGAGTCTTGTCTGGTGCAGGTCTGCACCCATGCAGGCATATCTGCTGCTAGGGAACTAAACACATAAAAGATGTCCTTTAAAGCTGAAGAGATTATTTGATTTTTTTATTGTATAGATCTCAAACACATGGTTCTCACAGAGATTAAATAACCCCCAAACTATTACAGAACAATTTTACATTCTCCTCATAGGCTTTCACCATCATCTACACCACTTTGTCTCAAATCCCTTGTTTATACAGGTCCTTAGCTACATAGGCACACATAACCCTTATAAATTCCTTGAAGGACCCCTGTCAAGATCCCCATGAGCCATGTTACAAGCCAGGAAGACAAACACTTCATGCATAACCAGGTTTAATGTGCCTAGACGTTGCCAAGCACATCATTCTTTTACCACAATGTGTGTAGGATTTTTAGCATAATTAATTAATTGGCGGAGACCTAGAATAATGATATGTGAAATAAGTGAGCAATATTGCTAGTAGTAAGACATTTCTAAACCTTTGAGTCCTAGAGAGGCGTCCATCACATTGTGATGACCTATCTAGCATACCAGTGGTTCGCACTTTGAGTGGCAGTGGGGTCTGCAAAGATTTCCAATCTTCTCATGCACTAAAAGGGTTAGGTAACACAATTCAATCTTTAACTCCCTATGGTAGCCCTAACAGTCATACCCCAGCTCCCCAATGGTAACAACATCACTCAAGGCCAGTAGTTTAAAGAGATAATTACCATAAAATTGGAGGTATAACACACTTTTGTAACAATTTTTCACCTTATTTGAAGTTGTGGTTGTGTATATTATACGGAAGAAAAAAAAAGAAAAAAAAGCAGTAACAGTTAAGATTGCTGTGTTGTGCCAATTTCCTCACAAAAAAAGCACCACCCATGATTCTACCATTCCCTCCCTCTACACACTTCCATCACAAAGACCCCCACTGAAGATAGCTGAAAGATCCATACAGTGGGTGGCATTCTTGCATTTGCTTCCTCTGCTGTATTGTTCTGAAAGTGAAAGGTCCTGACTGTGTACTACCCTAGTTTCAATACAATGTGATGTATTAGAACTGCAAAGGAAGTGGGAAGCGAACAGACCTTCCTTCTGGCCAAAACTGCCTTCAGCCAAAGCCAGCACATTGACAAGGTAGTGTTTAAAAAAGGTATACAGAAAAAACATATCTGGTAGAACACCTCTGGATGCAGCTCCTAGTTTCCTGGATCTACATCTTGACAGCTTGGGAAGCCTGTGACCACGTTTTCTACTACTGGAATGTGGACCACTGAAACGGATGGAACCTGGGACTACACCCATAAAAAAAGTGCCTTCACTTCCTTGCACTTCATCTCAGTGCTGGTTCCTCCACTGCTGTTGAGTTGTCTGACTGAACTCTCACCAGTGTCCCCTGAGTACATTGGATCATTGTAGGAGAGTCAAGCAAACAGCTCAGAGAACTAAAATGTTGATGGACAGGAGACTCACCTCCCCTGTCTACCGACCCTGTTGCACCTCATCTTCTCAGACTGGCATCCGTCATCATGAGGTTCCACTCCAGAATCAAGAAGGGTTGCCCCTGAGCCAAGTGTGGGGATGAAGCCCACAGAGATCCTCCTTTGCTTGAAGAAAGAGGATCATTTGATGAGAGATGTTCTTGCTAACAGGACCATGTCCTGAGTTTGTCCAGTTGCAGATGCCTTGTGTGGAACTGAACATAGGGGACTGCTTCCAGGGAAGACACCAGATGACCCAGGACTCACATGCAGTCCCTTATTGTAGAGGAGGGACCCTGAGCACACACAGATTCCCTCTTGAACTCATAGTGAATCATTTCAGGTTCAGAATAGGCTGGCATCCTCCGTCCTTTTATTGGGAACCAAAAAGGTTGGAATAAAAACCTGAAAAGCGCTCTTGAGCTGGGATGATACCAGATTGTGTTAGTCTACTAGAGATGAGACTGTGTCTATGAAGAAACCTGTTCACTCTGAGTCCTGCTAAATCTTTGACAAAAAGAAGCAGTGTCTAGGCACCTCTAAAAATGCTAAGACAACCTCCCCTGCAGGCAACGATGGAGCAGGACTCCACAAGTCATGCGAAGCCTGACTTGTCAGACTTAGAGTATGCAGAATATTTCTTTGCTGCCAAGCCTTTCTGGGTTTTGCAGCTACAGCTCTATTGACCCAAGCAGAGGTGAATCAAGGCTGCCCCCAAAGCCACAAAATATGCTTTGATCTAGGAATCCAGCCACTTATCAGTCTGGCCCTTCATCCCAGCAGCAACTCAAAGGTGAAGGGCTATGTTTTAGCCAGGCATAAAATATGGGGTTAACAGCTGTAGATAAGCACACTGAACTAGCACCTCAGCCATGAAATGGTACAGGTTAGAGACATGTTTATTAAGGAAAAGTCTCTTGTCTGGAGTTTTCCATTTGGTCAAGAGTATTATTTGAGGGAGGGGAGACAGGAGAATCTGTCTTGTGCCTTTGGAAAATATTTGGAGAGACAGACCTCCATCAGAGGCCACAAAGACCTGAAGGGTCTCCAACAGCAGGAACAGGTTCAGCCTCATAGGAACCCCCAAAGGAGACGGAAGAGTCCATATCATCATCATCTGACTCTAATTCCTCCTCAAGATGCCCCAATAACCTGAAAATGCCCCTTAATGAAAGGTTAAATCTGTTTAATAGTGGGTACGGATTTCTGCAAATGGAGAACCCCCTGAACAGAAGATGAAATAGATGCAACCAAAGTTTTTTCTCCAAGCAGGCTTTTGGTCAGTGCTGGATGGCCCCAAAGGAGTAGTAGGGGCCACTATACATGATGGGCATAGAAAGGAACAGTGGGCAGGGTAAGGTGGGTAAGGGAAGACCCTGAATCCTTAGCCTTTTATTTCCCCAAATGCCTTAGGATCAGACGTGTCTAAAACTAGATAAAACTAGTTACAAGTACCCCAAGTTTAAGACAAAGCCCCCAGAAAGACACAAAACCTATGTATCTGGTATGCAAAGGCTTAAACTAGAGAAGAGAACAATAGTGTCTTCTGCTTCTGTGTAGGATAAGTAAGGAAGAATTAAGATGGCCACCAGGAAGGGCACCAAACAATCAGAAAAAGGCCTGGGAATTGGAGGATTATGGGTATTGTACTTTTCCCTTTACTTGTTGCCTAGCAACAAGTGTGCTGTTTGTGACATCTCTGACCTTTCTAGGTTGAACGGTTATCCCAAAGAAGTTTCTCCCATTAAAGTCTATGTAGCAAAGATGGCCTCGGGTGGGACCCTGTTATTAAAGGAGCCATGTGCTAAATATGATCTTTTGAAAGAAATGTCCAAAACAACCCCTTGGAGTACTAGGAGGAGGCAAATAATAAACATTAAAGTAATGTTGGGGTGTGTAGGAGCCCCCAAAGACCTCCATAATCCATGAATTAATGAGAATAGCAGTATATAACCCTGAAAAGCATAGAAAGGGGCAAGATCAAAATCGATTGCAGCCATCTGTGCCACAAGGCTAAGAGAGAGAACAACAGCTATAAATGAGTGCACAAACACCATACAGAGGGAGGAAGGCTCAGAATGGGACATACAATGGGACATGGCACTCAGAGGATTACTCACCTGTCTTCTGTATTAAGGCTCCCATCTCAGTAGGTAATAATCTCTAGAAGACTCAGCCACGAGGAACAGATCAATACATCACCTTCCACAAGGGAAAAGGTCCATAAGCACATGTGAACTGGACAACCCAGATCCAGGGAAGCCAATGATGGGAGAATGCCTAATGGGGATTATACAGACCCATAACTATAAAAAACAGAACCTTAGGAAAAACTAAGAGAAGCACCACTGCATACTCCATTTTGGGTGCAGAGCACATGAATCTGGAAGGGGGTGGGATTGAGCTGCAGCTTTTTTAAGTGCCTTGCCCTCCTGGAGGAGGATACTCAACCCTGTGGTTCCTGTATTAGACATAAGAGAAGGCAGTGTAAAATATCTTGGTATTCGTTTGACCTCCAAACCCACTGATCTTTACTTGTTTAATTATTTACATTTTCTGTCCTCCTTAACTGCTGATTTTAGACGCTGGTCGAAGCTTTTCATTTCATGGATTGCTCAGATTAATATGGTGAAGAGTTGTTCTTCCCAAGCTTTTATATTTGTTTGGCACTCTAAGCCGGCAACACTCAAGACTTTAGCTCGCAGTCGGAATCAGGGGGTCTAGCACTTCCCTTAATCATCCTTCATTATTTGGCATTGCAACTGTCACTTCTTGGGTGGTGGTTACATCCTGATGGGTATAAACTTTGGCTGTGTGTAATGTCGGACACAACTTTCCCGATTCCCCATCTTGCTTACCTTGGTAACCACGCTCTATGAGACCTCCATCCAGAACCCCAATCTTCTACAGCAGTCAGTACCTCACTGTTTGGACCTACTGATGAGATGCTTTCCTTCATGTCATCGAGGCCCTCCCCCTTAACCTCTTTGTCCTGTAATCCAGATTTTCCCCCAGGCACCCGCACGACTCCATGAGCAAATGGCACACCTGTGGTACCTTTCTGGTCTTGCATCTACTGCGGAAGGGTTCTTTACATCCTTTTGAGTAGCTTCAGGAGCAATTTGACTTACTTTCTAGTGAGATTTGGAGATATAGACAGGTTCACAGCTACTTTAATTCATCTCGGTTACAAGAATTGATCCAATGTACCCTTACACCATTTGAGCAATGTTTTGCAGACCAGTCGCCTAAACGTCATTCCACTTCATCAATATGCCACTGCTGATTGAATCTACAGCCCTAATCCTCCCCAGATCTTCATCGGGACTGGGAGTGGACTCTGGGTTGTGAGATACCATCTGATTGTTGGAAGGGAATCTTGCGGACGTCAGCTTGTAGCTCACAAAATGCTCTGACTGTTGAAATAAACTATAAATTGCTTAACAAATGGTATCGAACCCCTGAGACCTTACATTGTATATTCCCCTCAGTCTCCCCTTTAAGTTGGCGGTGTTTAGGAGGAGTAGGTTAATTGGAGCATATATGGTGGTTGTGTCCCCTGATCCAACAGTATTGGGCAGCATGTTTCGTCCTGCCTCTCTACCCATATTGATCTTGGGGCTGAGCATTTCTTTTTTTGGTAGCCTCCCACTGGTCCTCGAGGACTCCCCTGCCCATTCCCTACTGTTCACTCATGTGTTAAATTCCACCAAACTTTGCTTACCTGTCCATTGAAAGTCGGCTGGGACCTCGTTGCCACAACAGTGGATCTGCAGCATGTCTGCAGTCCTGATCATGGAGAAACTGTCTTGGACAAACTTACAGGCTGAAGATTCCTTCTTGGATACTTGGATGCTTTGGCAGCATTACTGTCATATGTTGGTTATACCTGATACTACTGTGGCTGCTTTTCTCTCGAGAGGATTCTGTTACTGGAGGGATGCTTTGTCCTCATCTCTTTTTCTTCCTCCTTTACCCCTTCTTCCTTTTCTTTTTCTCTACTTTTTCTTCTCTTTCATGTTTTGATCTGCCCTTTTCACCTATGGGATCTCTTCTAAGTTGGGTATGCTGTAGCTTGATTATTGTTCAACCTACTCAGCTTAATTTTCTGACGTGGGATCCTGCCTTGTTTTCTAATGCACTAGGAGGGGTACTGGTGTTGTAGCTTGGGGACCAATGCATGTTTGTGTCACAGCTTAATGTGTATTTTATGTACCCCCTCCCTGATCTTTTTCCTTTCCTTTACTCTTTTAAAACCCAATAAAAGAGGATTTTAGTCTTACCAGTTAAATCCTCTTCTCTTAGTCCATATAGCTTACAGGTAACTCTGGGAAGGCGATCACCCATTTAAGTAGGCAGGAACAATTCTTGGAAATAATGCAGGGTGGAGCCTTCCTTCCCTCTTTAGCTGGTCACCAGCTAATCCCCAACCAAATAGATTTGAGACACTAACTTATTGACTAGGTAGCAAGAAGGAAAAAGAAGACTGCTGTGAGCATGAACCTGAAGGAACTTCCATGTTCAGTCACAGGAGAACTAAGCATGGTCCCTTGCCAGAGTGGGAGACCTGTAAGCTATATGGACTAAGAGAAAAGGATTTAGCAGGCAAGACTAAAATCCTCTTTTCTCTGTCATCCAATATAGCTTACAGGTAACTCTGGGATGTACAAACATGGAGTTTCCCAGTGGTGGGAAATAATGCAAGGACCATGCGCTGGTCCCCCATGTTACCAGAGCTCATATGGACTAATCAAATCCAGAATAGCCTTTAACAAACTGTCAACCGACACTGAACTGTAACACAGCACACCAGTAACTGTAAAACAGCACACAGAACAAGAGCCAATGGAGTTCAAGAGTTAAAGATCACTAAGACGCAGGAAATAAATTCCTAGACAGACAGAACTGCCTCCAGGACTTTCCAGCTGAAGCCAGAACAACAACACGGTAGTGATTAACAGAGGTGTGCACAGACAACCAAGTGGATGCCTTGCACAACTGATCAGCAGAGGCCTGATTCTTATAGGCCCAGGAGGCCCCAACAGACCTGGTGGAATGAACAGTGACACAAAAGAAGCAGGCTTCTTCCTGAGTTCATAGGCCTTACGAATAGTAGACAGTAGCCAAGATGCAACAGTCACCATAAATGTAGCCTTACCAGCCCTGGGACCCTCAGGGATAATAAAGAGTGCATCAGTCTGGTGAACAGACTCAGTGCCGTGCACATAGACTTAAGACAGTGCACTACATCCACCAAGTGGAGATCCCTCTCCTGGTCAGATTAGGGTCAGGACAAAATGAAGGCACAACAAACTCCTGGTTGATGTGGAACTTAAAGACCACCTTAGGAAGAAATTCCTGGAAGGTACAAAGAACCACCTTGAGCTTGTGAAACACCAGGAAAGGCAGCTTGCAGGACAAGGCCTGCTGGTGAGCAACTCTACAAACAGAGACAATCGCCAAGAGGAAAGCCATAGTAACCAAGGACTCAAAAGGAGGCCGCTGCAAGATTCCCAGAACCAGAAAAGGGTCCCATTGTGGAGTAGGATGCTGAAAGGCTGTGAAAGCATGAGCGACACCTTGAAAGAAAATCTTGACATCTGGAAAGATGACGATGCACATCTGAAAAACACAGAGAAAGCAAACGTCTGAACCTTCAAAGAACTCAGGCTAAGGCCCTGTCAAGGAGTCACTAGAATAAGGTATAAAAATAAAAATGACTTTATTATAAACAAAACAGGAGCAAC
This sequence comes from Rhinophrynus dorsalis, assembly GCA_037306005.1. NCBI lineage: Eukaryota > Metazoa > Chordata > Amphibia > Anura > Rhinophrynidae > Rhinophrynus > Rhinophrynus dorsalis. Next base: position 266,192,684 of record CM074724.1, on the reverse strand, counting down.
ACACTGAAAACAATATAAGGGTCCAGATGCCAGCGGAGTAGTCAGCCAAGCCAGTAGTCCAGAAGCCAGAAGGGTAGTCAGCCAGGCCAGTAGTCCAGATGCAGGAGGGTAGTCAGCAAAGCCAGCAGAGTAGTCAGCCAAGCCAGGGATCAGATGCCAGGAAGGTAATCAGTCAAGCCAGAGGTCAGTTTCCAGAAGGGTAGTCAGCCCAGCCAGAGATCTGTAGCCAGATCAAGGACACAATAAGCACAGAGGCGATATAGCAGACACCACACAAGGGTGACTGCACTGAGGTCAGACAGGCAATATATATGCCTGCTGATGGGCAGAGACACTTGAAAAGCACTCCTGGAGTGAGGATTAAAGGTCCTGAGTCCGATCAGGATGCAATCTAGGAAGCCAGGAGCGCGCACAGACCTACGAGACCCAGAACAAGGTGTTGCGAGACCAGAAGCTGGAAGGCAGCTGACTGTCCGCTATGCAATGGACACGATGGACCACTGGAATGTGTCAGGTACTGGCAGTATAGTGAACCCTGACAGTAGCCCCTCCTCAACGACCTCTCCCCTGTGGAAGAGGACCAGGTTTGGAGGGGAAGCAAGCATGGAATCTGCGGAGTACACCAGGAGCATGCACATCTGTAAAGGAGACCCAAGATAGTTCCTCCAGGCCGTAGCCCTTCCAATGAACAAGGTAATGCAACCGATCCCTGGACATATGAGAATTGACAATGTCGTGAACTACATATTCCAAATGATCACCGACCTTGACCTGGCACGGTCGAACAGTCCTGGAGGTGAAACAATTGCAGACAAGGGGCTTAAAAAGGGAAACATGAAAATATTGGTGATCCGCATAAATGCCCGGAGGTCTAAAGCATATGCCACGGTGTTAACCCTCTGGAGAATACGGTAAGGCCTTATGTAGTGAGGAGTTAGTTTCTTGATAGGCAACCGGATATTTAAGTTACATGAGGATAACCAGACCCTCTCCCCGATCTGATAGGATGGCCCGGAAGACTATGTGGTCTGCGTGTGACTTCTCCTGTTTCATGGATCCCTGTAGGTTTCTCTGAACCCGTACCCATGTGGACCGGAGCTCCTGAAGATGGCCCTCTAATGCCGGTATATTCTGAGGTGAGAACAAAGTAGGCAAAAGAGAGGGCTGAAACTCACAGTTATCCATGAATGGAGATATACAGGATGAAGAGTTAATAGCACAGTTGCGAGAAATTCCGCCCAGGGTAACAGGGTTGACCAGTTATCGTTGTGATCCGTTATACAACAGAGGAGGAACTGTTCCAAGGATTGATTAGCCAGTTCTGCTGCACCATTAGATAGAGGATGGTAGGCCGAGGAAAAGGAGAGCTGGATACCCATCTGGTTGCAGAAGGAATGCCAGAAACGAGAGACAAACTGGCTCCCCCGATCAGAGACAAATACCTTGGGTAAACAGTGGAGTCTAAAGACCTCTAGTGCAACTATAACAGTAAGCTCCTGCACAGATGGAAGTTTCCAGAGGGGAACAAAATAGGACATTTTAGAGAATCGGTCAACAATCATGAGAATGACAGTGTGCCCCTGGAAAACCGGAAGATCAGCCATATAGTCTATTGAAAGATGTGTCCAGAGGTGATCACCACTGGGTATGGGCTGAAGAAGTCCCACCGAAAGGTGTTGAGGAGTCTTACTCTGGGCACAGATCTAACATGTGGCAACAAAGTCAGTAATATCTCTCCTAAGTGTAGGCCACCAAAAAAGCAGAGAGATAGACCATATCAGTTGATTTTTACAGGGGTGACAGGCAGCTTTAACGGAATGATAAGTCTTTAACAGTTGAGACCAAATGTTCTCAGGGACAAAGCATCACCCAATGGGTTTTTCAGGTGGAGCAGAAACTTGAGCAGACAAGATTGCCTCCCCCAGGGGAGAGGTCAGACTAGTGCAAATGGCTGCCAGGATCCGGTCCAAATGAATGATCAGGGTGGGAAGGTATGATACAATATAGTTGAATCGGGACAAAAATAGTGCCCATCTGGCCTGACGTGGAGACAGGTGCTTGGCCCCAGAAAGGCAGGGCAAATTTTTATGGTCCGTAAGAATGAGAACTGGGACACTTGTGCTTTCAAGCAGATGTCTCCATTCATGGAGAGCTAGGATAATGGCCAAAAATTCTCTGTCCCCAATTTCATAATGACTCTCAGCCGCGGATAAGTTTCTGTAATGGGACGTTGAGACAGGAGAGCGCATACTCCTGACTCAGAAGTGTCGATGTCCAGTACAAATGGTAAGGCAGTGTTAGGGTGGTTCAACACAGGGGCCTTAGCAAATGCCTTCTTCAGAGACTCAAATACCACAATAGCCTTTGGAAACCAATGCATGGGATCTCTTCTGTTGCAAGGTATGTCCAAGATGGGTTTGGCTAGGGAAGAGAAATTCTTGATAAATTTTCAGTAATAATTGGAGAATCCTAGGAGCGAGGATTAAAGGTCCTGTGTGTGTGCATCCAATCAGAGGCAGTCTAGGAAGCCGGCCACGTGCAGAGACCTACGAGACCTGGAACAAGGAGTCACGAGACCAGAATCTGGAAAGCGCCGACCGTCCACTATGCAATGGACGTGACGGACTGAAGGAATGTGTCAGGTGCTGGCAGTATTGTGAACCCTGACAGGCCCATGTTCACTCCATCCTGTAAGAAGGACAGGACAGTTGGCATAGCAGACTCTTGTGAGGGCAAATCCCTGTCCACACACCAAGAGTGGAAGATAGAGCAAATCCAGTAGAAAGCCTAGAGGAAACAGGTTCCTGAGCTTGAATCACAGTGGCAACCACAGCAGGAGAAAATCCCCCTATCTCAAGAACGAGGACGCAATCCACAAGCCGTGAAACCCAGACGCTCCATGTACACCCTCCGCAGGTAGCCCTGTGGTAGGAGATCCGGTGTGCATGGAAGCCGAAACGGTCCACACGCAAACAGGTCCAGCAACCCCTGAAACCAGGGTCACCGGGCCCAGTAAGGAGCAACTAGGATGACCAGAGACCTCTCCATCTGTAGCTTCCTCAGAACCCTGGGGAGCAGGGGAAGAGGAGGAAAAATGTAGGCTAAAAGAAACACCCAAGGAAACGACAGAACATCCAATGCAGAAGCTAGATGGTCCTTCCAATGAGAGCAAAATAACAAAACCTTGCCATTGAGTCTGACGGTCATCAGGTCGATCCAGGGAAGACCCCATCCCGGAACGATGATGGTGAATTCCTCCTGGTGAAATTCCCATTCTCCGTTGTCCACGGTGTGGCGACTCAGGTAGACAGCTAAGACACTTCCTATACTTGGAATCTGTACTGCAAAGATGGCGAGTACATGGTCTTACGTCCAGGGGAAAATAGCCTTGACCTCCAACCAAGCTGAGAGAAATCAGGAGCCATCCTGGCTGTTGATGTAACCGACGGTCGAGTAGAAGTCAGACTGGACACACACACTGGACAGCCCATGAGAAGAGACGACCAACCTCTCAGGGTCTTGGACAGTCAGGCAACCCAAGAGCCCTCCCCAGCTGGATATGCAGGCATCCATTGACGCCATGATGCAAATGGGACCACAAGAGGCCTACCTTCCGCATGCTGGAGACACACAGCCACCAAGGAAGACTCAGCACCACATGAAAGGGAAGAGAGAGCGATATCTGCAAGAGATCTTGATTCCCCTTGCAAACTGGGATCACAAACCACCGTGGAACCCTGTGAGAGCCTAGGCAAATTGGCACCACCCCCATGAAGGAAACCAAGCTTCCCACCAAAGAGATCAAAAGTTTGGACAGAATGAGGAAACCCAAAGGTGATCCGATAAACCACGTCCTCCATCATCCAGCCTGGTGTCGAACAGGAGACCAAGAAAAACTAAGCCCAGAGATGGGATAGGGTCTGACCTGGGCATGTGCAGTACCCAACCATGAAGGGTGTGTGTGGAAGGAGCCCTGAATGGAGGGATCCGAATTCCGCTTGTGTGAACGACAGAAATCAACGCACTCAAGACTCTAATAAACACCTGCAGAGTGGAGGTCAGCCAAAAGGGGAGAACAAAAGGGGAGAACAACTGTAAGTGCCCATGTCACAAACGAACCTGATGTGCCACCATCTCTCCTGATAAATGGCAAGATGCAGGTAGGCACCCTGCAGATCCAAGGAGGCCAGGAATTCCCCCGGGCACCGTGCCGGAATGACTGACCGCAGAAAATCCTGGTAAAAAACAAGTCTTGACCAGAAAGGAATCGAGGTTCTTGAGCCCCAGAACAGGGTAGCGGCAGCCATCCAGCCTGGAAATCACAAAAAGGAAGAAACATGAGTCCGAATCCATGTTCAGGTTAAGGAACCAGATCCTCCTTGTCCAAGAGATATTGAATAGATCCAAGGAAGGAACAAGGCAACTCCCGTCCCAGAGGGGAGCGAAAAGAAGAAAAATGGAAAGAAGGAAGGAAACTGAAAAGAATCCAATACCCTTCAGAAACCACCAGCAAAGCCTATGGGTCTGGAACAATGTCTGCAGAAACGATGAAAAGAAAAAAGGGCGCTGCAGACAGACACCAACAGGTGCATGTGGACCAAGGTTCAGCTAGTCCGGCTGAAGGAAGTTAGGCTCAGTGGAGGAGCTGTCTAATCTCCAGTGCTGTGGCCGCATAGGGATGGAACACGGTGCCTGAGATAGTACCAGGCTAGACCCCTGTATTCCATCAGGGCAAGCACGAGAAGGACGGTGCCTTCGTGCCTGAGGATTGAGCTTAGAGGCCAAGGGGAACCAAGCACACTGGCCCCCAGTAACATGAACCCTGGAAGGGGAGAGAAACCAGAGGTTGCCTAAAGATTGGTCAACAGACCAGAACTTAAGCCACAGAGAGCGCCTAGCAGCCACAGAGAAGGCAGAGGCCTCGGCCTCAAGCCTAACAGCCTCAGATAGGGCATCAGTAACATAGCGCTGAGCCACAGAGATATTATCCAAAAGCCACAAAATGTCAGCTTTAGGAGCACTCATACAGACAGCATCAGACAGCTGGTCAGTCCAACCAGCAATAGCTCTATTAACCCATGCAGAAGCCAGGACATGTCACAAGGATGCACCTATAGCAGAAAAAACAGCCTGTAAAATATTATCAAACTCCCTATCAGCTAAGTCTGTGAGAGTAGAAGGATCCACTGCAGGTGATGCAGGGGAAGGGGAAAGACTAGCAATATAGCCATCAACCTTAGGAGATGTAGCCCACTGAGCCAAGGCCGCGTCAAAAAATGGATAGAGATTAGCCCACTGAGCCAGGATGATCTGGTCAAGAGTGGGGTGAGGCGGAAAAACAGTGCCAAACTGTGCCTCTGAAAGCAGCAGAAGTAGACTGAGGTCTTGAAGTAATAGGAACATTTATGGTGTTCAAAACCACCTTAATGAGACCCTCAGCAGAGGGTTCAGGGTCAACTTCAATGGGGGCACAAAGCAGGGGTATACTGTGCATGAGATTATTTTTTAATGAAAGTATTTAATCAGAAATGAGATTGAGGTCACTTCTCATTTTCTTGTGTACTCATTTTCATTTTATCTACCTCAGAAGAGGTAGGCTGTGTTGACCTTGCTAGGACCAGAAACTTCAACCCTGACATTTGCACAGATTCTATAGCTGGTGCATTAACCATCTCACTGGATTTAAATAGGACTTTCTGGTAAACAGCCATCTATCTTTGGGTTGGGAAGGATTATACAGTTTTTATCTGGGCTATACTGTGACAAAGACCAATGTCTTTTTTCAACCCAGTACACTATGTTGATCATTCTTTATTTGTCTCTTTGTCTATCCATATATGCAATATAGTCAAATGTTGCACTCAGTGACAGGTATACTGGCTAGAAGCTCATTCAGGCAATATCGGTATAATGAAAAAAGTAATTGCATGCTCACTTAAGTGAGGATGGTAAACTGTAAAATTTACCAACTGTCATGCAGGTTACTTTTTTCACTTATCTGGGTGTGCAATTCCTTTTTTCACATAATTGTGTGCATGTAAAGTAGAGGACTTTAAAAAACAAATTTTAAGATAGTTTGTAAAACAAGTAATCTACACTCTTCTACAGACCCTTTCAGATGGGTCTGTGCATTGCTTTATTTGTTTAGGATCATACAGTGGGACTTGTGTATATACCAAATAGGGGAAAAACAATTTCACAAAATAAATCAAAGACACCCCCATACACATGCACTGAAGTTGGAGATTTTCACTGATATATATGGTGAAATTGTTTTGCTCTCAATTTACTAAAATGTTGCTTTGTATGTAAGGCTCAAGTGTGCATATTTTGCACCAGAATAAATAATATATACACATATTCCTTAACTTGTGGTTGTTGTCAGGGATGAAGGCTAGGGTCATGTGTATTGTGGTTAATGGGTGTGGTTTGGATGTGTCTAGAGGCACCTAAGGATAGATGGAGATGTAAATTTGGATCTGCATATGGGTTATTAACTGGTCCATAATATAGTCAACTATTAGCTTCAATGACCTGCCATGTGAGAAACACCTGTACTGAGTGGGTAGAAAAGTTTAAACTAAGAACTGTTCTGTTTCAGGGGCTCTACCACTTAGTGTGGCTGTTTTTGCTAGTATATTCTTAGAAAATGTGTGATTTGTCTAAATTGTATGTATTTGTTATATTTTGAAGAAAATTGGAAAGCCATAAAGTACTTATTTCAGAAACATGTTCCATGTCTGTTCTATGAAAGATACTCATTTGATTTTATATGTCAGGAAAATGCAGTATTTGGTAAAACAAATAAATAGTTATTTTATTTTGAAGAGAAATTCCATCTGAAACATTTTGCATTTTTTTTTTGCGGGAAATGCATTAATAGGGGTATGTAAGCTTTCCAAAATAGGTGAATGTGCATTCCAAAGTTGTCTAGTTGTCTAGCATCTATAGTGTATGCAGTGTTAATTCTGTAATTTCATAGAAAAACACTAACTCAATTAATTTTGTTTTGTTCCAAAAGTCCACAGGACAACCATCACCAAGGGTTGTTCCAGCTACTCTGAATGTCATGAGAACAGTACAACCTGGATTGCAAAGAAGAATATTGCCTGCTGCTCCGAGGATCTGTGTAATGTCTTCAGTGGAATCAAGCTCAAACTGAAATCAAGTTTGCTCTTTCTAGCACCTGTAGCAGCCCTAACTCTATATTTAACTGCAATGGTGTTCTAGGAAATATATTGTAATAATATTTGTCCTACTGTGTAGACAATCCTACATAAACAAGACACTAAAATGCTGCAACTTTTTATATCAAAACCTCTACGTTTAGTGGCAAGAAAACCCAAGGCTTGTGAACATACTTGCCATTTCCAGGTATTAATGAACACAAAGGTCCTTAGTCATCAAGCTAAAGATGTACAGTTCTGGAGTAAACCAAATGTACCCTAAGTCTGAAATAAAAATTTCCCACATTCCCAGTAATATAAAATGTTGTAACATCCCTTCAGTTCTAGAGTTCTCTAACAGATTGCTTTATAATGTGTTGGTCCCCTCTCTAGTTGTAATGGCTGATTCTCTGGAAGGCATACTACAAGGCATAGTCGTCCCTTCAGATCTCATGCAGTTAAATTTTAGGTCACAAATATTCTAATTTTTGAATGCAATTATTCTGAATAATGTTTTGCTTCTGCATCCTGATCCCAAAACGTGAGTGTAATGTAATGTGAATGCGCACAGTTTTGGCTCTAAGGTATTCAGACGAGCTGAACACTCTCCTCAGGGCTCAGTTGGCTCGGCTCTGTTACTGACACAGCATTCCAGTTTCTATTTGGACATATCGTATTTGATCCAACTTGCTGTTTAAGCTCTGTTTACCTCTCTTGCCTTGTATTGACACCTGCTCTGGCCTATTACATAGCTCTTGAACCTGTGCCCCCTGCCTTGACCTATATTCGTCTCAGTCTTTGGTACTGCACTTTCGGACTTGCCGATATCCTGTTCACAGCTGCACAACCTTGAGGGGTCCACCGTTGGGGAGAGAAGTTGCTTCTGACAGCAACTGTATCACAAAGCCTCAGCTACCACTATCCTGCTCAAGTTATAGCTGGCTACTCCAACACCTCAGCTACTGGTACCTTGTCATCCTGTTCAAGGTATTACCCAGCTGTTCTAGGGTCTCTGCTACTAGTTCTTCAGAGTTCTCTCACTGTGAGAGTTTTGTATTCAACTTCAGACCCTTACCACAGTGTAGTTTTGCATCACCCTGCCACCAGACTTAAGTAACATACAAACAGGTAAGTAGTAGATTATGACACTGGCACTCAAGGTATTAAAAACCCTATTTAAACAATGTGGATTTCATTTCCCTCCATTGTCAAGATAGTGTCCTCCAGATTTACACTCCTTTAGCTTGATAAATAAGGCTCAAAGGATTTAACTTCTACAATTATTTCAAGGACCATGAAATATTAAGAAACATTAGAAACTGAAAATAATCTGCACAGGAACTTCAGACTGGATATTTACACAAAACGTTTTAATTAGAGATATTTGTAATTTGCATGGTCTCAAAAACAACTGTAATATGCAATCTAACACAGTACAACAAATCACAGACATATGTAGAAAATATGTTTAATCAAGTATCTATAATTCACAGTTGTTAGTGTAGTAGTTCTCAAACTTTTTGTTATGGTGGAAGTCTTGTTTGAAATGAAGTTCACAGGGAACCTTAACCCTTTGAATGCCAGAGGGGTACGCAACGCATTGCCCCTCTGACACTTAAAGTGTTAACACTCAAAATCTTTATATCCCCTTGGTCAGTGGTGTAAACAGTCATATGATGTCCCCTGTGCAAACATTTTTGGGTTTTGTCATACAAAAGTATTCTCCCTTGAGTAAACTAGAACTTATTGGCATTGGTGCTAATGGGCCCCGTGGATGGCAGGCCGCACCACAATGGCACCCACTAAAACCCCCCTGTAGTTACGCCCCTGGCCTTGGTTGCACATGAGGTTTCCAAATGTACTGCTTCTCATTCAAGGGGTTAAAAATATAAGTATCAAATGTAGCTGAATTCTAGGTGCTACCAGTTAATATAAGTTTAAAATTTAAAACTAAAAGTTATTAGGTAACAATTACCAAATAAGTGTTTTTTTTCTTACTTTACCCTTTTAAATGGGCAAAACCAATTTAGTACTGCACACCATTCCTATGTCCAGATTGCCCATGGAGTGAGACGATTTGCTCTGGAAAACTCCTTGCAATTCTTCAGGAATCCTGGTGTTGCACGCAAAACAGTCTGAGAGCCACTATTATAGTATATACTATATAAAAATACCATTATATTTTATACTATATAATACAGTATAAAATTAGAAGGTATTGTTTTTCAGCATGATACTGGCATTACAAATGTTTTATTAAGAGTTGAATAGCCTTGGTGCAATGCATTGCTATGCATTTTATGAGATTATCTTCTGTGGTTATTAGGACTTTTGAGGTAAGAAGATTCCATGGAACCCATACGGTATCTGAACAGGCACCTCAGCTCTGCCTATCTCGGCAAAATCCTTTGCATCCAAGATCAGGAGGAATGTATTTTTGTTCTAAGACAGACAAAAGTCACAAAATAGAATTAATTAGCAAGTTTAAGTGTAGGTATATATAGAATGAATTTCCATAATATTTTATGTTCAATTAAATATAATATCTTATGTTCCATTAAATATATTCTGACTTACCGGGTTAAGCTTTAACTATAGGGGGTGAATACGGTGCTGTTGTAACAGATCCCATCATCAAATGTGAATCAAAATAATTGAAACTCTGACTGACAGAGCTAACAGGGGAATCTTCAAGTCCTATGCTACTAAAACTACACAAAGAATAGGGAAGAGAGTCACAGATCTAATGGGGCCCTATGTTCTAAAGAAAACCAGAGTAATTTTGAGGCAAACCAACTTCACTGTAGGTGACAAATACAAATTCCAAAAATGTTCCCTGATTTTTTAAATTGGCTGTCTACTCTTTAAATGCTAGAGAAATTGGCAAAGCGTTGCAAAATTGGTTTGCGCCAGTTTTTCTTTTTAAATTAAAATTTTATTGCATTTTCATAAAATTAAGGGGGAGTACAGAAAGGAAGTGAGGGAAAGGGGGATACAAGGATATTGCTTGACTGGGCCAAGGAGGTGCACAATATCAAATACAAGTCATTATCAACAAAACTCTATTTTATTAGCACTTCTAACTTCCATTATCCATATGAGCCACCCTTACACTGCTGGTCACTTGTGAGCCCTAGGCTGTAGAAGCCTCAGAGTTCTCACAGACAGCATGTATGTATGGCTTGCTGCCAAAAGCTGACAATAAGTTCCAATCAGCTCTTGCAACAAGGTATTCTTGAGCACACTGACAGAATACTTTGTTGCAAGAGCTGATTGGAACTTATTGTAGGCTTTTGGCAGCAAGCCATACATACACACGCTGGCTGTGAGAACTCTGCAGTATAAGGGCGGCTCATATGGATAATGGAAGTTAGAAGAGTTGATCTAATAAAATAGAGTTTTGTTGATGATGACCTGAAGTTTAAACATATCCTGTCTCACAGGAGATATGAATCTCCTCAACATGACCAGTATCTCCAATATAATGTGGGTCGGCTCTATACAGCATTTTATATGAGGACTTAAAGGTTCTAACAACACCTGTGCAGAAATTGATTATATATGTTATGTATATTTGCTTTATAACTATATCACTACATAACAGCTATTTAATGTTACAATAAAGTCTTAGAGGACTATAATAAAAAAAAAAAAAAAAAAAAAAAAAGAATCAAGATTTGGGTTTATTTAATATTGAGGAGCACGGTTTCCACTAATTGTTTTAACCCTTTGAGTGCCAGAGGGGTAGCAAACACATTGCAATGTGTTGCTACCTCTCTGGCACTCATAGGGTTAATCTTGTAATACAAAATACGAAGGCATTTTGAAAAAAAAGAGAAGAAAAATGTCAGATATAAATGGTGAAAGAAAGTCATGGGAGTACTTTAAGTCGAATTTTAAAGGGGGGTTAAAGTGTCGAGTACAATATTTGTTGAATTAATGTGTTGAAGAAAATCACTGTAGTCGACTTTTAAAAGGGGGGGTTAATATGTCGAAGGGGGGCACTCTGTGTCGGATTTCTCTGCTGTATACTGTATTCTACACTGCTTTTGTTCGAACAATGATGGTTTTGAAATTGTCGTTATGGCTTCTACGCCTCAACCTCTGAGGAGCAGAATTTCCAACTTAACTTGTATAAATAAAACAGGCGCTAATACTGAGTGTGGGTAATAGGATACTTGTTTTTAATTGATTCCTATGGGCTTTTTTTTTGACTGGTGGTATGTGTAATTACCGCTGTTTTTGTTTTCACAAGTCGGGTAATAGGATACCAAAAACTGACTTAAAAAAAACAAGTGTTTTTTTTTGTTTTTTTTTTAAGCGCTGGTAATAGAATCGAGCCCTAAGTAGCTGGATGGGGGAAAACGAGAAGGGGACCAGGAAGAAAAAATAAATACATTCTTGGTGGGGGAAGAAGAAGGAGAAGGAATGGAATACCAGACAGAGCAGGAAGAAGTTGGAGAGAGACCTTTCTCCAGGAAAAGGAGCCCACTCCATACTTGTGGTCAGGAGTGGTCTAACTACAGGGACTGGACGTTAGCCTCCAGGTCAGAGAAAACCAGCCAGGGATCACAAATAGAGAGAAAAGCATCATATCTATTGGTCAATTGAGCTGTGAGTTGCCATAATGCAGCCATCAGTGGGCAATCAAGTTGGCCACAGGCTTGGGTAAACCCCCCGGGGAGCAGTCCCAACACCAATGTCCACGGGTCCGGACACAAATCAAGCTGCATGATGACATATATAAGCACAAGGACCAGCAGGCCTGCAACACTGAACACCTCTACCAGACGTGCGCCAGATTTCCCATCTCCAGGCAGCCTCTGAAGCATTCCTGGGGAACAGAGCCATTTATTTTATACAATCTGTGAGGTGTCATGTACCACCAATGAAGCAATTTATATGCTCTTTCTTTGTTCGTACTGCAAATGGAGCTACTGGCGGCTGTGGACCAAATTTTACCCAGGAGCTCAGTGGAAGTTCCGAACCCAAGTCAATCTCCCAAGCCAACATCTGTTTGGTATTGTTGTCAACAGAAACATCTGTGACAATAGATCGAGGACAACAGGCCAGGAGTAGGAGCAGACTTCGAACAGAGACCATCATACCAAGTCAAACCGGGGGGCAAGGAGGACCTCGGTGTGGTGCTCAAGAAATGGGCAGTTTGCAGGCAATGATAAAATTCTGAGGGTGGCAAGCCATACTTATTGCAAAAGGGAGCAATTGACCATGAGCATCATAGAATTGGTGGAGGCGAAAATGTTTACTAGGAGCCGACCTGTGAAAGTCCCCAGCTACCAAGCCAATGGGAAACCCAGGTTGTCTTTTTAACATAGATCCTTATGTATAAAGTCAAAGTAGAACAATTCTAGAGATGAACTGTATCACAGGAAACAAATACAAATTCCTGTTAAATCCTTTTCTCTTTAGTCTATATGGAACACAGGAGGGCAGGGCACATCACAAAAGACAGGGTCTTTGGGGTGGAGACTCCCACCTCTTCTTCCAGTTCAGCTACCTCCTACTTCCTCCAGATTCATGTGCGACAAGCAGCACAGAAAAAAGAACCATAGAGGGAAAGAAGAAAAGAAAGCTCTTAAGACTAAGACCCTAAGAGCATTCATCTACCCATTGAAGAAACTCAGTTTTGTTTTTTCTTTGGGTGGTAGTCCTGTGTTCCATATGGACTAAATAGAAAAGGATTTAATGGCAAGTTCACTAAAGTCCTATTTTCACTTACATGCATTATGGAACACAGAAACCATGGGAATATACCAATGCATCCTAAAGATTCAAGGGAGCCGAAAGAGGCAAAAACTCACTCTTCTCCTATAATACCAGTTTTCCCTAAGACCAAACTGGATCGTTATAACTATTGGTGTCAACAAAACACCCAAATAAGAGCCAATGGGGCTCAAACTACTGAACAACGAACAGGCAGTACATAAAAAAGGAAAGAAGGGCCTCAGGCATGGAAGTTTGCATTAAAAGGATAGTAATACTTAAAATGTAACATTTCAGCCCACTGTGATTCTGCACCTAAAAAATACAAATTTGAGCTGCCATAACTTTTGAATAAAACACATTTCAGCAGTGTTAGTACCTTTGTTTTACTCAGGGCAATAAACTCTACAATATGTATATTATTACATTTTAATTATTACAATTTCTTTAAGAACCTTCCTGTGAAAGCTTGCCTCAGCCAAGACCAGGATACTGACACAGCAGTGTTTGGCAGCCTTGCACAGCTGTTCCGCTGAGGCCTGGTTTTTGAAGGCCCAGGAAGCACCCACCGATCTGGTGTAATGCTCTGTGATCTTGAAAGGAACAGGTTTCTTACTGATCAAGTACACTTGAAGTATGGTAGCCTTAATCAAAGAGTAAATGATAACTTTGAAGGCAGCCTGATCCACTCCCAGGGACCCTAAGGGATGACTAAAAGAGTTAGGCCTTGTGGAAGGGCTGGGTGCAATGCACACAGAACTTAAGGGGACAGTAATGTTTCATAATAAAAGCAGCTCTAATTAATCATCATAGTATTTTGACTTTGGAGAGTGTTATTTCAATTCTGTCAGAGTTGTAGTTCCAGAGTAATTCAATGACAAAGTATCCCCCTCCTGCTCCTTTTACTGATGTAACACTGTTCAGCCAGATCAGAAGGGAGGTGCCCAGTTAGATTACAGAGAGGGACAATCTTCAATTAAGAAAAGGGAAGAAACCTGAAAAACTTGTCAAGGGGGGCAGGGCCTTCGTTGTTCTCATGGGAAGAAGATTGTCCCCTTCTGTTATCTGTCTGGTCTTACAACCAGATTCCACATCTGTGAAGAGATGGCTTACACTAGGTAAAAGGGGTGGGAGGGGAAACTTTGCTTGTGAATATCTTTCAAACCATAAAGGTTTGAAAGATAAGACTTATATCGTTATTCATTTTTTTTTATGCCTACAAAATAAAGATAAAACGAAGTATTAATATCCCTTTAAGACAACGCACAATGTCCAACAGATTGAGATCCCTTTCATGCACTGACAAAGGGTCAGGACAAAAGGAAAGCACAACAATCTCCTGATTGATGTGGAAGTTGGAGACTACCTTGGGCAGGAACTCCAGAGAAGCACAAAGTACCATCTTGTCCTGGAGGACACTAGCCACCCTCGTAACAGAAATGACTGCCAAAAGCAAAGCCATCTTCAGCATCAGCTGACGCAAAGGAATTGAAGCCAAAGGCACAAAGGGAGACCTCTGGAGACACCTAAGACCAAATTAAGATCCCATGGAGGCGTGGGATCCCAAAAGGAAAAATAACAGAGAGAGCTGAGCCTTGATGTAAATCAAACAGAGACATTTATTCACTCCATATTGAAGATAGGACAGTAGCATTCTTATCAGCACACCACTGATAAAAAATGGACCAAACCTTATGGTATGCCTTAGAGGAGAACAGCTTCTTAGCTTGGATCATGGTGGAAACCATAAGAGAATATCTCCCATGTCAGAATGGTTGACTTAAGAGCCATGCGGTCAAGGTTAGTTTCTCCACATCCTGAAGCAGGTCCGATCTCGGTGGCAGGTTGATCAATTCCTGAATGGACAGACTGAAAAGATCTGCAAAGCAAGCCTGCCTGGGCCAGAATGGGACAATTAGGATAACTATCTCCTTCTCCATTGTGATCTTCCAGATCACCCTGGGATGAAAGGAATCAGGGAAAACACAAAGAACAAGTGAAAGTTCCATTGAATATGCATGGCGTCCATCGTGAGGGCACTTTCCAGTTCTTCCTGGGTTGCTATCTCGTCTATTGTTAGAACACCCCAGCATTGAACAATCACATAGATGCCTCCAGATGCAGCTCCCAGTCTCCTGGATTCAAGTGATGTCAACTGAGGAAGTATAAGACTACATTTTCTATCCCTGGAATGTGGATGGTTGGGGCATAGGCCTCTGCCCACAGTAGAAGATCCTGCACCTCTCTCTACTCTATATCTTGCGCCACAGCAGTCTAGTTGTCTAATGGAACCCTCACTGGAGTTTCCACAAATACCTGGGGCTCGTGCAGGAGAGCCAGATGAACCACACGGAGTTCCAGAATGTTGATGGACAAGAGACTCTGCTCAGCTTTCCACCTGCCCTGGACCCCCCCAAGAATCCCTGGGTTTCACCCCAGCCTCTCAGGCTGGTGACCATTATCACCAGGATAACAAAAGGTCCCCTTTGAGTTAGATGTGGGAGATGAAGCCACCACTGAAGATCCTCCCTGACCTGTGGCGATAGAGTCATCCAATAAGTGAGATGCTCTGGTTTTCTGGTCCATGTCCTGAGTATGTCCCTCTGAAGTTCCCTTATGTGGAACTACGTGTAGAGAAGGGCGCCAGGTGACTAGGACTTGCATGGAGTACCTGATCGTGGCCGAGGATGCTCAGTGCCTATGAGACATCCTGAAACAGGAGCTAGAGCTTCTCCTCCATGATAAACACTTTCTCTGGAGGGTGTTGAATCTCATACCCAGAAACACCAATACCTGGAATGGCATAGGAGACGATTTCTTTAGGCTGATGAACCAGTGTGAGAGGAGTAAGAAATGCCCCTGAATTCTTACCCCTGGATTTCCCCATGTGTCCTTAGCGTAGGGACAGAAAAAAAAAAAAGACAAAAACTAGTAAAAACTATTTAATGTATCCCTAGTTTAAAATGAACCACAATAAAAATCCAAATAGAATACTTACTGGTCTGAAAGCGGTTAAACTGGAGAAGAGAGCAAGGAGAGTCAGCCTCTACCCAGGATAACCAAGAAAGGAGTAAGATGGGCAACAGTAAGTATGCCAGCCAACTGGAAAAAAGCTTGGGAACTGTGGGATTATTGGAAAATAGGATTTTAGTCTTACCTGTTAAATCCTTTTCTCTTAGTCCATACAGGTTACTGGTAACTTTGGGTTAGCGATCAGCCCCTTTAAATAGGCAGGAACAATTCTGAGAAGTGACTGCTGGGTGGAACCTACCTCCTCTCCTTAGCTTGTAGCTAGCCAATCCCCATCCAGTAAGATTTGAAAACTATTGACTAGGTAGTAAGAAGGTAAAGGAAGACTCCTGTGAGCATAAACCCAAAAGGACCCCCACGTTCTGCCACAGGAGAGCCAAGCACGGTCCCTTGACAGGGTGGGACACCAGTAACCTGTAACTAAATGAAAAGGATTTAACAGGTAAGACTAAAATCCTATTTTCTCTGTCGTCCAATACAGGTTACTGGTAACTTTGGTATGTCCATCAATTAAGTTTTCAGGGCGGGAAGAAAGGCAAGGATCAGGCGCAGGCCCCCAAAGTCACCAGAGCACCAATGAACCTACAGGTCATGAAGGGCTCAACAATAACTGACACTGAACAGGGGTAAACAGACCCCAGGAACTGTTACACAGCACACTTAACTAGAGCCAACAGGGCTCAAAAGTGAAAGAGTACTGAGAGGCTAATGAGACCCTAGAAAGGCAAGGCTGCCTCTAGGATCTTCCTCCCAAAACTAGCATCAGCCAATGCCAGCACATCCACACAATTATGTTTAGAAAAAGTATGCACAGACGACCAAGAGGCCTCCTTGCACAACTGATCAGCTGAGGCCTGATTTTTGTAGGCCCAAGATGCCCCAATAGACCTAGCAGAATGAGCTGTGACCCGGAAGGGAACAGGCTTCTTCCTAAGTTTGTAAGCCTTATGAATCGCGGACTTGATCCAAGAAGCAATGGTTACCTTAGAAGCAGGCTTCCCTGCCGTAGGACCCTCAGGAATGACAAAAAGAGTGTCAGACTGCTGCAAGGACTCAGTGTGATATACACAGAACTTGAGACAATGAACAACATCCAACAGATGAAGATCCTTCTCTTTATCAGAAGTAGGGTTAGGGCAGAATGAAAGAACCACAATCTCCTGATTAATGTGGAACTCAGACACTACCTTCGGCAGAAACTCTTGTGAAGTGTGAAGCACTGCCTTGTCCTTGTGAAACACCAAAAAGGGAGGCCTACAAGACAGGACATGCAGCTCCGCAACACAGCAAACAGAAACTATTGCCAGGAGAAATGCCATCTTCCACGTCCGCATACGCAGAGGAATGGTAGCCAAGGACTCAAAAGGAGGACGCTGAAGTACTCCTAAAACCAAGTTAAGGTCCCACTGAGGAGCAGGGGACTTAAACACCGAAGAGTGTGAGCAACACCCTGGAAGAAAACCTTTACATCAGGAATGAGAGCAAGATGCCTCTGAAAGAAGACAGAGAGTGCAGAAGTCTGAACCTTAAGATAACTCAGGCTGAGACCCTTATCCACACCATCCAGGAGGAAGGAAAGAACAGTAGCAAGGTCAAAATCCTGAGGCAGGTCTTTGTCAGCACACCAAGCCAGAAAGGTAGACCAAACACGATGGTAGGCCTTAGAGGAAACAGGCTTATGGGCACTAAGCACAGTAGCCACCACACCAGAAGAAAAACCTTTCTTCAAAATTAAGGATTGAATTTCCATGCCGTCAAGGCCAGACAATGAACCTCTTCCTTCCACAGGTAACTTTGTAGAAGAAGATCCAGATTGGGGGGGGGGGGGGGGTCGAAGAGGTTCCGCCACTGAGCTCCGTAAACCAAGCCTGTCAAGGCCAGTATGGAGCAATCAGAATGACTGGACAGCCTTCCAGTCTCATTTTCCGTAGCACCCTGTTCAACAGGGGAATTGGAGGAAAGATGTATGCCAGAGGGAATGTCCACGGGATCGAGAACGCATGCACTGCCAGAGCCAGGGGATCCACCCAGCGAGAGTAGAATGCTGGAACCTTCCTGGTGTGTCTGGTTGCCATCAGGTCGATGCATGGAAGATCCCACTGCTGGATGATGTGGTTGAACACCTCTGGATGTACCGCTGTGGCGTTGTCAGACTGTACCCTGACTGGGCAATCCTCCAGTTGCCGTGTTCAATGATGTAGGGCATGAAATATCGCCCCAAAGCTCCAAGACATTGATGGGAAGGAGAGATTCCTCATGGGACCACCGGCCCTGTGCCCCAGTACCGCTTCCCATCCTGAGAGGTTGGCATCTGTCATTACTGTTGTCCATAAGGGCACCATGAAGGGTCTGCCTTTCAGGTGCAGCCCCCATGAGAGGCTCTGCTCCAACATGGAGAGGCAGAGATAGGGATCTTTCCAGGAGATCTGGTCGACCCCTGTATGCCAGGATTAGAAACCTCTGAAGTTCCCTGGTATGAGCCATGGCAAACAGGACTGTTTCTATGGTGGAAATTAACTACCCCACCAAGGATGACAACATCTAGGCTGGAACTGGATCCTGAGACAGGATAGCCTGGACCTTCAGTGCTATCTGATGAGCCACTTTGTCTGTGAGAAATACCATACCCCTCTGAGTGTCGAAGAGGATGCCCAGAAAGACCATCCTCTGAGAAGGAACAAGGTCTGACTTGTCCAGATTGATGATCCACCTGTGATGGGAGACAGCATGAATGCAGTCCTGTACCTGCTGATGAAGGAGTTCTGTAGAAGAGGCCTTCAGAAGGAGGGTAACTCTGATGCCGTTCCGATGTAGGACGAAGATCAATGCTCCTAGGACTCTGTTGAAGACTTGAGGTGCCGTGGTAAGGCCAAAGGGGAGGGCAGAGAACTGGAAATGCCCTCAGTCGCAGGCAAAGCAGAGAAATTGCTAACTCTCTGTATGAATAGTGATGTGCAGATAGGCATCTTGAAGATCCAGAGAGGCCACAAATTCCCCAGGAGACATGGCCGCTACCACTGTGCGCAGTGACTTCTGATGGTATTGGTACCGGACCACAAAGGAGTTGAGATCTTTCAGATCCAAAATGGGACAACAGCCGCAGTCCTTGTTGGAAACCACAAAGACCTTAGAGTAGAATCCCAAGCCCCTCTCCTGAGGAGGAACTGGTTCCAAGACCACCTTGTCCAGAAGGGCCTGAATGGCCGCCTCGAAAAGGTGGTGCTTTTCCGCTCCCAAGGGAGAACGAGAAAAGAAGGCCCTGGAAGGAGGAAGGGAGGTGAAGGGAATCCTGTGTCCTGTAGCCACCACCTGCAAAATCCACGGGTCTGCCTCAGAGGCCTTCCAAGCTGAGAGGTAGTGACGTAAGCGGCCACCTACCTGCGGGTGGGGACCCGGGTTCAGCAAGTCATGCAAAAGAAGATTTGGAAGCCTTGGGCTTTGCGAAGGACTTGGGTCTCCATTGCTGCTTAGGCTTGGATGAGGAGTGAGGAGCATGAGGGACCATCTGAGTCACTTGGTGCGCGTCTGCCTGAAAGGGACCTTCTTCCTCAGGACCACTGGCAGGTGAGAACTCTTCCCTCCAGTGGCCTCACTGATGAGATCCTTGAGCTCAGGCCCAAACAGGGAGGTGCCCTGAAAGGGCAAAGACAGGAGAGCCCTCTTGGAGGCAGTGTCAGCAGACCAGATCTTGAGCCAAAGAGCATGTCTGACTACCACAGACATGGTAGATGCCCTGGCTACCATATGCACAGCGTCAAACAGGGCAGCAGAGACATAATGCTGAGCCTCAGCAATGTTGGTGAGAAGCCACAACATGTCAGCATTAGAGGCCCCCTGACAGCTGAATTGAGCTGTTCAGTCCAAACAGCCACAGCCCTATTCAAGAACACACAGAAGGGCGCTTCCTAGTGCAAATTAACCTTGGCAGATATTAGACCACCACCTTCTCACCACGGTACTCACAATAGACAAGACCACTAAAAGTGATCAGTAGAGAAGTTGAGGGAATCTGACTGCCCTCACTCAGTCTCTTCAGAGTATGTAGTTGAATGCTGCTCCTTCAATAACGAACCACGGAACTTGACCCTCGGAACACAGGAAACAAACAGGCAAAAAGAGCGCAAACCACCATATAATAATAACAATAATGTCAGTAATATGTATGACCATATACTCACAACTCTGAGATGGATATGCTGGTTGGTACAACCAGCAGATCCAACCGGGGTCACAAAAGCTGCCCCGATTCAGCCAATTCCTCCAATCGATAAAAAGTCCACAAGTAATAAAATATATACTTATTAAAATTGTAAAAATCAATATATATTTGCCAAAAATACGTCAGTTGGATAATTAATAAGCATATGACGCGTTAATAAGCATATGACGTGTATGTCAAATATTGAATGAAAATATATAATAACATCCAATATAAACTTATAAATGGCATAGCCCTATTCACCCAGGCTGCAGCAAATGCAGGGCGGAGGGCATAGCTATCCATCGCAAAAATAGCCTTTAGAGAAGTCTCAAGCTTCTTGTCAGCCCAGTTTTTCAGAGCAGATGCGTCAGCCACAGGCAAGGCAGTGGACTTAGAAAGCCTGGAAACAGGGGCATCCACCTTGGGGGGATGCACCCACTGTGTAAGGGCAGTTTCAGAGAACAGGTAAAGCTCAGCAAACTTCCTAGATAAAGATGGTTTCCTGTCTGGAAACTTCCACTCCTCAGACACCAAGCAGTCAAGGGTGGGGTTAGGTGGAAAACAAGTATGGGGCCTAACAGGCTCCTGGAACACATCAGAGGGGTCAGAAGAAACCTCCTGCACTACGGGAATTTTCAGGGTGGTCAATACAGCCCTGATCAGGCCCTCAAAGGGGTACCCAAAAAAATGAGATGAAGGAACAGCTGAACAGTCATCATCATCAGAGTCCACCAATAATTCCTCCTCAGAGGAATCAGACACATCAGGTACACCCAGCGGTTTAGACAGGAAAGATCTGATAGGGGCGGAGGCCCGCCACAAGTGGAAGACCCCCTGTAAAGTGGATGGAAGGAGTTGTAAGGTGGGCCGAAGGTCCCTGGTAGTAGCCTTAAACTCTTGCATCCATACTGGCTCTAGTGCATGGCTGGTGGTCCCTGCAGGGGATTCAGGGGCAGCAGTGCATGCTGGGCAAACATGACCTGAGTATTCTCTAGGTAACCCCGAGTGACAAGAGGAGCAATGAGCAATGGGGGACACAGATGCCCCAGTGTCCTTAGTCTTAGGTTTGGCCCCAAGGTCTAACGGAGCAGACATTCCCACAGAGTCAAACGGTCAAAATATCAGAACACCCACAAAACAGTGTGTATGATGAATAAATTCACCCCAGAAATGCTAAATAAGACTTATCTGGTAGGCGAAGGGTTAAACTGCTGAGGAGAGAAGGAGAGTCCAACCCCTGCATAGGATACTCAATCTGCGAAGAAACAAAATGGCTGCTGCAGAGGGAGCCAATCAGAAACTTGCGTACGAAGTGAGCGCTCATGGGAATCGTAGTTTCGCTGAGTACCCAAACAGTGCTCGAAGCCCCCTGAGGCCCCCAACATGCCCAAAACATTGACCGGATAACAGAGCAAGGGCAAACCGACAAAATGAGGGTCTCCGACTTCGCTACGTGGAGCGGTTGCAGAGATATGTCCCAAAGTGTAAAGTCCCATAGAAGTGAATGGAGCAATGGCGTCTATGCGGTAAACGAGCACCTTAAAGGCCCGGAACAGAAAGTTAATGAGGTGAATACCCAAACGTAAAACCAATCAAAAGCCCACTAGAATAAATTAGTAGACCAAATAAACACTGGTCCCCAGTGGGGAAAGTGCCCCAAACCCCCCAAAAGGTGCCAACCAGCAGCAAAAGGGTTAAGTTACCACAGAAACTCGCTCCAAACACCTCACAGGCATACAGATAAACCCAATGAGTGCATGAGTATGTGATAGGAACTCCAAATGAGACCCCTGTGCGGTAGGGAAGCATAGGACATGTGGACCTCAGCACTCAAGGGGTGCTCACCTTTTTCAGCAGGTCTTTTGTCTTCAGATTACCATATAGCAAGAAGAAGCCTCAATGAGCGAGGAAAGAACTTGCAGCCAAGATTTCCCCCCCAGGGCTTAGGTCCAAAAAAGCACCTGGTAAACTGAGCTATCCACATTTGGGTGATGGGAATTGTCAGTGATGGTAATCCGCCTAATGGTGGTATTCCATATCTAACAGAAAAATAATAAAAAAGCTAAAACTATAGCAGAACTGTTCTCTTGCCTTGACCAAGGAACAAATCTTACTTATTGGCTATCTATAAGCTAAGGAGAGGAGGCAGGCTCCACCCAGCAGTCACTTCTCAGAATTGTTCCCTGCCTATTTAAAGGGGCTGATCGCCTACCCATAGTTACCAGTAACCTGTATTGGATGACAGAGAAATGTAGTTTTCTTCCTTGCATGCTGCCTAGCAATGAGTGGCTCTCCAGCCATAGGCTGCAGTGCGCTCTATGGACAATCATAAAGTGGGCCATGCAATAGAGCATGAGTAGAAGAGAAGAAATAAACCTCTCTGACCATTCTAGTTTAAATAGTGGCCGAGATATGTCCCATAGTAGTTTCTCCCATATAAGTCAATGCAGAGAAGATGGCCATGGGTGGGCTCTGGTTTATACAGGAGTCACGCCATTAAAATCAGACTAAAACTGAAAATCAATAAAAGAATCCCAAAACCTCCTCAGGAAGGGGGGGGGAATAGTAAAGTGGACGGGAGCATAAATACAGTACAACACAATAACCAATACATTGCAGATCAGCAGAGAGAGGGTTAACCTACAACTTTCCACTGAGGCCACCTGTACCCCAGACCAATGTATGGAAAATAAGAGCTACCCATGAGTGCTTAATATAGAAAACACAAACTGCGTGAGAGAGCTCAGCATGGGCCATACAATGGACCAAGGCATTCAAGGGGTCTACAAAATCCCATCTTAGAAAGGGCAGAATATCAATTGTCTTCAAACTCCCATCTTAGAAAGGGCAGAATCTCTAGGAGACTCAGCCATGAGAAACAGACTTGCCATAAAGTCAACCTCCATGCACTCAGAGGAAGTGATGGACAATCAGTTGCCTCTGTGCTTAATTGTAAGAGGAGGACCTTATGACAGTCCTAAAGCAGCTTCAACATGTTTAGTCCATCATTTTACCTTAAGCAGATTGCACAAGTGATTGCCTCAAATGTGAGGCCACCAGTAAGTATCTACACATGTTGCAGATTTGTAGAAGCATTGCAGCACATCATGTGTATTAAATTTAACCTAATGCTGATGTACTAATTGCAAACATGCTTACTGAGTGACTGATAGTCACCAACCATGGCTGACGTTGGTACAGAAACGTGAAGTTACATGTAAATATACAGGATGCATGTAAAAGGTATGTTCTCTAGCTTTTAGCTACAGTCCCCCCACCCTCCATGGACTACCACGCAATGCCACAGTCTTGTGGCCTAGCATCTGAGAAACTTTTATTCAGTCAGTGTCACACCTGCTCCAGTTAGGACTCTGGAATAGGGTTGCCACCCAGCCGGTATTGTACCGGCAGGCCGGTAAAAAATTGGCTTCTTTCCAATGTTAAGTCTATGGAGGGAATGCCATGGCCGGTATTTTTTTTGAAGAAAAGGGGGCAACCCTACTCTGGAAGCAGTCTACCAACTTTCCCAGGTATTCAGATATTTCACTGTAGTACATTGCATGCCAGTTCTGACCCCCAAAAGATTATCCTCTATCTTTTGTCTCAGGACCATCTTAACATCTTGGGTGCTACCGGTCTCTAACTCATCGATAATCTATACATTGGAGAGATCTCAAACATCCAAGGGGTTATTCTACATTTCTCAACCCCTTTTTAACCATATTGTTCAGAAAGTTAGTAGGAGCCTAGAAATTCTGGGGAGTACGCCTGAAAAACACACACACACACACACACACACACACACACACACACACACACACACACACACACACACACACACACACACACACACACACACACACACACACACACACACACACACACACACACACACACACACACACACACACACACACACACACACACACACACACACTGGTGGGCCTCAGTAACTGTGTTTAGTAGAGACATTCTCAATACATAGCAAAGCAATGATTTGGGGAAGTCTAGAATACAATGTTTTAATATTTTAAAAACAATGCCTTATGTGATGTATTTGTGTGACCACTAGCACAAATGGGATACAAAGCAATGCATTCTGTACCCCTCTGGCACTCACAGGGTTAAAAGTTTGCACTTTTAATTTGTACTCTATTCCTCGGTCTTGCCATTGATCACAGAACAAAAGTAATGTTTGAATTTTTGGTTTGATTTTTACAGCAAGGTTCAAGCATAAACTTCTGTCTAAATTTACCAGCATGAATGGGAAGTGCTGCAGTAGAAGATGTTAAACCTTTGAGTGCCATAGGGGTACAAAATGCTTTTTTTTATTATTCAAGTTTTTATTGAGCTTGATAATATTCATACGTTCATACATACCAACAAGTACATTATGGAGTAGTACAACTTAGGAAAGTTTAAAGGATCAGTAAACTTTTTTATGAAAACACATATTTTATAGAGATTTTTTTGCTGATTAAAACAAGGTCACTCCCACCGCTGTCAGATGTTTTATTCAAAATGTATAGCAGTTCAAATAATCAGGAAGTGAATTTACTGTGCTTTACTTCCTGATAGTTCTAACTGACAGGACGTGACAGGTAGTATCTATCACATTCTATGTATGTCTCTGACTTTCCTCCCCATTAGAATCTAACAGAAAAACTAATTAGAATTTTACCACTAGAGGGCACTGCTAATGTATAAAAACATGGCTTTAAACTGTAATAACTCTGGAAATATAAATATCTTTGCAATGGGTGTACCATCAAGGTGAATTTTATCCAAAAAGTAAAAGAGGAGAAGGAAATGCAGAGAAAGGAACATAGAGAGCACAGGCAAAGAGATGGGAGAGAATAGAAGAGCTATTGGTAGGGAGGGAAGGGAAGCAAACAAAAAAAGGCAGGGGAAGTTGCATGTAGCGTTCTTCCGATTGTTTCAAGGGTCTATGAGTTGACTGTCGCACCACTAAATCTCCTATATGGTAAAGGCTTTAGTCGATGTCGAAGAGACTGAAGGGCATAGAAAGAGGGGGTGAGAGGGAAGAGGGATGAGAGAAAGAGCTGGTCCTCTCAGATCATACGCAATGCATTTTTGCAGACTAGTACCAGGGACCACTGGTGCTTAAGTGTAGAAAAATCTGGTTTTCCTTCTGTTTTGTGCACATTTTGCTGTAATATCCTGTTACATACAGATATGGTTACATTATATAAAATATGTGTATCTCCAGTGGGCAGTATAACCCTTTTGAGTGCCAGAAAGGGATCCAATGCATTGCAATACACTGGACATGTTTCTGACACTTAAAGGGTTAAGAGCTTTCTACATACAGATATGATTAAATTACTTAAAATATGCACATCTCCAGAAGGCAATTTAAAAGCTTTTTATGTGTTTGTAGACAGCAGTTGGCAAGGTCATGGGGATGTGGCCAGGGGAGGTAAGGGGGTGCTCTGCCTGGAGGTGCATGAAAGGTAAATCCTGACCTATGACAGTATTCTACTTGGTGATGCTTAGCTTTCTACAGATAGCAATGCCACCCAAATTTGGACTTCTTGCAGATGTGTCAGTGGGACAATGGCTATGTAAAATGCATGAGCACTGTTCACTTCTGCAGAACCTCAGTCACTCAAAATGTTAACTTATAAATTAAAGTTTGCAAATTTAACCCATTAATGACCAGAGGTGTGCAACTTACTGCAAATCAATACACGGCACACCTCTCTGGTCCTTAATATGGTTAAAAGAAAAACACCTCAAAGTTACATTACCTGGTCAGGAGTAAGAACTGCAGAAAGTATTACTCCATGGTCCTCCTCAAGGGAGTCTGGATGAGGCACAAATATAGGTTCTGAAGGGTAAAATCCTTCTTCTTTCCAAACCTTAAAAACAGACAAAATTATTTTAGGGTTGCATGCACCATCTGAAATACGGTTTCAAAAGCAGCTTCTCTCTACTACACAGAAGATCAAATCATCCTCTGCTGTCTGGTGCAAGGGTTACTCAATGGTCCTGGTCAAACTGCTTATACAAGATTACTGTGGTGTGTGTTTGTGTGTGTGTATGTGTGCGCACAGGAACCAGGGGATTCTGGGCAATGTAATTTTCCCCCGAGCAACATGTGGCTCCTCAGCCAAGAAATGTGGCAAAATACATATCGCTGGACAGTTACAACATTGGTCATGCAATAAAGCCAGAAAAGAGAGGGTCCACTCTGACCCTTGTAGCATCAAAGGGTGCAAATATACGTCCACCCACCTTTCCCACTAAGGTCTATGAGGCAAAGATAGTCACCATGCGATCTCCTGTTCTTAAAGGGGCCATGCACCAGAAAAAAAAACAAAATGACTAAGAATGAAGTAAAATAGGATTTTAGTCTTACCTGTTAAATCCTTTTCTCTTAGTCCATATAGCTTACATGTATTATGCAAAGGCGACAGATCTTCCCAGTAGGCTGGAACAATTCTCCAATGAATTGTAGGGGGTGGAGCCAACCTCTCCTCCAGTTAGATTTGAGACACTAACCCTACTGAGCTAGATAGCGAGAAGAAGAAGAGAAAGACTCCTGTGAGCATGGACCCTATAGGACTGCCACATCCAGCCACAGGACCCAAGCATGGTCTCTTTCACTGGGTGGAAGACCTGTAAGCTATATGGACTAAGAGAAAAGGATTTAACAGGTAAGACTAAAATCCTATTTTCCCTGTCGTGCAATTTGCTTACCTTGCTTTACCTCAAAGCTCATACGCCTTACTGATGGTAGAATTAATCCAAGAATCAATAGTCAACTTGGACGCTGCTTTACCAGCTCTTGGACCCTCAGGGATGACAAACAAGGCATCAGGCTGATGAACAGACTTAAGGCAATGCACAAAATCCAACAAGTGGAGATCCTTCTCCACATTTAGGGTCAAAAGGAAGGCACAACTATCTCCTGACTGATGTGGAACTCAGAGACCACCTTAGGAAGATATTCCTTAGAAATACAGAGAACAGTCTTATTCTTGTGAAACACCAGGAAAGGCGGTTTGCAGGACAGAGCCTGCAGCTCAGCAATTTTGTGGACAGAGACCACAGCATAAAGGAAAGCCATCTTCCATTTCAAAAGGCATAAAGGGATGGTAGCCAAGGACTCAAAAGTAGTCCGTTGCAAAACCCTCAAAACAAAATTAGGGTCCCACTGAGGAGTGGGAGCCTTATAGGCAGGGGAAGAATGGGCAACCCCCTGAAAAAAGACCTTGATATCTGGTAAGGTGGCAATGCACCTCTGAAAAAAGACAGAGCTGAGGTCTGAACCTTCAGTGAACTAAGGCTAAGGCCCTTGTTCTCTCCGTCCTGCAAAAAAGTAGTTGGAAGATCAAATACCTGTGAGGACAGATCCCTGTCCACACACACACCAACCATGGAAAATAGACCAAACCCTGTGATAGACCTTTGAAGACACAGGTTTCCTGGACCGAACCATAGCGGAAACTACCTCCGGAGAAAAGTCTTTCCGTCTCATGATGGACGCTTCAACAGCCATGCCATCAAAGCTAGCTGATCCACATCCTCCTTCCATAGGTAACCTTGCAGAAGGATGTTCGGTCTGTGCGGAAGAGGAAATGGTTCCTGAGCTGTTAGGGCCAACAGTTTGGGAAATCAAGGTTGTCTGGATCAATAAGGTGCTGTCAGGATGACTGAGGTGTTGTTCATCCGAATCTTCCACAGGACCCTGAGCAGCAGAGGAAATGGAGGGAAGATGTAGGCGAGATGAAATCTCCATGGAATTGACAGAGCATCCACTGTGAAAGCTAGGGAATCCTACCATTATGAGCAAAACATCTGAACCTTCCGTTTGTCCCTTGTGGCCATCAGGTCTATGCAGACCCCACTTCTGAACCAGAAGGTCAAACACTTCTGGGTGAAGTTCCCACTCTCTGGGATTCACTGTGTGTCGACTAAGGAAGTCTGCGAGGACATTTTCTACACTTGGGATGTGCACAGCGGAGATAACAGGCACATTGTCTTCTGCCCACGCCAAAATAGCTTTGACTTAAAACCAAGTCATGGGGCTTCTTGTACCTCCTTGTTTGTTTATGTAAGCCACGGCCGTGGCGTTGTCCGACCAATACTTTAGAGCATGAGATATCGCTCTGAGCTCTAAGATGTTGATGGGAAGGAAAGTCTCCTCCGGAGCCCAACGGCCCTGAACACTCAGGTGACCCAAGACTGTGCCCCAAACAAGCAAGCTAGCGTCTGTCGTCACAAAGGTCCAATATGGAATCAGAAAAGGTCTTCTTTTCCTCAGACTGGAAAGGTCCACCCACCAGCGAAGGGTCTGTCTCACTTCCACAGGTAGGATGATAGGGTGATCCAGAAGATCCGGCTTTCCCCTGCATACATGGATCACAAACCTCTGAAGTTCCCCGGCATGGGCCACTGCAAGGGGAACCGCTCCTATGGTTGATATCATCTTCCCCCCCATGACAGGGCAGACGACACCCTGGAGATGAGCTGCTGGATAGAATCCTCCATCAGACAGACCATACTCTGTATAGTGTCGAACCGGAGCCCCACGAACACCAGGTTCTGGGAGGGAACCGGAGCAGACTTGTCCATATTCAGGATACAACCACTTTGGAGGAGGATCTGAGCACGTTCCTGAACATGGTCCCTGGAAGGCGCCTTGAGGAGAAGGTCATCCATGTATGGTGTCACCTGAATCCCCTTGGAGTGCAGGAAGGCAATTAGTGCACCCAGAACTCGATTGACCATCTGAGGGGCATTCGTGAGCCCAAACAGTAGAGCAATGAATTGGAAGTGTCCCAAGTGGCAGACAAACATGAGGTACTGCTGACTTGCCGGATGCACAGGAATGTGTAGATAAGAATCCTGAAGATCCAAAGATGCTACAATTTCTCCCAGTCACATTACGGCAATGACTGACCATAGTGACTCCACTTGTTCATATTGACCACAAATTTTTTGAGAGCCTTGAAGATAGGATGGCAGCCAGCATCCTTCTTGAGAACAACAAAGAGGTTTGAGTAAAAACCTGAACCTTCTTCCTGCTGAGGAACCGGTGCCAGAACACACTTGTCAAAGAGAGACTGGACCGCACCATTGAAAAGCCTGAGCTTCTTCTGTCCCTGAGGGAAGTGAGAAGGGAAGAATCTGAAGGGGGGTACAGATTTGAAGTAAATCCTGTAACCTTCTGAAACCACCTGTAATACCCACTGAGCCACAACAGAGCCTGTCCAAACACTCAAAAAGTGTTGCAGGCGACCCCCACTGGTCGCAGACCAGGGTTCAGTGAGTCATCCCAAAGAAGGTTTGGTGGATTTGGGTTTGGTGGAGGTGAGTTTGGACCTCCACTGTTGTTTGGGCTTGGGGGTGGAACACAGGGCCTGAGGCACCACTGGGATCTCCCTAAACGCCTTGCCTTGTTTGGAACGAACAAGACTATGCCTTTTCTTCTGAGTGATGTGTTAAGGAACCTGAGGCAACAACGTGCTCTTCCCCACCCACAGTGGCCTCTTTTAAGAGAGGTACCCTGAAAGGGAAGAGAAATCAGTGATTTCTTAGAGATCAAGTCAGCAGAACAGCTCTTCAGCCACAGCATGAGCCTAGCAGTCACAGAAAAGGCTGAGGACTTAGCTTCAAGCCTAACGGCCTCAAAAAGAGCATCAGTAGCATAGTGCTGTGCCTCAGAAATGTTAGCCAAAAGGGATAAAACGTCAGCTTTTGGAGCACCCTTGTGGACAGCAGCAGTCAGCTGTTCAGCCCAAACAGCAATGGCCCTATTGACCCAGGCATAAGCCAAAGTAGGTCTAAAGGACACACCAATGGCAGTGAAATTAGCCTTCAAGACAGCTTCAAGCTTTCTGTCAGTCACGTCCTTAAAAGCTGAAGCATCCACAACTGCCACGGCAGTGGATTTAGAGAGTCTGGAAATGGGACAATCAACCTGTGGAGGAGTAGCCCATTGAGCCAAGGCAGCTTCAGAAAAGGGATACAACTTAGAGAATCTCTTATACAAAGCCAGACGCTTGTCAGGAGTTTTCTGCTCATCCAGAATAATCTGATCTAGAGTAGTATAAGTTTAAGGTAGTTAATACCGCCTTAATGAGACCCTCAGCAGATGGTTCAGGGTCAGCTTCAAAGGGGTCACCATGAAATTGGGAAGACTCCTCCTCTTCAGAACACACACCTTCCTCAGAATCCCCATCTGAATCCTCTAGATAAGAATCAGACAGATCAGGAATACCAGGGGCCTTAGGGGCCACGAATCTGAAGGAAGTAGAGGGTCTCCAAGACTGAAGAACCCCTTGAAAGGAAAAAGGAAACTGTGCCATAGAGGACTTTAAGTCCTTGACCCAAGGTGATTCTTGATCCTGGCTGGAAGACCCTGGCGGAGACGCAGGGGCCGCAGTAGATGAAGGGCATAAGTGACCCGAGTACTCTCAGGGAAACCCTGTTTGGCATGAGGAACAGTAAGTAAGGGGGGGGGGGGGTCAGAGACGCCCCTGAGTCCTTAGCCTTAGGCCTAGCCCCATGTTCTAGTGGATCTGAAATTCTACAGAATAAAGTGTCAGAACAGTAAAGGAATACCCAAATACTGTCGCCCAGATTACAGATTTCACCCCAGAAAGACTAAAATACACTTATCTGGAAAGCGAAGGTTTAATCTGAGGAGGAGAGTTGAGGAGACCAAGCCCTGCGTATGATACTCAGTAGAGAGTAAAAACAAAATGGTGACTGCAAAGGGAACCAATCGGAAATCAGCCCGCAAAGCGGGGGTTTATGGGAAACGTAGTACCAAAACAGGACCGAATCCCCCTAAAGCTCCCAAGACACTGAGAATGTCTACCGGATAGTCAGACAAGGGTAGACAATTAAAATCAGCTGTCTCTGAATTCGGTACATAGAGCGGTTGCAGAGATATCTCCCAACATGTCTGTCCCATAGAGATCAATGGAGCATTGCGGCTATGCGGTAAAGCACTCCAAATTTTAAAAAAATAACGAACAAAGTAAAAGTGATTAAGAAGTGTAAAAACACATAGAAACATCAACACATATAATAATGTGAGAATGAGGAATGATACCTTCAACAGCCCAGTACTGGCAGAGAAGCGGTTAATTACCACAGAACCACACAAAATTCAAAACTGCACACTCTCTTGGATGAATCCTTTGAACCCACATCGAGATCCCTGCTTTTACGGTATAAATTAGCTTGGGAATGTGAACTGGACAATTTTATATTGGCCGTGCACTGGCTCTCGCCTTTCAGATTGAATTGGTCTCATATAAAAACCATGAGATACTGGGAGACCACATACAAAATTTTCACTAGATGACACAGGTCACCCCTACTTCTTTCGAAATTCAGATCACTGCCCTCTCCAACTTGTTGGAGATGTGCATCCCTAGCAGCAGATCTGTCCCACGTATGGTGGTCGTGTCCGTCAATTCACCCTTATTGGATGGAAATACGGAGGCAAATATGCACAGTATCTGGCTTATGCCTCTCACTCTCCCCTTAACTTATGCTTTTAAACATTTTTCATCCCTTGCTCACAATACCAATTCCTTAAAGTCGACGATGTCCACATGGATGCTGCTACTTTCAGCAGCATGTATCTGTATCCCACGTTTATGGCTATCATCTCCTGCGGCCCCCACTGTGTCAGATTGGAAGCTGGAAATGTCGCACCTCCTGGACACAGAGTGTCTCCACTATTATTCCTGTGGGAAACATAGGGAATTTCAGGACACCTATAATTTCTGGGTCTCCTTCCTTGGTGTTGATTCCCCTTCTCTTCCCTCTTCTCACTGCATCTAATAGTCCTCTGATGGACTATTTGTCCAGGTAGTGAAGTTTTAGCTCCAGCCTTCTCTCTGGCCATCATAACTCACTCTTTATCCCTAACCACCCCCTCTCTTCTTCGCCTATTTCCTTATCTAGCTTTTCTTACCTCTTTTGTATCCCTTTTGTCCTCCCCCTCTGTCTCTCTCTCTTCCTTAATACAGCCTCATAAGCACCAACCTAGTGACCTCTCTTCTTAGTCCCCTTACTCTCTGCTGATACCTTCACTTAATATCTTAGTCATTGAATTGAATCACCAGCCACTTTCATCCCATTGCCAAGGAAATTTTCATTTGGAGGGCAGAGTTGTGTTAGCTAGCGACAATATGATCAATTTTGTTTTGCCCCAGTTCATATACTTACTGTTGTATCTGTATGATATGCTTTTTTCTTATAATTGCTTTTGTTCTTATTACCCTGTGTGGGTTTGTTTGTTGTGTTCAACTTTTCACTGTATGTGCAGTTTATTCTTCAATAAAAGCTTGAAGAGGAGAGGAGCTCAATCCCATGACTTCTGTGTTTCATATTGGATGTGAGGGAAAAGGATCTATACCATGAGAGAAACCGGCTGTTTGGCCACAAAGATGGAGAGGGCAAAGGTAAACCTAGTTCTCAATTCCTGGGGGCACACCAATGGGAACTTGATATCTGCTTGTCAATCTGCAGATTCATTGGGAAAAAGAGAGGGAAGAATGTCACGCTAAGGCATAGTTTTGTGTGGGTGGGGTTGCAGGCCTTTATTGACCTCTTCACCCTTTTTAGCACATAGTGCCTGCCAACATCCCAAAAGGACTAACAGCCCTGCTCCAACTAGCCCTAACACCTAAGCATTAGACTATCCCAATACAACAAATTGCCTAGATAGTTATCCAGCTAGTCTAATAACTAGCCTAGATGCTAGTCCAGTTAACAAAATCTCTAATCACAAGCCCAGACTCCTGCATAGTTGGCCTAATAACTATTTTTAGTGTAGACCCCCACTAGCTGGCATGGATTCCCCAACTCTAGCATGTCCAGTTATCCTAACATCTAGTCACTAGTCTAGATCCCGCCCAGCTAGCTTAATATCTAATCACTTGCCAAGATCCTTGCCCAGCTGGCTATAGAATTGTTTCAGGCCTGTTTTTTCTGTTATATTCAAATTATGTTGGCTATAACCTTTCTTTTCACACAACTTCTCTATATCTTTTACCACCAGTCTATGATATGTGTATATGAGAGGTAGAAAGGATATATTGTGTTCATTTTTTGCCAGACAGATTCCTGCATTTTAAATATATTTTATTGAATTGCAATATGGAGGTGTCCAGATGGTGTCAGCATACAAAAGAGAGCAGACATGCCACTCTTTAATTACAATCATTGACTCAATGAAGAGTTTTATGGTAATGGGGATAATAGGGTTGCATATAAAGCTTGACAAGCAGGCTCTCTGTAACCCATGACGAAGCAGGCAGAGAGACCCATGAAAAGCACTGGGTATTTTAGTACATTTTACCAAAGTCTCAAGGATACTTGATCCCTCCCGGACGGTGCCCTGGTATTATACCATGCACCCGACATTTGGATTTAGTCAGCGTTTGTAATTAGTTTGTAACTGGCCCCACCCAGTCAGTTAGTTCAGGAAGGGATTCTTAGTGTGTTTAAAATATGATTTAGGGAACTTACAGAACATGGCAGTGTTTGGTAAACGTGTGGACCATGTTGCAGCCTTTAACAGCTGTTTAGCTGAAGCCAGATTTTTGAAGGCTGAAGAAGCAACCACAGATCTGGCAGACTGTGCTGTGAACTTGAAAGGAATGGGTCTCTTCTTGATCACATAAGCTTAACATACGGTAAACTTGATCCAAGAGGCAATGGTGACAGTGGATGCTGCTTGACCTGCACTTAATCCCTCAGTGATGACAAAAAGACTGAGTGCAATGCATATAGTAATTAAAGCAGCTCACTACATCCAACAAATTGAGATCTTTCTCTTGTTTGGATGAAGGATTAGGACAAAATTAAGGTGCAATGATCACCTGATTGATGTAGAAATCTGAGGAAATCTTGGGTAAGAACTCCTGTGAGGTACTAAGTATCTTTTTGTCCTGGTGAAAAACCAAGAAGGGAGGTTTGTAAGACTGAGCTTGCAGCTCAGCCACGCTCTTAACAGAGACAATGGTCAAAAGAAAAGCAATTCTGAGATTCAGGGAAGCAGAGGAATGAAGGCCAAAAGCTCAAAAGGAAGCCTCTGGAGGACACTTATAACCAGGCTGAGACCCATGTCAGCTTGGGGTCCCTGAATGAAGGGAAGGCATGTGCCACCCACTGAAGGAAAGTCTTAACGTCCAGCAAAATAGAAGTCTTTGAAAAATAACAGAGAGGGCTGAGATCTGTACTTTAATGGAGCTTAGACTGAGTCCTTTGTTCTGAGTCCTGCAAAAAGGCCAAGACCATGGGACGATCAAAGGTCTGAACAGACACATTCTTGTCAGCGCACCAGTGGTGGAAGATGGACCAGACCCTATGGTAAGCCCTATAAGAGACAAGCTTCCTTGCTTGGACCATGTTGGAGATGACTTGCTCAGAGAATCTCTTTCTTCCTCAAAAGCCATGCTGTCAAGGCAAATATCTCCATGTCCTCATACCATTTGGGACCCTGAAGGAGGAGGTCTGGTTTTAGTGGCAGGCAGAGCAGCTCCTGAATGCACAGGTTGATAAGGTCTGCAAACCAGGCCCACCTGGGCAAGAATGGAGCAAGAAGGGTAACTAGAGCTTTCCCCATCATTATGTTTTGGATCACCTTGGGGATAAGCGCAAATGCATAAGACATGTGTGTTACATGGGATGGACATTGTGTCTGTTGCATAGGCCAGGGGATTCCTGCTCCATGCTCAGAACACAGGACCCTTCCTGTTCTCCCAGGATGCCAACAGGTCTTTTTCTGGGATACGGAAGCACTGAACTATCTGGTAGAAAACCACCAGATGCAGCTCCCAGTTTCCTGGATCCACATCTCGATGGCTGAAGAAGTCTACGACCACGTTTTCTACTCCTGGATTGTGGACAGCTACACCCTTTGAAAGAGATATTTCACTTTCTTCCATGCCGTTTTGCTGTAGGTCCCTCCCTGATAGCAGATGTAAGCTACTGCTGTTGAGTTGTTTGAATGAACCCTCACAAGAGGTCCTCCTTCACTTGCGGAAAGAGTGTCATTTGTTGAGAGAGATATACTCGCTGATGGGACTGTCACGGTTGTTACACAAATAATGACTCAGACAGGTACAGTAAGATCAACACCACTTTATTAATAAAATATATAGAGATAAGCACTACCCCAACCCTTCCTGGGGTCAGGTGTGAGGACAGTGCTACAGTCCACTACCCAGGAGCTGAACACTGAACCAGCCTGCACTACTGGAACCAGGTGCTGCAGAATAGGAGAGAATCTAGCCTATGGTTCTCTCAGCCTACCAGCGATGGAGAGAGGGTGGTTAGGAGGCAGTAACGTTAACCTAGGATGCTAGGTCCACAGCAGATAAGCGATACTTTAGAACGCTAGAGTCCCAAGCAGATAAGTGGTCCCCTAGAATGCTAGGATCCAAGACAAATACCCACGGTAGAACCTAGAGCGCTGGCAAGGCATAAAAGGCAGAAGACTAACCCTGAGGCAACACAGAGAAGTAGAGATCAGGCCCAAGTACCTGCACAGAGAAAGTGCGCCAGGCCCAAGATACATACACAGAGCAGAGTCAGACAAGGCCAAGGTCATACACTGATCGGGTAGTCAGAGAAGACAAGGTACATACACGGAGCAGGTAGTCAAGCCAGGCAGAGGTTCATACATAGAGTGGGTAGTCAAACCAAGCCAAGGTTCAAGCACGGATCGAGTAGTCAGGCAAGGCCAAGGTTCATACACGGATTGGGTAGTAACACAGAGCCAAGGGTCAATTTGTTTTTATGGGTATAAGATTTAATAAAAATGTGTTTTTAGTCATCTCTTAAGTGGTCTAGTGAGGACACCAAGGTGTCCCAATTGTAATAGTATTGAACTGGTCTCTCCCTGCGGATAGCTAGTATATCCATATATTTCTTCTTTTCCATCTCCTTTGCTTTCTGTTTAGTATATTTGATATTTAGAGACCTGCGATATGTTTATCCTTTCCTTTATATATATATATATATTAGAAATCTGGGTCCCATGTAGCCTTTGACAAAAAAGACGGAGGAAGGGACTTGAAATGTAAGAGTTACCCTTACAATATAATTTGCAAAACCCACTGGTCCATCACTGAGGATGCCCAGGCATGTCGAAAAAGGAGGACATGACCCCCTACAGGCAATGACGGACCAGGTCTTTGCGAGTCATGTATAGGTTGACTTGTAAGGCTTTGCAGAAGATTTCTTGTTCTGCAAAGTTTGTCTGGGCTTTGCAGTGGGGCACGCTTGAGAGGCCTGAGGGATTCAGGCCCCCTGACTCCTGGATTGGAGGGGGGAACAAAATCCAAGTGCCTTCCTTGCCAGAAAGGTCTGTTTTGTGGATATCTAAGGCATAAAGAGTTCTCATTCCACCAGTGGTGTGATTAATGGCTTGCTTCAGGTCACGACCAAACAAGGTCTGGGCCTGAAAAGGCAAGGAAACAAGTGACTTCTTGAAGACTAGTTAACTGACCAAATCTTGAGCCACAGGGTGCAACGCATAGCAACAGAGATGGCATAATAAGAATGTATGACTGCCAGGAACTGCCTCAGCAGCCGAAAAGTTGGCTTTAAAAAGGGAATCTAGTTGCATATCAGCCTGGTCCTTCAGGCCAGCAGAGTCTGTAAATGAAAGGACTGTGTTTTTAGCCAGGTGTGAAATAGGGCGGTCAACTGCTGGGGGATAAGATTACTGCACTAACTCCTAAGTTGTGAAAAAATAAATCTTAGAGATATGTTTGTTAAGGAAAAGTCTCATACCTGGAGTTGCCATTCTTTCAGAAGAATATGATCAAGGGTATTTTTTTGGGAAAGATAAGGGAGTCTTTCTTACGCCTGTGGAAAATATCCAGAGAAGTAGACCTCCCCATCAGAGACCTGAATGGTCCCCAACACCGCTCTGATGAGCTCCTTACCAGCAAGAACAGGGCCAGACACATAGGAATCCCAAAAGAAGAAGGAAGAGACTATATACACGTCATCTTCTGAGTCCAATTTCTCCCTCAGCGGATGCACCAGGAGAACCCAGTGAATGGAAAATGGAATAACTGCCACAGAGATCATTAGCGTTTTAAACAAAGCAGATTTTTGTTAAGTGTTGGATGGTCCCAAGGGAGTAATCAGGGCCACAGTACATGAAGGATATAGGGACCCAGAATATCCCCTTGGGAGCCCAGCATGGCAAAAGGAATAATGTGTGGGAGTGAGGGTAAGGGGAGCCCCTGAATCCTTTTTATTGAATCTCCCCATATGCCCCCTTTGGGTCAGATGTCCAAGAAGAAGTGTCTAAAAATACATAAAACTAGTTAAAAGTAACCCCAGTTGAAAGCAAAGCCCCCAGGAAGATCACAAAAGTATGCAAGGGTTAAAGTGGAGAAGAGAGCAGGAGAGTCAGCCTCTACATAGTTTAAGTAAGGGAGAAGTAAAATGCTCACCAGAAAGGGTGCCAACCAATCAGAGAAGAGCCCAGGAAATTGTGGATTATGGGTTTTGTAGTCTTCTTCATTACTTTCTGTCTAGTTACGTGTGGCTCTCCTCCAGTGGATCACAAATTAGATCACATGATAGAGCATGATTAGAAAAGAAGAAACAGCCCCCCTCAGACAGTTCTAGCATGAACAGTTGCAAAAATATATCCCAAAGATGTTTCTCCCATAAGAACCAACAAAAAAGTGACCATGGTGTGGGAAATGAAGAAATGGAAACATCAGGACATATATTCAAGCAGTAAAGAAAGGGTTAAAAAATAAAGGCTACTGAAGCCAGGCTAAGAGGGAGAGAACAAAGCTAGAAAGGAGTGCTCAACAACACACAAAGAGGGAGGAAACCTCAGAATGGGGCATAAAATAGACCCTGGTACTCAAAGGGTTATTCACCACTTTTTTATCTTCAGACTCCCATCTCAAAAGGGAAGAAACTCTCAGAGATACAGCCAAGTGGAACAGATTTATCATAACGTCAACCTAATGTAAGAAATAATATAATGAAATAAATATTGCAACTCCATCTTCTTGGAGGCAGAACACATGAACCTAGATTAGGGCAGGGGGTTGAACTGGAGAAAGAAGAGGACGACTCTGCCCAAAAGACCTTGTCTTTTTAAAGTGCCCTGCCCTCCCTAGGGAGGGGAATCAACCCCATGGTTCCTGTTTTCCATATTTTGAACACCTTGAATAGTAGAGAGGTCTCCAATGTATTGTGAAGCAATACAATGGAGACCTCTCTAGCATTCCCAGAGTTAGAAGTCCCATTTAAAACAACAGGAATTCATATAATTTTAAATTGCCTCATAGGGCAGTTGTCTCTCTCCAGACTTGGTTCTCTTTAGCTTCTTGAATAAGACCCTAAGAGAGAGCATTTTTATAATGACATCCTAAGAAGTGTTGTTGATTACACAAGTGCAATGCCAGATAATGTTGCTATATCTTAATTATAATTATTATTGCTATTATCATGCTAAATTAATTAATGGATAATGCAAGACCTTTCATACCTTAGCCTTCTTCGTCTCTATATCTACTTTAACTAGAGAATCCCCAACCAGATGTTGAAATCCACATCCATAGAAGTAGCGGTATTTCTTGGTGTTGTACTTGGAATAATTTATTTGAGGAAATTCTATACCACACAAATCCAGTGTGTGATCATGTAGATTCTCATGGGTGCACCACACCTAGGTGAGGGAAAGAATCTTAAGTTTACAAATTGGCTCAGTTACATATACTTTTAGTGGAAGTGGCAATGTACAGTATTTTTTCAGTAGCTAACTATGATATTTTATAATCACAATGGATACTCCTAATACATGGAATAAACTATTACTAAAGACATCATAGCTGACTGATTAAGAACTGGAGAAATATTGGAGTTAACCAATTGCAGCTTAGGGGACAAATAAAAAAAATGCCATTGGCTTAAATGGCTCTTTTAATCCACTGAATGCACGAGTGGTCTCCAATGAAATACACTAGACAGTATTCAAGGGGTTAAGAGCCCCATTAAAATCAATGGAAATGTTTTTGATCCCTTAGTTGGATTGCTTCACAGTTACTCCAGTTATTAGTACATCAGCCACACCCTCAATATCACTAGCAACCAATGGATTCATTAAGTGCACTTTATTGCATTTAACGTACCTCACCTGAGGTCATGTGCAGACCAATTAACATAGCAGAAAGAACAAAAGAAAGAGAATCGCACCAGCTAAAGTGTAACTCCAAAAATATAAACTAAATAGAGTTAAGGTGCACTCTTAGGAATAACTAATATCAGACAAAGAAAAACGGGGAAAGAAAGGACGGGGTAGACCAACCGGAGGAAAACCACCAGGCGGTACTAACCCTCCCCCCCAAAAAAAACCTAATAGATGAGGCACACTCTAGGAGTATTCCAAATTAGAAAATAGCTTTATTGAGTAGTACAAAATAGATCAAGTGTAAATCATAAAAACAATTAAAAACAAACCACACAGGAGAATAACGTTATAAGGACATATCCCTACAAAATACAGCCGTTATATAGAGCAAGTATGTATCGTACAAAACACAATAATCACATATACAAACTAAAAATAAAGTGATAATGTGAAGCATCAGGGGTGACGAAGCCGTCTTTTGTGGCGATACGCGTAGGGTGTTGGACTACCAGGAGAGATCAGACTTGACGTTTCCCTTATGCCTTCACTTATGTACTTAGAGATAAGTATATGTGTCTTACCCTTCACATTATCACTTTATTTTTAGTTTGTATATGTGATTATTGTTTTTTGTACAATACATACTTGCTCTATATAACGGCTGTATTTTGTAGGGATATGTCCTTATAACGTTATTCTCCTGTGTGGTTTGTTTTTAATTGTTTTTATGATTTACACTTGATCTATTTTGTACTACTCAATAAAGCTATTTTCTAATTTGGAATACTCCTAGAGTGTGCCTCGTCTATTAGGTTTTTTTGGGGGGAGGGTTAGTACCACCTGGTGGTTTTCCTCCGGTTGGTCTACCCCGTCCTTTCTTTCCCCGTTTTTCTTTGTCCAATTAACATAGCAGTGCATGCAGGGGAGGAAAGTGCATGACATGAGACTGAGAAATTTCATGTAACGTACATTACTAAATCTAATGTTAAAATGTATTATTCAGAATAAAGTTTTACATCTGCATTATATATAAAACAGTACAATAATAACTGGTTTAATCCCAGGTGGAGTATCCATACACAGGCAATAAATCCATGGGTCACAAAGAGCCATAGAAAGAAAAGTTGAAAGACAAAAATTGTCCCGAATCATTAAAGGGATAATAATGGATTATTATAAGTAAATTTAATATTGTAGATATTAGAAAACTACAATAATTGCTGCCAGTCCAATGTATACACTGCTAAAGTCTCCCCCTCCCTCCCCTTTCCCTGACGTCAGCTGTAAGCTAACAGCCCAAGATCCTGGTCCACAGACCAGCCGGCGGCTCTTCAGCAAAGCCGAGATAGTGAGATCTAAAAAGAAATACTTTACTGGAACAGTCTTTCAGGGGAGAAGGCCTTCCGTAGGAGAGAGGGCCTTTGCCTATACTGTGGTATGGCAGGTCATTTGTTACGGTCTTGTCCTGTCCGGCCGGGAAACGCTTGCACCTAGAGTTGTGTCGGGGACAGATTCTGGGTGGAGTTTCGTAGTCTCCGGATCATCTACATGGGAAACCCATTCTTGAGGTGATTATATCTTGGGCCGCATCTTCAGTAACAGCTCTGGCCTTAATAGACTCCGGAGCCATAGGGGATTTTATGGATGCTGAATTTGCAGCTGAACATGCTATTCCATTGGTGCCTCATTCATCTCCACTGGCATTTGAGGCTAGTGACGAGAAACCATTGCAACCATCACATGTGACACGAGACGTGTCCTTTGTCTCCAAGGGTAGGGGTTCTCCACGTGGAGACCCTCCTATTCCAAGTAATAAAGTCTCCTCACTATGCTATCATTCTGGGGTTCCCCTGGCTACAGACACACAACCCCAGGATAAATTGGCAAACGTGCGACATTCTTTCTTGGTCTTCCTATTGTGCCGAATCCTGCCTACAGCAGCCTGCCAAGATCCTTTGTACCTCCTCCTTGTTACCTACAGAATACCAGTCAAAGTTTCCCCTACCCTGTCGTTAGCTCTCTAGCTGACTGCAGGGGAATACAGTACCGGTGGAGGCTCTTCAGCAGAGCCAGATTGCATTATTGCAAAATAAATCTTTCACTGAAAAGGTCTTCTACGTGTCCTTGCAAAACAAGCACACGTAGAAGACCTTTTCAGTGAAGGATTTATTTTTAATTAACAAGATCTCGGCTCTGCTGCAGAGCCACTGGATGGTCCCAGGAGAGGATTCCCCTGCAGTCAGCTAGAGCATTGACGTCAGGGGAGGTGGAACTTTGAAAGTGGATATCTTTCAAACCATAAAGGTTTGAGAGATGCCTCTGGGGTCATTTTATTTCTTTTTTAATGGCTAAAAAATGGAGATGAGCTAAATTTATCCCTTTAAGGAGACCCCAGAATTCTTATGTTTAGATTTCCACATGGGTCCCTTGGGATCTGCCATGTTCAGAGAAGATAATCCAAAGTAGGACACAAGTAGTTCAAATTAGATGAAAAGTATGAGAAAGTAGTTCGAAATGCCCAAAAAGAGTACATATCTGACTAAATTAGTAGGTAGACCAGCTTCTGAGTAGCCTGTACAATGAGTAAGAAAGATGGGTGCCACAGCACCACCCCCTTCCAATCCTAAAAGTCCCCAAATGGGGACAGGTTTTCATTTAAAAAAAAAAAAAAAGGCTGCTGAAAAGGCACTAAAGGAAACTGAACTCCTCAGCACATTTTTGTCCTCTCCCTAATTACGTATTTATCATCTAAGCCCAAAATCATCTTCTCAACCCACCTACACAACCCCCTTCCACTAATTTCCCTGCCCAATGCCTTATCACTTAATTCAAGAAAATTCAAGAACAAGACTGACTTTCAGAAATAAAATGTCATCACTTCAACTCCCATCCCCACCTAGCCAGCTTAAACATCTCCCCTCTCTTACATACACACTTTAATACTTTTCTCCATTGACAGAGGATTAGGTCTCCTTCCTCCTTAAGTTCTCAGAATCGGTCACATGCCCTCCTGACCCAATCCCATCACAGAAAAATCAACTCTCTCCTTTACCAACTCCAACCCTTTCTCACATTTATTCAACCACTCTCCGAAAACTGGAACCTTCCCATCCTCTTTCAAGCATGCACAAATCACACCTATCTAAAAGAAATACTCTCTGACCCCAGCTCACTCTCCAGCTACCTGCCCATTTCACTTCTCCCATTCACCTCCAAGCTCCTATACAACCATCTCACAAAGCTCCTCTATTCACATTCTTTGTTAGACCCCCTGCAATCTGAATTTCACCCTCATCGTGCCATTAATATTGCACTGACTATTAAAGTGGCCAATGAATAGTTCCCTGCCAAGTCAAATGGCTACTACTGTCTACTCATTCTTCTGGATCTGTCAGTTGCCTTTGATATAGAGTATCTGCCACTCTTCCTTGGAAGCCCTCCACTCCCTAGACTTCTGTCACACTCTCTTGGTTCATATCCCACCTTTCCAACCCCTCCTTCAGAGTTTCCTACTCTGAATCCCTTTCTTCACCCTTACAATGTCTGTAGGGC
This sequence comes from Rhinophrynus dorsalis, assembly GCA_037306005.1. NCBI lineage: Eukaryota > Metazoa > Chordata > Amphibia > Anura > Rhinophrynidae > Rhinophrynus > Rhinophrynus dorsalis. The sequence goes on along the minus strand of CM074724.1, from coordinate 266,149,843 downwards.
CCCTTGCTCTTTTAAATCTACTCCTCCTCTTCCGTTGGGAAACTAATACATTCCTTTTGGGATCACCAAAATCTTTATGCTGATGAACCCAAATCTACCTTTTCTCCCTATATCTGTTGCCTTTGCTTTATCCCATGTATATAATTACCTCTCTGCTGTGTCCTCCTGCCATCTAAAGGCATTCAACCTTTTGTTAGCCAAGGGACTGCCGAAATTCTAACCCAAACACTCTTGTCCTGCATCCACAACTAGAACTCACTCCTAACTGGCCTTCCTCTCACTCGACTAACCCCAATGCAGCTCGTAAAAAACTCTGTTGCCACACTAATCTACCTCACACTTCGCTCCTCTATGTAAGAATCCAGTCCAGAAAGTACTGTTCTACTCTTATCTGGAGCTCTCCCTGTTTACCTGGACACACCCGCTCCATTCACTCCAGCTCTGCTCTTGCCTGTCCACAAGTCTGTTTTTAAGCCTATACCACTGAGGCCTATACCAAGCAGCATTACGGACATTTAAATACGTAGGTAGTGTCTTATGGACTAAGTTTTCCAGTGCTGAAAATAGGATTTTAGTGTTTTTACCTGTTAAATCCTTTTCTCTATAGTCCATATGGACCACAGATACCACATGGGGTTGAGTCCATCTTTGGAGGGTAGGACACATCTCAAAAAGACAGGTCCTGTAAGTGGAGATTCTCAGCCACTCTTCCAGCTTAACCCAACCCACCTTGCATCCCCAGTATGATGTGACGAAAGCCACACTAACAATGCAAGCAAGAAAAGAAGACGAAGAAAGCTCCTGTGAGAATAAAGACTCTAAACAGGACTCCCATGTCCAGACAGGCGACGCCAACAGAAGTCCCTTTTGCTGAGTGGGAGACCTGTGTTTCATATGGACTATAGAGAAAAGGATTTAAAAGATCAGAACTCTAAAATCCTATTTTCCCTTATATCCAATATGAAACACAGGTACCATAGGAATATACCAACAGTAAGCTCACAGAGGTGGGAAAGAAGCAGAAAGGACCTCACGCCTGTCCCCATGATACCGGAGTTCCCAAAGAACATCCATAATCGGAATAGCCCAAACAGAGCAAAATGTAAGACACTGAACTTAAACAACACACAAGAACAAGAGACAACGGGGCTCAAACAGCTGAAAAGTAAAGCACAAGAAAAAAAAAAGGCAGACAGAACCACCTGAAGGACCTTTCCGGCTAAAACAACACGGTAGTGATTAGCAAAGGTAAGCAAAGTGGACCAAGTTGCTGCCTTGCTCAACTGCTCAGCCGAGGCCTGATTCTTGTAGGCCCAGGAGGCCCCCACAGACCTAGTGGAATGTGTGTGACCTTGAAGGGAAACGGTTTCTTTCTGAGCACATACGCTTGGAATATGGTAGATTTTATCCAAGAGGCCACAGAGACCCTGAAAACAGCCTGACCTACCCTGGGACCCTCTAGAATGACAAACAGGGAGTCCGCCTTATGAAAAGGATCAGTGTGGTGAACATAAAACCTAAGGCACCGCACCACATCCAACAAGTGGAAATTCCTCTCCTTGTCTGACTTAGGGTCAGGACAGAAAGAAGGCACAACAATCTCATGATTGATGTGGAACTTAGAAACCACCTTAGGGAGAAACTCCCGAGAGGTTCGAAGCACCGCCTTATTCTTGTGAAAAACCAGGAAAGGTGGCTTGCAAGACAAAGCCTGCAACTCTGCGGATGGAGATTACTGCCATCTTAAGTGTCAGCTGATGCAAAGAAATGGAAGCAAGGGGTTCAAAGAGAGACCTCTGCAAAACTCCCAGGACCAAACTGAGGTCCCACAGAGGAGTGGGAGCCATAAATGCATGGGCTATCCCATGAAGGAACACCTTGAAGTCAGGGATGGTGGCAATATGTCTCTGGAAGAACACAGAAAGAGATGAAATTTGAACCTTTAAGAAGCTAAAGTTGAGTCCTTTCTTCACTCCATCTTGGAGAAAGGATAACACCAATGGGAGATCAAACTCCTGCAAGGATACTGACCTGAACACACACCACAAATGAAGAAATGGGTTTTCAAGCCTGAATCATAGCAGATAGTAGTGGAGAACCCTTTCTTTCTCAAGATGTGGGCTTCAAAAGGAATGCCAGCAAAGCCAGTTTTAACACATCCTATTTCCTTAGGTAACCCTGAAGGGGGAGGTCTGGCCTGTGTCAGAGACATTGCCATGATGGGGAGGAAATGGTTAATCTTTCTTTTAAACCAAATTCTCTAAAAATCTGTGTTTTAAAATGTGTTTAAATTACCTCATGTAACAGACAATGAGCCTCTCTTCCCCAATGGAGGGGGGAAATATTTGGGAGACTTTAATGGTGATTGATATAGAATTGCAGATAACCACAGTCTCAAGCAGTATTATTATCTTATAAAAAATCTCAAAAAGTCAAAACAGAGGCATATTCCCCTATGGAAAAGTCTAGTAGGGTGACATATTTATGTGACATAGGGTCAAGGTTCACATTCCAAATTTTTGAGAGAACCCAGACAGGTATCATTTTAGGTGTGAATTTTAATGTAGGGAAATGGCACCATCTATAGATTACATGGTGTAAATTTTTCCATAATTTATTCTGATGTCACTGCATAATGAGATGGCTCTTTAACCAATCAGAGCAGATTTTGATAAGAGGAATTTCATAATATAAATATGGAAGTTTAGAGAGAAAAGGGGTCTTTTTCCTCTTGAGTCTTGGCTGGGTTTTTCATTTCCTGTGGTTCCTGGCTGACTGATAAGAGATACAAAGAAATACACAGTGGACTGGTAACTATATATTTTCTAATTTAAATTTTGCAAAGTTTCAGAATCATATACATATCCATATATATAAAAGAATAAGCCTCATTGCATAATTTATGGTACCTCACACACAGAACATAATTTATGTCTCCTCAGAAAACAAACACACATTGAACAGAATGCCTCATTACATAATTTTTGTCTCATTAGGAGACACAACTCCTATTGGGTGATTCATGGGGACTTTACTGCTCCCATTGGGTGATTCAATGGGGGCATGTTTATCATACAGGGAGTTGGCCAGCCCCTTCCAGCCCACCCACCACTATCCAACTGACAAAAAAAATATATATAGCTGCCACTCGCTACTGAAGTAGGGGATATCAATAACTTCTCCCGGTCCACACACACTCTCACTCAGGATCATGACTCCACAAACACACTGTTTCACCTCCCACAGATAACTGTAACCCTCCATAGACTCTGTTTCAGTACGAGGGTGTAATGTTTCCATAAAATACAAACTCAGGGATAAACTTAATAGCAACTCTTTTATTTAATGCTTTTCATCTCTTCAGTCAACCTCACTAACTGTCTGTTTTCAACTGTCACTCCTCCACTTCCTGATTCCCATCTTTTCTCCTTAAAGGGAGAGAGACGCTTTGCTGTATGTTACAGAGGGCAAGCCTCAAACACCACTTCCTATTTGCTCCCTCAGCATATTGCTACGTTGCCTCAACTAAAGAGCCACCGTGTGTTATATTGCTATTTTACCTCAACTTAACCCTTTGAGTGCCAGAAAGGTACGCAACGCATTGCAAAGCAATGCGTTGCGTACCCCTCTGACACTCAAAGGGTTAAGTAAGGAGGAGTTACTGCTCCAATTGGATGATTCAATGGGGGAGTGATTTAAATCATGCAGGGAGTTGGCCTGCCCCCACTATCCAGCCCACCCACCACTATCCAAGTAACTGAAAAAACAAAATGGCTGCCACTCGCTCCTACACCACAGACACAAACACATCAGACAAAAAACACACACTCACACTCAATCACACACATTCTCTCGTTCACACTCTCACACATTCACTCAACACTCTCAATCACATTCACTCACACTCTCAATCACACACTCACACTCTCTCACTCACTCTCATACACCCTCTCACTCACACACTCTCACTCTCTCTCACACTCTCAATCACACACACTCACTCAATCACACATACTCACTAACACTCACACGCAATCACTCACACACAATCACTCACACCCCGGGAGCCAGCACGATCCACCTTCTGTCATAGTATGTGCAATTACCACATGGATTTCAACTACATGAATGAATGCCACTCACTCACTCACATCCTGGGAGCCAGCACGATCCACCTTCCACAATAGTATGTGCAATCACCACATGCATTTCAACTATATGAATGAATGCCACAGTGGAGGCATAAGTACAAACACAAACTCATTACAATGACACATAAGTCACCCCCTTATGACTCACTTGTGTGTGTGTGTGTCTCTGTGTGTGCCTGTGTGTTCCTCACTGTGTGTGTTGCATGTCTGTATCTCACTCTATGTGTCTGTATGTTGTGCATTGCATGTATGTGTGTATGACTGTGTCGCTCTTTATGCATCTCAGTGCATACGTGTGCATTTGCGTGTGTATCTCTGTGTGTGCTTGTTTTGCATCTGTGTGCGTGCATTAATTCCCTATATATCCTCACGGGCAGCGCCGTCCCACATTGCTAGTTTCTTCTATTTTTTGAAGAAACCTAATTTTCTTATAATTTGTCTTAATTGGACTGGCCAACAATTTGGGATCAATTATAATAAGCTTCACTAGCTATAGAATGTATTTATTATTGGAAAAGTGTTATATTTTGCCAGATAAGTGTAATATAGTTAAATAGCTTGGTTTATGTATTGGTTAATATAATTCTTGGTATTTCTAGAATAATATATTGTGTTTCTGGAAAGGTTATAATAACTAATATTTGATCTGGGGAATAGCATTGTGGGGAATGCGATTTGTCTATTTACTTTGAGGTGTTTCTTGGATTTCTATGTGTATGTTTTGGGTCTAAACTTTTGTACAGTGAAAACTTTTTAACATCTCACTAAACAAAAGAATTAGCCATCTTGGGTGTGGCATCCTATATCTTACTAGTGATTTATCCCTTGGCGTACCCTATAGGTTTTACATAGGACTGCTATAGTCATATTTGTGATATATGTTGCATGAAGTTTAATATACTGTCTAGACATATATTATTGGATTTGATTCTAAGTATATTCTTGGTATAATCTATTCTTGACTATATTAAATGCAATTTATATGTTTTATTCAGAAGGTATACAATATTTTAAATCAGTACATTATTAAATTATAGTGACCTCTATCTGGGATTTTATTCCAGTTAGTTTCTCTAAAATTTTGCTATTGCATATGGTACAAGGAAAATTGTCAGAGGACCTGGCTTCATATTAAAGTTGATTCACCTGACAAAATACCTTAAACCTCAATTAGCATAATTTATACAGTTTCTGGGGCAGTGGTATTCATATACACTGCTGCCAACTGTATTTTATTAATTGTAAGGATCAATTATCCTTTTCTATGCTGCTGAGTGCAATTATTAATTCCTCTATGTGTGGTTAACCCTTTAATTGCTGGTATTCCTAATGGTGATAATTGTGGTTTGAGTTACTATATAACTATTGTAATTGCTGATCACTCATTTATATTGTTGTTTACACTTATTATATATATATATATATATATATATATATATATATATATATATATATATATATAGAATGTTCAAATATACTCAGCCTGGGGAGCTTCGTAGTGAGACCGCACACAGGCTGAGTATATTTGAACATTCTATTTATTCTTTTTATGGGACGTGCACCTACAACTTCTTAATTAAGAAGTAGGTATTTCTTCCGGTGTGTGCCACTGTCTTTTGTCATATTATATATATTGATTTATGTATGAGTGTGCACCACCATTTGATATTATTGATGTTAGGTTTATTCATATTCCTCATTTAGGCTTACTTTTACAGCTAGTCTTTTATTTGCGCATCCTACTCACAAGTGGTTTTCACCATAGGAGTATGGAAGGAAATGTGGAAGAAAATGTATCAGATACACAAGCTTTGAGCGATCTAATTACTAGTGAGTCAGGAGTTACCCTCTTCCGCGATTATTTGGAATTGGCACTTGGTCCAGATAAACCAAAGGATATTTTTAATGATTTATTGAAATTAAAAAAGAAAGAGGTTGATTACTACTTACATGGAGTCACTCTTTCTCATTACTATAAAGAAAAGATTATTCCACGTGGTTTTAGGATCAAGAACCAACCAACCATAGGAAGGGGAAATACTGATTTTTGTCACAATTGGTGTACAGTATTAAATAAATGTTCCTTAGAATTGATGCTATTGGTGATAGACTTTTCAGCTAAAGAAATTGAAAAAACAAAATCTGAAATTTTGGAAGTTGAACAGAAACACAAAGAAGTGTTTAATATAGATAAAACCAAGGAGCTGGTGGATAAACTAGCAAATTCAATTACAGCTTACAAAGACAGAATTGCTTCTTTAAAAAAAGATAAATTAAAACAAGTACAATTAGATTACAAAGAATTGTGGGTATATCCCTGGCTCCTAGGAATAAGTGAAAGAAGACCAGTGATTAATAGAAAATATAAAACTAAACTAACTAGGAGTGGTATTGACACCGCTAGTGACACTGACTCACAGACACAATCAGAAAGCACAGACACAGCATCAGAAGGACCATCTTTTTTAGGACGATACAGACAAAGGAAACCCAAAGGGAAAAAGGGTTCTTCTTTAGAAAAACCAGAAGAGGGGGACGAAAGTACAGGAGTAGAACCAATGACATTGAGAACAAGAGTCAAATAGTCGTTTATAATTTATCTCATAGAAGACTTACAGACGCAGAGATGACGGTGTTAAGCAAAGGTTTAAACTTTGTTCCCACAAATAAACAAAATAGATTTCAATGGGAGGTGGATCTTTTTAAAATGCATCGCCAATTAAAATTGAAAGATTTTTTCAGTGATACTAATGAGGATAATAGTTATTCTGCACAAGGAAAATTTAAGAAATCTAGCATATTTGATCCTGTATGCAATAATCCTCATGTGGCGACCTTTGTCAACCTGGTAGCTAATGAGACCAGAAAGGTGTTAATTAATCAGAAAACTAGCTACAACAATTTCTCTAACATAGAGTTTAAGGCTTTGAAAGATTTGGCATCTGATCAAAGTATCATTATTAAAAAAGCAGACAAGGGTGGTGCTATAGTTGTAATGAACTATAGTCAATACAGGTCAGAAGTATTAAATCAGCTAGCTGACACCTCATGTTACAAGGAATTATTGAGAGATCCAACACTTAATTATAAGTCTGAAATTGATGGAATAATCAGTCTTGGATTTCACAATAGATGGATACTGGAGGATACTAAAAAGTTTTTAACTCAGGAACATCCCAGAATACCAGTGTTATATTGTATACCTAAGATTCATAAGTCTTTAGAAAAACCTCCAGGGCGCCCAATAATTTCAGCTAATGATTCGTTGTGTCAGCCTTTATCTCAGTATGTTGACTTCTTTTTGCAGAAATATATTACCAGATTTAAATCCTTTATTAGGGATTCTTCTGATTTTATTTGTCAACTTCCTAAAATGATAAATGAGAATACATTATTGGTCACTTTAGATGTCAGCAGTTTGTACACCAGTATACCCCATCATTTGGGGAAAGAGGCGGTGCAAGCTGTTCTGACATCGGATTGTGACTATGATGGTCCCCCTATTGACTATTTACTGTTACTGATAGATATAATTCTGAAGAAAAACTATTTCAAATTTGAGAATAAATTTTATCTACAGTTACAAGGGACAGCAATGGGGTCGAATATGGCCCCATCCTATGCTTCCATATTTATGGAACATTATGAACAATTACATGTTTTTTCTGATTGCCGGTTTGCTCAATTTATCGTTTTTTTCAGGAGATTTATCGATGACATCTTTATTTTGTGGCAAGGAGGCCCTGAATTGTTACGTGAATTTGTTGATTATCTGAATAGTATTCCTTCTACTATTCGCTTCACTGTGAATTATGATGTCAAAACGATAAATTTCTTGGATATGTCTGTATATAAGGAAGGCAATCATTTGAAAACATGTATATACACTAAAGCTACTGATCGCAATACTCTTTTACATGCTGATAGCCATCACCCTGTGTCTCTTAAGAAAGGTTTACCCTACTCTCAAATGATTAGAGTGGTGAGAAATACTTCTGATCCCCTTCTTCAAGAAGCAGCATTACAGATTATGAAAAATAAATTCATTGAGAGAGGATATGATACTAAAGATGTGTCCATTTCACTTGAGAAAGCAAAAAAATTGGATCGTGAAAAACTTCTTTCACAACAGACACAATTAACTAAAGACTATAGGTTTCCCATACAAACGCAGTTCACTACCTCATCACCAGCTTTTAAAAAAATAGTCCAAAAAAATTGGCATATCTTATCAGGTGATAAAAAATTAGGAAAAATCTTATGTAACCCCCCTCTATTTTGCTATAGAAGAGGAAGAAACATAGGTAGCTGGTTAACGCAAGCTGACCCCATTGACAAATATGACAGTGGCACAACCTGGTTATCACGTCCGATAGGAGTGTTTAAATGTAGGGGTTGCTCTAATTGTGAGCACATCATCACTGGAAAAACCTACATGCACCCACGAAAGGGCATTCCGGTGCAAATTAAAGATTTCCTTAATTGTGACAGTAAATATGTGGTATACATGATCATTTGCCCATGTGGTCTACACTATATTGGGAAGACCACAACAAAGTTAAAGGAAAGAATCAACAACCATAGATTTGCCATCAGGAAAGCACTGGAAGGGACACTGGATGTTAAAGAGAGACTGAATCAACCAGTGGCCAGACATTTTGAACTTGCCAACCATTCATTAAAGGACTTCAAATTTATGCCAATATTTATGGCACATAAACCACGCAGAGGTGGGGACAGACATAAGATTTTGCTGCAAAGAGAGTGTAGATTTATATTTGAATATGACACTCTCTCCCCCAAGGGACTTAATTCTGAACTTCAATTATCTTGTTTTCTGTGAGATATGTAATGCTTGATATTTATCTAATTTTTGGTTATATTTTTGTATCATTATTTTACACTGTTGTGCAATATTTATGTGTCTGCAATAGTATATTGAGCTGTGCTGGCTGGCACTCTAAGGTGTCAGAAGGAGGAAATAATCATTATTGCATCCATCTATATTAAAATAATGATGTTTAATCTTGAACTTTTAGCTGTCTTTAATGCATATGGCCCTTTGCTAAAGGATGGACTCTTATTATCACAGTGAAGATCGGATTATGAACTAAAAGAGCACATGCGATGTGATGGGCATCAAGCCTCTGGATTGCGTTTATTTATATGAATGGTTCATTTAAATCCATTCCATGGTTCTCTTCTATGCAAAAATACCTGGATTGCATTTATGGTCTTTTGACCTCTTTATGGAACTTTACAGGCATAGGTATCGCTATACCCTGGGGTTGCAGGGCGATCTAATTGCCGGAATGTATTTATCCATATCCAGTGTATAGCTGCAAGAAATGATCAGCCTGGACCAGAAGTGGTTAATGGGCTTTAACAAGATGCTGCGAGGCTGCCCTCATTCCAATTCATGGAGATCACTGATTATCGGATATTACATTGTTGCAGTGGAGTCTGGATGCATCTCGACGTATGCTGTGATTTTGGAGACACGGGACTGATGAGAATCAGTAAGGATGTTTTGTTTACATTTTTTGTATTGACACTTTGTTGCCAGCCGGCCGGTTTCAATTCTAGTTCGTGTTTAGTGTGCCATGGACTTAGCCTACATGTCGCATTACACGAACAGGACACTGTTAATTTGATTACACATTGGGTAGTGTGTGTGCATGGGTTTATTGGCATTTGTTTTTGTTTTTTATTTGTCTTTTTCTGGCCCAGTGACGTCATCCTGCTGTGCTATGCTGGACGCCGCATTTTGGCGCCTTCGGCGCAGTGGAATTGCGTCTCAGAGGCAATAGTATTTAATTTGCAGTTGCTCCTAGATGTAGCCATTTGCCTTGAGGAAGGTCCTTGAATGGACCGAAAACGTTCGGCATGGATGCAATAAATTGATTTTCTACAATCCCTTTCTTCATGATTTTGTGTGCGGTCTCACTACGAAGCTCCCCAGGCTGAGTATATTTGAACATTCTATTTATTCTTTTTATGGGACGTGCACCTACAACTTCTTAATTAAGAAGTAGGTATTTCTTCCGGTGTGTGCCACTGTCTTTTGTCATATTATATATATATATATATATATATATATATATATATATATATATATATATAGTATTGTACTTAAATAAATTATATATATATTTTGCACAAATATGTGGAATTGATTATTTTAATCAATTTGTTACTGTGAAGTAGTGTGTCAATACCTAGTACTGTGTAAAGTTCTCAAAATTATTTAATATTGTCATTTATCTATTTATGTGAAGATATCCAACCTGATTGGTTCTCTTGTTTTAACCCTTTGTATACCTTCAACATAATTGGTTCGACACCTGGGAGGAAGGTGGAGCGGATCCTGAATGGAAAGACTGACCAGGACAGCAAAACACTCCCTCCTGGTCCAATAAAAGGGGACTAGAATCACGGTTGCACCATCCAGCCTAACCTTCCTGAGTAGCTATCACGGTGCCCGTGATTGCTCGCCCCTGCTGTCAGTCAGGTGTGTGTGTATTCTCCATTGGCCGCCTGTCTAACGCCCGCCTAGCACTGCCTATTTAAACCGGCCTGAGGAACCCTTTGGTTGCCCTTTCGTGGTGTCTCTGCATCTGCAGTCACCTGCCTTATGTATCCTTGGGCCTGTTGATCTGCTACCAGTGTCAGTGTTTCTCCACAGTCAGTGCTGCTGCTGTTAGGTTCCTGTTTTCGTTCCTGATCTGGTTGGTCTGTTGTTCCTGCTCTCGCTTCTGATCCGGTGCTGGCGTTGTTCCTGCTTCCGTTCCTGACCTGGTTGGCTGTCCTACCGTTCCTGTGGTTGTCCGGGAGGGCAACCTGTTCCTGATGCTGTTTCCTGATGACCTGCGTCTGGCTGCCTAGTCGCCTGGGCGACATTTTCATCACGGGGCTTACTCCACAGACCGGTTGCTGATTCCATTGTATAGAACCGGTAGGGCATTCCACTGTTCCAGTACGCGGTACTGGTTTACTCCACATACCGGTTGCTGATCCCGTTGTATAGAACCGGTTGGGCGTTCCATTGCTCTAGTACGTGGTACTGGTTTACTCCACACACCAGTTGCTGATCCCATTGTATAGAACTGGTTGGGCATTCCATTGCTCCAGTACGCGGTACTGGTTTACTCCACATACCGGTTGCTGATCCCGTTGTATAGTACCGGTTGGGTATTCCATTGCTCCAGTACAAGGTACTGGTTTACTCCACATACCGGTTGCTGATCCCGTTGTTAGAACCGGTTGGGCATTCCATTGCTCCAGTACTCGGTACTGGTCTACTTCATATAACGGTTGCTGATCTCTTGGTATAGAACCGGTTGGGCATTCCTTTGCTCCAGTACACGGTACTGGTTTACTCCATATAGCGGTTGCTGATCCCGTTGTTAGAACCGGTTGGGCATTCCATTGCTCCAGTACTCTGTACTGGTCTACTTCATATAACGGTTGCTGATCTCGTTGTATAGAACCGGTTGGGCATTCCTTTGCTCCAGTACGATGTACTGGTTTACTCCATATACTGGTTGCTGATTCCATTAAATAGAACCGGTTGGGCATTCCTTTGCTCCAGTACACGGTACTGGTTTACTCCATCTACCGGTTGCTGAGTCCGTTGCACAGAACTGGTTGGGCGTTCCATTGCTCCAGTACGCGGTACTGGTTTACTCTACATACCGGTTGCTGACCCGTTGCATAGAACCGGTTGGGCGTTCCGTTGCCCCAGTACTTGGTACTGGTTTACTCCACACACCGGTTGCTTATCCCGCTGTATAGAACCGGTTGGTCTATGTGACTGTCTATACTGTGTACTGGTTTGCTCCACTCTCCACATTTGGCTGCTGCCTTGCCAACTCAGCATTAGTGGAGCTGTCCTCATATTCCTGGCTGCCTTGCCCGGTATATTGGCAAAGCCGGTGGAGTCACGTTCAGTGCCTAGTGTTACCATCTTACTGGCTGCCTTGCCCGGTATATTGGCAAGGCCGGTAGAGCCACGTTCAGTGCCTAGTGTTACCATCTTATTGGCTGCCTTGCCCGGTATATTGGCAAGGCCGGTAGAGTCATGTTCAGTGCCTAGTGTTACCATCTTACTGGCTGCCTTGCCCGGTATATTGGCAAGGCCGGTAGAGCCACGTTCAGTGCCTAGTGTTACCATCTTACTGGCTGCCTTGCCCGATATATTGCCAAGGCCGGTAGAGCCACATTCAGTGCTTGTGTACCCTTTAGGCTGCCTTGCCCGGTATATTGGCAAGGCCGGTAGAGCCGGTTTACATTCTGTTGTACCATCTTACTGGCTGCCTTGCCCGGTATATTGGCAAGGCCGGTAGAGCCTATATTGCTACATCTCACTACTACTACTGCTTGCACCCATATTGTATATGACATATGTGTATGTACTGGACCCGTGAGGGTTCCCATTAAACTTTTCAATAATGTTTGATTTTTATCTTACTCTGTGTCTGAGAGTCATAACAAACCATGACAGTAGCCTAGGTATGACAGGAGTTGGAGGAAAGACATACGCTAGGTGGCAGGTCAATGCATCCATGGCAAAGGCCATAGCATCCCCCTTCAGGGGACAGAAGGTCGGAACCTTCCCGTTGTCCCTTTTGGCCATGAGATCTATCATCGGCACCCCAACCCCACCACTGTTGCACATTCAGGTAAAACAGCCAGTACATTTTCTACTCCTGGAATGTGAACGACATAGATGGCCCAACCTAGAATGTACCGCATCTCGTACGAAGTGTTGGCACTTCAAGTGCCCCCTTGACAATTGATTTAAGCAAACGCCGCTACATTGTCTGACTGGACCCTCACTGGATCTTCCTTCAGCAGAGAGGATGGGTACACAAGGCCAGGCATATCGCCTTGGCTTCAAGGATGGATTGAAGGGACTCCTCCGCAGTCCACCTGCACTGAACACCCAGATGAACAAGAACTGCACCCAGCCACTGCAACTGGCATCTGCTGTGACAAGAACCCACTCTGTGGTCCAGATTGCTCCTGCGGAACCACCACGGAAGGTCCTTGAAGGCCTCCTGTGAAATAGAGATCTGCCAATCCAAGTGCACCGGATTCCCGGACCATCTCTCGATGACATGTCTCTGAAGTTTCCTGGTGTGCACCTGAGAGTAAGGCACAGCCTCCAGTGTTGACACTAGTCTGCCCAACACTCTCAAGTACTCCCTGACTGTGGCTGAGGACCACTCCAGGGCCTAAGATACCTCCTGCATCATCAAAAGAATCTTTTCCTCTGGGAAAACCAGCACTTGGTAAGGTACTGGAGATGACTACTGCATATTCAGAATCCACCCATGGTGGACAAGCAAGCGAGCGCTGAGGGAGCCTTGATCATAAGGTCATCAAGATAGGGAGTCATGGATATTCCCAGGTGTGAATGAAAGGCGCCAAGGCCCCCATGACTCTGGTGAAAACCCGAGGAGCAGAAGCCAGGCCAAAGGGCAGAGTTGTGAACTGGTAATGATCCGAGCCAAAGGCAAAATGCAGATAGCGTTGGATTTCTGGGTAGATAGAGATGTGTAGGTATGCATCCTGAAGGTCTAAGGATGCCAGATACTCCCCTGGGCACATCACTGCGATGACAGAATACAAGGACTCCATCTTGAAGCGCATAATCACCACATACTTGTTGAGACATTTGAGGTCTAAAATGGGATGACAGGCATAGTCCGTCTTGTGGAATACAAACAGGTTTGAATAAAAACTGGAACTGCGCTCTTGGGGAAGTACTGAAATCAGAACCTTCTTTGCCAGCAGTGAGTCCACTGTCTCCTGAAACAGATGTACCTTGTCTGGCTCCTCTAGCACCATGGACAAAAAAGCCATATGGAGGAAAGGACCCTAACTATATGTGGTACCCTTCAGAAATTAGGACTCCCAGGCATCTTGAGAAAGGTGAAGACAACCCCCTTCAGGGACTGGTGGGCCAAGGTTGTGCGAGTCATGTGGAAGCTGGCTTGTCAGACTTAGCCTTTGAAGCTGTTTGCTTGGGCTGCCACTGATGTCTGGGCTTGGCGGAGGGGTGCGAGCGAGGCCTGTGAACCTTGCACCTTCGTTTGGCGTGGGGGAACGGATGAAAAATACTCAGTTTCCTCACCATAGTAGGAAGACAGTAGTGTTTTTGCCCAAGCTGGCTCTTGGTCAGTGTTGGAGAGCCACGGTGTGGTAGTAGGGACCACAGTACAAAAAGGGCAGAGAGATCCGGAATCCAGAACATTATGCGCGGGGGGGGGGGTAACTGATGATCCTGAGTCCTTGAGCGTAGGTCTAACCCCATGTCCCTTAGAATCTGACATCCTTACAGGAGAAATGTCTAAAACTAGTATAAAAAAATCAGTAACAATACCCCAGCCTAATAATTCACCTTAAAAAGACCAGAAAATCACTTATCTGGCATCATTTATCTGGGTTCATTTGGAGAATGAGAGCGAGGAGAGTCTGCCTTTGCTTAGGATAAGCAAGACAGAAGTAAAATGGCAACTGCAAAACTGGCAGCCAATTGTAAGAAAGTCTGCTAAACAGGAATTCTGGGAAATGTAGTCTTCAGAGTTGCTCTTGCCTAGCAAAGCCTACATCTCCATTCGTAGAATCGCCACAGATCCCAAGACACTCAGGACTTGAACCGGATGAATGGGAATGAGGAGACAAAAAGAGAGTCCACTGTGACTTCTGTAGGTCAAACAATTGCAGAGATATGTCCCATTGACGTTCGCCCATAGAAGTCAATGGAGCAAAGATGGCAGTGGGGCGGAACCTGTTCTTAAAGGGCCCACATTCCAAAAATGGACAAATCATTAAAAGGCATCCCAAGACCCAAATGACCCCAGGGACCAAGTAGTGGAAACCCAAAGGGAAGCCCAGGATAGGGGAAGAACCAAACGGAGCCCCAGAACCCCCAACCCAAAGTAAAACAGTAGGGAAAGGGTTATATCCAATATGCAGCCATCCTTGTTCCACAGCTCAGGGAGAGAAAAGACAAATATAATAAGGTATCCCACATAAGTGAAGGAGCCCAAGGGCTCAGAGAAGACCTCTATATGGAGAGGTACCAGGTGGGGACAAGTGGACCAAGGCACTCAAAGGGTTACTCAACAGTCTTCTTTCTTCAGGTTACCACTGTGAATGAGTCAGAGCCCCAAGAGACTACTGGAAGGGAAAACTTGGATTGCAAGATTCCCTCTACAGGGCTACAAAGATCCACACAGCACCTGTACACTTGTCAATCCACTCCTGGGGAAGCCCATTAATGGTTACCCACCTAAGGGAGGTAGTTTGACAGCCCCATATCAAACAGAAAAAAATCTAAAAAAATAAAGAGATTGGCCCTGTTCCTGTCCATGCATTCACCTCAGAGGACACATCATACTGGGGATGCAAGGAGGGACTGGGTTAAGCTGGAGGAGTGGCTGGGAGTCTCCACCTACAGGAATCCGTCTTTTTAAGATATGTCCTACCCTCTAAAGAGAGACTCAACACCTACGGTACCAGAGTTCCATTATTGTATGTAAGAGAAATTCCTGTTCCCTGTGTATGACCTTGAGTTTGTATTCTGACCACGCTTGATTGCAGCCTGTCCTGACCTTTGCTTCTTACATGGACACACCTTCTGGAATTCCTTCCCCTATCCCATAAGCCTTCAGATCTTCAGGTGCTCCCGAAAACTCTTTTCTTCAGAAAAAAATTTATAAAATTTATAAGCAAGACCAGATCAACAGCTGTCCAACCTCTATTCACTCTTGTACCCTTTCTACATCACTCTCCCACCCATAAAACCATCAGGACCTCATTGCTCACACACAGCCTTTTTCTCCCAGACAGACAAGCTATTTGTCTGGACCACTACATTGAAATACACTTCTATCTCCCATGCCCTGACAGGCAGTTCATGTGGCAGGAGGCACTTACACCCTATAGTACTTACACTTTCCTCTAAACTGTAAGCTCTCACGAGCAGGGCCCTCTGATCCCTTTTGTTTCTCTGTTTCATTTGTACTGTTTTATGCCTCTCAATGTCTAATCCTTATTGTACAGTGGTGCAGAATTAAGTTAGGGCTATAAAATTAAAGGATAATAATACATGCTGCACCACATACTGTATATGCAACACAGGAAAATGCAATGAAATTCAAATAGAAAGTACTTTCTCTCAAGGTCTTTTCATCCTCTTTACACTATACTTGGAATGTTGGAAGTGTTTTTTTTTAGTTGTATTTGTAGATTATTTTGGGAAACTCTTACGGTTGGCAAGCAAAACCAGGAGTCAGACGGTATAGTTAATAGAACCTTTATTATGAGAATAATGACAGAAATGCAATATATAAACACGCAGTGGGTGATAGAAGCGGTGAGCACTGTATCAGGAATAGCAGTCTCCCAATCTCTGCACCACACTGTCCGAGACTAGGCCTCAGCTCACTGGAGTCTCGTGGTACGGTAACACCCAAGAGATACTGACTCAGCCTGCAGTTAGTAGCTAGGAGTCTGCTAGAGCCCCAGGTCAGTACTAGGAAGGATGTCTGAATAACGGGACCAACAAACTGTGCGAACAGACAGAGCCTTCTAGTAAGTAACAGATAGGATAGTCAGATGACTACACGGAGCGGGTAGTCAGCCAGAGCCACAGGTTTGTACCAGATAGGATATTCACTGGAGTGTATGTTTGCTGGATGCACAGTGGATAGAGCTGCAGGTCAACACCAGAGTGGGTAGTCAGACAAGCCTAGGTCATACACGGAGAGGATAGTCAGCCAGAGCCACAGGTTTGCACCAGACAGGATATTTGAGCCAAATCAAAACACCAAGGAGAATAGTCAGACAGAGCCACAGGTCAATACCAGAATGGATGGACAGACAAGCCGGATCATATACAGAAATCAGGAATACTAGAAAATGAACTGCTCAGAACAACAACATAAGGGTGACTGAGTCAGGACTCAGTTTGCCCTTTAAACCCCTCCACAGGAAGTAGGTAGGAGGAGCAGCTAGAGGGAGGAAGTAAGTAGGAGTAGACTACAGAAAACAACCACACATAAAACAGAGGCCTGCAGCATGCTTGAAGCCTCTTGCCTGCAGATGACTCGTGGAAAGACGCCGAGCGTCGCTGAAGCGGCATCGCTGGAAACAAGGTACTGTGACAGAAATCTCCATAGTAACTATAACCTCCGCTCCACTGCTAACAACTCACAGAGTATAACACTACAAGAAAAATGCCATTCAATCTGCCTTCTCCTTCAGAGCTCTGCAAGTGTGGAATAACCTGCCCAAAAAAAATAAAATCTTCTCCCAGTCTAAAATCATTTAAAACAACTGCTTCTTTATATCTAAAAACAATATGTAACTGCATTTACGTTTTTAGTATGTATGTTTGTTTGTGTATAGATAATGTTTATCTATTTGTGTAAGTACACAACTCTCTGCTCTGAATTGTCCAGCGCATACTTGAAAACGAGAGAAATCTCAATGTATTCTTCCTGGTAAAACATTTTTCTAAATAAAAGAAAATAAAAATAAAAACTGTACCCTTTCATTACTGTGAATTTTATTTTTAAGATTGATACAAATATAGTTATTTTTCTTGTTCTGGCGTGTCCTCTGCAACTACAATTTTTCAAGTACAAGACCCCATTTTTAAGCATCACAGCCTATGGTTTGGGGATCATTTTAAAAGAAAAGATAGGACTTATGAATAAAGACAAAGTGGTACAATTATGGGACAAGACAACTGTACCATAAGGAACAAATACAAATTTCCAAAATTCCCAATAATTTAAATTAGACTTTTGAAACCTTGCATGCTATAAAGGTCACCAAAGATTTGCTTGGAAGTGCACTGTAGACCTCTCTAGCACTGAAAAGGTTACACGCCCATTTAAAGTGATAGTAAGACCTTTTCTGGTTTTACGTCATTCACAGGTAGAGTCCCCACGCAAACACTTATAAAGTAATGCATTTCTTTTTATTGATACAATAAAATTGATTATATGAGCCTTTATGAAATACCTACCTTTCCATCTTCCTTTTTTAAAGCAGTAGCAGTTGTGTAACTCAAAGGTTCAGTTTCTTGTTTAGCTTTGAAGTCAGTGCCAAGAGGGAGAACAAATCTGCGTGGGTAAGCTTTTGCTACCTGCTTATAGATCTAAAGTCAAAGAGAAGTTAATTACTAAGACGTTACAAGGGGCAAAGGGGAACATTTCTAAAGGAAAAAGGGACACAATAGTCAACCAAGAGAGGTATATTGGGGTTGAAATTAAACTCTGTAAATTCTCATTGAATGAAATGGGGCTTTAAACCTCTTAAATGCTAGGGAAGTCTCCAATAAGTTGCAAAGCAATAAGCTGGAGACTTTTCTAGCATTCAACACTTTACAATGATGGGTCATTTTAAAAGAGTGTTCAAAATAGGATTTTAGTCTTACCTGTTAAATCCTTTTCTCTTAGTCCATACAGGTTACTGGTAACTTTGGGTAGGCGATCAGCACCTTTAATAGGCAGGAACAATTCTGAGAAGTGACTGCTGGGTGGAGCCTACCTCCTTTCCTTAGCTTGTAGCAAGCCAATCCTCAACCAGTAAGAAGGTAAAGGAAGACTCCTGTGAGCATGAACCCGAAAGGACCCCCATGTTCTGCCACAGGGGAGCCAAGCATGGTCCCCTGACAGAGTGGGAGACCAGTAACCTGTATGGACTAAGAGAAAAGGATTTAACAGGTGAGACTAAAATCCTATTTTCTCTATCATCCAATACAGGTTATTGGTAATAACCTGGTAATTGGCATATCCAATTGGGTAATATTGGTAATTGGGATATCCAACCATTAAGTTCCCCAGGGCGGGAAGAACGGCAAGGACCAGGCGCAGGCCCCCAATGTCACCAGAGCACCAATGAACCTACAGATCACGAATAGCTCAACACTAACCGCAAAGTGTCAACGGACACTGAACAGGTGTAAAACAAACCCCATGAACTGTTGTACAGCACACTGAACTAGAGCCAACAGGGCTCAAAAGTGAAGCTTACTGAGAGACTAAAGAGATCCTAGGCAAGCAAGGCTGCCTCCAGGACCTTTCTCCCAAAACTGGCATCAGCCGATGCCAGCACATCCACATGATAGTGTTTAGAAAAAATGTGCACAGAACACCAAGTGGCCACCTTGCACAACTGATCAGCTGAGGCCTGGTTCTTGTAGGCTCCAATAGACCTCGCAGGACGAGCTGTAACCCTGAAGGGAACAGGCTTCTTCCGAAGTTCGTAAGCCTTACGAATCGTGGACTTGATCCAAGAAGCGATGGTAACCTTGGAAGCAGGCTTCCCTGCCCTAGGACACTCAGGAATGACAGTCACGGTTCCCAGGAATAAACCAGGAGTCAGTATGGTAAAGTAAAACAATCTTTTATTAGAATAATAACAGTAATGCATGTAAACAGATAACACACAGAGGGTGATCAAAGAGGCAAGCACTGTATCAGAAATAGCAGTTCGCCAGTAGATCCACCTATCACGGTGCCCGTGATTGCTGCAGTTCTCTGTCTATCACCTGCAGGGGGCTCCCATTGGCTGTCTGCAGTCAGCCCGCCTCTGGTTGCCTTTTTAAACTCAGTCTGTGCACCCTTTAGTTGCCCTTTCGTGGTGTCTCTGACAGCATTCACTCTGCCTGTTTGATGAAGCTATTGGGCCTGTTCCTGAGTTCTTGAGTTCCTGAGTTTACCTGTTCCTGTGTTTCTGCCTGATTGTCAGTTCCAGTCCGGTTCCGATTGCTGTCGTTCCAGTTGCCAGCCGACTTGCGGTGCTCTTCCCGGTTGAGCCTCGGCCTGCTCCTGCTGTTTCCTGTGTTCAGTTCCTGTGGCGATATTTCTCTCCTGTCGCTCCGGTGACATTCTGTCTGTTGGTCCCAGCGTGCGGACGCTGGTTTACTCCATTAGCCTTGCGGCTCACTATACTGTTTGTTGGTCCCAGCGTGCGGACACTGGTTTACTCCATTAGCCTTGCGGCTCACTATACTGTCTGTTGGTCCCAGCATGCGGACGCTGGTTTACTCCATTAGCCTTGCGGCTCACATACTGTCTGTTGGTCCCAGCGTGCGGACGCTGGTTTACTCAATTAGCCTGGTCCCAGCGTGCAGACGCTGGTTTACTCCATTAGGCTTGCGGCTCACATACTGTCTGTTGGTCCCAGTGTGCGGACGCTGGTTTACTCCATTAGCCTTGCGGCTCTCAATACTGTCTGTTGGTCCCAGCGTGCGGACGCTGGTTTACTCCATTAGCCTTGCAGCTCACTATACTGTCAGTTGGTCCCAGCGTGCGGACGCTGGTTTGCTCCATTGGCCTTGTGGCTCATTCTACTGTCTGTTGGTTCCAGTGTGCGGACACTGGTTTACTTCATTGGCCTTGGGGCTCAAGGTACAGTTGTTGGTCCCAGCGTGCGGACGCTGGTTTACTCCCTGACTTGCGGTCAGGGTCCTGGTGCTGTCCAGTCCTAGCAGCACTTGTTTCAGATGTGTACTGACACTAGCCTCTCCTTGGGTGAGACAGCTTGACCGCATACTCTATTTACCATCCTACTGTCATTGTCATCTGACAGTCACTGGTCTTAGTGGTATCTCCCTTGTTTGGCTGCCCTGCCCGGTATTGGTAAGGCCGGTAGAACCTTTCACGTTGCCACCTTTAGGTTGCGTTACCCGGTATTGGCAGGGCCGGTAGAGCCTATCCTTGGGTATCCATTCTGGGCTGCCCTGCCCGGTATTGGTAAGGCCGGTAGAACCTTTTATGTTGCCACTCCACGGTTGCCTTACCCGGTATTGGCAGGGCCGGTACAGCCTATTCCTTGTGTATTCCTCAGGCTGCCCTGTCCGGTATTAGTAAGGCCGGTAGAACCAGTGCATTATCATCTTACGGTTGCCTTACCCGGTATTGGCAGGGCCGGTAGAGCCTACTTATCTCTATTCCTATATGTGATGTTTGTATGTGTATGAAAACCCTATGGGATTGCCTTAACTTTTCAATAAAGTTATGTTTTTACCTAAACCTTACGTCTGAAAGTCTTAACAAACCATGACACCACCACACTGTCCGAGACTAGGCCTCAGTCCAATGGAGCCTCGAGGTAATTCGGAATGCCTAAAGGACTAGCACTGACTCAGCCTGCAGTCAGTCTAGGGGTCTGATAGAGCCCCAGGTCCCCTCTAGGATGGGTGTCTGTGGAGCAACACACGGAGAAAACAGACAGAGCTCCCTAATAAGCACCAGAAAGGATAGTCAGACAAGCCGGGTCATACACGGAGCGGGTAATCAGCCAAAGCCACAGGTTTGCACCAGATAGGATATCCACTGAAGCGTTGGTACAATGGAAGCGCAGTGGACAGAGCCCAAAGTCAACACCAGAGTGGATAGTCAGACAAGCCAGGTCATACATGGAGCTGGTAGACAGCCAGAGCCAAATCGGAACGCACAAGGAGAATGGTCAAACAGTGCCACAGGTCAACACCAGAATGGATGGACAGACAGGCAGAGTCATACACAGTTCAGGCAGTCAGCCAGAGCCACAGGTCCGCACCAGATTGGGTGTACACTACACAATGGGAGTAGGCAAAAGAGTAGTCAGACAGAGCCACAGGTCAGCAACAGAATGGAAGGTCAGACAAGCAAGGTCATACACAGAGCCCAAGGGAAATAGAACTGCACTGTACTACAACGCAAAGGCAACTGAGGCAGGACTTAGTCTGCCCATTAAACCCCTCCTCAGGAATTAGGTAGGAGGAGCAGCTCAGTGGGAGGAAGTAGGTAGGAGGAGACTACAGGAAGCAAACATATAAAACAAAGGCCTGCTGCATGCTTGAAGCCTCACGCCTGCAGATGAAGCTGAAACCAAGGTAAGCTGTAACAATGACAAACAGAGTGTCAGACTGCCTCAAGGACTCAGTGTAATGCACACAGAACTTGAGACAGAGCACAACATCCAACAGATGAAGATCGCTCTCTTTGTCAGAAGTAGGGTTAGGACAGAAGGAAGGAACTACAGTCTCCTGATTGATGTGGAATTCAGACAACACCTTCGGGAGAAACTCTTGTGAGGTGCGAGGCACCACCTTGTCCTAGTGAAAGACCAAAAAGGGTGGTCTACAAGAAAGGGCATGCAGCTCCACAACTCGCCGAATAGAAACAATTGCCAGGAGAAAGGCCATCTTCATGTCAGCATACGTACAGGAATGGTAGCCAAAGACTCAAAAGGAGGATACGGGAGTGCTCCCAGAACCAGGTTAAGATCCCATTGAGAAGCAGGGGACTTAAACACAGGACAGGTATGAGCAACACCCTGGAAAAAAATTTTGACATCAGGGATGATAGCAAGACTCCTCTGAAAAAAAGACAGAGAGCGCTGAAGTCTGAACCTTAAAAAAACTCAGACTGAGACCCTTATCCACACCATCATGAAGGAAGGAAAGAACTGAAGGAAGGTCATACTCCTGAGATAGGTCTTTATTAGCACACCAAGCCAGAAAAGTAGCCCAAACTCGATGGTAGGCCTTAGAGGAAACAGGCTTATGGGCACGAAGCATAGCAGTCACCACACCAGAAGAAAATCCTTTCTTCTTCAAATTTGAGGATTCAATCTCCATGCCATCAAAGCCAGGTGATGAACATCTTCTTTCCAGAGGTAACCCTGTAGAAGGAGGTCTGGACGGGGGGGGGGGGGGGGTCAAAGAGGTTCCGCCACTGAGAGGTCCGGAAGCTCTGGAAACCAAGCTTGTTGTGGCCAGTATGGAGCAATCAGAATGACTGGGCAGCACTCCAGTCTCAGCTTCCGAAGAACTTTGTTCAAGAGGGGATCAGGAGGGAAGATGTAAGCCAGTGGAAACATCCACGGGATCGACAAGACATCCACTGCCAGAGCCAGGGGATCCGCCCAGCAAAAGCAGAATGCTGGAACCTTCCTGTTGTGTCTGATTGCCATCAGGTCGATACATGGCAGACCCCGCTGTCGGATGATGAGGTTGAACACCTCTGGATGCAGCTCCCACTCTCTGCTGTCCACTGTGTGTCAACTTAGGAAGTCTGCCAGAACGTTGTCTACACCAGGAATATGAACTATGGAAATGGCAGGGACATGCTCCTCTGCCCAAGACAAAATAGCCTTGACCTCTAGCCAAGCTGCGAGACTTCTTGTGCCACCTTGCTTGTTGATGTAGGCTACCGCTGTGGCGTTGTCTGACTGCACCCTGACCGGGCAATCCCCCAGTTGCTGTGTCCAGTGATGTAGGGCATGAAATATCGCCCGAAGCTCCAAGACATTGAGGGGAAGGAGAGATTCCTCCTGAGACCACTTGCCCTGAACACTCAAGTGTCCCAACACCTCTCCCCAACCGGAGAGGCTGGCATCCATAGTCACTGTGGTCCAGAAGGGCACCAGGAAGGGTCGGCCTTTCAGGAGATTGTTCAGGTTGAGCCACCACAAGAGACTCTGCTCCACTTGAAGAGGGAGAGACAGGGATCTTTCCAGGAGATCTGGACGGCTCTTGCAGGCCAGGATCAGAAACCTCTGAAGTTCCCTTGTGTGAGCCATGGCAAACGAAACTGCTTCTATGGTGGAAATGAACTTCTCCACCAAGGATGACAACTTCTTGGCTGGAACTGGATCCTGAGACAGGATAGCTTGGACATTTAGTGCTATCTGATGAGCCACTTCGTCTGTCAGAAACACCACCCCCCTCTGAGTGTCAAAGAGGAGATCCAGAAAGACCATCTTCTGAGAAGGAACGAGGCCTTCAGAAGTAGGTCGTCCATATGTGGAGTCACCCTGATGCCGTTCTGATGTAGGACGGATATCAAAGCTTCTAGGACTCTGTTGAAGACTTGAGGAGCCGTGGTCAGGCCAAAGGGGAGGGCAGAGAACTGGAAGTGCCCTCGGTTGCAGGCAAAGCAGTGATACTGCCAACTCTCTGGATGAATGGTGATGTGCAGATAGGCATCCTGAAGATCCAGAGAGGCCAGAAACTTCCCAGGAGACATGGCCACTATCACTGTGTGCAGAGACTCCTGGCGATATTGGGACCTGACCACAAAGGAGTTGAGATCCTTCAGATCCAAAATGGGGTGACAGCCTCCATCCTTCTTGGAAACCACATAGAGGTTGGAATAGAATCCCAAGCCCATCTCTTGAGGGGGAACTGGTTCCAGGACAGCCTTGTCCAGAAATGCCTGAATAGCTTCCTCGAAAAGGCGTCGCTTTTCTGCTCCCAAGGGAGAACGAGAAACAAAGGTCCTTGGAGGAGGAAGAGAGGTGAAGTGAATTCTGTATCCCGAAGCCAACACTTGCAAAAACCCATGGGTCTGCCACAGAGGCCTGCCAAGCTGAAAGGTAGTTGAGTATGCAGCCACCTACCTGCAGGTGGGGATCTGGGTTCGGTGAGACATGCAAAAGAAGGTTTGGAAGTTTTGGGCTTTGTGGAGGACTTGGAAATCCATTGCCGCTTAGGCTTGGATGAGGAGCGCGGAGCCTGAGGGACCGTCTGGGTCTCTTGGTGCGAGTGTGCCTGAAAGGAACGAAAAAGCAGATTCCTTTTAACAGGTGCCTTCTTCCTCAGGACCACTGGCAGGTGAGAACTTTTCCCTTCAGTGGCCTCGTTGATGAGATCCTTGAGTTCAAGCCCGAACAGGGAAGAACCCTGAAAAGGCAAAGACAGCAGAGCCTTCTTAGAGGCAGTGTCAGCAGACCAGATCTTAAGCCAAAGAGCCCTTCTGGCTACCACAGACATGGTAGATGCCCTGGCTACCATATGCACAGCGTCAAACAGGGCAGCAGAGACATAATGCTGAGCCTCAGCAATATTAGCGAAAAGACGCAACATGTCAGAAGTAGGGGCTCCCTGACGGACAGCAGAATTGAGTTGTGCAGTTCAAACAGACACAGCCCTATTTATCCATGCAGCAGCAAAGGTAGGGCGAAGAACAGAGCCCGCTGTCGCAAAAATATCCTTGAGAGAAGTCTCAAGCTTCTTGTCAGTCCAGTCTTTAAGAGCA
This sequence comes from Rhinophrynus dorsalis, assembly GCA_037306005.1. NCBI lineage: Eukaryota > Metazoa > Chordata > Amphibia > Anura > Rhinophrynidae > Rhinophrynus > Rhinophrynus dorsalis. The sequence continues at coordinate 266,124,642 of CM074724.1, read as the reverse complement.
GAAGCGTCAGCCACTTGGCAAGGCAGTTGACTTAAAAAGCCTGGAAACTGGGGCATACACTTTGGGGATATGAATCCACTGAGTAAGGGCCGTTTCAGAAAACTTAGCAAACTTTTTAGACACCGATGGTTTCTTGTCTGGAAATTTCCACTCCTCTGACACCAAGCGGTCAAGGGTGGGATTAGGTAGAAAGTAGGCATGGGGCCTAACAAGCTCCTGGAAAACATCAGAGGGGTCAGAAGACGTCTTCTGCACCAAGGGAATGTTCAGGGTGGACAACACAGCCCTGATCAGGCCCTCAGTCGAGGGAATGGGGTCCACCTCGAAGGGGTCCCCAAAAAACTGAGATGAAGGAACAGCTGAACAGTCATCATCAGAGTCCACCAATAATTCCTCCTCAGAGGAATAAGGCACATCAGGTACACCCGGCGGTTTAAGCAGGGAAGATCTGATAGGGGCGGGGGTCTGCAACGAGTTGAAGATCCCCTATAAAGTGGATGGAAGGAGTTGTAAGGTGGACCGGAGGTCCCTGGTAGTAGCCTTGAACTCTTGCATCCATATTAGCTCTGGTGCATGGCTGGAGGCCCCAGCATGGGATTCAGGGGCAGCAGAGCATGCCGGGCAAACATGACCTGAGTATTCTCTAGGTAACCCTGACTGACATGAGGAGCAATGAGCAATGGGGGACACAGGCACCCCAGTATCCTTAGTCTTAGGTTTAGCCCCAAGGTCTAACGGAGTAGACATTCTCACAGAGTCAAAACGGTCAAAGTATCAAAACACCCACAATAAAGAGCGTATGATAATTAATGCACCCCAGAAACAATAAAATAAGACCTATCTGGTAGGTGAAGGGTTAAACTGCGGAGGCGAGAAGGAGAGTCCAAGCCCTGCGTAGGATACTCGATCTGCGAATACACAAAATGGCTGCCACGACGGGAGCCAATCGGAAACGAGTGCACGAAGCAGGCGCTCATGGGAAACGTTGTTTTGCTGACAGAGTAGGAGCCCCCTAAAGCCCCCAACATCCCCAGAATGTTGACCAGATGCCAGAGCAAGGAAAAACCAACAACATGAGCCATCTCTGATCACGCTACATGGAGCAGTTGCAGAGACATGTCCCAAACTGTAAAGTCCTATAGAAGTGAATGGAGCAATGTCGTCTATGCGGTAAACACAAGCCTGGAGGGCGCGGAACATAAAGTTATCGAGATGAATACCAAACGTAAAACCACTCAAAAGCCCACTAGAAAAAAAAAAAACACTAGACCCAATAACACTGAACCCAATAGGGAAAGTGCCCAAAACCCACCCAAAAGCTGCTAACCAGTAGCAACGGTTAAGTTACCACAGAAACTTGCTCCAAACACCTCACAGACATACAGATAAACCTAATGAGTACATGAGTATGTAATAGGAACTCAAAAAGAGGCCCCTGTGCGGAGGGGAAGCATGGGACATGTGGACCTCAGCACTCAAAGAGTGCTCACCTTTTTCAGCAGGTCTTCTGTCTTCAGATTACCATATATCAAGAAAAAGCCTCAGTGGGAAACTCCTGGGGAAAGAACTTGCAGCCAAGATTTTCCCCCCAGGGCTTAGGTCCACAAAAGCATCTGGTAAACTGAGCTATCCACATTTGGGTGATGGGAATTGTCAGTGATGGTAATTTAATCCGCCTAATGGTGGTATTCCACATCAAACAGAAAAATAATAAAAAAGCTAAAACTATAGCAGAACTGTTCTCTTGTTTGTGTCTTGACCAAGGAACAAATCTTACTTGTTGGGGATTGGCTAGCTGCAAGCTAAGGGGAGGAGGCAGGCTCCATCCAGAAGTCACTTCTCTGAATTGTTCCCGCCTATTAAAGGGGCTGATCGCCTACCCAAAGTTACCAGTAACCTGTATTGAACGACAGAGAAAATCAGTTATGTCAGCCATTATTTATTTTAAGCTATGGTTTATGAACAATTTAGCTATAATTATTTGTCAGTTCATGCAAACTTACCAGTACTTGTGGCGCGCGCGCGCGCGCGCACACACACACACACACACACACACACACACACACACACACACACACACACACACACACACACACCAGTACCCTTCGTCTCCCTCTCACACTCTCAACCATATTGTCTCTCTCTGGTTGCCGTTACAGAAGTATGTTCATCTCCTTTGTATTCACCCTGTCTTACTTTTCAAATTTTTTTCTCCTTACGATTCAACCTCTCTCCAGAATGTCGCAGCTCCAACTGACACCATATATATGTTACGAGTAGGGATGGGTGAAAAGTTTTGCCTCAAACTGAAATCAGCAAATATTGGCACTTTCCGCTTGGCAAATAATTTCCTGTGAAAAGTGCTGTTTTTCCGCTTTTTCACGCCTTTTTCACCCATTGAAATCAGTGGGAAGAAAAAATTTTCTCCACCACACAAAAGTTTTCTACAGCCATATAAAAGGCTGTCAGGCTCTCACAGCATGCCATTTTGTGTTTGTGAAAGGAGAGAGCAGCACCTTGTTTGAGCTAGAGAAAACAGAGAGGGGAATTGAAGTTTAGTTTAGGCAATCTTTTAGTAGAAAATTTGTTCTGTATAAGTGTGTATTAGGAGAGTCAGTGGGGCACTCTGGGGAGAAGAAGGGAGGAAGGAGGCTGACCCCAAATACTCAAAAATTCCATGTGACTGACTGGCAAGAAAAATGCAGCTAGGAACCTTATTGCTTGCTGATCTTGCTGTTATTGTCTCTGTGCTGGAGGACCCAATAGACTGTGCTGTAACACAAAAGGAAACAGGTTTCTTTCTGAGTTTGTAAGCCCTGAGAATGGTAGACTTAATCCAGGACACAATAGTTACCTTGGATGCAGACTGGCCTGCCCTATCAGGGATAACAAACAAGGCATTTGTCTTATGCAAAAATGCAGTATGGTGCACATAAGACTTGAGGAAGTGCACTACATCCAACAAGAAGTGGAGATCCCTCTCCTTGTCAGATTTAGGGTCAGGACAAAAGGAGTCCACAACAATCTCCTGATTGATGTGGAACACATAGACAACCTTAGGAAGGAATTCCTGAGAGGTCCGAAGAACAGCCTTCTCCTTGTGAAACACTAGGAAAGGTGGCTTGCAGGACAAAGCCTGCAAGTCACCAACTCTGAGCACAGAGATCATAGCCAAAAGAAAAGCCATCTTCCATGTCAAGAGACGTAAAGGAATGGTAGCAAGGGACTCAACGGGAGACCGCTGTAAAACTCCCAAAACCAAGTTAAGGTCCCACTGGGTAGTGGGAGCCTTGTAAGCAGGGAAAGCTTTAGTAACCCCCACTAAAAGAACACTTTGACATCCGGCAAGACAGCAATGCACCTCTGGAAAAACACAGAATGAGCCGAAGTCTGACCCTTCAAGGGACTCAGGCTGAGACCTCTGGTCACACCATCCTGCAAAAAAGACAGGATCACAGGAAGGTCAAACTCTTGTGAAGACAAATCCCTGTGGTAAGTCTTAGAGGAGACAGGCTTCCTAGCCTGAATCATAGTGGAGACAACCTCAAGGGAGAAAACTTTTCTCCTCAGGATGGAGGCTTCAACAACCATGCCATCAAAGCCAACCTCTCCACATCCTCCTTCCAGAGGTACCTCTGAAAGAGGAGGTCCAGGCTGGGTGGCAGTGGAAACAAATCCCGAATGAAAAGACAAACCAACTCAGGGAACCACACCCAGTCCAGTATGGGGCAATCACAACTACCTCCAGACCATCCATCCGAATCTTCAGGAGCACCCTGGGAATGAGAGGGATTGGAGGGAAGATGTAAGCCAGATGAAAGAGCCACGGAATCGTCAGGGAGTTCATGGCAAAGGCTAAAGGGTCCTTCCAATGGGAACAAAACATTGGAACCTTCCTGTTGTCCCTCGTGGCCATCAGATCTATCTGAGAAAGACCCCCAGCTCTGTGCAAGCAGGTCAAAAATGTCCAGATGGAGTTCCCACTCCCACAGTTCCACAGTTTGGTGACTTAGGAAGTCAGCTAGGACGCTGTCTACCCCTGGAATGTGAATGTGTGCTTCTTCCCAGGCAAAGACAGACTTGACCTTTGAGTGCTTTAAGTGCCTCTTAGCTTGTTGATGTAGGCCACAGCTGTAGCACTGTCCTATTGGACTCCTACTCGATGACCCCTCAGCTGAAGGGACCAGTACACAAGGGTGAGCCGGATTGCCCGGAGCTTCAGAAAATTGATGGACTGAAGGGACTCCCACCAAGGTCCATCTGCCCTGGATCACCAAGTGACCCAGATCTGCGCCCCAGCCCCGTAGACTGGCATATGTCGTGACAAAGATCCACTCTGGGATAACAAATTGTTTCCCCTGCTCTAGGTTACAACCACCACTGCAAATCCTGTCTGACTTCCAGAGTAAGCGAGACCCTCAGATCCAGGAGATCCAGATTTCATTGCCAACAGCAGATTATGAGTCTCTGGAGCTCTCTGGTGTGGTTTATGGAGTAAGGTACCGCCTCCATGGTGGACACCATGCGACCAGCAAGTTTCATGGACTCCTGGATAGGAGCAGATGGCCACTCCAGAGCTTGGGACACAGACGCATAATCTGCTGAACAGAGTCCTCCGACAGAAAGACCTTCCCCTGACTGATGTTGAACTCAAGTCCAAGGAAGACCAGTACCTGAGAGGGAACCAGAGAAGACTTTGATATGGTGAGAATCCACCCATGGTGGAACAGAATCTGAGCACAGTCCTGGATATGCTGGTCCAGGAGGTCCCTTGTTGGGGCCTTCAGCAGAAGGTCATTCACGTAAGGAGTCACCTGAATCCCCTGGGGGTGAATGAAGGCAATCAGGGCCCTCAGAACACTGGCAAACACCTGAGGACAGCCCAAAGGGCAGAGTGGTGAACTGGTAGTGCTCCCAACCACAGGCAAAACGGAGGTACTTCTGAATGTCTAGGTGAATAGGATGTGTAAGTAAGCGTCCTGCAGATCCAGAGAAGTGAGGAATTCTCCTGGGCACATAGCTGCAATGACAGAGTGCAAAGATACCATCTTAAAGAATGCATTCTCCTTTAAAGAAATTAAGTACTTGAAGTATAGAATAGGGCGTCTGCCACGGTCCCTCTTGGACATCACAAACAGGTTGGAAGTAAAACCTGAACCACTCTCGTGGAGCGAAACTGGAAGAAGAACCCCTTTTTTCAGAAGAGATTGAACCGCAACTTTTCCTGGGCCAGGGGAACCCTGAACTGAAAGAACCTGATGAGAGGAAGTGACGTGAACCCTGTTCTGTACCCTTCCAAAACCATCTGTAAAATCCACTTGTCCGCAATCGACTCTGCTCATGCATTGTAAAAATAGTGCCGACATCCACCAACAGGTGTCTGTGGACCAGGATTCTTCAAGTCATGTGAAGGCAGACTTGGATTTGTCAGCGGTGCGCTTGGAGTGCCACTGCTGCTTGGGTTTGGTGGAGGAGCATGGGGTGAAGGCCTGAGACACATTCGGATTTGGCCTTTGTGCCTGTGATTGGCGGGAACAAAAAATATGATGTTTCCTCACCATGTTAGGGTGTTTAGAGACCTCAGATAACAGGGTGCTTTTGCCCCCAGTAGCATCACTGATGATCTGCTTTAGTTCAGGACCAAAAGAGACTTGCCCTGAAATTGGAGAGAAACCCGTGGCTTCTTAGAGGAGAGGTCCGTAGACAAAATCTTTAGCCACAAAGTGAGTTGTGCCATAATAGAAATTGCAGAGACCTTAGCAGAAAGGTTGACAGAATCAAAAAGAGCATCCTTGACATATGTCTGAGTCTCAGTCATGTTGACTAAGAGGGCTAGAAGATACTCTTTAGGGGTTCCATCTCTGATGTCCTCAGTAAGTTGTTCACCCCAGATAGCTCTGGTGACCCAGGCTGAGGCCAGAATAGGCCTCAAAGAAGCCCCAATGGTAGCAAAATTTGACTTGACTATAGCTTCTAGCTTTCTATCTATCATATCCTTAAGAGCCATAGCATCTGCCAAGGGCAGCGCTGTAGACTTAGAGAGCCTGGCTATAGGGGGATGAACAGCAGGAACAGAAGCCCACTGTGCCAAAGCTGCCTCTGAGAAGGGGTACAGCTTAGAGAATCTCAGAGAGACAGCCACCTATCAGGCGTTTTCCACTCATCCAAGATAATTTGGTACAGAGTGGCACTGTGCAGAAAGACTGTGAAACACATCAGATGAAGATAGACCCTCATCAGGGGTGTCAGTGACCTGTAGGGCCTGCAAGACAGCCTTAATGAGTCCCTCAGCAGAGGAAGTAGGATCAGACTCAAAGGGTTTACCAAACCTATAGCTAGAATCCCCTTCCTCACATGCCTCCTCCTCAGTGTCACCCCCAAAGGAGTCCTTCTCAGAGGAATTTGTGAGCACAGGTATGCCTGGAGCCTTGGAGGCCAAAAACCTGAAGGTGGTAGGGGGTTTCCATGAATGGAGTACCACTTGGAGGGATAGGGGAACGTATGCCATAGTAGACTTTAAATCCTTCACCCAGACTGGCTATTGTTCAAGGCTGGGGGGCCCTGGTGGTGTAGAGGTGGCCATAGAGCATGAGGGGCATAGAGGTCCTGAGTACTCTCTAGGGAGCCCTGCTTGGCATGAGGAACAATAGGCAAGGGGGTAAAAGATGTTCCTGAGTCCTTTGCCTTAGCTGTAGCCCCATGTCCCTTTGGATCCAACATCCTAACTGAAGTAGTGTCTAAAACAGTATCTGGGGGTTGTAGTTTTTCCCAGTTGCTGTATCCTAGCAATACTGATATTTGCACTCATGGGGCCCCTAACACCCTGGCTGCAGCAGGAATCGCACCTTAAAGGCATCATGCACCAAAAATTCAAGTTTCCAAAAGTTACCAAAAACACCCAAGGACCCAAGGGGCCATGTGGGGGATAATAAAATGCTTAACTTTGAAAGGAAAAGTAATTAAAATATCCCAAACCCCAGTGAAACCAACAGGTAAGGGGTTAACTAGACTAAAAACAGCCATCCATGCTTCACAAATCCAGGGATAAACCAGAATATAATACCCAGCATTAGTGCAGGAGTTCAAGACTCTTATATAATCCCTGTAGGAAGGGGGCCAAGTGAAACAAGTGGACCATGGCACTCAAAGGGTTACTCACCAATCTTCATCTTATGTCTTCAGGTTACCATTATGAAGAACCAGAGCCTCAGAGAGACCCAATAGGATAGAGAAACTTGGGCTGCAAGATTCTCTCCACAGGGCTTGTAAGGGTCCACAACAGCACTTGTATACTGGACAATCCTCCAGAGGAAGCCAGGAATGGTAACCCACCTAATGGGGGAATAGTGACATCCCCATATCTAAGCATAAAGTAGAAAATAAGCTAAAAACTAAGCAGACATTTTCCTAGCCTCTTCACTCTACTGGAACAAATCAAAACTGAAAAGGTTCCATCTCCAAGACCTTGCCTTTTGAAATGTTCCAGCCCTACTAAGGAAGGAAGTCTTTTCCCATGGAATGGTCTTTCAGATTGGACGACAGAAAAGTAAACATTAGCTTCAATAATGTTAGCTAGCATAATTAAAAGGTCCCCCCTAAGAGCAGTACATCAGAAAGCTGTTAGCTCCAAACAGCTATGGCCTTATTGACTCACACAGAAGTAAAGATAGGCCTCACGGTTGCCCCTGTAGCCACAAACTTAGCTTTTAGAATGGAATCAAGGCATTTGTTGGCTTGATCCTTAAGGCTAGTAGCATCTGCCAATTGAAGGGCTCTATTTTGGGCCAAGTGTGAAGTTGGGGGGGTAAACTGCTGGGAGGAGAATCTCAGTGTGCTGGTAACTCAGGAATGAAGGGGTATAGCTTAGAGACAGGTTTATTAAGGAAAAGGCTCTTATCCGGAGTTTTCCACTCTTCCAGGAGAATTTGGTCAAGGATATTGTTAGGAAGAGAGGCAGAAGAGTCTTTCTTACACCTCTGGAAAATATCTGGAGAAGTAAACTCCCCATCTGAGGTCCCAGAGGTTCTGATAAGCCCCTCTATAGCAGGGACATTGTCAGCCTCAAAGGAATCCTCAAAGGAAAAGATGAGTCCATATTGTCTTCTTCAGAGTCTAAATCTTCATCAGAAGATGCCCCAATAACCTAGATGTGGCCCTAAAAAATGCAATCAACTTGCCTGATGGTAGGTAAGAGTTTCCAAAAATAGGGAATCCCTTGAGTGGAAGAGGGAATGGATGCCACAGAGGACAGAGTTTTAAACCAAGCTGGCTCTTGGTCAGTGCTGGATGACCCTGAGGGAGTAGTATGGGCCACAATACAGGAGGGACATAGAGACCCAGAATATTACTGTTGAAGCCCAGCATGGTATGAGGAACAGTTAGTAATGGGGGTTAAGAGAAGTCCCTGAATCCATGGGGTTTGGATTTCCTCCATATGCCCTTTAAGGTCATACATATCCAGATAAAGCAGATAAAATGTGTTAGAAGTAGTTAAAGAGATAGTAATGTTTCACAATAAAAGCAGCCCCAATTAATCTCCATAGTATTTGGGCCATGGAGAGTGTTATTGTTATTTCAACACTGTCAGAGTTGTAGTTCAAGATTACCCCCCCTTCTGCCCCTTTTACTGATGTCACACTGCTCACCTCAGAGCAGTAAGACTGTCCGGATGGATCGCAGAGAGGGACAATCTTCAGTGAGCATAAGGAAAAACATGTCAAGCGGGGGGGGGGGGGGGTCAGGGGTTTCCTTATGCTCGCAGTAAGAAGATTGTCCATTACTGTGAGCTGTCTCCTCCCAGGACCAGATTCCACATCTGAAGGGAGGTGGCTTACACTAGGTAAAAGGGGAGGGAGGGGGATACTCTATTACTTTATCATTCAATTACTCTTGAACTACAACTCTGACAGTATTGAATGTATACTCTCCATGGCCCAAATACTATGAAGATTAATTGGAACTGCTGTTTTTGGGAAACATTACTATCCCTTTAAAAGTAGCCCCAGTTTAAGGTAAAGTCCCCAGAAAATACTGTACTTATATAATATGTAAAGGTTAAACATGTTAAACTGGAGAGAGAGAGAGAGAGAGAGAGAGAAGCGTTAGCCTCTGTGTAGTATAAGCAATGAAGAAAATAGCAATCAAAAAAGACACACAACCAATCAGAAGGAAGGCCAGGAAATAGATAATTCTGGGCAATTTAATATTTCTCCATTAGTTACTAGCAATGAGTGTCTCTCCAGCAGTGGAGCTCAAGGATTATCATGGACACTCATATACATAATCATGCAACAGAGCATGATCAGAGTAGAAGAGCTCACTCTGACCTTTCAGCATGAACAGCTGCAGAGATATGCCCCACATCAGTTTCTCCCATTAAATCCTGTATAGAAAAGATTGCCACAGCATGGACTCCTGTTCTTAAAGGGGCCATTCACCTAAACTCGAACATTATTAAATAAAAGAAAACATTCTCAAAAACCCCTGGCTATAATGGTGAATATTACAGATGTTTCAGCGCTTACAGAAGTCCAAATATCCCAGAGAAAAACTATAATAGCACTGCAGCAATGTAAGGATTAAAAAGACTACTGTAGCCAAGCATGTGAGGGAAAATAAAAGATAGGAATGAGTGCCTAAACATCACACAGTGTGTAGAAGAGAGCAGGATGGGACATTAAGAAGGGCCATGGCACTTAATGGGTTACTCACCACTCTTCTGTCTTCAGACTCCAATCTAAATAGGGTTAAATCTCAAAGAGAAACATATATCAAAGTAAACCTCCGCAGGTAAAAAGGTCCATCTATCTCCTGTGAACTGGGCAATCAAACTTCAGGGAACCCAATGATGGGAGCCTGCCAAATACAGGATTATTCAGGCCCAAATATGTAAACAGAACAATAATAAAATAACCTAAAAACTAGCAGACGTTCCACTGCACCTCCATCTTCTTGGACTCATAGCACATGAATATAGTGGGAAGATGGTTTAGCTGGAAGATGAGGAGGGTAGTGCCCTGTGAGGACATACGTCTTTATAGAGCACTACCATTAGCTTGAATTTCCTTCAGTTAAATGGGTAAGCACAGGGCGAAGCAGGAAACATGCAGAGGTAGGCACATATTGTGGGAAGAGGGAGAGGAAGTTGGGAATTAAGGGTGTGTTTTTCATTATGTGGCTATAATTTGGCTAAATGTGGCTATAATTTACACCGCATATTATAAACAGAGATTTTACAGTAAACACACATGCACTTTAACCTCTTAATGTCACGCTGCAGAATGCAGGACCATCATGGGTCCTTAATTCAAGTGTACCCACGACGGTCCTGGCACGTCATGGGTTCTTAGGGGTTAAAAGCATGTGTATTCTTGTTAGCCATATTTGTTTCAAACACTAGTTTATGAGAGATTTAGGTTTATTCAGAGTTTATGCATTCTTCTGAAGAGACGCTCTCTTGCTTCCTTCTCCCTTTTTCTCTCTTCCACTCCTATACTCATTGATTTAGGTGTCAACATTCATCATTCATTCAACATATATTACTATATTACATATTATATTTAACACTGTATACAGTATAAAATGTACCTCTTCCAAAGCAGGTCCTGATTTTTGAAGATTTTGCAACCGGAAGACATCTACAGCTGCCCCATCATCTTGACAGCACAGGTCAAGCACAATGCATCCCTGATCTTCATAGGCATTGATCTGATGAAAACTCATAAAGGACTTGGCATAGAAAATCATAGGGTTCCCCTTACAATAGAAAATATTTCATTTCAGAATTATACATCGATGAAGGTACATACCATATTTTTGAACAGACAAGTGGGGGAGAAGTGTGTTTATCAAGTGGTGAATTTCATATTGTAAGAGGAAATCAAAGCATACTGTATCTAACACGTACTCATTCATCAATGGGATAAAGCCAAATAGATCTGCCAGTTCTATCAGCTTTGCTGACAGATCCCTAGAATTCTGTGGAGAGACAGATACATACATTAACATGCATTTTTCCTCGCTGGACATCAGGATTACTGGTAAGTTTTTATTTTCAGGATATGTGTTCTCGCTTGGTAGATTAACCCTATGAGTGCCAGTGGGGTATGCAACCCTGTGTTGAAAAACAGTTTTCTAACACACACTAACACTGCATGTTAGGGACTCTGCGCCTCCTTTTCATGGTGCATGTTTTTCGCTATGAAAAGTACGTTCCTTAAAATCTGAAGCCACCTCTTGGAATAGGATACCAAATTCTGCTTATTTTACGTGATGTCCAATGGGAGCATATCTTGCACCCGTTGGACATTTTTTGCTCGTCAGTGGTTGTTGGCAGTGCAGTTAATAGAATAGCAAACTGTGCTGTCAAAACCACTACCACTGGTTTTAAAAAATAGCGGGGGTAATAGATCAAGCCCTTGGGTGTTATCTCAACTGAGTGATAAAATTCATATGGTTCCTAGTTACCAGAGTGACATCCTTGGTTGATTAGTATCAGAAAAGTAAAAAAAAATAACAAATTTACTAAATTCACTATGCGTCTATTATAGATTTATCTATAGAATCTGGGCACACACAATGTGATGCTGCAAAGAGAAAAAATGGTCTGTACAGAAGTGATTACAAAATTCATCATTTATTACATGAAAATAGTGAAACTCTCGTACTAATAAACTGGTGCATTTCTGGAGAAAACTGACTGCACCTTTCCAAACAAATAAAACTTTCCCTTAATTTAAATGGGACTTTAAAGGGATAGTAATACTTAAAATGTAAAAAAAAATATGTTGTAGAGTTTATCCCCCTGAGTAAAACAAGGGTACTCCCACTGCTGAAAGGTGTTTCATTCAAAAGTTATTAATTTTCAAATTTGAATTTTTTAGGTGCAATATCACAGTGGCCTGAAATTGTACAGTGGTGCTGTTGCTACACCATCCTATGGAGATTTATGGTCAACTGACCAGAGCTGTCCATAGGATCGTGTAGCAACAGCGCCACTGTACAATTTCAGGCCACTGTGATATTGCACCTAAAAAATTCAACTTTGAAAATTAATAACTTTTGAATGAAACACCTTTCAGCAGTGGGAGTACCCTCGTTTTACTCAGGAGGATAAACCCTACAACATATTTTTTTTTACATTTTAAGTATTACTATCCCTTTAACATCTTGAATGATGAAGGTCTCCAAGGCACTGTGAACGCAAAGGGAGCACTATTTTAATAAATGGGAGTTTCACAATCCATGGTGCAGTTAGCTTTCTCCAGATTTACACCACTTTTCTTAGTATATCAACCTCAGTAAAGCTGGTGTACTAAGAAAAGTTGTGCAATTCTACAGCAAACCAACTGCACCAAAGAAGACAAATAAGAATTAATGTAATTGTGAATATAAATTGTGACTTAATCCCTCTTGAATGCTAGAGAGATGTCTAGAATTCAAGGGGATATAGGCCCCATTAAAATCAGTGGGAATTTGGTATGTTCCCTATGGTGCCGTTGGTTTGCTCTGAAACTACACCACTTTTTCTATGTACACGAGCCTCGGTAAAAACAAAAATACAGATCAGCTGAAATGTGGACAACTGGGCTAAACTGGCTGCAACTTCCAGTATAAAAGACTGGTAGTTGTAGACAGTGGAGCCCAACTGTCCTTATTTCCACTAAAGAGTATTGTTTGTTACATAACCTCTTGGATGCTGGCGATGTCTCCAACTCACTGTGAAGCAGTGGTGGGCAGCAAGCAGTCATGGGGAATGCAGCTCCCATGGTCTTCTCCTGCAGTCTGTTTTCATGTGCAGCAGGAAGATGAGAGAATGTCCCTCTAACACATTACAACCTCCCTATTTTCACACCATAAAGCACACACACTCTTTCTTTCCCTGAGTGCTTAACTCCCTTTGCACTTAAACTACCCCATTTTAATGGCTTGACTACTAGACAGGTCTCCAATAACTAGCAAAGAAATGCGTTTGAGACCTCTGCAGCACCCAAAAAGATACCTTTTTAAATCCCTATTTACATTTCTTTATTTTATTTATTATTTTAACCATAATGCAGGAACCTTTGGTGGACTTGACAGCCACATATGTGACCTTTAGGATTATTCTGGCTACCTGTCTCTGATTGCATTTCTCTGACCTACCACAACACCCAAATGCATGTTTAGGCAGTCTTTTTAATAAGACAGTGCTATAACAGTGCAGCTCAAATCGGATGTTGTACATTATTTTATATGATATTAGCTCCAGTGTTTACAACACACCCTATATTTGCATGTGTAGAAATGTAATGTAAAGCTGAAGGGAGATGTTCTCCCTGCATCATTTAATCCACAAACCTGAATAGTGGCTGCTTCCTGCTCCTTTAGCCAAACATCACATTGTTTGATCCTCTGAGTGCCAGAGAGGTATCCACCACATTGCAATGCAATGTAGTGGATACATTCTTGGCACTCAAAGGGTTAAACAAGAACCTTTTAAAACAAAGTGAAATTTCGCTGTAGCGGAAGAAAGCAACCACTACTCAGGTCTGTGGATTAAACAACGCGGGGGTTATAAGTACTAGTGTTATTAAAAAATGTGCAACGGCCAGTTTGCACTGCACTGTCATAGCGATGTCTTATTCAACAGAACCTTTAGCTGCAAATTGACGCAGCAATGAAATAAACAGCTTGTTGATGCAAGTGTCTTCTCTTGAGATTGTATATACCTCTCCTGTGTGCTTATTCACCACATGGAATACAGTATGGAGATCGGGCTCCCAGCTCATGATGTCTAAGAATGATTTCCCTTGTATTTGGTGTGCGAGCATCTTCAGTAAGTTCAGCCTTAGGGGTAGCTCTATAAACACCACATAATTCTCAGTCATTCCTGTATATTAAGAAAAAAGAAAAAAAAACAACAAAAATAAATTCCAGGTACAGAAGTTACATTGAGTAGTTTCTCACAAAGCCAGAGTTAATAGGGAGTGACAAACTACGGATGTGTACCATGTGTATAGTGTATGTGCAAGAGGCTAATGACAACCTGGGTATGATATCCACCCAGAGCATAGCAAAATCTTTCTACACCAAACTATGCTGCCACCCCCTAAGTAAGATTTTAATGGATGTACAGCTAATGAATATTTTGCTGCATCATAAAAAATGTAAATAATTTAGGGACATTTCATAGATACTACATAAACGGTCTCATGTCCCAGGACACTCTTTCTCTCTATATATAATATATATATATATATATATATATATATATATATATATAATATATACATACATATATATTAGGATTTTAGTGAACTAAATTTTAAATCGTTTTCGGTTTAGTCCATATGGAACACAGAATCAGGACGGTAGAGGAGGCACATAAAAAAGACAGGGTCTTTGGGGTAGAGAGTCACTCATCTTCCTACAGCTCAACTCCCTACCCACCAGATTCCTGTGCAATAAGTACCAACGAAAAAAAGAACCAAAGAGGGAAAGAAGAAAAAGAAGCACCCTAGACTAAGACCCTAAGAGGACTCTGGTTCAAGAAGGGAACACAGGAAGGTTTTACTCCAGGTGGAAGTCCTGTGTTCCATATGGACTAAAGATAAAAAGATTTAAAGGTAAGTTCACTAAAGTCCTATTTTTCTTTTACATCTAGTATAGAACAGAGGAACTGGGGAGATAAACATCCCAAAGATTCCAGAGAGGGAATGAACAAAAATTCACTCTTCGTCTAGGATACTAGTATTAAACAGGACTAAAGTGGATCTATGTAATTTCAGGTGTCAAAGGATACCAAATTGGCACAGCAAACCAAAAAAGAGCCAACAGTGTTCAAACTAGTGAACATAATGTGGCAGTAGATGTAACAGATTAAAAAAAGAGGGTCCTTAAATAGGCAACACTGCCTGAAGGGCCTTCCGGCCAAAGCTACCCTCACTCGAGGTCAGGACATTGACACAGTAGTATTTGGTAAATGAGTGCAAGGAGAATCACACTGCAGCCTTGCACAGCTGCTCAGCTTAAACCTAGTTTTTCCAGGCCAAGGAAGCACTCACAGAATGGGTGGCGCAGTGACTTTAAAAAGAAAAGGCCTCTTTCTAATTACATATGCTTGGACTCCTATGAGACAGACCCCCTTCCCCTCCGCTGAGTTTCTCATTAGAACAGTCTTGGAGACCCTTCAGTTCTATGACACCTCTGATTAGGTGAACTTCCTCTATGGATCTCTTCCAGAGATGAAAGAAGCCTTCCCCCTTCTTCCTTCATAATGCCAGTTTAAATTAGATTCTTCTGGATGCGTGGAAAACCCCGGACAAAAGGCTGTTCATTAATAAAAGTGGATTTTAGTCTTACCTGTTAAATCTTTTTCTCTTGGTCCACATAACTCACAGATGCCATGGGGAGGTGACAGCTCCTCCCTATAGGCTGGAATAATTCTGCAAAGAAGTGCGAGTGGAGCCTCCCCTTTCTCCCTTTCAGGCTATCCCACTAGCCTGCTCCAGATAGACTTGTGACAAGTCTACAAAGTAGGGAAGCAAGAAAAAAGAAAGGAAAGACTCCTGTGAGTAAACAACCCAAGAGGACTCCCACGTCCAGCCAGGTGAGACCAAGCTTGGCTCCATTCACATTGTGAGAGACCTGTGAGTTATACAGACTAAGAGAAAAGGATTTAACAGGTAAGACTAAAATCCTTTTTTCTCTGTCTTCCAATATAGCTTACAGGTACCATGGTGGGAAAGAAGAAGGAAAGGACCAAGCGCCAGTCCCCATGATACCAGGGCTCCCATGGACAATCCAGACATGGAACCGCCCAAACTAACAAAGTGTCAACGGACACTTAATAACTGTAATACAGCACACAGAACAAGAGCCAACAGGGCTCAAAGGGATAAAGAACTAAGAGGCACAGGAAAGTTAAGTCCTATAGAAGCAAAGCTGACTCCAGGACTTTCCTGCCAAAGCTGGCTTCAGCCGAAGCTAGAACATCAACGTGGTAGTGTTTTGCCAACATGTGCACAGAAGACCAAGTAGCCTTGCACGGCTGTTCAGCTGAGGCCTGATTCCTATAGGACCAGGAGGTTCCAACAGACCTGCTGGAGTGTGCTTTTATATGAAAAGGAACTGGTTTCTTCCTAAGGACATAAGCCTTGGGAATGGTAGACTTAATCCAGGATGCAATAGTGACTTTGGACACAGCCATTCCAGCCCTAGGCCCCTCGGGGATGACAAACGATGCATCAGTCTTACAGCAACACTAGGTACGGTGCACACAGAACTTAAGACAGCACACCACATCCAACAAGTGGAGATCTCTCTCCTTTTGAGTTTTGGGGTCAGGACAAAAATAAGGCACATCAATCTCCTGATTGATATGGAACACAGGGACCACCTTAGGAAGGAATTTCTGAGCGGTACGAAGGACAGCTTTGCCCTTGTGAAATACCATGAAAGGTGGTTTGCAGGACAAGGCCTGCAATTCAACATCTCTGCGGACAGAGACCACCGACAGAAGAGAGGCCATCTTCTACGTCAGAATGCGTAGTGGAATGGTAGCCAAGGAGGCCTCTGCAGGACACCAAAACCCAGATGAAGGTCCCACAGTGGAGTGGGAGCCTTAAAGGCAGGGAAGGCATGAACAATGCCCTAAAAGAAACCCCTGACCTATGGCAAGTTGGCAGTGCATCGCTGGAAAAAACACAGAGAGAGCTGAAGTCTTAATGCTCAAGGAGCTAAGACTGAGCCCTTTGATCACATCATCCTGTAAAAAAGGATGAAGAGGATTACTGGCAGATCAACTCTTGTGAAAACAGATCTCTTTTAACACACCAAGAATGGTTGAGACCACTCCAGGGGAAAAGCCTTTCCTCCTCAGGATGGAGGCTACCACAGCCATGCCGTAAAGCCTTCTGCTCCACATCCACCTTCCAGAGATAAATGTGAAGGAGGACATCCAAAGTCACAGTGGAAACTGAGCCGAAATGGAGAGAGCCACTAGTTCATCAGGGCATCCACAGCAAAGGCTAGAGGGACCCTCCAATGGGAACAAAAGAGCTGAACCTTCCTGCTCAAACCGGTGTCATCAGGTCTATCTGTGGAAGACCCCACTTCTGCACCAAAAAACATCTTTATGGAGCTACCACTTGCCTGAGTCCACCCTTCTGCAGCTGGGATAGTCCATCAGGACGTTGTCTACACCAGGAATGTGCATGGCAGAAATGGCCGGAACGTGATCCTCTGCCCAGGTCAAGATAGACTTGACCTCAGTCCAAACAGGAGCGCGTCTTGTGCCTCCTTGTTTGATGATGTAAGCCACAGATATGGGGTTGTCCGACTGGACTCGAACTGGACAGCCCCTCAGTGGGGAGGATCAGTACAATAGAGCTTGCCGAATCTCCCAGAGCTCCAGAACATTGATGGACTTAAAGGGATAGTCATACTTCGTTTTAACTTTATTTTATTTTGTAGGCATTAAAAAAACATGAAGAATGATATAAGTCTTATCTCTGAAACCTTTATGGTTTATGAGATATTCACAAGCAAAGTTTCCCCTCCCGCCCCTTTTACCTAGTGTAAGCCATCTCTTCTCAGATGTGGAATGCAGTCCATAGACCAGACAGATAACAGAAGGGGACACTCTTATTCCTATGAAAACAATGAAATCCCTGCCCCCCTTGACAAGCTTTTCAGGTTTTTCCCTTATCTTAACTGAAGATTGTCCCTCTCTGCAGTCTACCTGGGCACCTCCCTTCTGCTCTGGCTGAACAGTGTGACATCAGTAAAAGGGGAGGGAGGGGGATACGTTGTCATTGAATTACTCTGGAACTACAACTCTGACAGAATTGAAATAACACTCTCCAAAGTCCAAATACTATGATGATTAATTAGAGCTGCTTTTATTATGAAACATTACTATCCCTTTAAGAGTCTCCTCTGCAGACCATGTGCCCTGGATCCCAAGGTGAACAAGGACTGCGTCCCAGCCCCTGAAGTTGGCATCCATTGGCACAAGGATCCAGACCTGAATGAGAAAGGGTTTCCCCTGCTCCAGGAACAGCCTGACCTCCACACTGAGGGCTAACATATCCGGATTCCCATGCCAAGCACAGATAGTGAGCTTCTGAATCTCCCTGGTGTGAGCCATGGAGTAAGGGACTGCATCTATGTTGGACACCATGCAGCCCTTCAAGGTCAAAAATGTTTCAGAGTGGAGATGAAGCCACTCCAGCGCCTGGGACCCCAGACGCACAATCTGTTGGAAGGAATCCTCAGTCAGGAAGATTTTCCCTAGGGAAGTATCAAACCAGAGCCCAAGGAAAACCAAGACCCGAGAAGGGACTGGAGCAAATCTCTCCATATTCAGAATCCACCCATAGTGGAGGAAAATCTGAGTATAGGCCTGGACATGCTGGTCCAGGAGCTCCCTGGATGGAGCCTTCAATAGAAGGTCGTCCATGTAGGAAGTCACTTGAATCCCCCAGGTATGCAGGAAGGCAATCAGTGCACACAACACTCTGGTGAACACCCGAGGAGCAGAGGTAAGCCCAAAGGGCAAAGAGGTGAAATGGAAATGCCCCAGTTTGCAGGTGAATCTGAGGTACTTCTTGCTGTCCAGATTAATCGGGACATGCAAGTAAGCATCCTGCAGATCCAAAGAGGCCAGGAATTCCCCTAGACACATAGCTGTGATGACAGAGTGCAAAGACTGCATCTTGAAGCGAGCAGTCTCCATCAAGGAAGTGGGGTCCTTAAGGTCCAAGATAGGATGACTGCCACCGTCCTTCTTGACCACTATGAAGAGGTTTGAATAAAAACCTAAACCTCACTCTTGAGGAGAGCTGGAGAAAGGATTCCCTGTCCAAGAGAGCCTGAACCGCATCGATGAAAAGAAGCCGCTTTTCTGCATCCAGTGGCGTTCTGGACTGGAAGAATCTGAAGGAAGAAAGGGAACTGAAGGGAATCCTGTACCCTTCTGAGACTACCTGCCAAAACCCACTGATCCGCAACAGAGTCTGCCCAAGAGTCTGAAAAGAATGAAGCAGGCGACTGCGACGGTACCAGCGAACACCCAGCTTTGGTGTCACCGTCAAGGATCACTTCTTCCAAGAATCCACCAGCAAAGGCTCCCGCAGCATACCGCAATGTACTCTGAATCACCATGGCAGAACCAGTGTCAGAGTAACCAGAACCACACTCTGGATACAGCAAGCTTACCCCACCAGACAACACCAGTGTAGGTTAAGACAAGAACTCTCTTTATTGAAACAAACCACACATATTTATATTCAAAACTTTACATTGAAATAAATGGACCAAGCAGATACATAATTCAGTCACACAGTAGACAAAAGGTAAATGGCAAATGGTCTAACAAATACAATGACTCAGACTTGATTACATTTCAAATACAAAAGGGTTGCTGAACTCAGACAATGAACACAAAGACTTGAGGGTCTTGAATGAATTAACACACGGCAGGGGGTCTCAATACAGTTCACAATACACTGACTTGAGTGGCTACAATACATACTGAAAGTAACTTTAGGTAAACTCAAATAATTAACCCCTAATGGCCCAGTTCCTTGAAAGCAGGGTATTATTTTTAGTCCTTTTGGAATAGTTGTCCGCCAATATTACGTCCAAAAGTTCTACATAGCAATATTAACTCCAATAGTCGTAACAACAGTCCACAGAGTCTGTAGGAAGGGGGCTGGCCCCCAGGCCCCACCAAAAGCCAAGGGCCCGGTGGTTCCTGTGACAGCGACCACCCACAGGGAGTTGCAGACCAGGATTCTTCGAGTCACACGGAGGCAGGTGTACCAAACTTGGGCTTTATGATGGCCTGCTTATAGTGCCACTGCAGCCTGTGTTTGGTGGTCAGAAGTGGGTGCTGGCCTGAGACACGTTCGGATTCGGCCTTTGAGTGTCTTTTGGGCAGGGACGAAAAAGATGCTGTTTCCACACCAAGTTGGGGCATTTGGAAACCTGAGGCAATAGTACTCTTGCCTCCACTGTAGATCTGTTTCAGTTCAGGCCAAAAAAGAGACTGTCCCTGAAAAGGGAGAGAAATCACTGACTCCTTAGATGAGAGGTCCGCAGACCAAATCTTAACCTGCTATGTGCGTCTAGCAGAAACAGAGAAGGCAGAAGCCTTAGCAGCAAGTTTGATGGCATAAAAAAGAGCGTCAGTGACATATGTCTGAGCCCCAGACATGTTGGCCAAGAGGGCTAAAAGGTCCTCCTTAGGCACACCTTTACTAATAGCTTCAGTAAGTTGTTCGCCCCAGATGACAAGAGCTCAAGTGACCCAAACAGAAGCCAAGGTAGGTCTCAAGGCAGCACCAATGGAAACGAAGTTAGACTTTAGGACAGCCTCCAGCTTCCTATCAGTCATATCCTTTAACACTGTGGCATCCACCAAGGGTAGAGCAGTATATTTAGAAAGCCCAGAAATAGGGGGATCAACCTGAGGAGGTGTAGCCCAATAAATCAAAGCTGTCTCAGAGAAGGGGTACAGCTTGGAAAGTCTCTTAGAAAGAGAAAGGTGCCTGTCTGGTGTTTTCCACACATCCAGGATAATCTAGTCCAGATTGGGATTGGGAGGTAAAAAAACATGAGGGATTTCTTATGCCAATGAAGGACATTAGAAGTCTGGCCCTCAGCAGTGGTAGCAGTGACCTGTAAGCTTGTTAAAACCACCTTAATGAGGCACTCAACGGAGGATGCAGGGTCAGCCTCAAAGGGGTCTGCATAAGCATATGAAGAAGTCCCTTCCTCACACTCCCCTACCTCAATATTATCCTCAAAGGAATCCTCCTCAGGGGTCTAAGGGACAACAAACCTGAAAGAATTTGGGGATTCCAAGAATGTAGGATGCCCTTGAGGGAAAAGGAAACTGTGCCATAGAGGACTTTAAGTCCTTGACCCAGAGTGGCTCTTGTCCAAGGCTGGAGGGCCTGGGTGGCGTAGTAGAGACCACAGCGCATGAGGGGCATAAGTATCCTGAGTAAATTCCAGGGACCAGTTTGGCATGAGGAACAGTAAGCAAGGGGGGTCAGAGATGCCTCTGAGTCCTTAACCTTAGGTCTCGCCCCATGACTGTATGGATTTTACATCCTAACAGGAGAAGTGTTAAAACAGTGTGTGGAATCCAAAATACTGTGTCCCAGATCAACAATTCACCTCAGAAAGTCCAAGAAAGTAATTTTCTCTGTCGTCCAATACAGGTTACTGGTAACGTTGGGTAGGTGATCCACCCCTTTAATTGTAGGCAGGAACAATTCTACAATTGTATGCAGGGGGTGGAGCCTACCTTCCCTCCTTGGCTGCAGCTAGCCAACCAGCTCCAGAAAGATGTGTTCCTTGGTGAAGATAACACAGGCAAGAAAACAGTTCTGCTATAGTTGTTTTAGAATTTTTTTTTATTTTTCTGTTAGAAATGGAATACCACCATTAGGCGGATTACCATAACTGACAATCCCCTTAGATGTGGCTAGCTCAGTAACCAGGTGATTTTTGTGGACCTTAAGCCCTGGGGGGTGAAATCTTGGCTACAAGTTCTTTCCTCAGGAGTTGCCCACCGAGGCTTCTTCTTAATACATGGTAGTCTGAAGACAGAATATCTGCAGGAAAGGTGAGCAACCCTTTGAGTGCTGCAGGGCCACATGTCTCACAGTGCCCCTCCGCACAGGGGTTTACCTTTGGAGTTACTATTGCACACTCCTGCACTCATTGGGTCTATCTGTATGTCTGTTGGGTGTTTTGGAGCAGGTTTATGTGGTACTTTAACCCTTTAGCTGCTGGTTTTGCATATTTGGGGGGGGGGGGGTTCTGACACTTTTCCTACTGGTTCAGTGTTTATTTTGGGTATCCTAACATGTTCTAGTGATGTTTCATACATTTTTATTTTACTGTTTCAATTTTGTAAAATTTGAGGCGTGTTTTACCGCATAGGTGCCATTGCTCCATTCACTCCTATGGGAATTTAGAGATGGCTCATTTTTCATGTCTGCCCTTGGTATATTATCTGATTCATGTTTCTAGTGTGTTGGGGGGCTCAGGGGGCTTCAGGCACTGTTTGGGTACTTTTTCTGGGAAAACTACATTTCCCATGAGCGCTTGCTTTGCATGCTCGTTTCTGATTGGCTCCTGCCACGGCAGCCATTTTGTGCTATTTCCAGAATGAGTATCCTACGCAGGGCTTGGACTCTCCTTCTCGCCTCTGCTGATTAACCCTTCGCC
The DNA here is from genome assembly GCA_037306005.1 of Rhinophrynus dorsalis. NCBI lineage: Eukaryota > Metazoa > Chordata > Amphibia > Anura > Rhinophrynidae > Rhinophrynus > Rhinophrynus dorsalis. The sequence continues at coordinate 266,102,415 of CM074724.1, read as the reverse complement.
TGCCAGATAAGTCTAGTTTAGAGATTTCTGAGGTGAAACTTTAATCCTACACACTGTACTGGGTGATTTCTTTTACTATAAGGTTATTTGACACTGAGAATGTCTATACCGTTGGAGCTTGGGGCCAGACCTAAGACTAAGGATGCTGGGGTCTCTGTATCCCCTATTGCGCATTGCTCTTCCTGTCATTCAGGGTTACCTAGAGATTTCTCAGGTCATTTATGCCCAGCATGTTCTGATGTCCCTGAGAGTCTCCCAGGGACCTCCAGCCATGCATTAGAGCCAGTTGGGTGCAAGAGTTCAAGGTTGATACTAGGCACTTTAGATCTACATTGCAACTCTTTCCATCCCAGTTACAGGGGGATCTTCCATTCCTGGCAGACCCCTCCTCCATCAAGTCTTCCCTGCCAAAACCACAGACAGTACCTGACGTATCAGATTCCTCTGAGGAGGAACTGCTGGTGGATTCAGATGTTGAGGAATGTTCTGCTGTGGGCTCCTCTCAGTTTTTTGGGGATCCCTTTGAGGCCAAACCTGAGCCCTCAGCTGATCCCTTAGTTCAGGAGGTTCCTTCTGATCCCTCTGATGTGTTTCAGGAGCCTAAAAAGTCCCTTATTTGCTTAACATCTAACCCCACTCTTGACCGCTTTGTGTCCGAAGAGTGGAAATCTCTGGACAGGAAACTTTCTGTGTCCAAGAAATTTGCCAAGCTTTATCCCTTCTCTGAGACAGCGCTTGCTCAGTGGGTTCATCCTCCCAAGGTGGATGCTCCTATCTCCAGGCTATTTAAGTCTACTGCCTTGCCAGTTTCTGATGCGTCCTCTCTGAAAGACTGGACTAACAAGAAACTTGAGGTCTCCCTCAAGTCCATTTTTGCCACTGCTGTCCCTGCATTGCGTCCAGCATTCATTGCAGCATGGGTGAACAGGGCCATTGCGGTCTGGACTGAACAGCTCACCCTGGCTGTCCATCAGGGTACTCCTACTTCGGATATGTTGCTCCTTCTTGCCAACATTTCTGAGGCACAGCACTATGTTTCTGCTGCTTTATTTGATGCCATCCATTTGGTGGCCAGGGTTTCGACCATGTCTGTGGTTGCTAGACAGGCTCTTTGGCTCAAGATCTGGTCTGCTGACAAAGCTTCCAAGAAAGCATTGCTTTCCTTACCTTTTCAGGGTATTTCCTTGTTTGGGCCAGATCTTAAAGATCTGATCAGTTAGGCCACTGGGGGTAATAGTACCCTTCTACCTTTGGTCCCCTGGAAGAAAACTCCGCTTAAACGTAAACGGTATTTTCGTTCCTTTCAGACTGAGACACGTCCGGCGAACCAGACGGTTCCCTCAGCTCCGCATGCCTCCTCCAAGCCCAAACAGCAATGGAAGCCAAAGGTCTCCTCCAAGCCCAAGGCTTCAAAGCCTTCTTCGACATGACTCACCGAGCCCAGGTCCCAACTCTGCTGTGGGTGGCTGTCTGAGTCATTACCACAGTGTCTGGGAGGATTCAGTGGCAGACCCATGGGTTTTACAGGTGTTGGCGGAAGGATACAGGATCCCTTTCATCTCTCTTCCTCCCTTTTGTTTCTTTCCTTCTCATACGCCTCAGGGCGTGGAGAAACTCTGGCTGTTCAACGGCACTATTCCGGCTCTTCTGGACAAAGATGTTCTAAAGCTGGTTCCAGTTCAGGACAGAGGTATGGGTTTTTACTCAAACCTCTTTGTGGTCTCCAAAAAGGACGGCGGTTGTCGCCCTGTTTTGGATTTGAAGGTTCTCAATTCCTTTGTGATCCAGACTCATTATCACCAGGAGTCTCTACAGATGGTGATTGCTGCTATGTCTCCAGGGGAATTCCTTGCTTCTCTGGATGAAATTAACAAATTTGTTGGTACACAGTGGCAACAAAAGTCATAGGAGCAAAGTCGTTGGAGGCTTGCTGAGGAGGCCTTCATCCTGCAGTGGATCGACAACAGATGATGATGATAACTACAGGTGACAAACAGTAGCACTTTGACCGAGCTTTACTAAAGAGCGAGATTAGTTACAAAAATATTTCACAACTATTCTTAAGTCAGAAATAGGATTTTAGTCTTACCTGTTAAATCCTTTTCTCTTAGTCCATACAGGTTACTGGTAACTTTGGGTAGGTGATCAGCCCCTTTAAATAGGCAGGAACAATTCTGAGAAGTGACTGCTGGGTGGAGCCTACCTCCTCTCCTTAGCTTGCAGCTAGCCAATCCCCAACCAGTAAGATTTGCAGACTAACTATTGACTAGGTAGTAAGAAGGGAAAGGAAGACTCCTGTGAGCATGATCCCGAAAGAACCCCCACGGTCTGCCACAGGAGAGCCAAGCACGGTCCCTTGACAGGATGGGAGACCAGTAACCTGTATGGACTAAGAGAAAATGATTTAACAGGTGAGACTAAAATCCTATTTTCTCTGACTTCCAATACAGGTTACTGGTAACTTTGGGATGTCCAACCATTAAGTTCCCCAGGCTGGGAAGAAAGGCAAGGACCAGGCGCAGACCCTCAAAGTCACCAAAGCACCAATGAACCTACAGATCATGAATAGCCTAACAATGACAGCAAAGATCAACGGACACTGAAAAGGGGTAAAACAAACCCCAGGAACTGTTACACAGCACACTGAACTAGAGCCAACAAGGCTCAAAAGTGAAAGAGTACTGAGAGACTAAAGAGATCCTACACAGGCAAGGCTGCCACCAGGATCTTCCTCCCAAAACACATCCACACGATAGTTTTTAGCAACAGTATGCACAGACAACCAAGTGGCCGCCTTGCACAACTATCAGCTGAGGCCTGGTTCTTGTAGGCCCAAGAATCATGGACTTGATCCAAGAAGCAATGGTTACCTTGGAAACAGGCTTCCATGCCCTAGGACCCTCAGGAATGACAAAAAGAGTGTCAGACTGCCGCAAGGACTCAGTGCGAAGCAAAAAGATCTTGAGACAACGCACAACATCCAGCAGGTGAAGATCCTTCTCTTTGTCAGAAGTAGGGTTAGGACAGAAGGAAGGAACCACAATCTCCTGATTAATGTGGAACTCAGGCACCACCTTCGGGAGAAACTTTTGTTTGCACCACCTTGTCCTTGTGAAAGACCAAAAAGGGTGGTCTACAAGACAGGACATGCAGCTCCGCAACTCGAGGAACAGAAACAATCACCAGGAGAAAGGCCATCTTCCACGTCAGCATGCTCAGAGGAATGGTAGCCAAAGACTCAAAAGGAAGACACTGAAGTACTCCTAAAACCACGGTCCCACTGAGGAGCAGGGGACTGAAACACTGGAAGGGTATAAGCAACACCCTGGAAGAAAATGTTGACATCAGGAATGATAGCAAGATGCCTCTGAAAAAAGACAGAGAGCGCAGAAGTCTGAACATTAAGAGAACTCACACTGAGACCCTTATCCACACCATCCTGGAGGAAGAAAAGAACTGTAGGAAGGTCAAAATCCTGAGATAGGTCTTTATCAGCACACCAAGCCAGAAAAGTAGCCCAAACTCAATGGTAGGCCTTAGAGGAAACAGGCTTAAGGCATTAAGAATAGTAGCCACCACACCAGAAGAAAGACCTTTCTTCTTCAAAACTGAGGATTCAATCTCCATGCCGTCAAAGCCAGACGATGAACGTCTTACTTCCAGAGGTAACCCTGTAGAAGATCCGGACAGGAGGAAAGTGGAAGAGGTTCTGCCACCCAGAGGTCCAGAAGCTCCGAAAACCAAGCCTGTCGAGGCCACTACAGAGCAATCAGAATGACTGAACAGCGCTCCAGTCTCAGTTTCTGTAGCACCCTGTTCAACAGGGGAATGGAAGGAAAGATGTATGCCAGAGGAAATGTCCATGGGATCAACAAGGCATCTGCTGTCAGAGCCAGGGGGTCTGCCCAGCGAGAGCAGAACGTTGGAACCTTCCTGTTGTGCCTGGTTGCCATCAGGTCGATGCATGGAAGACCCCACTGTCGGATGATGAGGTTGAACACCTATGGATGTAACTCCAACTCTCCGCTGTCCACCGTGTGCCGACTGAGGAAGTCTGCCAGAATGTTGTCTACACCAGGAATATGAACTGCGGAAATGTCAGGAACATGCTCCTCTGCCCATGATAAAATAGCCTTGACCTTGAGCCAAGCTGCGAGACTTCTTGTGCCGCCTTGCTTGTTGATGTAGGCTACCTCTGTGGCGTTGTCGCACTGTACCCTGACCGGGCAGTCCACCAGTTGCTGTGTCCAGTGATGTAGGGCATGAAATATCACCCAGAGCTCCAAGACATTGATGGGAAGAAAAGACTCCTCCTGGGACCACCAGCTCTGAACACTCAAGTGCCCCAGTACCGCTCCCCATCCAGAAAGACTGTCATCTGTTATGACTGTTGTCCAGAAGGGCACCAGGAAGGGTGTGACTTTCAGGAGATTGTTCAGGTTGAGCCACCATGAGAGGCTCTGCTCCACGTGAAGAGGGAGAGATAGGGATCTTTCCAGGAGATCTGGTCAACCCCTTCAGGCCACGATTAGAAACCTCTGAAGTTCCCTGGTATAAGCTATGGTGAACGGGACTGATTCTGTGGTGGAAATGAACTTCCCCACCAAGGATGACAACGTCTTGGCTGGAACCGTATCCTCAGGCAGTATAGAATGGACCTACAGTGCTATCTGATGAGCCACTTAGTCCGTTAGAAATACCATCCCTCTCTGAGTGTCGAAGAGGATGCCCAGAAAGACCATCCTCTGGGAAGGAACAAAGTCTGACTTGTCCAGATTGATGATCCACCCGTCACAGGAGAGAGTATGAATGCAGTCCTGCACCTGCTGATGAAAGAGTTCCAGAGAAGTGGCCTTCAGAAGGAGGTTGTACATTTATGGAGTCACCTTGATGCCATCCCAATGTAGGACGGAGATCAATGCTCCTAGGACTCTGTTGAAGACTTAAGGAGCCGTGGTCAGGCCAAGGGGAAGACAGAAAACTGGAAATGCCCTTGGTTGCAGGCAAAGTGGAGATATTGCCGAATCTCTGAATGAATAGTGATGTGAAGATGGGACTACAGCCACCGTCCTTCTTGGAAACCACAAACGAGGGTGGAGTAGAATCCTAAGCCCCTCTCCTGAGGAGGAACTGGTTCCAGGACAGTCTTGTCCAGAAGGGCCTGAATAGCTTCCTCGAAAAGGCGGCGCTTCTCCGCTCCCAAGGGTGAACAAGAAGAGAAGGACCTGGAAGGAGGAAGGGAATCCTGTATCCTGAGACCACCACTTGTAAAACCCATGGGTCTGCCACAGAGGCCTGCCAAGCTGAAAGGTAGTGGCATAAGCGGCCACCTACCTGTGGGTGGGGACCCGGGTTCGGTGAGTCATGCAGAAGGAGGTTTGGAAGCCTTGGGGGTGAACCCACTCTGTGAGGGCCATTTCAGAGAATGGGTAAAGCTTAGCAAACTTGCTAGACACAGATGGCTTCCTGTCTGGAAACTTCCACTCCTCAGACACCAAGCGGTCAAGTGTGGGGTTAAGTGGAAAGCAGGCATAGGGCCTAACAGGCTCCTGATACACATCAGAGGGGTCAGAAGAAGCCTCCTGTACCAAGGGAATGTTCAGGGTGGTCAGCACAGCCCTGATCAGGCCCTCAGCCGAGGGAATGGGGTCAGCCTCAAAGGGGTCCCCAAGAAAACTGAGATGAAAGAACAGCTGAACAGTTATCATCAGAGTCCACCAATAATTCCTCCTCAGAGAGGTTAGACACATCAGGTACACCCAGCGGTTTAGGCTGGCAAGATCTGATAGGGGCGAGGGCCTGCCACTAGTGTGTAAAGTGGATGGAAGGAGTTGTAAGGTGGACCGGAGGTCCCTGGTAGTAGCCTTAAACTCTTGCATCCATACTGGCTCTAGTGCATGGCTGGAGGCCCCAGCAGGGGATTCAGGGGCAGCAGCGCATGCTGGGCAAACATAAACTGATTATTTTCTAGGTAACCCTGAGTGACATGAGGAGCAATGAGGGACACAGACGCCCCAGTGTCCTTTGTCTTAGGTTTAGGCCCAAGGTCTCACAGAGTCAAATGGTCAAAGTATCATAACACCTACAAAACAGTGTATATGATAAATTTACACCAGAAACCCTAAATAAGAGTTATCTGGTAGAAAAAGGGTTAAACTGATGAGGAGAGAAGGAGAGTCCAAGCCCTGCGTAGGATACTTTCTCTGCGAATAAACAAAATGGCTGCCGCGTCTGAAGCCAATCAGAAACGAGCTAGCAAAGCAAGCACTCATGGGAATTGTAGTTTTGCTAACTGAGTAGCCCAACAGTACCCAAAGCCTCCTAAGGCCCCCAACAAGCCCAGAATGTTGACCGGATGACAGAGCAAGGGCAAACCAACAAAATAAGCCATCTCTGACCTCACTACGTTGAGCAGTTGCAAAGATATGTCCCAAACTGTAAAGTCCCATAGAAGTGAATGGAGCAATGGCGTATATGCGGTAAACACAAGCCTGGAGGGCGCGGAACATAAAGTTATCGAGATGAATACCAAACGTAAAACCACTCAAAAGCCCACTAGAAAAAAAAAAACACTAGACCCAATAACACTGAACCCAATAGGGAAAGTGCCCAAAACCCACCCAAAAGCTGCTAACCAGTAGCAACGGTTAAGTTACCACAGAAACTTGCTCCAAACACCTCACAGACATACAGATAAACCTAATGAGTACATGAGTATGTAATAGGAACTCAAAAAGAGGCCCCTGTGCGGAGGGGAAGCATGGGACATGTGGACCTCAGCACTCAAAGAGTGCTCACCTTTTTCAGCAGGTCTTCTGTCTTCAGATTACCATATATCAAGAAAAAGCCTCAGTGGGAAACTCCTGGGGAAAGAACTTGCAGCCAAGATTTTCCCCCCAGGGCTTAGGTCCACAAAAGCAACTGGTAAACTGAGCTATCCACATTTGGGTGATGGGAATTGTCAGTGATGGTAATTTAATCCGCCTAATGGTGGTATTCCACATCAAACAGAAAAATAATAAAAAAGCTAAAACTATAGCAGAACTGTTCTCTTGTTTGTGTCTTGACCAAGGAACAAATCTTACTTGTTGGGGATTGGCTAGCTGCAAGCTAAGGGGAGGAGGCAGGCTCCATCCAGAAGTCACTTCTCAGTAAAACCACTCAAAAACCCACTAGAATGAATCAGTAGACCCAATAAACACTGGTCCCAGTAGGGAAAGTGCCCAAATCCCCCCCCCCCCAAAAAAAAAAGTGCTAATCAGCAGCAAAAGGGTTAAGTTACCACAGAAACCTGCTCCAAACACCTCACAGACATACAGATAAACCCAAAGAGTGCATGAGTATGTATTAGGAACTCCAAATGAGACCCCTGTGCGGAGAGGAATCATGGGACCATGTGGACCACAGCACTCAAAGGGTGCTCCCCCTTTTTTTTTTTTTTTTTTTTTTTTTAGCAGGTCTTCTGTCTTTAGATTATCATATATCAAGAAGAAGCCTCAGTGGGCAACTCCTGGGCAAAGAACTAAACTAAACTTTTGTGAGTTTTGTAACAAACTTTGTCATGCATTATGCTGACAAATAATTAAAGTAAGTAAATAATATTCAATATATTGTATAGTGAATTGTATTTTGCACATAACCTATAGGTTTCCTTACTCATTTTAAAGCACAAGCTCTAAAGCATGGACCTGACTCAAACGGATTCATTCTGTAAAGTACTTGTGTTACCCTGTGTTGCCTGAACCCTACAAATGTCAAACATACAGAACTGGAGCAATATAAACAGATATTCTTTCCTTCAATCTACTCTTTTCATATAAAAACAGTGTACAAAGCACTGCATATCCATTATATTAAAACACAGACTGACAAAAATATGGAGATCTTTGGAGCCCAACACTTTTAAGAGTTACTGTACAGGTGAATCTAAGGATCCAGCAAAGGAGTGTTTATACAAAGGTGTATATAAAGTACATCAGACATTTAGGAGACATTTTAAGATCCCTAGCTCTCAGCCACTGTATCATATACAATAACTTAAAGAAGCAATGAGCCCTTAGAAGTTCAACACTTTCACCTTTCATTCTGGGTATACCTAAAAACCCACATATTCTCTCAGCATATTTGTAAATTGCATATCTACAATGTATCAGTGTTTCTGTAGTACTGTGGAGCTACAGGGTTTTGTGGAACAAATGTTAGTAAAATGGGTAGATCAATGCTTTGTGGCTATCAGTGCACATGCACTACTGTCACTAACACTGGAACTGTGGAGGACTGAAACATTTCAAGCAATTTTATTTTATGCAAGATTCCTCTAGTAATAATCACTTAAACATAAACAGATATACAAGTATATTAACAGATACAATTACATAGTAATTGTTAACTAATACAATTTAGTTGAATAATTTAGTCTTAACTTTACCAAGTAGCATTCAAATATGTTCTACACTGGTACTAGACAAATACCTTAGTTCCCAGATAGCATTCTCCTTCCCAATGCACTGGAAGCCTTTTTAGCATCTCCACCCCCCCCCCCCAATGGGTTAAAAAAAATGATATTTAGGTTTTCACAGGACTGCAATTGGAACAAAATGCTTGGAGAACAACTATTCTACATCATGTTATCTTCTGTAGCGGTCTTACCAAAGCTGTGGTAGTAAGAGGGTTTCATCTTGTGCCGAGGTTCAATGGAACATACCACCTGTGCACCTTCTAGAGATTCCTCCGAGTCCGACTTCTGAGCAGGAACTCTTATAATGTTGTAACGTGTTCCTAAAACAAAATAAGTATGATATTAATTATTAGAGAGTGGCTTATGACTAGTACAAAATCACTGATGTGTAGTTCCTGTGAAAAATATGAATTGTGTATCTGAAATTTCATTTATTGAAACTCTTGCCTGAAATGTACAGTGTATTATCTTTAAACTGTTTGAAGGTCACATATACATATGGGAAGAAGTGTCTCTTTATTGTTTTAACAGAAGCACTTTCCTAAGTAAGTGTCTTTCACATAGCAGTCAGCTATTATAGAAGCCCGATAGGGCATCTATAGTTTGTTTGAACAGAGGTTTTATACTACTTAACATTTTTTATTTTGGCCGTTAACATTTGACTGCAGCAGTAAAATTGGCTCCAATTTTGCATTCCAGAACAGAATGGCAGTAGGGTGACAACATGTCCAAGACTGTCCGTGACAGTCTCTGATTTTAATTGTGTGTTACATCTAACAAGCAGCCCCATTCTGGGACAATACAGACTCCAGAGCTCAGTAATAAACACTAGAAGGAGAATTGCCCATTGTCTACTGTGACAGAACACTATGCCTCTTCTCAACAATGGTGTCTAGACAGAGCTCTAAGCACTACAGAGAGAATGAAGTCTTGATACTAACATCAAACAGGAGATAAAGTACAATTTTGTTGTAGTGTAATGATAGTCTAAGGCTTTGGGTGTGACAGCGGTCAATGGGCAGTTCATTCTCTAGTTTCTAGAACTCTGTGGTGTGCCTGAAAAAGAACTGGTTGTACATTCATGTCTAGTGATGTATACTGACCTCTCACGAATAGCTGCCCTAGAGATGAGGACAAGTACTCCGTTGCTCAATAGATTAAAAGTCTCACTTAAAACTACAGGAATTTATCTGATCCCTTTGGTCCAGTTGGCTTGCTCCATAACTGCATCACTTTGTGTGGTGCAGCAACATGAACATTTGAAAAGAGCTATGGAAATTCAATGGCAGAAAACTGTCAAAGTACCTTGTAGCGCTTCCGCTGATGCTCAATATGACGCTCTGGCATCATTTCCACGAGCGGTTGGACGCATCAAAGTCAGATGCGGCATGCTGCAGGCCTCTGTTTTGTGTGTGTTTGTTTCCTGTAGTCTCCTCCTACCTACTTCCTCCCTCTAAGCTGCTCCTCCTACCTACTTCCTGTGGAGGGGTTTAAAAGGCAGACTAAGTCCTGACTCAGCCACCCTTACGTTGTTGCTCTGAGCAGTTCATTTTCTAGTATTCCTGTGTATAATCCAGCTTGTCTGTCCATCCATTCTGGTGTTGACCTGTTGCTCTGTCTGACTATTCTCCTTGTGCGTTCCGATTTGGATCAGATATCCTTTCTGGTGCAAACCTGTGGCTCTGGCTGACTACCCGCTCTGTGTATGACCTAGGCTTGTCTGGCTACCCACTCTGGTGTTGAACTGGGGCTCTATCCACTGCGCCTCCAGCATACATACGCTCCAGTGGATATCCTATCTGGTGCAAACCTGTGGCTCTGGCCGACTACCCACTCCGTGAATGACCTAGGCTTGTCTGACTACCCACTCTGGTGTTGAACTGGGGCTCTATCCACTGCGCCTCCAGCATACATACGCTCCAGTGGATATCCTATCTGGTGCAAACCTGTGGCTCTGGCTGACTACCCACTCCGTGAATGACCTAGGCTTGTCTAACTACGCACTCTGGGGCTCTATCCATTGACCCGGGGCTCTATCCATTGAACCGGGGCTCTATGCATTGTGCATTCAGCATTCCATCACTTCAGTAGATATCCTTTCTGGTGCAAACCTGTGGCTCTGGCTGACTACCCATTCCGTGTATGACTTTGGCTCGTATGACTATCCTATCGGGTGCTTACTGGAAGGCTCTGTCTGTTCACTCAGTTTGTTGGTTCCGTTATTCAGACATCCTTCCTAGTACTGACCTGGGGCTCTAGCAGACCGTAACAAAAATGTAGTTAAAGCCATGGTAAAGTTCTCATTCAAATGCACAAAAGCTGTGAAATACAGGTTAAATTCTTCCAAATTTAGTCCATGCACTTGTGCATACATGACATAACAAATTCAAAGTGATACAAAGTCAGTATCACTGTATCATGTTAATAATAGTTGATGTCCCCAGTGAAGCCATATATGAAGTAATTTGTGATGTTACATCTGATGTCATCAGCAAAGTATATGGGAACCAGGAATTATACTGTAAAAATGTAACCTGCAGTGCCACGTTTGGTGCATCTGAGTGAGAACTTAACTGTGGTTTTAATTAAAGTTTGCCAGTAAATATCTATATATACTGAATATTTTTCTTGTGTTTGAGCTATAGTTTATAGGTCAATAGTGGCATTTCATACCACTGGTAGAGGTGTTCTCTAAGATTTTCTAATTTGTACTATCACAGTCAATAGGTGTATGTACACATATACATATATGTTACACATACATGCAAACTGTACCAACAGAATATGTCACTCCTGGGACTCAAATGAAATAGGCCTTATTAAAGACTAGAACACACCATGAATGCTTCAATTCTCATTATGGACCTTTACATTACAGATGTGGCATAAAAAAAATAAAGTTTAAATAGTTTAAATCCGTAAATAGTTAAAAAAAAAAAAAAAAAAAAAATCTGATCATGTTAATGTGATCTGGAAAAACGAGTGCCATGGAAAGCCTTGGAAAAGTGAATGTCCACAACTGCCATCTAGAGGTAAAAAAGTAGAAAACTTCAAAATAGTGTAAAAATGACATGCATAGTAAAACATTTTGGATAAAAATTATGCATATGATATCCAGACAACTACTCATTGTAGAACTGCGCCCTTACAGTTCTTTCTGCATTAATTTTCAAAGCATCATCTTTATGCCACACCTTAATACCCTTATGTTTTCACATTTCCCTTCTCCCTTTTTTATAAACTTGTTTTTCTTTCCTTTTTCTTCCTTCTTTTTGTTTTCAATTTCAGTCATATTTCACTTCCATAAATAATTTAGGGTTATTTATTTGTGTTTATGTATTACTTTTTCTCCACTAGATGGCAGCTGAATGAGGAACAACCTTCAGTTCCATGTTCAAACATGCATGGCTTTTCTAGTCAATACGTGCTTTCCCATTGTCAGCATGATTGGGGAATTCTGTTCACTTGTGAGTTATTATTCCTTGTTTTAAGCTATTTATTCTTAATTGTTTTACAACACATTTGTCTGGATAAAGGTCCACAATGATGATCGAGACAGAGACGCTGTGCTCAGGTATACAGCTCACTTCATGACTGCCTTCATCTTTTGGTATAGTAATTATTGGTGTGAAGTACACCCAAGCCAGAATTATTTAGGGAGCAAAACTAAACAAAAAACACAAGAGGGACAGGGCATCAATAAGAGCAGTAGTATAAGCCTCAAGACCTCGAAAGAAATATACTTAAAGGATTCTCCAAGAATGAGTCTGCTTCCAAAAGACACCATAAAAAATACTAGAAAATCATCTACTAAGTGAACTACAATTGAATCCATACAAAATAAGCAAAGCTAACTTACGTGCACCTTTCGGGGGCCCCTGGGAACTTCCTCAGGCACTTTTTTTGCTGATGAGGAAGCTACCAGAAGGTTGCAAAATTGGTAGAGCAGCTATCTTTTTTTATTGTATTTAAATTAAAATAGAATTTTAGTGAACTTCCCATTAAATCCTTTTTCTCTTTGGTACATATGGAAAACAGAAACCATGGGGTTGAGTTCCCTCCTCCATGAGGGCAGGGCAGGTGGAAACTCCCTCCTCTTCCACCAACTCAACCCCTCACTCATCAGATTCACATGGGACAAGTACCATAGAAAAAGAACCTAAGCAAGCAAGAATAAAGGAAGCTCCTAAGACTAAGTCCCTAAGAAGACTCCTCTTCCCAGAGAAGCAGGTGGGAGTCCTGTGTTACATAAGGACTAAAGAGAAAAAGATTTAAGGGTGAGCTCATTAAAATTATCTATTCTTTTACATCCAGTATGGAACAGAGGAACTATGGGGCTATAGCAAAGTATCCCAAAGATAAAAGAGACTTGCTCATTCTGGGTCCCGCAGAACCTTAGACAAAAAGAAGCAACCAAAGAACAGGATTCTGCTCATCATGCAGAGGATGGCTTGTCAGACTTAGACTCTGCATAAGATTTTTGCTTTGCCAAGTCTATGTGTAGTGGGCACTCTTGGGAGACTTGAGAGATTTGCACCCTTTGCCAGTCCAGATTGGTGGGGGAAACAAAATCCACACGTTCTTGGCAGAAAGGACCATTTTATGGAAATAGGAGGGAAAAGGGTACTTTTTCCACCAGTGGCATTACTAATGATCTGTTTCAGATCAGAACCAAATAAGGTCTTCCCCTGAAATGGCAAACACACCAGTTTCTTAGAAGATTGTTCAGAGGACCAAATCTTAAGCCACATGGTGTGGCATGCAGCAACTGAAAAGGCTGCGGATCTGCCTGAGAACCTAGCTGCATCAAAGAGGGTTACAATAATGTAGGCATTAACTTCCATAATGTTAGCTAGCATAATAAGCATGTCCTCTCTACATTTATTCTCTAATAAAGTTTCCCCTCCTGACCCTTTTACTTACCTTAAGCAGCCTCCCGTCAGACCTGGAATCCAGTCCAGGAAGCAGACAGATTGCAGAGAGGGACAATCTTTGAAGAAGGTGAGCAGGTTTTTCCTTGACGAAGGCGAGCAGGTTTTTCCTTATGCTAAAAGAAGATTGTCCCTCATTGCTTTCTATCCGGACCAGCTTGCTGACATAAGTAAAAGGGGTGGGAGGGGGAAATTTTATTAGAGAATAAATTTACTTTTTTATGAAAAAGTAAGTAATAATATAGATGAGGGAGAGGCGGTTGACGTGATCTATTTAGACTTTGCCAAGGCATTTGATACGGTTCCACACAAGAGGTTACTGTACAAATTGAATGAAATAGGACTAGGGCAAAATGTTTGTGAGTGGATTGGAAATTGGCTGAAAGATAGAATGCAAAGAGTGGTAGTAAATGGCAAGTTCTCCAGTTGGATAAACGTGATAAGTGGAGTGCCTCAGGGATCTGTCCTGGGTCCTCTTCTTTTTAATTTGTTTATTAATGACCTCCCAGAGGGCATAGGAAGCCATGTATCAGTGTTTGCCGATGACACAAAATTAAGTAAGGTAATAAAGTCTGAACTGGATGTGTCTTCGTTACAAGAGGACTTGGACAAATTGAGTAACTGGGTAGGCAAATGGCAAATGAGATTCAATATAGACAAGTGTAAAGTTATGCATTTTGGGTATAATAATAAAAATGCAACATATAGTTTAAATGGCGTTTCTCTGGGGAAATCTACTAATGAAAAGGATTTAGGAGTAATGGTAGACAATAGACTTAGCAGTAGCATGCAGTGCCAGCTGGCAGCGGCAAAGGCCAATAAGATATTGGCATGTATTAAAAGGGGTATTGACTCAAGGGAGGAAGATATAATTATGCCTCTTTACAGGTCCATGGTAAGACCCCACCTAGAATATGCTGTCCAATTCTGGGCGCCCTTTCTGAAGAAGGACATTATGGAACTAGAGAGAGTGCAGAGGAGGGCTACAAAACTAGTAAGGGGAATGGAATGTTTTAGTTATGAAGAGAGGCTAGAAAAGTTAAACTTGTACACACTAGAGAAACGGCGTCTTAGAGGGGATATGATAACACTATATAAATATGTTCAAGGCCCATATAAAGGGCTTTCAAAAGACCTGTTCATTAACAGAACAGTACACAGGACAAGGGGCCACCCGCTTAGACTTGAGGAAAGGAGATTTAGTCTACAACAGCGGAGGGGTTTCTTTACAGTAAGGACAATAAAGGTATGGAATGCACTTCCGGAGGAGGTGGTGCTATCAAATACATTAGATGCCTTTAAAAGGGGCCTGGATAATTATTTAAAAGAGCATAATATAGAGGGCTATGCACGTTAGTATTGGGATTAATATTTAGTTAGGGCTTGTTGATCCAGGGAGAAGTCTGATTGCCATTTGGAGTCAGATGCCTTCTTTTGGGTCAGCGATGGTAAACAGGAATAGGAAAAGGGTTGAACTGGATGGACGCAAGTCTTTTTTCAACCTATTACTATGTAACTATGTAACTATGTAACTATGTAAAATGGCAATGTTTTACAAGATTTTGCTGCTACACATTGTTATAAAAATGTAGGGAGAAGACTTGGTTGAACTTTAATAACTAAACATTACTATCCCTTTAACCCCTTAAGGACAGCAACAGAAAAGGCAGAGCCTTCTCAGGGAACCTGGCTCTGTCAAATATTGCCTCAGAAAAATAAGTATTGGCCTATGAGATCTGACCATCAGAACCAATAAGTCCTCTTTAACAACACCAGCATGCACAGCATCAGATAATTGCTCACACCAAATGGCTACCTCCATAACCTAGACAGAGACAAAAACAGGCCTCAGTGCTGCCCCAGTAGCAGCAAAGGAGGCCTTGAGAAGAGGATCAATCCTCATATCCTCCTGATCCCTAAGGCCCACAGTGTCCACAGTCAGAAGGGCGGTGTTCTACTCCAGACATGAAATAGGGCTTCTCCCCCTGCTGTGGATCTTCCTAAGTGCCAAAGTCTCAGCCGAAAAAGGATATAGCTTAGCAAAGAGCTTATTGAGGAAAAGCCTATTATTAGGAGTTTTCCACTTATCCTTAAGGATCTGAGCAAGAGCGTTATTGGGTGAAAACACAGGAGAAGACTTTCTACACTTCTGAAAGATATCCTGAGAGGGAGCTTCCTCAGAGACCTGGAGGGTTTGCAGGACTGCCTTGATGAGCATCTCAGCTGAGGTGAGCGGATCAACCACATAAGAAATTGGGCCATTGAATATAGTAGTGTCTTAACCTATGCAGACTCTTGATCAGTGCTAGAGGTCCTGTAGGAGAAGTAGGGGCCATCGCACATGAGGGTCACAGAGACCTTGAACATTCCTTAAGTAGCTTGTGTGACAAGAGGAGCAATGCGTGAGAGGGATAAGTGAAGCCCCTGAATCCTTTGCCTTAGATTTCTCCTCAAGCCTCTTAGGGTCCGACATACTTCTGCGAAAAGTGTACCAAAGCTAGTAAAATACTAGCTAAAGAGATTAGAGAATAACCCTAAATACACAGAAATACACTTATCTGGCAAACGAAGGGTTAATTTGGAGAAAATGAGCAACGAGAGTCAACCTCTGCATAGCATAAATAAATACGACGGCTGCCAGAAAATTGTCAGTCAATCAGATGAAAGCCTGGTAACCGGGCATTCTGGATACTGTCTTCTCTGCTGCTTGTTGCCTAGCAATATCTACAGCTCCATTTGTGGATTGCAGTGGCTGCCCTGAACGCACATAGAGCATGAGGAGACAAGAAGAAACAGCCCTCTTTGACAGTTGCAGCCCAAATGGTTACAAAGATATGTCCCATAGAAGTTTTCCCCAATGAAGCAAAGATGGCCACAGGCCTAAAATCGATCTACAATGAAGAAGTTTGCAAAAGACCCAAAATTCCCAGGAAACATTAGGGGGAGTCTTAAAACTAAGATCCAAGTAGTGGGGGAGCAAAAATAAGCCCCCCAAAGCACTCAAACACATTTAAGTGCCCCAAGCAGCACAAAAAGGGTCAGTTCAATAAAATAACAGACACACCAGCCATTCTTACTCCAAAACCCTCTTAGAAAATAGTAAAGATATCCATAAAGGTTGCCAGAGCATAACGAAGCTCACATCAGCTTCTGTATGGAGAAGCAACACAGGTTGGGACATAAAGTGGACTAATGCATTCAAAGGGTTACTTTTCTTTCTTCAGATTACCAACGTAGAAGAGGACAGGGTCTCAAGAGACCCTATCATGAGGGAAAACTTGAAAGCACAATTTCCTCCACATGGCAGAATAGGTCCACAGAGCACCCATGATCTGGGCAATCCAACTTCAGGTAAGCCCATTGATGGCAACCTGCCTAATAGCCCCATATATAAAAAGAAAATAACAAAACCTAAGAAAAACCAAGAGGATGGCCTTACTTGTCCAGCTTGCTTGCCAGGCACATGAATTCTGGGACTTAGTAGGCAGGGGGAAAGCTGAAGGAAGGAGTGTCCACCCCAAAGACCCTGTCTTTTGTGATGTGCCCTGCCCTCCAGGAGGAGGGAGTCAAGCCCATGATACCTGTGTTTCATTTTGAACGTAAGAGAAACTGGCTTTAAGAAGGGAATCTAAACACTAAATGGCTTGGTCCTTTAGCCCAGCAGCATTCACAAGGGGAAGGACTGTGTTTCTAGCCAGGCCAAAATAGAGGGGTCAACAGCTGGGGGAGAAGTCCACTGTGCTAGATCCTCATAAATAAAAAGAGTAAAGTTTAGAGACATATTTTGAGGAAAGTCTCTTGTCTGGAGTTTTCATTTTTTCCAAGAGGATTTAGTCAAGAATTTTATTGGGGGAAACACAGAGAAGCCTTTCTTGTGCCTCTGGAAAATATCCGGAGAAGCTGACCCCGATCAGAGGCCTCAGAGACCTGATGGGTCTCCAACACTGCTCTAATGAGCCCCACAACAGCAGGGACAGGATCAGCCTCAAAGGAATCCACAGTTCTGAGACTACCAGCAGAACCAGTTTAAGGGGTCAGACAGTGTATATGGATCTATGGATACCAAGAGCAGTGAGATCCTGCTGGCGGGTCAGGCAGATTATGTGGAGATCTGTATTTACCAGTGAGGGTAACAAGGCTGGTGGGGTCACTTAGTGCATGTGGGGATCTGTTGCTACCAGTTGGCAAGGCTAGGGGGTCAGGCTGTGTACAAGGGGATCTGCGGCTACCAGTGGACAGGCTGGTGTGTTTGTAGGGAAGGGATGGAGGGGTGTCAGACAGTGGATGGCTGCCATGGGGCCAGTCTGGAAGGTGGGAGATTATTTTATTATTATTATTATTATAATATCACATTGTTATTTTTTTATTATTTATGTGACTCTTTTTTGTTGTTTTTTTAAATCAGACTTTATAGGAGTGGGGGAATCAAGACCTCTCCTGATGCTCCCCTGGCATTGATTGTCTATCCGTTAGAATGGGCGATCAATGCTGCGACTAGGAAGGTGATTGCCCGGGTTGAGTAGAAGGATGTTAAAGACTCACCTGATGCGAGTGGCTCCTACTCAGCCTTGATGTTTATAGAATGCCGGGTTAATGAGGAGGTTGTAGAGGCAAGGCTGCAATCACCTTCGTAGTAGCAGCATTGATCGCCTGTCCTAACAGATCAATGCCAGGGGGCATCAGGAGGGGCTCCAATGCCCCCCCCACAAGTCTTGATTTTTTTTTTTTAATTGAACTTAGTGTGGGATAAGGAGATCCCGAACTATGTCAGTTTTCTATATATATATCCATGTTCATGGTAGAGATCATGTATATTTTAAGGTGAAATCTTGCTCTGCTATGTATTTGGAATTTGCAAAGCCCTGGTTAACCCCTTAAGGACCCATGATGGTCCTGGACCGTCATGGAATTCCAGGCTCCCCGCTCGGCTGCACGCCATTCGGGGAGTCTGGAATGGGATGCGGCAAAAAAAAAATGAAAATGGTCTGTGGTCTTTAAGTGAGGGCGACGTGTGTGCATGGCCGGTCCTTAAGGGGTTAAAGGGGCCATGCATTAAAAAAGGATCTTTGAAAGAAGTGCAGAAAAGTCCAAAACCCCTGGAAGTACCGGGGAAGGGGGGCAAATAATTAAGGTTTAAGTGATATGGGGGCATCTGGAAGCCTTCATAACCCATAAATTTATGACAGTACAAGTGTATAACCCAGAACAGCAGGGGTAGGGGTTAAGATCAAAAACTTCTTCAGCCATCTGTGTCACATGAGAGAATGAGAGCTAGTTATGAGTGCACAGAACAGATTCTGGAAGACTATGAATGGAACATACAGTGGACCATGGCACTCAATTGGTTCTTCACCAACCAGTCTTCAGGCTCCCATCTCAATAGGCCAGAATCTCTAGGAGACTCAGCCATGATGAACAGTCTTATCATAAAGTTAACCTCCATATCCACCTGTAAACTGGGAAAACCAACTCCGGGGAAGCCAGGAATGGGAGCCACCTAATGGGAGATTATACAGCTCCACATCAAAGAAAAAATAATAAAAGACTAGAAAAATCTGAGAGAAGCACCACTGCACACTTCCTCTTGTATGCAGGACACATGAATTTGGAGAAGGAGGGGATTGAGCTGGAAGAAGAGGAGGGAGTCTCTGTCCCAAAAACTGTCTTTTTGAAGTTCCCTGTCCTCCTGGAGAAGGGAGATCAATCCTGTGGTTCCCGTGTTCCATACTGGACATATGACAAAGATCCCTTTACCTAAAGAAAAGTATCAACATCTCCAAAACTATGCATCTGTTTTTGTTGTATTATTCTTTCCATGACATAGGACTAGATTGCATTGCAGGTGAAATATTTTATCACTTTTTTTATCTCACAGATTCTGTTGTCTATGAGGACATTCGTAAATAAAATCAGTGGTAATGTTATCAACTGCAGTGGACTCCAGACCATAATGCTTAGGTGGTTTTGAGTGAAGCTTTCAACTATAAAACTTAGTTTAAGTGACAGGTCCACTTCAAATCAGCATATGGACTCTAGATTTCCTATAATCTTTAATCAGTCTTCACCCAGGAATGTTTTACTCCTAAGGTGTACTTGATTTGCTTCAAATGTTGCCTCCCATTTACTTTGTACTCATGGCCCTTCATTTCCAAGGTTCTCCTGCTCACCTTGTTTCCCATAGGAATTCCCCATATTGTATGCAGTTCCATCAGGGTCATAATGAGGATGTGCTGTTGCGCCATTCACTGCAATGTACTTGCTCCAATCAACCTGAACATACAGACAGACAATTTATGCTGCTAGAGTTTGAATTAAAATGTTTTAGGTAGAAGTCTTATTATAAAAGTTTTGTTTTTAGAGTACTGACTACCCATTATACAACACTTTGGATTAAGCTGGCACACAGATAATAATAATAAATAAAAGAAGAAGTAGGAGATGAAAGTTAGTTCTGTCAGGCACTGAGTGAGACAACACGTCTTTTTTCTCCACTCAAACAAAAAAAACAGTTTGACTGCCTTCAGAGATATGGTTTGCTCCGGATCATCAGCGATATGTAAAAAAAGAAGCAGAAAGATGGACAATACTAAGTGTAGTATTTAAAATCAATAGAAATAAAGAAATGCACTCACAAGCTCCAAAAAAAGTATGCGCATCTCGGAGTCCCTAAGCCCCCATAAAGTCTTGTAGCTGTGTCCTCCTTCACCTGTATCCCCAGCATATGAATCCTTAAGTGAAAGTTCTTATCGGTCTTCCCCGACAGTGGTTGATCTCCAGTCTTCAAATAAGCCTCTGGCTGACACGAGTACCTCATGCCAGCCGAGAGTCCACATGTCTGGACACCACCTAGATGGCAAATAAAAGTTGGTAAAAAACACTCAGGATTAGCCGTGCTCCTACTTCCATTTGCAACAATAAAAGTCACATAAAATACAATAATCATATAAAATACAAAGAAGCACAATATACTTAAAATAATCATAAGACATAGTTGTGTAAAATAAGTAAACAATAAGTTATATAAATATATTAAAACTTTCCGTAATATGCTGGATTTTGGCAGTGTATGCACACCGCCATCTACTGACCAAAGATACACATAGATACAAAGGGAAGCAATCAATTTCATGAAAAGAGGATTTTAGTCTTACCTGTTAAATCCTTTTCTCTTAGTCCATACAGGTTACTGGTAACTTTGGGTAGGTGATCCGCCCCTTTAATTGTAGGCAGGAGCAATTCTAGAATTGCATGCATGGGGTGGACCCTACCTTCCCTCCTTGGCTGCAGCTAGCCAACCAGCTCCAGAAAGACTTGAGACACTAACTATTGACTAGATAGTGGAAGGTAAAGAAGACTCATGTGAGCATGACCCCGAAGGACCCCCACACTCTGCCACAGGACAGCCAAGCATGGTCCTTTGACAGGGTGGGAGACCAGTAACCGGTATGGACTAAGAGAAAAGGATTTAACAGGTAAGACTAAAATCCTCTTTTCTCTGTCGTCCAATACAGGTTACTGGTTACTTTGGGATGTCCAACCATGGTGTTTCCCAGAGGCCGGAAGGAAGGCAAGGATCAGGCACAAGGCCCCCAAAGTCACCAGAGCAGATATGAACCATCAGATCAGAGATAGCTCAACAAAACAATGAAGAAAGGCCAGTAAGGAGCAATCAGAATGACTGGACATAGTTCCAGTCGCAATTTCCGTAAATCCCTGAGCAACACTGGAAGGGGAGGAAAGATATAGGCCAGAGGAAACAACCAAGGAATGGACATTGCTCCACCGCTCAAGCCCAAGAAGCCCCAATACATCTTGTAGATTGAGCCGTGACCCGAAAGGGGACAGGCTTCTTACTCAGCTCATAAGCCTTACGAATAGTGGACTTGATCCAAGAAGCAATAGTCACTTTGGATGCAGGAATGACAAACAGCGAGTCAGATTGCCTGATAGACTCAGTGCAATGTACATAAAACTTGAGACAATGCACCACATCCAACAAGTGGAGATCCCTCTCCTTGTCAGAGGTGGAGTCAGGGCAGAAAGAAGGAACCACAATCTCCTGATTGATGTGGAACTCCGAAACCACCTTAGGAAGAAACTCCTGAGAAGTGGGAAGCACCGCTTTCTCCTTGTGAAACACCTAAAAAGGTGGTTTACAGGACAGAGCATGTAACTTCGCAGCACAGCAAACGGACATGATCACCAGGAGAAAGGCCATTTTCCACGTCAACAGGCATAGAGGAATAGGAGCCAAGGACTCAAATGGAGGGCGCTGAAGAAAGCCCAAAACCAAGTTAAGATCCCATGGAGAAGTGGGATCCTTGAAGGCAGGATGAGTATGAGCAACGCCCTGGAAGAAAACCTTGACATCGGGAAGGATGGCAATGCACCTCTGAAAGAAAAGAGAGAGAGCAGAAGTCTGAACCTTAAGGGAACTCAAACTGAGGCCCTTATCCACACCGTCCTGTAAAAAGGCCAGGACTGTAGGCAGATCAAATTCCTGAGACAGATACTTGTCAGCACACCAAGGTAGAAAAGTCGACCAGACACGATGGTAGATCTTGGAAGAAACAGGTTTGAGGGCACTGAACATAGTAGCCACCACCCCAGAAGAAAGACCTTTCTTCTTCAATATTGAGGATTCAATTTCCAAGCCGTCAAAACTAGCCGATGAACATCCTCCTTCCACAGGTAACCCTGTAGAAGAAGATCCGGACAGCAAGGGAGCCGGAATGGCTCTTCCACTGACAGATCCAGTAACTCCGGAAACCAAGCCTGGCGAGGCCAGTAAGGAGCAATCAGAATGACTGGACATAGTTCCAGTCACAATTTCCATAAATCCCTGTGGAACACTGGAAGGGGAGGAAAGATAGGCCAGAGGAAACAACCAAGGAATCCTCCCAGACGCTGTGGTAGTGACACAGACGGCCACCCACAGCAGAGTGGGGACCTGGGTTCGGTGAGTCATGCCGAAGAAGGCTTGGAAGCCTTGGGCTTGGAGGAGACCTTGGGCTTCCATTGCTGTTTGGGCTTGGAGGAGGCACACGGAGCTGAGGGAACAGTCTGGTTCGCCAGATGTGTCTCAGTCTGAAATGAACGAAAATACCAATTACGCTTAAGCAGCGTTTTCTTCCTGCGGAACAAAGGTAGAAGGGTACTCTTGCCCCCAGTGGCCTCACTGATCAGATCTTTAAGATCTGGCCCAAACAAGGAAGTACCCTGAAAAGGTAAGGAAAGCAATGCTTTCTTGGAAGTAGTGTCAGCAGACCAGATCTTGAGCCAAAGAGCCCGTCTGGCAACCATAGACATGGTGGAAAACCCTGGCCACCAAACGGATGGCATCAAATAAGGCAGCAGAGACATAGTGCTGTGCCTCAGAAATGTTGGCAAGAAGGCGCAACATATCCAAAGTAGGGGCACCCTGATGGACAGCCACGGTGAGTTGTTCAGTTCAGACCACAATGGCCCAGTTCACCCATGCTGCAGCGAATGATGGACGCATGGCAGTGCCAAAAATGGACTTGAGGGAAACCAAGTTTCTTGTCAGTCCAGTCTTTCAGAGCGGACGCATCAGAAACTGGCAAGGCAGTAGACTTAAATAGCCTGGAGATAGGAGCATTCGCCTTGGGAGGATGAACACACTGAGCAAGCGCTGTCTCAGAGAAGGGATAAAGCCTGGCAAATTTCTTGGACACAGAAAGTTTCCTGTCAGGAGATTTCCACTCTTCAGACACAAGGCGGTCAAGAGTGGGGTTAGATGGAAAGCAAGTAAGGGGCTTTTTAGGCTCCTGAAACACATCAGAGGTATCAGAAGGAACCTCCTGAACTAAGGGAATGTTTAGGGTAGTCAAAACAGCCCTGATCAGGCCCTCAGCCAAGGGCTCAGGATCAGCCTCAAAGGGATCCCCAAAAAACTGAGAGGAGCCTACAGCAGAACATTCCTCAACATCTGAATCCACCAGCAGTTCCTCCTCAGAGGAATCTGATACGTCAGGTACTCCCTGTGGTTTTGGCAGAGAAGACTTGATGGAGGAGGGGTCTGCCAGGAATGGAAGGCCCACTGTAACTCAGATGGAAAGAGTTGCAATGTAGTCCTAAGGTCCCTAGTAGCAGCCTTGAACTTGCACCCAAACTGGCTCTAATGTATGGCTGGAGGTCCCTGGGAGACTCTCAGGGACATCAGAACATGCTGGGCATACATGACCTGAGAATTCTCTAGGTAACCCTGAATGACAGGAAGAGCAATGCTCAATAGGGGATACAGAGACCCCAGCATCCTTAGTCTTAGGTCTGGCCCCAAGCTCCAATGGTACAGACATTCTCACAGTGTCAAATAACCTTATAATAAAATAAATCACCCAGTACAGTGTGTAGGATTAAAGTTTCACCCCAGAAATCGCTAAACTAGACTTATCTGGCAGGTGAAGGGTTAATCAGCAGAGGAGAGTCCAAGCCCTGCGTAGGATACTCGTTCTGAAATAGCACAAAATGGCTGTCGCGGCGGGAGCCAATCAGTAACGAGAGGGTGAAGCAAGTACTCATGGGAAATGTAGTTTTCCTAGAAAAAGTACCCAAACAGTGCCCAAAGCCCCCCAACACACTAGAAACATGAACCGGATGATAGAGCAAGGGCAGACAAGAAAAATGAGCCATCTCTGAAGTCGCTAGGTTAAGCGGTTTCAGAGATATGTCCCAAACTGTACAATTCCAAAGGAGAGAATGGACCAATGGCGCCTATGCGGTAAAGCACGCCTTTATCAAATTTTACAAAACTGAAACAGTAAAATAAAAATGTATGAAACATCACTAGAACATGTTAGAATACCCAAAAAACACTGAACCAGTAGGAAAAGTGTTAGAAAACCCCCCAAAAGATGCAAAGCCAGAAGCTAAAGGGTTAAAGTACCAAATAAACCTGCTCCAAAACACCCAACAGACATACAGATAGACCCAATGAGTGCAGGAGTGTGCAATAGGAACTCCAAAGGTAAACCTCTGTGCGGAGGGGCACTGTGGGACATGTGGCCCTGCAGCACTCAAAGGGTTGCTCACCTTTCCTGTAGATCTTCTGTCTTCAGACTACCATATATTAAGACGAATCATTGGTGGGCAACTCCTGAGGAAAGAACTTGTAGCCAAGATTTTCTCCCCAGGGCTTAGGGCCACAAAAAGCACCTGGTTACTGAGCTAGCCACAACTAATCGCATTGTCAGTTATGGTAATCCGCCTAATGGTGGTATTCCATTTCTAACAGAAAAATAAAAAAAAATTCTAAAACTATAGCAGAACTGTTCTCTTGCCTGTGTTTTCACCAAGGAACAAATCTTTCTGGAGCTGGTTGGCTAGCTGCAGCCAAGGAGGGAACGTAGGCTCCACCCCCTGCATACAATTCTAGAATTGTTCCTTTCTACTTAAAGGGGCGGATCGCCTACCCAAAGTTACCAGTAACCTGTATTGGACGGCAGAGAAAGACACTTAGTTAACTTGTTCGGCAAAGGGACCTCCTTGCAATGCTACAACGGATGCCCCAGAGCTCCACCATTTGTGCCACCCACGATCCACTGCATCCCACTTAGAAAGATTTACAGCTTCCATTAAGGTTGGGATACATCCAATACCATAACAAATACACATGAAATGAGAAAATGTTTGCATTATTAAATCTTAAAGATATATCTTAAAGGTAAAAATTCTAAAACATATATGTACTATGGTTTACACCAAAGACACCTAATATGACATACACTTAAACTAAACAGAAGAATGACTGGCTATATGAACGCTGCCAAGCCTATGTCAATGTTTAAGTCAACGTTTCCCTTTGTCTCAATTTATATAATTTATCTCCTCATCTGTGGTCAGTGACCTCAGTGGCATGAACCTTGATATCATCAACCTGTTCGTTATGAAGCTGTGTGAAATGATTAGATACACTGTGGGTGACCAGACCTATTCTAATGTTCCTGAGATGTTCAGTAATCCAAAATATTACTTTTCTTTTTGTCCTACCTACATATTGGTAACCACAACTACATGTTATCAAGTATACCACATAGTTGCTGTCACAAGTAATAAATTATTTTATCCTATATTCCTTCCCTGTTGTGGTATTCTTGAAACTGCTTTTATTGTACCTAGGAAGATACGGGCATGTACTGCAATCTTTTTTGCCACACTTACGAATTCCTGGTATTGCTTGCAACCAGTATCTGAGACTAATTATTATTTCATGAACTATCACTGTGAACAACAATAATTTTAATATTTTGGTTTCTCTTGAAGACAATATTGGGTGCTGGAAAAAATTATTTTGAAAATATGGGGTCCTGAATCAAAATCGGTCAATACTTGTAGAAGATCTTATAAATATGGGATGCTGAGAAAAGTAGACACAAAAGTCAGAGGTTTGAATTTGGCTATTGCACCTTTATCCTGATATTCCAAAAGTGCAGCCCTGTTCATGACCCTAGCCCTCTCCATGGCCCCGTCAGCAATATCTCCCATGTATCCCTTTTCCAAGAACTTTTGTCTCATGATCATAGCTTCTTTCATAAAGTCTGAATCTAGGGAACAATTCTGTCTCAAACATTGGAATTGGCCAAAGAGGATACTGTTGACCCACGTTCAAAGAGAAACGTTTTGGATTTATGAACTGCAGACCCTTGAGCCAAATGGCTTAAACACTGACGTTCATATAGCCATACTTGCTGCTGTTTTATTACGTGTCATATTAGGTGTCTTTGGTGTAAACCATAGTATATATATCTTTTAGTTTCGTGTTTACCTTTAAGACATATCTTTAAGATTTACTAATGCAAACATTTTCGAATTTCATGTGTATTCGTTATGGTATTGTTTGTAGGACAACCTTAGTGGAAGCTGTAGGTAATCCTCAGTGGGATGCAATGGACCATGGGTGGCCTGAATGGCAGAGCACTAGGGCATCATTTATAATGTTGCAGGGATGTCCCTTTGATCCGCAACAAGTTAACTAAGTGTCATTCATGAAACTGATTGGTTTCCTTTGTGTCTATGTGTCTCTTTGGTCAGTAGATGGCAGTGTGCATACACTGCCACATTCCAGAGTACTATGGAAAGTTTTAATATTTTAATATAATAAAAAGAGGATTTTAGTCTTACCTGTTAAATCCTTTTCACTTATTCCATACAGGTTACTGGTAACTCTGGGAGGCGATCCGCCTCTTTAAGTAGGCAGGAACATTTCTCCAAATGTATGCAGGGGGTGGAGCCTCCCCTCCCTCCTTAGCTGCTTCCCAGTCAGCTTAACACCAGAATGATTTGTGACCCTACCAACTGACCAGAAAAGGGAGAGAAGAAGAAGACTCCTGTGAGCATGCCCCGAAGGACTCCCACAAATTGCCATGGGAGAGCCAAGCATGGTCTCTTGACAGGGTGGGAGACTAGTAACCTGTATGGACTAAGTGAAAAGGATTTAACAGGTAAGACTAAAATCCTATTTTCACTGTCATCCAATACAGGTTACTGGTAACTCTGGGATGTCCAACCATTGAGTTACCCTGAGGCGGGAAAGAGGTAAGGACCAGGCGCAAGGCCCCCAAAGTCACCAGGACCTCTATGAACCCACTGGACAGAGATCACAACAAAACAGAAGTGTCAACGGACACCAACTAAGGGTGCAAACGGACCCCAGGAACTGCAGCACAGCACACTGAACAAGAGCCAACCGGGCTCAACAGCAAGGAAACACTAAGAACCACAGAGGAAGAAGACCCTAGACAGGCAGAACTGCCTCCAGGACCTTCCTCCCAAAGCTGGCATCAGCCGAGGCCAGCACATCCACACGGTAGTGTTTCGAGAAAGTGTGCACAGAGGACCAAGTGGACGCCCGGCACAGCTGATCAGCAGACGTTTGATTTGTGTAGGCCCAAGAGGCCCCAATGGACCTGGTAGAATGAGCCGTAACCCTGAAGGGAACATGCTTGTTCCTCAATTCGTACACCTTACGAATGGTAGACTTAATCCAAGATGCAATAGTCACTTTGGATGCCGGTCTCCCTGCCCTAGTACCCTCCGGAATGACGAACAGAGCGCCAGACTTCCTGATGGATTCCGTGCGATGCACGTAGAACTTGAGACAACGCACAACATCCAACAAATGGAGATCCCTCTCCTTATCGGAAGAGGGGTTAGGGCAGAAAGAGGGCACCACAATCTGTGGAACTCGGAAACCACTTTAGGTAAGAACTCCTTGGAAGTACGAAGAACTGCCTTGTCCTTATGAAACACCAAATAGGGTGGTTTACAGTAGAGAGCTTGTAACTCCGCCACCCGGCGGACAGACACAATAGCCAGAATAAAAGCCATCTTCCATGACAAAAGGCGTAAAGGAACAGTAGCCAAGGACTCAAAGGGAGGACGCTGGAGAACTCCCAAGACCAGATTAAGATCCCACTGAGGAGCCGGACTCTGAAAAGCAGGACGCACATGAGCAACGCCCTGACAGAAGATCTTGACATCAGGAAGCATAGTGATGCATTCCTGAAAGAAAACAGAAAGCGCCGAAGTCTGAACCTTAAGGGAACTCAGACGGAGTCCTTTATCCACACCGTCCTGCAGAAAGGCCAGGACAGTAGAAAGATGAAAATCGTGAGACAGGTCCCTGTCAGCACACCAAGAGAGAAAGGTCGACCAGACCCGGTGATAGATCTTGGAAGAAACCGGCTTACGAGCACGGAGTATGGTAGAAACCACAGCAGAAGAAAACCCCTTTTTCATCAAAATAGAGGATTCAACCTCCAGGCCGTCAAATGGAGACGATGAACATCCTCCTTCCACAGATAACCCTGTATCAGAAGATCTGGACGAGAGGGAAGAGGAAAGGGCTCTGCCACCGAGAGAGCCAGAAGGTCCGGATACAAAGACTGACGAGGCCAATTTGAAGAGATGAGGATGACCGGACAACGCTCCACCTTCAACTTCTGGATTACCCTGATCAACATTGGAAGAGGGGAAAAGATGTAAGCCAGGGAAAATGCCCAAGGAATCGACATGGTGTCGACCGCCAGAGCCAGCGAGTCCCTCCACCTGGAGTAGAACGTCGGAACCTTCCTGTTGTGTCTGGTTGCCATCAGATCCACCAAAGGTACACCCCACATCTGGGTTAGAAGCTGGAACACCTCCGGATGGAGCTCCCACTCTCCGTTGTCGACTGTGTGATGACTGAGAAAATCTGCCATGACGTTGTCTACGCCTGGAATGTGCACCGCAGAAATAGCGGGAACATGAACCTCCGCCCAGGACAGAATGGCCTTTACCTCTAGCCACACGGCGAGACTTCTTGTCCCGCCCTGTCTGTTACTGTAAGCCACGGCGGTGGCGTTGTCAGATTCCACTCTGACCGGACAGTCCTCCAGCTGGGATTCCCAATGCGTAGAGCATGGAAAATCGCCCGATCGCCCGAAGTTCCAGGATGTTGATGGAGAGAAGGGACTCCTCCAAAGACCACTTCCCCTGAGCGCTGATGCGGCCCAAGACAGCACCCCAGCCCGAGAGACTGGCGTCCATCATGACCGTGGTCCAGTAGGGTGTCCGAAAAGGTCTCCCCTTCAAGAGATGGGAAAGGTCCAACCACCATTCCAAGCTCAGCTCTACATGAGGAGGAAGAGATACTGACAACCTCTGATGATCTGGACGATCCCTGCATGTCTGGATCACAAACCTCTGAAGTTCCCTGGTGTGTGCCATCGCAAATGGCACCGCCTCTATCGTGGAGATGAACTTCCCCACCAGGGAAAGCAACTTCGGGACTGGAATCCGCTCGAGAGCCAGGATCCTCGATACTCGCTGAGCAATCTGATGCGCTACTTCCTCCGGCAGGAACACCATGCCCTTCTGAGTGTCGAAAAGTAGACCCAGGAAGATGAGACGCTGAGATGGAGACAAATCCGACTTGTCCAAGTTCACTATCCAACCGTGGCGAGTGAGGACCTGAATGCAGGTCTGAACCTGCCGGTGAAGAAGATCCGCAGACTCTGCCTTCAAAAGCAAGTTGTCCATGTATGGAGTCACTTTCACTCCATCTCGATGGAGGACGGAAATCAACGCTCCCAGAACTCTTTGGAAAACCTGGGGAGCAGTTGTCAGCCCAAATGGGAGAGCTGAAAACTGAAAATGACCCCTGGCGCAGGCAAACCTCAGATTCTGTCTGCTCACTGGATGAATGGGAATGTGCAGATACGCATCCTGCAGATCCAGAGAAGCTAGAAACTCCCCCGGAGACATGGCGGCAATCACAGTGCTCAGAGATTCCTGACGATAGTGAGACTTCACCACAAAGGAATTGAGATCCTTGAGATCTCATCCTTCTTGGATACCACGAAAAGGTTGGAGTAAAACCCTGAACCCATGTCCATAGGAAGCACTGGCTCCAGGACCTCTTTGTCCAAAAGATCCTGAATAGCGCCGAACAACCGCAGTTTCTCTGCATCCTGCGGAGAACGAGTGAGATGAAAACGAAGGGGAGGAAGGGAAAAGAAAGGGATCCTGTATCCTTCTGAGACCACCTGTAAAACCCATGGGTCCGACACAGATTCCTCCCAAACCCTGCGAAAGAGGTGGAGGCGTCCACCCACGGCAGGGTGCGGACCCGGGTTTGGTGAGTCATGCCGAAGCAGGTTTGGAACTCTTGGACTTGGAGGCAACCTTGGGCTTCCAGGACTGCTTGGGCTTGGAGGAGGTACGAGGAT
Source organism: Rhinophrynus dorsalis (assembly GCA_037306005.1). NCBI lineage: Eukaryota > Metazoa > Chordata > Amphibia > Anura > Rhinophrynidae > Rhinophrynus > Rhinophrynus dorsalis. The sequence continues at coordinate 266,072,299 of CM074724.1, read as the reverse complement.
CGGACAGAACTGTCTTGAAGAACGAACGCGCCTCCGCCTGAAAGGAACGAAAGGACCGGTAACTCTTAGCAGCAACTTTTTCTTGAAGACCAAAGGCAAAAGTGTACTCTTACCCCCAGTAGCCTCGCTGATTAGTTCCTTGAGCTCAGAACCAAACAAGGAAGTACCCTGGAAAGGCAAGGAAAGCAAAACCTTCTTGGATGCAGTGTCAGCGGACCAAATCAAAGCGCACGCCTGGCCACCACAGAAGAAGTGGAGGCCCTAGCCATCATGCGGACAGCATCAAAGGCAGCATCAGAAACATAGTTCTGCGCTTCAGAAATATTGGCAAGCAAGCGCAACTGCTCTGAAACCGGCGGGTCCTGATGGACCACCTTGGTGAGCTGCTCGGTCCAGACTGCAATGGCCCGGTTAACCCACGCCACAGCAAAAGCCGGTCGCATGGCAGTGCCAATGGACGCAAAAATAGACTTGAGGCAAACCTCCAACTTTTTATCTGTCCAGTCCTGCAAAGCAGAAGCATCAGAAACAGGCAAAGCGGTTGATTTAGACAGTCTAGACACAGTAGCATCCACCTTGGGAGGATGAACCCATTTAGCCAGTTCAGCCTCAGAAAAGGGATAAAGTTTAGCAAACTTTTTTGAGACTGAAGAGGACTTATCAGGATTTTTCCAAGCATCAGAAACCAAACGTTCCAGAGTAGGGTTAGGAGGAAAACAAGTAACAGCTTTTGCCGGTTTCTGAAAGACATCAGTTGGGTCAGAGGGAACCTCTTGACTCAAGGGAAGATTGAGGGTGGACAGAACGGCCCTAATTAGGCCATCAGCAGAAAATTCAGGGTCACATTCAAAGGGGTCTCCAACAGACCTGGCAGACTCAGTAACAGCACCATCCTCAATATCAGAATCTAGCAACAATTCTTCCTCAGAAGAATCAGACACGTCAGGGGCCCCCTGTGGTTTAGGCAGGGAGGTCCTGATGGTAGAGGGAGCCTGCCATACCTGCAGTGCTCCCTGAACCTGAGAGGGAAAGAGTTGAAGAGTAGACCTGAGGTCCCTAGTTGCAGCCTTAAACTCTTTCACCCAAGCTGGCTCTATAGCATGGCTGGAAGGCCCTGGGTTGCTGTCAGGACCTTCTGAGCATGCTGGGCATAAATGACCAGAGAATTCCCTAGGCAGCCCTGAATGATAGGAGGAGCAATGCGCAATGGGGGAAACTGATGCCCCAGCCTCCTTAGCCTTAGGTCTAGTCCCAAGCTCCAGCGGAGTAGACATACTCACAGTGTCAGATATACCCCACTGACAGAAATCACCCAATTAAAAAAGATTAAAGATTCACCCCAGAAACGTTTAAACTAAACTTATCTGGCAAGCGAAGGGTTAATCAGCGGAGGAGAGGAGAAGGTCCGGTCCCTGCGTAGTATACTCGATGAGAAGAACTCACAAAATGGCTGCCGCGACGGAGCCAATCAGAAAAAAGGCGCGAAACGAGCGCTCATGGGAAACAGTTTTTCTCACAATGTACCCCAAAACAGTGCCCGAAGCCCCCCAAGTCCCCCAACACACTTGACTATTGAACCGGATGAAAGAGCAAGGGAGGACAAACAAAATGAGCCCACTCTGAAGTCGCTAGGTGAAGCGGTTCCAGAGATACGTTCCACACAGTGTAAGCAAATAGAGAGTAAAGGAGCAATGGCGGCTATGCGGTAAAAGCGCGCCTTAAATGCGCGGAACATAAAATGTAAGAAAATTAACCCCAAATATAAAAAGGTTAAAAAACACATATGGAACACATGTACATGAGGAGAAAACACTATTCCATAAAGAAAGTGTAACAGAACCCCTAATAAATGTGTCAAACCAGCAGACAAAGGGTTAAAATGCCACATAGACTGCTCCAAAACTCACAGACAAACACTCATATACATTAAATAAGTATATATATATATAAACACCCAATAAGTGCCAGAGTGCGCAATGAGAACTCCCAAATACAAGCCCAAAGAGGGACACTGTGGGACAAGTGGACCTTCAGCACTCAAAGGGTGGCTCACCTTTCTGCAGGTCTTCTGTCTTCAGGTCACCATGCAAAGAAAGGATTACCTCAGTGGATAATCCCCCAGGGAAGTACTTAAAACCAAGTTCTTCCCCCATCAGGGCATAAGGTCCACCGAAAAATCCCTGGACACTGAGCTAGCCACTTTGGAGAGGGCATTTGTCAGTCATGGTAACCCGCCTAATGGTGGTATTCCATATTTGACAGAAAATAATAAAAAAACTAAAACTGAAGAGAGATGTTCTCCACCTGGTGTGTACACACCCAGGAACAAATCATTCTGGTGTTACCTGACTGGGAAGCAGCTAAGGAGGGAGGGGAGGCTCCACCCCCTGCATACATTTGGAGAAATGTTCCTGCCTACTTAAAGGGGCGGATCGCCTCCCAGAGTTACCAGTAACCTGTATTGGACGACAGTGAAATTAATTTATTGTTTATTTATTTTACACAACTGTATCTTATGATTATTTTATGTATATTGTGTTTCTTTGTATTTTACTTGATTATTGTATTTTTATGTGACGTTTATTGCTGCAAAAGGAAGTGGGGGTAGCTATATAATGATGTAGCATGCCGGCCACTTCTGTTTGCTTTGCCCTTGATGAAGCCGGCAGTGAGGCCACTGAAAACATGTTTGGCCCCAGTTTTACTATTGTCTGCACTCTATAGTGCTGGTCCCTGCCCCACGTCACCCATAAGTTTTCCCTTTCATCCCATATTTTCCTTTGGTAGCCCATCTAGGCCTGGCAGGACTGACCCTGAGTGTTTTCTCCCAAATTTTATTTGCCACCTCAGTGGCATCCAGACAAGCGGACTCTTGGCTGGCATGAGGTACATGTGTCAGCTAGAGAGCTATTTGAGGACTGGAAATCAACCACTGTCGGGTACGACCGATAAGAACTTAAGGATTCAAATGCAGGTGAAGGTGGACAGGGCTACAAGACTTTATAGTGACCCTGAGATGCGCATACTCTTTTGGGAGCTTGTGAGTGCATTTTTTTTTTATTTTTTTTATTTCCTTGTGCGATTTCTATTGACTAAAATACTACCGTTAGTACTGTCCATCTTTTTGCTTCTTTTTTACATATTACTGATGATCCGGAGCAAGCCACTTTTCTGAGCACAGTCAAGATGTTTTTTTGTTGGTATTTTGTTAGGTTGTCAAGTACAGGATCACGGAGGTTTGTGCTAGTGAGATAATTCTAACAGCTATTATTATCCCAACTCCAGGACATCATCTCTTTAGAGGACCTCACATCTCTAAGTTTATAAGGTGCGAGCTTTCCAATAACTTTCTTTATTAACACCTGGGACTATCAGACTATTTTATGTGAGTTTCTGGACACTGGGTCTTTTCTGAACATTTGATTATCTATTACTGGATGATTTTATCTTATTTTGCTTTATATTATTACTATTGTTTTATATATTTTAGATTCAACCCAGTGATATGAGTACTTATACATATATTCACATTTTTTTATTGTGGTAGGGTGAGATAATCATTATATTGCGCCCACCTTTTCTCTTTCTATATAATCTTTTCTCCACTGACTGTAATAACAGCCATGTAAGATTTTAGATCTCTCACAGAATGGAAACTGAATAGATGCTTCACTCCTTTTTACATGTGGCATGGGAACAAAATCTGATTTAGTGCATTTATTTCTTGTAGGAGAGCTTCCAGTGTCTGCTACAGTTCTCAAACAACCATTGTTAGTGCCTTCACTATGTAATTTTAAGCGAAAGTGCATTCTTGGCCAAAACTGGGATAAGCACAGTGGCATGTGAAAGGAATAAGCTAACACATTTAATTTTGACCATTTGTCTATTATTCAGCTAAGAAACTAAAAAAAAGATGTTAACAAGCACTGTGTATTTTTAAGACAACATAGCAAGACCTTGCTCTCAATCTGTGGTGATGTAAAAAACTAACTGTACATTTTTATGGTGTGTGGGATGTGCATAGTAGTGTCAAGGATACATTCCACTATTCCGTAGGCATTAAAAAAAGTGAGTTTTACATTATTTTTTTTTTCCTTCTAGTAGAAAGGGGTAAAAAAAACAAAAAAAAAAAGAAGATTAAACCACTCAAGGTTATTACTGCAGTGGCAAATCATATTGCAATCTAGAAGAAAGTCCCTTAAAGAGATAGTAATGTGTGCATATTAAGGTAAGGTTGATTAAGCAACATACGTTTTTATAAAGAAGTGTACCTTTGTACGTGTCCATAAAGTTGTAGTCTTCATGTTCCCCTCCCACTCCTTTTCCCTGCATCAAGCTGCCTTGCCTCTGATCTGAAAGCTAGACAGATCATAACGAGGGCAGGTTTTACCTTATGCTGACACAAGATTGTCCCTCATTGTGATCCATCTGGCCCGGCTTTCTGCTATGAGGGGACTCTGTGTGACGGGAGGGGGAAACTTTAAAATAAAATAACACAAAGACTACAAAGTTTTGAACACTTAGGAACATACACTTCGTTATAAAAAAGTATATTGAATAATCAACCTTACCTTAATATGCATACATTAAGGTAGACAATAAATTGATACAACTGATGAGTAGAGAGGAGATTGGATTAAAATCAAAAGCCAATCCCTGTTATATATATCCCTACACACAACCCAATTGTGGTCCGTTGTGCTGCTGCTCAGTGATAAAGTCTTGTGAACATTCATGAATACAAATCCTAGTAGATGAGTACTGAAAAGAGTACGGAGAGGGAGAGACACACATAAGGCAAAAAAGTATCTCTAAGTGTAGAATATAACAGAAAGATGACAAAAATACAGTAAATTTCACACTCACATTTGCCCTGCTTGAGCTTTATACATTTCAGGGTCCTACCCCACAAATGCCATGATACTATGTCGTTAACTTATTTCTTTCCAATCTGTACCTTCTCAGGTGTCATTTGTTGTTTATTTGCCACCGGAATCACAGTTTTAAAGAAAATAATGTCCAGTACAATATCTCTTATACAAAAAAAAACGTCACAGAGTAATCACTCATATTTGGAACATATAATTAACCTGAAATCCAACCTTAAACCCTGTGATATCTCAAAATGTACACTATATGATTAGCAGTATAATTTTGCAATAGATCAGGCACAATTAAATTACCTTCTCAAAAGTGTTCAATTCTTCAGGATCCACCTTGCGCATAAAATTTGTCTCAGTGCTGACGTAATAATCTCCTTTATACAGGACGTAATTGACACTGCAATTGTCAGTGGAAGCTAAATAAAAGAGGGAGAATTAGTATGGATTTAGCCATCACATGGATGAACATTTACTGAGTGAATTGAATACTAACACCAGAAAATGAAATTGATATAACTATAAAATATCATATACTTACAGCTCGAATTTCTACAAATTATTCATATTACATCCCTAAAAGAACATCCTAAACTTGATTTTTAATGGATGAGTAAATTCCCTGTCAAAGAGAATTTATTTTATGTTGTTTGTTCTGTCGGTATTAAGCAATTAGAGCTAAAGTCAGTTAATTAACCATGATTAGTGTCTACTGTGCTTGTATTCTGAAATTATGTTTTCTTGTCTCAGCTCATTTTCAGTTAATCCTGGACATTCAATAGAAACTCTGGTACTCTGGAACAGGCTGGAATGTCTGCTCCCTCAAAGCACATGTAAGACTAGACTGTAGGCCCCAGAAAACAGAGAAAATTTACATAACATTAGAAAAGGTAGGAGGTCAGTGTATTCAATATTTTATTATTATAATAATGTTCTATTTATTGCAGGAGTCTGGCTCTTTCTACTGCTTTCTTTACATGTGCTGCATTAACAAGAATACTTTACTTTGAATAGTTATAAAGGTCAAATCTACTGACCTTTCTACTTAGAACTGTGATACCTATTATATTTTTATTAAAAAAGGTGCCTGTAACTGTATCAGCAAAACTTACTTATTTTAAATTTAGACCTGAATCGATCAAATACAGACTTGCAAGGATCTGGCATCGCCAAAGTCCCAAACTCTGAGACCACAATTCGGTTCTGGCTCTTGTTCAACATATAAACATCACTTTCAAGGAACTTGCTCAGGTAGGTGACAGAGCCATTTTCGATCTTAAACTTGTGCATGACAGCCATGCCATCAAACCAATGATTATACCTAAAACAGGAAGAAAAGAAGCTGTTTATACAGAGTTTGACTGTATTATAATGGCCATATTATCATAAAACATTTCAATAACGAAAGACACAGGCACACTCGAGTTCAAGCCTTGGCCATGTGTACCTTTCAGCCAAGCCAATAACTCCAGTGTACCTGGAGCTTCCCCAAACCTCTCACTCTTGACCTGTTTTTTCTTTTAAAAAACTGCATGTAGTCCTCGCTGGGTGGGCATCAGCCTGATACATACCTCAGCCACTGAACGCACTGGAAGATCAATACAGGCAACCAGGAGAGCTACTTGCTATACTGCTTCACTGCTACACAGACTACCAGTTAGGAGTGGATGGGATCTTGGAAATCCTCCCCACATCACCAGTGACATGATCACTAGTGACATGAGAAGGCTTTCCCCAATCCTGACTACTCCTAACGGTTCGGGTAAGTGTGAAGAGTGAAGCAGAAGAGCATTTTGCCCTCCTGTGTCTTCAGAATTGATCTCCCAGAGTGATCTGATAGCACTTATCCTTATTCCGCTGCCCACTGATAGTCAAGCATAACACATACACTGCTTGAGCCCCCCACCTCCAACCTGGTTTCACTGGCAGTCACAGGTCCACACATACACTGCAGCCCCCCTAGCCTGTTTCCACTAGCAGCTGTTTGATTCCCCATCCTTGTTCCACTGGCAGCCACACTCCTGGCACCCAATATGGTATGTCAGCCCATACCTGTGGGGTACCATTTTTCTTAGTACGGCAGTAGGTCCTAGGAAATCCCATGGTGTGGAACCATTTTAGTATCTTTGAAGTCACTGATGTGTAAAAAAAATTTGTTTTTTTCCATAGAAAGCATATTCTAGAAATAGTTGTGCACACTAACTTAGGGCATATAAAGGTTTGACCCCTCCCTTTGATGCAGCTAGTTGTCCATTTTCCAAAAGTGCATGCTTTATCTACCTTTTTCTTAATTTCGGTCATTGATAACAATTTTAGCACAGGCAAGTCAAAGTTGTTTACAAAAAATTATAGATTGTGCTCGACTTAGTTTTGTGCTTCTGGCACCCCCTACAAGGCATAATAAATTCTTGGAAGAGTAGTAGCTAATGATTACAGAAATAAGTTACATGTTTTTCAATGCTATATGCATCTTTGAAGAGACAGAAATATAAAATAGATAAACTTTTTCCTACAGCACTACCTTCTGCAAACATTTTTGCATCCTGGCCTAGGGGTAAGATGGTAAATGACCCCTCATTTGATGCGGGTGAATGTCTGTCTGTTTTGCAAAATGGTGTACCTTGCCTACCTTTCCAGCATATTTTTCATGGTCCTGACCATTTAAGTTCAGTCAGGTAATTTTACAAAGCAAAGTGGCAGGTGTAGGTTACTGATCCTGGCAACCCCTTATTGAATGTTAACCCACACAGATTGGGCCACTTTTCACAGGCTTGTAGCAGGTACTGAATACAGCTGGAAATTCTATGATTTTCAAAGATTTTAGTATCCTTGAAGTAGTGGACATGTAAAACAAATGAATGTATTCCTATATTACTATCTTATGGAAATATTTGTGTGCTTCAGCCTTGGGGTAGATAGGCAAATGACCCTTCATTTGATTTGGGTGAATGTCTACTTTCCAAAATGGTATACCTTGCATACCTTTCCTTCATATCTCTAATAGTTATAACCATTTTGTACAGGCAGCCATTTTCAAAAAAAGAAAAGACGTAGGTAAAATTGGGTGGTTTCCTTTATACCAACCATCTGGAGACCTCTGTAAGCACTAGACTACAGGTATAAATGCAAGGTTTGCAGTGGCATATCTACTTTCCAGACATATATGATTTCATAAAGTTATACAGCTGTATTTTTGCTTTTATGAAATAATAATTTGTTGGCTGGTGCCAAATTTACTTAACATGAAGCACCATGATAAAAGAGGATTTTAGTTTTACCTGTTAAATCTTTTCCTCTTAGCCCATACAAGTTACTGGTAACTCTGTGTAGGTGATTCGCCCCTTTAAGTAGGCAGGAACAATTCTAGAATTGTATGCAGGGAGTGGAGCCTACCTTCCCTCCTTGGCTGCAGCTAGCCAACCAGCTCCAGAAAGAGTTGAGGAACTAACTATTGACTAGATAGTATAAGGGAAAGAAGACTCCTGTGAGCATAACCCCGAAGGACCCCCACAGTCTGCCACAGGAGAGCCAAGATCGGTCCCTTGACTGGGTGGGAGACCAGTAACCTGTATGGACTAAGAGAAAAGAGGATTTTAGTCTTACCTGTTAAATCCTTTTCACTTAATCCATACAGGTTACTGGTAACTCTGGGATGTTCAACCATTGAGTTTCCCAGAGGCAGGAAGTAAGGCAAGGATCAGGCACAAGGCCCCCAAAGTCACCAGAGCAGATATGAACCATCAGATCATAGTTAGCCCAACAAAACAACTGAAGTGTCAACGGATACTGAACAGGGGTAATGACACCCCAACTGTTACATAGCACACTGAATTAGAGCCAACAGGGCTCAAAAGTGAAGGAAGCACGAAGAACCGAAGAAGATCCTAGACAGGCAAGACTACCTCCAGGAACTTCCTCCCAAAGCTGGCATCAGCCGATGCCAGCACATCAACATGGTAGTGATTCGAAAAGGTGTGCACATGGAAAGATGTAGGCCAGAGGGAATAACCAAGGAATGGGCATTGCATCCACCGCCAGAGCTAGAGGGTCCCTCCATCGAGAGCAGAACCTTGGAACCTTCCTGTTGTGTCTTGTCGCCATCAGGTCGATGTAAGGAAGACGCCATTTCTGAACAATGAGGGTGGACACCTCTGGGTGCAGCTCCCACTCTCTGCTGTCCACTGTGTGTCGACTGAGGAAGTCCACCATGATGTTGTCTACGCCAGGAACGTGCACTGGGGATATGGCAGGAACGTGTTCTTCTGCCCAGGACCTCTAACCAACAAGACTTCTTGTTACATCCTGCTTGTTGATGTAAGCCATTGCCGTGGCATTGTCGGATTCCACCCTGACTAGACAGTCTTCCAGCTGAGATGTCCAATGACAAAGGGCATGAAATATCACCCAAAGCTCCAACACGTTCATGGGAAGGAGAGATTCATCTGGAGACCACCGACCCTGTGCACTCAGGCGACCCAGGACCGCTCCCCATACAGACAGGCTGGCATCCATCGTCACCATGTTCCAGAAGGAAATTAGGAATGACTTGCCCTTGAGCAGATTGGAGAGGTCGGGCCACCAGGACAAACTCAGTTCAACATGAAGAGGAAGTGACACCGACATCTTCAGAAGGTCCGGCCGACCCCTGCACACCTGGATCACAAACCGCTGGAGTTCCCTGGTGTGTGCCATGGCAAATGGTACCGCCTCTATGGTGGAAATTAATTTCTCTACGAGAGATGACAGCTTCTTGGCTGGAACTGGATCTTGAATCAGTATCGCAGAAACCCTGTGGGCGATCTTTTGAGCCACCTCGTCCGTGAGAAACACCATGTTCTTCTGGGTATTGAAGAGGAGGCCCAGGAAGACCAGACTCTGGGATGGGACAAGATCTGATTTGTCCAAGTTGATGATCCACCCATGATGGGTGAGAGCATGAATGCATTGCTGAACCTGCTGATGAAGAAGTTCCACAGAACAGGTTTTCAGAAGCAGGTCGTCCAAGTATGGAGTAACTCTGATGCCGTCTCAGTGCAGGATGGACACAAAGGCTCGCAGAACATGGTTGAAGACCTGAGGAGCTGTCGTCAGACCATATGGAAGAGCTGAGAACTGAAAATGTCCCCGTTTGCAGGCAAACCGGAGGTACTGCAGGCTCTCTGGATGAATAGCAATGTGTAAGTATGCGTCCTGAAGATCCAGAGATGCAAGGAATTCCCCCGGGGTCATGGCAGCAATCACCGTCCGTAGAGACTCCTGGTGATAATGAGTCCGGGTCACAAAGGAATTGAGATCCTTCAAGTCCAAAATAGGACAACAACCGCCGTCCATCCTGGAGACCACAAAGAGGTTTGAGTAAAAACCCATACCTCTGTCCTGAACTGGAACCGGCTCCAGAACATCCTTGTCCATGAGAGCCTGAACAGCGCCGTTGAACGGACGGCGTTTCTCTGCTCCCTGAGGCATATGAGAAGGAAGAAAGCGAAAGGGAGGAAGAGAGACGAAAGGGATCCTGTACCCTTCCGTCACTACCTGCAAAACCCATGGGTCAGTCACTGAATCCTCCCAAATGCTGTGATAGTGATGCAGACGACCACTCACAGCAGAGTGCGGACCCGGGTTCGGTGAGTCATGCCAAAGAAGGCTTGGAAGCCTTGGGCTTGGAAGAGACCTTGGGCTTACATTGCTGTTTGGGCTTGGAGGAGGTTCGCGGACCTGAGGGAACCGCCTGGTTCGCCGGACGCGTCTCATTCTGAAAGGAACAAAAATACCGGTTACGCTTAAGCAGTGTTTTCTTCCTAGGAACTAAGGGTAGAAGCGTATTCCTACCCCCTGTAACCTCACTGATCAGATCCTTGAGATCTGGCCCAAACAAAGAAGTGTCTAGAAAAGGCAAGGAGAGAATGCTTTCTTAGAAGCAGTATCAGCAGACCAGATCTTGAGCCAAAGAGCCCATCTGGCAACCACAGACATGGTGGAAATCCTAGCCACCAAACGGATGGCATCAAATAGGGCAGCAGAAACATAGTGAAATGTTGGCAAGGAGGCACAACTTATCTGAAGTAGGAGCATCCTGAAGGACAGCAAGAGTGAGCTGTTCAGTCCAGACCGCAATGGCCCGGTTCACCCATGCTGTTGCGAATACTGGAAGCATGGCAGAACCAGCAGTGACAAAAATGGACTTGAGTGAGACCTCAAGTTTCTTATCAGTCCAGTCTTTTAGAGCAGATGCATCAGAAACTGGCAAGGCAGTAGACTTAGATAGCCTGGAGATAGGGACATCCACTTTGGGAGGATGAACCCACTGCGCAAGTGCTGCCTCAGAGAAGGGATAAAGCTTGTCAACTTTCTTGGACACAGAAGGTTTCCTGTCTGGGGATTTCCATTCCTTAGACACAAGGCGGTCAAGAGTGGGGTTAGGTGGAAAGCACGTAAGGGGTTTTTAGGCTCCTGAAACACATCAGAGGGGTCAGAAGGAACCTCCTGAATGGAATGTTAAGAGTATTCAGGACAGCCCTGATCAGGCCCTCAGCAGAGGGCTCAGGATCAGCCTGAAAGGGATCCCCCAAAAAACTGAGAGGAACCCACCGCAGAACATTCTTCAACATCTGAATCCACCAGCAGTTCCTCCAGAGGAGTCTGACACATCAGGTACGCCCTGAGGCTTTGGCAGGGAAGACTTGACGAAGGAGGGGGTCTGCCAAGAATGAAAGACCCCCTGTAACTGGGATGGAAAGAGCTGCAAAGTGGACCTAAGGTCCCTAGTAGCAGCCTTGAACTCTTGCACCCAAACTGGCTCTAATGCATGGCTGGAGGTCCCTGGGAGACTCTCAGGGACATCAGAACATGCTGGGCATAAAGGACCTGAGAATTCTCTAGGTAACCCTGAATGACAGGAAGAGCAATGTGCAATACGGGATACAGAGACCCCAGCATCCTTAGTCTTAGGTCTGGCCCCAAACTCCAACAGTATAGACATTCTCACAGTGTCAATAACCTTACTGTATAAGAAATCATCCAATTACAGTGTGTATGATTAAAGTTTCACCCCAAAAATTGCTAAAATAGACTTATCTGACAGGCGAAGGGTTAATCAGCAGAGGAGAGAAGGAGAGTCCAAGCCCTGCGTAGGATACTCGTTCTTGAAAGAGCATAAAATGGTTGCCGCCGCGGGAGCCAATCAGAAAAGAGTGTGCAAAGCAAGCGCTCATGGGAAATGTAGTTTTCCCAGAAAAGTACCCCAAACAGTGCCCTGCACCCCTTGCGCCCCTCAACACACTAGAAACATGAACCGGATGATAGAGCAAGGGCAGACAAGTAAAATGAGCCATCTCTGAAGTTGCTAAGTTAAACGGTTGTAGAGGTATGTCCCAAACTGTACAGTCCCATAGGAGTGAATGGAGCAATGGCGCCTATGTGGTAAAGCGCGCCACAATTCAAATTTTACAAAATTGAAGGTGTAATATTAAGAGACATGAAACATCACTAAAACATGTTAATATACCCAAAAAACACTGAACCAGTAGGAAAAGTGTCAGAAACCCCCCCAAATGAATGTCAAACCAGCAGCTAAAGGGTTAAATACCACATTTTTAAAGTTATAGCAGAACAGTTCTCTTGCCTGTGTTATCTTCACCAAGGAACAAATCTTTCTGGAGCTGGTTGGCTAGCTGCAGCCAAGGAGGGAAGGTAGGCTCCACCCCCTGCATGCAATTCTACAATTGTTCCTGCATACTTAAAGGGGAGGATCGCCTACCCAGAGTTACCAGTAACCTGTACTGGACGACAGAAAAAGTATTATTTTCACAATAATAGAAATATGGAAACACCAATTATCTAGTTATCGCCAGCAATTCCAGTCACCAGTGGAGATAATCTGCAAAATGGTCTCCATTTGTAATCTCACTTCCCATGATTAGATAACATCTGTGGGATGAATGCTGAAGTGAATGGTAACACCGCTTGACTAAGATCAATGGAGGACCATAAGTAAATTAATTCTCTGCCAGAAGATTAACAATCGCCTGTCTAATTTCTCACTTCAGTGGGAATATCTGTCTTGTCAGGATTTGCATGATTATTACTCACCATGAAATCACCCCGTAGTAGAAACTGCTAGACTGACAGTCTTAAAAGAAGTGAGGACTGAAGTAAATAATTATGCAGAATACATTGCACAAATTAGAGATCTCCCTAATAACCTACATCACCATTACAATGATTGTAAAGCAAAAAGCCAATATATAGGATATTTAGGCCTAGATTATGTCGCAGGTGATAAATGTTATCACTGGTTTTATTTAAGCAACTCCCATTGAAGTCTATGAAGAAATTTCTCCCAACTTATCCTACAATGCCGACAGACTGATCTACCTCACACATCGCTCTTCTAATACTGCTCCTCTTTGCCAGTCGCTACTAATATCACTCTGCCACATATAACCATATCATGACCTCAATAGTCACAGAGCGCCTTATGTTCAAAAGAAAAGTAGGGGAATTCTGGGGCAAACCATTTGCACTACAGGGGAGAACTAACAATTCACAATGGTTATAAATGGTGATTTTAACCATTTGAATGCTAGAAAGGTTTTCAATGCATTGCTTCACAATGTGTGGAGACCTCTCTAGCATTCAAGGGGTTAATGGGATAGTAATACTTCGTTTTAACTTTATTTTATTTTGTAGGCATTAAAAAAACATGAAGAATGATATAAGTCTTATCTCTCAAACCTTTATGGTTTAAAAGATATTCACAAGCAAAGTTTCCCCTCCCGCCCCTTTTACCTAGTGTAAACAATCTCTTCTCAGGTGTGGAATGCAGTCCATAGACCAGACAGATAGGGGACAATTTTCTTTCTATTAGAACAATGAAATCCCTGCCCCCCTTGACAAGCTTTTCAGGTTTTTCCGTTATCTTAATTGAAGATTGTCCCTCTCTGCAGTCTATCTGGGCACCTCCCTTCTGCTCTGGCTGAGCAGTGTTACATCAGTAAAAGGGGCGGGAGGGGGATACTTTGTCATTGAATTACTCTGGAACTACAACTCTGACAGAACTGAAATAACACTCTCCAAAGTCCAAATACTATGATGATTAATTAGAGCTGCTTTTATTATGAAACATTACTATCCCTTTAAATTTCCCATTTAAATCAATAGGAATTTTTGGAACCTTTACTATGCCCCTATAGTGCAAATGGTTTCCCCTAGAATGCCTCCACTTTTCTTATGAATATAAGGCCCATAGTCTTGTTCTCACAATACTTGCCTGGAACATGGCACTCAAAAACACTTATTTCTCCCACACACTGACTGACATTTAATGTGGCAGGAGTCACACCCCATAACACTTACTCCTCCTGTGTCCCAATTATCTTCCTCTAGACTGCAAGCTATCATGAACAGGGATATCTGATCCTTTCGTTTTCCATATTCCAATTGTACTGTTTAATGTCTCTGTACATCTGTTCCCTATTGTACAATAAGTTGGCACTATGTAAATAAAGTATAATATCATAATAAAGATAAAACTCTTGATAAATGTATTATATGTTATTTAATCCAGCCCTTAAGTAGATAACGTTAATCAGAATAAAGCTGGTAGGTAAAACATCCAGTTACATGTGACTATACAAGATGTAGTCCATGCTGCTCAATTAAATGGGAAATATGAAACTAAATTTGCATTACTTCTTGTAGTGTTGAAATAATGTGTTTGGGATTTTTCCTTCCATTACGGTTTTTTCCTTCATGTAGACTGGGTGGTGGTCCATGGAGTTTTACTGGGTAGCAGGTCAATCTCACCAACCTGTAGCTCACTAGTCAACCTTTTATGTGCCTCACTAGTGTAAAAGCCTGTGTACATGGGCCAAGGTTCGGGTGATATCTCACTGCTCCAGTCCTGCTCTGCGTACTGCTGCTACCTCACTGCTCCGATCCTGCTCTGCGTACTGCTGCTACCTCACTGCTCCGGTCCTGCTCTGAGTACTGCTGCTACCTCACTGCTCCGGTCCTGCTCTGAGTACTGCTGCTACCTCATTGCTCCAGTCCTGATCCGCGTACTGCTGCTACCTCACTGCTCCGATCCTGCTCTGCGTACTGCTGCTACCTCACTGCTCCGGTCCTGCTCTGCGTACTGCTGCTACCTCATTGCTCCAGTCCTGATCCGCGTACTGCTGCTACCTCACTACTCCGGTCCTGCTCTGCGTACTGACGCCGCCTCACTGCTCCTCGCGATGCAGTCATGTGCAGTAGAGACTGCCCAAACGCGTGCAGTCTCTACTGTGCATGACGGCTTCTAACAAACATCTCTAGTGTTTTATTAAATAGGATTACCTACCTCTGGGACTAATTATGGCAGGACAGGACTCAACTAACATAGATTGCATTGTTGAAGCCATTGAATGCCACAGCTGAATGTCTCTATTTTATTCTGGAGGCTACTGGAAGTTAGTGAAGCCATTGTAAGGGGTTCAGCAGAAAATACGGAGCCGTCTGACAGGTACATCAATCTGGCAGCAGCATTTACAATGGACTGGAGTGCAGTAGATGGTTAAGGGAAATAACAGTTTTAGATGCAGTATTGAATACAGGATAGAATTACTGAGTGGATAAAGATTTTAGTTGCATTGCAATAACAATTAAACAACATTCTGCCAAGGTTATGTACCCTAAAGTGGCAAGATTTAGTGAAGATATGATTGTGAGGGATGAAGGGGAACATGGAGTCAAAGATGTCCCCCATAACAGCAAATAATGAAGTAAATGTGCTCTGTTTTACATAAATGTTTATCTCTAATATATATATGTATAATGCAGCATCACACATAAAACAGCAATATAAATAAAGGCGATAAGGCTAAAGGAAAACATTTGCATTTCAAAGGTTACAATAGTTTTGTAGACTAAGGGAAAACATTTGTATTTCAAAGGTTACAATAGTTATGCAGTTAGCTACTCTACTTTGTGTACCGATTGAAAATAAGTTTTCAGGTTTTTATTTTCCTTTCAATTTATATCTGGTCAACAGTAATGTAATGTAATCCTTACTGGGTGAAAAATCTGCCACAACCGGTTTCATGAAACCTGCAGCAGTCTGGCATCCCAGGAGACCTTTATGATAAACAATCTACACACCAGTCACACAGGAGACAAGAGTTCGTTTTGGGACTTAGGAAATAAACATCAAGATAAACACTACAGTATGGACAGTGCTACTGACACTGAACACACAATTAGAGCATGTTCTATCATATATTAAATCCTATATAATAATTCGCTAAGTTGTGTGTAACGCCTGAAATGCGCAGTAGACACTGCTGCGGGTGCGGCAGTCATGCGCAGTACAGACTGCCCGTGCCGCGGCTGATACACAGCTGGGCGCTCCGAAGGAGCGTCCAGCTCTGTATCAGCAGTGGTGCGGGAAGTCTCTGCTGCGCGTGACTGCCCCGCGACCGGCTGCCAGAGGCACTGTGGCCCGTGTAACGGGCTGTTCAACTAGTATCATATAATAGGTAACAATGCCTCTCTAATGTTTCCCAACAATTTTTTTTGGCATCTCTTCAGAAATCGTTGTCAAACTGAAATACTCCTAGAAAATATTGCAATTTTCAGATGTGTTTCTAATCTTCCATAATTATTCATGAACAGCTCTATTCTGCACATTAATTTTCCTATCAGTAAGTACCAATACGCAACCCTCAAATATTCAGAGAAGATACATATGCAAGCTGCACACATGGACATTTCTCAATGGCAGAGAAGTAGGATTTTCTCACAAGTCTTAAATATGATAATTTTTTATTATCTACTGGATTATCAAACATTAGGGTACACTATAACAAACAGTCAAAACCTCAGCCATTTATAAATTACCAACAGATACATCACTGAAGAGTATAGGTATAACTGGGGCCTTATGCAGAAAGCAAAAAAAAAATGCAACCCTGAAAAATACCATCTGCATCATTTGGGACAAACATAAATTCATTTTTTTATTATTTCTTTTTAATGGAGCATACAAGGAGTTTAAAACCATATTTGAAATCATGGAAATTTACGTGTCCCTTATGGTGCAGTTAGTTTGCTTCAAAACTGATCCACTTGAAAGAACCAGGTAGAGGATGTCATGCACATTCCCACTTTATACAATCAACTTAAAATACAGTAATTTAATAAAATTATTCTCACTTATCATTCCCGAATTCAAATTTTCCTGGCCCATTCCTCAACAGACTGCCATTGATCCATTTGGGGATGGAACCGGAGATATTTGCTTTTACGGGCTGAGGAGTTTCTTCCACGGTCTGGAAAAGGGGAGCTATACATTCCAATGAAGCCTGAGAGGAGAAGGATACCTTCTCACATCTATAAAGTGTCTTTAGACCTGAAAAGAAATACAAAAAATCTAGATGATTTCCACATTTTCTCTGTTTGGAAAAGCAATACAGAAGAAAAAGTACAACTTCTGCATTTTTAAATAACATTATTTATGACAATAAAACAATTTAGAAAAAGGACCACACGGAACAACAAAAAAATATATCCTACAGAAATAGGTCCAAAATAATATGTATCTTTACTTCATTAAACAAGTATATTTTGTAGGTGGGCGTTCCTGCTGTGAAAACATTAAATCCATAAATATCTCTGCAATGCACTGATATGCAATGTGTTGGAAACATCTTTAGCTCCAAAGAGATTAACAGTTTGATGTTAAAAAGCAGTGAAATGGAATCAGCATATGGTTAACGGAGTCAATTCACACTAGGAAAAATAGTTCAATAAAAGTAAATAACAGGTTTTTTGAGTACAGTTCCTAAGATCAAAGTACACCAACAGTATTAAAGGGGAACTTTCACCGCAGAACATTTTTTTTACCAACTCATTAAACAGTTAAACAGTGCTGCGGCACAGCTCTAAGAACAGTTTCATTCTCCTCCCACCTCCCTCCCAGCTGCCCCGGGGATCGATTTCACGCTTCACTTTGGATGTGCTGTGATCGGCTCCTAACGTTACAACAAGAAGCGATTAGCATTATACTGAGGTTGCAACCTCAGTATAATGCTAATCGCTTCTTGTTGTAACGTTAGGAGCCATTCACAGCACACCGAAGTGAAGCATGAACGCGATCCCCGGGGCAGCTGGGAGGGAGGTGGGAGGAGAATGAAACTGTCCTGAGAGCTGTGCAGTGCGGAAGTGTGCAGCTTGGACATCAAATATCTTAGTAAGTATGTAAAATTAAAAAAAAAAAAGCACCTTTCCCAACACTGTTTAACGAGTTGGTAAAAAAAATGTTCTGATGTGAAAGTTCCCCTTTAACACACAAAAATTAGATAGCAATAAGACTTTAGTCTACTCAACTAAAGGATAGTCATGTTTATTTTGCTAATAGAAGATCTTGGGTATATGTTTTTAACACAAGGATTGAGCATCGAGTGAAATTGGGATGGCAAGAATTTTGAAAACTTAGTTGTACTGTCTTTAAGATAAATTTGCCACTAAGCCTCAAGCAAAAGGTTTTTGACCAGTGTGTACTCCCAGTCCTTACGTACGGCTGTGAAACATGGACAAAGAATGCCAAAGCCATACAAAAACTTAAAGTAGAACTATAACGTTAGCTAAAGTTGCCCTGCAATACTTAGACAGGTGGCGACTAGCTTAATAGTAGTTATTTTACCTCTCAAAAGTAACCCCTTGTAAAGTAATCCTTAAGCTTCTGAGACCAGAAGCCAGGCATCAGCGCAGACATCTTGTCTGCGCGCCTACACTGTTAGTCCCAGTCTCCCTTCATAAGCATTGCACTGACCCAAATGGCACCGGAAGGAACTGACGGACCAGGCGCACAGAATGCACTAACCTGCCCGTCAGTCTCAGAAGATTAATGGTTACTTTAAAGGGGGTACTTTTGAGAGATAAAATAACTATTATTAAGCTAGTCGCCACCTGCCTAAGTATCACAGAGATGTATGGCGCAGTGAATTCTAAGTATAACAAAGAGAGACCGAAAACGTGTGCATCCATTCTTGAGCAAAGGTCTATAACATAATTTAAAGAGTAAAGCGCCTGAAATGGAAATGGGCAGCCCACAGAGCAAGAAGACCTGATGGTAGATGGACCAAACAAATTTTGGAACAGATTCCACTTGCTACTAAATACCCTACAAGATGGGTAGATGAAATTGTCAAATTCGTTGGTATACAGTGGCAACAAAAGGCACAGGACCAAAGTTGTTGGAGGCTTGGCGAGGAGGCCCTCATCCCGCAGTGGAACAACAATGGCTGAAGATGATGTTAATATATATAGGAGAGAGAGAGAACTAAAACATGGGGTGAGTTTTATTTTCAATGGCTCTTCTCTTCTCTTATGTTCTAATGGAAAAAAAATAGAGCAGACACTAATAAACTGTATCAGTTTCTATCATTATCCACTCACATGCTTAGTATCTATATGAGCTCAAAAGCCTACAATAAGAAGACCTAACACTCAAAGGTACTGCTTGAACAAAACTCTTTACTTCCTCCATGTATAGGATGTGATGAAACTGATTTTTTTTTGGTTTTGTAACGGTTTGATATTTGAAAAGCAACAATGAGAGATATTTGTCAAATAGAATGAATCAATGCATTACTTTCAACATGTTCCTGACTTATATAGGGACAAGATAAAGTCCAAAAGGGACTGGGAACATAAAGGTGTATAAAGATTCAAAACCTGATAGCATATATTTAGGAAGTTTAGTTAAATAATTGTAAAAATGAAGCATAATACTGCGCGATCATCAGGCGCTGTGCCATGTGACTGGAGAAAATCAGATGTGTAACGCCATTGCTCATAAAGGGGTACAAGATTGAAGCTTGATAATTTTAGTTTGGTGAGTTTAAAGAAACGTAAACTTTTTTTATGACAAAAAAATAAATTGCAGGTCTTTTCTTGTTGAATAAAAGAAAGGTACCCCCTACTGCTGAGAGATGCACATTTCCAGAGTTATTACAGTTTAAACTCCTGCCCTCGAGTGGTCAGATTTCAAGTAGTTGTTCTGTTGCATTCTGTGCAAGATGAGTCACTGACAAACAGTTCTCCACAGACTACGATAGAAACTGCTGAGTCATGCTGTCAGAAGTTTCAGAAAGTAAACACTCTGCAATTCACTTCTTGACAATTTCAGTTATTAGCACATCTGAATACAACAAATGACAGCAGTGGTAGTAACCTTGCTGTACTCAGCAGGAAAAGCCATAGAAAATATGTTTAAATAAAAAAAAAAAAGTTTACTGTTCTTTTAAAGAGATGGTAACCTTTATTTTTCTACTTAGATTAGTACAAAATACATAAAAGTCAAATTGCCCCAGAAGGCAGTGATTTTAACACAGGTGCATGATTTGTTATTCAGAGAACAAAGCTCTGATCAAGTTAGAATGTGGTATACTCCTAAAACAAAATTCTCTTAACTATTACAATGACAGGAAAGAAAAAGAAGGCACAGAAGCTAATGCACTGTAAGTAAAAGTGGTGTCATGCTGAAGCAACCCATCTACAACACTGGGAAATAATAAACATTCCCAAATACCATTATTTAATTAAATTGAGCTTTTTACCCCTTGGAATGTGACAGGTTTCCAACACACAGCAAATCAATGAACTGGAGACCATTTAAATCAATGGGAATTATTTATTCCCCATGGTGCAGCTGATTTTAACATAGGACTGCACTACTTTTCCTTAGTACATCAACCTCACAGATTATAGACAGCTTAAGGGCCTGATAACATGGGAGGTAGAACTGAAACGTTACTTATGCTTTGTTTCTCACATTAGAATATAATATACCAATATCTATGGGCCTGCTCACACAGGTCACCAACGAAAGCTTTGCACAGTGCAAGTTGCAGCACGCCCAACTTGCACATCGGTGTGGACTAATTTGCAGACTGTCTATATGATACCACTGGAGAATGTAACGCCCTTCATAAGTTCCAAAGACTGACCAACCTGCATGAGCATCAGCCAATAATATAGTGTTGATACTTATATGGCCCGGTTCCAGTCACACTTGCACTATGCCCGCATGTGGGAGAATTAAAGAGGTTGAAGGTGTGTAGCAGAGGTTTGGTGAATTTTGTCTTCTGAGGAGACTGGGCACTTTATAGTTACATATAGAAATATATGTTTTATTTTTTCAGGAAAAGTCCAGGTTTCAATGACATCATCTGAAGTAAAATTTGCATACTGTAACAGGTTATAATGGAAAAATGGGTCTTCCCAAACAAAACTGGCAAGAATTGGATTTTCATTAAAAACAATGGTTACAACCCCTTTAGTGCCAAGGGGATACAATGTAATTGTATAGAAAGCTGTTCATGCTGTGCAAAACACATACATTGTACGAATGACATTCGGTCACTGCATAAGCAGCTTCCCCTCCTCCTCTCCTACCCGAACATATGGATAGGAGTGGGCGGGATCGGGGAAAGCCTCCTCACATCACCGGTGAGTTTTGTGTTCCACATGGACTAAGACAAAAGGATTTAACAGTAAGTTCACTAAAATACTCTTTTCTCTTTTGTCCAGTGTGGAACACAGGAGACATGGGGATATACCAAAAAGCTATGCACCAAGATTCTAGGAAGTGAAAAAACCTCCAACTCAAACCAGTATCCATAAGACTAAACTGGTACAACATGAACCTAAGGTGTCAACAGATCCTGAACTTGCACATCAAATAACAAATAAACAGAAAACCAACAGGGCTCTGATTTCTGAAAACAGAATGTAAGAAGGACAGTCTTACAGTAATGACAGCCTGTAGAACCTTCTGACCAAAGTTAGCTTCAGCAGAAGCAGGGCATTCACACAGTAGCTCTTGGTAAAGGTGTGCAGAAATTACCACATAGCCACTGTACACAACTGCTCAGCAGAAACCCAATTTTTGTAGCTCAAGAAGCATCCACCGACCTGGAGGAATGTGCATGACCAGAAAAGGTTAAAGTTTCTTCCAAAGAACATACCTTGGTCACCTTAGCCCAGGACGCTACAGTAACTTTGAAACTTGGTCCACATACATGTTCTCATGAATGAGAAAGTGCGAATCAGATCTCTGAAAAAGGATTTTATTTGATGAATATAGAACTTCAAGCTTCTTACCATATCCAATAAGTTAGTCTCCTACATATTAAAAGGAGCCAGACAAAAGGAAGGACATCATTACCTGACTGATGTTAAAATCAAAAACCTTGGAAAAAAAAAACACTGCAGTTCACAGAACCACCTAGTCCTGGTGAAAAAAACAGAAATGGGGGCTACCTTCCAACCATACAAAATAGCCAGAAGAAACAACATCTTAAGCATCAGCCAACAATGAAGAGAGATTCAAAAGGAGGTTTCTGTAGTACTCTCGAAACTGGGTTCTAATCCCACAGAAGAATGGGATCCCAAAAGACAGGGTAGGCATGAGTCACACCTTGAACAAAGGTTTGCACATCAGGAAGCAAGGCAATGCACCGCTGGAAAAGAACAGTAAGAGTGGAATTCTGAGCTTTTATGGAACTAAAACCAAGACCCTTCTGAACATAATCACAGAGAAAGACCAAGACAATCAGAAGTCAAAAAGGTCGCAGGCATGAGCCTCGGTAGGTACACAACTTGAAGAAGAAGAACCAAGCCCTTATGATAGGCCTTAGAAGAAATTGCCTTTCTAGCATGAAGCATAGTTGCAATAAATCCATCCGAAAAACCTCTCTCTTCAAGATGCTTGCCTCAAGATCCAGGCCATCAAAACTAGCTGTTCTACCTAAGGGTGACACAACAGACAAAGTCAGAAGGTCGCAGATGCAAGGGAAAACAAAAAAGGCTCTGCTACCAACAGATTAGTAAATCTAAAAACCAGGCCCAACAAGTGCAATGGAGCAATCAGTACAAAGTGAGCCCTTTCCATCCTGATTTTCCGCAGCACTATGAGGATCAGGGGAGTTGGAAGAAACACATATACCAGAGGAAAGATGCCATGAGATCCATTGTTGGAAGCCCCAGTGGACGATCATATTGAAGACTCTCTGATTGAGTTTCGAGATCCAAATGTTGGCAACTGAGAAAGTCTGCCACTACATTTTTTACCTCTTGAGACGGCTGGCAAACAAACCAGTGGTATAGGGAGAGGCAAACTATTGCAATTCAAACACATTGAGGGCCAGAAGGCTCTCCTCCATGACTGTGAAAGGGCCTGGTGTAGCACTCCAGCCCAGCTGGCTCGCATCCGTGGTGATCACAAACAGAAAACACAGTGCAGATGGGGCCAGATATGCCACCAGCAAAGGTCATCCTTCATCCAAAGGGACAGAGACATAACATAGCACAGATAAGACTGATGCCTATACCAATTTCTGAGAATGTCCAGCTGCAGTTCTCTCTTATAGAACTGTGAAAAGGGTATTATCTACAGGGCAGACACCATTCTGCCAAAATGGACATAGTGTCAGGGACATTAAACGGACTGTACTGATGGGACTGTTTCACGCTCAGAGAGAGAGAAAAATATGGGAGGTAAAATTAATGATCCAATTTCTGACACATTATCACATTGTGGATTAACCTTTACAAAAGCCCCCTGGGATCGTAAATACCTTGGATCCCTCAGAGGAAGACTGCAATTTACAGCACTCTCCTCTACCATTGACTGATCAAAGAACCAGAGTCTGCATCGAGCTTTCTTATTGGATTTCCATTCTAAATAATGCAATGTGTACTTGTTTATAAGAGAAATGTTTTCATATTTATCTGTATAACATGCCTGAGGAAGAGACCTGAGATGTCATGAAAGTTTGCACCTTAAATCTGTTTAGTTAGCCAATAAAGGTATTGACGACTATATTCATCTTCTTTCACTAATTTAATTCAACAAATATTGGTCACATTCAACATTTTAATCCCCCTTTAAAGTTTGACTTATAGTGCTCCCATGACTTTCTTTCTCCATTTAAATTCGACATTGTTTCATCTCCAATTTTTTTGACATGCCCTCCTTGTATTTGTATTGCATGATTAACCCTATGCAATGTGTTTGCCACCCCTCTGGTACTCTAAGGGTTAATAGGCAAGGTATGGAGCTGCATACCTTGCCTGTATATGTGTAAGAAATATTATTTGTTATAATATGTTTCATTTTATGTAAAAAAAAAGTTCAGATATCAAAGGGGGCATCAGGACCCCTCCTGACACCCCCTAGCATTGATCACCTATCCAGTAAGATAGGTGATCAATGCAGGTGACAATTGCCGACATTTATTGATAAAGCCCATATGACATGTTTAACATGAGCTTCTTTAAACTATACATTACTTTCAGACCTCGAGGGGGGAATCAACCCCTCCTGATATCCCCCTAGCATGGATCACCTATCCAGAAGGATAGGTGATCCATGGGGCAACAAGGAAGGCATTTGCTGCCTTCTTTACTACTGGAGCAGCTGTACAACAGTTTGATGTGAACCCTGTAACCGGGTTCATTCATAGAAAGTGCAGCGCTGCGCTTTCATCAATGAATTAGTCACCTGGTCTGACAATATCTGTCGAATTAAAATGGTGAAAGAAAGCACTATAAGTTGAATTTCAAATGGGGGGGTTAATATGTCGAAGTGGGGCACTCTATGTCGGATTTTGCTATTGTGAGGAACATATCTAACGCTAAACTTCATCTTTCTGTCATCAAACATGCGCCTATTTCCTTGGTCTTTGACATTTTGTGAGTTTTTTAGGTGGTAGTTGAATAGATGCAGACAGCGCCAGTTTTGTTAGCTTGTAGAAATGTGCTGTCTACGATGGTTTTGTTTTACTGTGGTTCTGCAATAGAATACTGGTAAAACACATGTTTGCAAAATACACATTGCTGTTTTTACTGTAATGCCAGATTTAGCAAGGGTAATAGAATTGAGCCCTTTAACTCTAGAATAGAACGGCATTCACAGTCTTTTTTCGGAACAAAGAAAAGATTTGAGTCAAATCCAGGAAAGAGTTCCTTTGGAGGAACTGGGACCAGCACCTGATTTTTTTTTTATCAAAGAGGACTTGAATATAGAAACAGATTGCCTCAATCTGGATCTTTAGGAACTCTGGACAAGGGACTTGAAGTCTGTGTGGTACTCTTACAAAATCAACAGCAAGACCTAACATTAAAAGGACAGGAATGACCAATAAAAATATTTAGAGTTAGGTAGTGATTAAAAAAAAGGGTTTGTTGCAATTTATATCTCTCAAACCGCTATAGTTTGAAAGATATAGGGATTCAAAGTTCCCCCCTCCCTCCCCTTCTCCTGATTTCAACTGTAAGGCTGCCAGCAGCAGATTCAAGTTGTAAGACTCGAGGAGGCTCTGCAGCACAGCCGAAATCGTGTTACTTAAAAAGAATTCATTCATTGAAAAGGTCTGCAAAGTGTGCCTGGTTTGCAAGCCCACTTTGTACACCTTTCAAATTAATTAATTCTTTTTAAAGGGGAACTTTCACCCCGCAATAACTTAATGTTCACTTACTGCTCACCTGGCGACTAGCTGCTTAGTAGCGCTAGTCGCCAGAAGTCTTACCCGGTTCTTCAGATATCGGCGTTTTACAGGAGCAGGAAGCACGGACGTCTCTTCACAGTGACGTCCGTGCGCCTGCGCTGTCAGTCCCTTGTGCACCGTACGGTGCACAAGGGACTGACAGCGCAGGCGCACGGACGTCACTGTGAAGAGACGTCCGTGCTTCCTGCTCCTGTAAAACGCCGATATCTGAAGAACCGGGTAAGACTTCTGGCGACTAGCGCTACTAAGCAGCTAGTCGCCAGGTGAGCAGTAAGTGAACATTAAGTTATTGCGGGGTGAAAGTTCCCCTTTAAGTACCGTGATTTTGGCTCTGCTGCAGAGCCTCCTGCTGGTCCCCGGACCGGTATCTCCTGCTGTCAGCTAGACGGTGACATCAGGAGAAGGGGAGGGAGGGGGGAACTTTGAATCCCTATATGTCTCAAACCGTAGCGGTTTGAGAGATAGGGTTTGTGGCAGTTAGTTTCATCTTTTAATCACTACCTAACTCTAAATATTTTTTAACGGACATTACTGGCCCTTTAATATGAAATGACAAGCTGTATGTGGTACCAGAAGCTCAAAAGTACGTCTACCACAATTTCCTTGTTTTTTTTTTGTTTTTGCTGTTTAACATTTTTCAATTACGACCCCTCTGTACATAAAGGTTGTAACAAATACAGACAAAGATGTTGCACTGGTTAAGCATCTGAGGCGAAAAGTTACTTGCTAAACTATGGTGCCTTTCGCATGGATAACAATCACACCATGCCTACCTACCACAGTCCATCTAGCATCCAGCAACTTTACTGCATTCCCTTAGAAACACAGTATCACAATGTTTTATTCATTTCATATTAAAAGGCAATATCCCCAGTCTCTCTAACCTTCCCCCAGCTTGGGGTACTTTCCAGTGGGCTATAGAAAGAATTCCTCCTGCCCACAAGACTTGTAGGAAAGCTGTGCTCTGTATGATGTGATTAATGTTTTTGCATTTCCTTCTAGGCCAGTGTTCTGGTGAAGGGTGTAATCCTTTGACACACAAAGGGTTAACTGGTGAGCTGGACCCAGAAGGCAGCTCTGCTACAAGTCACCAGGAGGCAGGGATAATTAATTTCTACTCCCCACAAGCTTGAGTGAGGAAAGTGGAGGCTGGAAGAGAGGGGCCAATCACAGTAAACTGAGGTGCAGTTTCATTTGATTTTTTGTGCATGATAAGTAGATCACATACTAAGAATGCATACCATTTAACTTCTAAAACCTGTGTTGCCCAATTTCTTACATGTGATATTTTCTCATTTGGGGTTTCTGCACCTGAGCATTTCATACATTTAACAGACTGAGTGCTTCCACCCTAATCTGCATCACTATATATCTATACTAGCAATGTGGGATGGATTTGCCCGTCATGTTATGTAGGGAATGTGTAATTTGTTTGCAATTAATGTTACAAAAGATACAGTGTTGGGTGTAACAGTATCACAAATGTAGACAGACATATATATTTATACACACACACACACACATGCATGCCAGTCATGGAGACACACACAAATGCACACAGTGACATTCACACACATGCAGTGTCATACATAAAGAGTGAAACACACACATACACGCAGAACATGAAGACACAGAGTATGATACACACATGTAACATACACAGTGAGACACATAGAAGCAGAAACATACACACGTATATAGAACACACATGAGTAAGGCATAATGGTGTGTAACATAGTAACATAGTAAATTAGGTTGAAAAAAGACACAAGTCCATCAAGTTCAACCTTCGCTTCATACCTCAGTAACTGAGAATTTTATAGCTTTCCTGCTACCAATTAAATTAGTCTTTATCAGACCTTCCTGATCAGCCTACTGATAAACAGTATAACTCTGTATGTTCCCTTTTGAAAGAAATGTATCTAATCTTCTCTTAAATGTATCCATTGTATCTGCCATAACTACCTCCCTGGGCAATGAATTCCACAATTTGACAGACCTTACCGTAAAAAAACCCTTCCTCTGCTGAAGTTTAAACCTCCTTTCCTCTAATCTCAAGGGGTGTCCCCTGGTCACCTGATCAGGCCTTGGAATAAATAGCTCACCGCAGAGATCCTTGTATTGACCTGTCATATACTTGTACAATGTGATAAGGTCTCCTCTTAGTCGTCTTTTCTCTACAGTAAATAAACCAAGTTTGTTTAGTCGTTCCTCATATGTCAAGTCCTCCATTCCCTTAATTAATTTTGTTGCTCTCCGCTGTACCCTCTCTAGTTCTAGTATATCCTTTTTCAGAACAGGTGCCCAAAATTGCACTGCATACTCAAGGTGAGGTCTTACCAATGATTTGTATAATGGCAAAATAATGTTATCCACTCTTGCTTCAATACCTCTTTTTATGCAAGACAGGACTTTGTTTGCCTTTGCTACTGCTGTTTGACACTGGTCACGGTTTCCAAGTTTGTAGTTGACAAGGATACCCAGGTCTTTTTCTAGCAACGAGTCACCTAAAATTATTCCATTAAGTTTATAAGTAGCCTTGGGATTGTTTCCTCCCAAATGCATGACTTTACACTTCCCCACATTAAACTTCATATTCCACATGTTTGCCCAATCTGACATTGTATGTAAGTCCCTCTGTAGAGAGAAAATATCCTGTTCTGAATTAATGACTTTGCATAATTTAGTATCATCTGCAAATATTGATATTTTGCTTTCTATATCTATTTCCAAGTCATTTATAATCATGTTAAAATCTACATGTGTAGAACCCCTAAGGAAGCGGAACGTTAGCCGCGATATGCTTAGGGTGAATCGCTAGAGCCAGACCTCGTTGTGACGAAGGTATCTCCCGGTCCCGGTCAACCGTATGGTGTTTGAATGAGTGGATCCCTGTATCTTGGCGTTTCTCTTAGATAAGAATAATATATGTCCCATACAAACGGAGAATAATATATTTTTCACACTAACGGAGGAGAACACTGTGATCAGATAACACTGTAAGAGAACGATATTGAAAGTTCCTGAGACTGGATTCTGCAGGGCGGGCAGTTCGAGGCTGTTTGGACTGGGAGATTCAATGCGCTCAAACACGAGTGATCTGGTGAGTTTGATGTACTTCTTGCAAAATAAATTTGATTTAAGATTTTACTTAGTTGTGCCTTTGTTTGCGCTCCTCATTCCAGATGTGCTATTGATTAGAGATGCACCGATACCAATTTTTTAAGACCGAGTACGAGTACCGATACTTTTTTCAAGTACTCACCGATACCAATTACCGATACCTTTTTTTTGCAGTCATTTGCCAGTTTTCTAAGTACCTATATGCTTTAGGTACTTGGAAAACTGGCAAATGACCGCAAAAAAAAGTATTGGTATTGGTGAGTACTTGAAAAAAAATATACATACACACACACACACCACCTCTTGATTCTCCCCTTTTGACTCTTTCTCCCCCTCTTGATTCCTACCTTTTGCTTCATTTTACCCCTCTTGAGCCCCCTTCTTTTGCCTTTGCTTTTTCTCTCCCTTTTGATCCCCCTCCTTCTCCTTGACTCACCCTTTTGCCTCTCTCACTCTCTCCTGATCCTTCCTCCTTTTGCTCCTTTCTTGGCCCCCCTCTATGCCTCTTTCACCACCAGCTGCCCCATCTTGCCTCCCTTACTGTCCTCTGCCGGGTGCTCACTGTTCTCTCGTGAGCCCCGGCAGAGGTCAGCGTTGGAGCGTTGCCATGGTAACCCGCGGCAACGCTCAGACGCTGCAGGAAGGAGAGAGGTGACCGGGGAGCATTGTGAGCAGCTCCCCGGGCTCCCTCTCTGCAGCACCAACCCTGACACAGGGTATCGGTGCTGGCATCGGCCGCATTTGCGCGAGTACAAGTACTCGCGCAAATGCTGGTATCGGCACCGATACCAGTATCGGTATCGGTGCAACCCTACTATTGATACAAGGGATAAGATCCTTTTTTCGTAGAGGCTGCATCAAAGGGATACATCGGGGAAACCTTGTGGAACTTTTGTTGTGGAAAGATTGCAGACCTATCATTTCATACATCCATTCCATTCAACTATCATTTCATTATATCATCCATCATTCCATTATTTCAACCATCACAATAGAGATAAGTACTTTATTATTGGATATGTGTCTGCCCCCCTCATGTAATGAGGCTTTGTGTTTATATATATATTAGTATTAAATGACTTTTCATGTGAACGTGGAGGCCACACGCTCTCCTCACATCATACAGTAGTGAAAAGGTTAATGTATAAAGTGTACTACAACTCACCCACCAGCAGGGAAGGGGATGCTGGGCCAAGAATGAGGGAGTTGTCAGGAGAACCTGCAGGCCACACACTGTCCAAGCTCCGCAGTGGTTTGCAAGCACACGAAGAAGACTGTTTCAGTGAATTAATTCCTTTTCACTAACGCGATCGTGGCTCCGTTGCAGAGCCGCCTGATGAAAGTCAGACTGGATATCCTTGCAGTCAATACAACACTAAGTTTCCTTGGCCGACCACTGCATCTACCGTTCTCAATGTTGCCTGTTTCTTTGTGCTTCTTCAAAAGAGCAAGCTTGGGCAGCACATCAGGAACCCCTGTCTGCCTTGAACTTTCTGCATGGGAGAGACCTCATTGATGCAATATAACTACCTTTTGTCTTTTTGCTATGCTCATTCTTGCCATGGTGTATGACTTTTGCCATTAAACTGTTTTCAGCAACCTCACTTTGTTAGCCAAGTTTGGCTTTACCTCACTATGATGTATTCCTCCTGCACAGCTGTTTCAGATAATGATTGTGTTTCAACCTACATACTAAATTGATCATCATTAGCACCTGTTCGGTAATAATTGTTTAATCATATACCTACCTACATGCTTACAAAATCCTTGACTTTGAGCAAGTGTACCTGGAAGAATTTATGCTGTTTTGAAGGCTAAGTCACACAAAGAAAAGTGAACGGGAAGAGAAAGACTTTAAGGGGATTCCTCTGCCCAAGAACATTACCACAAAAGGTTTCTTTGGGTGGGAGACCTGTGTTTCATATGGACTAAACAGAAAAGGATTGAACAGGTAAAGAACACTATAATACTATTTTCTTCAACGTCCAATATGGAACACCAGTACCATGGGGATATACCAACACCAAGCTCTCAGAGGTGGGAAAAGAGAAAGGACCTCACGCCTGTCCCCATCATACACGAGTTCCCTAGGACTATCCAGCATCTGAAAAACCCAAGAAACAAGCGCCACCTGACACTGAAAGTGATAATACCTATATTAAAGGGATTGTAATGTCCCAAAAAAAGTATCTTCTAAATGGTAGCTGCAATAAAAAAAACATGTAATGCGCTTAATCCTTTCTCTCAAACCATAATGGTTTGAGAGATGTAAGAAAATAAAGCCCTCCGCTCCCTCCCCCTTCTCATGCGTCCGCTGTACAGCGGACATCATGAGATTCTGCTTCCGGGACCAGAAGGTAGCTGTTCAGGAGCGCTGTCATCTAGATGTCTAAGTATAATTACTTCAATGGAATGGTCAACAACATGTGCTTGCAAGCCAGGCACACGTTGTAGACCATACCGATGAAGTAATTATACTTAGATATCCCGATGACAGCGCTCCTAAAGAGCCGCCTACAGTCCGGCGACCGGATTCTGCCTCTGACAGCTTTACAGCTCGTCAGGCAGAAAGGGAAGGGAACGGAGGACTTTATTTTCTTATATCTCTCAAACCATAACTGTATGAGAGAAAGGATTAAGTGCATTAAGTATTTTTTTTATTGCAGCTACCATTTAGAAGATACTTTTTTGCGACTTTACTATGCCTTTAAAGTTGATGTTCGAGTCTTCTTTTATCACAGTCTCCCTTTGAGGCCTAAGCGATCCCGAGCTCTTACCTCTGTATGGCCGCCGGCTGGCATGGCCTCTGGCCACTTCCTCATTGCTAAAGTCATGTTTCAGGCACTGGCACGGATGCCTGTTTATGGGCCTATTCTGGTGGGCCTAATTGGGTCCCGCCTCCTTCTGCTGCTTTATAAACCTCATTGAGGCTAGGACTTGTTGCCCTTTCGTGGTGTATCTGTGCATTTCTTCAGTGTTGCTCTCATCTGACCCTTGCTTGGCTGCCATGTTTTCTCCTAATCGATTCTGTAGCTTTGTTTGACTACCTGATCTGTGTATGACCCTGGCTTGTCCGACTACCCGCTCTGTTTTGACCTTGGCTGTGAAAATACTGTTTACTTTCAAATAAAGACTGCTACAAAACATGTGTGGTTATTCCTAGATTGAGCTGGTAGGCTTAATCCTTTGAGTGCCAGAGGGACCATAAAGATGCGCCATATAATGACGCGCGACATAAGAAATGTGGCATATAATGAACTTCGACAAAAGAAATGCTCCATACAGTGACGCACGACATAAGAAATGCGCCATTTAAAGGCACGCTTTATGCGACTCGACATATGAAAAGGATACCGTGGCTGACTACCCGATTTGGCTCTTAACTGTGGCTTGTCTAACCTGCTCTCTGTGCTGATCTTCACTCCAGTCTGACTACCACCTGTCTGGGCTAGTTGACTGCACTCTCCATTGGTGTAGTGCAACTGCTACCTCCATGGTAGAGTTGCTGGTTGACTCTCGTTCCATTGCCTCCGTCCTGTGCCACTGTATCAGTTACCTCCTGGGCCTGTTGCGTAACCCTCTGCTCTGTAGCCTACATAAAGTATTGCCTTCACATACTTACCAGTGTTGCGGCTGGCTACGTTCCACTCTCTTGCCTCTGCCCTTTGCCTACCTAGTAGACAGGTTCTGTGACTCTTTCGGAGTACTAGTTACTCTCTGTCTCGCTCCTCCTACCACTCCGTGGTAGAGTCACTACTTCGAGACTTCTGTCTGCCTGTCTCATGTCTGGGAGTTTAGCTGTCATTCCAGTGATCAGGTTTCCTGGTGTTCCAGGTTTCCATTTGCTAGGTACAGAACCAAGCCTGGTTCTGCTCCCATCTATCTCTATAGGCTGTTGAGAACTGGTTACAGTTCAGTGTCAATCCTTGGGAAGTGCACTAGGCACTGTCCTCACGCCTGTTCCTACTAAAGTTGGGGAAGTGCTTACTCTTGCTTATCTTAATAAACTGCTTAAACTTCACTGTACCTGTGTTGTGTGTAGTTTTTACTCTGGTGTCCGTGACATCTTCACTTTTTTAGTAACACATAGCGCTATATTTAATTACTTACAGATTTTGTAGTTCAAGCGCTCTTGAATCCAAAAGGATCACCCTCCCACCTCTTTCCCTGTATCACTGAGCCTCTCAGTCTGGTCCGGATGGACCGTGGCAAGGGACAATCTTCAGTAAGCAAAAGGAAAATCCTGCCCTCCTTGTTCAAGGGGGGCAGGGTTTTCTGTATATTTACTGAATGAAGAATGTCCCTTGCTGCACCCATCCGGTCCCACGACCGAATCCAGATGTAAGGGGAGGCAGGATCCTTTCAATTAATGATATATAGTGCTATGTACTAAAAAAAAATTAAAGAAGACTCAGTAATACCTCTAATAAGGTTGATGTTCATCACTTTAACTTATACTGCACACAGAAACAAGAGCCAACAAGGCTCACTAACTAATGAACAAAAAAAAATTGGCAAAAAAAAAAAAAAAAATTGTGTGGATCCCTAGACAGGGAGTATCGGCTGCAGGACCTTCCATCCAAAGCTGGCCTCAGCCGAGGCCAGAACGTCAACATATTTGTGTAGGCCCAAAAAGCACCCCCCAGACTTAGTGGAGTATGCTGTAATGTTAAAGGGAATAGGTTTCTTCTGAATATCATTTCTGGAGTATGGTAGCCTTGATCCATGAGGCAATGGTGACCTAAAAAGCTGCCTGACCAGCTCTGGGGCCCTCTGGAATGACAAAAACATATTTAGCCTTGCGAAAAGGCTTAGTACGATGCAGCCCATCACATCCAACAAATGGAGATCTTTCACTGTAGTGGATGTAGAGTCAGGTCAAAAGGAAGGCACAACAATCTCCTGATTGATGTGAAACTCCGAAACCACCTTGGGAAAAAACTCCTGGGAAGTGCAAAGTACCACTTTATCCTGATGACAGGGCTTGTAACTCGGCAACTTATTGTACCAAGACCACTGCCAAAAGGAAAACCGTCATAAGCATTAACAGACGCAAGGAGATTATAGCAAGAGGTTCAAAGGCAGGCCTCTGAGAAAAAAAAAACAAGACCTGGTTGAGATCCCACAGGGGAGTGGGATCCTTAAGGGCAGGAATGAGCCACCCCTTCAAGGAACACTTTGATGTCTGGGATGATGGCAATACATCTCTGAAATAGCACAGAAAACGCCTAGATCTGAACCGTAAGGTATCTCAAACTGAGTCTCTTGTTCACCCCATATGGAGGAAAAGCAACACCAAGGGAAGATCAAAAGTCTGAGAAGTCACACTTGTCCGCACACCATTTATGAAAGACAAACCATACTCTATGGTATGCCTTAGAAGAAACAGGCTCTGTGGCCTGTATCATGGTGGATATGACCTCTGTGGTGGAGCCTTTCCACTTCAGGATGTTGTCTTCAACAGCCATGCCATCAAAGCCAGCTTCTCCACATCCTCATGCTACAGATGACCCTGGAGCAACAGATTCGCTCTGGAAGGAAGGCAGAGGGGTCCTGAACAGAGAGACTGACCAGGTGCACAAACCACGCCCTTTTGGGCCAGTAGGGGAGTGATTAGAACAGCAGACGCCCCGTACATCCTGATTTTCCGGATCACCCCAGGAATGAGAGGAATAGGGGAAAGCACATATGAGAGGTGGAAGCTCCATGGTATTGACATCACATTCGTGGCAAAAGCCAGAGGATCGCTCATCTGAGAGCAGAACATGGGAACCTTCCTGTTCTCCATCATGGCAATAAGGTCTATTGTTGGTACACCCCACTGTTGGACAATCAGGTAGAATGCCTCCTGATTGAGTTTCCACTCTCCTGGCTCGAAGTCTTGGTGACTCAGAAAGTCGTCCAGAATGTTTTCTACCCCTGGAATGTGAACAGCTTGTATGGTCGGAACGTAGGCCTCTGCCCAACAGAGAATACTCTTTTGCATCTGCCAAGGGGCCACACAGCATGTACCACCCTGGCATTGTGTGTCTGCACTCTCACCAGCTTCCCGAAAGAAAGGGGGGGGGGGGTGTTTTCAGTGAATGAGGGCCAGAGAGATCGCTCAGAGTTCCAAGACATTGACAGACAACAAGCTCTCGTCCTGACCAATTCCTGAGAACAGCCTTCTGCATCTCTCTAGTTTGGAACGGAGAGTAAGGAATGGCATCCAGGATTGACACCAGTTGACCCAACACAGTCATGGTGGTCCCACGACATATCCCAAGACACAAGCAGAATCTTCTCCTCTGGGAGGATAACTTCCCCTGGCGGATATTGAACCTCATCCTCAGGAGAATCAGAACCAGGGAGGGAATGAGAGAGGACTTCTGCCGATTCAGAATCCACCCATGGTGGACAAGAATGCGGGTGTAGTCCTGAACGTGGTGAGCTCAGGAGTTCTTCTGATGGAATCTTGTTAAGGAGATTGTCCATGTAAGGCATCAAAGAGATGCCTTTACCATGGACGATGGCCTCCATGATCCTTGTGAAGACACATGGTAATGAAGCCAGGCTAAACATCAGTGTTGTAACTGGTAATGATTGGAGCCAAAAGCAAAACACAGGTAGTGTTGGCTGTCCAGGTAAATTTTGTTGCTATGACAGAACGCAAACATTCCATCTTGATGCATGTAGCAACCACATGCCTGTTCAAGCATTTGAGGTACAGGATGGGGTGGAAGCCGGCATCCTTCTTTAGGACCACAAACAGGTTGGAATAGAAACCTGAAAAGTGGTCGGGGCTGGGACTGGCACCAGAACCTGTTTTTTCACATTGCCTCCTGGAACAGCCTTGCCTTGTCTGGCTATTTCAGAACCCTTGACAAAAAGAACAGATATGGAGGAAGGTGTCATGTCAAAGCATGACTTGGCCTTTGTAGGCCTCTGGTATGTATAAGTCGTTTGTTTATTTTTGTATTTCTATGTTATTCAGAGTGCACCAGTCCTAGGCCATAAAACTGAATGAGTAGATAACAATCACCAGAAGAGGACATAGACTGCCATAAAATGCACTGAAAGATCTGCTCTGATGGAGGTAACACCCAGGGTGTTTGGCCTCTTATAAGTAACTGTGGACTCTTATTTAATAATGGTCTCGGATAAAAAAGGGGGAATTTCTTTGTAACAACTGGAAGGGGAAATTTTGCCATCTGAAGTTCCCACAAGGTAATTGTATGTAGGGATTTCTTGTGTTTTTTCCCTTTTATTTTATTAACTGTTTTGCCAAGGTGTAATCTTTATTTCTGTATGTCCTTTATTTCTGTATTTTTGCACCCAGCACTGTGAAGCCTTTTTTCAGATTAAATGTTCAATTAATCAGCTCTTGTCTCTGTTCTCTAATATGAACTCACTACTCTGAAGGAAGTTCACTTATAACACGCTACAAATAGGGTTAATTCTATATGTCTGATTATTAAGGTGATTTTATACTGTAATTCTGTTGTGTTTGGGGTAACCTAAGACACCTA
The DNA here is from genome assembly GCA_037306005.1 of Rhinophrynus dorsalis. Lineage (NCBI taxonomy): Eukaryota > Metazoa > Chordata > Amphibia > Anura > Rhinophrynidae > Rhinophrynus > Rhinophrynus dorsalis. Next base: position 266,036,239 of record CM074724.1, on the reverse strand, counting down.
GATATAAAATCTTGGTGGTGGCAGCAAATTGTAGTACTGGGGTGATAGTGCAGGAGGGATTTCAGGGGTTAATTTGGTGGTTGCTAGGAACAGTAACAGGGATCTGGTGTTGTTAACCTTGTCACTCCCACACTCTCCCCACTGTCTCAGCAAGGCCTATAGCCCCCACTTGTGACAGAAGGGATATGAAATCTATGCAGAACCCTTCTGAGATTACCCTCAAAACCCACTGGTCCATCACTGAAGGTGCCCAGGCATCTCAAAAAAGTGGAGATGACCCCCAACAAGCAACAATGCACCAGGATTCTGTGAGTCATATGGAAGAGTGTTTGTCAGACTCCTAATCTAAAGGTGTTGAAGGTGAAACACCAGTCCTTACCTATCTCATTCTCTTAATTTGCCACAAGTATAGTGGGGGGCACGTCAGGCATTTTTATTCTGACAATGCTGGCATACTTTAATGCCCATGCATAAGATGTGTTTCACCTATCTTAGTTATTTTTCAAATCATTGATCATTTTTTAATCCTAGGCTTTTGTCCTGACTTATGTGATGCCAAGATTTTTTGAGACTCCCATGATGCTTGTGGCAAATTAAGGCAATGATATAGCTATGGACTGGTGTTTCACTTTGGACACCTTCAGATTAGGAGCTCCCTACTTGCATAGTGCGGTATTGGTCCCCTGGCATCACAAAGAACATTATTTATAGTGCCAATACTTCTAGGCATTTGAGATCGCAATAAAATCTTTTGTTTTGCAGAGATTAACTCGTCCTTATGGGAGGCCAAGACCTATGGGACTTTCACTCTACCTGTGGTGATGCAATATAGCTGATATTGTCACTTCTATTTTTAACACTTAGTAATTGAAAATTCTCACCTATATCGCAGGATATCAGTCTGCCAGTATTTCCCATATAACACTGGGAAGGATATGAATATTAGGCATATGCCAGTGAATCAATACATAAATGCCAATGCTTTTCATCTTGGACCTATGTATAGGTTATGCACTTGGTATTGGAGGGATAGAGAGAGGGTTAAATCTGTACATCTGTCAGGACAATTTGGCTTATGTTTTAAGTGTTCTTTTATGTTTTTTTGCAATAAAAATTATGTTTTAATACTTTCTCCAGACATGACACTTTAATAAAAACTGTTTTCTTTGCACTCATCAATCATTATGTGTCCTCATCGAAAGATCTATTACCCCTTTTTTTGGTTATAAGTATTAAGTGTGGTAGACAGAGGTGCACAGGTGCAAAAGAGACGAGTATACTGGGTAATAAGCAACTGTGATTATTATAAAAGGTCAGTGCCCTAATATATTTTTTATTCTTGTACTGAATACTCTTACAACCAGAAGCATCACTGATGATCTGTTTCAGTTCAGCACAAAAAGGGACTTACCCTGAAATGGCAAAGAAACCAGTGACTTTTTAGAATATTTGTCCATAGACCAAATCTTGAGCCACATGGTGCAGCTCGCAGCAACTGAAAAAGCTGAAGCCTTGGAGGATAATCTGACAGAGTCAAACAGCACCTCAGAAACATAACTGTTGGCCTCAAGAACCAGTAAGTCTTCCTTGGCCACATCAGCACAGACAAAGTCCACAAGTTACTCACCCTAAGCAGCAACTGCCCTGGTGACCCAGACAGAAGCAAATATAGACCTTAGGGTTGCATCAGTGGCAGCGAAGGAGGCCTTGAGAACAGAGACCAGCTTCTTATCCACCGGCTTCTTTAGGCCCACTGCATCAGGCAGCGGAAAAACGGTAGTCTTTGCCAGCCATGAAATGTTGGGGGGGGAGGTAGCCATAGCCGAAAATGGGTACAGTTTCGAAAAGCGTTAATTGAGGAAAAGCAGTTTATTAGGAGTTTTCCACTCATCTACTAGGATCTGGTCAAGAGTGTTATTGGGTGGAAAGAAGGGAGAAGACTTCTTACGCCTCTGAAAAACATAAGCAAGAGAGAGGTAAAATGGCCACTGTAAAACTGTCAGTCAATCGGAAAAAAGCCCGTATTCTGGAAAAAATAATCTTCCTTGTTGCTATTGCTCAGCAATGTCTACAACTCCATTTGTGGTTTGTCACAAATGCCCTTGACACTCAGAAAGTAGACTGTATGATAGGACACGAGGAGACAAGAAGATAGAGCCTTCTCTGATTGTTGTATCTTAAAAGGTTGCAAAGATATGTCCCTAAGAAGTTGTTCCCATAGAAGTAAATGAAGCAAAGATGGTGGCGGAATGGGCTCCTGTGCACTGGACCCTTTATGAATGGAATTCAGACTAAAGTAAAAAGATAGCCAAGAGACCAAAGACCCCCAGAAAACCTCTGGGGGGTATATCTGAATTAGTATGATAATATTTAGGGGAATGTTAACCAGGTGCCGACATAACATACCCATAGACAGAGCTGGAAAGTATCTGCAGTATTCCACTTTAGATCTTTTAAAGTATATTACAGGGCATTACCATTGGCTGGAGGCAGAAGGTCCTGAAAGCCCACTGAAGGAAGAGGGCGGCAAATGTAAGCATGTCGCCTGCAGAGAAGATTTACCCAGATGAAGTTTGCCTTCTCTGCTTTTGCCTACAACGGGGACCTCAGTGGAGCACAGTAAGCTTTATTATGAAAGTGGATAGCGCCGGGGGAGGGAGGGAAGGGATCGACAGCATTAAATTTTTTTTAGCAAAAGGGAAAACAAGGGTACGTATTATACATAGGCACTCTTGTTTTCCCCTAAATCTTGGGTATAATATACACCTGCATATTTAAAAAAGAAATTAAATGCCCCCTGTCCCATATCTTAAAACTTTATAGTGTGAGAGGTATTAGGTGTGCAAGTTCCCCGTTCCCTCCCCTTTTCCTGACATCAGCACTCTAGCTGACTGCAGGGGAATCCTGTCCACAAACAAGAGGAGGTTCCTCACCAGAGCCGAGATCACATTATTGAAGAAGAAATCCTTCACTGGAATGGTATACAAAGTGTGCTTGTAAACCAAGCACACTTTGTAGACCGTTCCAGTAAAGGATTTCTTCTTCATTAATGTGATCTCGGCTCTGCTAAAGAGCCTCCGCCAGTCCCAGGACCGGATTCCCCTGCAGTCAGCTACAGCGCTGACGTCAGGGGAGGGAGAAATTTCACAGCGAATATCTCTCAAACCATAAAGGTTTGAGAGATGGGACTGGGGGCATTTAATTTCTTCTTAAATGCCTACAAGATTAAAATTTGTACAACTGAAGTACTACTATCCCTTTAAATTTGTATGTGGAAATAAAATACTTAGGTCTATTTTTAAATCGTTTATTCAGTAAAACAAAGAGGTAGCAGTAGGTCATCAAGTCACCAAACCTGCTCAACCCCTAATCCTGCCCCCAGTATCATCAGTCAAAATAAAAATGTCCCCTCTTTGCCCATTTGAGCTTGTTGGGCCTATGTTCTCCTGTTTCTTCCTCACAATCACAATAAGGAAGAGAGAGGCAGATAACACTGACAAAGGAAATGTATATTTACGTAGCCTTTGTCATGTGGCTCCACTGCCACGTGATAGCTGTAGCTTTGGCATGATCACAGCACACCCTGAGGCGCACTAAGATCATTAACCCCTTAAAGGACCAAGGACGTACATGTACATCATGGGGTGAACGTGCCTAAAGTACCCATGACGTATATGTATTTCATGGTATTCAGAGGTCCCTGCGTGGCTGCACGCTGTTCGGGGACCTCTGATTCCTATAAGGCAAAACAAAAAATGCTCCATGGTCTTTAAGTGCCGGTCGTGCACAAGCATAGCTGGTCCTTAAGGGGTTAAGCCTTGAAGTGCCAGGACAGTCATTTGTCCCTAAAGGACATATTCCTCCAACAGGCCTGGCAGGTCACCTGTCATTAACTGGTTAAGGATCTCACTGTGTAAAATAATCAACACCTTCTTTTAATAAAACTTCCATTTACTTTTAATTTCAGCAAAAAATCCTGAAGGCCACTATGAATCCATTCTATTGGGGCTTGTTCACCAAACTGAATAATTTAATTGTACTGAATTCCATGGCCATGGAGGCAGACCAGATTCTTTGTTACACAGTTACAGGGTCTAAAACTCCTCACACTGAAGGATACCTGGTACGACAGACTTCCCCTGCAGTCAAGGTTATTTCTTGCAGTTGGTTAAAGGGGATGTATCACCTTACTAAATGTTTGCCTTAATCTCTTTCTTTTAGCTACTCTAACAATGCGGTGTTGTTTTTGTTTTGTTTTTTTTTAAAAACACGTTATAGAAATGAAGTTTGACAGCTTAGTTTTTCCCCGTCTTCTCCTCATTCTGATCAGCACAACGCGTGCCAACAAGCATACAGGAGAGATCCTTCTCCACGCTGGTCTGTATGTAAACTGCAGCACTCTCATTGGCTACATATCGATCTCTGCCAATGAGAGTGCTCCAGCTTACAGACAGACCAGCGTGGAGGAGGATTTCTCATGTATTCTTGTCGGCATGCGTGGTGCAGATCAGAATGAGAAGAGGTCACAAAGAAAAACTAAGCTGCACTTCTATAACGTTTAAAAAAAAAAAAAAAAAAACAGCATTGTTACAGTAGCTAAAAGAAAGACATTGAGGAAATTTTTACTGACTTTGAAGCTAAACTATTGGCCATGAATCAGTTAAACTATGTTTCTGTTCCTGTGTCAGTTCCTTGTGACCTTAGGCAAGTCACTTTATCTCCCTATGCATCAGAAACCATGGCTTAGATTGTAAATTATTTGGGGCAAGGATTCACCATGCTTCAAAACAATGTACACAGCTCAGTAGCATGATATTAAAATATATATGTGTATTAGTGTTCCTTTAGACACAGATTAGAGAATCGAAAAGACTGAGCTTCTGTTTGAAGAAACAAACACCTAAATGTCATTGGTTAATATCCAATTAACTATCATGTTCTTACAGCTACCGTTAGTAACATTTTTAGTTAGATCCCTAAAATATACTACATTTTAAAGAGTTTGTAGTTTGTCCTATTCAAAAACAATTTTGGTTAATTGTTTGTAAACCAATAAAAGCTAAAGAACTTACTGAAGTTAGTGCCCACTTATTTTATATTAAAAAAACTAGGTTAAAGCCCGTCGTTCGACGGGATGTAGGTCATGCAGAAGCGTTTGTAGGATAGAAATAAAACAAATATCCTCCCAGGGCAAGGGACGCCTTTTTTTTTTTTTTTTTTTTTTTTTTTTTTGCATTTTTACATTTTTTTTTTTGCATTTTCTTTCTTTCTTTTTTTTTTTTTTTTTTTTCCCCTAAATAAATACAGGTTTAGGTGTTTCTCCTCTCTCTTACACTCTCCCCTTTCTGGTGTTTCTCCTCTCTTACACTCTCCCCTTGCTGGTGTTTATCTTCTCTCTTACACTCTCCCTTGCTGGTGTCTCTCTTCTCTCTTACACTCTCCTCTTGCTGGTGTTTCTCTTCTCTCTTACACTGTCCCCTTGCTGGTGTTTATCTTCTCTGTTACACTCTCCCCTTGCTGGTATTTCTCCTCTCTCTTACACTCTCCCCTTGCTGGTGTATGTCTTCTCTCTCTCTTACACTCTCCCCTTGCTGGTGTTTATCTTCTCTCTTACACTCTCCCCTTGCTGGTGTTTCTCCTCTCTCTTACACTCTCCCCTTGCTGGTGTATGTCTTCTCTCTTACACTCTCCCTTGCTGGTGTCTCTCTTCTCTCTTACACTCTCCTCTTGCTGGTGTATATCCTCTCTCTTACACTCTCCCTTGCTGGTGTTTCTCCGCTCTTACACTCTCCCCTTGCTGGTGTTTCTCCTCTCTCTTACACTCTCCCGTTTCTGGTGTTTCTCCTCTCCTACACTCTCCCCTTGCTGGTGTTTATCTTCTCACTTACACTCTCCCTTGCTGGTGTCTCTCTTCTCTCTTACACTCTCCCCTTGCTGGTGTATGTCTTCTCTTTTATACTCTCCCCTTGCTGGTGTTTATCTTCTCTCTTACACTCTCCTCTTGCTGGTGTTTCTCTTCTCTCTTACACTCTCCCTTGCGGGTGTTTCTCCTCTCTTACACTCTCCCCTTGCTGGTGTTTCTCTTCTCTCTTACACTCTCCTCTTGCTGGTGTTTCTCTTCTCTCTTACACTGTCCCCTTGCTGGTGTTTATCTTCTCTGTTACACTCTCCCCTTGCTGGTATTTCTCCTCTCTCTTACACTCTCCCCTTGCTGGTGTATGTCTTCTCTCTCTCTTACACTCTCCCCTTGCTGGTGTTTATCTTCTCTCTTACACTCTCCCCTTGCTGGTGTTTCTCCTCTCTCTTACACTCTCCCCTTGCTGGTGTATGTCTTCTCTCTCTCTTACACTCTCCCCTTGCTGGTGTTTATCTTCTCTCTTACACTCTCCCCTTGCTGGTGTTTCTCCTCTCTCTTACACTCTCCCCTTGCTGGTGTATGTCTTCTCTCTTACACTCTCCCCTTGCTGGTGTCTATTCTCTCTTACCCCCCCCTTGCTGTTGTTTCTCTTCTCTCTTACACTGTCCCCTTGCTGGTGTTTCTCCTCTTTCTTACACTCTCCCCTTGCTTGCTGGTGTTTCTCTTCTCTCTCCCCTGCCTTTATATACAGGACCCTTTGCCTTTATCCTATACCATGCAAAGTCGGTTTTTGGCACTCATATGTTATATATATTTTTTTTTAATTAACGTCTTTGTCTCTGATGTCTCTCACACTCTGCCCTCGCAACATACACGGCGCAAGTGGATGCCTGTCAGTTATGCGCGTCCACATGCTGAGAGGGCTCGCACCGTGCATGTGGACGCGCAAAAGTGTCAGGCAGCAGGTGTGGATGCGCATAACTGACAGGCAGCCAGTCTCGAGGGCAGAGTGTGAGAGACACCAGCTGCCAGTCCTCTGAGCTGTACCAGCCTTCTGACCTTGCATGTGGACGCCAGGAAGAGTATAACTGACAGGCACCCGCAAGCGCGAGCACAGTGCAAGCGGGTTCCTGTGAAAAACGCATCCATAGTTACCATAGATGGTGCGGGGGGAGCAAGTCACGTGGTGTCTGTCTCTGTGAGTTTGTGCTTTGTGCTACGCTCACAGGGAGAGACGCATTCTAAGACTTTATGGTATAGGAGGAGGATGATTGTACCTTGTGAGGTCATTCACAGGCAATACAGCACTAGCACTTCTTAGTGGTTCAAGGTGTTAACATTGTATTGTGAATTCGCTGGTCCTCAAGGGTTTAACTCTTTGAGTGCCAGAGTGATACACCACACATTGCACTCAAATGGTTAATAGGATTCAGGGAAACCTGCAAAAGGCAGTAATAGAAGCTCTGAGACATGGACCAAATCTAATAATATGGACCAAATACCTCAGAAAATAAATTAACTGTTTGTATAGATGCTAGCATGCATGCAGTACAGCGTATTAAATAGTATACAACCCCGGTTCATTAGTGTTACTTTAAAACACCCGTGTTTGCACAGAACAAAATATCTGGACTCAAGACCTGTGGTCCCTGGGCAGTTTTGGGAACCCCTTGTATAAATAAAGCCACGCTGCTCCCACTAACAAAACAGAAAAGTGTTGGCTGCAGACTGCAACATCAGAATACATAACGTTCTGAGCTAGAAGGGTCTCCAACGTATTTACTCTGGGACACAAATGTTTAACTGTAGGTGAGCGTTCTAGTTAAGTAGCGACGGTTATTACACGATTAGATGACTAACACTGCAGATATAAAGTTGATGGGTACCACAGTAAAAGAATAATAATTTGAACGTGTAGATAATTAACCAAATCGCTTCAAAAACGTTACTCAAGCACTAAGATCATCTTGAGGTCTCATAAGTTTCCACAATTTACATAGTCACCCACTATTTGACCGCTGCTATACAACAATAAGCAGGCAACAGCTCATTGTGAAACGACCATTTGACCGCCACCACGCAATGACGTCACTTACCAGTGCGAACACACTTAACAGCTCCCAAGACCCTCATCGCGCCAACTGAATTACAACCCCTTGGACTCTAACGCGAAACGTATTTTCCTACATCATCATTGGTTTAAAGAGATGTAACTCATCCGTTTGCTTAAATTGTATTGGCTGTTCGGCTTGTCTATTTTTAACGGTGTCAAAGTACAGTGTATTGCAGACAATAGTAACTAGCCTTTAAGAAGGAAAAAGTGCAGTCTGGGGTCTGAAGTGTGTGGGTGTGTTGCTATAGCTCGTTTATATATATTTTTACTAGCTTGTAAACTGAGGAAATATATATATTCTTAGTGACAATAGCAAGGTTGTGTATAATTCTTCATCATGTATTTATTGAGTAGTGTTTTAACCATTTGAGCGCCAGAGACGTGTCCACTCCCCCTAAGTCGCTCAGAGCGTTAACCCATACCTTCCTACGTAACGAGCACCCAGTAAGGGACAAGTGTTGATAGTTCGTGTTGTTGGGGACGTGCCAGGCGTACAGGGTACTAATAATAATTTTTATTTCTTTACCTTTTGAAACCTCTACGTGTAATTGAATGATTCAGAGCGAGACTAAATACATTATTTACATACTAGTTGAACAACCCGTGACACGGGCCACAGTGCCACTGCAACCAGGTCGCGGGGCAGTCACGCGCATACCTCCCAACATTTCAAATTGCCAAAGCGGGACACTTGTGTGGCTGGTAGGCGGGGCACTACTGAGAATTTTGAGGCTATTTCATTATCTATTGACACCTTCTTGTCTGACCTAATAAATTACTTATAACAAAGACCAAAGTATTTTATTTACACAGACTAAATTTATAAACACATATACTGATGTTTAAACAAACAGTAATGTGAGTTTTATTGCTGTGGAGCAAGGTGATACACTTATATACACACCACACAGTCTGATGTCTCTAAAAAGAGGGACATCAGGGTGCTACAGAGGGATTTGGGTCTTAAAGAGGGACACTTGGGAGGTATGCACGCGCAGTAGAGACTGCCCACGCTACGGCTGATACAGTGCTGGACTGTATCAGCCGCGGCGCGGGCAATCTCTACTGTGCATGACTGCAGCACGCGCAGCAGTGTCTACTGCGCATGTGGCGGGGTTACACACAATTTAACAAATTATTATATAGGATACTGATTTGTAAACACATATACTGAAATATTAACAAGCAATGTGATACATTATTTACACATACCATACCACACATTGTGAGCTTCTAAAAGGAGGGACCCCAGGGTGGGAGAGAGACAGAGGGACTGGGGTCTTAAAGAGGGAGACTTGGGAGTTATGGCTTAACACTCTGGGTGTCAGGGTTTCTAATAATAGAGAAGATGCCCCTTTTGTTCTCAAGGTTTGCTGTGGTATAGTGCTCATAAATACCAAAAATCTCACTATAGTAAACCACATCTATAGTATAATAACAATTGTGTGCGGATCACACAAACACCTCCCAAGTGCCCTTTAGGAGGGACAATCCATCTTTGAGACCCAAATCCCTCTTCCCCACCCTGATGCCCCCCTTTTCAGGAGATCAGACTGTGCGTGGTATATATAAGTGTATCACATTGCTCCACAGCAATAAAACTCACATTGTTTGTTTAACCCCTTCGCGTCCACTGACGTTCCAGGACCGTCACGGCTGTCCAGCACTTAAGGACCAGTGACGGTCCTGGCAAATCACGTACTTTTTACTCACAGCGCTCCTGCAGTAGCAATGTGAGTAATAGCAGGGACTGAAATAGATTGCTCCAAGACCAGAGCGATCTCTTTCAGTCCCCCATTCGGCATGCCGGCACACGTGATCAGCTACATGGGCCGGCACATTAAACTTTTCTATCTGGTCCTTAAAAGGACCACACACATCAGGACCGCTGGTCCTTAAGGATTTAAACTTCAGTTTATGTGTTTATAAATTAGTCTGTAATCCCTTAACGACCGGCCAATCGGCGCTGTCAGTTAAGGACCACGGAGCTTTTTTTTTTCGTTCTTCTGTTTCCAGACTCCCCGAACGGCGTGCAGCTGCGGGGGGAGTTCGGAATTCCATGACGGTCATAGCACGTCATGGGTCGTTCAGTCAGATTGACCCTTAACATACTATAACCGTCAAGGGTCGTTAAGGGGTTAAATAAAATACTTTGTTCGTGCTCTAAATCACGTATTCAGTTACACCACAAGGTATCAGAAGGTCATAAAATGACCTAAAAATTATTGATAATGCATCGCCCACCAGCCACACCCCCAACAACACTGCCTAAAACAAAAGTGTCCCTCTTTGACCATTTGAAATGTTATGAGGTATGCATAAACAATAACATCAACATAGACATGCAGATTCCCAGCCCCGTAGCTGGGAAAAAGAAAGAAAAATAAAAATACTTTTTAACGCACAAGATGGTGATGTGTTAACTTAACTGAACTTGTTTGGGATACACTTTGTGAAAGAAAATTAAAACCTAACTTTTATTAATAAAAAATAAGATTTAAAAAAGAATACTTTCATGTTGTGTAGAGGAATGGATAATCGCTGGACCAGTGCGTTAACCACAAAATTATAGGACATATATAATTATTTACCCCTATAAGAGAGGGAAACAGATTCTTCCTAAAAAGCATAAAAAACAGATTGCTAATCTTCTGACTAGAGCAATTCCAGTGACACAATAAAAAAATAAAGTTAATGTAAGAGAAAATAAAGGGTGACAAAATACACAGTTTTGATGTACCAGGAGACATTTATATTACACTGTTTGGCAGGTAACTCCTAGCCAAATATTGGAACACATCTTTGTTATCTAACTAGGTCCAGAGAACTCCTAGGGCAAAAGTGCTGGATTCTCATAAAATGGTACACCACATAAAAATGAGAAAGACAATTTTGGCTGTATAAATCTGTAGTAGCACTGAGGATCAGACAAGAGTCAGATTAATGCCCCGATTTGAGAGTGATTAAATACAAAGAGTGGGAAATTAATAAAAACTTGAGTGTTATAGGATCAAAAATGGTGGTCTCAAAAGGTTGAGAGTAAACCCTCAAAAGAGTTTTTCAAAAGACTATAGTATACATCATCATTACCATCAAACTGCCTGATGTGCATTTTAACTAACTGGCTTTCTCAGTCTTGCAAATGAGGCAGAATGGATGCTTGCTCCTGATAAAGCCTGTTGGTGAAACGCATGTCAGTGTTTTACTGCGGCACTCTATAATAAAAACAGAAATGTTAACAAGAATAGATTAGACCTTGACACTTTTGGGCTAACTTCAATCTATGCTGTTATTTTGTCAGTCATTAAACTCCATATGACCACATATGATATGGAGTGCCGTTAGTTTCTTTTACCGATGTAGTCGCCACTATGCATTGGGGATAGCAAAATTAGGATCTATAGCTGAAGATCTACTCCGTTACGTTGGGATATGATTTAGCTTGCAACTAGCTTTGATTTCATTTACTTTTTGTTGTTGTATCAACTTAAACATATGCATTTAGAGGCGTACGTGACTCATTAGGGCTGTGTTTTTTCAGAGCTCCTTTCTGCGTTACTTTTCTGAAGAAACAGGGGTTCATAAACACATCCCTTTATCTATTCCTTGCATGTTACTAAGGAGAGAAAGGTGGTAAACGGGTTAATAAACACATCCCCTTATCTCTTTGGTGTTATTAAAGAGATAGGTGGTATAGAAATTCCTCTGTTTATATATAGTTTCCCCAATGCACTGTGGCGCTCATTTTGGTTTTTAATTTGATTTTTAGTGAGTAATGATATTAATAAAAGTTATGTTTTAGTACTTTCACCACAAGCGATAGAAGTCTTTAAAACTTTTTTTGTGACTTTATCACTATTTGTGCCCTATTAAATCTATAAATTTCCCCTTTTTTTCTTTTTTGTGTTTTATGTATTTCTGCTTGTTTAGAAGAAATTTTCTGCAAACTAAATTGGGAGAAAAAAGTATGTAAGATCAATGGAGACCACCTATATCACTTACATTTTGCAGACCATATCACACTCTTTGCCAGTAGTTCTGAAGAACTGAAAGAACACATTGAAGAGCTACAACACAAAAGCAAACATTTTGATCTGATGATGAATATCAACAAAACACGTCATGTTTAACAAATTTACCATACCAAGAAAAATCACAGTAGATGGACAAGAACTAGAAAAAGCTGACAGGTATGTTTACCTTGGACAGGAAATGTCAACAGATGGAAACACCGTGAGCAGGAGCACGGTGAGTAATACCGGGGACTGAATTTGATCGATCCAAGACCAGAGCGATCTTTTTCAGTCCCTCCGTTCAGCGTGCCACCACACGTGATTAGTCACGTGGGGAGGCACGCCGAAATTCCCTATCTGGTCCTTAAAGGACCACACACCCCGGGACCGCTGGTCGTTAAGGGATTAAGACAAATGTACCACTCTGCGTCAAGCGAAAGGTTTTTGACCAATGTGTCATTCTAGTTCTTACATATGGTTGTGAAACATGAACACTAAATGCCAAACCCATACAAAAACTTAAGGTTAATTCTAAACATAAAAAGGGACAGGACATTGTGTGCATGGATGCTTTAGCAAACAAAGGTCTGTGACCTAATTGAAAAAATAAAGCACCGGAAATGGACAGGTCACATGGCAAGAAGACCTGATGGTAGATGGATCAAAGAAATTTTGGAATGAATTCCACTTAATACTAAACGATCAAGAAGAAGATCAAAGACAAGATGGATAGATGAAATTACCTAAGTTGTTGGCTCGATTATCTGACCAAGGCAGGTTACTGACCTTCCCAAAATATTAAATTTGTATCAGCATCATTAATAAGTAAAGGTCTAACTGGAAATTGCAAGTGCCACCTCTGCTGCTTTCTCCATTTTCTGTGCTTGAAGTTTGTAAAATGTGCTGTTTTGTACAGGGATGCTTGGGAGATCTGAACACCAGGATCTGGGGCAGTGGCTTATCTAAGTGAAGAGGTATAATCTCATTTTACAGTGTCCACTGGAGATTGGTACCATTTATGGGTAGCTGAGGCATGATGGCAACTAATGTAACATACGATTTGGAGATAACGTTGAGCATTATATAAAGAATCCTGTAGAGGTCTCTACCTCTTACCTTTGAGAAAGCAGGCAGTGTAGATGGTAGTGTTTGACCCTCCCTCCCAGACTTGTGTGACATGGATTTCCCACATCCATCCTGAAGGCTCACTAAGTTTGCCCTTCTACCTAAATCGTATCTCTGGATAAGAAAGTGGTCTTTAACATCGGGCCAGCTATAACATCTAAGGAGTTGGACTAAGTTGAGTTCCACAAGCACAAGATTTTGGTACCAAGGAGGATGAGAGGCGCATTACTCGCTACCTGTCTGTAAGTGCAATCCTTATGTGTTTTAAGAGATGTATTAGTAAACACCACTTTTAGATTTTTGCTTCTTTTGCACTCTTTTCTATAGAAAACAGTAATAACTACTGTAAGCTTGATTCAGGGAAATTGCCATAATTTTGGGGTAAACCATCTGCATCATTGGGAACAAGTAAAATTGCACATTGGTTTAAAAGGGCTTTTAAATCCCTTGAATGTTAGATGGGCCTCAAATTCATTGCTTCTTAATAGTCCTGAATGGTTTAAAAGCCTAGTTGAAATCATTGGGAATTTAAAAACAATATATTTGTTCCCTCAGAGCCAATCAGAATGGATTATCAATGTGATGCACTGCCCAGTTGCATCATTACTGTTAAAGAGATCAATAAATTACTACTCTGTTATTGTAACAGTAACCTCCTCCTTGCAGTAGATGCTAGTGGGCAAACCTGGGGTGCAAGACTTGTGAGCGGTGATGGCCACTGTGCTACCCTTGCTGAGGTTGAAACTGAGGTGCTGACTGCAAGGCGAGATGAACACCCCCCAGAAGAGCCAGGCAGTGGACCAGGATAGGTAGCCAATGATCCATTGGATGTGCGGAGTGGAGGAGGATCTTGTGCACCTGGAACCAGCTGCCTCAGAGATCTGAGACCCCCAGCAGGTCAGACTAGGGGATAACAGTAATGCTGAAGGGCAGGAGTTTGAACTGGAGGACAGACTTCTGGTGAATGCAGGGAATGTCGGCCATCTACTCAATGGGCTGACTCCTGTCGAAAGCTGATGATGGGGAAGATAAAACTACCGGGCTGACTTCTGTAGAAAAATGTGGATGATGAAGGTTAATCTGCCGGACTGACTGTTGTCAGTGAGGGAGGGTGGCTAAGGGTTATCCGCCGGTTTGACTGCTGTTGATCGCTGAGGATGAGCTGGTGAACCAGACAGCAGGTGAATACAGACAGCAAAGGTAAGCCTAATAGCTTGAGGCTGAAGGAAGTGTGTTAGGAATCACCAATGTCACAACCTAGGAAGTCAGCATAGAAGTACACAATAGACAGGTGGATGGATAGGAGAGAGAGCAGGCCATGTAAATACAGGAAGTCTGTGTAAAAGCCAAATAACCAACAGGGAGTTGGAGGTCAGGAATCTAGCCCAGGTCAAGCCAAAACTGCAGAGTAGAGCTGAATCAGGAACTAAATGAAGAATAGTCAGGAAATCAAGCCAAGGTCTGGATCGGTATCTGAACAGGATACCAGTGCAAACACAGCAGGTAGCTCGAAGATTGGGCATAGATGACAGGAAGGGAATATGTAATAAAGGCCAATTAGCCAATCCAGGTAAAAGGGCGGAAATAACCCAAAGGTGAATGTGGACGGAGTGACAGTTATATATGTCCTGGACATACAAAAAATATTTGTGGTCTGACCACCTCAGCCAGTGGCTAGAAATCTATCAGATAGCATTTTATTCCATAGTGTCTACTGACTATGTACACATGGGTGATGTACCAAACAATTCAATACCAAAAGTATATATATATAAAAAATAGACATGTTAATAGTTTACTGTTATCAATTAACAACATGCATAGTGAGTGAACAGAAGAAAAATCTAAATCAGATCAATATTTGGTGTGACCACACTTTGCCTTCAAAAATTAAAATATTTATCTGTAGCAGAAGGCAGTTTGTTCACTGAAGGGCTGGAGAGTGGTACATGAATGACTGTCTGCAGGCACCAGTGAAGCATGGTGGAGGTTCCTTGCAAGTTTGGGGCTGCATTTCTGCAAATGCAGTTGGGGATTTGTTCAGAATTAATGGTATCCTCAATGTTGAGAAGTACAGGCAGATACTTATACAGTGGCTCAGTGGTTAGCACTGTTGCCTTGCAGTGCTGGGGTCCTGGGTTCAAATCCCACCAAGGACAACATCTGCAATGAGTTTGTATGTTCTCACTGTGTTTGCGTGGGTTTCCTCCCACACTCCAAAAAACATACTGATAGGTGAATTTAGATTGTGAGCCCCAATGGGGACAGGAACCAATATGAGTGTAAAGCGCTGCGGAATCTGTGTGCGCTATATAAATAAAGGATTATTATTATCCATCATGCAATACCATCATGGAGGAATCTGATTGGCCCCAAATTTATTCTGCAGCATGACAAAGACCCCAAACATACAGCCAAAGTCATTAAGAGCTATCTTCAGCGTAAAAAAACAAGGAGTCCTGAAAGTGATAGTATGGCCCCACAGAGCCTTGATCTCAACATCATTGAGTCTGTCTTGGATTACATGAAGAGAGAGAAGCAACTGAGGCTGCATAAATCCACAGATGAACTGTGATTAGTTCTCCAAGATGTTTGGAACAACCTACCTGCCGAGTTCCTTAAAAACTATGTGCAAGTGTACCTAGAAGAATTGAAGCTGTTTCGAAGTCAAAGGGTGGTCACACCAAATATTGATTTAATTAAGATTTTTCTTCTTTTCACTCACTATGCATTTTGTTAATTGATAAAAATAAAGTATTAACATGCCTATGTTTGAAATCATTCTTACTTCACAGCATTTTTTTCACAGCTGCCTAATACTTTTGTGTATATGCAGAACAAAATTTGTACATCATGAATTAATTCTACAGGAAAAAGGCCCAGAGAAAATGGACACGGAAAAGTCCTAATGGTGATACAAAAATCTAAACTGACTGCAAGAAAGAAAATGACCAAGTCAACAAATGTGAAGATAGACACTAGTCCGTTTTTGAAAAATCGTAATAATTTTGTTTTATCTCTTCAGTGTGCTTCAAGTCCGCACAGACCAGGTATTTCAACCCACAATGGAAAAGTTACAGAGACTATAGTGGACACTGTCCATGCCCTTGCACCTACTGTGTAACAAGAAAATCAACTGGAATATCAAAAGAAACAGTTGCCATGATGAAAAAGTGAAGAGAAATTAAGCAAAACGGTAATATTAGAAACATGGTAGAATATGTAGAAATGTGCAAGACTGTAAGGAAGCACATAAAAAGAGAAAAGCACAAGTTAACTGTTCCTGAGCTTGTCAAAATGACACTGGAAGAAAATCAAGGGCAAAAGAAAGCAAAATGAAATATGGCCACACATAGGAGCCAGATGTTTGAATTAAAGCTTGAAGACAAATAGTTAAGTGAGTATATGAATTTTATTCAAATCTTGATGAAGGCCAACAATTGAATGCAATGCCAAAGGCTGAAGCTGTGCCAGAAGTTTTGGTAGAAGAAGTAGAAGCTGCAAATAAATCAATGTAAAATGGCAAATGCAGCTGGACCTGATAAGCTACTATTTAATTGTTCAAAGCTGGATGTCAACCCTTATTCAAAGCCCTTTCTAAACCATTTTAAAAATGCCTACTACTCGGCAAAGTGTCTGAAACATGGAAAATGCTCAAAAAGGTGATGGGGTAAATGTAAAATAAGCTTGTTGTCTGTAAGGTTTTCAAAAAGGTACCATCAAGAAGAATGGAGACAATATTTAATGGTTTACAATCTAAAGAACAAGCAGGCAGTGCAACAAGTTATAGTGCAACATGATGAATGCAATCTTCCTTTATGCATAGCCTTCATTGACTACTTCAGTTACTATGAAAAGGCCTTTGACTCAGTGAAAAAGCAAGCAATAATCGATGCGCTGTTCAACCAAGAAGTAGATAGTGCTTACACCAATATCCTCCAATCAGAATAAGAAAATGCAACTGCATCAGTACAGGTCAACAATGATAAAGTCTAGCTAAATTATTTTCAAAATACTTACTTCTCGGCAAAGTGCCTGAAATGTGGAAAAATAAAGAAGTCTACTACTCCCAAAAAAGGTGATAAGGCAGATTTAAAAGACTACTGACTAGTAAGTCTAATACCATTCATCTGCAAGGTTTTCACAAAGGTACTGTCAAGAAGAATGGACACAATACTTAATGTAACACAACCTAATGAACCAGCAGGCTTCAGGAGCAGTTTCAGTAGAATGGACCATATCCAGACAGTGTAACTGTTATGGTTTTATTGACACTCAGACACAGTAGGTGAGATAAAACAAAGTTTTATTGAACAGGCTCAGAAAAAGATAACCCTCATGGGTCCAGCAGTAAATGTAAACACAATACAGTACTGACACAGGACAGGTTATAACAAGATATATATCCACACGAGTCCAGTATATGTACAATACAGAATTTACAATATACTGACACAGGTCAGGCAATGTTCGTGTGAAACTCAAACCAAGGCAGCAAGGAATGGGTTACTATTAGGCCAGGAATGCTGACAGGCCCTAATAGTGCGAGGCCCTTAAGACTCCCACTCTGCAGGGAGTGCTTAAATAGCGAGAAATGCCCAGTAGACAATGGAGGCCCAGGATCAAATTTAGGACTGCCTTAGCAGTAATGGAGGACTGAGACAGTATGCCCGGGAGGGCACCCAACGGAGACTGCACGGTAGAATGACCGGTGATATAGTGGCACCTTCCCCGAACGGGATAACGAACGCTAAGACCAGTAATGACTGCCTGATGTAAGCACGGCCTGAGGCGCCCAAAGTAACACCAACCTCAGCTATAGGCAGGAATGAGATAGACACTGGGATGTCACCCACGCGACAATGACCAAACCGAGACTAGACTGCAGGAGGCACTGAGGCACAATGTCCGGAGACAGAAGCCTGGAGGAGAACCCCAAACTGAGGACCAGAATGGGACTGCAGGCAGCAGCGATATACAGGAGTAGTAGCCCTACTGGGCCGGTACACAGAGCAGGAACGTCAGCCAATCCGAGTCGGTACACAGAGCAGGAACGTCAGCCGGGCTGGGTCGGTACACAGAGCAGGAACGTCAGCCAATCCGAGTCGGTACACAGAGCAGGAACGTAAGCCGGGCCGGGTCGGTACACAAAGCAGGAATGGATACAGCAGAGTAGTCAAGCAGTCCGGGTCATACACAGAGATCACACAAGAAACTGGAACAAGCGCTGGTAATGGAAACACCACGAAAGGGCACCGGAGAAGTGACAAGGCCCAGTATTTAAGGACAAATACTGGGCGGGACCAAGTCACTACAGCCAATAAGCTTCAGCAGTAGACAGAGACTGACAGAATGTCGCCAGCATAGCACGGGCACCGTGATAGTACCCCCCTCTCAAAGACCCCCTCTCCTAGAGGAGGGACATGGTTTCTGAGGGTATTTAGAATGGAATATACGCAGTAACCTGGGAGCATAGAGGTCATTCTGGTTAACCCAGGAACGCTCTTCAGGACCATAGCCCTTCCAATGGACCAAATATTGTAATTTCCCTCTGAACCTTCATGAGTCAATGATACTCTGAACTTCATACTCCTCCTGACCTTGTACTTGGACAGGACCGGGGACCGCAGGAGTGGTAGTGTAACGGTTGCATATCGATGGCTTCAGAAGGGATACATGGAACACATTGTGAATTCTCATGGATGGTGGAAGATCCAGGGCGTACGAGACTGGATTAATTTTGCGTATAACTTTGAAAGGACCAATGAACCGGGGAGCCAACTTATTACAAGGAACTTGCAAATTGAGGTTTCTGGAGGATAACCATACCCTATCCCCAACCTGGAAGGAGACCGCCAGCAGCAGTCTGAGATTAGCGTGGCGCTGATAACACTAGAACAAATTACTGAGGGTCTTTTGTACCTGTGCCCAGGTGGAGCTGAGTTGCTCGATATACTCGTCCAGAGCTGGAATCTGCTGCATCTGAAATGAGTCTGGGAGCAAGCATGGTTGGAACCCATAGTTGATGAGAAACGGGGAGCTCCCAAACGATGAATTAACAGCACAGTTTCTGGCGAACTCTGCCCATGGCAACAGGTCGGCCCAATTATCATGATGATCGGACACGAAACAGCGTAGGAATTGTTCCAATCCCTGATTGGCACGCTCAGCTGCTCTATTGGTCTGGGGATGGTAGGCAGACAAAAAGGACAACTGTATGCCCATCTGATCACAGAACGCTCTCCAAAATCTGGACACGAATTGGCTCCCACGGTCTGACACCAGTACCCTGGGTACCCCATGCAACCAAAACACTTCTCTGGCAAAAACAATAGCCAACTCCTGGGCCGAGGGAAGGCCAGGAAGGGGCACAAAATGTGCCATCTTAGAGAATCTGTCTCCTACCATCAGGATGAAAGTGTAACCCCTAGACACTGGGAGCTCTCCCAGGAAATCAATAGAGATGTGGGACCAAGGACGCTCGCCATTAGGCACAGGTTGAAGTAACCCAACTGGAAGGTGTCTAGGAGACTTGGCACGGGCACAAGTAGGCGTTTTTGGACATAAGCTTATTCAGGCCACGATAATCAATGCATGGTCTTAACTCGCCATTTTTCTTTTTTACAAAAAAGAAACAGCCCCCGTGGGCCAGGTTGACTATCTAATAATACCCCTTTCGAGGGCATCAGAGATGTATTCATCCATGGCCCAATTCTCCTCGCACGACAACGGGTAAGTGTGACCTCAGGGAGGGATGGCGCCAGGAGGCAGATCAATAGCGCAATCGTAACAGCGATGCTAAGGCAAGAGGTACACATGATTTTAGTCGGATGAGAGACACAATGCTTCATACAGTATTGAGACCAAGACGTTATTGTCACGGTTTTTGAAGACTCTCAGACTTAAGGTTTGGTAAAATAACTTAACTTTATTAAAAGTTAAAGGCAGTCCCCGTAGGGTAAACATACATAACAATACAACAGTAATAGAACATACAATAGGTTCTACCGGCCTTGCCTAAATACCGAGCAAGGCAACCCAAGTGACAGTTTAAATGACAGGCTCTACCGGCCTTGCCTATACCGGGTAAGGCAACCGTGAGATGACATATACCGGTTTTACCGGCCTTACCAATACCGGGCAAGGCAGCCCAATGGAATGCTGAATGTAGGCTCTACCGGCCCTGCCAATACCGGGTAAGGCAACCTTAAAGATGGTGAATTACAAGGTTCTACCGGCCTTACCAATACCGGGCAGGGCAGCCCAAAGGAGTACTGTAGTAGGCTCTACCGGCCCTGCCAATACCGGGTGAGGCAACCGACAGGATGGTATCGTCAAGGTTCTACCGGCCTCACCAATACCGGGCAGGGCAGCCTGAGCAAGTAGACCAGCTGTCAGGTGACTAAGACAGCAGAGAGCATAAGTATAGAGGTCTTACTCAGCAGAAGTCTATTGCCAGGGATAATCAGACAACTGCAAGGCAGTGGACAGCGACTGACCACAGTACTGGATGTACAGGAGCAAACCAACGTCCGCACATTGGGACTAATGGTAAATAGCGCCACCAGGTTTAATGGAGCAAACCAGCGACCGTACGCTGGAACCAACAATGTATATCGCAACCAGGTTTAGTGGAGCAAACCAGCGTCCGCACGCTGGAACCAACAATGTATCTCGCAACCAGTCTAGTGGAGTAAACCAGCGTCCGCACGCTGAAACCAACAATGTATATCGCAACCAGGTTTAGTGGAGCAAACCAGCGTCCTCACGCTGGAACCAACAATGTATCTCACAACCAGTCTAGTGGAGTAAACCAGCATCCGCACGCTGGAACCAACAATGTATATCGCAACCAGGTTTAGTGGAGCAAACCAGCGTCCGCACGCTGGAGCCAACAATGTATCTCGCAACCAGGCTAGTGGAGTAAACCAGCGTCCGCACGCTGGAACCAGCAATGTATATCGCAACCAGGTTTAATGGAGCAAACCAACGTCCGCACGCTGGAGCCAACAAAGTATCTCGCAACCAGTTTAGTGGAGTAAACCAGTGTCCGCACGCTGGAACCAACAATGTATTTCGCAACCAGGTTTAGTGGAGTAAACCAGCGTCCGCACGCTGGAACCAACAATGTATACCGCAACCAGGTTTAGTGGAGTAAACCAGCGTCCGCACGCTGGAACCAACAATGTATACCGCAACCAGGTTTAGTGGAGTAAACCAGCGTCTGCACACTGGAACCATCAATGTGTATTGCAACCAGGTTTAGTGGAGCAAACCAGCGTCCGCACGCTGGAACCAACAATGTATCTCGCAACCAGTTAGTGGAGTAAACCAGCGTCCGCACGCCGGAACCTACAATGTGTATGCAGTAGCGAGGAGAACAATGTCGCCGAAGCGACAGCTGGAGCGCGAGACTCAGGAACTCGTACAGGTTAACCCGCACGGTGCTGGAGCACAGGAACCCCGGAATACAGGAACGCTGGAACACCGGAACGTTAGCATACAGGAACACTGGAACGCTGGAGCACCGGAACATAACGTACAGGAACACTGGAACACCGGAACGTAGCATACAGGAACACTGGAAACAGGCCCAGAGATCTGACAAGCAGGTCAGGCAGAGTGGAGTCAGAAACACCACGAAAGGGCAACCTGGAAGTGCTCAACCTGGGTTTAAAAAGGCTGTGTGAGGAGGGCTAATGATAGACAGTCAATCACGAATACTCAGCAAGTGACAGGCACAGAGCAGCCCGAATCACGGGCACCATGATAGTACCCCCCTTTCAAAGACCCCCTCTCCTAGAGTAGGGTCCAGGCTTCTGAGGGTATTTGGCTTGAAATACTCGTAGTAACTTGGGTGCATGCAGGTCCTTACTGTCTACCCAGGAACGATCCTCAGGACCATAACCTTTCCAATGCACCAGATACTGTACCCCTCCTCTACGTCTGCGGGAATCAATAATGTTTTGTACTTCATACTCCTCCTGCCCCTCGACTTCAACAGGACCTGGCATCACAGGTGTGGTAGTATAACGGTTACAAACCAGAGGTTTAAGGAGAGACACATGGAATACAATATGAATGCGCATAGAAGCAGGCAATTCCAAGGCAAAAGAAACAGGGTTAATTTTGCAAATGATCTTGTATGGACCAATGAACCGAGGTGCCAGCTTATTAGATGGGACCTTGAGCTTTAGATTCTTGGAGGACAGCCATACTCTATCCCCGACTTGAAAGGAAACCGCTGGAAGCCTTCTGCGATTGGCATGACGCTGATGTCGCTGAAAAGACTGGCCCAATGCCCTCTGAACTTGTGCCCATTGGAACGGAGTTTCTCTATATGCTCATCCAGAGCTGGAATCTGCTGTGATTGAAAGGAATCCGGGAGCAGACAGGGTTGGAACCCATAATTGATCAAAAACGGAGAGTTCCCGGACGAAGAATTAACTGCGCAGTTCCTGGCGAACTCTGCCCAAGGCAACAAGTCGGCCCAATTATCATGATGGTCAGACACAAAACATCGCAGAAACTGTTCCAATCCTTGATTGTCCCTCTCAGCGGCCCCGTTAGTCTGGGGATGATATGCCGAGGAAAATGATAGCTGTATGCCCATCTGTTCGCAAAATGCCCTTCAGAATCTGGACACAAACTGGCTCCCCCTGTCAGACACCAGCACCCTGGGTACTCCATGTAACCGAAATACTTCTCGAGCGAATACCATTGCCAGTTCTTTGGCCGAAGGAAGGCCACGGAGGGGTACGAAGTGTGCCATCTTAGAGAACCTGTCTACCACCATCAATATGAAGGAGTACCCTCTAGACCTGGGCAATTCTACCATAAAGTCGATAGAGACGTGAGACCAAGGGCGTTCACCATTAGGCACCGGCTGAAGCAAGCCCACAGGGAGATGTCTAGGGGTTTTGGCACGGGCACAGGTGGCACAGGCATTCGTAAAATTGGCACAATCTGCTCTCATTGAAGGCCACCAAAATAGCTGAGAGAGAGACCAGAACAATTGATTCCTACCAATATGTCCCTATCACAGTGCCTGTGATTATTCTGTCACTCTCATCTGTGGCAGACTGTGATTTGTTCACTTGGTTTGGCCCGCCCCTTGGTGACCTTTTTATACCTGACTCTTACATCTGTCAGATGCCCTTTTTGTGGTGTTTCTGAGCCAGACTTGCTGTTGCTGTGTTCCAGTATCCGATTCCTGTGTACCGACTTTGGCCTGTCCTGACTACTCTCCAGTGTTCCTGATTGTGTATGACCCGGCTTGTCTGAGAATCTTCTACGTGCTACGACCCGGCCTGTCTGAGAATCTTCTACGTGCTACGACCCGGCTTGTCTGAGAATCCTCTACGTGCTATGACCCGGCTTGTCAGAGAACCCTCTACGTGCTACGATCCGGCTGGCCAACTTCCTGCTTCAAGATCATCACGGCCTGCTTGGTTGTTGTCGCCGCCGCGACATTCTGAATCCTGCATCGCTGTGCCGATCGAGTGTGACCATTACCCTCCTGGTTAACCCATCCATCAGTGCAGAGTCCCTTGCTGACTTGCGTAAGCTGTGCCTCTTGTACCGAGCCTATACACTCTGCAGAGCTAAGCTACCATACCGAGCCTGGGAGATTCAAACGTACCTTTTAACCCTTGCACTGCCGCTGCTCTCTGACCGGACCTCCTTTCTAAATACAGAACCGTTACCTTGTAAGTCTACTGCTGCTGAGTTGGCCGCTACTTGGACGGCGACTCCCGATTACGCTTGCAGAGTAGTCTATCCTGTTAAGCCGGTTGGGCATCTTTGGCTCTTGGTCTCACAGTTATCAACGGAGGTGTCCGGTGCGGCTATTGGTGGCAAGGTTAGGCTCCAAGCTCTTGCTAGATCCGTAGGTAAACGCCCGTGGGGGCTATTGGCTTGTGTTGTGCTCACATTGGTCTCCGGTTATACGCCCATGGGGGCTAAAACGCCAGCTTCGCTTCTCAAGCTAGTCTTGATCACGCCCGTGGGGGCTACATACTATCGCACTTGCAGGCTCAGTGGTCTATTGACGAACGCCCGTGGGGGCTATTTTGGGTTACTGTGCTGCTATCACTCATATTGGTCACTGAACATCTACGACCCATCTTTATATGAACTCTGTGCTGTGCACATTTGCTCACTTGATCAATACACCACACGGGCGTGTCAAACCCCACAGCTGAGACTGACAATTTACTCTCATTCACCCTTTAGGGGCCAGTTCCCTATTCGCTGTTCCTATGTTGGGTGCCTTCTATCCATATTATTAAAGCTATGTGTACTGTGTTATAGCTTGCAATTGTTGCTGTCAACTGTAGAGGGCGATCATTTGTATTTATTTTCTTTCAATAAAAGATTGTTTTATTTTACCTACTGGTCTGAGTGTCAAAACAAACCGTTACAGTCCCGCAGCCTTAGAGGAGTGGTAGGTCTCAAGTAATCGAGTACGGAATGGCTCAGCGACAAAACATTTGCCCACTGGAGTCTCATGAGGAGCAGAGGCTTGGGATGCCAAAATCTCCTCCCCTAGTGGTGAAGTAATACTAGTACGTATGGTAGCCAATATTCGATCAGGTTGAATGATAGGTGCTGGTACCTCCTCTCTGTCAACCTCTGCTTCAAATTATCTAGACAGAGCATCAGCCCTAACATTCTTTGATCCTGGCAGGTATGATACAACGAAATTGAATCAGGATAGAAACAGTGCCCATCTGGCCTGGCGAGAAGACAGTCTCTTGGCCTCAGAAAGATACGTCAGATTCTTGTGATCAGTTAGAATCAAAACGGGGTTTTTTTGTGCCTTCAAGTAAATGACGCCATTCTTTGAGAGCGAGGATAATGGCCAGTAATTCTTGATCACCAATCGCATAATGACTTTGAGCACTAGTCAATTTTTTGGAGAAGAATCCACAGGGTCTGAGTGTACCGCCTTTAACCTGTCACTGAGAGAGCACCGACCCCAATATCTGAGGCATCAACTTCCAAAGTAAAGGGGAGTACTGGATTAGAATTAGAATCACGTATTCGATATAATCATCTAGGTCAGTAGGTAAATCTTTAGCTGCAATCTCATCTTTAATCTGGTCACTCAATCCTTGAGCAAAGGCTGCCAACAGGGCCTCGTTATTCCATCCTACCTCTGCTGCCAAGGTGCGGAATTCAATGGCATAATCGCCAACCGTGTGCCTGCCCTGTTGTATCTCCATGAGACGTTTAGCAGCAGAGGTAGTTCTACCAGGAGGCTCAAATACTCTCCGAAAGGATTGCACAAAATCACAGAAATTCTTGGTTTAGCGTTTTCCCAAAGTGGGTTGGCCCAAGCCAATGCTCTTCCAGTCAGCAGGGATATCACGAACCCAACCTTGCTGCGATCACTAGGAAATGCGTGTGCCGTCAATTCCATAAATATTTCAAGTTGATTAATAAACCCTCTGCATAATTGAGGGTCACCGTCATATCTCAGCGGCAAGGGTGCAGAAGCCGTTAACCCTTTGACTGCGGCCCCTGAGGGCTTAGACTCATTCTCCGGTGACGTAATTGGCTGGACCACCGGGTTAGCACCGGACTTATCCGCAAGTACCGTGCGTTCAAGAATAGTTTGGATAGCAAGCGCTAGCTTATCCAAATGTTGCTCGTGCATATCCATCCTCCAATGGATATTCTGTGCGTTACCGTCACTCTTAGTGTCTGAGATCATGGCCCTTTCGTACTGTCACGGTTTTTGAAGACTCTCAGACTTAAGGTTTGGTAAAATAACTTAACTTTATTAAAAGTTAAAGGCAGTCCCCATCGGGTAAACATACATAACAATACAACAGTAATAGAACATACAATAGGTTCTACCGGCCTTGCCTAAATACCGAGCAAGACAACCCAAGTGACAGTTTAAATGACAGGCTCTACCGGCATTGCCTATACCGGGTAAGGCAACCGTGAGATGACGTATACCGGTTCTACCGGCCTTACCAATACCGGGCAAGGCAGCCCAATGGAATGCTGAATGTAGGCTCTACCGGCCCTGCCAATACCGGGTAAGGAAACCTTAAAGATGGTGAATTACAAAGTTCTACCGGCCTTACCAATACCGGGCAGGGCAGCCCAAAGGAGTACTGTAGTAGGCTCTACCGGTCCTGCCAATACCGGGTGAGGCAACCGACAGGATGGTATCGTCAAGGTTCTACCGGCCTCACCAATAACGGGCAGGGCAGCCTGAGCAAGTAGACCAGCTGTCAGGTGACTAAGACAGCAGAGAGCATAAGTATAATGGTCTAAATCAGCAGAAGTCTATTGCCAGGGATAATCAGACAACTGCAAGGCAGTGGACAGCGACTGACCACAGTACTGGATGTACAGGAGCAAACCAACGTCCGCACGTTGGGACTAATGGTAAATAGCGCCACCAGGTTTAATGGAGCAAACCAGCGACCTTACGCTGGAACCAACAATGTATATCGCAACCAGGTTTAGTGGAGCAAACCAGTGTCCGCACGCTGGAACCAACAATGTATCTCGCAACCAGTCTAGTGGAGTAAACCAGCGTCCGCACGCTGGAACCAACAATGTATATCGCAACCAGGTTTAGTGGAGCCAACCAGCGTCCGCACGCTGGAGCCAACAATGTATCTCGCAACCAGTCTAGTGGAGTAAACCAGCGTCCGCATGCTGGGACCAACAATGTATATCGCAACCAGGTTTAATGGAGCAAACCAACGTCCACACGCTGGAGCCAACAAAGTATCTCGCAACAAGTTTAGTGGAGTAAACCAGTGTCCGCATGCTGGAACCAACAATGTATATCGCAACCAGGTTTAGTGGAGTAAACCAGTGTCCGCACGCTGGAACCAACAATGTATACCGCAACCAGGTTTAGTGGAGTAAACCAGCGTCCGCACGCTGGAACCAACAATGTATACCGCAACCAGGTTTAGTGGAGTAAACCAGCGTCCGCACGCTGGAACCAACAATGTATACCGCAACCAGGTTTAGTGGAGTAAACCAGCGTCCGCACGCTGGAACCAACAATGTATACCGCAACCAGGTTTAGTGGAGTAAACCAGCGTCCGCACGCTGGAACCATCAATGTGTATTGCAACCAGGTTTAGTGGAGCAAACCAGCGTCCGCACGCTGGAACCAACAATGTATCTCGCAACCAGTTAGTGGAGTAAACCAGCGTCCGCACGCCGGGACCTACAATGTGTATGCAATAGCGAGGAGAACAATGTCGCCGAAGCGACAGCTGGAGCGCGAGACTCAGGAACTCGTACAGGTTAACCCGCACGGTGCTGGAGCACAGGAACCCCAGAATACAGGCACACAGGAACGCTGGAACACCGGAACGTTAGCATACAGGAACACTGGAGCACCGGAACATAACGTACAGGAACACTAGAACACCGGAACGTAGCATACAGGAACACTGGAAACAGGCCCAGAGATCTGACAAGCAGGTCAGGCAGAGTGGAGTCAGAAACACCACGAAAGGGCAACCTGGAAGTGCTCAACCTGGGTTTAAAAAGGCTTTGTGAGGAGGGCTAATGATAGACAGCCAATCACGAATACTCAGCAAGTGACAGAGACAGAGCAGCACGAATCACGGGCACCGTGATAGTTATCTCACATGTCTGCCAGTCAAACTTGGGGTTGTGTAGATGTAACCATGGGAACCCCAAGATGACCGCATGGTGAGGGGACTGGATAATCTGGAACTGTTGTTTGTCCATGTGGAGCGCCCCAATACTCATAGATAGTAGCATAGTTTCCATAGTGATATGAGCTGGCACCAGGGGTCTGCCATCGGTGGCCTCAATGGCTAAAGAAGATTCCCCCTCAACCAGCAGAATTTTGTGTAGCGCAGCAAATGAGTTGTCCATAAAATATCCGGCTGCACCGGAATCAACCAGGGCCAGAACCTCCACCAAGTTTTCTGCCCAAGAGATTACAGCCTGGATAGTAGGTTTCTGATTTTCTGGATCTAGGGACTGCTGTACGCCACCTAGGGCCTATCCCCCAAGGTACCCTAGGTGCGTCCATTTCCCGGCCGTATAGGACAGGTACGCAACAGGTGTTCAGGTTGGCCACAATACAAGCAGAGCCCCTGTCTGCGACGATGCGCCCGTTCCTCCTTAGATAACTTGGTGAATCCTAGCTGCATGGGTTCATTATTCTCTTGAATACGTTCAGGAGGCAAGGGAGGCATGGGTGGGAAATTTTGACTTGCCTGTCCAAAATTTCTGACCCGCTGCTTGCGGTCTTTAGCCGCACTAAGTTCATGTATACGAGAATTGATCAGAATAGCAAAATCAATTAACTCATCCAGATCGTTAGGCAAATCTCTCACTGCCGTCTTGTCTTTAATACAATCAGTGAGTCCCTGAGCAAATGCTGCCACCAGCTTCTCATTGTTCCAGCCTACCTCTGCTGCCAATGTACGAAATTCAATTGCATAGTCCGCCACTGTACGAAAACCTTGTTGTATCTCCATTAATCTCTTGGCAGCAGAGGTGCCTCTACCAGGAACTTCAAATACTCTGCGGATGGCACGCACAAACTACTGAAGTTTTGTGTACATGGTTTGGCAGATTCCCACAAGGGGTTGGCCCATGCCAAGGCTCTGCCCGTTAGTAACGAAATCATAAAGCCCACCTTAGCTTGGTCATTCGGAAAGGCTTGAGGAGTTAGTTCCAGGTATATCTCTAGTTGGTTGATAAACCCTCTGCACAGGGTAGGTTCGCCATCGTATCTTAGCGGTAACGGGGCTGTGGAGGTTAGCCTTTTGTTCGAGGCTACTTGCGTCAGGGATTTAGCTCCCGGTGTCGAAATGGGGGAGACCACTGAGGCTTGAACCGGTTTATCTAGATGAGCGGTGTGTTCAAGAATGGTTTGAACGGCCAGTGCCAACTGGTCCAAACGCTGCTCATGTAAATCCATCCGCCAATGGATATTTTGTGCATTATCTTCATCTGTACCATCTGAGGTCATGGCCCTTTCGTACTGTTACGGTTTTATTGACACTCAGACACAGTAGGTGAGATAAAACACAGTTTTCTTGAACAGGCTCAGAAAAGATAACCCTCACGGGTCCAGCAGTAAATGTAAACACAATACAGTACTGACACAGGACAGGTTATGACAAGATATATACCCACACGAGTCCAGTATATGTACAATACAGAATTTACAATATACTGACACAGGTCAAGCAACGTTCGTGTGAAACTCAAACCAAGGCAGCAAGGAATGGGTTACTGTTAGGCCAGGAATGCTGACAGGCCCTAATAGTGTGAGGCCCTTATGACTCCCACTCTGCAGGGAGTGCTTAAATAGCAAGAAATGCCCAGTAGACAACGGAGGCCCAGGATCAACTTTAGGACTGCCTTAGCAGTAATGGAGGACTGAGACAGTATGCCCGGGAGGGCAACCAACGGAGACTGCACGGTAGAATAACCGGTGATATAGTGGCACCTTCCCAGAAGGGGTTAACGAACGCTAAGACCAGTAACGACTGCCTGATGTAAGCACAGCCTGAAGCGCCCAAAGTAACACCAACCTCAGCTATAGTATCACAGTGCTCGTGCGCCCTTGTTTTTGTTTTTCTGTCAGTTATCCTGTGTAATGCTCTCATTGGTTGCCCTGTTTTGAACCCGCCCAGTATGGCCTTTATATACTGGGCTCCTGCACCCACACGGGCCCTTTCGTGGTGTTCCTGTACCAGTGCTAACTAACTGCTCAGAGTTCCCAGTGTACCGACTTGGCCTGCCTGACTACTCTTCAGTTCCTGCTCCTGTGTACCGACCCGGATTGCCTGACTACTCTTCAGTATCTGCTCCTGTGTATCGACCCAGCCTGGCTGACATTCCTGCTCCTGTGTACCGACCCGGACCGGCTGACGTTCCTGCTCCTGTGTTCTGACCCGGCCTGGCTGATGTTCCTGTTCCTGTGCACCGACCCGGCTTGATCAACGTTCCTGCTTCCTTCGTCCTTGTCGCCTCGGCGACATTCTTAGTCCTCTGACAATCCGGTTACCATTGGCTTGTCCTCCGCCTCTACTCCGGGAGTTGCCAGTGTTGTCTCAGTTACTGCTCCGGCAGAGCGCCTCTGGCTTAGTCCTCCATTACTGACATACCGGTTGCAAGTGTGTGCCTCCGTGATTGCTCCGTTAAAGTGCCATTGGCTTGTCCTCCACTACTGCTCAGGCAGGTTACCAGTGTTGTCTCAAGTTACCTCTCCGGCAGAGCGCCTCTGGCCTAGTCCTCCGTTACTGTCATACCGGTTGCAAGTGTGTGCCTCAGTGATTGCTCCGGTAAAGTGCCATTGGCTCGTCCTCCGCTACTGCTGCGGCAGGTTGCCAGTGTTGTCTCAGTTACTGCTCCGGCAGAGCGCCTCTGGCTTAGTCCTCCGTTACAGTCATACCGATTGCAAGTGTGTGCCTCCGTGATTGCTCCGGTAGTGCTCATTCTACCTCAGTTGAGCTGGCAGTTCACGTATGTTTGCTGGCCTTGGCTTGTTAAAGTATCATTCCAGTACCTTCACACATGGGACTGTTTACCATCATTGATGAACTTGAACTCCTGCAGTGCCAGAATCCTGGGAACCTACTTCTCTTGCCTGACCTGTGTCAGAATATACTGTCTGTACCTTCATGTTATGCTGGACCTGTGTGGGCATTGAATAAATTTACCTGTCGTGTGTCTGTACTATACTGTTGTATACTACAGGACCTGTGAGGGTTCTTACTGTTTTGTTTTATTCAATAAAATTGTGTTCTTATCCTAACCACTGTCTCTGTGAGTCAAACAAACCGCTGCATATAGGCAGGAATGAGGGTCAAGCGTACCTGTGGTGCACTGATGGGATAGGCACCGGAATGTTGCCCACGCGACAATGACCGAACCGAGACTAGACTGCAGGAAGCACTGAGGCACAATGGAATTGTCCAGAGACAGAAGCCTGGAGGACGACCCCAAACTGAGGGCCGGAATGGGACTGCAGGCAGCAACAATATACAGGAGTTGTAGCCCTACCGGGCTGGTACACAGAGCAGGAACGTCAGCCAATCCGAGTCGGTACACAGAGCAGGAATGTCAGCCGGGCCGGGTCGGTACACTGAGCAGGAACGGATACATCAGAGTAGTCAGGCAGTCCGGATCGGTACACAGGCAGGAACAGATACAGCAGAGTAGTCAAGTAGTCCAGGTCGGTACACAGAGATCACACAAATACTGGAACAAGCTCTGGTAACGGAAACACCACGAAAGGGCACCGGAGAAGTGACAAGGCCCAGTATTTAAGGCCAAATACTGGGCGGGACCAAGTCACTACAGCCAGTAAGCATCAGCAGTAGACAGAGACTGACAGAATGTTGCCAGCATAGCACGGGCACCGTTATAGTAACAAGTTATCGAGTGGCATAATGAATGCAACATTCCATTATGCATAGCTTTCATTGACTACAAAAAGGCCTTTGACTCAGTGAAAAAGCAAACCATAATCAATGCTCTGATCAAACAAAGAATAGATAGAGCTTACATCAACATCCTCCAATCAATATATGAAAATACAACTTGCATATATGTCAGCAAAGATAAAGTCCAGCAACGTAGAAAAAGGTGTCCTACTAGAAGACACAATCTCCCCAAAACTAATTTCTGCATGTTTAGAAGAAATTTTCTGCAAACTAAATTGAGACTACCTACATCACTTACATTTTGCAAATGATATCATACTCCTTGCTAGTAGCCCTGAAGAACTGCAAGAACGTATTGAAGAGCTACAAAAAGGAAAGCAAACATTTGGGTCTGAAGATGAAGAGCAACAAAATCAAATCACATTCAACATATTTACCATACCAAGAAAAATCACAATAGATGGCCAAGAGGTGGACAAGTATGTTTACCTTCAACAGAAAATGTCAACAGATGGAAACACCATGATGGAAACTGAACAGTGAATAAAATTGGCATGGTAAACATTTGGAAAAATTTGTAGTATTGTCTTTAAGACAAATTTACCACTCTGCCTCAAGTGAAAGATTTTTGACCAGTGTGTTCTCCATGTTCTTAGGTATGGTTATGAAACATGGACATTGAATGCCAAATCCAAACAAAAATGTAAGGTTACACAGAGAAAAATGGAATGTTTAATTCTGAATATAACAAAAAGAGACCAAGAGAGATGTGCTTGGATACTTCAGCAAACAAAGGTCTATGACATAATTGAAAGAGTAAAGCGCCTAAAACAGAAATGTAAAGGCCACGTAACAAGACCTAACAGTAGATGGACCTAACAAATTCTGGAATGGATTCCAATCAATACAAAACACCCAAGAAGAAGACCAAAGACAAGATGGGCAGTGGAAAATACTAAATGTGTTGGTACACAGTGGCAAGAAAGAGGCACAACACCAAAGTTGTTGGAAACTTGATGAGGAGGCCTTCATCCTGCAGCTGAAGATGACAGTGATAATAAATATATATATATATGTATATATATATATATATATATATATATATAATATTGCAAAGCTGTTGGAATCTAGATCCCAACCAGAAAGCGCACTCTGGGTCTTATAAAAAAAAATGTAATTTTATTTGTCAACGTTTCGGCCACATCTTGGGCCTTCCTCAAGACAAAGAATTCCAAACAAACGTGACCTTAAATAAAGTATTTCGGTAACATTCCGCCAAATGTGCACAAGGTCATTGTAAATAAAATTACTTTTTTTTATAAGACCCAGAGTGCCCTTCCTGGTTGGGATCTAAATTCCAACAACTTTGCTATATCTAAGTATTATTAATTTAAGTTGCACCTAGGCAGTTATTTAGCCCTTTTTTATTTTTATGGAGTACCCACCTTATATCGAATCCATATTGGATTGAGTACACGTATTTATACTTTATCCTGTGGTTGCACCCGCCTAAAAAGAAGTTTCATTTGCATTTACAAATCCAAACATATCATTCTGCCTTCAATATTTGGACCATATACAGTTTGTTTGGTGGCAACATTTGTTTCAAGACCCATGGAGGAATTTTTGGAGGAAAAGACACGGAAGCATCAACCTATAAAATAAACCATTCTAAAACTGTTCAAGAAGAATTTCACCACCACCTATGGTCAAGCTACCCCAGTGGAACTACATTTACAGAGTTTGAAACTAAAAAAACGTGAGGTGGATTTATTCCTTCACGGTACTACCTTATCAGATTATTACCTTGAAAAAAAGATCCCAAGAGGCTTCAGAATCAACAACGTACCAACTGGACGTATGAATGCTTCATTTTGTAAAAAATAGATTGGAATACTTAATCAATGCTCACTTGACCTAATGGTGCTAGTCGTGGAGGAGATTAACCTTGAACTCTGTGAGGTTAGAAAAAGCATTGCACAATTTGAAAACAAAAATAGTACAAGTTTATCTGATGACAAAGATACCAACTGGTTAAAAAAATTACAAGACCAAGTAGAAACATACAAAAATAAGTTAGCCAAATACAAAAGAGACAAATTCAACACAGTACTTGACGAATAAAGAGAACATAGGGTCTACAAGTGGTTGACAGGGACAACAGAACAAACAAGGAAAACAATTTGTCGCAGAAAACCTAGACAGAGACTGCATTTAGCAGGACTTACAGATAAAGAAGGCACCTTTTCCTCATCTCAGGAGTCAGAGACAGATGAAACAACTACTCCTTTTTTAGGAGTGGCCACCAGGTCACACGATACTACCAGAGGGGACATAAAAGGATGCAGCGGGGGGGGGGAGAAAAAAATGAAAACACTGCCAAACCACCCCTTCCAACAACTTGATAGACAATTTATCACCACACACCTTAACAATAGGGAAATACAGTCTACTACAAAGAGGGCTGTCATTCATTCATTCATTCCTACCAACTCAGCATCTAAATTTTACTGGCACATGGATCTATACAAATTTAATCGTTCATTACGACTTAAAGAATTCTTCAATAAGGACCCTAAAACCATTGAATCCACTACACCATTTAAACCAAAATTGATATTTGATCCACCAACTAACAACGCAGCCATAAAAACGTTTCACAGAATGGTAGAAACTGACATCATGTCCAAACCCTGCCCACCCAAAAGACGGTTTTCCAATTTGTCCAAAATTGAAAAAATGCTATAAAAACCCTTTCAGATGACAAGGACATAGTTATCAGACCAGCAGACAAGGGAGACACAACTGTTATACAGAACTATACAGATTATAGAGCAGAAATATTGATGCAACTGTCTAATAGTAAGATTTATGAAGCACTTACTTTTGACCATCCACTAAATTTAAAGGAGAAATTGACAGACTCATAGATCTGGGCACAGTAGTACGTTGGCTTGATAAAAAAACAAGTACCTTTTTGACCACTACCCATCCCATTAAACCAATCCTGTACAAATTACCAAAGATTCATAACTCCCTTCAGAACCCACAAGGGAGACCAATAATTTCTGTGACTGGCTCCCTTCTTCACCCACTGGGACAATATTTGGACTACTATTTACAACTTTGTGTCCAAAAGAAAAAAATGAAAACACTGCCAAACCACCCCTTCCAACAACTTGATAGACAATTTATCATCACACACCTTAACAATAGGACAATACAGTCTACTACAAAGAGGGCTGTCATTCATTCATTCCTACCAAGTCACCATCTAAATTTTTCTTCACCCACTGGGACAATATTTGGACTACTATTTACAACCTTGTGTCCAAAATGTACCTTTTTACCTTAAAGACACGTCACATTTTCTTTCTATATTGGCAGACTTGGACATTGATATGACTGGACTTATCCTTGGACTTTAAGTCCCTCTGCACAGTCATTCTACATGACGATGGCATCCAAGCTTTACGGGATTCGAATACTAACAACCCTCTAAACACTTGTTCCTGACCATGCTCGAACTTTGTTTGACAAAAAAAATTTTTACATTTGAGAATAACTTTTATCTACAAAAGACTGGGACAGCGATGGGGGCATGCATGGCGCCTTCATACACAAACACATGCATGCACATGTACGAAAAAATGGTTCTACAAACATAGCAACTGTTTCAGACATATATGGTCCTTTACATGCTGCATAGACTATATGTTCATTGTATGGAAAGACACCAAGGCTGATTTAGAAACTCTTGTTAATACTCTTAGTCTGGGACACCGACATATACAATTGACACTGACCAGTGATCCAACATCTATACCATATCGGAACGTACTTGTACAGGATAGGGAAGGCAAGTTAACCACCACCATTTATACAAAGCCTACAGATAAGAATAATCTTCACTCTAGCAGCCATCACCCACATCATCTGAAACAAAATCTTCCCAAATTACAGATGCTAAGATTAAGAAGGATCATAAGTGATGATGAAACTTTACAAGAGGAAGTTGACAAAATGATAGAAAGATTCATCCAGAGAGGATATGATTGTAGACTCATAACTGAGTGCAAAACTGAAACACTTATGACAACCAGGGCAGACAGTTTCCAGAAAAAGGAAATAACTAATACTAATAGACTTATTTTCCAAACAACCTTCAATAATGCTACAAATACTCTGAAAAAAGTATTAGCAAACATTGGCCTCTAATCAAAAGTGACACATCACTACCTTTCACTTCCACATCATCACCTATGTTGTGCCACAAGAGAGGAAAAAATCTGAAGAACTTACTGGTAAAACCTGATCCCCGACAATAAAGAGAGAACTCTTATGAAAAAAGGCTGTTATAAATGTATATCCTGTACAACATGCAACTACATGCTGACAGGCACTTTTTTAAACGTCCGCACAAAGGCTTTAAAATTCCCATCAGATACAATCTAAGCTGTACAAGTCAATTTGTAATCTATGTAATTGTTTGCCCATTTGGACTTATGTATGTGGGTAAAACCATTACTACATTTAAGGAAAGAATGAACAATCACTGTGTGGCGATAAGAGCTGCTATAGAGGCTGTTAATAACCCCTCTAAAAAAACAAACCTCGAAAATTAAGGATCAACCGGTGGCAACACACTTTGCCTTATGCCATCACCCTCTTCCATCATTGAGATACATGGCCATTGATTCGGTGCCCCCTCTGCCTAGGGGAGGTGACAGAGGCAAACTACTATTACAGAAAGAATCTAAGTGGATTTAAATTTTGGACATGGTGTCCCTAAGAGGACTGAACTATAAACTTTCCCTCCATTGTTATCTGTAATCCTGTAGGCTGCTGATTCATTGTTTTGTTTGCAACATATATATTGCTACTTTGCTTATTTTAGTTGGAGTATCTGGGATTATGTTGGATGATAGAATTATTCATACACACACGAGATACAGATAACATAGCCCTGTTACACAAATAGTATTTCATTCTTTTTGATATTGATTAGGACAGTTGTTCACATTAATAGACTGGGCGATTAGATTTTACACATATACCCCCCTACATAGATCTGTTGTATTGAATCTACTATGCCTATTGTTCCTTAGATTACACTTCAATTTAGATTTGGATTGAAATCCCTTTATACTTTGGTAGTGCAAACATTTTTGCCCCGTTAGGCTCTAGGGCACGTTGAGTTGTTTAAACACAATTTGATACACTTGATGGCTCCATCTAGTTCCCTCACTGCAGATCCATATAGAAGTGCTACATGTTCGGGCACAATTCACTTTTTACTCTCCGCATATTAACTTATTGATCCTTGACTACAGTACATACTTTGAAGGTACTTATGGGACACATAAGGGGACTTATTTTATATTCTACTCGCTAGTGTTTCTTTCAATTGACACTCTGAACACCTTAGCACTTTTAGGCTACCCTACCAACATTGGTTTTGAGGCATTCTAAGCTGCTTCAACCTGATGCCCGAATGTTGTGTTGGTGGGGTGATATGCCTGTGTAGCAATGTTGCACCACCACATAACAGTATTTATTTCTGGTTGCTATGACCTGTTGTGACTTCAGGCTGAATAATCCTATATTATATACTATATGTTTGTCAGAAGCCATCATGCACAGTAGAGACGGCTGCGCATGCTGCAGTCATGCTCAATACAGACTGCCCGCGCAGTGGCTGATACGGAGCGGGGCACTCTGAATTCAGAGTGCGCAGAGAGGACTACATTCTGAATTCAGTGTGCCACGCTCTGTATCAGCCATGACACGTTCAAGCAGTCAGTACTGTGAATGACTGCAGCGCCGCCAGTGTTGGCCCGTGTATATGGGCTTTAAAACTAGTAGTATTATAATGTGCTCCAAATGAGATTACTGAGATTTACTTGATGCCTGATGCACAGACAACACTTCCTCTCTGATCTAGTCTCTCCAACTGATGTTTCAACATTAATATGGTTATATACCAGCTCCACCGGGAGACGGATGCGGTTCCCCACAGGACTTCACGTTGTCCACGATATGGCGGCACATATAGAGCCAGTGGGACTACATGATTTACATGAAGGATCGGATTTTAATCAGCGGTTCACTGCCGCATGGCACAACCATAGATGCATGTGGATGCTCAATTACACCTTTGGATTACAAATTATCACTATATTCCCCCTGTGCTACAGGGGATGCATGGTATAGCTTGGATATTGAATATTTATTACTCTATTGGACCACGAACCAGGACTCCGTGTAGTCCGCTATACTGTGGCACACATAGAGCCAGTGGCTCAGAGTTTCGCATTGTCACTGACAGGATCTTGGATTACATTTGGTTCTAAGAACATCGCATCTGGATTCACACTGGCACAGACAATGTGAGTGTACATATACAACTGAGCAAAATTCTGAGGCATACAGGTACCATTACTAAGTATGAACTTATGTAGTGACTCGTCCAAGAGGTTCTTTGTTGCAACGTCTGATTGCATTTATTCATGCCAATCAAGCTTAATACTGTGTATATATTTTTGTATCATTGTGGAATTGGTGAATGCAACATTGTACAGGCTACCTCCATGTTTCCACATGTGTGGTAAACTGCGTTCAGACGCACGATGTAAGATTTGTCACACATTCAAGATACACAAGGTTTTGGTAACTAACGCTAGGGTTAAAAGATGCTTTACTGTATGCAGGCGAACCTTTTGTCTCACACGCAATGTTACCGTATTACTGTATTTAAGGTTATGTTTGTTTGGCATTCTTTGTTTTGAGTAAGGCCCAGGATGGGGCTGAAACGTTCACAAATAAAATTACATTTTTTATAAGACCCAGAGTGTGCTTTCTGGTTGGTATCTAGATCCCAACAACTTTGCTATATCTAAGTATTATTACTTTAAGTTGTACCTAGGCTGTTATTTAGTCCTTTTTTATTTTTATGGAGTGCCCACCTTCTACCGAATCTCTCTCTCTCTCTCTCTATTTGAATAATTCTGGACCAAATTATCTGCATCTTAGCAAAGCAATGCTTTGGAAACTTCTCTAGTCTTCAAGGGGTTAAAATCCCCTTTTAAATCAATAGCAAATGTTATTTCCCTATAGTGCAGTTGGTTAGCCAGTTTTCTGTCCAGTTTTCTTTGTACATCAGTCCCCAGTCACAGGGATTTACTAATATGATTCTTTACTATAATGTGAGCAAGCCCTAAAATGCCTTTTCTATGTAGCATGCACAGGAAAATGGAGTATGCTGATTTACTTTGAGTTTATTAGTAATGGCATTAAACAAAGTGCACATGTATGTAAGTCCTGAAATAACCATACACTAACTTACTGACTTCCCTTTGGCACAAGCCATGTAAATGGGATCATTTCCAACAAACATTAGGCAGGTGTATCACTAATAAACAGATGGCAGCACTTATTTAAAGGGATAGTAACACTTCGTTTTAACTTTATTTTATTTTTTAGGCATTAAAAAAACATGAAGAATGATATAAGTCTTATCTCTCAAACCTTTATGGTTTATGAGATATTCACAAGCAAAGTTCCCCACCCCGCCCCTTTTTCCTAGTGTAAGCCATCTCTTCTCAGATGTGAGTCTGGTTGTATGACAGTACAGATAACAGAAGGGGACAATTTTCTTTGTATGAAAACAATGAAAGCCCTTCCCCCCTTGACAAGTTTTTCAGCTTTTTCCATTATCTTAATTGAAGATTGTCCTTCTCTGCAGTCTACCTGGGCATCTCCCTTCTGATCTGTTTGAACAGGGGGGGTATACTTTGTTTGTGAATATCTCTTAAACCATAAAGGTTTCAGAGATAAGACTTATATCATTCTTCATGTTTTTTTAATGCCTACAAAATAAAATAAAGTTAAAATGAAGTATTACTATCCCTTTAAGTCTCTACAACAGCAGAAGGTTCACTTTTAAAAGGTTGCATGCAAAAGAGCGTGCAACTACTTAACACGTTAACCATGTCGCCTTCATAAAAATAGCACATGAGAATCTTGCACTACAGCTTGAGATTTTCATGTCGCCTAGTGAATGGTCACACTTAGAATAATTATAGAGACAGTGATTCCGCTCACCTCCCAGTCACTCTATTCCATTTAACTATATGTGCATACTTCTGAATCAGTCTTTTAGAAGCCACTCCTGCTCTGTCTTCCCTTCTGTGCTCCGCTCCTCCTACGTCATTCTGCACACAGAGAAGGGGAGAGAGAGGCAGGAGCAACTTCTAGAGTATTGACCTCCTATTAAAGATCAAGGTACCCTCAAAGATCATACAAAAATAATTGTATGAATGTCTTTAATAGGAGGTCAATACTCTAGAAGCCGCTCCTGCCTCTCTCTCCTCTTCTCTGCATGTAGAATGACAGGGAGTAAGGAGAACAGAAGGGAAGAGAGAGGTAGGAGCGGCTTCTAAAAGACTGCTGCAGAAAAGTGAAAAAAAAAAAAACTGTTAAGGCTTGTTCGGTGGATGCACATATTAGATCGGGGGATGGTATTCACATATAGTTAAATGGAATAGAGTGGCTGGGAGGGAGGTGAGCGGAATCACTGGCTCTATAATTATTCTAAGTGTGACCATTCACTAGGCGACTTGAAAAACTTGCACTGTCATGTAGTGCGAGATTCTCATGTCACCACTTTTATGCAGGTGACATGGTTAATATGTTAAGTGGTCACACGCTCTTTTGCATGCGACCTTTTAAAAGGATTCACCCAGCAGAATATGTGCACTTAGATTTGTCAGATCATAAATTTTAAACTGGACACGTATGACAAATGCCTACTGCATGGATACGTGGGACATATTTCAGCCCTGTGATAATTGCATCAACCCAGCACAAGGGATTTTTCATATTTATTCAGTTTTAAAGGAGATATCTGCCAACTCTATAGACATCAATATGCACTATGTGATCATACTCTCCGGTACACGACTATTCCTTATTTTGCACAGATGTTGCTGTCATTAGTTCATTTCTTTCCATTACCAAAACTACTACCTAAAAACATGCACTCTTTCATCTCTTTAGTATTGTAGTTTAACACTTTCTCTCAGGAGTACAGCCTCATTGTAATGGCAATGTCCAAGTTCCAGATGCAGAAAATGAGCTACCCTGGCAGATTTGTAAATTCCCCCGCTGTTATGCCAACATTTAGATGACAGAAGAAAATCAAACTGTTAAACTGTTAATGTGGATTCACATTCTTTGCTTTTATACATAGCATCCACCTATACTTTGTATATGGATGCCCATGTTACTCTTCCTTTAGCGTTTTTGTTTGGTTACAATGGTCCAACTGAGTAATGTTCTAGAAAAATCCCAACCCCCATGGCTAAGCTAATACAAAAATAGTGCATTCTGACATTATTTTTCCTGCTGTTGTTGAATACATTCCATGCATACTTTTATTTGCTTGGATATAGTAAATCCCTGATCCAAAGGCTTTGTGCCTATGGCACAAGATTTATTAACTTTCCAAGTTACAAAGGAAATGAACTAAATTATGCTTTATCTTGTATTCTTAGAACAATAACTACTGAAATATATCCACTAAATCATCTTAGATATATGCTGCCAGACATAAGTGAAGAGTAGTATTTAGATCATATGTATTTTATTTATACAATTCATAAATCTTTTGCAATATAGACCTTATTGAGTTAACAATAACTGACAAGAGATACTTAGCAATTGTTACACAAGACAAGAGGTGAGTGTCAAATATAGGTAGCATTAATACTTCAAATAAGATAAAGGGTGACCAAATATATGACCTCCCATATGACCATGCCATGGAGAAAGTAAAAGGACAGGAAAGTCAGAGCGAGACAAAGAACAAAAAGAAAGAAAAGATGTGACGGTACCAGGATTTACCGAACCCTTTTGGGGCCATCGGTTCCTGAACCGCCGCTGCTGCTGCCCTCTTCCACGGCTGGCTGGAGCCCTGCTGCTTCCTGGAGGTCCTGGATGTTCAGGCAGGAACAACTGGATGCTGCCCCCTGGCAGACTGACAGAGACAGTGAATTTAGCTGCAGAACTCTAGGTAGGGTTTCCAGAGGCCCTACGCCAGTAGACCGGCGAGGCAAGTGAATTTGTTCCTGTAGTGGCTAAGGTGAGAATCCCCAGCCTAAGTCCCCTCCAGAAATACAGCCGAGACTTGT
The DNA here is from genome assembly GCA_037306005.1 of Rhinophrynus dorsalis. NCBI lineage: Eukaryota > Metazoa > Chordata > Amphibia > Anura > Rhinophrynidae > Rhinophrynus > Rhinophrynus dorsalis. The sequence continues at coordinate 265,994,516 of CM074724.1, read as the reverse complement.
ATTAAGGAGGGTAGAACAGAACAGCTTTATTGATGAAACACACTGCTTATATACACTTCCAGACACTCCTATCAAGATTAGAATTTAAATTAGTGCTTGGGACAGTGTTGCTATGCTTGACCAGTCAGATAATGGCCTACATTTCCAGTCACTCTTATCAAGATAAGAATACAAAGTAGGGTTTGGAAAAGGGGCATTTTGGCTGGACCATAATAATCTCCCCTGATTGGTCAAGGAAGCACAGCAGGAGTCAATCAACATTCCAGTCATTGTTTAGCCAAGTTACACAGATCTGAAGCAAGCAAGAGTGCTGGGCATATCCTTTATTTTCTCTGCACTCTGGCTTCCAACTATCATATCCCTGTAAAGGAATTACAGTAATACACCACCCAAACTATTACATTATGTCACACAATGTACAACATAAGGATCAATCTAACTATCATATCCCTGTAAAGGAATTACAGTACTACACCACCCAAACTATTACATTATGTCACACAATGTACAACATAGAGATCAATATTTCAAGTGATATAGTCCTAAATCACTCCATCTGGTTACAAAAGAAAAGTGAGAGGGGGCTATAATTTATCAGTGAGTTTTCATAGGGTATAACTTATACATTAATTGTTAGGGCCAGCTGATGGTGGACCAAAAGAACCAGACTACACTAAATTTCTCAGTTCTGTCATAAGACTTGGCACAGATCAATGTCATCTGATAAACATGATTAAGTCTAGCTATGATATCCATCCATTTGTGTTTTGCTTTAAGTGAATTCTCTGCTATGGATATATGAACTGCCATACAGACAAAGTGAATCAGTTGCATTTTAGAGTGCATTATGTTATCCATGTGCCTTCTAAGAAATGCTGTCTAAGGGTTCACAGAGAAATCATTGAGGTGTATCTGATTATATTTATTTATACGCAGTCCATATATTACCCTGCAATGTGTACATAAATCATGTGAGAGTACAAATACAATGATAAAAATGAATAGACAATTATGCTTCTTTGTAGGGGATTCTGGAGCTATATGTCTTTCTTGATCTAGATCTGTCTTTGTATAGATTGATCTCTGATTATCCGCTGTAGTTCATAAAGAAGTGATAACGTGGAGATGACTTATCAAGTGATATCACTTTTACAGTTCCTATGTTAATCTACACAGTCCATGCACTAAGATCTCCAAAGATGGAGAAGTCTTAGTGCATAAGCTACTTAGAATAGCATAAGAATTGGAGAAGTCACTGGAGAAGTTGTCACCTCTTTCTTTACCACCCCTTAGTGCATATCCCCCTTATAATCTATCAGTTGATCTTTGGACTTTCTTATTATTCACGATCAGTCTCCATGCTTATCCTCTGTATCTTAAAGGGATAGTAATACTTTGTTTTATCTGTATTTTATTTTGTAGGCATTAAAAAAACATGAAGAACGATGCAAGTCTTATCTCTCAAACCTTTATGGTTTGAGAGATATTCACAAGCAAAGTTTCCCCTCACCGACCAAAAGGTCAAGTCTGCCATCTAGCTGTCAGATTTGGAATCCGGTCCTCAGACCGGCCGTGTCTCTGCAGCAGAGCCGAGATTGCAAGATATAAGAAGAATTACTTCATTCGAATAGTCTACAAAGTGTGCCTGGTTTGCAAGCACACTTTTTAAACCCTTCCAATGAAATAGTTATTTTTATATCTTGCGATCTCGGTTCTGCTGAAGAGCCACAGGTTGATCTGAGGACTGGACTCCAAATCTGACAGCTAGATGGCAGACTTGACCGTTTTGGTCAGTGAGGAGAAACTTTGCTTGTGAATATCTCTCTTTGCTGACAATCTCTGCTACAGTATCTGTCGCCTCATTGCTGATCAGCAAACATCTTTCTGCTCTTTGCTGACCTGAGGCCTGAAGGGTTTAAATATCAGAGAATTAGTTAATCTCTGCAATAAAATAGGCTACGTGTCATCAGAATGGAGGCTTACATAACAAAGAGATTCAGCCACTTGTCTTGAAGGCTATTCTTCTGATTCATCGAGCCTAGATGAGTCTATGCAGACTGACTCATTTTTACTCTCTGTCTACAAACAAGAAAAGCATCTGTGAAAAAGTGCATGTGTCTAGAGTACTCAACAACAAATCACTGCTAATCCTAAGAAACCTAAGTTACTCTTGACTGTTATTCACCCTGAGGTGCTAATATCACACTGCTTACCAATTACGGATAATCTTAATCCCCAGCTGTCCTTCATCACTTTATTTTTCTGATGCAGTTAAAGATGTTGTAATGGAAGTTAAGAAGGGACCGTGTCGCCTTCCGCCGTCGTTCCTGGGTCTCTCCTTGACGCAAGATAAGCGCCGTCGGATGCACCGGTTGAAGTATGCACAGTCACTGGAAACAGCCGCAGGATCGCTGGAAACAGGGAAGAGTCCACGTCGCCGCCTGACAGTCCACAAAGTTAGGTCGCAGGAAACCGGCAGCAGACGGTTGACGATTCAGGATACTTGGGGCAGATGGGTATCAGAGTGGATACTTTAGACCATGAGCAATACAAGACTCCAGGACACCTTGTTCACTCCAACACATAACTCATTTTATTGTCACAAACCACAGATATTTATATACAGTACAGTACATTGGATCACATGGGGAAACCTGATACAATAGGGAACATGATTAAATCAGACAAAAGGCCAGCAGCAGATAGTCTTAACAGATACAATAACTCAGACATGATTACATTTCAGATACAAAAGGGTTTGTTTGAACAAAGACTTGAGGTGCGTGAATGGTTTAACACACACAGCAGGGGGTCTCAGGACAGTTCTCAATACAATGACTTGATTAACACCCAGCAGGAGGTCTTGAGTTAAATGGCTGGAGTGGCTACAATACACATCCTAGGGACAAGTACAATTAAACACATACAATATTTGACAATACATAAAACATAAATCTCTTTTAACATAAAGATAGCAAACCCCCCATGTGAGGTCAAAGGAGGCCAAGGGGCCATAGTCTTTAGGTAAAACATTCGAGGTCCAGACAAGGGCCCAAGTAACAGATAAGATCCATTACATTTCTCCCCCTTTTTGTACCAAACCAGCGGTTGCAATAGTAAACGCTGGCTTGGAGCTGTAAGAGAGCATTGCGGTTGTGAGCCCCTTGTCTGGACAGTTCATTAGTCCGGAGGCCTTGGTCCTAGGCCAGCCTCAAATGGGGAGCCCCTTATCCTGGGCCAGGGAAACAATGAACAGTCCTTTTGTCCTGGGCCAGGAGAAAACATGAGCCCCTTGTCCGGTCCTGGCAATAGAAAGCAAGTCCCTTGTCCTGGACCAGGGGTACAGTCTTGGTTCTTAATCCTGGGCCAGGGAAATTGGTGCTTGTTTGTCCTGGCAGTCATCAAATTGGGTGGCCTCTCCTGGGCCATGCTCCATGCAGAACTGGGTTTCAATGTTCCTGGGTCTGGGGCCAATGGCTCAGGGTCCAAAGCCAGTCTATAAGGGGGATCTCCCTGGGGCAATGGTGTTTCTGGATCCTGTGCATCAAAGTGTGGGGAGAGGGGCACATCTCCCCCTTTTAGTTGGGCCAGTGCCCCAGAGGGACAGGAGAGGATGTTCGTCCCACTCTCCTGGGCTGTGGCAACGTTCTGAGACACACTCCCACCCCCCAGACAGAACTCAGGGAATCCAGGGGCCCCAGCAACATCACTGGTGAGAACTGTGGTCCCCCTCACCAAGTCAGAGGTCAAAGGGGAACTGCTGGGGAGCGCCTTCTCGGGGCTGCTGGTGTACTTGCTCCCAGTCACCAGCGTCAGGTCAAAACAAGGGGTGGTGTGCTCACTCCTACACACCACAGCAGGGGGTTCACAAGGGCTGATGGGGAGCGCACTCCCCCCCACCAGTTCACAGGAAAAAGGGGAATCAACCATTGAGCTGGGAGTGACGATCATTGTCCCACCCACCCAAGCCAGGGATTCACAGAGCCCAGTGGATTCGCTCCCATCCACCAAGCCAGAGGTCACAGAGAGGTAGGTATCGAAGGCATCAGTGCTGCAAAGGGGCAATCGGCTGATCTCCTTGGCGTCCAGGGCATCCTCCTCAGGGCCACCTCTTTTCTTTAGCAGGGAGGCACTCCCAAACCTCCTAGCAATTTTACTCAGGCACCTGGAGAACACCATCTTCCCTTTCTCCAGGGCACCAACAACAGGGGACGGACTGGGGCTGCTGATGGGGACCTGCGTCTCTTCCACCGCAGCAGGGGTTTCCCAGGCCCTGGTGAGCTCTCTCCTACTCACCAGGCCAGGGGTTACAGGGGGGCTGATGGGGCACTCTTCTCCACATATCAGGTCATACAACACATCCACAGGAGGTCCAGCAGTGCTGCTCTCTTCCAGTCCGCTGGGGTCCTCCTCTTGTAGGCCGTTACCCACAGGCCTTCTGCCTTGAGGGAGACCGCAGTCCCATCCCTCAAGACGACATTACTTATAATCCTGGGGAGCACGCACGGCTCCGCTCCCAGCACATCTTCCAACCCCACAGGGGGCAACATCTTGGGGCTGCTGGTGGGCTCTCTCACACCCACTACAGCAGGGGGGTCATGGGGACTGATGGGCTCACTCCTACCTATCAGTTGGGACATACAATTTCTGCTGGTGGGGACCTGCGTCTCATCCACCGCAGCTGGGGAAGCAGGGAAAGGGGCAACTTGCCTCTCAGGGGAGACATCCGTCCCATCCCCTGATGCCAAGGCATCTTCTTCACTGAGGGGGAACGAATTCCCACCCCTCAGCTCAGGGAAAACATAGTCCAGGGACTGGTGAGGAACGCATTCCCACTCACCAGTGTGGAGTGAACAGGGGCAGCTCCATCTAAGTCCTCAGCTCCACTGAAGTCCTCCTCAGAGGAGTAACCCCCCCAGTCTTTTTCCTCTCTTTGTATCTCCTGGGCTTCCTCTATCCAGCCCATGTACATTAGCTCCAAGTTCCATTCCTCCTCGACTAAATGGTCTAGGTTCCCCTCCAGGTCTGGAGGAAAGTAGCTTCCAAACATGGCCTTTCTCTTCTCCCAAATCTCCCAGTAGCGGCTGTAATTCCTCTGGCCGAAAGTAGCATCCTCCTGAAAGGCCACCCACACCAGTTGTTGGAGTTTCAGGCGCAAGTTGAACGGGAAAAAGTCGACCATAACTCCTGTATACTCCTTGTGAAGGCATTTGATCATTTCCCAGTATCTGTCCTGGACTCGGAGCTCCTCTGTGATGCAGGTGGTGACCTCCCGGTAAAACTCCTCAGCTAAATCACCTAGGAAGGTCTCCCATTGACATCCGATTTAGTGGTACCGCATGTCGTACACTCCTATGGCCTCCGGTAGCCGCACTTTCGCCGCCATCTCTTAGCTGGTACACCCGATAAAAGAAGGAGAAATCCCACCGCTGCCACCAATGTAACGGAAGCTAAGAAGGGATCGCGTCGCCTTCCGCCGTCGTTCCTGGGTCTCTCCTTCTTGACGCATGATAAGCGCTGTCGGATGCACCGGTTGAAGTATGGACAGTCACTGGAAACAGCCGCAGGATTGCTGGAAGCAGGGAAGAGTCCACGTCGCCTCTTGACAGTCCATGAAGTTAGGTCGCAGGAAACTGGCAGCAGGCAGTCGACGATTCAGGATACTTGGCGCAGATGGGTATCAGAGTGGATACTTTAGACCATGAGCAATACAAGACTCCAGGACTCCTTGTTCACTCCAACACATAACTCATTTTACTGTCACAAACCACAGATATTTATACACAGTACAGTACATTGGATCACATGGGGAAACCTGATACAATAGGGAACATGATTAAATCAGACAAAAGGCCAGCAGCAGATAGTCTTAACAGATACAATAACTCAGACATGATTACATTTCAGATACAAAAGGGTTTGTTTGAACAAAGACTTGAGGGGCATGAATGGATTAACACACACAGCAGGGGGTCTCAGGACAGTTCTCAATACAATGACTTGATTAACACCCAGCAGGAGGTCTTGAGTCAAATGGCTGGAGTGGCTACAATACACATCCTAGGGACAAGTACAATTAAACACATACAATATTTGACAATACATAAAACATAAATATCTTTTAACATAAAGATAGTAAACCCCCCATCTGAGGTCAAAGGAGGCCAAGGGGCCATAGTCTTTAGGTAAAACGTTCGAGGTCCAGACAAGGGCCCAAGTAACGGATAAGATCATTTACAGATGTACAGTTACGTAAAAATGATTCAAGGTTATATGCAATTAAAACCCATGTACTTCATGCTAACAACTGTAACAATTCATTTTTTTTGTGAACTCCCTCCCATTTTACAGTGGAGTTCCAAAATACTGCCCTTCCCAGCGCTCATTGATTCTGGTGCTATAAACAACATCAGCACCTTTCATCTGGCTACTGCCCACCAGGTTCCACTGATTGAGAAAATGACCCATGTCCATATAAATAATATTGATGAATCAATTATATCTCTTAAGGAACTATTACTCAAGAAACTCACCTTAGTCTGTTTAGTCTTGGATCTGATCATCAAGAACAGCTGAGTTTCAGTGTAGAAATGTTTCCACTTTTTGCTATTGCTCTGCACTCATAACCCTTATATAGACTGTGCCACAGAGAAACTCACATTCTTGTTTGACCACTGTCAACAACATTGTCTGACTCCTTCACCTTCCTCCACCTTTGCAAAATCTTCTAGTTCTTCATAGATCTCTGCTGATTCACAAGGTCTATCATCATTGGCATATGTAGAGGTGTTGTCTAGGCTTTGGGCACAATCTCTGTGCTAAAGCTGAAAGTGTCTATAGAAAATGATCACATGTGAAGTTGAATTCTTGGTCAGCCCTCACACAATAAATGTGGATCCAAAAAAGGTTTCTTCCTTCCCTGATTGGCTTACAGCAACTGACAGAAAAGTTCAGCATTGTAATGTATTTGCAAACTTCTATCTCAGTTCATCAGAAACTTCTCTGAGTTGATGCTTTTACTTAAGCTGACCAGATTCTCTTTCACTGAACACCATAAACTCAACAGGTGTTTGATAACTTCAATAAATTGTTTACAAAGGTCTCTACAGCATTTTGTAAAAGTGGGTGCATCCTAATTCACTGATAGGGACATTTTTTCATAATGTACCAGTTCCAAGAACTTTCTTCACCCACTTGTCTTCTTTTGTCAGAAACTGTCCTCTGCAGATGCCACTTATAATGTAGCAAACAGTGAATTACTGGTAATCAAGGTCACCTTAAAAGAACAATGCCATTTTCTGGATGGGACTGCTTATTCATTTCTTATCTTCACAGACCACAAGAACTGTGAATAGCTAAAAGACTGGAAACCACAAAGCCCGCTGTTCTTCTCATGCTTTTCCTTGCATCACTTCTAGCATGGCTACTGTATTGGCAAAGCTGGCACCCTTTTTCTTGCATCCCCAATACCTCTGAAGAGCGGTTCCTTATTCCCCTTCCTCAGCATTTCCTAGACACTAAAGGAGACTTGTTTTCTGATATTTGTTCCAGTTTTGGCCAGTCTCTTCCCCCTTTCTATAAGGAGTTTCTTAATTTTGAAATTGTTCATTACACCTACAACAGGGAATTATTTATCCTTTATAGTTTCAGGTTCTTCATCTATGCCATAATAATGTCTTGGCTGATTATCCATGGATAACCAATACTCAAGATCTGTCACAGAAGTTAGGCTTACTCCACAATTGTCACCCTCTGTCCCCGCGCGGTCTGCGGCGCTCGGGACAGTCTCTCCTCACTTCCGGGTTTCCCCCGTCGTCGCGTCACGTGCGTCGTGACGTCTCATGGTGTGTCTATTTCAGGACGCTCCAGTCTAGGCACGGGCGCACTCTGATAGTGTTCCCAAGCGCCTTGCTGCCTGACTGGTATTATCTGCTGTCCTCTCTGCCTAGCCAGCCGTCCCAGCAGGTTCCAGTGTAGCCAGTGCTCACCTACTTCTCAGCAGCTGGTCCTCCAGTCTTGTCAGCCATCCCAGCAGGTTCCTGCTTGACCAGTACCTACCTGCTCCAGGATCTTCCTATTTGTTCCTGCCTGTCTCTGGTGGGTTGGCTTCCAGCCTGTTCCTGACAGCTCCTCCTTGTCCTGCAGTCCATCTTGGAATATCTTTCTGTCAGCATCCAGTCTGTCTCCTGTCAGTGGTTTCCGGATCAGCTGTTCCAGTAGGAGTGTGGAATATCCTGGCGTGTCGCGGATCTCTTTCCAGGAATGCACCCAGTCGTCTACTGCACTTATCCCGCTCCTCCACTGCACCTGTGCTGACTCTACTGGACAGGTCTGTTCTCTCCATCCTAGGAGAGTATTTCCTTTTTCTTTCTTTTATACCCTTTCCTAGGAGAGTTACAGCCTACCGGCCACCGCTCTCTAGCCTCGCTCCCCATACTGCGCTCCCCAGCCTTCGCTCTCCCCCACAGGAGAGCTAGTACTGCCTGTGGGATTATCATCCTGGGCTCACCACCAGCTCCTCTGGGGTTTGTCATCCGGCCTTGCGGCCGGCACCGTATCTGGCTTAGGCCGCAGCACGGTAATCCCGCAGACAGTCAACGTACGGCGAGCACCGCAAACAAGCGTCGTACCCGAGCACTCTCTCTCCTGTGGGTTTCGTCACATCTGGTCTCCCTGTGTGACATAATCAGAGTGCCAAACCGAAACCATGTCTGTTGATCCTAAAGAGGTTTCTCAGGCAGTCATTCAGCAGGCAGCTGTTTTGGAGCTGCATGCGACTCAGATCCAGCGCTTGGACGAAAAGCTGGACTCTATCACCACCCTTTTACAGCGCATGCAGCAGCGCCTAGAGGGCCCGGGCCTCTCTGCGATACCACCAACGCCTGCTGAGCCATCTCTTCCTCCTGCTACTCCCAGGGTATCCCAGGTCGCCATGTTTCCACGTCTACCCCTACCTGATAAATACGAAGGGGATCCCAAGCTATTGCGTGGTTTTTTCAACCAATGCAGTCTCCATTTTCAGAGCCAACCAGAAGTATATGCCTCTCATCAGTCCCGAGTCACCTTCATTGTGTCTTTACTGCGGGGTCAGGCCCTGGCTTGGGTCTCTCCTTTGATGGACCGTCGTTCTGCTCTGCTTGATGATTGTGATGCATTCATAGCCGCCTTTCGGTCTGTGTTCGACATTCCGGGAAGGCAGGCGTCAGCTGAGGCCGCACTCCTGGAGCTGCAACAAGGGCAGCAATCATTTGCGCAGTATGCAATCACCTTCTGGACCCTCGCCTACGACACCGATTGGGGCAGTAATGCCTTGAAAGCAGTCTTCCGTCGTGGGTTGTGTGATCGCCTGAAAGATGATCTGACTACTCGAGCCATTCCAGACACACTAGAGGGCCTCATAGCTCTTTGCTCTTCCCTTGACTCTCGTATTCAGGAGAGACGCCAGGAGAAGGAACGGGACCGTTCCAGGCGACCTGCGGTGCGTCCTCCCATCCGCTTGGCACCGAAATTCCAGTCTCCTCCGTCTTCCGCCGAATCTCTAGCAGAGCCAATGGAGATCGGTCGGGTGATTCGCCTCTCCGAGGAGGAGAAGGCAAGATGACGGAGCCTGGGATTATGTCTGTACTGTGGACGTGCTGGGCATATGGCTCGTCTCTGTCCGAACAAACCGGGAAACGACCGGACTTAGAGCGTTTTGAGGGAGTCTCTCTAAGTCGGCCTCCTGTTCCCTCCTCCACTATCCAGCGCTTCACGGTTCCCATTAAGCTGTCCTGGGCCAAGAACACCATTCACCACCATGCTTTGATAGATTCTGGAGCCACAGGGATCTTTGTGGACCGGACTTTCGCTCAACAACACGGCATTCCTCTGCTATCTAAGATACCACCTGTGAGCGTGGTGGTTATTGACGGTTCTCCTTTAGGAGATGGGCGCATAACCCTGCAGACCATTCCCATCCGCCTGTACATGAACCCCTCACACTCTGAGGTCTTAGAATTCGATGTTATCACTACTCCGCACACACCGATCATTCTGGGCTTCCCTTGGTTGGAGAGGAACAATCCGCTTATCCAGTGGAAGGAGAGGACGTTATCCTTTCCATCTGAGACCCCCTCTTCCTTGATGCTGTCTTCCGTGGTTCCCTCTAAGGAGGATGGTTTCACTATGGTACCTACACCTTATTTGGATTTTGCAGATGTCTTCTCTAAGGTCCGCTCGGAGGTCCTACCTCCTCACCGGTCGTATGACTGCACCATAGACCTTGTTCCAGGGGCTATTCTACCTAAGGGTCGGACCTACCCTCTCTCTTTACCCGAAACGGCAGCATTAGAGACGTACATCCAGGAGAATCTCACCAGAGGGTTTCTCAGACCTTCTACCTCTCCCGCAGGAGCGGGTTTCTTCTTTGTGAAAAAGAAAGACGGGTCTTTGCGTCCTTGCATCGATTACCGGGGCTTGAACGCTGTCACGAAGAAGAACAGCTATCCCCTCCCCCTGATTCCGGAGTTATTGGAACGCCTTCGGGGTTCCTGTATTTTCACCAAATTGGATCTTAGAGGGGCATACAACTTGGTTCGTATGCGGGAGGGGGAGGAGTGGAAGACCGCCTTTAACACGCGATTTGGGCACTATGAGTACTGTGTCATGCCTTTTGGGTTACGCAATGCCCCTGCGGTGTTCCAGGCCTTGGTCAACGACATCTTCAGAGACCTCCTTCTCACCTGTGTTATTGTGTATCTCGACGATATACTCATCTACTCCCCGACTTTGGCGGAGCATCATCGGCAGGTCCGTATGGTATTGACCCGTTTGCGCGAAAACCACCTTTACGCCAAACTGGAGAAGTGTAGTTTCGAGAGGTCCTCGCTCCCCTTTCTCGGCTATATCATCTCTGCTGATGGTTTGGCTATGGATCCCAGCAAGGTCAGCGCTGTGCTGGACTGGGAGGTTCCTCGGACCATCAAAGCCATCCAACGTTTCGTGGGATTCTCCAATTACTACAGGAGGTTCATCAAGAACTTCTCCAGAGTGATCCAGCCTATAGTCCGCCTGACTTGCAAAGGGGCTGACCCATCTTCCTGGTCTCTAGAGGCTCTGGAGGCATTCCATCTACTTAAACAAGCATTCGTGTCTGCTCCCTTACTTTCGTATCCTGACCCCTCTCTTCCTTTTACGGTTGAGGTGGATGCTTCCGAGACTGCTGCGGGTGCCGTTCTTTCCCAACGATCCACTGACTCTAGCGTATTACATCCCTGTTCCTACTTCTCTCGGCGTTTCTCTGTAGCCGAGAGAAACTACGATACCGGGAACAGGGAATTACTCGCTATTAAACTCGCTCTAGAAGAATGGCGATACCTCCTGGAGGGAGCTATGCATCCCATCAGCATTTTGACAGATCACCGCAACCTGGCCTATCTGGCTTCCGCTAAAAGGTTGACCCCACGTCAGGCCAGGTGGTCCCTGTTCTTTTCCAGGTTTGATTTCACAATTTCTTACATCCCGGGAACCAAGAACCTCAAGGCCGATGCTCTCTCTCGGTTGCACGAAGGAGACTCGTCAGCTCCAGTGGTCCCCGAGACCATTGTTCCTTCAGCTCTGGTCTTAGGGTCATTATCGACCCGCATCCTCGAACGCATCAAAAGGGCCCAACCACCTACTGATCCCTCTGGACCTGCTACTCCTTTGCTATTGGTCCCTGAGGATTGCAGGAGAGCCGTATTATCCTGGGCACATCAGTCCCGTGTTGCAGGACATCCCGGTGTGGAACGCACACATGACCTCCTTTCACGCTACTTCAGGTGGCCTACGTCCCGTCACGACGTGTCTCACTGGGTTCAATCCTGCTCCGTTTGTGCCAGGATGAAGACACCACGTGTACATCCCGTGGGGTTGCTGGTTCCTCTTCCTGTACCCACATTACCCTGGACCCAGTTGGCAATGGACTTTGTGGTTGATCTCCCAGCTTCGGCCGGGATGACTACAATCTTGGTGGTCATTGACCGCTTCTCCAAACAGGCCCATTTTATACCCTTGTCCAAACTGCCCAGCGCTACCGAACTGGTTGATATATTCGTCGCTCATGTCATACGTCTCCATGGGGTACCCCTTCATATTACCTCCGATAGAGGATCCCAGTTTGTGTCCAGATTTTGGAGGTCCTGCTGTGCCCGATTAGGGATCGCTCTGCATTTCTCCTCTGCCTATCACCCACAGACCAACGGGCAGACGGAGCGCCTGAACCAAGGTTTGGAGCATTACGTACGCTCTTACTGTAACCACCAGCAGGATGATTGGGCTAGCCTTTTGCCTTGGGCGGAGTTCTCGTATAATTCTCTTCGTCACTCCTCCTTGGGGTGTTCACCCTTCTTTGCGGCCTTGGGGTACAATCCTCGCTTGCTAGTCCTTACTCCTGGGGTTCCTTTGGTTCCGGCGGCTGAGACCAAAGTTCGCTCCATGACGGACCATTGGAGAGCGGTGAGCTCAGCTTTGCTACAGGCTCAGATCCGCCAAAAGGCTGCTGCCGATCGTCGGCGTACTCCAGCTCCCCTGTTTCATGTGGGAGACCGGGTGTGGCTTTCCACTAAGCACATCCGCTTGGCCCAGCCATCTGGGAAACTGGGTCCCCGGTACCTGGGTCCGTTTCGCGTTCTCCGACGTTTGTCGCCGGTTTCGTATCGTCTGTTATTGCCCCGTAGTTTACGGATACATCCTGTCTTCCATGTGTCCCTTCTGAAAGCTTTCCTGCCCTCGGTGTTCCCGTCGTCGGGCTCCCGTCCTCCTGCTCCGGTCACCGTGGACGGGCAGGAGGAGTACGTCATCGATGGTGTCTTGGACTCCCGTCGCACCCGTGGGCGTCTCATGTATCTCGTGAACTGGAAGGGTTACGGACCAGAGGAGCGCTCTTGGGTGTCCGCTGGAGATGTGCATGCGCCGGCCCTTTTGCGCTCCTTTCACCGTGCTCATCCTGCCAAGCCGGCTCGGTAGGCTCCGGAGGCGCCTCTTAGGAGGGGGGCAGTGTCACCCTCTGTCCCCGCGCGGTCTGCGGCGCTCGGGACAGTCTCTCCTCACTTCCGGGTTTCCCCCGTCGTCGCGTCACGTGCGTCGTGACGTCTCATGGTGTGTCTATTTCAGGACGCTCCAGTCTAGGCACGGGCGCACTCTGATAGTGTTCCCAAGCGCCTTGCTGCCTGACTGGTATTATCTGCTGTCCTCTCTGCCTAGCCAGCCGTCCCAGCAGGTTCCAGTGTAGCCAGTGCTCACCTACTTCTCAGCAGCTGGTCCTCCAGTCTTGTCAGCCATCCCAGCAGGTTCCTGCTTGACCAGTACCTACCTGCTCCAGGATCTTCCTATTTGTTCCTGCCTGTCTCTGGTGGGTTGGCTTCCAGCCTGTTCCTGACAGCTCCTCCTTGTCCTGCAGTCCATCTTGGAATATCTTTCTGTCAGCATCCAGTCTGTCTCCTGTCAGTGGTTTCCGGATCAGCTGTTCCAGTAGGAGTGTGGAATATCCTGGCGTGTCGCAGATCTCTTTCCAGGAACGCACCCAGTCGTCTACTGCACTTATCCCGCTCCTCCACTGCACCTGTGCTGACTCTACTGGACAGGTCTGTTCTCTCCATCCTAGGAGAGTATTTCCTTTTTCTTTCTTTTATACCCTTTCCTAGGAGAGTTACAGCCTACCGGCCACCGCTCTCTAGCCTCGCTCCCCATACTGCGCTCCCCAGCCTTCGCTCTCCCCCACAGGAGAGCTAGTACTGCCTGTGGGATTATCATCCTGGGCTCACCACCAGCTCCTCTGGGGTTTGTCATCCGGCCTTGCGGCCGGCACCGTATCTGGCTTAGGCCGCAGCACGGTAATCCCGCAGACAGTCAACGTACGGCGAGCACCGCAAACAAGCGTCGTACCCGAGCACTCTCTCTCCTGTGGGTTTCGTCACATCTGGTCTCCCTGTGTGACAACAATGACAAAAAGTATATATCTTTATGTAGCACTTGTACTATGCAAAAGGACTCATTTATTAACCCACTACATTTTTACTGCCTTTGACCATTCCTATCAGACCATGGTCCTCCATATCCTTGGAATTCATTACTGAGCTCCCTAAATATGAAGGTCATACCATTAGCCTACTTGCTGTTATTCATCTGTTATTCATCTTTGCACCTCATCCATCTGATGCTGGTTAAACTGCAGACCTATCAATCAAAGAGATAGTCAGACTGCATGGCATTACTACTGAAGTGCCACCAGACATAGGTACACAATTCACTTCTATGTCCTAGAGCTATTTCTGCGCAAATCTATGCAACCAGCATTGTTAGTCCTTTGGATACCATCCACAGTCAAATAGACAAACTGTATGGGTTAAGAAGGTCCTAGAGCAGTTTCATCAATACTTCACTTTGCATCTCCAAGATGACTTGTACTCACTCCTTCCTCTGGCACAGTTTGCCTGCAGCATTCACAAAAATCAGATTTTCTCTATTTTACTTCAGATATGCTCATCAGGCAGCATATTTTCCTGAAGCCTTACCTGACTTTGCTTTACTAGCTATTTCTGCTAGGTTGCTTCTCATACAGGAAATCTTGTTCTGATTCATGATTCATGACACTGTCTTAAGCCCAGAATGCCTATAAAACTAAGGATGACTGTACTCGATTCTCTATTCCTCCTCACCAAGTATGGGAAAAAAACCTGGCTATCCACCAAACATCTCCACTGGTCCTTGGCTTCTGAAGAGCTGAGGGTTCCCAATTTATATATAGCATGACAAATTAATCCCGTGTCCTTTCATTTTACCTTACCATCCTCGTCCAAGTCAACCCTGTGTTTCATACATCCCTAGAGAAAATTGATACAATGGATCCTTCCACTGGCTGTTTTACTGTCCCTACTGCTCCTGTGCGCACTTATGACCATGAGCAAAAAATGTGTTTCCATCCTAGTCTCTCATCTCCAAGGAGGCTGTCTGGTGTATTACATGCACTGGAAAGGCTATGGGCCTGATAAACACTCCTGAGGACTACTTTCGGTGATCCATGCTCCAGCCATGCTAAAGCATTTCCATCAGTTTCATCTGGTTGTACTGGATCCTGAAGGCATGATCTTATTTCTTACCTTGACTTCCTTTTTACTATTGCGTGCCCCAAACTTTCAAGCTGTTTAGTGATTCTGAACCTGAGCTATCTGCCGTTGACCTTAAACTTCTCACCACCTTTCCTCTACCTTTCAGTACGGTGCTTTAGATCTGAATACAAGAGAAAATTTACGCAACCAAAACCACTGATATCGAGGATGACCGCTGTGAAGCAATCAACAAGTAATGAGTGGGTGGGGGTTGATTTTCCTGGTGATTTATCTTGCTTGGTGAGGTGTCTGACGACCTCTCCCAAAAAAATGTTGCTGATATGTGGTTTTTGGAATAGCTTCATTAGTCTCTGTGGAAAGAGGTTGGAACCAATTGGCTGTTGAAATATTGTATGTAGTATGTGGTTGATTCTGAGAATGTCTATAGTGGTTAGTTGTATAATACTGGTGATGTCCGTGATGGGTCTGTGATGAATTGTGATATTGATGTCTATGGTTGGTTTGTCTGTTATGTGTGAAACTATGATGGTTGTTTTTTTTTAGGTCTGTTTTCATAATCTTGTTTCTCACGTATACATTTTTTTTCTGTTTTGTTTGTGTAATGATTTTCTCCAATGTCACTAGATTTTTATTTATTTGTGTTTGTAACCTTTGATGTTCATTTGTTAAAGGGATAGTAATGCTTCATAATAAAAGCAGCTCTAATTAATCATCATAGTATTTGGACTTTGGAGAGTGTTATTTCAGTTCTGTCGGAGTTATAGTTCAAGAGTAATTCAATGACAAAGTGTCCCCCTTCCGCCCCTTTTACTGATGTAACACTGCTCACCTCAGAGCAGAAGTGAGGTGCCCAGGTAGACTGCAGAGAGGGACAATCTTCAATTAAGATAAGGGAAAAACCTGAAAAGCTTGTCAAGGGGGGCAGGGATTTCATTGTTTTCATAGGAATAAGAGTGTCCCCTTCTGTTATCTGTCTGGTCTATGGACTGCATTCCACATCTGAGAAGAGAGGGCTTACACTAGGTAATAGGGGAGGGAGGGGGAAACTTTGCTTGTGAATATCTCTTAAACCATAAAGGTTTGAGAGATAAGACTTATATCATTCTTCATGTTTTTTTAATGCCTTCAAAATAAAGTTAAAACGAAGTATTACTATCCCTTTAAAGAAGCTCCATTGATCTTTTTTTCAAAATCTTCTATTTCTTTTTTGGTTCTCTCTCTATATTTAATTAATAATTCTATCAATTTTAGGGAACAATTTTCCAAAATGGTGTACTACTCTGTTTGGAATTCTATTTTGGCCATTTCAAAAGATGGGGCTTTATAAATCCTGAGACCTCTAGGTATAGTTTTATGTTTTTTATAATTTTCTAACGCAATTACATCAAACCAATCTTTGGTTTCTCTAAATAGTGATCTTTCTACGTCTCTAATCAATTGTAATGGGTCCTGAGTATGGGTAGGTTGTCTTTGTTCCATTCGTGAGAAATTGAGAGTTCTACTTTTCTGATTTCTTCTATATCGGTAAGTAGTCTTGCCAACTATTAGAGAAAACTGGATCTAGAAGAACTCAGAAACACAGCGCACATAACAAGAGAAGAAATATGTATCTAAGTGTAATAGTTTTAATGACACAATGGATAAAAAATAGATAAAATTGCACTCGCAATAGACCTTCTTGGGCTTTAAGCACATCAAACGGGTACTCTCTCCCTTGTAGCCTACGATCTGTCCTCCGACTCTCCTGATTTCTTTGGTCCCTGATGGAAATCCTGGCATCCGAATAGTTCTTAGCGTGCGATGTTGTTCGTGCTGATATGCACTATATAATATCCATGGATGGTAATAAAGAAAGAACAAAGGAGAATGGCAGTCTCTAATGAGATCTGTAGTGACTGAGTGTGTTACACCTGGTCTGAGACCTGACCTTGTGTTAGAGAAGCGCTCCAAACACTCGGGGCTGGTATGGGGCCTGACAGGGGCGGGGGAAACTCACAGGGGGCGTGGAGAAGTCCTGGTAATAGTATATGCAAAAACCCAAAATGGACAAAACGAGGCGGTTGATGAAAAAAAGCCTCGGGGGGAGTTTAGAACGCTGAAGGTGACATGCACTGTCCAAGCCTTGATGGACTCATGTCTTTTTTCAGCCTTATCAACTATGTTACTATGTAATTATAATTTGTTTTACTGGTCCAGGATTTGTTGGCTCTTTCAAGAGGACCCAAATATACAAAATATTAGGATCTGGTTCCAGAGGATTCTATTGCCACTACGGCATTGAAAGGGTTAAGTGTTTTTATATAGCATGTTGGAGTTTCTGGATTTTTGTATGACAATGGAAGCTTTATTCCCTGCTCAGATGTATGATTTGATATATTTTCCTTGTTGAAGGATATTTCCCTGGAGGAGTAGGGAATATAAACATGCTTACTGGATCCAAATATGTGAAGTATCTCTGAAGTAACTTCTCTTGTGATGTGAATGGTTCAGTGAAAACATATGTTTAAATTTAGAAGGGAACTCTTTTAGATACTCTCTGATTCCTCTCTATCAACATATAATATAATGTCAGATGGTTACCTAACATTAATGATCAGGACATATTTACTAGTGATGGATGATTGGATGCTCACCACTGTTTTACCCCAGTCTAAAGGGGGATAACTTTATCAAATGATGGTACACTTAGATCATCATCAGTCTTAATCCCAGCCCCTAAAGGTAGTAGTGGAATCTCATTTGAAAGAATATCATTTTATTTCAAACAAGGTAACATAAATGAACCTTGTCTTTTGGACAATTTTAAGACAGGCGTGACATTTTAAAATGAATTAAAAAAAAATACCAAGAAATTCTGCCCAAAGCTGTGTACACTGTATAATTTTGTGCTTCAGATGCCACCTAAAATATGCCGATATATTCCAAAGGGGTATAATTTTTCTTGGAAGGACAGTAGCTTCTACATAAAATATGAAATTCCATTATTTTAGTGGTGTTGAGATTACAATATATTTTTTGCATAGTGGAATAAAATAAAATATTTGCTTTCTATGGCAACACTTCCAGGAAACATTTGTGAACACTGGCCTAGGGGTAGAAAGGCATGTCACCCTCTCCTCATTTGGCTGGTTGTCTAATTTCTACAGTGGTATGCTTTGTCTTCATTTTCTTTATGTTTGGAATTATGACACATTTGCAATAGGAATAACATGTTTTAAGAAACTTAAAAAAGGCTCTAAATTAGATGTGTGTACAGTAAGTGCACTTGGCACCCCTTGCATAAAGCACCCTAATGCAATATTCTGTAGCTTGTGTGAACTCATGTGTTGGATATATCCAAATTTCAGCATGACTGATATGTACTGGGCCTATAGGCCACTGGGCATCATTCCCACAGGTGACATAGGAGGTTACAATGCCACTCACAACCTCCAATGATTGTCAAAACATGGGTATTGGCCAATATACCTCCAAAGTCTACATGGACCAGCTTTGATATGCCCTTACCAAGCTCCTCACCTGTGCAAATTGCAGGTGAACACAGGGCACTGGAAGTAAGTTAGCATAGGTGGCATGGCATGAGCTGAAATGGAGTGAAGTCAAGTAGCAAGTGTGAACACAGCAAAGATCCTTACCTGTCTGCAGCGTTTGTGGACTTAACTTTGAAAACCTTTAGTTAGATTAACTGTGTATTAAACTAAGAGTAACTAGCTATATTTCTCAATGGATACCAACAGTACATATTAGTAGAATATTCCTACTTGCATACAGAGATATTAAGTGCTTAATCACTTCATTTTTCCTACCAATGGTCAAACATAAATATCCTGAACACATGCATTGTTGGAAGCTCTTTAACTGAAGACCATGGTTGGCTACCCATGAACTAAGCTAATTTATAGAATTAGTGACAAATGTCAGGACTGGCAATACCCTCATGAACAAAGCATAGAGGAAACATTCTGGAGGAAACCAGCTGCACAATAGAGAGCAAGTGATATTTCAAATTATTTAAATTGGCCCTTTAACCCCTTGAATGTAGGTGAGAGCAAAGGAGCTAAAAGATCCATTTGAATTATGGGAGATTTTTGTTACCTGTGACACAGTTGGTTTGTGTCATAATTGCTCTTGGTTGTCTACAATTTTTACTTTAACCCTTTGAGTGCCAGAGGGGGAAAGCAACACATTGCAGAGCAATGTGTTACGTACCCCTCTGGCACTCAAAGGGTTAACCAGTAATGCAGATATAATTTTTCTTTATCTGTGGGGTGGGCAGCACACAATACGCTATACACCGCTCTGGAACTCCAATGGTTTTAACCTGTAATGTTATATTTTAAGATAATACATAATGAGCTTATGATCTGTTTTTTAAGCATAAGAGCTTGTCAAACATCTTTTATTTAGTATGTATAGGCAAGAAGGTATATTTGTTTATTGGGGGATGGTTACTGTGTGGATTTCCTATTTTTATTCTTCCACGGCAAAATATGCAAATGGAATTTTCTGTGGAATGCTTCTATCTCATCTGCAATAGAACAGTTCAAGTTCAAGACTTGGAATGTGAGTGTAAAAAAAAATGCTTGTTTAACTACATGTTTTTCTTGTTTATTTGAAGCATAAACATGATGCATACAAATTATAATTCAAACATTTTGATTTTCAAATTGTTACATATCTGTAAAACATGATCAGTTATAATTTTCCCACTGTTACTTTCCAAAAGTTATTTCCGCAGGCAGTCCTACATGTTTCATGAGAGACAGGCATATAAGACCTAATGAGAACTTGCTTTTATTTACATCATCTGAGTTCACATATTACTAGTGGTAGAGGGGATTTTACAGTGGACAGCATTGTTTGGTGCATTTGGAGCCATATAGATATACACATGTATGATCCTGTTCCTATATATTATTTTGAATGATGATTTAAACTTAATCTACATGTTAAATAGACTGTTGCTTCCCAAATGTACAGCCTTGAAATGATATATAATTTGTTATGACCTGATGTTGTGCAGACAGATGGTCTTTACTTCAGAGAAAGGCTATTTCAAGTGTGTACTCTTACCAGGTCTGGCACTCTTGTCTAACTTAATAAAAAAACTACATGTCACCAGGAGGAGGAGCCTATTGATCTGTGGCATATGCCAGAGAGCAGCACTAAGTAGATGCTACAAATGTGTTAGTTTTCTCTCTATGCTACATATTGTCTGTCTGTGTTGTTTATGTTCCTTTTTCTTTTTGCAGGTATTATTGCAACCTGGTGAGCCAAAGGTAATTTACTTTATATGTTTATTGCATTTATTACACTTTTTTTTTTTTAATAAAATAATTTTACAAGTGTTTCAGATACTAGGCTACTGTAGTTTACATTGGGTATACTACATCCTAGTTGATGCTATGGAGATGTGTGTCTGTCGTTTGTGGTGAGCATTGCCTCAGCAATAGTGGCACACATTGCATATACACAAAGAAATAGGGATGCAAGGGAAAGGGAGATACTGTAATCGTTAGCATATAGTCCTGCTTTAAAGGTGTCAATGTGTTAAAGGGATAGTAATACTTCGTTTTAACTTTATTTTATTTTGTAGGCATTAAAAAAACATGAAGAATGATGTAAGTCTTATCTCTCAAACCTTTATGGTTTATGAGATATTCACAAGCAAAGTTTCCCCCTCCCGCCCCTTTTACCTACTGTAAACAATCTCTTCTCAGATGTGGAATGCAGTCCATAGACTGGACAGATAACAGAAGGGGACACTCTTATCCCTATGAAAACAATGAAATCTCTGCCCCCCTTGACAAGCTTTTCAGGTTTTTCCATTATCTTAATTGAAGATTGTCCCTCTCTGCAGTCTACCTGGGCAGCTCCCTTCTGCCCTGGCTGAGAAGTGTTACATCAGTAAAAGGGGCGGGAGGGGGAAACTTTGCTTGTGAATATCTCTTAAACCATAAAGGTTTGAGAGATAAGACTTATATCATTCTTCATGTTTTTTTAATGCCTACAAAATAAAATAAAGTTAAAATGAAGTATTACTATCCCTTTAAGGAGGGAAGGAAGGGAGCAGAGAGGATGCAGAGAGGACAGCAGCATTCAGTCAACCTTTACCCAGTAGGTAAGCACCACATTTGAGTAATGCATTGCTCATCCCTCTGTCACTCAAAGGATTAATATAGTGATGAAATTACAGCAAGGACCTATTGCAAACTTTTTATTTAATTAAACAAATCATGTATAACAGGACCAAAGTGTTTTATTTTCACAGACTAATTGATAAACACATATACTTAAGTTTATACAAACATGAATATGAGTTTTATTGCTATGGAGCAATGTAATACACTTATTTGAACATTAAAATCACCTATGACAGTTAAATTAAATACAATTGGTATCAGAGCTTAGTGCATTCTTATCCTATCTGTAAAAAGCACTTAGATGAATCATGTAAAGCAATTGAAAGTTTAATATAGTTATCATTATAGATTCAGATTTAACTTGATATGCCATATATGTAGTGCATTTTTTATATACACATGTAAAGTATTATTTTGAAAAAAGTAGTTTTGAAAATACTAATGTGCCCTAAGACAATAGTGCTTAAACCCAACTGACCTTGCACAGTGCTTCTGGAGATGTGAGTGGTCTTGTTTAGCCTTGTTCAAAATCATTTCTTTAAATACGTAAAGAGTTTTCAATGGTTCTTTTTGTTCCATCTATATATTAATATAGGGTTATATCCCAAACAGACGCTATATATAAATATTGTCCCTTAGATTGTAGTTAGGGTATACCTATGCACTGTGTGCCTTCATTTGCATGTTGTCACATGAAACTTTAGGATTCCAAAGGAAAACATTGTAACCTTTGGATTCTTTGCTGGAAATATATGGCACATAAACGTTTTATATGTATTTATTATTTAAGATTTTTCCCCAAAACAAAACTCTACTTCTTTAAACTCTGAAGCCAAAAGCTCATTTCCATTATTATGGGTTTCTGAAAAGTAAAGCTATTCAGTTCCCTTCAGGTTGGGATCTGCTTCAGCAACACCATCAAAAAACATTTTTTTTGTGGGGAAAAGTTATCAAATGTTTGTTTTCAGCATTATTAGATTTAATGGCAGGAAATAGATTCATTTTGCTTTCTTACCAAAGTCTGCAACTCAGATTAACTATTTGCCACCAAAGTGCTGTTCTCCTATTTGTTGAAGGCACTATTGGATGAATGGGTGCTATTATAATGAAAAGCTCATTAAACCTTTGTGAGCCACAAGCGTGAACAACATCTTGCAGGCAATACTTTTCAAATCATTTTGGCAATGAAAATGTTAAATTGCCTGTTAACTGTAATGCACACAAAATAACATGGACCAGTACAAAAAGTACAGATTTCAGCACCTTAAAAATCAATCAAAAAAGTAACAATGTGTAAAACTGTATATTGGCAGAAAAGGGATTAACCTGATGTACAAATGGAAATTTAGATCAAAGTAACAGTGGAAAAATTCAGAGTTAAAAAACTGCACCAAGTGAAATTATTATTATAAAAGCCATACTTAAAGGGATAGTAATATATCTTGAGAAATTAAGCACTGATCACTCATCAGTTTTTAAACAATGCAGATAGTTATTACAATACTGTAATCTAGTTCATCTGTAATTTTATTATAAATGTCCCCTTCCCACCCCTTTTACATACATAACGCTGCCTCCCCTGAGAGCAACAAGCCGGTTTGGATGGATTGTGACAAGGGACATTCTTCTGTCAGCATAAGGAAAAACCTGCCCTCCTTTGTCAACGGGGGTGGGGACATGGTTTCCCTTACACTGCAAAAAAAAACACAAAAGGATGGAAAATCCGACACTCACCGAATTAAAAGTTCTTTAATGTGTACTCAGCCTAATAAACAGATGGGGAAAAGACAAGTGGTCATCCACAAATGTTGAGCCAAAAGTGGTTTCTTGCCTCATGGCACTTTGTCAAGGCAGCTACTACTACTGCTACTCTATGTACACATTAAAGCGGAACTATCACCTAAAAACAAAGTTTTACCATGAGGTTGCAACCTCAGTAGCATTGTAAATGGAGTTTGCTGTAACGCTACATCACAGAAATCCAGCTTAGAAGGGCAGCATGAACACGCTCCCTGGGGCAGCTGGGAAGTCCTGAGACGTCATGGAGTCCTGCAGAACGCGAAAGTGCCCGATTTTGCAGGGCAAATATCTCCACTACCAGGCGACTTGAAGAACACACACACACAGCACTAATGTTGGGTTAAACATTAAAACGCATGGTAAAACTTTGGTTTTAAGTGATAGTTCCGCTTTAAAGAAAATGTAATTGGGTGAGTGCCGGCTATTTCATTCCTGTTTTTCGAGGTGTTATCAGACTTGTTAATTCTATATGGCCAGGGCACTGGATTGACACAGTGTAAGAGAGATGTGACCCCAAATGGGGGTAAAAGTTATATTAACACTTGGAAACATTGTATCTCCTATCCCAATCAATTAAGTACCAACGTCCAATATAAATGGTTAACCCTTTGCAGCTTGGATAGCCAGCTATTTTCCCCTAACCGATTATTTTCCTTTATACTGACAGCCAGAAGATTGTCCCTCATTGTGAGCAGTCCAGCCAGATGACTGGATTCCAGATCTGAGGGGAGGCAGCATTACACATGAACTAGGTAGATTACAGAAGTGGTTCTCAACTCCTGTCCTCAGGACCCACTAACATGCCAGGATTTGATGATTTTCTTGTTAGAGCACAGGTGAGTTAATCAATGTGAATGAGCCTCTGATCATCACACCTGTGTTCTAGCAGAGAAATCCCTAAGTCCTGGACTGCTAGTGGGTCCTGAGGACAGGAGTTGAGAAACACTGGATTACAGCAATGTAATACACTCTGCATTGTTGAAAACTATGATGAATTATCAAAGCTTAATTTACCCAGAAACATTACTATCTCTTTAAAGGATAACTAACAGCTCTTAATAATAACCCCACTTACCATACCATGGAAGGAAAATCCTATACATTGGTATTTTCAATAAATCCTACATATCATGTCTGTGGAGCCAGACATGACAGATGCTGATGTTTTTTTTTTCAGATTGAAGCATGCTTAATATATGTGCTTACATAACCTTTAAGGGCCCGAGGGACGTGCATTTAATTGTTCTGGTCCTTCAAAGACCAAGGTTATCATGTGCTGTGAGCCGAGTTTGAGGTCGGGCTAGCAACTATCATGTTTGCCTCCATGGACATGACAGCCAGGGATGATTATGTTATCTCTTGAACCAAAGCACAAGGGCAACATACTAAGTGGTCATTATGATTTTCTGACAATAGTAAGATACTTGGGATGGGGCATTACGAGGAGGTGTTAGTTCTCCTTGTAAACCAGAATGATTTTTTGACATTGTTCTTTTGTTATGGCCAAGAAATGCCAAACATTTGCCTCAAAACAGATCTCCTATTGATCTGGTGCAGTGAAGGCCCTTGCTTTTACTATTTAAATTAATACAAGGAATGGGAAGCTACTATGGAGATAAAACTTAGCTAAAAAATGCAAAAATATACTAATTGCATAGATTTAAGAAGCCATAAATTCTGACCATCTGCATAGCCCTTTTAAATTATGTTTCATGACCTAAATGTCCACTTCATGGACAGTATCTTTGCAAGATGGCAGTAAACCTTTAAATGCCAGTGGGGTATACAACACATTACAAAGTGTTATGTTGTACATTTCTCTGGAATTCAGAGGGTTAATGTGTGGAAACTGCATTTCAAATTTTGGGATTTTCCTGAAGCTAGCAAGAGCAATCTCTGACTAAGCAATTTAATGATTAGAAATGAAAACAGTTTAGAGACTCTGAGGCACAAAGATGCCATGGAACCCATAAGCCATTTGTACAGGAACTTCGGCTCTGCCAATCTCTGAAAAGGTTTTGGCATCTAAAAAGAGCAGGAACGCATTTTTTTCCTGAGAGAAAACAGAAAGAAGAATGTCAAACTTACTGCATCATTCAAAAAAAAAATATCCTAGCACTCCGTTTTAATACATTAACTTTTGAGTGCCAGAGAAATGGACAATGCATTTCCCCCCACCCCATGACAATTAAAGGGTTAACTCCATGGAGGACCAGAGGGCTGTGCAACTCATTGCAAAGCAACACATAGCAAATCTGGTACTCAATGGGTTAAACAGACGTACCTCAGATTCACACTCTTGTAACATAACTTCCCCAAAGTTTGAATATTTTTAGACTACAGTAAAAGTACCCTATATAATAGTAGCAGAGTGATGCATTAAGGCATGCTAAATATATATATATATATATATATATATATATATATATATATATATATATATATTTTTTTTTTTTTTTTTTAATATAAAAAATAAAAGTTTACTGCTCCTTTAAGCCTTAAGTAACCATGTGTTAGTAATTGATACTAGAGCACCGATTCAGTTGTTACAGCTGTAACATCATATCTGCATGGCAACCACTGCATCTTCTGCATGTATATTTCAGGGTGTAGTTTACACTAAGGTGTGCTAAAAAGGCAATAACATCTCTAGTGTTATGGATTCTTTAATTCCTGTTATTCTATGGAGCCTATGCACTAAAATCTTAGTAACTAGGCTCAGAATAACATAGGCATGGGAGTTTATCACACTGGAAAGGTTATCTCCTCTGTATATTTATACAGTTTTGAGAAAGTAGAAGCAGCATTCACAGGGTCTTTTTTGGCGTAATAAAGCAGGTTACATTTGTTAAATCAAACTTTCGGCCATCACAGAGGCCTTTTTCAAGATGTTGAAACGTCAATTCAATAAATGTAACCTGCTTTATTACTTCAAAAAAGACCCTGTGAGTGCCGTTTCTACATTCTCAAAATGGTATGTACTTTTTTCTTTGATTTGAGCACCCAGGCACCCAACATCCACAATAACACATATATATATATATATATATATATATATATATATATATATATATATATATACTACAGTATATAATATATAGTAGGGTGTTTCTTGTTGAGTAAAATAAGGGTATTCCCAATGCTGAGATATGCATATTTCCAGAGAGATTACTGTTTAAAGGTGTGTTTTTTTACATTAGCAGTGCCCTCTAGTGGTCAAATTCCAATTAGATTTCTGTTACATTCTAATGGAGAGGGAAGTCAGTGACATATAGTTCTCCATGATAGAAACTACCAGGTCACTTCCTATCAGTTAGTACTTCCAGGATGTAAATCACTTCCTGGTTATTTGAACTGTTATATCATTTGAACATAACAACTGACAGTAGTGGGAGTACCCTTGTATTACTCAGCAGGAAAAGCTCTATAACATACAGATTTTCATAAATAAAGTTTACTGCTCCTTTAAGGTATAACTACTACGGTTCTAACTCAAGAAACAGCTATATCCTTGTTGTATTCTCTTTTACTTTGTGGGGTTTTATATGCAAATTTGTATTAATTCAGTTTGAACTTACCTGATGAGGGGTAAGAACAACAGACATAATTACTCCACTGTCTTCTTCAGTAGCATCTGGACAGGGTAAAAAAACAGGTTCTGATGGATAGAAGCCGTCTTCTTGCCAAACCTAACAGTTCGAAACAAAACAAAATTTTACTCTACATTTTGAGAAAAATATACGAGGCATGTGTATAATTTTAGTCCCCAGATTTGTCTACTAGTTCCCAGATTAGTCTACTGTGTTTGCAAAATAAAACCAATCAAATCATGTTCCAAAGTCATACTTACAAGATCATTTAGAAAATGTAATCTTCAGTCCTTCCTAAATGGTTTAAGACATTGTGTTGACCTGCACCTACTTCCAGACAGACTGTGGTTACCTGCTCTATACCGCAGTCTGTCACTCTTCCTCTGCTCCACTCCTTCTATCCAGCCTCCTCTGATGACAGAGGATTTCTGTCTGAAAGCTGGAGGGATCTCTAGCTAGTGAGAGTGCTCCAGCTTACAGACAGAAAGCCTCCGTCATCAGAGGAGGTTGGATAGAGGGAGGGGAGCAGAGGCAGAGAGACAAACTGCGATACAGAGCTGGTAACTACAGTCTGTCCGTAAGTAGGTGCAGGGCAACATTTTTTCTTTAGATCTTGGCCAAATAACGATATAAAAAAAAATGAAGACAATATAATACATATTCACTATCTAGCCTACATATTAAGGCTAACTTGTTTAGGGGTGATAGATCCCCTTTAAACAAACTGGTTCTGCTTATCACACTACCTACAGGCAATTGAGGAATACTTGCACAAAACAAACAAAACTAGCAAAAGCACAATATTTTACTGACAACTTGAACAGTAACATATCAAAAGAGAGCACAAACCACCGCGAGTATATCCTTGGACTATCAGATATCAAAGTATAACCAATAACGTACAAATACTCACACTTCCTAGGTAGAGTAGCTGGTAAATGGTAAAACCAGCTCAAGCAAACAGGGAAACATAAACTGCCCCGATACAATCATAAGGATCCATTGGTGAGAGTAACTGTATTGGGGCAGTTTATGTTTTTGGATTTTTTATGTATTTATCAGCAGACTTCAGGTTAAGGAATAACTAAGTACTTCTTTAATTTAATCTTATTTTTTAATGGATATTTTTTTTATATCTGACTCTCCCTTCAAGGAAAGAAGAAGATAAAGGTTCCTTGAACCACCTTTCCCTGGGCCCTGTATGATCCCATCAAGGATATTGGGTGTCTTAAAGGGATAGTAATGTTTCATAATAAAAGCAGCTCTAATTAATCATCATAGTATTTGGAATTTGGAGAGTGTTATTTCAATTCTGTCAGAGTTGTAGTTCAAGAGTAATTCAATTACAAAGTGTCCCCCTTCTGCCCCTTTTACTGATGTAACACTTTTCAGCCAGAGCAGAAGGGAGGTGCCCAGGTAGACTGCAGAGAAGGACAATCTTCAATTAAGATAAGGGAAAAACCTGAAAAACTTGTCAAGGGGGGCAGGGCTTTTATTGTAAGAAGATTGTCCCCTTCTGTTATCTGTCTGGTCTTACAACTAGATTCCCCATCTGAGAAGAGATGGCTTACACTAGGTAAAAGGGGCAGGAGGGGAAACTTTGCTTGTGAATATCTCTTAAACCATAAAGGTTTGAGAGATAAGACTTATATCATTCTTCATATTTTTTTAATGCCTACAAAATAAAATAAAGTTAAAATGAAGTATTACTATCCCTTTAAGAAATGGTAAGTCAAATTCAGCTGGAATCTGCTTCCTCCTGCTCCTTTCAGATGACAGATAAAGCAAACCCAGGGCCGGCGCCACCTATAGGCGAGGTAGGCGCCGGCCTAGGGTGCGCATTCTCTGGGGACTCATCGGGGCCGAACCCCCCCCCCCCTCACCACTTACTGCCCAAGCAAAAAAAAGTATTTTTCGGTGCCCTCCCTTGGCTGGCTATTTTTTTAATATAGCACAGCGATACCCATTTCTCTCTCCCCCTCCTCTCCTTCAGTCCTGGACCAGGATTGAAGGAGCGGAGGGGGAGAGAGAAACGGTCATCGCTGTGCTGCATTAAAAAAATAGCCAGCCAAGGGAGAGCACCGAAACGTACTCACTGGGAGAGAGAGACGTGTACCGGGAAGAGTAATTGGAAGGGGGGTCAAGAGGGTATAAAGAGTCAGACGGGGGAAGAAAGTGTCAAAGGGGGGAATAACAGTCAAGAGGGAATCAAGAGTCAGACGGGGAAGAGAGAGAGTCAAAGGTGGGATCAACAGTCAAAAGGGAGAACAAGAGTCAGACGGGGAGAGAGAGCATCAAAGGGGGGATCAGCAGTCAAGAGGGGGATCAAGAGTCAGACGGGGAGAGAGTACATATAGAGAACGTACACTCTGTCACACTGATACACATATAGAGAAGCACACACACATACTTACACACTGATATCCTTACAGAGACTCACACACTGACACACATTTACATATAGGGAACACACACTGACACACACATAACATACACATATAGAGAACACACACACAAACTGACACTTATGCACATATAGGGAACACACAAGCACACTGACACTTAAACACATACAGGGCGGGGCATAAATGGGTAGGACACAAGGGGTGGAGCCAAGGGCCGGCAAAATTAGGTTTTGCCTAGGGTGGCAAAAATCCTTGCACCAGCCCTGAGCAAACCTAGAAAATGATATGCAATACACATTCATGGACTGAGAGTGATGGATGGAATTTCAGCAGCTGACAGCAGTAAAGGAAGAGATTAAGGATTCCTTTACTGATTTAGTGATACAAGACATTAGACAAGCTGTTTCATTACAATTTTAAGTGACTAAGAGAAGACTAAAAAATAAACATAGCTCTATTGTCTCCTCATAATTATTATTATTCATTTATAAAGCACAAGCACATTCTGTAGTGCTGTTCAGTTACGGAACTCATTACAAACACATGACAGACTTAACCGCTTAAAGACTAGAGGGGAGTGCAACACATTGCTTTCCAGTGTGTTGCACAACCCTCTGGTCCTTAAGGGATTAAACAAATAAACACAAATAGGGGAGAATGTCCTGCTCGCAATAACCTACTGAATTTCTCAGATTTATCTAAGAAGGCACTGGCCCTTTAAAATTAAGTTCTGTAGGTTCCTGTATGTTTACCATCATTTCTTTGGTCTGAACATCAACTTTAATTACAGAAGTCCCTAGAAGATGTTGAAATCCACAGCCGTAAAAGTAGCGATATTTCTTGGTATTGTACTTGGAATAATTGATAGAGGGAAAGTCTAAACCTCCTAATTCCTCAAGTGTTTTGTCAAAGAGATTCTCATGGGTGCACCACACCTAAATGAAAAATAATATGTGTTAGTCCATGTATTAGTACCTTATATACCAGGTACACATAGTAGACCGTTCAAATAAAGTATTTCTTTTTAACTAGCCCAATTTCGGCTCTGCTAAAGAGCCACAGGGCGGTCTGCGGACCGGGATCTCCATCTGTAAGTTAGAAAGCTGATGTCAGCGCAAGGGGAGGGAAGGGGGAACTTTGCAAACTGATATCTCTCAAACTATAACGGTTTGGGAGATCGGAAACAGCGCAATTAATTCCGTTTTTTAATATCTACCAAATTAAATTTCTTTAAATCCATGTATTACTATCATGTTAAAAACTACATTCCTGATACACCCGTGTCACTTCTGAAAAACTAATTTAGTTGACAAAATATGCAGTACTTCTCAAAAAAAATACATCATTTTCATTAATAAAAGTAAAAAAAGTTTGTTAGTACATACTGAAAATCAAAAATTCTCAATATTTGGGATGATAACCATTTGCCTTAATATATGTTTTAACTCTGTCTGATTCAGCTGAGCTTGAATTGTGGATGCAGATGCTGTTCTATTCCGTAATGATGTTAGCTTGATATACTGGTCTTATGATGGTATGGTCACTTTATGTCTGCCTCGTCTTGCTTTGGATAAAAATGATTTGGTTTCAGAAAATCTATTCAATGTGCATTGTACTGCCCCTTAGAAATATTCAGCTGCAATTTGTCCTTGGATTTCTTCACTTAGATTTAATTAATATTAGGTGTTAATCATTAAAGCAGCAGTAAACTTTTTTTTATATAAAAAAATACATATTGTTGGGCTTTTTCCCTTGAGTAAAATAAGGGTACTCCCACTACTGAGAGATACATATTTCCATGGTTTAAACCCATGTTGTTGTTTTTTTACATTAACTGTGCCCTCTAGTGGTCAAATTCCAATTAGTTATTCTGTTACATTATAATGGAGAGGAAAGTCAGTGACTAACAGTTCACACAGAATGTGATAGAAACTGCCAAGTCACTTCCTGTCAGAACTTCCAGGAAGTAAACACAGAGTAAATTCACTTCCTATTTATTTGAACTGTTAAACATTGTGAATAAAACAACCGACAGCAGTGGATGTGCCCTTGTTTTTCTCAGTATAAAAAGCTATATAACATACAGGTTTCCATAAACAAAACTTGCTTCTCCTTTAACCCCTTAGGGACCCTTGACGTACCAGGACCGTCAAGGGTAAACTTTCTTGAAAGACCCTTGACGGTCCTGGTACGTCACGTACATTTTACTTACAGCGCTCTTCCGGGAGCGCTGTAAGTAAAAATGGGGCATGAAATAGACCGCTCCAAGATCGGAGCGATCTATTTCAAGCCCCATAATGACGCGCCGATACACGTGACAGGTCACGTGTACCGGCCCGTCAACGTGCCCCTATGCGGACGTTATGGGACGGAAATGTCCCATAATGTCCGGTCCTTAAGGGGTTAAAGGAACAATAAACTTTTTTTAATTAAAAATAATCCTGTTTTTTTACATTAGCAATGCCCTCTGTTGGTCAAATTCCAAATAGTTTTCTTGTTACACTCTATTGGAGAGGAAAGTCAGTGACATACAGTTCTTCATTCAATGAAATAGAAAACTGCTTGCCGCATCCTGTCAGTGAGAACTATCAGGAATTAAACACACAGTAAATTCACTTCCTGATTATATGAACTTTTATAACTTTTTAATAAAGCAACTGACAGCAGTGGGATCACCCTTATTTTACTCAACAGGAAAAGTTCTATAACATGTAAGTTTCTATAAAAAATGTTTACTGCTCCTTTAATAGACAAATACAGCTCACGAGTGGTAGCATGTTACCTTTTGAATTAAATATATAGTGTTACAACAGTATATAAGAATATATAAGAACATGGTGTGTGAAGAGGATGTTCATATAAATGGCAATTTCAAAAAAAAGATTTAACAAAGAAAAAAAATTGATTTGTCTCAGTGTTAAATAATGCATACCTGAATAAAATATTTTACTACTTTTTAATAAATTATCAAAGGAAATAAGTTTGTGATGTGGACTCAGACTTTAGGACCATCTATCTCTATAAATATATATATGTATGTATATATCTCCATACCCCCATGTGGGCCATATATAGCAGCTGGTCACTGACATATCACAATGGTGTTTTTTTTACCCTTTTGGTCACCAGACATGCAAGCCTTCAAAACTTTAACACCATGGGCCTATGTTCAAAAGGATAACAACAAAAACATGTCGTATGAAAGACAAAAATAAGTAACTGTATGCATGAACAACATATATTCTATAGAGTATACAACAAAAAACTAATAATGTCCTTGTGTGTAAAACACAACTCCAGAACTGCTGGGCAAAGGGGCGTGGCAAGGGTGTTTCTAGACTTCTCCATTGTCGTATAGAGAAAAAGAAAATTTGTCATATACAATGACAAAAAAATGTGAAGTTCTGAATGTGAGAATTTTTGTCTTTAGCTAAGACATTTTTGTCTTTATATACAGCATTTTTAGTCACAAAAGACCACAACCGTCACGAAAATATTAATGAGCCCAACGACACTGTACTTTGAAAAGTTGTTACAAACGACAAAAGCGATTTTGCTACTTCTTTGAACATATGGCCCTTAGAGGTGATTCTGACTTCAATGATCTATGGATGTTTGTAAGGTGGGGTAGGGTTACAACTCAAAGATGCTTATAACCCTCTCAATGGTAGGCCTAGTTAATGAATATTTAGCACTTAGCTGAAGGCATAAATATTGCTTAACCCTTTATGGAATAGAGAGGTGTTGAACCCATAGTGTATTTATGGACTAGAGAGGTGTGTAACCCTCTGTGCCTTGAATTCACAAAATACACTCTTTCAAAGGCTATGTGCCTTCAAAACACTATTTATAAGGATAAATGTGCCCCATAGAGTCTTAGTACATAGCCTACCTTCCCATCAGGTCTTTTCATCACAGTGGCTGTTGTATAACTCAGGGGATTCAGGTTTACATCTTTAGGAGTGTCAGAGTTAATATTCAGAGGTAGAACAAATCGTCGAGGAAAAGACTTTGCAATGGAATTATAAACCTTTAAAAAAATAAAAAATAAAGCCTGATTATGTTAATGCACATATCATAAACACTTTCATGAATATGAAGTATTTTACCTGAACTTTCTGTGCATTCCTTCAGAGAGCCTCTTGAAGGAGTTGTGTTACAGAGAAATGACTGAGACAGCCCATGTTAGGTTCAGTCATATGTTACTTGCTGATGGCCACATTAGTCAGTCACCCATTTATTACGTTTCAATGTGCATCTCAATGTCCAGATCGCCATAGGCCTAAATTAAGATCAACTCTTTTGAACTTCACTGAACCATTCATATGAATGCATTGGAGTAGCAGCATCCTACTTTAGATTCATATAAGCAACATTAGTGCAGAGTTTTGAATGCTTCTCGAATCACCTAAAAACAGTTAGCCCCTATTAACATCCTTCACAATCCTTATCCTGGAAAGTAGTATCCTGCAATTTAAATGCATTTAGCTATGGGCAAATCCAGGTTGTTGCATGCCTGATCTGCATGGTGGTCAACACGAGCTTAAGCCAATAATTTATTGCTGACACCAACATGGACTGGCCATTTATCAGACCTCTGCCATGCCCCCATGCAAAAGAATTGCCCGGGAATGTAGGAAATCAGGGGCTAGTACCTCTGACACCATAACATATGAAAATAGAGTGCAGCCTTGCCGTTCTTGTAATCATATCCTTAGGCAGTGTTCAGTCATGGCAAAAAAAAGTATGTGCAATGGGCTATATTTACTGGCAATTAGTACAGCAATAAAAAAATCTGCTCCAAAGTTCACATGTCAACATAGCCTAAATGATGAAATAATCTCCAAAATGGTATCTAAATTAAGGTCTAAATTCAGGTAATCTCTATGTAAAACGTGAAAGATAAAATACTCTTTATTATCTATTACATTGCTTTCAATCCAATGTACAGAGACAGTCTTGTCACATTCAGTTATAACACCACCATATATGTTTAACAGCTAGATAGACCACTGGGAATCAGTTATCTGCACTCTGTGGAGCATCAGGTTTGTTATGTTCACATGCTGTTTATTAATGCTTTATTTTAAGATATTTTGAGTATCTGGTGGATAGGCAAAGATAAACATTGTGTTATTCATTATCTCTCTCGCTGACAGAAAAGAGTATGATTACTGGCTATGGCAGCCATTCACTGCCTGCATTATGTCTGGCAAAGCTGCTGAACAGATGTCAATACTGGACATTTATCTCAAAAGACCAAGGAGCAAAATATTGGCATTTCTTATGAAAGATCAAACATCAGTATCAGAACTGTGTGGTCCTGCAAGTGGGTCTATCACCTTTCTAAATCCTTCCTTCAGTGGAAATCTCCACCTTGAAAGGATTTGCATGATTATGCATTCCCATTCATTTATTCCACCCCCTCTGGTTGCAAACTAATTCTATAAATGCTGGCAGCCTAAGAAGAAGAGTTGATTTTATGGACATATGACTAATTATGTAGACTTTACCTGACCACTCAGAGAACAAACTCCATTGAAATTACATTCCCTGACTACTAAATCCAAAATTTCTAGAAATTTGAAACTGATTGTGATTTTGGTTTTTCGATATATAGGCAGTTTGAAAAGATACATTTAATCAGACTAAAAAGCTTTGTTTATTACAGGACCATTTTAAAAGAGGACAGCATTGTTTCTCGATATGTTGAAGCAAGGTATTTTTGTTTTCCTATTATCTAATAAGAATGCACAGCACTCTGCCACTTTAGCAAATTTGGTCTTTTTTATATAAAAGAAGACTTCTGTGTGCCTGAAAACACACCCTGGGGTGGCAGTAAGAAGGACTTAAAATCTCCTCTATATTGGGGCTCCCATAGGTCCATGCAAGAACTTGCAGGGCCTTCAATACACACACAACACACATAATATATACACAAAACACATGTAATACATACATACATACATGCAATACACATGCACACATCCAGTACATACATACATAAACACAATAAAAGCAACACACACAAACACAATACACACATAATATACACACATAATGTACACAAAACATACAATACAAGCAATACACATATACACAACCAAAACAATGCACACAACACACGCAATACACATACGCACAATACGTACAATACATGCAACACACACAATAAACACAAAAAAGACAATACATACACACAGTCAGGGGTATCCACAGATTTTTTTTGGGTGGGGGCAAAGCCATAATATGACACCCAGGCCAGCCCACATAGCCCCTATGTTTATATGGATCCCCCACCAGATGCCCATGCACACAATGTACATAAAACACACACACATAGTACACAATCAATGTACACAAAATATGCACAGTGCACATAATATACACAATGTACACAAAAAACATTCGCAATACAATACATACACACACACACAATATACATACACAATCACACTTACACGCAATGCACAATGAAATGAGCAAAACGCTAGATGCAAACCACTATGTGCTATACGCAAAATTCTGTATGAAAAATGCAATGCGTAATATACAAAACACAATACGCAAAATGCTGTATGCAATACACTCTACACATTATGCTTTATAAGAAAGAAATAAAACTCACAGCACTAACTCACATTAACTTATAAAATATATAAATTGAGAACCCAAGTGAATAAATATAGATACCATCAAGGAATGGGTTCTCCAGGCTTCCTGATGGTAGGCCAAAGCTTAAAGGTATAGTAATGTTTCACAATAAAAACAGCTCCAATTAATCTTCATAGTATTTAGGCCATGGAGAGTGTTATTACAATACTGTCTGAGTTGTAGTTCAAGAGTAATTGAATGATAAATTATCCCCCTCCCACCCCTTTTCCTGATGTAACAGTGCTCACCTCAGAGCAGCAAGACTGGATGGATCAAAGAGAGGGACAATCTTCAGTGAGCATAAGGAAAAAACCTGTCAAGGGGGGCAAGGTTTTTCTTATGCTCATAGTAAAAAGATTGTCCCTTGCTGTGAGCTGTCTGGTCCCCGGATCAGATTCCACATCTGAGGGGAGGTGGCTACACTAGGTAAAAAGGGTGGGAGAGGGATATTTTATCATTCATTTACTCTTGATCTGCAACACTGACAGTATTGAAATAACACTCTCCATGGCCCAAACACTATGAAGATTAATTGGAACTGCTGTTTTTGTGAAACATTACTATCCCTTTAAACAAAAACCCAAAGCAAAACAAATCTGCTCTCCTCCATACATATTATCCAAATGTGAACCCTGTGTAAAACATATATTATACCACTTTAATAAATGCAGGATCTTTGTTGCATAGTTTGGCCAATATCAATATCAGGCGAGTCATTCCTATCTAAGATAAAAATGCCCCTGAAGATAGCTGGGATTACTTGTAAATAACATGTTGGGTCTATTTTAAAAACATTTGACATATTTAAAAACAACAATTTCTAATAGCTTCATGATAAGACTCACCTTCAGTGATTTGCAGAGAGTGGGCAGCAGGCCAAGAAGACTGGAGCTCATTCAGTCCCCTTTATAATACCTATCTAACCACCCCCACAAGTCACATGGGGTTTGCACATTGTCTTAATTGATAGGTACTCGCCTGTTATTGGGGT
Source organism: Rhinophrynus dorsalis (assembly GCA_037306005.1). Classification (NCBI taxonomy): domain Eukaryota; kingdom Metazoa; phylum Chordata; class Amphibia; order Anura; family Rhinophrynidae; genus Rhinophrynus; species Rhinophrynus dorsalis. The sequence continues at coordinate 265,957,847 of CM074724.1, read as the reverse complement.
ACCCTGATGTTGTGGACGAGCTTAAACATATTTTGGCCAAACTATACAACGAGGACACCAATTTTATTAAACTGGTATAATATATACTTTACACATGGTTCACATTTGGATAATGTGTATGAAGGAGATTTGTTTTCTTTGACAAAATGCTATATGCAATACGCAAAATGCTATACACAAACCGATAGCCACAAAACGTAAGATTTTATACACAAAGGGTTACATGCAAAAATGCTATATATGCAATGTGCAGAACGCTATGCACAAAATGCTATATGCAATACACAAAACGCTATACTCAAAACACAACATTCTATGTGCAAAATGCAATAAGCTATATGCAAACTCCACACAAAAAGCAAAATGCTATAAGCAATACTCTAGCTACAAACTGCTATACACAAAACGATATATGCAAAATGGTATGCGAAAAATGCAAAATTCTATACAGAAAACATTATACGCAAAACACTCTTACACTAACACATTCTCACTCACACTCATGCTCACATACACACACTCACTGATGGAGAGTTGTGTAACACAGTGCTTTGCAATGTGTTGCATGCTGCTCTGCCATCCCAGAATCCATTTTGGTCCTTAAAGCCCACCACTGCACCAGTCTATGTAGTTGTTAAGGGGTTAAACATTTTCATTATAAAACATTCTGTTTATTTAGTCATACGTACAACTGCATGAATGTATGTATGTGTTTACATTTGTTTTATTAACCGCATGGGCAAAGCTGTGCCAATGTTGCTAGTAGTCTACAACTGAAAAGGGGTATATTGTTATATAAGAAGAATGTCTATTGTTTACTGTGTGGAGGTGAACACTAAACACACACCTAAAATGGTGCACAGCAAAAGGTGGGCAACTGTAAGTGCTATGCAACATATATATAAATAAATATGCCTACTGTATGAAGGTCACCTACCTAGGCAAGTGCTTTTGTTAAACACGTTGGCCTAGATTTAATTGTGTCCGGTAAAACTGCCGTTAAGTCAAAAAGGGCCCACGGACGTTAGCTATGTCTGACTTACATAGCATGCAATAAGAATAGCTAACGAGTGTAGGCCCAAAAATTGACGTAGCTCAAAAACCTGCGTTGCACCTTTTTTCACCTCTCTGTGCATTCCAATCAGCCGATAATTCACGTGTGATACATCTGATGCCAAGGAAAAGAGATAATGGTTTATGTTATCTAGGGATGCTGAACGTTCTCAAGGCAAATTCAAACTCACAGCCAATCACAACACACCAACATATCAAATACATTCAAATACACCTATATAAACCCCAAAATAACTGACATACCTTGTCTGTGTTTCAAGTTTTGGTGAGCTAGAGCACAGGACCTAGTAGTGGAGGATAGTGATACAGTGAGAGAGAGAGAGAGAGAGGAGCGTACATTAGAGACAGGTAGAAAGAGCTGGAAGCAGAGAGAGTTACACTAAGATCTACACATAATATCCTTTGCACATTTGCTATACATGCATACAAATGCAAACACACACACATACCATTTTTGTTTAAAACACATTACACAATTTTTTATTTTATTTTAACAGTGTGAATCAGTGAGTGCAAGAAAGTGAGAGAGAGTGAGTGTGATCGAGTCTGTCTGTGAAGGCCTATGTGAGTGCCTGAGTATGAGTCGGTGTGTGTGATGGTGAGGAGAGGAGGAGGAGAAGAGGAAGGAGAGCAGGGCATCCCCGTTCTGGGAAGGAGTGGGAGAAGAAGGTCAGCTGGGTAGAGGGGGACCTGACCAAGGCACATGGAGGCGAAGGACAGTTGTGTCAGTGAAATGAAGTGTAGATATTGGGGAACACCCCACACAATTGGGGCAGCAGATAAAGGTCATTCAAGCCACAGCTTAGATACATCATAGGCTGAAGCTGATGAGGAGAGGCTGTAGGACCCTATATACACCTACGAGGAGAATAGGGTCCTCGTCCAGAGCATCCTGGAGAGGGAGACCATCCTTTTACTGAGGGAGATGGTTGCTGGTCTGGGGTCTCAGCAGAAGGCTGCCTAGTGTCAGATACAGAATAGTGTTAATGAAGAGCCACATTTTTCACTCATAGCTGGTATCACCTGTGGAAAGAGAGTTACATTGTGAGACAGGGACCACATGTTGTGTGGATGATGTTGTGTGTACAACTGAGGATGTGGTGTGATTTTATATTGTTGACTCACCCAAAAGCCATTCTCCTGTATAAGTCCCATTCTCAAAGTCCCTGTGGACGGAGGAGTGCTTGAGGAAGAATGGGTTATGACAGCTGCTGGGATAGGAGGCACAAACATGGGACAGCCTCATGTTGGAGTCACACACCATATACACATTGATGGAGTGGAAATTCTTCCTGTTAATGAAGAGATGTCCCTCAAGTTTTGGAGCTCTTATGTGTACATGTGTGCAGTCTGTGGCACCCATGACCCTGGGCATGCCTCCCCTTGCGTAGAAGTCCAGTTTTACACATGTTCACTCCATGTCAGTGGTGGGGAAGTGAATGTACATCTTAGCCTTCCTCTTGAGGGCTGATAACATCTGAGCCAGTACTCTTGAACATGTGGGACATGCCAGATGCATAGCCTTCTGTGGACTGGAAGGACCCACTTGCCATGAAACATTTGGCACACACATCAGTTTCTGCAAGCCAGATAAGCCATGGTTGGTGCTGTATATGGGGGTCAACATCATCTTTGATCACCTCATATAGGTCGATGATGCTGTGCAATGTCAACATGTAGTGGTCTATCACTTTATCGTCCATCATTCCGAGAAGTGTGACCCTTGTGCGGTATATCCTGGGTCTTGGTGGTCATCTGTCATCCCTGTGCTGCTCCAGCACTCCCTGTGGCAATTGTGGGAGCTGTGGGACATCCTTTTGCAGCAGCTGGGCTACTGCTGCAAGGTGTTGTCTACCAGGTGGGGATGGGCTTCTTTGTGGCTCTTCAGCCAGAACATCATTGCTTGCAACAGGTGAAGGCTGTTGAGCAGATGTGCGAGGGTTGATGGTGATCCCTAGCCCTCGCACCCCTTTGTATCCACTGTCTTCCCAGAAATAGGTATGCAAACATACTGTCAGTAATCTCTCTGTCTTTCTGTCTGTCTCTGTCTCTGTCTGAGTGGTCTTATTGTAAAGAATGGTGAGATTTCCCTTTAAGACAATGGTGGGGTATTGTCCAGTCTTAATCATGAGTTGGGGAGTGACCAACAGGAAGGTGTCTGTTGTCCAGGTAAGTGTTTTCCTGTGCGGCTGTTTTTGTTTTATTTGCTGTATACTTGTCAGGTGTGTGTGTGAGGTGCAGGTAGTGTCTCTATTGGTTGGTGATGTTTCCCATGTGATCTTGGATTGCTTTGAGATTGACAGGTGTGCGTCTTCTGTTGATGATTGTTAACCTCTGTTGTTCTGGGATATTGTGTGTTTGGTTGTGTTGCTTTGTGAAGCCCGTGTCCCTGGGGGGCTAATAGGTTTTTGTTGTTTGTCAGTGACTTGTTGGTAAGGAATGGGCATTGTATGTGTGTTTTCTTAGCTTTGCAGGGTTTAATGTTGCCAATGATGTGTTTGTGCTATGTGATAAGTGTTGTGTGAACTGATGTTTTCCTGGTTTGTTTTCTCCAATGGTGTTTTTTTTGTCTGTTGTGTGTTATACGGCCAGTAAAACTGGGTGTGGAATTACATCCTTTAAAATTATCTTTTTATCATCCATTGGCAGTACCGCGTAGGATTGCATAGGTCCTGTGTATAGCTGTTCCATTGTTTTCAAAGGGTGGAATATTATCATCCATTGTGATTTTAAAACTGCCGTTAGCTGTTGTTGAGACATCTAATTTAATGGCTTACTGTGCTTTTGGTGTTGGGTGTAATACAATCTAGGCCATTAAGTCCCAATTACTCCTATATGTATAGTGCCTCTTTAACGAAACATATCTTAAGTTGGCAGCTCCACATTAAGGTGAGTGACACTCTGGCTAACTATGCAAAATCTGCATCAGGCGCGTCTCATTCTTAGCTGTGTCATCATGAGTCCTTTCCAGATAAATAAAAAAATCAGTCTGGTAACAGTTAACTGCCAGAAGATATGCATATTTACCAGACTTTCATTGTGATACCTGTGTGCAATTCAGATCTGATTCCAGTGTGACTTGTCTGTTGCTGAGCTCACGTATTTGCTACTAGTCCTTACCTCATATGCTTCCTGGACATTGCTTTGATTGCTTTGTTACTACCTGCTTTGACCTCTGCTTTTTTTGAACACTGTTTGCTTCCAGATCTGACCTCAGCTACTCCCCTCTTCTCTATTTCAGTGTATGTACTTCCCCAGCTGAAGAGTCCAGGATGATTCTCTAATGAGCCTGTTACAGAGAAAAGTGTCTAAATAGGAAACTTCTCCAGCCCTTTGGATTAAACAGGAGAAAGGCATAGGGCTCAATACGATTACCACCTGTAAAACCAGTCATAATAGAAAAACTGTAGCACCAAAAAAAGTCAACCATGTATCCCAGCTATTCTATTGTTGGAGAGGTACATGGCAAAAAGAGTTTTGTCCAAAACGCATGTTATAGTTTTTGTTCCCACAACTCGAGTTAAATAGCTCAAATTGTGGGAACATCAAAGGAAAAAAAAAACTGTCATTGTTTGACAATGTCAAACAATGAGAGTTACCTAAAACTAGTCAGAAAATGTAACACCTGTCATCCGCTGTCCGGCTTCTTCATTAACCCCTTAAGGACTGGCTGTGCTCGCATTTTTTTTTTTAGCGAGGTTCTTCATCCCCCATGCTAGAAGCTGATTGGATGGGAGGTGCGTAAGCACTTCCCAGCCAATAGGAGACTGCCAATCTATTTTGAACCGATACCGGCATATAAAAGCCAGTCTCTGTTAAAAACCGTCAGTCTGACTCGGGAAACGGCCCAAGAGATCAGAAGGGGAATCTATGCTGGTCCACATGACTCCAGCCACCAGCAGAGACGACGGCAGCAGAGGCAAAAGGGTGAAGAAGTTGAAGCTTTACAAATGACATTTTATATTTAACAGTATCAAGATAGCACATATTTATTTAAAAAGATGTGCATCAAAAGAAAAGAGAAAAAGATAGCACCAAACCCTCCCTCCCCAAGACATTAAATAAATGACAATGACTCAATGGATTTTTGTAGGAACCACAGTGATCCGTTCCACTAAATATATACTATTATTTTAAAACTTTAAACCTTTATTCATTGATTGATTAAGATTACTCAATATCTAAGATTGTCTAATCATAAAAGCAGCGACACAAAAGTTATGAAAAGGACACAATAATTAACTAGCTGCTGTATATTTCTTTAATATTAACAAGATGTCACAAATAGTAACCCTTTGAGCGCTGGAGGGTTAACAGTAGCATTTTTTGGGGAATTTTTTTAAATTTTATTTTAACAAAACCCTAATAGATTTATTTTTATTTACAGAGAAGAAAGAAGATTAGAGGAAGAAGAGAAGACTGAAGAAAAGAAGTCGGCCGCGACCCCACTGGGCATTAGGATTACTGGTAAGTTTTTGTCAGGACATGTATGAAACTGTTTGTGGATTAACCTTATGAGTGCCAGTGGGGTACGCAACACTGTATAATGCATTGCACACCCCACTGGCACTCATATGGTTAATGTTTTTGTTTGTTTCAACCACAAGAATTTGTTGGAAACCAGTTTTCCAACACATACCTGTGGTTTTGACCCCCTGTTTTGGGCTCTGCGCCTGCCTTCTCTGCACCATGAAAAGTATGTCCTAAACATGCAGTAAAGCCACCTTATGGAATAGGATAGCAAATGCGACTATTTTTAGTTAATGGTCAATGGCTGAAATTTTTTCACCCGTTGAACATTTTTGCACATTTTTTGGTGTTGACAACAGTGTATAGAATAGTAGAATGTGCTGTCAAAACCATTACCGCCTGTTTTAAAACTAGCGGGACTAAAGCTATCTAGCCCCCAGTCATGTATCTTGCAACATTGTTGCACAGAACTGAAGCTTTACACAGTGAGGCTGATGTACTTAGAAAAGCTGGAGTGATTATGGAGCAACAACATAATAGGGGTTAAATAGAAATACCCCAATTTTCCATTCATTTAAATAAGGTTTTAACCCAGTGAATGCTAGAAAGGTTTTCAATGCATTGGTTCTCATTACGTTGGAGAGATCTAAATGCAAGGGGTTAAAATCAATGTATTTTTATTGCATGTGATGCAACTTGTTAGCCCCAGTTTCCCTTAGTATATCAGTCTCAGAGGAGGACAACCTGTGTTTGATAACTGTCACAGAAACACAGGAAAAACAAGGATAAACGGGAAATTGCAGAGATCAGTAAGAGAGAAAATGAAGCAGCCTAAAGGGCATTCTTAAATACATATCTCTCAATTTCACCACCAATAATTTGAGGTCAGAGAAAATTCAACTAGGAGGCTTGATCACACAAAACAGTTCCCAAGCTCTATTTTCAATATCTATGGACATTTTATGTAGCTCAGAAAACTTTAGGATGATTAAACTTGCTTTACTCACATTTTTTTTTATCTATGATCACATGTAAATTCAATATTTAACAAATTATATTTGTCTTTTAATATATTTGTATTTTAAGTAGAGCCTCCTTTAATGACAGTCTCCATAACTCTTCCCACATTCAGTGATTTGATTGAACCGAACAAGAATAAAGCTCAAAAAGTAACAAGAAAGACAGGTTAAAGGTAATCCTGATCTTAGGGACAAAGATGATCCAGCATTAAAGTTAGCTATAATTACTTTGGAGGATCTATAGATTTTACAGGCTGACTTCTTTTAAGAAGCAGGTTTTGATAAGTAATTTGACATATAAATAACAGGCTCAGTTGAGGAAAGAGAGGCTCATAGTGACTGCTATCACTATCAGCAAGTTTATTAAAAATAAAAGAAGGACCTGGAAGGACCGCTATGTGTCCAATGAGTCTGAGGTGGAGGAAGTGACCACTACCACCAACATGAAAGAGTCTGGATCCCCTGGTTTCCCAGACCCAATGCTGGCCAATCCCCCTGCTTCACCCCTAGGGATCTTAGAGAAATTTCTGTCAAGGGCAGAGTAAGAAGGTAGTTGAGTGAGCAGGAAAGGTCAGCTACCTGTGCCTGCTGCCAGAACTGCCCCTGCTGCCAGTGCTGAACCACTAGCAGTGAGATTTTGGAATTTGCAGAGTTTGCTACTGCTCTAATTCCTGCTGCTGCTGCTGAATTGCAAGGGCAGCAGGATTCTGAGGAGCAGGCTAGTGTGTCACATACTACCATGGACACAGTGGGGATGGGGTCAACAAGTGATTCTGGATTAGGATAGGTTCCACTTGCCAGTAGCAATAATCCTGGTCCTTGTTGCAGTGCTGATTCTGGGGCAGTGGCAGCAACATCATCCTCCTCCCAGCCAGTGAAGGGGAATATGGAGGAGAAGAAAAAGGCCATTCTTCTCAACTTTTCCCTCCCCCACTGAGGTTCTGGGTGTGGGACTATTTTTCTCTTGGAGCAGGCACAGTGCTGTCATCAGTCACGGCACTGTGCACAATGTGTGAAAAGAAGGATGGAGGGAATGCTCCTTGGCTCAACTGCCCTGATAACACACATGGAACACAGACACCATGACATTTATGTGAAACATGTTAAAGCCAAACACCACCAAAGAAATTGAGCAGCACTGTTGCTGTCCCCCCTAACTCTCCCCAAAGGCAACAAGAGGTGAGTCTGAGATCAAAGAGGAGGAGAAACCCAGCCAGAGGTCGAAAGTTTGATGGCGAGCAATACACCTGGCTCACATCACCTTCTTGCGCTAGGGTAATTACATCTGACAATCTACTTTGTTCATCTTTATCTCCCCCACCAGTTGATAGCGATTCAGTAGATGTCAGGATGTGGCAGTTTGTGTCCATCCATTGCACACTGTGGTGAACTGACCACACATGGCAGTGTGGTGGATGATAATCTCAACCAGGGCATATAGTGGCATCTGAGGAGATTCTATCCCACAGAATATGCTAAGCTGGTGGCAGGGAGGGTTCATCATTATTATGAAACTGTCTGCAAGTTGTCATGTGTTCTTAACAGGGAGTGTACAAGGGGCATGGTGACAGCAACAGTACTTGGTTTCTGGTTGGGGGGATTTCACATTGGGGACCCTAAGCTTCATGCTGTTTGGATAGAGTTATGCCAGGTATTTGATGTGAGTGCAGATGTGCCCATTGTTCCTAGCACTTCCCTTATTTCCCACACAAATTGTACACATTGCAGTTGTTAATAAGAGGCACAGTTCCTGCTCTCAAGGCAAAAATGTATATTCTAGTTACAACACACCCATGATTTTGGAGGAGGAGCAGGTGGAGAAGCGTTATTGGCCAACTTCTTTTCTCCACATATACCTGAAGTGGTGGGGGATAGTTATGGAGCTGCTACTGCCTCAGGCACATCTCTGGAGCTAGTTGTGGCAAGTGGAGCCTTCATCATCCATCACCTATATTACTGCTGTTGTTGATCCCATTCTCTTTGAGCTTCCTAATCATCCTGTTTAAACAACAAAGCCGCAGCAGCAGCAGCAAGAACAGCAGTCATAAATTCTGCAATTGCACCGGGTATTTGACAATGGCCAGTGGCCACTGGTCAACACTACAAGACATGCTGGCACTAGGCCAATAGGGCATTTTCCTTTCCTCAGCACTTGTTCTTTAAAAAAAACAAAACAAAAAAACAAACAAACAACAAACCTACAAAAAATAAACATTTTTGGGGGGTTTGTTTCTGACAAGACTAAGTCATACAAATCAATGTTTCCTTAGGGCTTGTGCCAAACAAGTCTAAGTTCTGCAAATCAATGTTTCCTCAGGGCTTCCTCAGGGCTTGTGCCTAACACAAGTCTAATTTCCTACAACTAATCAATGTTTCCTCAGGGTTTTTGCCTCAATTAAGTCTAAGTCCTACAAATCAATATTTCCTCAGGATTGGGGTTATCACAAGTCTAATTTCCTACAACTAATCAATGTTTCCTCGGGGCTTGTGCCTCTAATATGTCTAAGTCCTACAAATCAATGTTTCCTCGGGGCTTGGGCCTCTAACAACAAGTCTAAGTCCTACAAATCATCCTCTACAAAATACTTTATCCCATCAAGTATTGGTCTGCTCAGTTGTGGCTTATGTGAGGGGGTTCCTTGTCTCTGACACATTACATACCAATTTCTTATTTTATTTTTCATTTTATTTATTTATTTTATTAACTGCCCCCCAAATACCAGTCAACATACACCACCTCCAAAAAAATTCCCAGTTCAGCTGATTCTTTCCCCAGACTCCACCCACCAACACAGGCACCCTCCTCAGACCCCTTACCCAGTCTTATGGGCTTTTTTAATTGTATTTATTTTTTTTATTAACTCTCCACCCAATCCCAGTAAACAACCCCCCCCAATCCCCACACTTCACCAACACAGGCACCCTCATACCCCTTTTATACTATGCCTTTTGGAAATAATATAACATTTGCTATGTACTGTGTGTAAAGTCAATGTTCCCATTGATTTCAATGGAATGAGCTAGGTGAAAAAACACGGAACAACGTCACTTTTTTCTGCAAATTATTTGCCAGGCTGGAAGTGCCATTATTCACCAATTTTGGTTTGAGGCGAAAATATTCCCCCATCTCTAGTTAGCAGAGATTTAAAAGCAATTAAATTTACTAGTCGCTTTTAGCAGCACAGCAGTGGCCAATGTCATTAATTGATCTGTTATCAGCATTTTATATGGCCAAGAACGGGATTAGTCAGGAATGTGAACTAAGACTTTCACATGATCAATAAACTGCTGGAGCCTGCTAGAGTCTTAGGGTTTTGGTGATTTCTTGGGTGAGAAATGTATTTTTCAAGCAAAAATATGTGATAGGCAATGGAACGTGGAGAGAAATTAAGAGGATTTTTAATTAAATTGTACATGGATAATCACACTGAAAATTCTACTAGTACTTCTATGAGTTAGCTATTTGTATATTTTAAATTGGGTTGTAATTGCTTATTTAACACTGAGTGACTACAAGGGCATGATAAGCAAACATGCTATTTTGTATACAATTTTAGTCAATGAGGGAGCAAATTTCCTGATGCAGTTTGTGTACTGGAAAATATAAAGTAGATTTTTGTTTAATTGAAAATATTACCTGTGGTTGATTTTTAGAATATCTCCATGAAAATCAGTCATTGCTAAATACCTAAGGGGTTTTGAATAGCATATCAGATACACTATTCAAATAATCCTGCCTAAATATGAGGTATGAAGAATGAAAAAACAGGTAGTGAAGGACATTGAGAGAGGTGAACTGACTGACCATACCCATGAACTTCAGAAAATGGTGAAATAAGGGGAATAAAGGTACATGCACACTTACAGTATATACATTGTGTATTATCTTTACCTCATCTAAAGCTTGCCCAGATTTGTGCAGGTTTTGAAGCTGATACATTCTGAAAGTTCCTCCATCATCCTGGCAGCAGAGGTCAAATACGATACAGCCCTGATCTTCAAAAGCATTGATGTGATGAAAAACCGCAAATGGAGGTGCATGGAAAGTCACAGGGAGCAGCTGCATCAGCAGAGATCATAACAATACATCAGGGTATGTTATACTTGAATGAATGAAATAGAAGAACATTGGTCCACACATGAGATATAAAGAAAAGAGGATAAACTCTAGAGAGAACTAACAGCACTACAAGGGAGAAATAACAATTACCAAATTCCCAATTACTTAAATGGGGATATTAACATCTCAAAGCAATGGGTCTGAAACCTCTCTAAAATCCATGGGTTAAATACCTGCTTTTAAATGAACATACATCTGGGCAATCTTTATTTATCTTCTGTGATGTAGTAGGTACGTTATAGTATTGTTTTACTTTTCTTTTATACATAAGGCATATTATGACAAAAGCTACTTCCTAAGATCAATTTATACATACTCACATATGTCAACAGATATAGATGTTTAAAAAATAACAAATTCTTACAATATTCAGGCAGAAATATTATATTTTTATATTGTTATATTTAAATGTAGTAGGTGCATTAAGGAACGGAGGGCTCTGGTGCAAGAAAAATGTTTGTTCCTCCTGCCACCACAGCATACCTGTATGTAATGTCCCTGTGTCTATTCTGAAGTATACTGTGGACTGTGTAGTTTTTTTTCTTACCTTGGACAAGTATGTGAGCAAGTGGCTTAATTTTCTTGGAGTATCTAGTCTTTACCATTGGTTTCAAGAGGGGAATGTGGAGGATATTAGGAATCTTCGAATTATGTGGTAGCTCAAGTTTATACGAAACATTGTTGACTTGAGATAAGTTTTTAAAGGGACTAATCAAATTTGTTCGCCAGGGTGAATAACAGGATCAGTAGTCCTACATAAAAAGCTGTTTTTGGATGTTCTTCTAATGCCATTGTAGGTTAATTATCTTGTTATTGGCTGCAGACACAGCTAGGTAACTAGGAGGTAGAGTAAGTTGATAGTAACCAAGTACAGAGAAGAATGGAGCACTACTTACAGATTCATGATAGGGTTGTGGAAAGAGAACTCAGCCATGGGAAGTAGGGATCCCAGTTGAACAGAGCAGTCTTATGGGTGCAACTCAGTAACTCTCCAAACGGAGAACACTGCCAAGAGAAAGGCCATCTTGAGAGTAAGTTGATGCAGAGAGATAGAAGGGGCATTAAAGGAGGCCTCTGCAAAACACCCAGAATCAGGTTAAGATCCCACGGAGGAGTGGGAGCCTTAAAGGAAGGGAAGGCATGTGCCATCCCTGAAGAAAAACCTTGAAATCTGTAATGGTGGCAATACATATCTGGAAGAACACAGAAAGTGCCGAGATCTGAACCTTAAGGGAGCTTAAACTGCGTGCTTTGTTCACTTTGTATTGGAGGAAAGACAATACCAAGGGGAGGTCAAACTCCGATGAGGACACAGCTTTGACCATGCACTACTTTGAAAAAATAGACCATATTTGACTGAATCATGGTGGAAATTAGCTTAGTGGAGAAACCTTTGGCGGGTGGAATGAAAAGATGCTCCTTCCTCGTCATGGACGGACGCTTCATAAGAATCTGAGGCAACAAGGTTGTTGTGGTTCCTGGCTTTTAGTGCATTAATTGGCGCAAAGGGTTTCACAATAACAGCTGTGTTAAAGTTAAAATCTAAATGTGATTGTGAAGAACTGCAAACTTACATACCATGTGCTTTCTACAAAATGGAGTCCTCAACCATGTGGCTTGAGAACAAAGACACTGGCTGAGGCCTAGCACAAACAGAGTGGCCTACAGTATGCTCACACTAACAGACACTAGCACAGTTATTGGAAACAAATGCAATTGCCAACCCCCAAAAGCCAATTGATTTTAGGATATACCCAGTGAAGTTTGTTCTAATGACCGATACCACAATTAACACAATAACACCCCGGTACTAGCAAAAAGCAATAATATTTAATAACAAACAATAATATTATAATAAGAACAATAAACTGTGTATTATCAAATATATTATAGTTAAACACCTAATAATACTAACTAGACAATTACTGCAGTGCAAATAACACACAATATGCAATAATGATAGTAGAAACACTATACGTTGGTTACTTAGGGTGTTTTTCCTAGAAATATAGTATAAAAGAAACAATAAAGAAAGAGAGAGATACTTAGCTAAAATCCTGGGACAAGAGGCAGGAAAAGAAGTGGGCTAGGAGAACTGGATATTTGGCTACTTCCACTGGAGGTTAGGGTCAGGCTCTAGTCTGTAACAGTTCTGAGCAGCTCTCACTGCACACCTCTTTTATTGATTGCAAGCCCCACCTATCACCAGCCCACTTTACCTGACTGAAACACCCCTCCCCCCTCAGTCAATACCCAGATTATTCAGTTAAAACCAAGCAAGACCAAAGATCACAGGAACTATGGACTATTAAAGGTTTTAAAAACAGGGGATTCCCTATGCAATGATACCACAAAGACCTTCAAGAAGTGTGTCACGTAGGTATTGAGTATGGATTCTATCTGACAGCCATAAGGTAAAGAAGTAGAGATTGAGGTGCTGTTGGGCGACAAGGGAATGTTTTGTCCAGTGTCTGAGATGATCCAAACACAGTACAGCTTCAGCACAGTCCACAAAAACTTGTGTGGCCAGAGAGTGGCCTTCCTAGATACAAGTGATTCATGGGTGGAGGAATTAGTTATGCTCCTCCATCCAAAACCAAAAAATCTCAGATGCTGTTCACTCCTTCAGATACATGTAGGATGTGATCGACCTCAATGTTTTGTTGTTGTTTGTTTGTTTTTTTGGTAGGAGGACGAGCAACCAGTGCAGCAGGAACAACCAGTAAGGGTGGATGAGTAGGAGAAATAAGTCTGTAACTCCTACCCTGCTCTCTTTCTAGATTACATTCTTGAATTATGGTGTTTAGCATCAGAAAGCCACAAGGCCTTAAAATGCTCCAGGATATCAGAACAAGTGAAAATATCTTTGAGCTTATTGGATAAGCCTCTGCAGAAGGCTGCCGTTTGAAGCCCGGGCCCAAGCCTCACCCTTCAGGAGGAAGATGAGAAATGAGACTCATGTATAGCATGGGCGCCAAAAGTTTGGGGAAGGTTCCATAAATAAAGCAAAGGTTGAAGAATCAACAACACTCTTGAGGATTCCCTACTATTCCCTACTATGGCATCTTGTGTAGACTGACATGATGCTGATGGGAGTCAGAACCAGAAGCCTCAGCAGCAGCAACTAGATTGTAAGCAGGGTTTTGTTGGGAAGGGGCCATGCTGTTTAGAATATTAGCAACAGCATCCAAATTATTCTCCAAGAACTATGGATGCAAGGTTTGTGTAGACAAAAACTGATCCTCCTGGTCTTTCCAGGAAACGCCTTACCGGTAGTAAGGTGTCATCCTGTAATGCAGAAATGGTGTAGAATGGAATGCAGGCAGATATTTTCTACTGCAGCACCTACTCTTCCCCACAGTACCAAAGCACATGACAGGAATCTTGGTTGGACAAGTCAATGGTCAGGATAGGTAGCACAGGAACAACAGAGGGTTGTGGAAGGAGGAAGCATTTACAATACAAAGTCAAGCTTACATCAGACTGGAATGCAGAAACTGGGACCCATGAGAATATCTCTTGGCACAGGCAATCAACAGAAGGATCTATGGGTTTATATAGGACTTTGTGTGTCTTTGTCTCACATGTGTAAGTAGAGAAGACTCAACTTGCACATATACTGTGTCCGATATGTGCATTTGCAGTGAAGGAATGCAAAATGCGAGGAGGACAGGTAACAGTTTTGGCTTGTATGTAATCCAGCTCAAATGTTAGGACATATTTTATAATATATTTATTGCAGGGTACCCCTTGGGTTGTTCCCCTTAAAGTGAACTCCCTTTTAAGAAATATTTGCCCCCTAATTAGCTAGAAGGAACTAGGGGCTAGAATACTTAAGAAGCCAAGAAATCAAATTTACTTGAGAAAAGCTCTGGGTCAGGAGAAAGGGTTGGCTTTCTAGGGAGAGAGAGATTTCCCCCCGGAAGCAGCAGCACACAAGGAAGGCAGAGAAAAGAGATCTTATCAAAGGGCCTTTGTGGACTGCCTCCATCAGGTGGGGGTTCTAGGAACCAAGAAATAGTTCTCCAGGGATGAAGAGCTGTGTGGTTTGTTTCAAGATTTAACCAAGGTCCTTATCAGTTTATTTCTGCTCACCTGTCATGTTAAATAAAAAATATGTAGTTTGAAAATCTGCACTTGAATTTTGTGCATATACACTATCTACACAAAGGCCCACACTGTAAAGTAGTCTTATAAGCAGTGGATTCACATAATCACCACCTGTGTTACCTAAAGGGTTCATTTTTAGGTACAGGGACTGGGGAGTGCCCAAATTTGGATTGACCTAGAAAATGGCTTTTTGAGACTGGATTGCTGTGTGATTATCTTTTGCAAGTGTCACAAAACTCCATGTTTTGCCACCTTAAGAGTCTGAGAACTGGAAACTGAAAAACTTAAAGATGGTGCAAAACATAAAGGCCATGGACTGAGCAAGCAGTAATTTTGTCCTACCTGTGTGACAGTCTTGATCTGATTTGTTCAACCAGTCAATCCTATGACACAGACAGGTATCATAGTGCAGATTACAGAAATTATCTCTATTCCAAGAAAGCAGGAAAGATTCTTCTGATGGACAAAGACCTTTCTAACAGAATGCAAGGTCAGGTCGTTTCCAACCCTTTGACACCACAGTTCTTTGTTTCTGTTTCACTTAAATCTGAGACTCAGATGCCTCCTTGGATAAGAGGGTATCTGAGGCCACATCTGAAAGAGTCAGTTGTGGCTATTTAACTGAGGAAATTTCACTGCAGGAACTGAGAGTAAGAATATACTGCATTAGGGCTTGAGTAATGATTTCCACTGCAAATATATCTGTAAAGCAGAGTCCATTGGTGAGCCTCCAATTACGTCTCGAATTTTGTCTATCCCATCTGGCATCAGATTCAGTAGCAAAAGCAAACAAAGTCCTCTCTTGCATAAAAAGGGGTATTGAAGCAAGGGAGAATAACATAATTTTGCCATTGTACAAATCATTGGTAAGACTTCTCCTCTAATATGCAGTGCAGTTTTGGGCACCAGCTCTGAAGAATTGATATTATAGAACTGGAGAGAGTACAATGAAAACTTGACGTATGAGGAAAAACTAGACAACCTTGATTTATTTACTCTAGAGAAAAGATGACTAAGAGGAGATCTTATCAAAATGTACAAGTATATGAGAGGACAATACAAGGATCTCTGCAGTGAGCTGTTCATTCCAAGGCTTAATCAAATAACCAGGGGACACCCCTTGAGATTAGAGGAAAGGAGGATTTGACTTCACAGAGGAAGGGATTTTTTAAAGTAACGTCTGTTAAATTATAGAATTCCTTGCCCAAGGATGTGGTTATGGCAGATGCAATGGGTACATTTAACCTTTTCAGTGCCAGAGGGGTACAGAATGCATTGCAAAGAGAAGAGAAGATTAGATATTTTTTTTTTCAAAAGGGAAAATGGTTATACTGTGTATTAGTAGGCAAAAAGGAAGGTCTGATAAAGACTAACTTATTTGGTATCAGGAAAGCTATATAATTCTCATGTCTCTGGGTTATGAGGCAATGGTTGAACTTGATGGACTTGTGTTTTTTTTTGTTTTTTTTTTACCTAAGTTACTATGTTACTATGTTAAGAGTGGGAAAATGGTAATTGGGATGTTTGTCTGGGTGTTCCAAGAATATAGAGTCCCCAAAAACAGGGTTTCCTTGAGGGAGAAAGCTTGTGGGGTCATTTCACAACATGACTGAGGCATTTATCAATATATTTATGTTCATCTGCTGTGTTAAATGAAAGTTATATGCCATTTGTTTGAAAACATATTGCACTCTTTTGTGCTTTGTGTGTGGACACAGAGGCTCATATGTGTGAATTGTATTTGCACCTTACAGTGTAATTAGAAGGTTCCATTATTGTACCACTTTACCTCAGTACGTAAGCCTCCCATTCTAAACAAAAGGCCATGCTAAATTAAAGTTCTAGGAGCAGTGAATGGAAAGGTTATACTATTCACCAGATCAAGGTGGCACCTGTGAAACCTACCCTGGCTGAGCTAGGTTGTGTAAAATATAGAATACATTTTCAGTTACCGGGCATAACAGTATTATATGGTCAATGTTAATGTTGAGTAGAAATTATCTCCTGTAAAACCTCAATGGAATTTACTTTACAAACTTGATCTTTTTTATGCTAATGGGGATGCAAAAAATGTTGCTTACTTTTCTGTAAAAAAGATTTTGCATTCCCATTTTCATGCAACTATTTTTGTCCTTTAGTAAATTCACACACACGCACAGACACAGACATACACACACACA
Source organism: Rhinophrynus dorsalis (assembly GCA_037306005.1). NCBI lineage: Eukaryota > Metazoa > Chordata > Amphibia > Anura > Rhinophrynidae > Rhinophrynus > Rhinophrynus dorsalis. The sequence goes on along the minus strand of CM074724.1, from coordinate 265,940,874 downwards.
CTTATACTGTCTGCTATAGATACGTGTAGTTACATTTACACAGACATACATAAACATTCACATTTATGCAGTCTGATACACACACATTCTCACATTTACATAGGCAGACACATGTAGACGTTTATACAGGTTTATTCCCAGAGGAGTAAGAAATGCATTGTGTAACCCCTTGAGTGCCAGGAGGAGAGCAAACACACAAACAAACACACATCCAAAAACACATACATACAGGGTGACATACTCTGACATACTTCCATATACTCACCTTTATACGGGATGATGCACACACTTAACTTTTTATTGGTTGACAATGGTTCACGGCTGTACAAGCAGATACAACACATTGACATTTATAGAGACTGATACACACAAACACTCACACATTTATACTGGCTATATAAATACAACCACAAACAATGCTACTTGATCTCAATATGGTGCATGTTGCTGGGTTCCTAATTCCCTTGAAGGGTCCAGTTACATCTCTACACAAGTACTGTTGCAAAATATTCTCTGATGTGACACTGGATTGCATGTTACAATTTGTTTGTTATGCTTGACATCATTACAAACTGTTCACTCTAGATCCTATGTACTGTTTATCCTCAATAAAGCTTTAAAAAAAGAAAAAAAAAACGCAAACAAATAGGCTCATATTTGTACAGGGTGATACATATACACAAATATACAGGCAGGCTGACACACACATATATATATGGGATGATACAGACACAAACACACAAAAGCAAATTTATATGGAATGATACCGACTCAAACAGACAAACACACATACACAGGTTCAGTACGGGCTGATACATATTTATATGGACTGACACATTCACATTTCTAAGTGTTGTTACACATACAACCTACATATACAACCACACACACAAAATAGGCTCACATTTGGATAGGCTAACACATACATATTTATAGAGCCTGCTATATGCACACACATTCCTATGGTATGATCGAGACTGAAACACACACACACGCAAACCTCAGAACATACACAGTGTGATAGAAACACGTTTCTACAGGATGACAGACACACAGGCACATATTCATATAAAGACATCCCCATAAAGACTTACATTACAGGATGACACACACAATGAACCATAAAACTTATTAAGCTACAAGCTTGATTTTACTGAACGTACCTATACCATTACCAGCTTCAGGACTAGACTGGCTAGTAGCAATCAACAAAAATTCAAGCCTGTTCTGGAATTCCCCATGTCCTTAGTCTAATTTTACACCAGTGGTTTCTCATGTGACCACCCTGCGTGATTCCAGCTTTCTCTCTCTCTCTCTCTCTCTCTCTCTCTCTCGTCCCATGCAGGGGAGTGGGTTTCAATATCATAAAGGTTATAGGAGAGGGAGGGAAAGTAAACTACCTGTTCACTAGTGGTGTGCATGTTATATAGTCCTATCCCTGATCTCTCATTGTGGATGCTGCTTTAATGACATCTCTGGCTGACCTCAGTTGCATTAGGTAAGGAGTGCCTAAAGGATCCAGTGCATTTATGTTAACTAGATTGCCCATGCTTAATATTCATAAAATTTTGTTCCATTAGGAAAAATCCTGGTATCCTGGTGGGATAGTTAAACCCTGCCCGTGTGCCTCTTGACTTAATGTCAGTGTTTTCTAAGGACTTGGGAGAGTGGAAATGGGAATGCTTGCAATACGGTGGGACCAGGGGAATGAATAACTTTACAAAAATGAAACATTATCCTATATAATAATTCGCTAGGATGTTTGTCAGAAGCCATCATGCGCAGTAGAGACTGCCCAAATGCACAGAATGCTGGGAGGTGTAGGAATGCTGGGAGTTCTGTGCTGGGAGCATTCTGTGCTTTGCGGCAGTCACTACACTGAATGACTGCGTCGGCAGCAGTACCGGCCTCTTAATCCTTTGAGTGCCAGAGGGGTGTCAATGCATTGCAAAGCAATGCGTTACGTACCCCTCTGCCACTCAGGGGGTTAACATCACCCGGACCTTGGCCCGTGTACACAGGCTTTTACACTGGTATACTATAAACATACATACTTATTAACCTTTATTAATAGAAAATGAAAGTTACTTATAATCAAATTTTAATGTTGCATTTTTGCATACTTAAGAAGGGCACTAACAGTAAGTTAAACACAGAATAAGTGCTTGAGTACCTCTCCTGTGTGCTTATTCGCCACATGAATTATGGTATCCTGTTTTAGTTCCCAGCTGATACAATCACAAATAGGGGTCCCGCTTATTTTGCTGGTAAGAATCTTCATCACATTTAATGTTAAAGGCTGTTCTACAAACACAATGTAGTTTTCGCTCATTCCTGCGTGGAAGAAAGTGTGAAATGAACAGCTAGTAACATAAAAAGCAATTAAATATATGTGTGAATTAGACATGGCTTGTAATTTTATAGGAAATACTGAAAAACAAAACAAACAGAGAAAAGGAAGACACATTAAATTAGGTAACCTGAGGTATGTTATATTTCCATAATTGTATCTGGGGGTTGGAAAAAATAAAAGGATACGTAAACCTGAAGGACAAATCCAAATCAGCCAAACATGTCCACACACTTGAGATGGTATTTTTAAATGTAAGAATCAAATATAATCACTAGGTAGCATGCTACTCTGACTGGATGAATGTCAGTTTAATCAATTGTAATGGTAAAGCTTGGTGTTGGGTGAGATCTTGGAGGGAAAATGAGAAGTTTGGTTTTAGACATATTTATCTTAGAGATAACGGTGAGCCATCCAGGAGGAGATGGCCAAGTGGTATTCTGAAATTTGTTATTGATTGGGTGGTGAAATCTCAGAAGTAGACATGTAAATTTGGATATCTTCAGCATATAGATGATACTTGAAAGCAGAGTGATTAATAAGTTTACCCAAAAAAAGGGTATGCAGGGTGAAAAGTAGAGGACCGAGAATGGAGGCTTGAGGCACCCTCACATACAGAATGATTGTAGATGAGATGTTGTTGCCTGAAAAAAAAAAAAAAAGGAATATTATAAAAGATAGGAGGAAAGCTATGAAGGCTTGGTTGTGGAAGCCAAGATTGTGGAGAATCTGAACAAGATGAGAATGGTTAACTGTATCAAAGGCAGAGGATAATAGACTTGTGCACAATGAAATGTTTTTTTCGGTCAGATTTTTTTTTCTCATTCGGAGAATCCGACTTTCAGACCAGACCTGTTTGATTTGGAAGAAAGTCGGCGACATTCCGAATTATTCATCGAATTTTAAATGCTTTAAAAAATACAATAAAAAATTCAAATTAAATAAATAAACATAAATGGAACCAATCAAGCTCAGGGGACAAATCAAACTTAGGAGGCCTTGATCCCTCAGATTCTTCTTCTACATCTTGTAGGTTTTGACAGGTACAAAAATCATCATCAGTAGCAGATTTTGGGGAAACTTGCTCAATTCTGTCTTCTGTCAGGTGGCTACTGGGAAATGGTAAACTATCTCCCTCAATAACATTTTCTGGAGTAGATATGCTCTCAGTGGCAGTGACAGTGGTGGCAGGAAAAATGTTATCCAAATACTGCAATAATTTCCGTTTGGGCTGCTTACATGGACTTTTGGTATAAAAATCCTGCGTTAATACTGCCCTCAGTGTCCGACCAGTAAAATTATACATGCTTGGTGTCCCCAGGTTTATAGAATTGGCTGTAGCGGAGGTTGTGACTAAACTGGCAGTGGCACTAGTCATTGTGCAGGTGGTTCTGGGGGAATCATCACAAAACAGCTGACAATGCACAGGTGATGGCTGCTCCGTGGTCTCAGAGGAGGACCTGGACCTCTCTACCCTGCTAGTAGAGGTAGAATGACCTGCAGTTCCCTTCTTCTTTCTAGTTTTTGGTTTGGAGTGCTGCTGCTGAGTCTGACTAGTACTACTCAAAGTACTCTTCTTTGCCGACCTGCTGCTGCTAGCTCTGCTTGAAAGCAACATCACTGGGGTGTTGGTGGTTGCTGGGTCACTGCCGCTGGTACCAGGATGAGGAACATCAAGTTGTTCACTAGGACTCAAAATCCATAACAGATAGATAGGTAGTGGACTATAATAGTTTTAAAATTAAAAAAAAATGGCCACACGACAACTGTGAGACTGGTTGTGTCACTCTGAAAATTATTCAGACAAATTCATACTAGTTTACTATTTTTAATATTTAACACAGGAACAGAGATGACTCCCTTGCGGTGGTAATAAGGAACAAGGTCGGCCTATAGAATTGTGAGACTGACTGATATGTCACTCTGAAATTTATGCAAACAAATCCCTACTATTACTTTTAATATTTTACACACGAACAAAGGTGACTTTCCCTTGTGGATGCAATAAGGTACTGGGCCTGCCTACAGAACTGTGAGACTGGCTGATTTGTCACTCTGAAAATTATTCAAATTAATCCCTACTATTACTTTTAATATTTTACACACAAACAAAGGTGACTTACCTTGCGGATGCAATAAGGTACTAGGCCGGCCTGTAGAACTGTGAGACTGGCTGATGTGTCAAACAAATCCCTAATATTTTTAATATTTTGCACAGGAACCAAGATTACTCTCCCTTGTAGTGGCAATAAGGCACTAATGCTGGCTGCCTGCCTATGCCTAATGCTACCTGGCTGCCTATACAACAACTGGATACTTTCCATCTCCTTCTTCTCTCTCTGAGCTCCAACAATGCACTAAGAGTCAATGTAGGCTGTCTGGGTGTCTGTGTCGCATTAGTCCAACTCTCATCATGAAACAAAGAAGCTAATTGGAAGAGAGACAAAGCAGGAAAGTAGCACATGAAACTGAGAAGCTAATTGGACTAGAGACATGGAGGGAAAGTAATCGAGCGTGAGTAGTAGTCGCTGAATTTCCGAAACTCGGAGCAGGGCTAGTCGGATTCTGATTTTTTTTGGAATACGACCCTTGCCTTTCGGATGGCCCGAATGTCGGCGAATGACCCCTTTTTCGTCAAATTCCGAATTTTGCCTAACTGAATCGCAAAAGCCAAGAGGATAAGTCAAGCAGTTTGAGTAAAGAGAAATGTTCTTTGGATTTTGCAGTCTGGAGATCATTAGTTACTTAACAGTCTGCTGTCTAAGTTGAGTGTGTACACTATAATCCAAACTACAAAGAGTCCAAAAGATTGTTAGAGTCAAACAAAATGTGTTGTTTGAGAGAAGTATGAAGAACACCTAACCAAATTTGTTTTTTTTAAGCTAGAAAGGGTTGTTGTTGTTTTTTTCACAGTAAGATCTGTTAAACTGTTGAATTCTTTGCCCAAGGATGTAGTAATGGCAGATTCAATGGATACATTGAAGAGAAGAGAAGATTAGATGCATTTCTAGCAAGAAGGACCATAAAAGTTTTACTGTGTATCAGTAGGTAAAACAAGAAATTCTGGTAAATTGACAACTACTAATTTTGGAGGCAGGAAAGCTTATTTAATTCTCATTTTCTGGGTTATAAATGAGGCAAAGATTGAAATCGATGAGTTTGTGTCTTTTTTCACCTAAATTTACTATGTTACTATATTCTCTATTTAGGGATCACATTTAAGTAATTTATATAGTAACATAGTAATTTAAGCTGAAAAAAGACTGGCGTCCATCTAGTTCAACCCTTTTCCTATTCCTGTTTACCATTGTTGATCCAAAAGAAGGCAAAAAAAAAAAACCCTCAATACAGCAATTTCAAATTCTGCCTTGAATGGGGGAAAAAATTCCCTCTTGATTCCCAATGGCAATCAGATTTCTCCTTAGATCAACAAGCACTAACTAAATATTAATCCCAATACTAACGTACATAGCCCTCTATGTTCTGCTCTTTTAAATAAGTATCCAGGCCCTTTTTAAAGGCATCTAATGTATTCAATAGCTCCACCTCCTCAGGCAGTGAATTTGTTACTGTATTACTGAATTGTCCTTACTGTAAAGAAACCCTTCCGCTGTTGTAGATGAAATCTCCTTTCCTCAAGTCTAAGCGGGTGACCCCTTGTCCTTTGTACTGTTCTGTTAATGAACAGGTCTTTATGGACAGCCCTTTGTATGGGCCCTGAACATATTTATATAGTGTTATCATATTCCCTCTGAGTCTCGTCTTAAACTTTTAACTTTTCTAGCCTTTCTTCATAACTAAAACTTTCCATTCCCCTTACTAGTTTTTAGCCCTCCTCTGCACTTTCTCTAGTTCCATAATGTCCTTTTGTCTACCATTACTCCCAAATCCTTTTCATTAGTAGATTTCCCAGAGAAACACCATTTAAACTATATGCTGCATTTTTATCATTATACCTAAAATGCATAACTTTACACTTGTCTATATTGAATCTCATTTGCCTGCCCAGTTACTCAATTTGTCCAAATCCTCTTGTAATGAAGACACAACCAGTTCAGACTTTATTACCTTACTTAATTTTGTGTCATCGACAAACACTGATACATAGCTCCCTATGCCCTCTGAGAGGTCATTAATAAACAAATTAAAAAGAAGAGGACCCAGGACAGATCCCTGAGGTACTCCACTTATCATGTTTATCCAATTGGAGAACTTGCCATATATGAAGCAGCACAGGATTGTTTTCTGTCTTTTTAAGCTCCAGGCATTAAACAAGGCATTAAATGAAGCAATAAAACTTCTTCTTGGAGCAAGCTTTGGTTAAAGGGATAGTAATGTTTCATAATAAAAGCAGCTCTAATTAATCATTATAGTATTTGGACTTTGGAGAGTGTTATTTCAATTCTGTCAGAGTTGTAGTTCAAGAGTAATTCAATGACAAAGTATCCCCCTCCTGCCCCTTTTACTGATGTAACACTGTTCAGCCAGAGCAGAAGGGAGGTGCTCAGGTAGACTGCAGAGAGGGACAATCTTCAATTAAGATAAGGGAAAAACCTGAAAAACTTGTCAAGGGGGGGCAGGGTTTTCATTGTTCTAATAGGAAGAACAGTGTTCCCTTCTGTTATCTGACTGGATTCCACATCTGAGAAGAGATGGCTTACACTAGGTAAAAGGGGCGGGAGGGGAAACTTTGCTTGTGAATATCTCTCAAACCATAAAGGTTTCAGAGATAAGACTTATATCGTTCTTCATGTTTTTTTAATGCCTACAAAATAAAATAAAGATAAAACGAAGTATTACTATCCCTTTAAGGAAGAATATCTTGGTGTAAATAGGATAGTAAATAGGGAATATGCAACCAGTAAATGGATTCCAGAGCCTTTTTTAAAATTATCAATGTTAGTGCTCAAGGTACACTAATAGGTCAGCTTTTCATGATATCCTTGCTTAATCACATGTGAGCAATCAGTGGTTCAGTCCTTTTAATTGAATCTCCTGTGCTTAATTAAGGATATCTTTAAAATTGGACCTGTTGGCATGCCCCAAGGTTTGGAGCTGATAATCACTGTTCTAGTACATACCCTGAGGTGATCTGCTGGATGCTTCTATGCCCCCTCTGCCATTATACATAAGGCCCAGTGGATCCAAAGTGTTTGTCTTTCTCTGTTGACAAAACTTGGTGCTATGGGCAGAGAACATCTCTTCATGCATAGCACCCTGAGATTTATGGCAGCCCTATTTAATCTTCTCCATGTCACTTCATGCAAAAATTAATCTTTCATGTTTCAGTGAATGTGTATTTCTCCCTACTCTTTAGGCTATCAGAGTAATTTGCAACCATTGTCAATATAGCTGTGAATTTTACTTAAATAGAAATGGGGTTGGTAAAATATATATTTTGTCACTCACCAAAGCTGTGGTAATATGAAGGTTTCATCTTATCCTTTGCTGGTATCGAACACAAGATTTGCACCCCATGTAATGTATCCTCATCTTCAGACTCCTTGGTAGGAACTCTAATAATGTTGTACAGTGTTCCTGGAAAAAATACAAGAGCGGTATGACAATAATCAAAGTTATGATGTTCAAGTCAAATGTTATATGACATTTTAACCCTTTGGAGATGTATCCAATGTATCGCTTCACAAGGCATTGGAGATGTCTCTGGCAGGGGTTAAGTTTTAGTGAACTATCAAGCCAAACACAGTGAGGCTGACATAGAACTGAAGTAATTCTGGGACAAATCAACTGCACCGAACAAATTAAATACTACTCAAAATCCCAATTTAATGAGCTTTTAAACATCTGAATGATAGAGTATTACTCACTTAACTTCAATGATAAGCTACAAATATATTTCTAAAAGCATTGTCAATCATGCTCAATAAACTAACCATGAATGAAAAATAAATAAATAAACATGTTTGGCCCACCTTTTGCCTCATTTACTGCATACATTGTTTTTTTTCCAGTTTTAAAGAGTTTATTGATTAATAAAGGAAATTCAAAAAGAAAGAATAATGCAGTAAAACACAGGCATACAGATATTTAATAAGTATAAAGTATCCATTGACATGGCAATATAACACTCAGAGTGGAAGCAGGCAAAATCATCAAAGGTATATCACAGATAGAAAAATATGAGACAGAAAGAGTTTACTAGAGAGAAAAAAAAAAATTAAATGGGGGGGAGGGGAAGAGAAGAAGAAGGAAGCGAAGAAAAGGAGGGTAGAGAGGAGGGAGAAGGTGATGGAAGGAAGACCAGTAATTCTCATGCCAAGCACTGAATAGTTATCTAACCAGGTGGAAATCAAGGAAAGGCGAAAGCTCGGGACATAAAGTCTTATATCACATCTGAATCAAGACTCTTCTGCAATAGCGTGATTCACAATAAGGTGCAGTGGGAGCAGATTATAGTAAACCACTCCAAGGCTATGGGCAGATCTTGGGCTTTCCATTGCCTGGGAATAAGGGACTTGGCCGAGTGGAGCATAACAAAAAGAAAGTGCTGCTTAGGAGGAAGAGGAGGTATATTGTGAAGAAAAAGCATTTGCCAAATATCTTTATAGAAATTTCTAATCTGACCAGAGATTTCCAATCTGACCAGAAGGGATGTAGCTTTGGACAGAACCACCAGATATGAGAAGGAGTTCCTCGATCACTCAAACATCTCCAACATGAGTAATCGAAGTGGGAGAAATGTTTGTTATCTGGAAGGGGTATAATGCTACCTCATCAAGAATTTATAGCTAGTTTTCAAAAAAGAAGCCAAGATAGAAGAAAAGGCAGTCCTCCAAACACACAGCCAGGACTCTGAAGGCAAAGAAAACCCTATCTCTTTTTCCCATGCAATGACATAGCCAGGTTTTTCCGCAGTACGAAGCATAGTTAGTATAGCATAAACACATCCTAATGTACCCTCCGGACGTTTACTGGCAGTAATGAGTACTTTTAAGTTTGTGGAAAGTCGAGACCAACCAGGTTTTATCTGAGAACACTCAAGGAAGTGTCTAATTCTAATTAACCACCAAATATCACTGGCAGGAAGACCCAGCCTGTCCTGTAGAGAATCAAAGTGAACAAACTTGTAGTCATGAATCAAGTCGCAAATTTGAAGACGAGACCAAATGGATATAACAGACCAAATGGATATAACATTAGCTGGGATGGGATGGGATCGTATGTCCTTACTCCTATGCGAAGAGGGCAGAAAGATGTCTACTAAAGGATCTGCTGGGGAAATTGTAGTTTGCTCTGCTCCCACCCAAGCTTTTTCATGGCCACAAAAAGACCAGTCAACTATTGAAGTGAGGACTGAGGCACGGTATTATTTCCAAAAATCAGGTAGGCCTAGGCCACCTAAAGACCTGTGAAGACACAAAGTCCCCCTCTTAACATGTGGAGGCTTTGAATGCCATATGAAGCGATATAAAGAGCGGTCAAGGAGAGTAAAGAGGAATTTTAACGGGTAAAGTCTGAAAGAGATACAAAACCCTCAGTAAGACTTTAATTTTTATGGTATTAATCATACCGTACCATGAAATGTAGAGGGGCCCCCATCTATGCAAGTGTTGTTGGATCGCCCTCGGGAGGGGGGGGTTATATTGAGTTTAAAGTGTGATCAAAAGAAGAAGATGTATACCCAAGTATTTAATGGAAGTAGTGGACCAATGAAAGGGGCGAGTTACTTGTAGTTGTCGGAGAGTATGAGGATTTAGTCCCACATTCAATGCCTCAGACTTGGAGAAATTAACTTTAAAGTCAGAGAGAGCTGAGAAGGTAGTAAGCTTCTCCATAACTGCAGGCATGGAGGTGACAGGGCAAGTAATCGTAAAGAGGACATCATCGGCAAACATTGCCAATTTGTGGGAAGAACCATGAAGTGGGATACCATGAACAGCAGAGTTAAATCAAACATGTTGGACCAAAGTCTCCATTAACAAGACAAATAGTAAAGGTGAGAGAGGGCAACCCTGACGCTTATCATTAGTAATAGAGATGCTTTCAGATAGATATCCATTAACCCATACCTTCGCATTAGGGGAAGCATAAAGAGTAAAAACCATATTAAGGAAGTTAGGTTCCAAGCCAAAAGCATGGAGAGAGTGTTCAAGAAAGGCCCAGTTTACCCTACTGGAATGCGAGGGGTACCCATTCTTTTTAATAATTTTGAAAAGTAAGAAAACTGTATTGTGCTTACGCCTCCATTCATATCAGACTTAAACATAGCTGAGGGCTACATACTTAATATCTCCCCCTCAGAAGGGCAACAGTGATTATTACCATTAGACATGAGTTTAGATAATAAAGAAAGTGGATTGTGCATATTAGTTATGCTTCTAGTTAACATAAATATGTCACCTGTCTAATCACTTCAGTATGCTGCAAGATCTTCCTGCAAGATTTTCACAAAGGTATTATCAAGAAGAATGGACACAATACTAAACACAGCAAAAAGTTAAAAACAAGCAGTCTTCTGGAGCTGTTTCAGTACAATGGACAATATCAAGACAGTGCAGCAAGTTATAGAGCGGCATAATGAATACAGCCTTATTATGCATAGCCTTCTTTCACAGTGAAATAAAGGCCTTTGATTCAATGAAAAAGTATGCAATAATCAATGCCCTGATCAACCTAGGGATAGCTAGAGCTTACATCTATATCCTCCAATCAATATATGAAAAAGCAACTGCATCAATACATGTCAACAATGATAAAATCCAGATCAACATAGAAAAAGGATTTGAAAAAGAGACACAATCTCCGCAAATCTATTTTCTGCTTGCTTAGAAGAAATTTTCCACAAACTAAATTGGGACAAAAAGAATTTAAGGTAAGTGGAGACCTCCTACATCACTTACAGTTTGCAGACAATATCATACTCTTAGCCAGTAGTCCTGAAGAACTGCAACAATTCATTAAAGAGATACAACAGAAAAGCAAAAATTTTGTGATGAAGATGAATATCAACAAAATGCAAGTCACATTTAACAAATCTACCATACCAAGAAAAATCACGATAGATGGACAAGAACTAGAAGTTGACAAATATGTTTACCTTGGACAGGAAATGTCAACAGATAAAAATACCTTGGTAGAGTGACAAATAAAATTGAAAAACCTAAAAGTACTGTCTTTAAGACAAATTTACGACTCTTCCTCAAGAGAAAGATTTTTACCAATGTGTACCAACAAATTTCATAATTTCATCTACCCATCTCATCTTTGGCCTTCTTCTTGGGTGTTTAGTATTGAGCAGACTCCATTCCAAAATTTGGTATTCAGTATCCATATTTCATAGCCAATGTAAAAATATTTGTCAACTTTTTCTAGTTCTTTACATCTACTGTGATTTTCCTTGGTATAGTAAATTTGTTAACCCCTTAATGACAGATGAGGTGCCAGGACCATCATCCGTGCCTGTGCCTTAAGGAGCGGTGAGGGTCCTGGCATGTCATGGAATTTTGTGATCACGGAGCACTGTGATCACTGAGTAGGTGGTAAAAAAAAGGTGTATTGATCCTCCAAAACACCCCACCCCTGGACTGGCTGGTCCTTAAGGGGTTAAACGTGACTTGCGTTTTATTGATACAAAAACAGTAAAAAAGAGAAGGAAACTCACAGCACTAACTCATCATAAAATATCCATATAATAAATATAAATTAAATATAAGTATAAAGATAATAGATATAGATGGCAGCAAGAAATGAGAGGGTTTCCAGTCCCCCTGACTTTAGGCCTAGACCCAAAAGTGAAAACACATACAAATAAACAAATCTGCGCTCCTCTATAGACTGTGAATAATGTGTGCCATGTAAGGGGCATATATAATATTCCTTAGTAAATCTAAGTGAAATAAGTGAAAATTTCATCCCACAAATTGGCCAATCCGTGTGTGTCACGGTTTGTTATGACTCTCAGACACAGAGTAAGATAAAAATCAAACTTTATTGAAAAGTTTAATGGGAACCACCACGGGTCTAGTACATACACATATGTCAATACATAATCTGGGTGCAAACAGTAGTAGCGAGATACAGCAGTATAGGCTCTACCGGCCTTGCCAATATACCGGGCAAGGCAGCCAGTAAGATGGTACAACTGAGAGTAAATAGGCTCTACCGGCCTTGCCAATATACCGGGCAAGGCAGCCAGTAAGATGGTACAACAGACTGTAAATAGACTCTACCAGCCTTGCCAATATACCGGGCAAGGCAGCAAGTAAGATGGTACAACGGAATGTAAATAGGCTCTACCGGCCTTACCAATATACCGGGCAAGGCAGCCAGTAAGATGATACAACTGAGAGGAAATAGGCTCTACCGGCCCTGCCAATATACTGGGCAAGGCAGCCTGTAGGAATATGAGGATAGCTCCACTAAGGCTGAGATGGTAAGGCAACAGCCCAGAGAGGAGAGTGGAGCAAACCGATTACAAGCAATGAGAGTGAAATAGCCCAACTGGTTTGCAACGGAATATTCAACCGGTGTGTGGAGTAAACTAGTACCACGTACTGGAGCAACGGAATACCCGACCGGTACTATGAAACGGGTCAGCAACCGGCAAGTAGAGTAAACCAGCACCATGTACTGGAGCAAAGGAACGCCCAACCGGTATTTACAACGGAATCAGCAACCTGTATATGGAGTAAACCAGTACCGCGTACTGGAGCAAATGGAACGCCCAATCGGTTCTATACGATGGGATCAGCAACCGGTATATGGAGTAAACCAGTACCGCGTACTGGAGCAAATGGAACGCCCAACCAGTTCTATACAATGGGATCAGCAACCGGTATATGGAGTAAACAAGTACCGCATACTGGAGCAAATGGAACGCCCAACCGGTTCTATGCAATGGAGTGAGCAACCGGTATATGGAGTAAACCAGTACCGCGTACTGGAGCAAAACTGAATGCCCAACCGGTTCTAGTGCAACGGAATCAGCAACCGGTATATGGAGTAAACCAGTACCGCGTACTGGAGCAAATGGAACACCCAACCGGTTCTATGCAATGGAGTCAGCAACCGGTATATGGAGTAAACCAGTACCGCGTACTGAAGCAAAACGGAAAGCCCAACTGGTTCTAGTGCAACAGGATCAGCAACCGGTATACAGAGTAAACCAGTACCATGTACTGGAGCAAATGGAACGCCCAACCGGTTCTATGCAATGGAGTCAGCAACCGGCATATGGAGTAAACCAGTACTGCGTACTGGAGCAAAATGGAACGCCCAACCGGTTCTAGTGCAACAGGATCAGCAACCGGTCTATGGAGTAAACCAGTACCGCGTACTGGAGCAAAACGGAACGCCCAACCGGTTCTAGTGCAACAGGATCAGCAACCGGTATATGGAGTAAACCAGTACCGCGTACTGGAGCAAATGGAACGCCCAACCGGTTCTAGTGCATCGGGATCAGCAACCGGTATCTGGAGTAAACCCCATAATGAAAATGTCGCCCAGGTGACAGGCAGCCAGAAGCAGTGAATCAGGATACTGCACAGGAACAGGTTGCCCTCCTGGGCAACCATGGGAACGGCAGGACAGCCAACCGGCTCAGGAATGGAAGCAGGAACAACGTCAAGACCGGAGCAGAAGCAGAATCAGGAACAATAGACAACCGGATCTGCAACGAGGACAGGAACCATGCAGCAGCAGCTCTGACAGTGGAGAAACGCCGACACCGGTAGCAGACACACAGGCCCAAGGAAACATCAGACAGGTGACTGCAGGTGCAGAGACACCACGAAAGGGCAACCAAAGGGTGCCTCAGGCTGGTTTAAATAGGCAGTGCTAGGTGGGCGTTAAACAGGCGGCCAATGGGGAATACACACACCTGACTGACAGCAAGGGCGAGCAATCACGGGCACCGTGATAGTAAGCTTACCACCACGCCAAGGTATCTCACTTTATGGTAAGCCCTACTCTAATACACCTACAAATACTATCTAAATTAAAAAGCCCTGGTGAAAGATGTTATTTTGAAACGCTTTGGAGAGGACCCTTTAAATGATATTTTGATGTTTTTATTGTTATTTGTGGGTCCCAGTGTAGTGCAATTAAAAACAACTGATATACAAAAAAATAAAAAAAATAAAAAAGGTGTATATGAAAGACTTACCTGGTGCAGGAACCATGTGGGCCTGCAGTAATAAAGTGATTACATAAAGAACTATGTTCCATTTATAGCCTTCCTCACAAGTCATGTGAGGAATGGTTGATACCAAACAGACAGGGAGTATACACATTGGAACATGCCAAAAAAGCCTGGTTCTTAAAGGCCAAGTGGGATAGAAAAAGAATGGTGAAATGAAGTAAAGTGATAATGTGTTTTTTTTTGTGATTGAATTGGATAAAATGAGAAGCTGCTAAAGTGAGCTGAAGGAGATATGTGTACAAAAACAGAAAAAAAGAGAGAAGGAAACTCACAGCGCTAACTCATCATAAAATATCCATATAATAAATATAAATTAAATATAAGTATAAAGATAATAGATATAGATAGCAGCAAGAAATGAGAGGGTTCTCCAGTCCCCCTGACTTTAGGCCTAGACCCAAAAGTGAAAACACATACAAACAAACATAGTTCTCTGTGTAGTCACTTTATTACTGCAGGCCCACATGGTTCTTTGGAGAGCCCTTTGTATGGGTACTGAACATACTTATATAGTGTTATCATATCACCTCTAAGACGTTGTTTCTCTAGTGTGTACAAGTTTAACTTTTCTAGCCTTTAGTATTTACTTGAATGTAGCATTCGTGAGTAACAAAACCCTCTTACAATGTTTTGATCCACTGAATATAACTAGCTTTTAAATACAAGGGTCATAGAACACAGGTACAAGGGCAGAGTGTACCACTTTTAATTAATATAAAAAGAAATAAAATGCATTTGTTATTTACAATGTTCACTGCATATATATGCTTATTACCGTAGTGGTTATAGGGAATGCTGATGGGTCTCTTCCCATTTTTGGTGTTAATTTCCCTTTAGTGTAAGGTTGTCTTGATAAAGGTCCAGGCTCGGAACTGATTGTTGACTACACATTATACCACTATGTATACATTTATTTGTTGTAGAAAGTCCTGCTTGATTTTGGCATTCTTACCCTGCATCCCATAGGAGTTCCCCATATTGTATGCAGTCCCATCAGGATCATAATGAGGATGAGCTGTTGCGCCATTCACTGCAATATACTTGCTCCAGTCAACCTGGAATTAATTAAACATTGCCATGTTTACTAAAAACAGTTAGTCAAATAAGCCTTTTGGGAGATATACCATATATGGTCTCAGCCTGTTGGTATAATTGTGTGCTCGGTTCTGCTCTCATACTGCAGTTATTAATGTTTCTAGTCTGATCCTGAGCCTTGGCCATTGGATCCCAGCTCTGTGTTCCAATTCCTATTTTCTTTCCAGGTATTAAACAAGGGCCAGATGTAACATCAAGTGTGGCTGTAAACATCTGCATTATTGCCCTATCCAGAAGTCAGCTGTCTGCACTTTGTACTTCCTTGGGAATTATGAATGACTGCCAAGTGCAAATGCTTGAGCAACTAAAGTTGCAAGTATAACTGAGGCCTACTATCATTCTGTGTGAAAAAGATGGGATTAGATTTGGTTTTTAATTTAATTGGAATTTACCTATTTTTTTAACATTTCTTAATTATTCAGTTTAGATTCCTGTGATTGCCTCTTCCCTGTGGATCAGTGGTGTATTGCATTGGAAGTTCTAATATTATGGTAGATAGGTGAAATATTTGGCAGAACTGTACTTTTGATGATAGAATAATGAGACTTGGGGCACAACTACCACTTATGGTAAGGGTCATTTTTGGGTACTGGGGGATTTTCCCAAAAGCAGCAATGGTGGAAATGTTTAAAAATTACCACCTACGAAATGTATCACTCTGCTGAATTGTATGTTTGCTGGTCTTTGTTTCAAAATGGAATTGGATTTGGTTGAATTTGCATTATAAATGCATGTGAAATCTGTTTTCATATCTTATTTGTGATTACAGGTAGAAGTTCAAATCAATATGGACAACATTAATAACTTAAGCGTTTGAGTACCGAAAAGGCATCCAATGCATTGCCCTGCAATGCATTAGATACCTGCCTGACACTCAAAGGGTTAATTAATCCTTTTGAACTCAGTACTTCAAAACAATATGCAGAAACAGACTGGAACAAGTGTTTTATTTGCCAGGAAGAAAAAATCAGAGTTTCTCCACTGTCCAGCTAAGTCCAAACATGATACAAAGACATCTGGTTATAAGAATTTCATATGGGGTTTTGTATTGGCTGTTTGCTAAGAGCAATTAATCTACCAGGCAAAGTCTCTAAGAAAAAAAACTTCACCTAGGATAAAAATATGTTTTTGTGACCAACCTACTCCAGCTAGAGGGTTAATGAGCAAAGCATCTACTTTTGGTCTTGATGCATATTTGTCATTGTACACTAAATCACAAGACACAGCACTGCTTGCAAAAATAAGTGAAGGAAATCTAATTGCCCAAAATACCTTGTACCAAATACATTACCTCATATCCTTGTATAACAGAGCAAGAGATAAGAAAAGCAACACAATAATGTGACATGGACCAAATGAACCATGGTGTTGCATTTTGCAGAACTTATACATTGAAAATGCTCAGACAGACAGGGAAGTTACACCCAAATTTAAACTTGTTGACTTATGCAATCTGTACAGCATCAGGATGCATTCATTGAACAAAACTGAAAGACAGGATAGTGTCCTAGTTTCCCAACATGGAAGGTCATATGGAAGCTGAGATGTGGTGCTCATTTTAAATCAAGACCAAAGCACAGTCTTGATTTAAAAGACTTATGCAATCTGTACAGCATCAGGATGCATTCATTGAACAAAACTGAAAGACAGGATAGTGTCCTAGTTTCCCAACATGGAAGGTCATATGGAAGCTGAGATGTGGTGCTCATTTTAAATCAAGACCAAAGCACAGTCAAGTTCTTCAGCTATACCACAGCCAGTTCTCACTAATGCACGGTTACTTATGTGCAACAGTTTGGTATGACGCTGAATGTATCAGTCTGTAAGTACAGTCAGACACAGCCAAAAACTTTGTTTTTGTGGCACACTTTGTACTGACTAAAATAAGTAAAGGGGAAGACAGTATTCAAGTGTATTTGACTTTAAAAAACATTTACTGTAGTATCCAAACTAATATGATACTCAAAAGACTCACATTTAGAAGGAGGCCAGTGTCGTGTGGATGATGGTCCTTCACTCCACAGTCGGCAAGCAGGAATATATACCCATCCTGCTTCGGGTGCGCCAGCTCACCAGATATCTTCTTCCAATACCAGTTGATAAAAAAAACTATTAAGTTGTCCAAATGTATAAAGACAAACTCAATTTATTTATTTCAAATCAAGCATTAAGACCACACATTTTGCTGTGGAGTGAAGAGTTGTCCGCCTTCTAAATGTGAGTCTTCTTATTAATACTTTCACATTTATTGTGTTTACGTTATCTGTCAGTGCCCCCATCTGCTTTTGTATTCTGTGTTTTGAGGCGTTTGGGATGCCCTTCTTGTTGGGGAGCCGAGGATCCACTGATATTCACTGAGTGGAGGCAGTCTGAATCCTCCATCTACATTGGCTGTCTGTTCTTCCTGGACTTATATTTTGTAAGTTGGCCCTTGTGTGGAGGTCCAAGTCTATCACATTAATGCACTATTAGTGCCCCTCTGTCATGATGTGTATCTTCTATGCATGAGAATGTCAACTTTGTTTTTACATGGAACAAACAGTAATCATTCTTTTTTTTTTCCCTACAATGCAAAACTTTTGAAAACAGTAAAAATATATGTTCTGTTAAAAAAACTGACCAATTTCATTTGCTATATCTAACATTATGCCCTTTTACACTTCAAAAGTCTAAATCAGGTGTTGCAAACACTGAAATATACACACTCATTAAAAAAATTGAGGAACTTTACAGCAATTGGTGGGCATGTTTAAAAATTGCTGCCAGTTTTTTTTTTTACAGGGAAAATTTGAAATGGACCAATAGCCAAAAATTTTAAATAGGGTCTAAATGTTCTTACGTGTTTCTTTAGATAAAGGTACACTTGTTTCACCTATCTTCTAAACTATATGGTTCAGAGTGTTGAGAAATCTTCCTCATATGAGCACAAAATAATCTAGCAGAGAGTAAGTAATTGTGACAAATCTTGCAGTGCAAGTAGCAGTCACCTGTGCTCATTTGATGAGATCCTGCAAGTCATATCCTGTTGATGGCTTTTAAGAACTGGCGTTTGAAATTTTATAGAAAGCAATAGATGGTTATTGAACACAATAATAATAAACCCATCCAATGGGTTATATATACTACTGACATTAGTTCAGTTTGATTCAATGAAAGAGGGACCATTTAAAAAAAGGTAGAGTTGTCAAAAGTGGTCACCTTTTCTCTTGTTTCTAATGTCTCAGGGTCCACTTTATGCATCATAGTAGTTTCTGTGCTGACATAATAATCATTTTTATACTGCATATAGTTTATGTTCCCATTGTCCGTAAGAGCTGGAAAATAATGAATAAAAAGATAAACATTAGAGATGGAAAAGCCAGAAGAATAAAGGTTAAAGTTATGTAAACATTACTTACCTGGAGTTTCAAAAGTTGACATGAAACGTTGAAACACACTTTTGCAGGGGTCTGGCATGGCAACTGTTCCAAACTCTGAGATCACAATACGGTTTTGACTTTGGTTTGTCTTATAAGTATCACTCACAAGAAACTTACTCATGTATGTCACACATCCATTTTCAATTGTGAACTTGTGCATCAGGGCCATCCCATCAAACCAGTGATTATACCTTGTTTAAAAGAAAATATGGGGTAGTAATGTCATTCATCGTAGAACAACTGCAGTTCAGTATAAAGTTAAAGGGATAGTAATGTTTTATAATAAAAGCAGTTCCAGTTAATCTTCATAGTATTTGGGCCATGGAGAGTGTTATTTCAGTACTGTGAGAGTTGTAGTTCAAGAGTAATTGAATGATAAAGTATCTCCCTCCCACCCCTTTTACTGATATAACACTGCTCAGCTCAAAGCAGCAGGGTGTGTCCAGGTAGATTGCATAGAGGGACAATCTTCAATTAAGATAAGGGAAAAAGCTGAAAGCCTGTCAAGTGGGGAAGGGTTTTCATTGTTCTCACAGTTAGAAGATTGTTCCTTGCTGTGAGCTGTCTGGTCTATGGACCAGATTCCACAACTGAGGAGAGGGGGCTTACACTAGGTAAAAGGGGAGGGAGGGGGAAACTTCATCATTCAATTACTCTTGAGCTAAACTCTGACAGTATTGAAATAACACTCTCTATGGCTCAAATACTATGAAGATTAATTGGATCTGCTGTTTTTGTGAAACATTACTATCCCTTTAAATGAAAACAGCACTCCGGACTTTTAGATAATGCAGAAACAAAGAAAGTGTACTTATTTAAGTAGTCGACATTTTGGTGATCACTGTCACCTTTATCAAAACAAACCATTTGTCTTGATAAAGTTGACAGTGATCACAAAACATTGACTACTTGAATAAACATGATTTCTCTGTTTTTACATTATCTAAAAGTCCAGAGAGTGTTGTTTTCATTTGACATAACTTATTCTTTTAAAATACCTTGACATATATCCATTTTGTCTAAGTTTATATTTAATTGCATCTCTCTACACTTAAATGTATCTGAAGTCTTCATTTATTTAATACAACTTCACAAAATACCAGTGTTTCTAAATACTAGGCCTCTTACACACCAACAGGTCATGTTTTCCCGATAGCCTTTCTCAATCACAGTGATGCAGTGGCATAACAATAGGGGTTGCAGGCCGCCCCCTGCAACCCCCCCTCTGCCAATCCCCCACAGCAAGCAGCTGAGGTCTGTGCTTTCTTCCGCACAAATCTCTAGCAAAAAAGCCCTCCCTCTTCGGCACAATACTAGTAATGCAGAGCGCTGGAAGATGACATCATCTCCAAGTGCTCTTCAATACTGAAGAAAGGACTGCGAGGAAGCTCCAGCTAAAGAGTTCTGTGCCTCTCCTGCCACACAGCTGGACCACCAGGGAGGTAGGAGGTGGGCACTGGGGGTGTCAATAGGGGTAATGTGGAGGCAATGTGGTGATTGGGGGCAATGTGAAAACAATTGTGACAATTGGGGCCAATGTGGTGGTAATCATGGAGATTGGGGGCAACGTGGAGGCAATTGTGGTGATTCGGGGCAATGTGGAGTCTATTGTGGCAATTGGGGACAATGTGGTTGGAGGGAGACCATGGAAATTTTTGCACCAGGGCCCGGTGGCTTCTAGTTACACCTCTGCAATTATATAAACAGTTAATCAGTCACTGTGACTGATCCTTCTGTGATTAAGGATATCAGGAAAACATGGGTTTGGTTTTCTGCCTCTCTCTTGCTCAAATTGTATTCACCTAATTGTTTCCCAATACTAAATCCTCCCTCATAGGTGATCTGGGCATCTGCCCCCTCTCTGTCTCTGGCTGTTTCTCTCTCTTTCTGGCTGAGAGGGTCACTCACTGTGTTTCTCTTGCTCTCCCTTATTTTGAGACTAATAGAAACAACTGGAGTGCAATAGGTTCCCATTCATGGCTATGCAAATTATAGCTACAGATATTCTTCTGACAAATTGGGAAATCTTCCAAGTTGAAAATCTTGTTATGTTTATTGACTAACATTTTAGAAATTCTCTTTCAATTGTACTGGGACTTTTAGTTTAAAGCTTATAAAGAGCTGCCAGGAAAAAGAGCAGTGAAACAAGTGTAAGATATGCTAAGAGCTGAAAGAAAAAGGAGAATCTGAGATCAACAGTGAGACAAACTTTCAGTGTACAAAAAAGCACTCACCATGTGTGCTGCTTGCTGGTCCTAAGATTAGCTAAAATCTGATACACTAAAGGGAAACAGAAGAAAGCAGAGTATGGATAGTAGGTTCACACTTAGGGATGGGCGAAAATGTTCACTTCAAACCAAAATCAGTGAATAATGGCACCCCCTGCTTGGTGAATAATTTCCTGCAAAAAGTGTTTTTTTCTGCTTTTTTTGCCTAGCTCATTCCATTGAAATCAATGGGAACATTGAATTTACACACAATACATAGGAAATATTATTTTATTTCTCAAAAGCATAATATAAAACGGGTTGAGAGTGCCTGTGTTGAATGAGTGTGGGGAAACAATCAGTTGAACAGGTAATGTTATTGGGGAGGTTTGTTGACTGGGCTTGAGGGGGACAGTTAATAAAAAATAAATAAATACAATAAAAAACCCCACAAGAAATTGTCTGAGGAGAGTGCCTATGTTAGTTGGTGGAGTCTGGGGAAAGAATCAGTTAGTGTTTTTTTGTGGGCGGAGTTTGTTGGCTGGTGTTGGGGGGACAGTTAACAAATAATAAAAAATAAGAAATTAGTACATAACTTGAAAGAGACAGGGACCCCCTGAAGTAAGCTTCAACTAAGGCAGACTGATACTTGATGGAATAAAGTATTTTGTAGAGGATGGTTTGTAGGACTTAGACTTGTTGTTAGAGGCCCAAGCCCGAAGGAAAAATTGATTTCTAGGACTTAGACTTAATTGAAGCACGAGCCCTGAGGAAACATTGATGAGTTGTAGGAAATTAGACTTGTGTTAGGCCCAAGCCTTGAGGAAACATTGACATGTTTGGGAAATCCCTAAGTAAATATTGATTTGTAGGACTTAGGCTTGTTAGAAACAAAATCATTTTTTGTAGGCCTCTGTATTTTTTTTTTCAAGAACAAGCCCTGTGGAAAAAAATGCCCTACTGGCTTAGTGCTAGCAGGCCATGTTGTGTTGGCCAGTGGCTGCTGGCCATTGACAAATGCCACGGTGTAGCTCAAAGGGAATGGGATCAGCAACAGCAGTAACATGGTTGATGGATGATGAATGTTCCAATTGCCACCACTAACTCCAGTGATGCTCCTGAGGCAGTAGCAGCACCATAACTATCCCCACTACTTCAGGTATATATGGAGAAAAGAAGTTTGCCAATAATGTGTCTTCATCTACCTCACCACCAACATCTTGGGTGTCTTGTTAGAAGATAATTTTTTCCCTTGAGAGCAGGAGCGGTGCCTCTCATCAGCAACTGCAATGTGCCCAGTGTGTGTAATAAATAAGGGAAGGACAGGGAACAATGGGCACATCTGGACTCACTTCAAACTCCTGGTATAACTGTTAGCAAACACCATGGTGCTTAGGGTCCCCAGTGTGACATCCTCCCACCAAAACTCAAGCACTGTCACTATGCCACTTGTCCACTTGTCGCTAAGGACACATGACAACTAGCAGACAGTTTAATAATAATGATGAATCCTCCCTGCCACCAGATTAGCACATTCTGCAGAATGGAATCTCCCCAGATGACACTTTATGTCCTGCTTGCGATTTTCCTCCAGTACACTGCCATGTGTGGTCAGTGCACCATACAGTGTGCAATGGGTAGACACAAACTGCCACATCCTGACATCTACTGAATGGCTATCAACTGGTGGGGAGAGGTAAAGAGGAACAAGGTGGATCGCTAGAAGATGTAGTTACCCTAGAGCAAGAAGGTGATGGCGGGCCAGGTGCTCTGCTCACCATCAAATTTTCAGCCTCTGGCTGGATTTCTCTCTTCTTCCTTCTCTTTGATCTCTGCCTCACCTCTTATTGCCTTTAGGGAGAGTTAGGGAGTACAGCAACATTAGTGCCTGATTTCTTTGGTGGGTGTTTGGCTTTAACATGTTTTACATAAATGTCATGGTGTCTGTGTTTCATGTGTGTTGTCAGGGAGGCTGCGCCAAGGAGTGTCCTCTCCTTTCCCCTTTTCACCGATTTGTCACAAATTGTGCACAGTGCCATCACTGATGACGGCCCTGTGTCTGCCCTAAGAGAAAGAATAGTTCCACACTCAGGACCTCAGGGGGAGGAGGAAAGCTGATTTTCCTTCAAAAAAGCAACACAACCATGTGGTTTTCACTGATTTTTTTCACCACTGGACCTTTCTCCCACCCCTATTCACAAATCAGCCATGCTTAATCAGCAGGTTTTTTCCCAGGGAATAAGAGCTGTCACTGTCTGATAACAGTTGCTCTTTAATAATTTGGTTTTAATCCAAATTTAATCCAGTTTTCATGTGCCTCGCTTTAATTTCTCACCAAACCATTTTATAATAACTATATTCCCATGTGCTGCACACTATTGACTGCACACTATAGCCTGGCCAATGGGTTGTGATAGATTTTTTAACATTAAAAATAAGCCAGTAAGTATTTGCTCATATTACATAAAACTGTAACTTTATTAAAATTGCACTATATATATTTTTTTTTTAATTGTAAGATACAGAACAGGTTATTCTAAAGCCTTAACATCGTGTTTACTTATGAAATCTAAAAAATGCTTTGCATTTATGTACTCTTGAAAATAGTGATGAAATAGACTTGTACTTTGAGCTTGACTAAAAAAAAATACACAAATGTGTGTTTCTTGATCAGCTATTATTGTAACAGAGCATCTTTTATTATAGTGTGACTAGCAAATGTCACTGTCTATTGTTTGCAGTCATTATTTTAATTTCTGTTTATGCAGTTCTGGCCCACACTATGCTTTCTACTCTATCAGGGAACAGAGTAGGGTTACAAATCCCAGAATGTATTAATCTCTGCCTCACTGCCAACCCTGGATGTTTTGGGCAAACAAATAAGCAGTAACAGACAGGGATGCCTATAGATATACTTGCATACATTATAAAGGACAAACAGTGGACAAAGAAGATAAACTATGAGGAACGGCACCATTATTTCAGGAGGACCTGATGACTAGCAGGCCAAATACATAATAACATAGTTGATGAGGCTGAAAAAAGACGTGTCCATCTCGTTCAGCACATGACATATCACTCCTGTTTATCCTGAGGAAGGCAACCCCCCATTGAAGGCATTTTCAATTAAACTCCAAGTCGGTAAAACAATTCCTTCCTGACTCCAGATGACAGTCAGACATTTCCCTGGATCAAGAGCTTATCTGCTTTGAATCCAACTGTGATATTGTTCAAGATTGTTCTGTGCTAGAAAGGTATCCATTACTTTTTGAAAGCAATTATAGTATCTGTAAACACATCATCCCGTTACTGTAAAAAACAAACAACAAAAAACTGACTGTTTTAGTTGAGAGCACCTTTTTTAGTCTTAATGGATGACTTCTTGTTCTTTGGAGATGTCATTGTAGTCATTTTATTGACCTAGTATACATTTGTAAATGGTAATTGTATCACACCTTCTCTAATGTAAACAAGCCCAGTTTGGCTAATCCCTCTTTATAATTCAGATCCTCCAATCTTTTTATCAGTTTCGTTGCAAGTGTCTGCACTTTTTCCAGTTCAATAATGTATTTTTTAAGAACTGGTACTCAAAACTGTACTCCATATCCTAGATACCTAGGATTTATAGGTATAATTATATTCCCATCCACATACCTCCTAACATTTCAAATGGCCAAAGAGGGACACTTGTGTTTTAGGGGGTGTTGCTGGGGGCGTGACCAGTGGGCGGGGCATTACTGAGAATCTTTAGATTATATCACAACCGATTTACCCCTTTTTGTGTAACTGAGTAAATGTTTTAGAGCAAGACCAATGTATTTAATTTATGAAGACTAATTCATATACACATATACTGACATTTACAAAAACATTACTGTGAGTGTTATTGCTGTGGAGCAATGTGATACACTTACATATACACCACACAGCCTGATCTCCTAAACACAGGGGCACCAGTTTGGGGCAGAGGGTCTGTCCCTCCTGAAGAGGAATACCTGGGATGTATGCCTTAAATGCTACAGTGGTCTCAAGTGCACTCCAGATAAATGCATTGAAGACTTCTCTAACATTCAAGGGGTTAAAAGTCCCATTTAAATATGTTTATAATATGGGGGATTTTTATTTGTCCCCTATCTTAAGTAACAGTATTTTTTTCTGTATCCCCTCTCACATAATAGATACCAGGGCTATTTTTCAGGTAAAGGTATTATATTACTATTCTTTTTTATTGCGTGGATGAGTACCATATATTTATTATATTGTATTTTTTATTTTTGCAAAAATAGGAGCCAACACTGAGTAGTCTTAAGCATTCCCATGAAAATGTCCTGACAAATCGGGTTAATATAATTCCCTATGAGCCACTGGGTGAAATTGGCAAACATGTTTTCTATATAGAGCTAAAGAAGTACCCGAAATGTACCTAAATTGTTAAGTGGATTAACCCTTTAAATGCAAGAGGAGTGTTCAAGACATTTTGTGTTGGATACCTCTCTGCCATTCAACAGCTTATTCAGTTTAATCCTACTGAGTGCCAGAGGTCTCTAGACATTCCCTTGGCAGGCAGAGTTATTGCTGTACACTACAGATGTTAAACCAGCTTCTGGAGAAGCTGGTGGACTACAACTCCATTCATCCAGGCACAGCAGAGGCACAGGTCAAACAGTCCTTTTGCACAGTAATAATCAGCCACATAAGTAACTTTTAGTAGAAGAACTAATTCTTTATGCTCACTTGCCGATTTCTGTGACTGACATTTTCTCTCAACCACCACAAGTAATAAAAATGTATTTTGGGGCTGCCAGATCATGTGAAAGAGAATGAACGTATTGCACTCAAGGCCATGCTGCACATAATGCTGTCTGTTCCTACACAATGTACAAGCTTTGCCACTGTCTCAGGAGCATATCTACTGTACTTTACTAGAGATCCCTTCTTTCTGCATCCATCATATATGGTGCAGGGAGTCTCTCTCTGACCCACGAGCAATCCTCTATGTGACTAGATATAAGCGCGCATGCGCGCCTTCCGCTCTCTCGTCAACTCCAATTGAAGTTAAATTAAATATGCACCTCTCTGGCATGACTCCCGTTATCGCTTCCTGCTCCGTTCGTCTGACTGAGTCACTTGACTCAGGCTCAGCAAGCAAGTATCCACATGCTCACTCTCGCTCTGCATGCAATACTGCTACTGTGGACTACTCAAGAGGTGGCCAAGGGTGTGGATTACAGTGTATGCTGCGTGCGCATATTATGAAGCACATGCGCAGTCCAATTTTCAGTGTCACGCCACTACAAGGATGCAGAAGTGGCTGGGCAGTGCCTGGGAAGCAGGGCTGAAGCATGGGAAGCAGGACACTGTGTTACTGAGACGCGACAGTGGGATTGGGCCCCAAAATCGGGACTATCCTGTGTAAATCAGGACAGTTGACAGCTATGCATCCAGTGCAACCATTCCCACTTTTTATGCAGGATAGTACCCTGTTTGCTGAGTGACACCTAAAAAATAATTACATATGTTGTGCTCATGGCTAGAGAATTAGCCTGAATACTTTATAATATTATCAATTTTCTCTGTCGTCCAATACAGATTACTGGTAACTTTGGTTAGGCGATCAGCCCCTTTAAGTAGGCAGGAACAATTCTGAGAAGTGACTGCTGGGTGAAGCCTACCTCCTTTCCTTAGCTTGCAGCTAGCCAATCCCCATCCAGTATGGTTTGTTCTTTGGTCAAGACACAGGGCAAGAGAACAGTTCTGCTGTAGTTTTAGTTTTTTATTATTTTCTGTTAGATATGGAATACCACCATTAGGCGGATTACCATGACTGACAATTCCCATCACTCAAATGTGGATAGCTCAGTTTACCAGGTGCTTTTGTGGACCAGAGCCCTGGGGGGGAAATCTTGGCTGCAAGTTCTTTCCCCAGGAGTTGCCCACTGAGGCTTCTTCTTGCTATATGGTAATCTTAACATAGAAGATCTGCTGAAAAAGGTGAGCACCCTTTGAGCACTGAGGTCCACATGTCCCATGCTTCCCCTCCGCACAGGGGTCTCATTTTGAGTTCCTATTACATACTCATGCAAACATTGGGTTTATCTGTATGTCTGTGGGGTGTTTGGAGCAAGTTTCTGTGGTAACTTAACCCTTTTGCTGCTGGTTTGCATCTTTTGGGGTATTGTGGACATTTCCCCTACTGGACCTTTCCCTATTGGGTCTGCTGACTTGTTCTAGTGGGCTTTTGAGTGGTTTTACATTTTGGTATTCACCTTGTTAACTTTGTGTAAGGCGTGTGTTTACCGCATAGACGCCATTGCTCCATTCACTTCTATGGGACTTTACAGTTTGGGACATATCTCTGCAACCGCTCCACATAGCGAGGTCAGAGATGGCTCATTTGGTCGGTCTACCTTGCTCTTTTATCTGGTCAACGTTCTGGTCATGTTGGGGGTTCAGGTGGCTTCGGGCTCTGTTGGGGTACTTTTTCAGTGAAACTACAATTCCCATGAGCGCTTGCTTTGTGCGCTCGTTTTTGATTGGTTTCCGTCACGGCATTAATTTTGTGCCTTCGCTGATCGAGTATCCTATGCAGGGCTTGGACTCTCCTAAGCTCATCAGCAGTTTAACCCTTTGCCTACCAAATAAGTCTAATTTAGCGTTTCTGGGATGATTTTATTTATCACACACACTATTCTGTGGGTGTTTCTGATACTTTGACCATTTGACTCTGTGAGAATGTCTACTCTATTAGACCTTGGGGCTAGGCCTAAGACTAAGGATACTAGGGTGTCTGTGTCCCCCATTGCTCATTGCTCCTCATGTCACTCAGGGTTACCTAGAGAATACTCAAGTCATGTTTGCCCAGCATGCGCTGCTGCCCCTGAATCCCCTGCAGGGGCCTCCAGCCATGCAGTAGAACTAGTGGATGCAAGAGTTTAAGGCTACTACCAGGGACCACCTCCGGTCCACCTTACAACTCCTTCCATCTACCTTGCAGGGGGTCTTCCACTCGTGGCAGGCCCCCACCCCTCGCCTAAACCACCGGGTGTACCTGATGTGTCTGATTCCTCTGAAGAGGAATTATTGGTGGATTCTGATGATGAAGATTGCTCTGCTGTTCCTTCCTCTCAGTTTTTTGGAGATCCCTTTGAGGGTGACTCTGTCCCCTCAGCTGAGGGCCTGATCAGGGCTGTGTTGAACATCCTGAATATTCCCTCGGCACAGGAGGTTTCTTCTGATCACTCTGATGTGTTCCAGGAGCCTGTTAGGCCCCATACTTATTTTTCACCTAATACCACCCTTGAATGCTTGGTGTCCGAGGAGTGGAAGTTTCCAGACAGGAAACCATCTGTCTCTAGGAAATTTGCTAAGCTTTATCCGTTCCCTAGCTCAGTGGGTTCATCCTCCCAAAGTGGATGCCCCTGTCTCCAGGCTTTCTAAGTCCACTTCCTTGCCTGTGGCTGATGCATCTGCTCTGAAAGACTGGACTGACAAGAAGCTTGAGACTGCTCTTAAGGCTATTTTAGTGATGGCTGGTTCTGCCCTGCACCCCGCTTTTGCTGCTGCGTGGGTGAATAGAGCTGTGGCTGTTTGGACTGAACAGCTCACTTCAGCTGTCCATCAGGGGGCTCCTGCTACTGACATGTTGCGGCTTCATGCCAACATCTCTGAGGCTCAGCATTATGTTTCTGCTGCCCTGTTTGACGCTGTGCATCTGGTCGCCAGATGTGCTCTTTGGCTCAAGATCTGGTCTGCTGACACGGCCTCCTAGAGGGCTCTCCTGTCCTTGCCCTTTCAGGGCACCTCACTGTTTGGGCCTGATCTCAAGGATCTGATCAGTAAAGCCACTGGAGGGAAGAGTACTCACCTGCCAGGGGTCCAGAGAAAGAAGACGCCTGTCAAAAGGAATCGTCTTTTTTGTCCCTTTCAGGCTGACTCGCTCCAGGCGACCCAGGCGCTGCCTCAGGCTCCGCACCCCTCATCCAAGCCTAAGCAGCAGTGGAGGTCCAAGTCCTCCGCTAAGCCCAAGGCTTCCAAACCTTCTTCTGCATGACTCGCCGAATCCGGGTCCCCACCTGCAGGTAGGTGGCCTCTTACACCACTACCTCTCAGCCTGGGAGGCCTCTGTGGTGAACCCTTGGGTTTAGCAGGTGGTGGCTTTGGGATATAGGATCCCCTTCACCTCCCTTCCTCCTTCTCGGACCTTCTCTTCTTGTTCTCCTCTGGGTGCAGAAAAGCGGCGCCATTTCGAGGGAGCCATTCAGGCCCTTCTGGACAAGGCGGTCTTGGAACCTGTTCTTCCTCAAGAACAGGGGTTGGGGTTCTACTCCAACTTTTTTGTGGTTTCCAAGAAGGATGGCAGCTGCCATCCCATTTTGGATTTGAAAGATCTCAACTCCTTCTTTATCAGGTCCCAGTATCGCCAGGAGTCACTACACACGGTGATCGCTGCCATGTCCTCTGGGGAATTTCTGGCCTCACTGGATCTTCAGGATGCTTATCTGCACATCACCATTCATCAAGAGAGTTGGCAATATCTTCACTTTGCCTGCAACCGAGGGCATTTCCAGTTTTCAGCCCTCCCCTTTGGCCTGACCACAGCTCCTCAAGTCTTCAACAGAGTCCTGGGAGCACTGATTTCTGTCCTCCATTGGGACGGCATCAGAGTTACCCCGTACATAGACAACCTCCTTCTGAAGGCATTAACTCCTTCATCAGCAGGTGCAGGATTGCATTCATGCTCTGTCCCGTCACGGGTGGATCATCAATCTGGACAAGTCGGACCTTGTTCCTTCAGAGAGGATGGTGTTTCTGGGCCTCATTTTCGACACCCAGAGGGGGGTGGTGTTTCTCACGGACGAAGTGGCTCATCAGATAGCACTGAAGGTCCAAGCTGTCCTATCTCAGGATCCGGTTCCAGCCAAGAAGTTGTCATCCCTGGTGGGGAAGTTCATTTCCACCATAGAAGCGGTTCCGTTTGCCATGGCTCATATCAGGGAACTTCAGAGGTTTTTAATCCTGGCATGCAGGGGTCGACCGGATCTCCTGGAGAAGTTCCTACCTCTCCCTCTTCAGGTGGAGCTGAGCCTCTCGTGGTGGCTCAACCTGAACAGTCTCCTGAAAGGAAGGCCCTTTCCTGGTGCCATTCTGAACAACAGTGACAACAGATGCCAGCCTCTCCGGATGGGGAGCGGTCCTGTGGCACTTGAATGCTCAGGGTCAGTGGTCCCAGGAGGAATCTCTCCTTCCCGTCAATGTCCTGGAGCTGCGAGCGATATTTCATGCCCTGCAACACTGGACATGGCAGCTGGAGGATTGCCCGGTCAGGGTCCAGTCAGACAACGCCACAGCTGTAGCCTACATCAACAAGCATGGGGGCAGAAGAAGTCTCGCAGCTTGGCTAATGGTCAAGGCTATTTTGCCATGGGCAGAAGAGCATGTTCCTGCCATTTCCACAGTTCATATTCCTGGTGTAGACAATGTGTTCAACCTCATTGTCCAGTGGTGGGGTCTTCCGTGCATTGACTTAATGGCAACAAGACACAACAGGAAGGTTCCAACATTCTGCTTTTGCTGGGTGGATCCCCTGGCTCTAGCAGTGGATGCCTTGTCGATCCCGTGGAATTTCCCTCTGGCATACATCTTTCCTTCCATTCCTGTTGCACAGGGTGATACGGAAACTGCGACAGGAGCACTGCCCGGTCATTCTGATCGCTCCGTACTGGCCTCGACAGGCTTGGTTTCCGGAACTTCTGGATCTCTCAGTGGCAGAACCTCTTTGGCTTCCCTCCCGTCCAGATCTTCTTCTACAGGGTTACCTGAGGAAGGAGGATGTTCATCGTCTGGCTTTGACGGCATGGAGATTGAATCCTCAATTTTGAAGAAGAAAGGATTTTCTTCTGGTGTGGTGGCTACTATGCTTAGTGCCCTTAAGCCGGTTTCCTCTAAGTCCTACCATCGAGTTTGGTCTACCTTTCTATCTTGGTGTGCAGATAGGGACCTGTCTCAGGATTTTGATCTTCCTACGGTCCTTTCCTTCCTCCAGGATGGTGTGGATAAGGGTCTCACTCTGGGTTTTCTTAAGGTTCAGACTTCTGCTCTGTTTTTTTTCAGAGGCACCTTGCTATTCTTCCTGATGTCAATGTTTTCTTCCAAGGCGTTGCTCATACCCGTCCTGTGTTTAAGTCTCCCGTCCCTCAGTGGGACCTTAACTTGGTTTTGGGCGTCCTTCAGCACCCTCCCTTTGAGTCATTGGCCACCATTCCTCTCCGTCTGCTGACGTGGAAGATGGCCTATCTCCTGGCGATCATGTCTGTTCGTCTTCTTGTGGAGCTGCATGCCCTGTCCTGTAGGCCATCCTTTTTGGTGTTTCACAAGGACAAGGCGGTACTTCACACTTCACAGGAGTTTCTCCCGAAGGTGGTGTCTGAGTTCCACATTAATCAGGAGATTGTGGTTCCTTCTTTCTGCCCTAACCCTACTTCTGACAAGGTGAAGGATCTTCATCTGTTGGATGTTGTGCATTGTTTCAAGTTCTATGTGCATCTCACTGAGCCATTGAGGCAGTCTGACACTCTTTTTGTCATTCCTGAGGGTCCTAGGACAGGGAAGCCTGCTTCCAAGGTAACCATTTCTTCTTGGATCAAGTCCACTATTCGTAAGGCTTACGAACTTAGGGAGACGCCTGTTCCCTTTCGGGTCATGGCTCATTCTACGAGGTCTATTGGGGTATCTTGGGCCTACAAGAATCAGGCCTCAGCTGATCAATTGTGCAAGGTGGCCACTTGGTCGTCTGTGCATACCTTCTTGAAACACTACCATGTGGATGTGCTGATGTCGGCTGATGCCAGTTTTTGGAGGAAGATCCTGGAGGCAGCCTTGTCTGTCTAGGATCTCAATAGTCTCTCAGTACTCTTTCACTTTTGAGCCCTGTTGATTCTAGTTCAATGTGCTGTATAACAGTTCCTGGGGTCTGTTCTACCCCTGTTCGGTGTCCGTTGACACTTTGTGGTTATTGTTGAGCTATTCATGATCTGTTGGTTCACTGGTGCTCTGGTGACTTTGGGGGCCTGCACCTGGTCCTTGCCTTTCTTCCCGCCCTGGGGAACTTAATGGTTGGACATCCCAAAGTTACCAGTAATCTGTATTGGACAACAGAGAAAAGAGGATTTTAGTCTTACCTGTTAAATGCTTTTCTCTCCTGTGGCATGCTCAGGTTCATGCTCACAGGAGTCTTCCTTTACCTTCTAACTACCTAGTCAATAGTTATTTTTCAAATTTTACTGGATGGGGATTGGCTAGCTGCAAGCTAAGGAAAGGAGGTAGGTTCCAACCAGCAGTCACTTCTCAGAATTGTTCCTGCATACTTAAAGGGGCTGATCGCCTACTCAAAGTTACCAGTAACCTGTATGGACTAAGACAAAGTATTTAACAGGTATGACTAAAATCCTCTTATAAAATGCAAGGTCAAAAAAAGGTTAAACAAAAACAGTTAAAATGATAAGAATTGTACTCTCTCATAATGTATATGGAGTAGCTTGTTTTAGCAAATTATTACCCTTATATGCAGTTTATGATTATTACAACAACAATTAATGTTGGAGTTCTGTTTCATTCTAAAAACACCCTGGGTTTGATTATGTTATCCGCAATAACCTAACTTTCACAATTTTGGGATTTTTACAGGTCATTTTGCAATTCATGGAAAATGTCTATTTTTGATTATTTTGAATCTATATTGACTATTTATCCTGGGTATATGGTCACTGATACATATTGCCAAACTTGATTGTTCAGTTATAAACCTTGTACACCATTGCCATGTTTTTGGAGGATAATTACAATTTTTGATTTGGCTCCAAGAAATTCTGGGCACACCACCTTACCCACCTTGTCATTCCCCACAGAGGTCCCCCACTTGCTTGGGGGGGTCCCCAGTGTATCAGTTTTAACCCATGGTTTGTATAGGCTAAAGAAAGTATTAGTATTTGTAGTACCATAGTGTGTGAAATGTAACACACTGCACAAAGCTTTAGTAGTTTGGAAATATATAAATGTGGGGGTCTTAGGAAACCCACATACGTTAAATTTAGAAATTATTATGGTTTTTTTTTTAAATAGAGTCGCTAGGCCATAGGGGTGCAATTCACTTGCACAGTCCTGGAAAGGGCCCTCTGAACTCAGTAGGGTCTCCTCACTCATCCTCTTCTCCTTCCCACCTAGGAAGTATGGTCAGGAGGTTGAAAAATAAAAGTGTTTTGGTCTCCAATGGCGCCCACAAGCTGTCACCACTCTCCACTGTGCTAAGGGGAGTAAGCTGGAAGGGGTTGTATGCCCTCCACTCACAATTCTACCCCTAAATCCATTGGTAGCTGGTCAAGGGAAACATATAATATTTATGGTGTCCTGCTGACCTACTTGTTATTTTAAATTGTTTAAGGAGGACAATGTCCCCTACCTGCTAACCTTTGAAATGGTGAAGAGAATCAATAAAATATTTATTGGTAGTCTCCTTCAAGGGCTTAAATAACTCATAAGTTGGGTCAAGGGACCTCTTTCTTTTTCTCTTCTCATATTTCGAGCTAATTTTAGTATATGCAGCTTGAATGAATAACCCTTATGAATGCAAACCTGCTACACAATAGCTCAGATACTACAGTGTACCAAGTTTTAAATACAGGAATGGCTAAGCCAAGCCAGTGGGGTTTGCAAGCATAAATAATATCTTGGAGGGCCAAACATATTTTATGGGCTATACAGCTATATTCATATTGGTTCAATTTCTAGTGTTTCCTAAGGAAAACACAGTCTATAGTGGGAAAAGTTGGCATTAATGTGTTTTCTAATCAAAAATACATTCTATAGTGGGGCAACAGACTACTTAAATCAATAACATTTATTTAGACACACAGTGGCAAACACTAATAATTGTTTGCTCTAGAACAGGAGCTAGAATTGACTTATTGGTGCTGCTCCTGCTTAACTCCAATATATTAAATTGTCTACACTGAGAGTAATCTTGTTTATACCAGGGAAGGCAGTGAGGTAATGTGTCACTATTTTTGGGCATATACTGAATTTTGATTTTTGATTTGGATGACCCTAAACCACTTTAAAGCACAATTATCACTTGTTACCCACTATTGCACAATGATGTGGTAGTACGGAGATATAAAACATTGTGAGGGAAATGCAAATAAGCTACATCAAATATTAATCATTTGATTGTGCATATGCAATAGAATTGCAGGTATATGTGTTCTGGTCATATTCATGGCCCGGGGTACTCAATATAGTTATCAAATTATCAAAACTCAGATGCTTCCAAATTGGACTTATGCAGCAATTATAATCAGCATTGCTATTATGTCCATTTTGCAGGTTCTTCACTTCAAGTGTGTAGTACTACTAGCATATAGCACAAACTACAAGGTTTTACTTTGATTTACTCTGTTCAAAGGTTAACTGGTAATGTTCCTTTAAGGCAGGTAATAAACAAACAAACAGAAAACAAAGCCAACTCCAGTTTGGGGACTTACTGAAACAGTGATTTTTCTCACTATCAAAACTGGCCAGCTAATCTGGGTCACAGTTTACAACACAGATCAACAGGAACAAATTCAGAATTTTTAAACAGAGTACTCTTTCCTACGGTCTCAGGGATCAAGGCTATCAACTTCCTATCTGCTCTGTATATGTGAGAGAAAAATATTTATTAGGGTGGGCAATCTGTGTGTTTCTCTGGGACTGACAAGGAAAGGAATTCCCAGGCAAGCCAGAATTCATCCTTTCCATGTTGTCCCCAGGCAGCACCTATAGAGACATAACAAAGATGAGAATGGCGGGATTCAGGAAGCAGATTTGGTCAACAGAAGCCTCAGCCCATGAAGCTACCCTAACTCAAGTATAATGGACCTTGAATGATGCAGGTGTATCCAAGACTGCCCGTTCATAGGCCATAATGATGGTCTGTTTGATCCATCAGGAAATAGATCTTTTGGAAGCTCCTTTCCCTTTAGAGGGTCCTGAAAAAGACAGCAGAAGAGACGACAATCATCTCCAGGATCTGGAATCATCCAAATAATCCAGCAGACATCTTGATACTAGAACCACACTGAGGCTGCATAGTTGTTAGGATCACCTCTTGGGCACGATGAAAAGTAGAATCAACTTTAGGTTGTAAGTCCAGAGGCACACATAGGACAACTTTGTTTAGATAGATGGTGAGATAGGGTTCTAGTATTGAAACAGCCCGTATTTCCCCAATCCGAGGAGCTGGGGTGATGGCAATCGAGAATGTAATTTTCCACGTTAGCAATTTCAGTGGAATGGATTCTAGAAGTTAGAAAGGATGGGTCGAGAGTCTGTTGAAGAATAAGGGAAGATCCCAGGGGGATACCTGAGGATGGACCCTGGGGCTTAATTTCATCATGGTAGAGAAGCTCCCCAAAAGGAGATAGTCTTCAATAGGTGCAGTTCCTAATTCTATGATTCGGGTTTTAATCATGGAGGGCTGAAGATGGCCTGCCTCAATCCTGTAATGACTCAAATCCAGCATGGCTGGAATCTCAGCCGACAAGGGTGATAAGTTATGGGCAGCACACCATGCAGAGAGGACTCTCCAAATCTTGAGGTATCACAAATGTTACCTTTTTCCTTCTGTGAAGCAGGGTTTCAATCACTGCGTCTGAGAACCCTTGAAGATGGAGGAGCCACCTCTCAGCATCCAGGCCATCAAAGAGAAAACTTGAGGATTGGGGTGAACCAGTGGCCTGTTCATGGTAGTTCTGGAGGAGGATGGGAGGTTTCACTAATAGCAATCTCGTTCCTTACAAGGAATCCCTTCATTGGAATGGTCTAAAGCATATGCCTGATTTGCAAGCACATCTCTTCATTGGAATGGTCTAAAACGTGTGCTTGCAAACCAGGCACATGCTTTAGACCATTCCAATGAAAGGATTCCTTATAAGGAACGAGATTGCGGCTCTGATCAAGCGCCTCCGTGTCGACCAACACAGATCTCCTGCTGACAGCTTTACAGTGGTTTGAGAGATATGTTTTTTGCATTCAGCTCAGCTTTTTAAGCTCTTCTAAATGCAAAAAACTTTTTGTTGGACATTACTAACACTTTAACCAAATCACCCTCCAAGCTATAATTGATAATGCTGTGGATCTGGCACACATGTTAAAAGAGCTAAAAAGAGACTGCACCCTGCACCCATTTGTATTGCAGATTCTTTCCTATTTGAACATCTCTGACTCCCAATATACATATGCAAATTATCCTTGGGATTATTCACCCCAACGGTGATAGAGGAATCCAGCATTGGACCCCTTGCTCACAGTGCTTAGAGAGAGATCAGCTGCACCTCAATGACAAGGCCCAACAAGGCCGAAACAAATGTCTGGGGTTGGATGCTTCTCTTGTTCAGAGGGGAACTACCTGGCATTTCAAGGCTGGACTGCTGTTGTGACAGGACCAGTATGATATGATTTAGGATCTTTCCTCTATGTGAAAGGCACTAGTGGGCTAAAAGAGACTGCACACTGGGTAGAATACCATTCCAAATTTGTATTGTAGGCATGTTCCTAGTTGAGTGCCTCTGACTTCCAATATACAAATGCAAATTATCCTTCGTGTTAGTCACCCCAAGGGCAATAGGGGAGTCCTGCATTGGACCCCTTGCTCACAGTGTTTAGAGAGATCAGGTGCACCTCACTGACAAGGCCCAACAAGGCCAACACGTACATCTGGGGTTGACTTCTCTTTTCATAGACGAATTGCCTGCATTTTGTGGCTGGACTGCTGTTATGGCAGGACCAGTATGATATGCTTTAGGATATTTCCTTTCTGTGAAAGGCACTAGTGGTCTAAAAGAGACTGCACAATGGGTAGGACACCATTCCTAGAGAGCCTGCAATTTGTATTGCAGGCTCGTTCCTAGTTGAGTGTCTCTGACTCCCAATATACACTGGCACACACGTGGACTGATTCCAGGGAAGATTCACAGAGGAAATCAACCACAAGCTATAGGGTGGACAGCTTGCCTATGATGTCTTCTCTGGGAACTCTGGAGGAGAGGTCCTCCTGAAGCTCTGAAAGCCAGACCCTGAGGGAAAGGGCCACTGAGACTCCTGAAATCACTGTCCTGAAACCTGAGGTGGAGGCCTCAAAGGCTTATTTTGTAGCTGCTTCCACTTTCCTGTCCATTGATCTGAAAAGCTGGATCCATCTTCCAAGGGGATTGCGGACTGGTGGCTGACCCTACATACTACCACTTTAGGAATCTCCCACAATTTGATGTCTTTAGAGTCAAAAGGAAAAAGCCTTGTAATCCATCTGGAAATAGCCAATTTTTGTTCAGACACTTTCCATTCATCTGAGATCATTGCCACCAGGACTTCATGAACTGGAAATAATTTCAACTGGCGAGGGAAATTCTTGAAAAGTTGACCCTTTTTGCAAGAAGGTTCTTTAGTATCCTCGGCGTCCATAATGGTCTGTACCACCGAGACCATCTTGTCTATGTATTCTGAAGGAAACAAATAAGTATCATCAGGCAATTCACCTTCCTCCTCTGAGGAGGCGTTGTCTCCTAGAAGCCTATACTCAACATCTAAACCAGAAGAGTCAGATTTCCTGTGCCAGTAAGGTGCTGGTTCATGTTGGTGAGCTCTGGAACCTCTGACTTCGTCAAAAGTGAGTGGCAGTACTGTGCGTAACCAAGACATAAAATCTTGCATAGTGTTGGAGGTATCTTTGGATCCAGGGTCCACAAACCCATCCTTGGTGAGACTCAGGCAGTAGTTGCTTACGAGAGGAACAGCATAGACTGCATAGAAATGGATAGACTTGGATGTGGACTCTTTGTGAACCATGCCAACATCAACAATCTCTGGGTCTGACATGCTGTTAGAAATGAGATAACAGAGAGGTAAGCATGAATAGCAGAGGATACAGGAGACAGAAATAACTCTATTCCCATGTACAAAAACCCCAAACAAGCCAACCTAGGCCAACAGGGTATTTCCTTTGGGCAGAGGAGGAAAAGAACCAGAAGAGCTTCCACTGGTCATACAGTTGGGTCCCCCACAGGAGCAAAATAAATAGCAGGTAACAGCAAAGACTGAAATTCATACCTTTGGTGCCTGAATCTGGGGGGCTCCCAGGTCCACACATCTTCCCATACCTCCATAGTGTCCGTAGTCTCTAGAGGTGCAAGTGGCCTGCCTGAGGAAGCCTTGGCATGCAGGCATGTGTCCCCAGGCAGCAACATCAGCAACAGGATGCCTCCCCTTACACTGCCTTCCCCGGGAAGGCAAATTCAGCTCACAGGAACCTCCACCACCGCCGCAATAAAGGCCCTCCAAGAGGGACAAGTAGTAGTAATCAAAAAAGAGACCTGCCTTCTTCTGAGGACAGGAAAAAGTGCTGTGGCAGGAGGAAGGAAGGTCCTCTATATAGGGTGACCTGTGCTTTTTCCTGTCCTGGGGGGGTCTCTCACTATTGGTGCTGCTTGGGGACAACATGGGAAAAATGCCTTCAGAGGCAGAGGTTTTAACCATGTAGCTCAAAGTGATTAATATCATCTGCAAAGCTACATTCAGCCTATTAACCCCATAATGCTTGGAATAGCAACCTATTACTTACACATTATGCCTCTCTAACTCTGCTTTATAGGGAGACACCTGGTAGAGGGGTGTCTCACCACTCAACAACACCTCAAGGAACATTTAGCAGCTCTACCAAAGCATTAGACAAAAGGTGCTGCTATCATTTTATATACACATTTAATGCATAAAAAAAAAAAAAAAATATATATATATATATATATATATATATATATAAAATATATATATATACACATATATATACACACACACCCCTCAACAAAACCCAAAAGAGGCTGTAAATGAAGGGATTAAGGGATACACATTAAACTAACAATTAAGAAAATATACACCGTAATTCAGGCAGATCTCAGACCCTTAGTTAGCATGCAGATCTAGGCAGTGCCTTATTGTCGGTAGACAGCCAGCAGAGCAGAATACAGCATTTCAGGAGATAATAGGCCTCGTCCTTTTCAGCAAGCTCTGAAGACTCTGTCCCCTTGGCAATTTCAGAAAAAAGAGACTCAATATTCCCATCCTTACTCTGCCAAACAAATCTGTCCTCCTCCATTTCTCTGAAGCTACACCTGGTATGATATCACTGTTTATGCCTGGGAATTCCAAGAATTCCAAGATGGGGTTGGGCAAAATAGTAAGCAAATGCTAACTGACAAGAAAGCATCACAAGGACACCCATTTGAACACTTCTACGTTACAAATTAAAAGTTCAGCACCCCCCCTCCCCATTTTCTACCTAGCCTGCCATCACACCTCTGCCATACTAAAGAGGTTGAGAAGGGGCCAGTCTTCTCAGGCCTGTGCCCTAATCAGTCTCATAAATTGATATCCTATCTGCATTGGCATTTTTGGAGCTAGCTTGGTGCTAAACTGAAATCTGGTATCCCTGCAGGACCAGAGACTATCTCAGAAGTTTTTCTCTAGCACCCCCAATGAATGCAGGAAGATCAGATGATTGTGGCGAGTAGGGATGGGCGAAAATTTCCACCTCAAACTGAAATCGATGAAAAATGGCACTTTCCACTTGGCAAAATATTTCCAGAGAAAAGTGCTGATTTTCCACTTTTTTCTGCTTTTTTCGTCTAGCTCATTCAATTGAAATCAATGGGAACATCGAAGTTACACACAACACATAGCAAATATTATTTTATTTCCCAAAGGCATAGTATAAAAGGGGCATGAGGGTGCCTGTGTTGGTGGGGTGTGAAGAAAGAATCAGTTGAACAAGTGATGATTTTTGGGAGGGTTGTTTACTGGGATTGGGGGGCACTTAATAAAAAAAAATCCTATATAAAATAAAAACCATAAGACATGGTATAAACGGGTCTGAGAAGGGTGCCCGTGTTGGTGAACGAATTAATCATTTGAACAGAGAATTTGTTTTGGGGGGTTTCTTGACTACACTTTGCCTGCCGGAAGACAATAATAGTCCCACACCCATGACTTCTGGGGGGAGGGATAGGGAACAGGTGGAGAAGAATGGCCTCTTTCTTCTTGTCCTCCACATTTCCCTTCACTTTCTGTGGCAGCGGATAATGTTGCTGCTGTTGCTGCTACTGCCTCAGATTTAGCACTGCAACTAGGATCAGGAGGAGCATTGCTACTGCTGGCAGGTGGAACCTGTCCTAGTCCCGCATCACTTGTTGACCCCATTCCCAGTGTGTCCACTGTGGTCTGTGGCACACTAGCCTGCTCCTCAGCACCCTGCTGCCCTTTCATCTCAGCAGCAGCAGCAGAGATTAGAGCAGTTGCAATTTACGCAAATTCCAAAAGCTGACTGCTAGTGGTGGTGGTGATACCCATCCTCATCCCTGTCTCCCATTCCTTCTCAGTTTCTGATAAAAAGGCCATCAATGTCTCTTCGACTGCAGATTCTCCAACACCCCCACTGCCACTAGTCCCTACGTGCTGCTGCTCTATTCCAGACATCTCACTGCTGCTTGGAGGAGGTGACAAGCAATGTGACAGAGGGTCCCCTGCGGTCACACATGGCATAATGTTCTCCATCCCCTGCTGAGTAGAAACACTAGCAGCAGGCAAAGTATTGGTGGTAGCAGGTTCAGCACTAGTGGTAGCAAGGGCAGCACGTCTGGCAGCAGGTACAACACTAGTGGCTGCAAGTACAGCAATGGTGCACTGGCAGCAGGGGCAGCACGTCTTGCAGCAGGCACAGGCAGCTGACCTGTCCTGCTCTCACTAGTACAGCCCTTTTCTCCCTCCCTTCCCATTCTCTTTTTTCCATCCCTTCTCATTCCCTCCCTCCCTACCCATTAAATTCCTCAAGATCCCTTGGGGTGATTTAGGGGGACTGGACAGCATTGGTTCAGTACTGCTAGTCACTTCCTCTGACTCAGTGGACACATAAGGGTCCTTCCAGCTCCTCCACTGATTATTTTTTACCCTGCTCATAGTGATAGCAGTCACTATGAGCCTATCCTGCCTCACTTTTTGCAAAATATCAAAAGATAACAGCACATCGCGTCTATCTTGCTCTGTAGCTGCGTCTATTGTGTCTGCCTTCAGAGAAAATGTCACATTTTTATAGCGGACGTGCGAAAAGAATGTAAATCAATGGGTAGAAACTTTCTAGCCATTGAAAAAATGGCGAAAATCTTTGGCCAATGGGCAAAAAATGCGAAAATTTTAACCTCTAGGTTTAAAGTGGATTTTCCCATGAAAAAGCCGATAATGAGGTTTTCGCAAAATTTTTCACGGGAACAATTTTCGCCCATCCCTAGTGATGAGTCTGAACTATGAAAGTTGCCCCATACACATATGATTGCACCTTCTTCAAACCCAGACCACCACCACCCAGCATTCCTTACAGCCACTGACAAATGTTCCCTGAGTGATAGCTTTCTGGAAAGGCACACAATAGGTCTAGCTTGACCACATTCACACTTTTGGCACAGGACCACTCCAATTCCTGTTTCAGGTGTATGCATAGAAGGGCTTTCCTGGATCAGGGCTAATAATCACAGGCTCCTGGCACAGAATCCTCTTAAAAGAGTCAAACCTCTCCTGGCAAGCAGG
Source organism: Rhinophrynus dorsalis (assembly GCA_037306005.1). NCBI lineage: Eukaryota > Metazoa > Chordata > Amphibia > Anura > Rhinophrynidae > Rhinophrynus > Rhinophrynus dorsalis. The sequence goes on along the minus strand of CM074724.1, from coordinate 265,898,985 downwards.
GGTCCACACTGCCTTTCTGGCAATTATTTTTTTAGCAGTCCTGTCAGAGTGGCTGCAGAAACAGAATACTCTGGGACAAATGCATGATAGTACTCAGTAGTTACAAGGAAAGCTTTTACTTGCCTCTGGGTCTGGGACACAGACCAGGCCTCAGAGGCCTCCACCTTATCCTTCACAGGCTTCAAGTGCCATTTTCCCACAATGTGTAATAGGTAAGATAACTCCCCTCTAGCGAACTGGCACATATGTGGTTTTTACTGTTGACCCAATATACTGTCTCAGAATTATCAATAGGTGTTATAGATGAGACTCCCAATTCTAGTTGTATATGGAAATCATATGCCAGAACAAAGGGTATCAAACCAGCCAGAACTTGGTTCACTCCAAAGGGTATGTGTCACGGTTTGTTATGACTCTCAGACACAAGTTTTAGGTAAAAATCAATTTTATTGAAATAATAAAATGATAACGTAGGATGGCAAACACATGTATACAGATACATACAGAATATTACAAGTCAGAATGCAGACTCTACCGGTCCTGTCAGTATACCGGACAGGACAGTCTGAAGAAGCAGAATGTTAGGCTCTACCGGCCTTGCCAATACCGGGTAAGGCAACCTGCAGATGGAATAGCATAACGGTTCTACCGGCCTTACCAAATTACCGGGCAAGGCAGCCTCAACAGATTCACAATGTAGGCTCTACCGGCCCTGCCAATACCGGGTAAGGCAACCTCAGATGGAATATGACAATAAGGTTCTACCGGCCTTACCAATACCGGGCAGGGCAGCCCAGAGATAATAGCAGCAGTCAGATGGTAATGGCAAATTGACAGGATCGTAAGCAACCCAGTGTACATACACTGAGACCAACAGGGATTGTAAAGTCGCAAGACTTTGGAGCAAACCAGCGTCCACACGCTGGGACCAACACAGGATTGTCTAGCCGCTAGGCTTTGGAGCAAACCAGTGACCGCACACTGGTGAAACAAACGAGTTAGTATAGCCGCAAGGCTTCGGAGCAAACCAGCGTCCGCACGCTGTGACCAACACAGAACTGTATAGCCGATAGGCTTTGGAGCAAACCAGTGACCACACACTGGTGTAACAAACAAGTAGTATAGCCGCAAGGCTTTGGAGCAAACCAGTGACCGCACACTGGTGTAACAAGTGTGTTTGTATAGCCGCAAGGCTTTGGAGCAAACCAGCATCCGCACGATGGGACCAACTCAGGATAGTATAGCCGATAGGCTTTGGAGCAAACCAGTGACCGCACACTGGTGTAACAAAGTAGTATAGCCACAAGGCTTTGGAGCAAACCAGCGTCCGCACGCTGGAACCAACACAGGACTGTATAGCCGTTAGGCTTTTGGAGCAAACCAGTGACCGCACACTGGTGTAACAAGTGTGTTCGTAAAGCCGCAAGGCTTTGGAGCAAACCAGCGTCCGCACGCTGGGACCAACTCAGGAGAGTATAGCCGATAGGCTTTGGAGCAAACCAGTGACCGCACACTGATGTAACAAACAAGTAGTATAGCCGCAAGGCTTTGGAGCCAACCAGCGTCCGCACGCTGGAACCAACACAGGACTGTATAGCCGATAGGCTTTGGAGCAAACCAGTGACCGCTCACTGGTGTAACAAATAAGTAATATAGCCGCAAGGCTTTGGAGCAAACCAGTGACCGCTCACTGGTGTAACAAATAAGTAATATAGCCGCAAGGCTTTGGAGCAAACCAGTGACCGCACACTGGTGTAACAAGTATGTTCGTATAGCCGCGAGGCTTTGGAGCAAACCAGCGTCCGCACGCTGGGACCAACTCAGGATAGTATAGCCGATAGGCTTTAGAGCAAACCAGTGACCGCACACTGGTGTAACAAACAATGTCGCCGACGCGACCGAGCAAGAGGTCGCCAGGATACAGGAGACAGGCGATGCGATGACAGGAACCAGCAATGATCAGTCAGGTCAGGAAACAGCAGAGTTGAAGAACCGCAGGAACAGCAACACCAGAGATTAGGCCGGAACCAGGACTGGAACAACTCAGCAGGCAGGAAACACTGGAACAGTAGCAAACAGGTACTCAGGAATACATGAGATCAGGAACTCAGGAACACTGGAACTGAGGCCCAGCTATCACTAGCATAGTGATAGCAGGAAGGTCAGAAACAACACGAAAGGGCACCCAAAGGGTGCCCAATCCAGGTTTAAATAGGCAATGAAAGGCGGGCTATCTGCAGACAGCCAATAGCAGCCCCCTACTGGTGACAGACAAGGAACTGCAGCAATCACGGGCACCGTGATAGTATGACCTTGTACTCATAGAGTTCAAGGGGACAGGTGAAGGCTGATTTAACTCTGGACCTGTCAGTCAGCTCCACTTGCCAGTACCCCTTTGTCAGATCAATTGTGATGATAAACTGGGCAGGCTATAAGTCTATCCAGAATTTCGTCCACTCTGGACATTGAATAGGCGTCCCTCTTGGTGACTTGGTTTAGCCTCCTATAGTCAGTACATAACATGATGGAACCATCCGGCTTCTTTACTAGCACAATAGCACTAGCCCAATCACTACTGCATTTAATGATTATACTCAGCACCAGCATTTCCTGCACTTCCCTCTGTACATCCCTTAGTGCAGCATGGCTGACTCTGTAGGTACATGAATGTATTGAAATAGTTTTCCCCGTGTCCACATCATGCTTAATCTTCTTCACTCTCCTAGGTAGGCTGGAGAAAATATTCTTGTATCAGAGTAAAACCTGCTACAGCTAAACCTTTTGGTTGGCTGTCATGTCTAGGGAGAACTCTAGTGATTCAAAGGTGAAGCTTCCTTTGCAGCTCTGCAGTAGATCAGGGACTTGAACTCCATCCTCCATTTGATTGTCATCTTCGCAGACAAACATAGCCACGTTTTCATATCGGTGGTATGGTTTATCATATTGACACGGTAGGTTCTTTGGGAAATTGGCTAGTCTTGTTTGTATACTACATAATTATCTTTTGAGGCACAGTCCACACACCCTGCATATTATCGTGCCTTTGTGGGATTAGTAGTATGACTTCCTGTCCTGCCAGCATTCTTTCCATACCATTTCTTCTGTTTCCTTTGAGCCACTTTCAGCTTCTCTGTGTTAAGAGACATAAACCCCCATAAGTGGACTAGGATATTCAGAACATACAGCACAATGGCTTGTCCTAATTTCCTTTAATTTTCCTCCCAGGCATCCCTGAAGAACTGGAGGGGATCCCTTGACTCTCCATCCATATAAGAGCTCAAAGGGGCTAAACCCAGTAGTCTCCTGGTGGACCTCCTTGTAGGCCACCAAGAGATATGGAATATACTTCTCCCACTGTCTCCCATGCTTCTCAGCAAAGGCCCTCAACATATTCTTAAGGGTCTCTCTAAACCTTTCTTAGAGTCCATTTGTCTCTGGGTGATAGCTGGTGCTGGGATGATTTTTTTTAAAATCAGTTTAATGGTTAAATGGATAATGGTTTACACCACTGATATGTTGCAAACTGTGCATCACCTTACTCATAAACTGCGTACCCATGTCTTTGATAACATCTTCAGAGAACCCACCTGGAGAAGATATGCATCAATGCCTCAGCCACAGTTTGGGTGATCACTGATCTCAAGGCAACTGCTTCTCGGTACCTGGTTGTGTAATCAACCACCACCATAATGAATCTCTTTCCACTGCTGGAAGAAGGTTCTAGGGGACCAACCAGGTGAAGCCCCATCCTTCGGAAGGGGACATCTGCCACCGGGAGGGGGACTTAGGGGGTCTTATCCTTCCAGCTTTTCCAGTTACTTGGCCCTCATGGCAGAATCTTCAGTAGGTCTTAGGGTCTCTGGAAATGTTTTGACAGAAAATGAGTTTAACACCCTGGCTCTTGTTTTAGCCAGGCAAAGGTGCCTGACAAGAGGAAACTTATGTCCCAGTCTGATGATTTCCTCCAGAAAAGGGTAGGGAACCACCAGGCTACATGTGTGGCTAGTCAGGGACCTTACAGTTGGCTGACTATAAATTAGCCCATTTTCCCAGTATACCCTGTATCTGGGTGCATGGTTCCCTTGTAGAGTACCATCAGGGACATGTGGCTCAGCCCCAGCTCTAAACTTGGCCAGTGTCACATCCTCCCTAATAGAAGCCTTAAAGCCTCTAGGTCATGAAGCTGAAAAAGAACTGGAGTCCAGATGGCCACAGAGTCCCATTTCTTTTGTCTCCTCTCCACACGAGGGCCTGGCCCTGAATGGCCCAGTCACAGCTGTAACTGGTACAAGTACCATGCTCCTATAGGGTTGGGACAAGTGCTGGGTGGGACAGTGTCCCACCAGGAGCAGTCTGCTTCCCAGATTGGCTCCTGGTCACTGATGTACAGAGCAGTGCCAATAATGCAAGGCACCTGAAACATTTTACACACCTTTCTGAGGACCCCTTTTGGTACCTGCTCACATTCCCATTAAATTTTAGCCCTGGCCAGGGGGATGACCTTTTTGTTGCCATTAGCATAGGTTACCACATTGATTAACCAAGCATTTGGTGCTGTGCCATCAACCAGGATCAGGATACTACCACTGTCAGTTAGAGTCTAAGCACTGTGTCCATTTACCTGCACCTGTTTCAGAATCTGATTCAAGATGCGTTGAAGTCCTTCAATGACTCCCACAAATGCACAGCCCTCAGAAACTGTACCACTTGATCCAGGTCACTCTTACCCTTCCTTTTCCAGTGGCCCTCAGCATGGCACCTAAAACATTTCCTACTGGTGTTGTTCTTCCCTCCCTTGCCTCCCTTGGAGTGAGCCTTCCCCCTTCTTATGGGATGTGAACAGAGATCCAAGGGAATTATCAAAGGCATTCAAATGTGGCTGCTACTGTGGACTGTGCTGCTGGTGAGTCATTGGGTACTGTGGTTGCCCGTAAGAACAAAATGATACAGTTATTGAACATCTCCCCCTCCTCCCCTTTAAGTTGGGAGGGCTTTCAAGGCAGTATCTTTGTTGGACAGTCAGCCATCATGCAGAATTACCACCTTCAGAGAGTCAGGGCAAACACAGACAAACTGTTCTTTAACCCTATGAGCCCTAGTGAGGTATGCAATGCATTGCTCTATATTGCGTTGTGTACCCCCTGGCACTCAAGGGGTTAATAAGCAGGTTCCTTATGGAGTCAGCTGTTATAGCCTCCTCCATTTTCATCTACAGACTACATAATCTATATTGCCGTCACAAGGCCATGCAACTACTGAAGCCTGCTTTGGAGGATCTCCTGAAATGGAACCTACAGGTTCCTGGGGTGCAGTCAAAGTCTTAAAGCAGTACATTGCTAACAGAATCATAGTCAGAGTACAGCTGGGCCTGTCCCTTCAGTAGCAGCTCTGTCAGACCCAGTCATGAGTCTAAGGAGGCTCAGTGCCCTTTTTTACCCACAGGTATACCTGGGCTGCCTAGAAGGAGCGATTAACCCTCTAGTCTGTTCATTCAGGAGCCTTTCTTACACCACCTTAATTTTCTCTTGAGTTTCTTCTGAGTTTCTTCCATTCCTCCAGATTTTCTCAGTGAAGGCTACTGTAACAAACCTTGCCCTTCCCAGCAAAGGTAAGGCTAAAAATAATATCTATATATAGATATTTGAAGCACCTAGACTATCCATTTGTAATTATAGTACCACTGGAAAAGAATCCCACAATACAATAGATTCCAAACAAGGGTACTCCCACTGCTGAGAGGTGTTTTATTCAACAGTTATTGCAGCTCAAATTTGATTTTTTTTAGTTGCAGTATCTCAATGGCACTGCTGCTACACCATCTTATGTAGGTTTATGATCAACTGACCAGAGCTCTCCATAGAATGATGCAGCAACAGTGCCACTTTACAATTTCAGGCCATCAAGATACTGCAACGAAAAAATTCAACTTGAGCTACAATAGACATCTCTCAGCAGTGGGAGTACCCTTGTTTTACTCAGGATGCTAAACCCTATAACATATATCGTTTTACATATTAAGTATTGCTATTCCTTTAAAACTGTCAGTACATCAATAAACTATAAGTAGCAGCACAAAAACATAAAAAATAAGAAACAATACATATAACTGTTACAACTATGAGTGACATATAGCACTGATGTACTTTAGCATGTCGATCAAACCTCCCATTTATACTGTCCAAAAGTTTGACAGCATAGATTGTTGGACTGTATCCAAATTGGTTTGTGTGCCAGGAAATAATGGATGAGATGGAGTCATGAGAGAAATGGAGATGTGACAATAGGTGGTGTCAAGGGTGCCTTCCTTAGGGGATCTAGAGAGGTAAATACAGTCCCACAAATACAACTATAAAATAATGTTAACCCTTTGAGTGCCAGAAGGGTGCAATGCTTTGTGTACCCCTCTGGCACTCAAAGGGTTAAACAACTCAAATTTTCCTTACCTGTCTTCTCCAAACTCGAATTTTCCAGGTCCATTTCTCAGGAGGCACCCTTTGATCCATTCAGGTACTATCCCTGTAATCTGAGTAGGGATGGGCTGTGGCACCTCTTGTACAGTTTTAACTAGTGGAGCAATGCATTCTAGGCCAGTCCTTGAGGTGAAACGCAGTTGCTTTTTTTCCTTGGTAAAAAAGTTCTTCAAAACTAAAGACAAAATACAATTAAGAACGTTAGTAAGATATGTGCTTTGTTGCACATCCTATATAACAATTCGCTAAAACGTGTGTAACGACAAAGTCATGCGCAGTAGAGACTACTGCGTGTGCTTCAGCCATGCGCAGTAGAGACTGCCTGCGTCTTCGGATCGTCCAGCTCTATATCAGGCGCGGGCAGTCTCTACTGCGCGTGACTGCCCCGTTACGGGCTGGCAGTGGCGCTGTGGCCCGTTTAACGGGCTCTTCAACTAGTTAAGAAATATTTAGTTAAAAGGATTGTAAAGTCCCGAAAAAAGTGTAGGCGAAATGATAGGTACAATAAAAAAATATGTAATACCCTTATTCCTGGTCCGAGAGATATAAGATAATAAAGTAATCCGCTCCCTCCCCCTTCTCATGAGTCAGCTATACAGCTGACGCATGAGAAGGGGGAGGGAGTGGAGGACTTTATTTTCTTATATCTCTCAAATCATTAAGGATTGAGAGATAGGAATAAGGGCATTACGTATTTTTTTATTGTACCTGTCATTTCGCCTAGACAGTTTTCGGGACTTTACTATCCCTTTAAATCATTAACCCCTTAAGGATCAGAGGGATGTGCAAAGCATTGCTTCTCAGGTGTTGCACCCTTTTTTTGGTTCTAAAGGGGTTTATAAACACTGAGATATTTCATACTTGAGAAACAGAAAGCAATTGTTTTCTATTAAATTCCATAGAAATAGAGAGCTCTCACTTACCAACAAACAGTATAATTTGTTATACTGGATCTTAGTAACCCTTTCAGTGCCAGGGGTATGCATTGCGTACCCCTCTGGCACTAAAAGGGTTAATGATTTTGCATGAAAAGAGAATTATACCCTTGAAATAAGTGGCTCCTAATTCTTATAATAGGAGGACTTGCTTAGGACTTTGTCATTCATGTAGCTGCAACACATCTATTTACTATTTTTGGAATCTAAAGTCTTCTGTAGTCTGAACGGGGAGAAATTACTGGATTGAAAAGCTTCTCCTGTCCCATTAGAATCAAAGACAGGCCCACTTTCTATGACTATCTCAATTAAAGCGGAACTACCACATTAAGTAAAGTTGCCCTGCAATACTTAGGCAGATGGTGACTAGCTTAATAATAGTTATTTTACCTCTCAAAAGTAGCCACTTGTAAAGTAATCCTTAAGCTTCCGAGACTGGAAGCCAGGCATCAGCACAGTCATCTTGTCTGCATGCCTGCACTGTCAGTCCCGGTCTCCTTTCACAAACATTGCACTGGCCCAAATAGCACAGGAGGGGGCTGACGGAGCAGACGTGCAGACTGCACTAACCTGGCATCAGTCTTGGAAGATGTTAATGTTAATATGGAACCAGGGAAGAAGGCATTGAGGGGGAGCCCATTGGGACCAACACAGAAATTCTTCTCATCCTGAGTAGCACCATTCTGTCAGCACCATTCCCTTTACTCTGGTGTAAGAGCACCATAGAATGATTGTAAGTCAACAGGAAACTTCCTGTCTTCTGCAAAAGCAGCAGCCCCAGACTTATCTGTAGTGATAGCAGCAGCAGAAAAAAAGGACAGCATGGCACTGCAACACAGCCTGTTTGGCTGCTGTGTCTGGTCTATGATTTCCTAAAGAAATGGGATCTTTGTTAGAGGTGTGTGCGGGTACCTTGATGATTGCCACAGCTTGGGGCAACGGCAAGGCATCCAAAAGATTTTCCCATGCCAGTGCCAGAGGCTATCCTCTGTTCTTCCAGAGCGCTCCAAAATCATGACAGATGCCAAACTCATTTCTAGAATCTGTATAAATATTTACTGTTTTCTGGGAAGCAAGAATACATGCCCTATTGAATGCAATGAGTTCTGCAGACCCAATGGAAGATAAAGGCTCTGCTTCTATGGTACCATAGTGCTTGACTACTGCATAGCCAGTATTCTTAACACTGTCAGAGTAAGAACATGAGCCATCCCCAAATAGATCCATGTCTGGATTCTGAAATGGGGTCTCAAAAATATCAAGGAGCAGAGCAACCTGGTTTTCTACAACAGCACCACAATCATATTCCTCTCCCTCATCAGAGAGAATTGGCATTAGGGAGGCAGGACTGAGAGAAGGGCAGCACTGTACAGTGACATTATCAGTTCCTGTAAGTATGCATTCAGATCTAGTGAGTCTGGCGTTGGAAATCTGAGTAGTATTTCTTAACAGTAAGGTGACAACTGCATGGATCACCAGTACCTGTAAGGGATAACCCTGAACTATGTTTTGGCAAAAGTCAAACAAATTAGCTGAAGCTGCCACTGCACTCATGCAAGAAGGCAAACTCTGAGCAACTGAGTCTAATCTGGTGCTGTAATATGCTATAGGTCTATGTTCTGAGCCATGGGGTTGGATTAGAATACCAGAGGCATGTCCTCTCGTCTCATGACAGAAAAGCTGAAAGGGAATGTCATAGCTGAGTAGACCAAGGGCAGGAGCACTCAGCAAGGCCTGTTTTAGATCAAGGAAAGATTCTTCACATGCATCTGTCCAAGTCTGTCCAAGGAAGGGGGTACCTACTCCCTTCTTAGTGAAGTCCTGTGAGTGGGCTGCAATGGTGGAAATGTTTGTAATCCACTGGTGGCAGTAGCCTGCCATTCCGAGAAAGGCTCTCACACCTTTTACAGAGGGAGGTCGCAAGGCTTTTCTGAATAGTAGAAATCCTATCTGTCGCTAAGGAACAATGTCCTTTTGATATTTCATGACCCAAGTATTTAACCTTGGGCTAGCAAAATTGCAATTTACTTTATGTCCTTTATTGGAAAGGGCCTGTAGCAAGGTTATGGAGTGTTCCCTACAAGAATCAGAGTCTGAGGAAGCTATAAGCAAGTCATCAACATAATCTATAAGCTTAGAGCTTGCTGTAAGGAGTTAGTCAGCTAAATCTTCCTGCAAAATTTTGGAATAAATCACTGGACATTCGGTAAACCTTGTGGGATTAGAATCCGGGTATACTGCCTTGAATCAAAAGTAAAAGCAGACAAATACAGGCTATCAGGGTGTAATGGAATACTAAAAAATTTGGCTGATAAATCTACCACAGTAAAGCATTCTGCATCTACAGGTATTGAGGAAAGGATAGTTGCAGGGTTGGGGACAATAAGGAAAATAGGTTCTAGTATCTTATTGACAGCTGTGAGATCTTGCACAAAGCAATGTTTTGGAGGGTCACATCCTGGTTTCAGCAAAATTGAAGTATTGCATGGGCTGGAAACATGAATAACAGTTCCGCTAGTTATCAAATCTTGTATTACAGGCCTAACCCCGTTTATAGCTTTAATACTCAATGGATATTGGGAAACCATAGGCAATCTACAGTTAGGTTTCAAAGTTATCTGTACAGGAGAGGCAGACAAAATCAACCCCACATCAGAAGAGTCAGTGCTAGCCCACAATAAATCAGGTAGAGAGTTTAGTAGCGTGTTACTCTCCCCATCAGTGACTCGCCCTCCTCATTCAAGGGTAGTGACAGGTAAGCTTTGGTAAAAGCACTGTTTTCCTCTGGGACCTCTAAATATACCCTGTCAGGAGTGCAAAAATTGGTCCATCCCAACTTGCACAAAAGATCCTTGCCCAGTAAATTAATCAGAGTGGGGCTCATGAGAAAATAGTGTTTCTCAGAAATGGGACCAACATAGGCTTTGTCACTGCATGTGGCATTGCTTGAGTACCAACTCTTCTTACCATAAAGGGGGAACCTCTAGATTTAGGAGTAAAATACAAATGCGTTGCATGACAATGTTGAAGGGGAAGTCCCCGTATCAATGACGAATGTTTCTGGTTTACCATTAATCATATATGTTATGTTAAGTCCTTCACTGACTACAGGAATGGATGGCATACCTTGCACAACATTGTCTTCAACCTGTCATTGTTCTTCACTGTACATGTTAGGGTTATATGGTCTGTCTTGTCTGTACCCCTGATATCTTCTACCTGCATTTCCTCACCAACTGACACTGCTCCATGGCCCCTTGTTCATTCTTATTAGGGAAGTTATAGTCCCTTGCAAAATGTCCTGACTTACACAAGTGCAACACCTTCTCTCCTTTCGTACATCCTTATCATCCTTTTCATCTGGTTTCCTCCCTTTTTGTTTCTTTGGAATATTCTGTGAATAGAAATCCTCCTTTAAAAGCAGAACTCTGGCCTGCTTAGCTGCTTCCTTAGATTCCTTGCTCCAGCTGCATATGTTCTGCTCTGTAATAATCTCAGCCAAAGGCTTATTGTTACGGTTTTCTGACACACAGACCAGGAAGTAACGTAAAATACAATTTATTGAAATAAAAATGAACAACACTGCCCCTAGGGGCTAGTAAAGTTAAGCACAGGCAATATGAACAGAGGATGGAGTAAACTACAAACAGTAGTGCATAGAGGGTTAAGTGGAGCAACTGGTAAGGCTCAGGCTAGATTGGCCAACGCCCAGGGGATATATAGCAGTCTATGGTAACAGTCTTTAAATGTAGATCAGGAACTCAGGAAAAGCACTGTAACACTCTTGAAGCATAAACAGGATGAGCCCCTGTTGCTCTGAGCTGAGCCTGTACCACCACAGTGGGCTTATGAGGATTGCAACTGCCAAATTGATGTAACCAGAATAGGAATCGCCCTGAATGAGTATCGAGTAACCCTGCGTCTACCACTGAAGTATGCCAGCCCTTGGGAGGCCACAGTAGAACGGAATTGCCCAAGCTATGAAGAGCCGATGCACAGAGTAGTGCAGTTGGGATAAAACACTTAGAGCGAATGAGGTACTGCCCAGACACCCACCAGGTGTGACCCAGAATCCTTGATGCAAGAGCGAATGGACTACCAATGTCAACCAGCGTGATCACGATGCTCACCGGGCATCGAACAAGCGGAGCTCTGCAACGACTGGTATGGCGTAAAGCGGAGGCTCAAATGTGTTAAGGCTCAGAGAATCACCGGAGCTTGGAAGGAATCAAATGGCACGTAATCCGAGGCTACCGGCAGTGCAAGGGTTAATCTGGTACATTTGAAATGCTCAACGAGAACAAGGCAGGCAACCTCGGCTGCAGCGTAATGAGCTAGGAAACAGAGAACAGTCAGAATGTCGCCAGCGCGACCGGAGTACACAGGAGCAGCAACCGGACAGGAGCAGTAACCGGACAGGAACAGTAGCCGGAACCGGATGACTGAGTCGCAGGAACACCACCGGAGAGTGGAGCAGTCACGGAGCAGGATCAGGAGCCAGAACCGGGTCGAATCACGGAGCGGAGTCGTCAGCCAGAGCCGGGTCGGATCATGGTGCAGGGTCGTCAGCCAGAGCCGGGTCAGTTCACGGTGCAGGAGCAGAAGGAGAGTCAGGCTAGCCGGGTCGGTACACAGGAGACACTGGAGATCAATAACAAGGCGCAGCAACACAACACCATGAAAGGGCAATTGACAAGTGCCCAAGGCTCAGTATATAAAGGCACATCCTGGGTGGGCCAATCAGACTCCTCCAATGCAAATGTATACCTACAGAGATTGACAGGGAATCACGGGGACCGTGATACTTATGCTCCCATCCTATACACACTGTCTTTACCTGAGAGCTAATGTCTGGAAGCATACCCTGCACAAATGCTGTTATTATCAGCACCCTAGCATGCTCTTCTACTCCTTCTATGTCATAACTTTCCATTTTAGATACATTTTGTCCCATTTTAACAGTTACCGCTGTCGTAAGCAGATTACACTATCAGGACCAGAGCAGACTTTGCAAAATATCACACAGATTAAAGTACTCTTTGCACACTTTGGAAGGGATGCTCATCTCAAGACAATATATCAAGATCAGAACAATCCTCGTCAAAGACCACACAGGTTTAAATGCTCTAGGTACATTTTGGCAAAGCTACACTGCACCTCACACGATAGCACCTTTTCTGCCAGACAGGATATTCTCTATATTGCTTTCATGACAGTTTACTGTAATGATCTGCACCTCTCAGATGTGGTGTGATGTGCTGTATGATGGTAAGCCATGGAATATTGGCATGTCCTTTTTGGTGTTCAGTGAAATGTCTGTACACACTGTGTTTGGAACATTTCTTCAAGATACTGCACCCGTGTTCTAAGAATCTCTCCTTTATGGGATTTATACAACAAAGAGAAGAAAAAACAGGAGGCGCTCTTTGTGTAAAACCTTCAAGGATTAGGATCACCCACCATCACCAATAGAAATAGACTCACAAAGATGGTGGCTGGATCAACACTTATGTGTTATCCAGCTATTCAGGCACTGGGGATATGATTATCTCTGCCCCCCAAAAGCAGTAACTAAAGGCTGCTCCACTCTTCAAACTCTCGTCCTCCAGGGATAAGGTAGATATATGTAGAAAAAGAAAAAACACTATTGGCGCCCTCTTGTGTGTTTTTTCTTTTTCTACATTTATGGGATTTATGTTTCTTCCAATTTATTGCAAAGCGCACGGACCTTCAAAGAGGTACATGACATACTGAGTGGTACAGATGTAGAGCCCTTATTTTTTGTAGCAAATAATGGATGTGTTTTATATGAATGCCAGTCTTGGGTGCTGGATATGGCCACAGGTGATAATACATAGTTGGCATAGCTGCCAACTGTCCTGATTTACATGGACTATCCTGATTTGGGGGCCCAATCTCTGTCCCACTTTGTAGAGTCAATGTCCCACTGTCCATGCTTCTGCCCTGCTGGTCTTTATGCTCATCTTCTCTTGTATTGAGCCGCACCATTGATTCGCATTGTTCCACCATAGAGCTGCATTATGCAAGCCCCTTAGCCCCCCATTTGTCAGTAACCGAATTTTCATTGGCCTTATGCGCTCATCTGCTATTGTGAAATGCTCACACATGCAGTGTAGTCCACCCTTGCCCTTGGTGTAGCAGCATGCTGCAGATTTGAGTCAGTGAGAGGAGAGAACCGCAGCAATGAGCTTGGTCACATTAATACTAGGCAGAATTCAATTAGACCATCAGGTACTATCTGATTTATACATTTAAAATCCACATGTATTATATAACACAGAGCCTAGTGCTCCTTTGTAGTGAGTCTCTCTGTTGCTGTCATTGTGCTCCTGTCACTGATCTTTACTTGTACTGTTTATAGCATGAGCTGAGTGATACAGCAATAGCTAGTGCAGAGGGATACTGTTTGTAGACATGATTTGCTGAATGCACAGAACTAGAACTCTAGTAAAACAAAAACAGACCTGCACTCCTCCATAACAGTGTATGAATGTATGTCCTACCTTGGGCATATATAATGACTTGGTTGATAAATATGAGGATTTAGTCCATAATTTGGCCAAAGAATTTTAAGCTTGCCACCTCATCAAGGTACCTCAAATCTGTCAAGCACTGTGTTTGTACATAGCTTTGCACACATATTTTAACATGAAGGAGTATAAATCAAAAACAATAGTTATATCTAACGTTCAGATGAATCAAGCACCTTAACCAGGTACATACCTCCCAAGTGTCCCTCTTTAGGAGGAACATTCCCTTTTTGAGACCCAAATCCCTGTCCCTCTGTCACACCCTGGTGTTCCTCTTTTTAGGAGATCAGGCTGTGTGGTGTGTGTATATACATTGGAAGTGTATGTATCACATTGCTCCACAGCAATGAAACTCACATGTTTGCTTAGACTTCAGTATATGTGTTTATATATAGTCTGTTGAAATATAATAATTTGGTCTTGCTCTAAATAATTTATTCAGTTACACATGGAGGTGTCAATAGGTAGTGAAATAGCCTAAAAATAATTGATAATGCTCCACCCACCAGCCACGCCCCAGCAACACACCAACAACAAAAAAGTATGAATATGTCCACACATAGTTGCCTCTGATAATGCTGCCATCTACTGCACTTTTTTATTCCCTTTAGATTCCTGTTTTCTGCAGCGGTTCTCATAAAGGGACTAGTTGTATTTTAATGTATCTTGATCTGTTGTAGATTATTTCAGGTCTATTGGGTAATATGGATCTTAGGTGCTTGTCCTATTAACCCCTTAGTGACAAAGGCTTTTTTACACTAGAGGATAAGAGCAATTTTTGCCATTTTAGTCATTGTTCAACCATATTTACCCACTAATTCAGTACACCAACACAAATTATATATATATTTTCCAGACCAGCCTGCACAGGTACACTTCCCACTGCTTGACGGGGGCCTGCCAGCCCACCCCTGCTCCAAGCTGTAATTTTTCAGAATTTGGCATTTGGCATGCAAGGATCATAACTTCGTTAATGGTTTCAGAACCCAAAGATGCCCCACAAAAGTATATGTTTCTGAAAAGTTGACAACATAGGGTTATTTGTTATTTTGGACCTTTTCATGCAGCTATTTTTCCACAAATATGTACCACTATTGTGGTAATATTTTGTTCTTTCAAATTGTTCACACTTATATTACAATGTTGCTTTGGTTTCAAGCACAGGATATTTGCAGATGTAAAAAAAAATGCCTTAATTAATAGTATTCAGTAGTGTTGAGCGAGCATGCTCGGCCGATGCTCGGATCGGCTCGAGCATCGCTCTGCTCGGCACATGGCGGTACTCGTACGAGTACCGCATGTGCTCGCCCGCCATGTTCGGGTCTCCTCCCCGCACGTTTCGCGGCTGCTGCGCAGCCAATAAACGTGCAGGGAGGCTCTGACATCAGTGTAATGCCAGCAGCCATGTTGGCTGCTGGCATTACACTGATTGGCTGGCCAGAACCCGTGGTCGGGTGCTGTATAGCACCTGACCAGCGAGTTCGGCTCAGTCTTAGCCAGGGAGAGATGAGGATAGGAAGGGAAAGTCAGTGTAGGGAGAAGACAAGCAAATTTGTTAAAAAAAAGACCCAAAAGTCCTTTTTAGGACTACTGTGTGTGGGGGCAGCAGTTTATTTTGTGTGGGGGGAAAAAAAACAAAAAAAAAAAAAAATTCATATATTCTGTTTAGTGTGCAAAGTTGCAGATTACAGCACATTCTGTTTAGTGTGCAAAGTTGCAGATTAGAGCACATTCTGTTTATTGTGCAAAGTTGCAGATTAGAGCACATTCTGTTTAGTGTGCAAAGTTGCAGATTAGAGCACATTCTGTTTAGTGTGCAAAGTTGCAGATTAGAGCACATTCTGTTTAGTGTGCAAAGTTGCAGATTAGAGCACATTCTGTTAAGTGTTCAAACTGTAAAATATCAAAGTCACATATTCCATTCAGTGTGCGTCGCCGCAGTTTAGCAGCACATTCTGTGTACTGTGCACAGTTGCAGAATAGGAAGAAATACTGTTAAGTCTTCAAACTGTAAAATATCAAAGTCACATATTCCATTCAGTGTGCGTCACCGCAGTTTAGCAGCACATTCTGTGTACTGTGCACAGTTGCAGAATAGGAAGAAATACTGTTAAGTCTTCAAACTGTAAAATATCAAAGTCACATATTCCATTCAGTGTGCGTCACCGCAGTTTAGCAGCACATTCTGTGTACTGTGCACAGTTGCAGAATAGGAAGAAATACTGTTAAGTCTTCAAACTGTAAAATATCAAAGTCACATATTCCATTCAGTGTGCGTCACCGCAGTTTAGCAGCACATTCTGTGTACTGTGCACAGTTGCAGAATAGGAAGAAATACTGTTAAGTCTTCAAACTGTAAAATATCAAAGTCACATATTCCATTCAGTGTGCGTCACCGCAGTTTAGCAACAAATTCTGTTTACTGTGCACAGTTGCAGAATAGGAAGAAATACTGTTAAGTCTTCAAACTGTAAAATATCAAAGTCACATATTCCATTCAGTGTGCGTCACCGCAGTTTAGCAGCACATTGTGTGTACTGTGCACAGTTGCAGAATAGGAAGAAATACTGTTAAGTCTTCAAACTGTAAAATATCAAAGTCACATATTCCATTCAGTGTGCGTCACCGCAGTTTAGCAGCAAATTCTGTTTACTGTGCACAGTTGCAGAATACGAAGAAATACTGTTAAGTCTTCAAACTGTAAAATATCAAAGTCACATATTCCATTCAGTGTGCGTCACCGCAGTTTAGCAACAAATTCTGTTTACTGTGCACAGTTGCAGAATAGGAAGAAATACTGTTAAGTCTTCAAACTGTAAAATATCAAAGTCACATATTCCATTCAGTGTGCGTCACCGCAGTTTAGCAACAAATTCTGTTTACTGTGCACAGTTGCAGAATAGGAAGAAATACTGTTAAGTCTTCAAACTGTAAAATATCAAAGTCACATATTCCATTCAGTGTGCGTCACCGCAGTTTAGCAACAAATTCTGTTTACTGTGCACAGTTGCAGAATAGGAAGAAATACTGTTAAGTCTTCAAACTGTAAAATATCAAAGTCACATATTCCATTCAGTGTGCGTCACCGCAGTTTAGCAGCAAATTCTGTTTACTGTGCACAGTTGCAGAATACGAAGAAATACTGTTAAGTCTTCAAACTGTAAAATATCAAAGTCACATATTCCATTCAGTGTGCGTCACCGCAGTTTAGCAACAAATTCTGTTTACTGTGCACAGTTGCAGAATAGGAAGAAATACTGTTAAGTCTTCAAACTGTAAAATATCAAAGTCACATATTCCATTCAGTGTGCGTCACCGCAGTTTAGCAGCAAATTCTGTTTACTGTGCACAGTTGCAGAATAGGAAGAAATACTGTTAAGTCTTCAAACTGTAAAATATCAAAGTCACATATTCCATTCAGTGTGCGTCACCGAAGTTTAGCAGCACATTCTGTGTACTGTGCACAGTTGCAGAATACGAAGAAATACTGTTAAGTCTTCAAACTGTAAAATATCAAAGTCACATATTCCATTCAGTGTGCGTCACCGCAGTTTAGCAACAAATTCTGTTTACTGTGCACAGTTGCAGAATAGGAAGAAATACTGTTAAGTCTTCAAACTGTAAAATATCAAAGTCACATATTCCATTCAGTGTGCGTCACCGCAGTTTAGCAACAAATTCTGTGTACTGTGCACAGTTGCAGAATAGGAAGAAATACTGTTAAGTCTTCAAACTGTAAAATATCAAAGTCACATATTCCATTCAGTGTGCGTCACCGCAGTTTAGCAGCACATTCTGTGTACTGTGCACAGTTGCAGAATAGGAAGAAATACTGTTAAGTCTTCAAACTGTAAAATATCAAAGTCACATATTCCATTCAGTGTGCGTCACCGCAGTTTAGCAGCACATTCTGTGTACTGTGCACAGTTGCAGAATAGGAAGAAATACTGTTAAGTCTTCAAACTGTAAAATATCAAAGTCACATATTCCATTCAGTGTGCGTCACCGCAGTTTAGCAACAAATTCTGTTTACTGTGCACAGTTGCAGAATAGGAAGAAATACTGTAAAGTCTTCAAACTGTAAAATATCAAAGTCACATATTCCATTCAGTGTGCGTCGCCGCAGTTTAGCAGCACATTCTGTGTACTGTGCACAGTTGCAGAATAGGAAGAAATACTGTTAAGTCTTCAAACTGTAAAATATCAAAGTCACATATTCCATTCAGTGTGCGTCACCGCAGTTTAGCAGCAAATTCTGTTTACTGTGCACAGTTGCAGATTTGCAGCACATATTCCGTGTAATATGAAGAAGGCGGGTAAAAAGGGACGGGGAAGTGGACGTGATCCTGATAGTTCAGGGCGCGGGTCAGGACGCGTAGAAACTGTGCCTGGTGCCAGAGCACAAGAAAGAAAGACATCCACCATACCTAGCTTCATGTCTCATTTTACAGGGCGTCGCAGGACATCACTCTCGAGGTCCGACCACTGCGAACAGGTGGTCGGTTGGATGTCAGCTGATACTGCTTCCAGTCGGTTAAGCACCACCCTGTCTTCCACCAAGTCCACTCTCAGTAGCCAAGAGTCTGATCAACATAATCCTCACTCTGATCATCCTTCCTCCCACCATAGAGGGTCTGGTCAAAGAAGTGATCCCACACTGGGATATAGTGAGGAGCTCGTCTCATCACTAGTGTTGAGCGAGCATGCTCGGCCGATGCTCGGATCGGCTCGAGCATCGCTCTGCTCGGCACATGGCGGTACTCGTACGAGTACCGCATGTGCTCGCCCGCCATGTTCGGGTCTCCTCCCCGCACGTTTTGTGGCTGCTGCGCAGCCAATAAACGTGCAGGGAGGCTCTGACATCGGTGTAATGCCAGCAGCCATGTTGGCTGCTGGCATTACACTGATTGGCTGGCCAGAACCCGTGGTCAGGTGCTGTATAGCACCTGACCAGCGAGTTCGGCTCAGTCTGAGCCAGGGAGAGCTGAGGATAGGAAGGGAAAGGCAGTGTAGGGAGGAAAAAAACAAAAATTGTGAAAAAAAAAGAACCAAAAGTCCTTTTTAGGACTACTGTGTGTGGGGGCAGCAGGTTATTTGGTGTGGGGGGAAAAAAACAAAAAAAAAAAAAAAAAAATATATATATTCTGTTTAGTGTGCAAAGTTGCAGATTAGAGCACATTCTGTTTAGTGTGCACAGTTGCAGATTAGAGCACATTCTGTTTAGTGTGCAAAGTTGCAGATTAGAGCACATTCTGTTTAGTGTGCAAAGTTGCAGATTAGAGCACATTCTGTTTAGTGTGCAAAGTTGCAGATTAGAGCACATTCTGTTAAGTCTTCAAACTAAAATATCAAAGTCACGTATTCCATTCAGTGTGCGTCGCCGCAGTTTAGCAGCACATTCTGAGTACTGTGCAGAGTTGCAGAATAGGAAGAAATACTGTTAAGTCTTCAAACTAAAATATCAAAGTCACATATTCCATTCAGTGTGCTTCGCCGCAGTTTAGCAGCACATTCTGTGTACTGTGCAGAGTTGCAGAATAGGAAGAAATACTGTTAAGTCTTCAAACTAAAATATCAAAGTCACATATTCCATTCAGTGTGCTTCGCCGCAGTTTAGCAGCACATTCTGTGTAGTGTGCAGAGTTGCAGAATAGGAAGAAATACTGTTAAGTCTTCAAACTCAAATATCAAAGTCACATATTCCATTCAGTGTGCTTCGCCGCAGTTTAGCAGCACATTCTGTGTACTGTGCAGAGTTGCAGAATAGGAAGAAATACTGTTAAGTCTTCAAACTAAAATATCAAAGTCACATATTCCATTCAGTGTGCTTCGCCGCAGTTTAGCAGCACATTCTGTGTAGTGTGCAGAGTTGCAGAATAGTAAGAAATACTGTTAATTTTTCAAACTCAAATATTAAAGTCACATATTCCATTCAGTGTCTTTCACCGCCGTTTAACAGCCTATTCTGTGTACTCTGTACAGTTCCAGAATTATAAGAAATACTGTTAAGTTTTCAAACTCAAATATTAAAGTCACATATTCCATTCAGTGTCTTTCACCGCCGTTTAACAGCCTATTCTGTGTACTCTGTACAGTTCCAGAATTATAAGAAATACTGTTAAGTTTTCAAACTCAAATATTAAAGTCACATATTCCATTCAGTGTGTTTCAACGCCGTTTAACAGCCTATTCTGTGTACTCTGCAGAGTTGCAGAATAGTAAGAAATACTGTTAAGTTTTCAAACTCAAATATTAAAGTCACATATTCCATTCAGTGTGTATCACCGCCGTTTAGCAGCCTATTCTGTGTACTCTGAACAGTTGCAGAATAGTAAGAAATACTGTTAAGTTTTCAAACTCAAATATTAAAGTCACATATTCCATTCAGTGTGTTTCACCGCCGTTTAGCAGCCTATTCTGTGTACTCTGCAGAGTTGCAGAATAGTAAGAAATACTGTTAAGTTTTCAAACTCATATATATTAAAGTCATATATATCGTGTAAGATGAAGAAGGCGGGTAAAAAGGGACGGGGAAGTGGACGTGATCCTGAAAGTTCAGGGCGCGGGTCAGGACGCGGAGAAACTGTGCCTGGTGCCAGAGCACAAGAAAGAAAGACATCCACCATACCTAGCTTCATGTCTGATTTCACAGGGCGTCGCAGGACATCACTCTCGAGGTCCGACCAGTGCGAACAGGTGGTCGGTTGGATGACAGCTGATACTGCTTCCAGTCGGTTAAGCACCACCCTGTCTTCCACCAAGTCCACTCTCAGTAGCCAAGAGTCTGGTCAACATAATCCTCACTCTGATCATCCTTCCTCCCACCATACACGGTCTGGTCAAAGAAGTGATCCCACACTGGGATATAGTGATGAGCTCGTCTCATCACCAATCCTTCATTTGACCCTCTCTCCAAGCACGCTTGCAGAGGAACATGACATCTTGTGCCCTGATTCACAACCTCTAGAGGCTACCCAATCACAAGAAGATGACAGATGTGAACGGCATTTAAGGTCAAAGGAAGTAGTGGATGATGATGATGATGATGAGACACAGTTGCCATTAAATCAACCACTATTTCCTTCTCAAGACCTTGTTGAGGAGAATGTTATACAGTTGTCAATGACCGAGTATGTGGTGGGATCAAGACTTGAGGAGGATGATCAGAGTGAGGAAGTGGAGGAGGACTTGGTGGACGATGAGGTGACTGACCCCACCTGGGAAGGTGTAGAGCCGAGCGATGACAGCAGTCCTGAGGGTGAGCCATCTGCAGCACCGCAACAGGCTGGAAGAGGCAGTGGTGTGGCTACAGAAAGAAGGCGGACCGCACCAAACCGGCCCGCAAATGTTCCACGGAGCACCCCCTTGCGTAAATCTACCTTGCCAAGGGGTAGGTGTTCCGCGGTATGGCGTTTTTTTAAGGAAAGTGCGGACGACAAAAGATTTGTAGTTTGCAACCTGTGCCACACCAGAATGAGCCGAGGCATGAACACTAGAAACCTCACCACCACCAGCATGATCCGACACATGGCATCCAAGCACCGTAGTAAGTGGGAGGAACGCCTGGATCGCCCATCTGTGTCTGCAGGCCACACCACTGCCTCCTCTTCCCCTGTTTTCGGTGCCGGCCAATCGCCTGTCGAAGGCGCAGGCCCGCATACCTCCCGCCCTGCACCTGTACCATCTGAAGCACCATCAGCGACCACATCCACTTCCCTGTCCCAGCACAGCATCCAAATGTCGTTACCCCAGGCATTTGAGCGCAAGAGAAAATACCCAGCCACCCACCCACAGGCCATAGCACTAACCTCACACCTTTCAAAATTACTGGCCATCGAAATGCTGCCATTTAGGCTTGTGGACACTGAGTCCTTCCGCAGCCTGATGGCAGCAGCTGTCCCTCGGTACGCGGTCCCCAGCCGCCACTACTTTTCCCGGTGTGCCATCCCCGCATTACACCACCATGTGTCCCGTAACATCACCCGTGCCCTGACCAACGCAGTTACTGGGAAGGTCCACTTAACGACTGACACATGGACAAGTGCTTGTGGCCAGGGACGCTACATTTCCCTGACGGCACACTGGGTGAATGTCGTGGAGGCTGGGAGCGACTCGGACCCTGGGATGGCACGGGTGCTACCCACGCCGAGGATTGCGGGCCCTACCTCCATCAGGGTTTCCACCAGCACCTACGTTATTGGCTCCTCCTCCTCCGTTTCCACCTCCGAATTCTCTACACACACCGCCACTCCCCCATCAGCCAGTAGCTGGAAGCAGTGTAGCACTGCAGTGGGGAAGCGTCAACAGGCCGTGCTGAAGCTGATCTGCCTTGGGGACAAACAGCACACGGCCTCAGAGCTGTTGCAGGGGATTAGTCACCAGACCGAGCAGTGGCTCTCGCCACTCAACCTGCAAGCAGGCATGGTTGTGTGTGATAATGGGCGTAACTTGGTGGCGGCTTTGGAGCTCGGCAAGCTCACACACGTACCATGCCTAGCGCATGTATTTAATTTAGTGGTGCAGCGATTTCTAAAAACCTACCCCAATGTGCATGATCTCTTGACCAAGGTGCGCCGCGTGTGTGCACATTTCCGTAAGTCATCTACAGCTTCGGCCGGCCTGTTGAAGCTGCAGCAGCGCTTACAATTGCCAGCTCACCGGCTGCTGTGTGACGTGAGCACGCGCTGGAACTCCACCTTCCACATGTTGGCCCGGCTTTGTGAGCAGCAGAGGGCAGTAGTGGAGTACCAGCTGTTACACGGTCGTCGCCTCTCCGTTCAACTTCCTGTAATCAGAAGTGAGGAGTGGGAATGGATGTCAGACCTCTGCGAGGTTTTACGCAATTTTGAGGAATCGACACAGATGGTGAGCGGCGATAACGCTATTATCAGTGTAACCATCCCACTTCTGTGTCTACTGAAACGCTCGCTGCTCACAATTAAAACCGACGCTTTGCATGTGGAAGAGGTGGAAATGGGGGAGGAAGAGCTTACACAAGGTGATAGCCAGAGCACCCTCACTTCGTCTTCTCAGCGACAATTGGAGGAGGCGGAGGAGGAGGAGGAGGAGGAGGAGGAGGAGGAAGACACGGTTGCCTCCGCTACAGAGGGTAGCCATGGAACTTTAGTTCCATCTCTTCAGCGTGGGTGGGCAGAAGAGGAGGAAGAGGATGAGGATATTGAGAGTCAGCCTCCTGGTGAGGACAGCGAAATCTTGACTGTTGGTACTCTGGCACACATGGCTGACTTTATGTTAGGCTGCCTTTCCCGTGACCCACGCGTTGTACGCATTTTAGACAACACGGATTACTGGGTGTTCACCCTTCTGGACCCCCGCTACAAAGAGAATTTCTCATCTCTCATTCCTCCGGTGGAGAGGACAAGCAAAATGGTGCAATACCAGAAGGTTCTTGTTGAAAAATTGCTCCAAAATTTTCCATCTGACAACGCTGGCGGCAGAGTACGTGCTACCTTGGCCAACCGAGAAGGGGAGAAAAGGGGAGCACACAGCAGTTCCGAGAAAGGCAGGGCAACACTCTCCAAGGCGTGGGACACCTTCATGACACCCCGCCAGCACCCTCACCCTGATGCGCAGCCTAGTGTCACAAGGAGGGAAAAGTTTTGGAAGATGGTGAAGGAGTACGTAGCAGACCGTGTCAGCGTCCTCAATGATCCCTCTGTGCCTTACAACTACTGGGTGTCCAAGCTGGACACGTGGTATGAACTGGCACTCTACGCCTTGGAGGTGCTGGCCTGCCCTGCCGCCAGCGTTCTGTCTGAGCGGGTATTTAGTGCTGCTGGTGGCATCATAACAGATAAGCGTATCCGCCTTTCCACCGACAATGCTGATAGGTTGACACTTATAAAAATGAACAAGGCCTGGATTTCCCCTGACTTCTCCACTCCACTGGAGGAAAGCCCCGGGGGAACATAAACTCACTTTATATATGTTATTTACAATGATGGGAATACTCTGTATTCCCATTCACCCCTTCCACCCCAAAAACGGGTATATGGTTGACTCTTAATGTTCTCATCCTCCTCCTCCTCTTCCATATGCCCTGGGATATAATTTTTATATAGGGCCAGCTCACCAGCGTGCCCTGGGATATAATTTTTATATAGGGCCAGCTCACCAGCGGGCCCTGTGATATAATTTTTATATAGGGCCAGCTCACCAGCGGGCCCTGTTTGACAATTTTTATATAGGTCAGCTCACCAGCGGGCCTTCTCATATAATGTTTTATTGGGTCAGCTCTCTAGCGGGCCCTCTCATATAATGTTTTATAGCGTCAGCTCACTAGCGGGCCTTCGCATATAATGTTTAGGATGGTCAGCTCTGCAGCAGACCCTCACCCATAATGTTTTAGATGGTCAGCTCAGCGCACGTTTCCCTCTTAATCATGGCCTCAGTTCTGAAAATCAAGGAAATTTTTGGGAGAATTTGCCTCTGCGCACGTTTCCCTCTTAATCATGGCCTCAGTTCTGAAAATCAAGGAAATTTTTGGGATAATTTGCCTCTGCGCACGTTTCCCTCTTAATCATGGCCTCACTTCAGAAAATCGATGAAATTTTTGGGAGAATTTGCAGATGATATACAAGTAAATATACAGCAAATACTGTTTGGTAACAATTTTTCGCCTAAAGTCGTTTTTATTTTCCTTTTTGTGTGTTTTACGGTCAGTCTGTAAAAATGGCGTACTACGGGCGAAAGATCGTTCCCAGCAGCGATGTTGGAGTCCAAGGTGCATCCAGACATCCTCCCTATGCTGTCCCTGAACCATTTCTGTAGTGTTTCCATCTTTTTCTGCCCTTTTCCTATGGACCAGGCACCCTCCCCTCATCAGAGCAGGGGGTGCCTGGTGTAATGCTCGAGTCCTCCCATTGACTTCAATGGGGCTCGGGTGTTCGGCCGAGCACTCGAGCCTCAGGGGGTGCTCGGTCAGAGCACCCGAACATCCGAGCATTGGGGTGCTCGCTCATCACTACTCATCACCAATCCTTCATTTGACCCTCTCTCCAAGCACGCTTGCAGAGGAACATGACATCTTGTGCCCTGATTCACAACCTCTAGAGGGTACCCAATCACAAGAAGATGACAGATGTGAACGGCATTTAAGGTCAAAGGAAGTAGTGGATGATGATGATGATGAGACACAGTTGCCATTAAATCAACCACTATTACTGTCTCAAGACCTTGATGAGGAGGATGATATACAGTTGTCAATGACTGAGTATGTGGTGGGATCAAGACATGAGGAGGATGATCAGAGTGAGGAAGTGGAGGAGGACTTGGTGGACGATGAGGTGACTGACCCCACCTGGGAAGGTGTAGAGCCGAGCGATGACAGCAGTCCTGAGGGTGAGCCATCTGCAGCACCGCAACAGGCTGGAAGAGGCAGTGGTGTGGCTAAAGAAAGAAGGCGGACCGCACCAAACCAGCCCGCAAATGTTACACGGAGCACCCCCTTGCATAAATCTCCCTTGCCAAGGGCTAGGTGTTCCGCGGTCTGGCGTTTTTTTAAGGAAAGTGCGGACGACAAAAAAATTGTAGTTTGCAACCTGTGCCACACCAGAATGAGACGAGGCATGAACACTAGAAACCTCACCACCACCAGCATGATCCGACACATGGCATCCAAGCACCGTAGTAAGTGGGAGGAACGCCTGGATCGCCCATCTGTGTCTGCAGGCCACACCACTGCCTCCTCTTCCCCTGTTTTCGGTGCCGGCCAATCGCCTGTCGAAGGCGCAGGCCCGCATACCTCCCGCCCTGCACCTGTACCATCTGAAGCACCATCAGCGACCACATCCACTTCCCTGTCCCAGCACAGCGTCCAAATGTCGTTACCCCAGGCATTTGAGCGCAAGCGAAAATACCCAGCCACCCACCCACAGGCCATAGCACTAACCTCACACCTTTCCAAATTACTGGCCATCGAAATGCTGCCATTTAGGCTTGTGGAGACTGAGTCCTTCCGCAGCCTGATGGCAGCAGCTGTCCCTCGGTACGCAGTCCCCAGCCGCCACTACTTTTCCCGGTGTGCCGTCCCCGCCTTACACCACCATGTGTCCCGTAACATCACCCGTGCCCTGACCAATGCAGTTACTGGGAAGGTCCACTTAAAGACTGACACATGGACAAGTGCTTGTGGCCAGGGACGCTACATTTCCCTGACGGCACACTGGGTGAATGTCGTGGAGGCTGGGAGCGACTCGGACCCTGGGATGGCACAGGTGCTACCCACGCCGAGGATTGCGGGCCCTACCTCCATCAGGGTTTCCGCCAGCACCTACGTTATTGGCTCCTCCTCCTCCGTTCCCACCTCCGAATTCTCTGCGCGCAGCGCCACTCACCCATCAGCCGGTAGCTGGAAGCAGTGTAGCACTGCAGTGGGGAAGCGTCAACAGGCCGTGCTGAAGCTGATCTGCCTTGGGGACAAACAGCACACGGCCTCAGAGCTGTTGCAGGGGATTAGTCACCAGACCGAGCAGTGGCTCTCGCCACTCAACCTGCAACCAGGCATGGTTGTGTGTGATAATGGGCGTAACTTGGTGGCGGCTTTGGAGCTCGGCAAGCTCACACACGTACCATGCCTAGCGCATGTATTTAATTTAGTGGTTCAGCGATTTCTAAAAACCTACCCCAATTTGCATGATCTCTTGACGAAGGTGCGCCGCGTGTGTGCACATTTCCGTAAGTCATCTACAGCTTCAGCCGGCCTGTTGAAGCTGCAGCAACGCTTACAATTGCCAGCTCACCGGCTGCTGTGTGACGTGAGCACGCGCTGGAACTCCACCTTCCACATGTTGGCCCGGCTTTGTGAGCAGCAGAGGGCAGTAGTGGAGTACCAGCTGTTACACGGTCGTCGCCTCTCCGTTCAACTTCCTCTAATCAGAAGTGAGGAGTGGGAATGGATGTCAGACCTCTGTGAGGTTTTACGCAATTTTGAGGAATCGACACAGATGGTGAGCGGCGATAACGCTATTATCAGTGTAACCATCCCACTTCTGTGTCTACTGAAACGCTCGCTGCTCACAATTAAAACCGACGCTTTGCATGTGGAAGAGGTGGAAATGCGGGAGGAAGAGCTTACACAAGGTGATAGCCAGAGCACCCTCACTTCGTCTTCTCAGCGACAATTGGAGGAGGCGGAGGAGGAGGAGGAGGAAGACACGGTTGCCTCCGCTACAGAGGGTAGCCATGGAACTTTAGTTCCATCTCTTCAGCGTGGGTGGGCAGAAGAGGAGGAAGAGGATGAGGAGATTGAGAGTCATCCTCCTGGTGAGGACAGCGAAATCTTGCCTGTTGGTACTCTGGCACACATGGCTGACTTTATGTTAGGCTGCCTTTCCCGTGACCCACGCGTTATACGCATTTTAGACAACACGGATTACTGGGTGTTCACCCTTCTGGACCCCCGCTACAAAGAGAATTTCTCATCTCTCATTCCTCCGGTGGAGAGGACAAGCAAAATGGTGCAATACCAGAAGGTTCTTGTTGAAAAATTGCTCCAAAATTTTCCATCTGACAACGCTGGCGGCAGAGTACGTGCTACCTTGGCCAACCGAGAAGGGGAGAAAAGGGGAGCACACAGCAGTTCCGAGAAAGGCAGGGCAACACTCTCCAAGGCGTGGGACACCTTCATGACACCCCGCCAGCACCCTCACCCTGATGCGCAGCCTAGTGTCACAAGGAGGGAAAAGTTTTGGAAGATGGTGAAGGAGTACGTAGCAGACCGTGTCAGCGTCCTCAATGATCCCTCTGTGCCTTACAACTACTGGGTGTCCAAGCTGGACACGTGGTATGAACTGGCACTCTACGCCTTGGAGGTGCTGGCCTGCCCTGCCGCCAGCGTTCTGTCTGAGCGGGTATTTAGTGCTGCTGGTGGCATCATAACAGATAAGCGTATCCGCCTTTCCACCGACAATGCTGATAGGTTGACACTTATAAAAATGAACAAGGCCTGGATTTCCCCTGACTTCTCCACTCCACTGGAGGAAAGCCCCGGGGGAACATAAACTCACTTTATATATGTTATTTACAATGATGGGAATACTCTGTATTCCCATTCACCCCTTCCACCCAAAAAACGGGTATATGGTTGACTCTTAATCTTCTCATCCTCCTCCTCCTCTTCCATATGCCCTGTGATATAATTTTTATATAGGGCCAGCTCACCAGCGGGCCCTGTGATATAATTTTTATATAGGGCCAGCTCACCAGCGGGCCCTGTTTGACAATTTTTGTATAGGTCAGCTCACCAGCGGGCCTTCTCATATAATGTTTTATTGGGTCAGCTCTCTAGCGGGCCCTCTCATATAATGTTTTATAGCGTCAGCTCACTAGCGGGCCTTCGCATATAATGTTTAGGATGGTCAGCTCCGCAGCAGACCCTCACCCATAATGTTTTAGATGGTCGGCTCAGCGCACGTTTCCCTCTTAATCATGGCCTCAGTTCAGAAAAATCAAGGAAATTTTTGGGAGAATTTGCCTCTGCGCACGTTTCCCTCTTAATCATGGCCTCAGTTCAGAAAAATCGAGGAAATTTTTGGGAGAATTTGCAGATGATATACAAGTAAATATACAGCAAATACTGTTTGGTAACAATTTTTCGCCTAAAGTCGTTTTTATCTTCCTTTTTGTGTGTTTTATGGTCAGTCTGTAAAAATGGCGTACTACGGGCGAAAGATCGTTCCCAGCAGCGATGTTGGAGTCCAAGATGCATCCAGACATCATCCCTATGCTGTCCCTGAACCATTTCTGTGGTGTTTCCATCTTTTTCTGCCCTTTTCCTATGGACCAGGCACCCTCCCCTCATCAGAGCAGGGGGTGCCTGGTGTAATGCTCGAGTCCTCCCATTGACTTCAATGGGGCTCGGGTGCTCGGCCGAGCACTCGAGCCTCCGGGGGTGCTCGGTCAGAGCACCCGAACACCCGAGCATTGGGGTGCTCGCTCATCACTAGTATTCAGTTACAACTTTTGAATACTGCAATGCCCCCACATGAATACTTTTATTACATTTTGGGGAAGAGACAGGACCAATTTGGAACATGCACGTTTTCATTTTAAGATAATAATTTTTCACAGCTTGCTTTACTGCTGCCATCTCTCATTTGGGGCAGTTTAGCAGTCCTCCAATTTAATTATCCCCTCAAAAGTATATGTTTTTTAAAAGTAGACAACCAGAGTTTCATTCTAGGTGTATTCTGACACTTCGCATGCAGCTACTTTACTATCAACCCCTCCCAAACCTGCAATAAGAAACAAAAATCTGAGTTTTTTGCACATATATTACACTGTTGCTGTGGATTTCGAGCAGAGGATATTTGTAGATGTAAAATAAATGCATTGATTAGTGTTCACTGCCACAATCTCAGTTGCAGTATTACATTTTAGCTGCCTCCCACTGCACTGATTTGGATCTATGGGAATGGGCTGACAGAGAACATTAAGGACATATTTCATGAAGACCCCAAAAGGAACTCCCTTACACCATAATAGTGGGTGGGTAACAGTGGCTGGAGGACCATTGAGCCACATTTCTATATTTGGAGGGATGTCTCTTTATTTCCCCATGAGGTCTCTTTTTTCCCCTAGCTTCAGGGAAGGAAGGGGAACTATTGCTCCTGCTCTGCCTTTCTCGGTATGTGGAGGGTCCATGAGACACCAGGGGGTAAATTTAAAGGGATAGTAATACTTTAAAATGTAAAAAAAATATCTTGTAGGATTTATCCCCCTGAGTAAAACAAGAGTACTCCCACTGCTGAAAGGTGTTTCGTTCAAATGTTATTAATTTTCAAAGTTGAATTTTTTAGGTGCAATATCACAGTGGCCTGAAATTGTACAGTGGCGCTGTTGCTACACCATCCTATGGAGATTTATGGTCCCGGGACCAGAGCTGTCCATAGTATCGTGTAGCAACAGCACCACTGTACAATTTCAGGCCACTGTGATATTGCACCTAAAAAATTCAACTTTGAAAATTAATAACTTTTGAATGAAGCACCTTTCAGCAGTGGGAGTACTCTTGTTTTACTCAGGGTGATAAACCCTACAACATATATTTTTTTACATTTTAAGTATTACTATCCCTTTAAAGGCAGCTGTTAGCCAAAAAAAGCACTACCGGGTGCGTTAAGTTGTATTTAGCAATTTAAAGATCCATCTAAAGAACAGCTAACGGCAGTTTGAGAATCCTTACGGCCAATACACTTACATGCATTGAGATGCATGGAACAAGAATCCCCAGAGCTATTCAAAGGCTTGCGGTCCTGTTAACGGCTGAAAAAAAGATACCCTTAATGGACAACACTTAAGACCCACTTTTCTTAGCCGTTAGACACTTAACGTGGCAAAAAAACAACCGTTACATCGGAAAACACACAAAATGCTTACCGTAAAATTAACCCGTGCAATGCCAAAACAACACAAAAATATGGACAGACAACACAAATCACTCACATACAACAAGCAACACCACAGGGACAAGGACTTAAAAGGATAGTAATACTTAAAATGTAAAAAAAATATGTTGTAGGGTTTATCCCCCTGAGTAAAACAAGAGTACTCCCACTGCTGAAAGGTGTTTCATTCAAAAGTTATTAATTTTCAAAGTTGAATTTTTTAGGTGCGGTATCACAGTGGCTTGAAATTGTACAGTGGCGCTGTTGCTACACCATCCTATGGAGATTTATGGTCCCGGGACCAGAACTATCCATAGGATCGTGTAGCAAAAGCGTCACTGTACAATTTCAAGCCACTGTGATACTGCACCTAAAAAATTCAACTTTGAAAATTAATAACTTTTGAATGAAACACCTTTCAGCAGTGGGAGTACTCTTGTTTTACTCAGGGGGATAAACCCTACAACATATTTTTTTTACATTTTAAAGTATTACTATCCCTTTAAAAACAAACACCAACACAACATGGCACGGAACAATGGGGGTTATCACACGACACGGACACCTGCAAATACAAAACAAGCTCACCTGTGCAACATCACCACACGATCCAGACGCAAACTGCACCCCACAACTTCATACCCGCAAATGGCAGATACATACCAAGCACAACATACCACATCTTATAACACACACACACACACACACCTGCAAACACTTACCTTGACAATAAACAATTTCCCATTGGTCAGCACTCACCTCATCACCACACCTACACAACACCCTATCAAGTACTTAAAGGTACAACTCACCACACTCACTTGTGGCTTGTTTTCCACTCAAGGAGGGAGATAGAGAAAGATAGAGAACATCCGCTGAAAGTGATTTGGGCAGGTGGGCCACCTCCGGTGCCTCGGGCGTGCTTGGCAATTTCGGCCAACTTGTTCTTGACCACCCTCTTGAAGTCCCCCATCTCTTCTTTATTGAGTCCACGTTCCTTCTGCAATTGGACACAGCATTCACCCAACCGCATATCTGGTTCTATACCACCTTCCTCCTCACAGACAGACCAGGGACCTTCTCCTTCAGGAAGAGGATGGTCTCCCTTGCCAGCACAGCCTCCACGAGGGCTGTGTTTTCCTCCTCGGTATATCGGGGATCCCTGAACCTTTCCCTCTCAGCTCTGGCATACGAGGATTCAGAACCAGAGTGTCCTGCCTGCTTTGCCCCTGCCTGTGTGTGGTGGTCCCCACAAACTACCCCTCGTCCCACTGGAGGTCCTGTCCCTGTCCTCCGTGTGCCTGCTCTCCTGGGCCTGGTCCCTCTCCGCCCTGCGGATCTCCCTCTCCCACCCTTACACTGCTCAGGGCTGCCCTCCTGACCTTCCTCCTCCACTACTCTCCCCATCCCTCTCTCCTGCCTTCCTCTCCTCGCTATAATTCACCCACTTACACCCAGGCACTCCCATGGGCCCTCACAGACACTCACTCTCTGTTACACTCTTTCACTCACAGATTCACACTGTCAAACAAAAATTTAAAAAAATGTGTAAGGTGTTGAAAAAAAAGACTGTGTATGTATGTGTTTGTGTGGGTGTATGTAATATGTGCAAAAGTGTGATATGTGTATATTTAGTGCAATGCTCTTTTCTCTACAAACACCAAAAACTCCTTCTACCTCCAATGTAAGCTCCTCTCTCCCTCGCTTTAAACACTATCGTCCACTCCTGGGTCCTGTGATCTAGCTCACCAAAACTCGAAACACAGACAAGGTGTGACCGTTATTTTGGGGTATATATATAGGTGTATTTAAACATTTTTGCTACTTTGGGGCCTTGGAATTGGCTGTAGGTATGAATTTTGTTTGTGCATTTATCAGGGTTGCTAGCCAACAGCAGCCGTAATGTTACATTTTGACTTAAGTTGTGTTTTAACGGGTGTTTGGGATGCATTGTGATGCGAAAACAGGTGCGATGCAGGTTTTTGTGTAACGTGTTTTTGTTGTGCCTACTCTCGATAGCTATTCTTGTACTCTTACCTTTAAATCTGCCATAAGTCATGTGTTATTTGCGGCCGATGTGCCTTTTTACTTATCGGCTGGCTTAACGCGACCCTTTAAATCTAGCTCCTGGTCTGTAGACTGTTGATTCGGGTGGCTGAATCTCACTCCTGGCACCTTATCTTTCTCCCACATGAGGCACATAAGTATTTCATTCATATTTTTGTCCTGATTTTCTCTCTTTTGGGGTCTCCTTCCTATGTCTGAGCAAAAAGTAGATATGGAAATACTAAAACAACCAAAACTTTGGTTTTCCTATGTAACTTTTTGTTTTACATGTCAGTTTAATCTCTCCCAGGACCATAATAGTGCATTATGTTACTGCTGTGGCCCGTACATAGGCAACTGCATAAACCCCTACATAACAGGAACAGGAAATTGCATGGGTTAAAACCCTTATTTCCACTATGTCTACTATTGCTACATCTATTAAAGGGATCCTGGAGTCCAAGAATACTTTATTCATCCCAAAATAAGGGGTTTTCCTTTTGGGAAAGGGGATTTTCATCCAGTGGAAGGTGATTCCTATATGGAAGATGGGGAAACTGGTTAGGAGGTTGTTGATTCATTTGAGGACGAACCTGGGTGCTCTGTGGAGGGCTTTATCCAGGCAATTTGGGAGGCCCTTGACCCTTTGAGTGCCAGAGGGGTACAGAACGCATTGCAAAGCAATGCGTTCTGTACCCCTCTGGCACTCAAAGGGTTAAGGTCTCTGAGACTTCAGATTCCAGTTCCTCATCTATGGATATTTTTAACAGGCAGAAAAGAGATGTGGTACTGTTCCCTCCCTATCATACATTTGAACATGTGGTGTTGAGGAGTGGAAGAAAATAGATAGGAAACTATTTATCCCCAGAAGATTCTCTCTTTTATACTCTTTCTTCTGCTGTGCTGCAACAAGCAGAATGCACCCCCCACGACAGTTGACCATCCTATTTCTCACTTAAGTGTATAGCACTACTAGTTGCAGATTCAGCTGCATTAATCCATCAGGCAGACAAGCTCCTGGATTTTCTCCTTAAGGTGAACATCTCATCTTCTGGGGCTGCCTTATGCCCTGGCTTTACTACGGCATGTGTTACTAGAGACACAGCTGTTTTGGGGAACGGTTGTTGGATGTGGTCCATTCAGATGCTTGAAAAGGGGATATTGTCCTCGCTATCTCAAAACTTCGAAGCCAATGCATATCTTAATGAAGCAGCCATGGACAGTGACAAATTCACTTGCCAGTCCTTGATGTCTGTTGCAGTGGTTTACACCCTTTTGTTGAAGATTTGGTCTGCCAATTAGTCTTCTGAGAAGGCTCTTGTTTCTTTTCATTCATGGTGAAGAGACTGGAGTTGGTTTTTACCCATGCTAATGGGGTCAACAGCGCTCTGTTTCTTCAAGTTAATCCCAAGTGCCCTGCCTTTCCGCTGAGATTTTGAGGCTTTCACTAGCCCCACCTGTACGGGTACACGCCCAAGGCTCCTACTCCCTCTACGAACCAGGCACAGCTACCTCTGAAAGACAAGTAAGTGTGGGTGAGTAAGAAACTTACCCAAAAGCCCCCTGCCGACAAGTCTACCCCTCTGCATCACTCATGGAAGTACAGTCCACCTATAGGTGGGCTCTCTCCATAGTGAATCCATGGCTTTTAAGTTTGATTTTGGAATGTTCTCATAGATTTCAAGTCCCCTACTTCTCTATGCTTGTTCATGTCTAAGGTTCCTTGCAACCCGGTGAGGGCTCTACAGTTCCTAGAGGAATTTCAATCAATATGCAGGTCCTGGTACCAGTTCCTCTCAGAGGTTCATGGGATTTTATTCCAGTCTCTTCAGAGTTCCCAAAAAGTATGGTGGCTGTCATTCAGTCCTGGATCTAAAGTGTCTTAATCTCTTCAGATGACACTATTCAAGATGGCATCTGTATGCTTGTCATTGTTGTCATGTGCCCATGGGGAGTTTTTGGCTACCCTGGACATAAAGATGCATATCCAGTCATGCAGATCATTAGCATTTACTCCTTTTCAATTCGCCCCCTTCTCTTTCTGGTTTGGAGTCCACCGTGAAGTTCTTCACAAAGTCTAAGGTACCGTTGTCCAGCCAGATTTGTTCATTTGGGATCTCTTTTATTCATATGTGTCCATACTGGAGCAGCATGGCTTTGTAAACAGTCTCAACAAATCCTCTCTGGTACTGTCCTATATTCTAGTCTTTGGCATCAGGTTCAACACAGTTCAGGGAGGGTCTTTCTGCCAGAGGATAAGATCCAGGTTTTGTCATGGCAGGTGTCTCAGGCTTTAGATCACCTGTTGGAGGTGGATAAACATTAGAGTATATAGTCTCAGCCCTGGAGGATGTTCCATTACCCAGTTCCACACTTGGAATCTCTCAGGAATTGGAACAGACATTAGCATCATCCCTCCCTGGTAATGTCTCTCAGTGCAGACAAAGGTGGATCTTCGCTGGAGTCTTCAGATATCTCACATTACTTTGGGTAGACCATTTGCCATACTAGACTGGCCCACAGTGATGACAGATGCCAGCCTGAAGGGTTGGAGAGACTCATTCTGCTCCCAGAAAGCCCAAGGCCTTTGGTCCAATAGAGAGACTCTTCTTTTCATCAATATACTGGAACTTTGAGCAATTTGCTTAGTGCTTCAGCACTGTCCCCAGTCGCTGAGGGGTCTAATATTGTGGAACCAATTCAAAACTACAACAATGATGGCTTATGTAATCTGTCAAGGAGGAACCACAAGTGCGGATGTGTGGTCAGCTGAATCTCGCCTGGGCAGAAGCCATAGTTCTGGCTCTCTCAAACACTCAGATTCCAGGAGTGGACAACATGGTGACAGACTTTCAGCCATCAACATCTGGATCCCAGGAATGGGGAACTCAGCCATATAGCTTTCAATGTGATAGTTCAGGTATGGTGTCTTCCGGTTGTGGATCTAAAGTTGAGCCGAAAGGTTTCGTTATTTTGATCCAAAACCCTCTCTTTCTCTTGCAATGGGAATTCTATGGCAGTTTCCCCTAGCATGTGTTTTCTCCTTTCCGTCTGATTACCAGAGCGTTAACCCTTTGAGTGCCATAGGGGTACGCAACACATTGCTTTTTGTAATGCGCTGCGTACCCCTCTGGCACTCAAAGGGTTAAGGGCAGGATGGAGCAGGCACATGTAATCCTGATTAGTCTTTACTGGCCTTGCCAGGAGAGGTTCTCGTATGTAGACAACCTATCTCTTGCCAAGCTGTTTTATCTTCCTCTCCCCCTGAGCCTCTTTACACAAGGTCCAGAGGTGAAAAAGCTAACTTTGGCAGCTTGGTTCTTAAAGCTAGCATTCTGAGGAAGAAGGGGTTTTATGAATCTATCATTGCTAACCTTTATGAAGGCCCAGGGCATATTATAGGGTCTGGTCATTGTTTCCTAGTGGTGTAAAGACCAGGGGATCATGGCTGCATCCCTTTAGTCTTCTAGCTATTCTGGTTTTTCTTCAGACTGGGCTTTAGAAACTGTTTAGTCTTAGTTCTAAAAAGCTTGAGATTTCAGTATAATGTATGCTTTTTTGGGAGCTTGATGCCAGATGTGGAATGCTTTGTACAGGGGTGGGCCCATGGGCCCACCCTGTCTTTTGGGTTCCTACTGCCACCCTGTCTTTTGGGCTCCTACTGCTCCCTGGGACTTAATCCTGGTCCTTAGAGTGCTTCAGATTGAAACTTTTGGACTTTTAGCTTCTGTATCCATTTGTTGCTTGACTCTCAAAACAGCCTTCCTGCTTGTGATAATGTCTGTTCAGAGTCTTGCTGAATGACAGCCATTGTCTTGTAGACCCTTCTTTCTGATTTTACATGCAGATATCTTGGTTCTACAAGTTCCTTTTGGGTTTTCTCCAAAGGTGATTGCTGATTTTCAGCCAGATTTGTATAGGAGGACCTACAGGCTGTAGTGCTTGTGTAGGAGCCTTTCTTTCCTTTATGTCTCATAACGTTTTTGCATTTCATGATGGTTTGTCTCTGAGACTAGTTGCATTTTGAGGAGTTGTATATCTCTAAGATTCCTGTATCCCACAATGAAAATAATAGAAAATGGAATTGTGTGTGCTTTCCAATAATTTTTTTTATCTTAGTCTTTGTGTGGAATAGAGGACATCCCACCCAGAGAAAAACAAGCTGTTTGCTTTCCAGGCAGGGGTGTCTTTTAGGTTCTCTGGTATGACGACCAAATTCCTGAACTACTTCTACTTTTTTCTTTTAATATACCTTGCAACTAAGGCTGCTCGCAGGGGAAAAAGTATAGTTGGGAGGGAATCTTCACCTCCAGAGAACTCTGTATGCAAGTGCCCAAGGTGGATACTGTACCCTATGGTTCCTGTATTTCAGAACTAAGCAAAAAGGATTTATCAGCAAGTACACAAAAATACCCTTATTTTACTGTACAATGCAGTATATGATCATGTGAAAACATTATTGATGTAGCAATTATGACTTACAAGAGACTGGTAACATCTTTAATTAATTGGAACCAGTTATAGTTTAGAGACAGAAATTAGTAGCTCAGGATATGTCAGATGTTCAGTTCATTCTTCACGAGTATTACAAGGAAATGATCCAAGCCTGAACACAAACAGCCTTTTATAGTATCATCAAAATCCGAAACTAACAACTTGATAAATCTATAATGGCAGTTCACAGAAACACAATATCACCACATTAGTTTGCTTCTATGGTTCTTTTATTCAGATTCAATCACTTGAATACATTAATGGGATTTATATAATCTAGCAAGACATTAGACTGGTTTGGAAAGGAAGAGCCCAACAAAACAAAACCAGCTGTGCACTGAAACAAACATTTAACCAGTAAAGAGAGGTGTTTAATGCATTGCTTTGCTCTTCACTTTATACTGTAAAATTAATAAATGTTTAACACTTAAGTATGCATCTGCGCAGTTGGCCTAGTGGCCTAGCATTTGTGCATAGTGTTGGCCTAGTGTTTGGGCTGTCCTGATCATTGTCTTTAAAGCGTAACTACCATGTCACAAAATGTTTAGCTTAGCTAAGTCCCCTTCTGGCGACTAGCTGCTTAGTAGCGACTAGCTGCTTAGTTATTACCTGATTTAATAGATATATGCTTTATTCCCTAGCTGTCAGTAGCACAGAGTGTGGACGTCTTGCCAGAATGACGTCTGCGTGCCTGCGCTGTCAGGCTCAGCCGGAGCCAAATGGCTCCTAGCAACGCCTCCTAGACCTGGCTGGGACTAACAGCACAGGCGTATGGACTTCATTCAACTAAGCAGCTAGTCTCCAGAAAGGGACTTATTAAGCTAAACATTTTGTGACATTGTAGTTCTGCTTTAAGGCAACCACTAAACCCCATGTGACTTGTGGGAGTGAGTGGATGGGTGTTATAAAGGGGACTGAAGGAGCTCCATTTTTCTTGGCCTGCTGCTCACTCTCTGCAAGTCACTGAAGGTGAGTCCTAACATGAAGTTGTTTTTAAATGTGTTAAATGTTTTTAAAATATGCCCAATGCGTTATGTACAAGAAATCTCAGCTTATAAGAAATGCTTCGTCAGGGATGTTTTTAATTTTGATAGGCTGATTGTGTGAAGTTAGGTACTCACCTTATATTGGGGGGCCTTGACGTGGCAGGCGGGCTTAAACATACTTTGGCCAAACTATGCAACACAGACCCCAAATTTATTAAAGTGGTATACAATATGCTTTACACAGGGTTCACATTTGGATAGTTTATATGGAGGAGTGCAGATCTGTTTTGTTTTGGGTTTCTGTTTAGGCTTTGGCCTAGTTTTGCGGCGCTTGGAGAACTCCCACATTATTTTATTGTATTTATTAATTATTTTAAGATTCTTTCTGAGAGCCCTGGCTTGGCCAGGAGAGCTTCCTGGAGTGTTTGAGCCTTGTCTCCCTGACACTTTGTCCCTTGGGGGTTGTGTAGTAATGAAACCAGGTTTCACAGATTTCTTTTGACTGCCACAGTCCAACATGTGGACTGTGCAGAGAGTTCCCTCTTACATATCAGGTCCCGTAATGCAGTGGTGGTGGGCAACTCTTCTCCGGTGTAACTGTGAACTTTGTTAGGTCTTTTGTGGCCTCTTATCCTAGGTTAGGATACAACTGTTACTGTTTCCCTCAGTCCCGTGGGGACTGTGGGGCTGGGGACCATCAAGAACTACATTACCTTCCTTCCTTTGGGGATTTGAGAAGAAACAGGGGGTAATATTGTTATTCTTAGCAGGTTTCTGTTATTTATTTCTCTCTGAAGAATGTTTATTGCTTATTTCACGAGATTAGGTATGTGGATATGAGTATGTAGGTGTGTGTATGTATGTATATATATTATGTATATATACTAGAAATACTGACATGGCTTTGCCCATGTTGTTAATAAAATAAATACCCCCCCCCACAAAAAAAAATTCCCATGCAGTTGTATGCATGACTGAATAAACATACAATGTTATACCTGTCTGGTAGTAATAGGGTTAAAAAGTTAAGTGGATTTATGTATATGGCTATTTTCCCCTGACATCCAGTTAAATCCAGAACAGAGACAATATACATAATTGTTTAATTTTTATGGATTGTTGAATTTTCAGTGCTTAGCCCTTTCAACTCCAAAACTGTGTGCAACACATTGCAAACACTGAGTTACATAACTTTCCATATTGACCGTGAGTGTGTGTCTGCGTGAGTAAGCATGAGGGCATATGTGATAGCGTGCAAGTGCATATGTGTGTGTGATCATGTGTGAATGTATGTGAGTTTTGTGTGTAGCACGTGTTTTAAATGTAGTCTATAGCTTTTTGTGTATTGTGTTTTTCACTTAGCATTTTGCGTTTTTTGCAGTGTATAGTATTTTGCGTTTAACATTTTGCGTTTCTTACTGTGTATGGCGTTATGTGTATTATAGTTTGCGCCTAACATTTTGTGCATAGCGTATAGCATTTTGCATATTGTGTTTTGCTTATAGCATTTTGCATATATAGTTTTGTGTATAGCATATAGCATTTTGAATATACCTTACTGAGTATATAATTTTGCATATAGCATTTAGCAAATACAGTATTTTGCATTTAGCATTTTGAGTATAGCGTTTTGCGTTTAGCATCTTGTGTATTGCATGAAACATTTTGTGCAAAACATTTTGCGTACAGCGTTTTGCTCATGGCAAATAGCATTTTGTGTATGGTTTTGGATATTATGTACAATCTATAGCATTTTGCATACTGTATTCTGTGTATAGTAGTTTTTGTATATAGCGGTTTGCGTATTGCTAGGTGCATATAGCGTTTTATGTATATAATTCTGCATATAGCGGTTTGCATACGGTATATTGCCCATAGCATTTTGCATATATAGCTTTGTGCATAGATGTTTTGGATGTTGTGTATAGCATTTAGCATATAGCAAGATGCGTTTTGCATACATCGTAAAGAGTTTAGCTCCTAACTTACAACATGTTGCGTACAGCATTTTGCTTATTGCTTTTTTGTGTATAGAGTCTTGCCTATTGTGTTTTGCTAATAGAATATTGCATATAGCATCTTGCGTTTTGCATATAGCAGTTTCCTTATAGTGGTTTGCATATAGCGCTATGCATATATCATATACCGTATTGAGTATCGTGTTTTGCACATAGCGTTTTGCGTATTGTGTGTATTGTGCATATTGTGGGTGGGTTGTTGTGTGTTTTGTGTACATTATGTGTGCATTTGTGTATATTGTGTCTGTGTTTATTGCATGTATTTCATCTGTTGCGTGTATTGTATGTATTATGTTTGTGTGTATATGTGTATTGCTTGTGTGCATATTGTGCTTGGGTGTATACGTATTATATGTGTGTTACATGTGTTGTGCGTGAATGTGTACTGTATGTGTGTTGTGCCTGTGTGTGTGTATTGTGTGTGTTTTGTGTGTGCGTGTGTACTGTTGTGCGTGTGTGTGTATTGCATGTGTGTGTTGTGTGTGTGCTTGTTGTGTGTGTTGTGCTTGTGTGTGTTGTACATGTGTGTATTATGTGTGTGTTTTGTGGGTTTGTACTACGTGTGTGTATTGCGTGCATGTATTGCACGTATGTTTTCATCAGAGAGTTCTCCACCTCTACAGTGAGTAACCTACCACTGAGCCATCTGCTAGCACAGCCAGTCAGCCTGTCCACTCAATGCATATTTATGGAACTCAGGCAACATTTCTTGTCTCTTATGATGGGCACAACTGCATGGATAAATAAGAATACCGCTCCATAAATATAAAAAAGCACTAATATATTGCATGTACTAGAAACATTGCAAAGCAATATGTTACACATGCCTCTGGTTAATAAAGGGTTAATGATCACCATCAAAGTACTGGGCCTAGAAGCACTAAATGTCGATGTGGTGTTGGTGTGATATTGTCAATGTGTTTGAATCACACCGACAATTCGATCTGCACTCACATCGACATATTTACAAAAATTGTCGGATGGAAAGGGAGGGTTGGAGGTCCCTATTAGCATACAGGATTTTCGAAGTGCTGTTGGTGTGGAGAGGATCTCCTCCCCTCACAATCCTGAACAGCATTCTCTGTGCTTCCCTACCCAGCCAGTATGGGAATACAGAAAAGGCTTTCAGCACCATGGACAGCATTGAATGCCATAGGGATGCGCATTGCTCACCACTGTGGCATTCAAAGGGTTACAATAAACAGAAATAGTACACCAAGCACTACACAATGTCCCCCCCCCCCCTCGGCATCACCCTTCTTAGTATGTTGACATATATTGCATATATTTGACATACTAACTCCATCGGACATTCACCTCAGGAACTGACATTTAGTAGACGAACCTGTGTTGTATTTGACACGTAACCCTTTGAGTACCAGAGAGGTAGGAAAGCATTGCTTAGCGTGTGTTTCCTACCCCTCTGGTACCCAAAGGGTTAATAGGCAAGTTATGGACTGCATACCTTGCCCGTATATATGTGTGTGTGTGTGTGTGTGTTAACTATTTTTGTTTTAAATGTGTATAACTTTAAGAATATGACATTAGACCTCAAGGGGGGTGTCACTACCCCTCATGACACCCCCCCCTAACATGAGGCCGACAATTGCCCGTTAATTACATTAAGCGCATATAAGCTATGTGAAACATAGCTTATATCACTTTTATGCTGATAGTAAAAGATCAGACATCAAAGGGGGCGCCAAGACCCTCCTGATAGCCCCCCTTCCATAGATCATCTATCCAAAAGGATCATCCAAAAGGATAGATGATCCATGGGGCGACCCCAAAGGCATTTACTGCCTTATGGATGCTGCCGGCTTTAAGGCCGACTGCAGGATCAAGCTCGGAATTAATGAATTAACCCAGTCACTAGGTTCATTCAAGGTAAACAGAGCGCTGCGCTCCCATCATTGAATCAGTCACCGGGGTCAAAACGGGTAACTGATTCAATGATCAGAGCAGAGGGCTGCTTTTTAAGAATGAACCCGGTGACAGGGTTCATTCATTGAAGGCAGCTCTTAGAGTAGATGCGGCTTTTGCATCTACTGTAAGAGCTTCCTTCATTGGGAAGGTGTGCACAACTGATCAGCTGAGGCCTGATTCTTATAGGCCCAAGAGGCCCCAATAGATCTAGTAGAATGAGCAGTGACACGACATGGAACAGGCTTCTTCCTAACTTCATAAGCCTTGAGAATAGTAGACTTAATCCAGGAGGCTATGGTAACCTTGGAAGCCGGTTTACCTGCCCTAGGGCCCTCAGGAATGACAAAGAATGCGTCAGACTGATGAATAGACTCAGTGCGGTGCACATAGAACTTAAGGCAGTGCACCACATCCAACAAGTGAAGATCCCTTTCCTTGTCAGAAGGAGGGTCAGCACAGAAGGAGGGCACAACAATCTTCTGATTGATGTGGAACTCTGAGACCACCTTTGGGAGAAATTTCTGAGAAGTGCAAAGAACCACTTTGTCCTTGTGAAAAACCAAAAAGGGTGGGTGAAAAACCAAAAAGTCGTGCAACTCAGCGACTCTGCAAACAGACACTATCACTAGGAGAAAGGCCATCTTCCAAGTCAGCAGGCAGAGAGGAATAGTAGCCAAAGACTCAAAGGCAGGGAGCTGAAGGACTCCCAAAACCAAATTAAGATCCCACTGAGGAGCGGGGTTCTTAAAGGCAGGACGAGAGTGAGCCATGCCCTGAAAGAAAACCTTAACATCAGGAAGAATGGCAATGCGTCTCTGAAAGAAAACAGAGAGCACAGAAGTTTGAACCTTTAAGGAACTCAGACTGAGCCCCTTGTCAACTCCGTCCTGTAAAAAAGACAGGACTGTAGGAAGGTCAAAGTCCTGGGAGGGAAGATCCTTATCAGCACGCCAAGAAAGAAAGTTAGACCAGACTTTGTGGTATGCCTTAGAGGATACAGGTTTCCGTGCAGTAAGCATAGTGGCCACTACGCCTGAAGAGAAACCCTTCCTCATCAATATTGAGGATTCAACCGCCATGCCGTCAAACCCAGACGGTCTACATCCTCCTTCCACAGATAGCCCTGTAGAAGAAGGTCCAGCATGCAAAGAAGCCAAAAGGGCTCAGCCACCGCGAGATCCAGGAGCTCTGAAACCACCCTGGCGAGGCCAATACGGAGTGATCAGAATAACTGGAGATCCCTCCAGACATATTTTCCTCAACACCCTGTGAAGCATGGGGATGGGAGGAAAAATGTACGCCAGGGGAAAGAGCCATGGAATCAACATGATGTCCACTGTCAGAGCAAGAGGGTCCCTCCAGCAAGAGCAGAACACTGCAACCTTCAGATTGTGCCTTGTCGCCATGAGGTCGACACAAGGAAGTCCCCATTTCCAGACAATGAGATTGCACTTCTCGATGCAGTTCCCACTCACCGCTGTCCACTGTGTGATGACTTAAGATGTCTGCTAGAACATTGTCTATGCCAGGAATATGAACAGTGGAAATGGCAGGAACATGTTCCTCCGCCCAAGACAAAATATCTTTGACCTCCAACCAAGCTGCGAGACTTCTTGTTCTGCTCTGCTTGTTGATGTAAGTCACGGCTGTGACGTTGTTGGACTGCACTCAACAGGGCATCCTTCCAGCTGGAGTGTCCAGTACTGGAGAGCATGAAATATCGCTCAAAGCTCCAGAATGTGGATGGGAAGGAGATACGCCTTCACAGACCACCGACCCTGGGCGTTCAGGTGACCAAGGACCACTCCCCAGCCCGAGAGGCTGGCATACGTTGTCATCTTTGTCCAGAAGGATACCACAAAGGACCTGCCCTTCTGGAGACTGGACAGGTCGAGCCACCATGACAGACTCATCTCCACATGAAGAGGTAGAGAAACCGACATCTTCAGGAGATCCATCTTGCCCTTGCATACCTGGATCATGAACCTCTGAAGTTCACTCGTGTGAGCCATTGCAAACGGAACTGCCTTCATGGTGGAGATGAATTTCCTCACTAGAGAGGTTAACTTCTTTGCCAAGACTGGATCGCAATCCAGGACTGCAGACACCTTGTGGGGCGTATGGTGAGCCACTTCATCTGTGATAAACATCATGCCCTTCAGGGTGTCAAAGAGAAGACCCAGAAAAAACAGTTGTTGAGATGGAATTAAATCCGATTTGTCCATGTTCAGAATCCACCTTGATGGGTGAGAGCATGAATACAGTCTTGGACCTGCTGATGAAGGAGTTCCAGTGAGGGGGCCTTCAAAAGCAAGTCGTTCATTGACTCTGATGCCATGCCTGTGCAGGACGGAAAATAACACACCCAGAATACGATTGAAAACCTGGGGGCCATAGTCAGACCAAAGGGAAGAGCAGAAAACTGGAAGTGCCCTTGGTCGCAAGCAAACCTGAGGTACTGTCAGCCTTCCGGATGGATGGCTATATGCAAATAGGCATCCTGAAGGTCCAGAGAAGTGAGAAATCGCCGCAATCACTGTCTGTAGAGACTCCTGGCGATAGTGAGTTTTGACCACAAAGGAATTGAGATCCTTGAGGTCTAAGATCGGACGGCAGCTGTCATCCTTCTTGGAAACCACAAATAGGTTGTAATAGAAACCCAATTCCTTTTCCAGCTCGGGAACTCGTTCCAGGTCCTCCTTGTCTATAAGGCTCTGAATGGCCCCGTTGAAAAGATGGCACTTTTCTACTCCCTGAGAAGTGTGCGAAGGAAAGAACCTGAAAAGAGGAAGAGAGGTGAAGGGGATCCTGTACCCCTCTGAGATGACCTGTAAAACCCACTGATCCACAACGGTGTATGTCCAGACACTGAGGAAATGCCACAGATGGCTACTCACTGGTGTGTGAGGTCCAGGGTTCTTGTTACGGTTTTCTGACACTCAGACAAGGTATAAGTA
Source organism: Rhinophrynus dorsalis (assembly GCA_037306005.1). NCBI lineage: Eukaryota > Metazoa > Chordata > Amphibia > Anura > Rhinophrynidae > Rhinophrynus > Rhinophrynus dorsalis. The sequence goes on along the minus strand of CM074724.1, from coordinate 265,854,196 downwards.
AAAACACGGTTTATTTGAACTGAAAATCAGGAATAGCGCCCCTGGGGGCCTGGTCAGGCATAGACAGACTAGTATAAAGCAGTAATAGACAAAATTATGGAATAATACTGTATAACAGGATAGACAAGGGTTAAGGAATAACCCACTGATCAGTCACAATGATGGTAGGCTGACAACGCCCAGCTGAACCAATAAGTCTCTGGAAGAATACACGATCAGTAGTAGGCTTGCTCAAATCACTCTCATTTAGCTGTTACAAAAGGACGCCCAAGGAGACTGCATAAGCAACCAGAGCTGAGTAAAACTCCAGGAGGAGTGAAAGGAAGAGCCGCTAGCAGAACTGGTAAACGGAACCGGTCAAGCCCTTGAACGTAAAGGAGTACTGTTGTGAGCCAAAGGAGATCAGAGCCAGGTCACCCACTAGGTGCCAACAGGAGTAACACTATGCCAGCCACCGCGAGCCTCGCACAGGAATGCGATGAATGAGACTACACACGAGCAATGACTAGCGCCCAGACACCCTTCCGGTGCCGTATCAGTACCATACAGCGAGAGCAAACGGAGGCCACTGCACCGGGAGGTGCATGCACGGTAAACCACGTACCGGAACTGAACTGCTCTGCTAAAGCCACGGACAGACTAGGTACAAAGCGCAGCTCGGACAGTGTAAGCGGCTCTGATAGTATGATAAAGCTTGGCAAGTGTATTCGGCTCTACAATGGAGGCAACACACACAGTAACTGGATCGGGCAGGTACGGCCACAGAGGGGCAGCTCAGCTAGCATACAACAGCTCGGTAAACTAAGGCCACGGTGTAGCGCCAATGAGAGTGAATGAACGGAGCCCCACTACTACAGTTCAGAATGTCGCCGTCGGGCGACCTGGAACACAGGAACTCAGGAACTGATGAGCAACCGACAGCGATGACCGGAACCAGGAATTTCTCGATCAGGAACGTCAGCCTCAGCCAAGTCGGTAACGGAGCAGGAACGTCAGCCACAGCCAGGTCGGTAACGGAGCAGGAACGTCAGCCACAGCCAGGTTGGTAACGGTGCAGGAACGTCAGCCACAGCCAGGTCGGTAACGGAGCAGGAACGTCAGCCACAGCCAGGTCGGTAACGGAGCAGGAAGTCAGACAGCGCAGGAATCCAATCAGAGAGCAGGAACAGAGAATGGTCAGACGAGCCGGATCGGTACACAGGAACACAGTAACTCAGCAAGAAGCTCAACTTCAGGAACACCACGAAAGGGCATCAGACAGCTGTCACAGGCCCAGTATAAAAAGGAACATCCTGGGCGGGCCAAACAATCTGCACCAATGCACAGGTATCATCAGTGTGACTGACAGGGAATCACGGGCACCGTGATAGTTCTGCAAGTCATGCCAAAGAAGGTTTGGAACTCTTGGGCTTGTTGGAGAACTGCTTGGGCCTCCACTGCTGTTTGGGCTTGGAGGAGGAATGCGTAGCCTGGGGAACCACCTGGTTCGTGGCACGTGCCTCAGCCTGAAAGGGACGAAAAAGCCGATTCTGTCGAACCAGATACGTCATCTTGGAGAATAAGGGCAAGAGGATGCTCTTGCTCCCAGTGGCCTCACTGATGAGGTTGTTAAGCTCTGTATCAAATAAGGATGTTCCCAAAAACGGGCACTGAAAGTAAGGACTTCTTAGAGATGGTATGAGCAGACCAAATCTTAAGCCAGTGAGCTTGTCTGGAAAACACAAACAAAGATTGCCAAATCAAAGATAGCTGCAAAAACATAATGCTGAGCTTCAGAAATGTTGGCCAAAAGCCACAACAAGTCAGCAGTGGGAGCACCCTGACATACTGCTACAGTAAGCTGTTCCGTCCAGACAGCAATGGCCCTGTTCACCCAAGCAGCAGTGAAGGAGGGATGTAGGGATGTGCCTGAAGTAGCAAATATGGCCTTTAGAAAAGCCTCAAGCTTCCTATCATTCCAGTCCTTAAGAACAGAAGTGTCTGCCACAGGCAGAGCTGTGGATTTAGAAAGTCTAGAAACAGTGGCATCCACCTTAAGAGGATGAGCCCACTGAGCCAGATCTGCTTCAGAGAAGGGATAAAGCTTAGCAAACTTCCTGGACAAAGTAGATTTATTGTCAGAGTTTTTCCACTCATCAAGCACCAGCTGATCAAGGGTGGGATTAGGTATGTGAAACACATCAGAAGGGTCCTTAGGAACCTCAGAGACTAGAGGAATGTTCAGAGTATTGAGGACTGCCCTGATCAGGCCCTCAGCTGAGGGTTCAGGGTTAGCCTCAAAGAGGTCACTAAAGAATTGGGAGGAAACATCCTCAGAATATTCACCCTCATCTGAGTCCACCAATAATTCCTCCTCAGAGGAATCTGACACATCAGGTACACCTTGCAGTTTGGGCACTGAGGACCTGAATGAAGTAGGGGCTGCCAAGTCTGGAAGACTCCCTGCAATTGTGTGGGAAGTAGTTGTAAGGTAGACCTTAACTCTTTAGTGGCTCTAGTGCATGGCTGGAGGTCCCTGGTGGAGAGGCAGGGGCAGCAGCGCATAAAGGGCATAAATGACCTGAGTATTCTCTAGGAAGCCCTGCTTGAAATGAGGAGCAATTTGCAATGGGGGGTCACAGACACCCCAGTATCCTTAGTCTTAAGCCTAGCCCCAAGTCCCAACGGGTCTGACATCCCAACAGGGTATAAACCTCTGAAAAGTATTAGGTAAAGCCCAAATACAGTGTCTTAGTTTAATATTTCACCCCAGAAATGCCAACTATACACTTAACTGGCAGGCAAAGGGTTAATGTACTGAGGAGAGAAGGAGAGTCCAAGCCCTGCATAGGATACTCATGAAGGGAAAGGAGAAAATGGTGTCCACGACGACAGCCAATCAGAAATGAGCAAGCAAAACTGGCACTCATGGCAAATGTAGTTTCCCTTCAAGTACCAAAACAAATAAAGTGCCTGAAGCCCCAAAAAGACTCAGAATGTTAACTGGATGACAAGACAAGGGTAGACAAACAGAATGAGCCATCTCAGAAGTCGCTACGTTGAGTGGTTGCAGAGATATGTCCCAAAGTGTAAAATCCCATTGAGGTGAATGGAGCATGGCGTCTATACTGCGAGTGCGGCAGTCATGCGCAGTATAGACTGCCCGCGCCGCGGCTGATACAGAGCTGGTACCTCCGAAGGAGCGTCCCGCTCTGTATCAGCCGAGGCGGGGGCAGTCTCCACTGCGTGTGACTGCCCCGCGACCGGCTGCCAGAGGCACTGTGGCCCGTGTAACGGGCTGTTCAGCTAGTGCAAAATAAGCAAAATGATTCTAAAAGTAGAAAAACACATAAGAATCACCAGAATAAGAGTAAATAACACTGAACTCAGTAGGGAAAGTAATAAACTCCATACAAATACTCAAAATGGCACATAAATGTTAAATTTATCACAGAAACGCCAGTTCTCCAAACCCCAAAGGACATACATATAAAGCTAATGAGTGTGGGAGTATGTATTAGGAACTCCGAAGTAGACCCCTGTGTGGAGGGGAAGCGTGGGACAAGTGGACCTCAGCAGTCAAAGGGTTGTTCAACTTTTTAGCAGGTCTTCTCTCTTCAGATTACCATTTTGTGAAGAAGAAGCCTCAGTGGGCTTCTCCTAGGGAAAAAACATGCTACACAAGATTTTCCCATCAGGGCTGGAAGGTCCACAGCAGCACCTGGGAACTGAGCACTCCACCCACTGGGACGTCAGTAATGGTTATCGGCCTAATGGTTGGTATTCCATATCTAACAGAAATCAATAAATATAACTAAAAACTATAGCAGAACTGTTCTCATGCCTTGCTTGATCAAGGAACAAATCTTACTGGGTGGGGATTGGCTGGGAACCAGCTAAGGAGAGAGGAAGGCTCCAACCTGCTCTTCTTTTCAAAAATTGTTCCTGTCTATTTAAAGGGGCTGTCGCTTTCCCAACATTACCTGTAACCTATATTGGACGACAGAGAAACTTGCCGGAAGCTGCTTAACACAACCCCCTGCCTGGTTTGCACAGGAACATTTTTATGTGTGGGGGTGGTGTGTGTTAGTATAGTGCAAATGAGAACCAAAAGGATAAGAGGGACTCATCCCCAAGACTTTGGGGGAGGGGTTATCCCCCAGAGTTGCAAAAACCAGTCAGAACAATGCATAAAGATAAATGTACATGCTCAAATAACTCCCAGGAAGACTTTTGATCACTATCCCCAAGCTAAATTAATTATGATAGTCATGGCTGTCCTGGAGATAGACACTATATTTGGCTCTGAGGACTATTTGCACATTCACATTTTTCACTGTGCCTTTACTCATAGTAACATAGTTGATGAGGCTGAAAGAAGACAATCGTACATATGCCTATGCCTGTTGATCCAGAGGAAGCAAAAAAAAAAGAAAACAACTGAAGCCATTTCCATTTTAGCCCCAAGTGGGTAAAAAATTCCTTCCTGACTCCAAATGGCAGTCAGATAGTTCCCTGGATCATCAACCTATCTGAACTGAAGCCTTCTGTCATAATTCTCAATATTGTTCTGTGCTAGATATGCTAGATAAGTATACATTTCTTTTTCTGAAAGCAGTTACAAGCACAGTACCATAGCTTTAGCCCTTACTGTAAAAAAAACCTGCCTTTGTTTTAGTCAAAAGCACCTTTCCTCTAGTATTAATGGATGACCGCTCATCCTTAGCTCAGCTCTTTGCTAAATAATTCATTGGCTAATTCTTTGTATTGACCTTGAATATAGTTGTAAATGGTAATCATACCACCCCTTAGGCATCTCTTCTCTAATGAAAACAAATGCAGTTTGGAAGTATGGGGGTATAGGCAGAAGATCCTAGACCACAAACACTTCATTCCTTCATCAGCTCAACTTACAAAATTACTGAAGCAATAACAGTATTATGTATTCAAAAGCAACATCAACAAAAGAAATGCACTTGTTTGCCTCTTCAGTAATCAATTTTTCTCCTTGGTCCTAAGTACTAAATCTTGGTTTTAAGACAAATTTAGTACCAAATACTGTGCCAAATGTACAACCAATGGATAACCAAAAAGGTGCATTTTATAACAGCTCCCACAAAGAACCAAGTCAATGTGAACATCATTTGCAGGAAAGATTTGCACTTAACAGCCATTTGCAGTGTTAAAATAAGCAATTGGAAAGTAAATTCAGAGGGGGGTGAAATGCATTAAAAAATAGTGGAATCATTCAGAGTCAATCCGGCTGCAGTAATGGAAACACATTTTCAAGGATTCACATTGATTTAAATGTGGCGTTTTCTCAAATGCTAGAATGGTCTCATACACATTGCAAAGCAATGACTTTAAGCCCACTATCATTCAAGGGGTTAAAACCAAAAGGACATTTATTTGTTCACTATCTGAAGACTATGGAGTCATTTGTAGATAAAACCCAAGTTATCAGCTGTAATTGAAATGTAGGACGTATATGACAATATGGAATTGAAGAGTGTTGTGTAAGTCACTGATTTCATTTGACAAATTGATTTTGACATCTCTTTGTGAGTAGACACCCTGAAGCCAGAAACACAAGAATCTGACATTTTTATGAAGAATTATTTAATCACACATCAGAAAAAATGTTCAACACATTTCATAAATGAAATTACATTAGCACTGTAGGGTGTGCCTAAAGCATTCAACGTACATAAACCATAGTAGTCTTAAATTGCTACCATTGGTTAAACAAGTGATTCTGAGTTTATTTTCTTTCCTTTTATGAGATTCTCTTCCACAGTATTCCACTATGGGTGTGAGCTTATTGTTGTTAGTTTCCAATGATTTTATTGATGTCAAGGATTCTAGCAGTGACTTACTTTACTGGTAGGCGCAAAGCAAAAGATTGGCAATTATGGAGTAAACAAACTCAACGACAGAAGGGAAATAAACATTCCCCTTTGATTAAATGATGATTTTAAACACTTAAATGCTACAACAGTCTCCCACACATTGAAAAGCAATATGTTGGAGACCTTCTCTAGCATTCAAGAGGTTGAAAGCCCCATTTAAACCTTTGGGTGCCAACCTCATGATTTTTATGAGGTTAGAAAAGTGGGCTTGTGAGCCAATATGAGGAAATTATGAGGTTGTGTTTACAAGACCTTTTGTGCAGAGAGAACCTTCAAACTGGCCATGCATGTAAGGATGGGATTGCTCCGGTTGGAGAGACCAAGAGCATTTTACCTACACATAGTGTGGGATCCATGGATCCAGAACTATAAACAGAACAAAATATTCAACCATTTTGGGGGGGGGGGCAACCAGGACCCTCCTGATACCCCTTTGTTTTGATAGCATATCTGATCAATATTGATAGGTGAGCAATACTGGCAAATCTGGAAGGCACTCATAGGGGGTTATGCTCTAAGGAGTAAAAATAGGTGATAAAGTGGAGAGGACTTCTTCAGTGATATCACTTCTCCAGTTCCTATGTTATTCTATGGAGCATATGCACTAAGATCTCTCCCTCCTGAAAAATATTAGTGCTTTATTCCCATAGAATAACATAGGAACTGGAGAAGTGATATCAATGGAAAAGTAATCACCACTTTTTCACCTCTTTATAATGCCTTAGCGCATAACCCCCGTTGAATTTCTCCCCTGCTGCCTTAACACAACATTGGCTAAACTCTAGAGTTGAGCTGCATGACTTTGAAGGCCCACTTCCATCATCATTATGCATATGGACCTTCAAGATCCTCCCACTCCATTAATAGCTTATAGCAGTTGGATGGATGATCAATTTTTTTATTATTATTATTTAGACATCATTGGTGGGTGGGGGGATTAGTTGTAATTGCATGCACTACCCTACGGGTAGAAAGGCAAGTGACCCCCAATATAATACAGCTGTGTTTTTTGTTGTTACAACCATTTATGTACACACAAGTAATTTTATTTGGCATAAATTTGTGCTGCTTGAACTCCCTACAGTATTTCAACTCAATGGGGTGTCAGTTTTCCCTTAGCACCAACTTCTGGAAATATTTGCACGTATTAGGCAGGGGTAAAAAGGCAAGTGATCTTTTATTCAAAACAGTGGGATGTCTAATTTCAAAAACGGCATACATTGCATACCTTTTCTTCATATTTGTAATGGTTATGACCATTTTTGTGCAAGCAGCCAGTTCATCACATTTTAGTGCATAACCCCAGTAGTGTCCTATAAACTCTTGGAGAGTGGAAACATGTATAATTAGCAGTCTGTAGATTGTCAACATGAGGAGCAGCTGTAATATGTTTGTAAGAAAAACAAACAAACCCTTAACCTAAAATATAAAAAAAGGAAGCTACTTAGTGTAGAAGATCTGAGACTGTCATCTCTATTTTGTTCATGATCATCACCTAATATATTTCATTTACTATAGCATCTCCATCTGTCAGGGATAATGTGGGTTACTGGGTTATAGAGGGCTAAAAACATCTGGATGGACTGTTAATAGATGCAGGCTACCATGTAGAAATCAAAATTATTCAGAATGAAAGCTGGGTCCCAGCTTGAAGCTTCAAGGACAGTGTGCTCTATTTGCCTATATATTTATATATCTTATAATTATAAAATGGCAACGTGCTTTGAAATGCATAGTGTTTTTAGGCTATATATATTACTACTAGTTGAAGAGCCCGTTACACGGGCCACAGTGCCACTGCCAGCCAGTCGAGGCCGATACAGAGCTGGATGCTCCTTCTGAGCTCCAGCTCTGTATTGCCTCATCACTGTCAGCCTCTACTGCACATGATTGCATCGTTACACATGTTTTAGCGAATTATTATATAGGATTGTTGGTTTTTAATAATTTTATAGTATATTTTCATCTGAGTGGATCCAGTATATTTTTCATCTTTGGACATTCTACTACGGGAGGTGTTTCTCTGTAGCAGGGAGGATTTTATACCCTGCTTGCCACATACTGGTTTTGTTACATACAGACTGTTATCCCTGCGGCTATGTGAGTATTCACCTGCAACATTTATATTACTATTGCTATGTTTGTGGTTTGCACCCCTTCTGGTTGTTGTTTGTTGTTTCATTTTTTGAAGGAGTCAGAGGACATCTTCATTGTGTGGAGGGAGTGGGGGCAGTCTGAAATCCCCCATCTGTCCGTTTGGTGGAAGTTATATACAACTAAGATAGTACACTAGGCGCACCTCCTTCTTTCCTTTTTTTTCAATTATAAAATGTTGCACATCTTCTGTATCTACTAAAATATTACATGATATCTTTTGATACATCACCATTATTGCCTCATAATCATATTAAAATATTAAAAGAAAAATATCCAAGCTTGAGTCCAGGTATGAGTGGCACCAAAAAGGGTTGGAGATATATGCATAATAACCTTGATAATTAAGCTATGTTACAGTAGCTAATTTGATAAAAATTGATTATGAATGTAATGGAGAACAGCAATTTATTTTGATTAGTTAATATATTTTATTGTATATTTGGTATAATTAAGTGTTATATGGCCATTTATATAATAGGAGAATCCACGCTACCATCATGAAAGCACCATATTCATTATTATAACAATACATAATTATCTGGGATGCTTTTAGGTACTATTTAAAGGAATTAAAGCCCCAGGTCTCATGCTTAAAGCAGGACATAATTTTTCAGGTGACAGATCTTAGTGCATGGGCTCCATAGAATAACAGGATTTGGAGAAGTGATATCACTGGAGTAGTCATCTACACTTTATAACTCCTTAGTTCATATCCCATCTTGTAACCTTCCAAAAACTGAGGTCAAAGAAGGACACTCTGAAAAGATATATAATAAAATGTCTGTTATAAAAAAAACAGCATTTGTCCATTGCTTGTTTTAAAAACAAGTTACTTTAATAAACATGTTCCAGGATCGCCCTCTTCTCTGCCTGGATCTCAGCTGGTGGACAAGCAATCAAAGCATGTAGACATTATGAATTCCTATAGAATCCTTGAAGAAGAAAACTCTGTTTATGAAAGCTATGTGTATTATTAAGATCTATTAACCCCTTGAGGACCAAAGGGGTGTGCACTTTATCCCTCTGTTCCTCAACAGAATAAATTGGTCCATTAAAAAATATCACCAAGTACCACAGTTTCCCTCTCTTTAGGACTAATCAAGCTATCAACAACTTAACAAAAACACCAGAATCAATTTTACTCTAAAGGTTAAAGGGATAGTAATGTTTCAAAATAAATGCAGTTCCAATCATTCTTTATAGTTTTTTGGCCATGCAGAGCATTATTATGATTCTCTACGATGTGTTGTTTCAGAGTAATTGAATGATAAAATGTTCCCCTCTGGCCCCTTTTACCTATGTAAAGCTGCACAGCAAGACTGTCCGGATGGATCGCAGCAAGGGAAAATCTTCTGTTAGCATAAGGAAAAACTGTCCTCCTCCTTCAAGGGGGGCAGATTTTTCCTTAAGTCCCTCACTGAAAGGTGTCCGGTCAAGTGACCAGATTCCACATCTGAGGGGAAGCGGCTTACAATAGGTAAAAGGGGGCAGGAAGGGGACACTTTATAATTCAATTTCTCTGGAAGTACACATTGTAGAGAATGATAATACCGCTCTACATGGCCCAAAAACTATAAAGAATAATTGGAGCTGCATTTATTTTGAAACATTACTATCCCTTTAATTAACATTTCAGGTTGGATTATCTTTACACTATATCTGACTCTGTCAGAGTGCATGTCTCCAAAATTGCTATGTTATATCAAATGTACTCTAATAAGTAAACATTCCTCTTTTGTATTTAAGGTCATGACTCACTAAATCTGACTATGTTAAATAACTAAAGTCCAAAACCAGCTAATGTGATTATATACATAACATACACATTACCAAGTATGCCTGAATCTACTAAGAAAAAAACATTTTTCATTATTATAGCTTACTTATTGAAACACTAAAAGCTTCTTATTTTCCAGGAGGAATATATGTGGAATAGGAGAAATGTTTCTTCTTTCCACTGCAGTTCCAGCAGGAAGGAAAAGCTGCTGTCTGTGCTGAAAGATGAAGCTCATTGATTTCAGTGCACTTCATCTTCCAACATGCACGCTTACACATATCACCATCATATACACATGCTCATATATACATGACCTCACAAGTATATATCACACATTCAGCCACAGTGAAAACTTAGTTACCATTTTCCCTGAGGAGATTCCCAAGTGAAGGCAAACCAGGTGGAAAATGCAAAATCACATTGGGGTGAATGTACAAAACCAATTCTATACTGAATCAAGTACAGCCTAAAGTCAGTTTACTTAGCTTCATATGTCAGATTTTCTTCCCCTTAATGCCACTTGTACCATGGGGGTAGATGGGACAGTCTGTTGCCTTTTTGAAGATGTTCTTTTCTCTATGGCTTGATTAAATTTATGTAAATAAACAAAGATGAATTTGTGTAACTTTATGCCCTTCCCAGTATATGCTATAGGGCACTCATGCCATGACCATGGGAGCAGATATAACAATTGCTAGCGGGACCTCAGGACGCAGATTCTGCCAACTGTACATGATAATCTTAACAGTTATGACTTAACCCTTAAAACTAAGACGCATGTGCAGTGCATTGCTTTTGGTAACCCTTTAAGGACCCAGGACGTGTCAGGTCCATCATTGGTAAACTTGCATTAAGAACCAATGAGGGTCCTGGCATGTCATGGATTTCAGGGGTCTGCAAACCTCTTGGGGACCCCTGATTCCATACCGTAAAAAAAAAAAAACCTTAGTGGTCCTTAACTGCCGCCTGTGTAGCTGATTGTTAAGGGGATAAAAAACAGTCAACAACTGCCTCCATGGACATCACATCCAGGACTGATTAAGTTATCTCTTGAACAAAAACAAAATGCATAGTGTCCATTAGGATTTACACACACAACAATAAAAACTGTGAAAAATCTTGGCATGCAGAAACTTGTGGTAAGGATTTTCATGGATGATAAAAAAATGTGTTTTTTCTCCAAATGTTTTCCAGAAACAGAGATTGATAACCATCCCGACAATAACCTAAAACTCAGCTGTCCTTTCAGCCTGATATCCAAGGGGTTAAAGAATAATATAATTTGTGATCTAGATTGTTTATACTGAAGAAATCAAAATTGGAAAAAAATATATCAAACACAGATGCAAGCAGATTCTGCATTTTCTTGTGCCACAGATTAATGACAATTAAAAAAAATTATGTAGGATGCTTAACTGAGCCCCAGGGAAGCGTTCAACCGATTGCAAAACAGTATACTGAAAAACACTATGGCATTCACAAAGGTAAAGTCTCTAATGATGTACAGTATCGTCCTAAATGGCATCTATTTTTCAAACAAATTAACTCATTGAATTCCATAGGGGTGTGCAATGCATTGATGTGCAGTGTGCTGCACACCCTTCTGGAAGTATAAGGGTTAACACAGTAACAAAAATTGCCATTATCAAGAGACAATAAATATCACTCTCCTTTTACCCTGTACTAAATATTATTATTACTAATGAGGTTTTGTATAGGCAAAGCAATGCAAAAAATACTGTACTACACCATTTTATCAGTGCTTATATACAATATGCACACTATAAACACAATATATACAATATTGCTGCTTCATGCAGTTACGCAATCTATATAAATAATGTTTAGCTTACCTGGTATATTCTGAATAACAGATAATATAAAATCCATGGCAGGTTTTTAAAACAATCTTAACTGCAGAGTATGTTATACTGGTTAACAAAAACACAATGTGGCTGGTGTAACAAAGGACATCAGTGGACATCAGCAGAATCCTGTGATACTGGATAGCTTATTGAGACTGACACAAGCAGTGGATTGTGAAGTGCCTAACCAGCAGTTCACTTCAGAATAAAAGCCTCGTGTAGTAGAATCAGCAGAGAGCTCATTATCTTTCTGCTTTAAAATATAGGTCGTACCACATTTCAGTAATGGAAGAGAAATAAAAGCAAGATAATCTCTTGGATGCTAGAGACACTTCCAACATATAATAGTCTAACTTAAAGGAATAGTAATGTTTCACAAAAAGAGCAACTCCCATTAATCTTCATAGTATTTGGGCCATGGAGAGCTTTATTTCAATACTGTCCGAGTTGTAATTCAAGAGTAATTGAATGATAAAGTGTCCCCCTCCTGCCCCTTTTAGTGATGCAACATTGCTCACCTCAGAGCAGCAAGACCATCTGGATGTATTGCAGCAAGGGACAATCTTCAGCAAGTATAAGGAAAAGCCTAAAAAACCTGTGAAGGAGGGCAGGGCTTTCCGTATGCTCACAGTAAGAAGATTATGGGGGTGATGTATAAAAAGCCTTCTTATTGTATACTTAAGAATTGTCTCTAAAATTCACAATGCCTGGTCATATTTATAAAGAAGTAAAGTCACATTTATAAATATGTCTGTCTGAGAATATTCTGAGAAAATTTGCACCTGCGAATATATTTTCTCACACATAGCGGTATTATATACTTCCATTAAGAAAAGGTTATACCTGGCGTTAAGATGTAATCCCTAAAACTGACTTTATTTTTGGCTCAATTAGCAAATGTCTTTATAAATACATTGGGACACAATTCTTATTTGGCCAAGACCATTTCTACTCCACTTTTCAATCAACTAACTGGAGTTAGCATTTAGAGAAAATGTTGCAAAATGTTTATACATATACTTGTGTCGCTTTGAGACACTTTTACAGACACTTTCTTTATAACTCCAGTTTTATACATCTCCCCACATTGTCCCTTGCTGCGACCTGTCCAAGCAAGAGACCAGATTCCACATCTGTGGGGATACAGCCTACACTAGGTAAAAGAGGCGGGAGGGGGATACTTTATGATTCAATTACTCTTGAACTACAACTCAAACAGTTTTGAAATAACACTCTCCATGGCCCAAATACTATGAAGATTAATAGAAGCTGCTTTTTTTTTGTGAAACATTACTATCAATTTAACATTACAAAACCTCCTCTTAAAGTGATAGTAATGTATTTCAATACAGTCCGAGTTGTAGTTCAAGATGAAATGAATGATAAAATATACCCCTCATACCCCTTTTACCTAGTGTAAGCCTCCTCCCCTCAGATGTGGAATCTGGTCTCTTGACCGGACAGGTTGCAGCAAGGGACAATCTTCTTACTGTGAGCATAAGGACAACCCTTCCCCCTCTTCACAGGTTTTTCAGTTTTTTCCTTATGCTCAGTGAAGATTGTCCCTTGCTGCGATCCATCCAGACACTCTTGCTGCTGTGAGGTGAGCAGTGTTACACCAGTAAATGGGGCAGGAGGGGGATACTTTATAATTCGATTACTCTGAACAACAACTTTGGCAGTATTGAAATAATGCTCTCCATGGTCCACACACTATGAAGATTAATCAGAGCTGTTTTTATATGTGAAACCCTATCCCTTGAGAACCAGAAGGGTATGCAACATTTTGCTTTGCAATGCACTGTGAAATCTGCTAGTCCTCAAGGGGTTAATGAAAAGGAGAAAAGATGTATAGTGTTATTGGATACCCTATATCTGCGTGTGTGTACCGTACGGTAATCATTTTTACCTACCGTGTGTTTTACCGGTGGTAATTAAATCAAGCCCCGGATAGCAAAAATGCTGAAAATGTGTTCTGCCATCAAGTTACAATAAGATTTCCCCTACTCACTGGTACTGAGAGTTAATACAGAACTCCAATAAACACAAATTGTGCAAGACATCACTGGTTTCTGCAGCTCTGAAGAATGTAATTTACATAAGCATCCTGCATTAACCCCTTGAGGGACCATTTGTACATCTGGGTCAGGATCACGTATATCAATATTATGTAGAGGTTCACAGCAAGTCTCAACTTATGAATAAAAATGAAAAGGAGAAAAGATGCATAGTGTTATTGTATACCCTATATCTGTATGGTCTATATCCACCTTACACTATTAAAGAGACCAGTTCTGTGCCATATTATGGCTTAGGACTAGTGATGAGCGAGTATGCTCGGCCGAAGCTCGGTTCGGCTCGAGCATCGCTCTGCTCGGCACATGGCGGTACTCGTACGAGTACCGCATGTGCTCGCCCGCCATGTTCGGGTCTCCTCCCCGCACGTTTCGCGGCTGCTGCGCAGCCAATAAACGTGCGGGAAGGCTCTGACATCAGTGTAATGCCAGCAGCCATGTTGGTTGCTGGCATTACACTGATTGGCTGGCCAGAACCCGTGATCGGGTGCTGTATAGCACCTGACCAGCGAGTTCGGCTCAGTCTTAGCCAGGGAGAGATGAGGATAGGAAGGGAAAGTCAGTGTAGGGAGAAGAAAAGTGTTTTTGAACAAAAAAAAGACCCAAAAGTCCTTTTTAGGACTACTGTGTGTGGGGGCAGCAGATATATTTTGTTTTGGGGGGCAGAGTTTAAAAAACAAAACGTCACATATTCCGTTCACTGTGCCTAGCCGCAGATTAGCAGCACATTCTGTTTAGTGTGCAAAGTTTCAGATTAGCAGCACATTCTGTTTAGTGTGCAAAGTTGGAGATTAGCAGCACATTCTTTTTAGTGTGCAAAGTTGCAGATTAGCAGCACATTCTGTTTAGTGTGCAAAGTTGCAGATTAGCAGCACATTCTGTTCAGTGTGCAAAGTTGCAGATTAGCAGCACATTCTTTTTAGTGTGCAAAGTTGCAGATTATCAGCACATTCTGTTTAGTGTGCAAAGTGTAAAAAATAAAAGTCACTTATTCCGTTCACTGATCCTAGCCGCAGATAAGCAGCACATTCTGTTTAGTGTGCAAAGTTGCAGATTAGCAGAACATTCTGTTTAGTGTGCAAAGTGTAAAAACTAAAAGTCACATATTCCATTCACTGTGCCTAGCCGCAGATAAGCAGCATATTCTGTTTAGTGTGCAAAGTTGCAGATTATCAGCACATTCTGTTTAGTGTGCAAAGTGTAAAAACTAAAAGTCACATACTCCATTCACTGTGCCTAGCCGCAGATAAGCAGCATATTCTTTTTAGTGTGCAAAGTTGCAGATTAGCAGCACATTCTGTTTAGTGTGCAAAGTGTTAAAAATAAAAGTCACTTATTCCGTTCACTGATCCTAGCCGCAGATAAGCAGCACATTCTGTTTAGTGTGCAAAGTTGCAGATTAGCAGAACATTCTGTTTAGTGTGTAAAGTGTAAAAACTAAAAGTCACATATTCCATTCACTGTGCCTAGCCGCAGATAAGCAGCATATTCTGTTTAGTGTGCAAAGTTGCAGATTATCAGCACATTCTGTTTAGTGTGCAAAGTGTAAAAACTAAAAGTCACATACTCCATTCACTGTGCCTAGCCGCAGATAAGCAGCATATTCTTTTTAGTGTGCAAAGTTGCAGATTAGCAGCACATTCTGTTTAGTGTGCAAAGTGTTAAAAATAAAAGTCACTTATTCCGTTCACTGATCCTAGCCGCAGATAAGCAGCACATTCTGTTTAGTGTGCAAAGTTGCAGATTAGCAGAACATTCTGTTTAGTGTGCAAAGTGTAAAAACTAAAAGTCACATATTCCATTCACTGTGCCTAGCCGCAGATAAGCAGCATATTCTGTTTAGTGTGCAAAGTTGCAGATTATCAGCACATTCAGTTTAGTGTGCAAAGTGTAAAAACTAAAAGTCACATATTCCATTCACTGTGCCTAGCCGCAGATAAGCAGCATATTCTGTTTAGTGTGCAAAGTTGCAGATTATCAGCACATTCAGTTTAGTGTGCAAAGTGTAAAAACTAAAAGTCACATATTCCATTCACTGTGCCTAGCCGCAGATAAGCAGCATATTCTGTTTAGTGTGCAAAGTTGCAGATTATCAGCACATTCAGTTTAGTGTGCAAAGTGTAAAAACTAAAAGTCACATATTCCATTCACTGTGCCTAGCTGCAGATAAGCAGCATATTCTTTTTAGTGTGCAAAGTTGCAGATTAGCAGCACATTTTGTTTAGTGTGCAAAGTGTTAAAAATAAAAGTCACTTATTCCGTTCACTGATCCTAGCCGCAGATAAGCAGCACATTCTGTTTAGTGTGCAAAGTTGCAGATTAGCAGAACATTCTGTTTAGTGTGCAAAGTGTAAAAACTAAAAGTCACATATTCTGTTCACTGTGCCTAGCCGCAGATAAGCAGCACATTCTGTTTAGTGTGCAAAGTTGCAGATTAGCAGAACATTCTGTTTAGTGTGCAAAGTGTAAAAACTAAAAGTCACATATTCTGTTCACTGTGCCTAGCCGCAGATAAGCAGCACATTCTGTTTAGTGTGCAAAGTTGCAGATTAGCAGAACATTCTGTTTAGTGTGCAAAGTGTAAAAACTAAAAGTCACATATTCCATTCACTGTGCCTAGCCGCAGATAAGCAGCATATTCTGTTTAGTGTGCAAAGTTGCAGATTAGCAGAACATTCTGTTTAGTGTGCAAAGTGTTAAAAATAAAAGTCACATATTCTGTTCACTGTGCCTAGCCGCAGATAAGCAGCACATTCTGTTTAGTGTGCAAAGTTGCAGATTTGCAGCACATATTCCATGTAATATGAAGAAGGCGGGTAAAAAGGGACGGGGAAGTGGACGTGATCCTGATAGTTCAGGGCGCGGGTCAGGACGCGTAGAAACTGTGCCTGGTGCCAGAGCACAAGAAAGAAAGACATCCACCATACCTAGCTTCATGTCTCAGTTTACAGGGCATCGCAGGACATCACTCTCGAGGTCAGACCACTGTGAACAGGTGGTCGGTTGGATTTCAGGTGATACTGCTTCCAGTCGGTTAAGCACCACCCTGTCTTCCACCAAGTCCACTCTCAGTAGCCAAGAGTCTGGTCAACATAATCCTCACCCTGATCATCCTTCCTCCCACCATAGAGGGTCTGGTCAAAGAAGTGATCCCACACTGGGATATAGTGAGGAGCTCGTCTCATCACCAATCCTTAATTTGAACCTCTCTCCAAGCACGCTTGCAGAGGAACATGAAATCTTGTGCCCTGATTCACAACCTCTAGAGGGTACCCAATCACAAGAAGATGACAGAGGGGAACGGCATTTAAGGTCAAAGGAAGTGGATGATGATGATGATGAGACACAGTTGCCATCAAATCAACCACTTTTACTGTCTCAAGACCTTGATGAGGAGGATGATATACAGTTGTCAATGACTGAGTATATGGTGGGATCAAGAAATGAGGAGGATGATCAGAGTGAGGAAGTGGAGGAGGACTTGGTGGACGATGAGGTGACTGACCCCACCTGGGAAGGTGGAGAGCCGAGCGATGACAGCAGTCCTGAGGGTGAGCCATCTGCAGCACCGCAACAGGCTGGAAGAGGCAGTGGTGTGGCTACAGAAAGAAGGCGGACCGCACCAAACCGGCCCGCAAATGTTCCACGGAGCACCCCCTTGCGTAAATCTCCCTTGCCAAGGGGTAGGTGTTCCGCGGTATGGCGTTTTTTTAAGGAAAGTGCGGACGACAAAAGAATTGTAGTTTGCAACCTGTGCCACACCAGAATGAGCCGAGGCATGAACACTAGAAACCTCACCACCACCAGCATGATCCGACACATGGCATCCAAGCACCGTAATAAGTGGGAGGAACGCCCGGATCGCCAATCTGTGTCTGCAGGCCACACCACTGCCTCCTCTTCCCCTGTTTTCGGTGCCGGCCAATCGCCTGTCGAAGGCGCAGGCCCGCATACCTCCCGCCCTGCACCTGTACCATCTGAACCACCATCAGAGACCACATCCACTTCCCTGTCCCAGCGCAGCGTCCAAATGTCGTTACCCCAGGCATTTGAGCGCAATCGAAAATACCCAGCCACCCACCCACAGGCCATAGCACTAACCTCACACCTTTCCAAATTACTGGCCATCGAAATGCTGCCATTTAGGCTTGTGGAGACTGAGTCCTTCCGCAGCCTGATGGCAGCAGCTGTCCCTCGGTACGCAGTCCCTAGCCGCCACTACTTTTCCCGGTGTGCCGTCCCCGCCTTACACCACCATGTGTCCCGTAACATCACCCGTGCCCTGACCAACGCAGTTACTGGGAAGGTCCACTTAACGACTGACACATGGACAAGTGCTTGTGGCCAGGGACGCTACATTTCCCTGACGGCACACTGGGTGAATGTCGTGGAGGCTGGGAGCGACTCGGACCCTGGGATGGCACAGGTGCTACCCACGCCGAGGATTGCGGGCCCTACCTCCATCAGGGTTTCCGCCAGCACCTACGTTATTGGCTCCTCCTCCTCCGTTTCCACCTCCGAATTCTCTGCGCGCAGCGCCACTCACCCATCAGCCGGTAGCTGGAAGCAGTGTAGCACTGCAGTGGGGAAGCGTCAACAGGCCGTGCTGAAGCTGATCTGCCTTGGGGACAAACAGCACACGGCCTCAGAGCTGTTGCAGGGGATTAGTCACCAGACCGAGCAGTGGCTCTCGCCACTCAACCTGCAACCAGGCATGGTTGTGTGTGATAATGGGCGTAACTTGGTGGCGGCTTTGGAGCTCGGCAAGCTCACACACGTACCATGCCTAGCGCATGTATTTAATTTAGTGGTTCAGCGATTTCTAAAAACCTACCCCAATTTGCATGATCTCTTGACCAAGGTGCGCCGCGTGTGTGCACATTTCCGTAAGTCATCAACAGCTTCAGCCGGCCTGTTGAAGCTGCAGCAGCGCTTACAATTGCCAGCTCACCGGCTGCTGTGTGACGTGAGCACGCGCTGGAACTCCACCTTCCACATGTTGGCCCGGCTTTGTGAGCAGCAGAGGGCAG
This sequence comes from Rhinophrynus dorsalis, assembly GCA_037306005.1. Taxonomy (NCBI): domain Eukaryota; kingdom Metazoa; phylum Chordata; class Amphibia; order Anura; family Rhinophrynidae; genus Rhinophrynus; species Rhinophrynus dorsalis. Next base: position 265,835,404 of record CM074724.1, on the reverse strand, counting down.
TAGTGGAGTACCAGCTGTTACACGGTCGTCGCCTCTCCGTTCAACTTCCTCTAATCAGAAGTGAGGAGTGGGAATGGATGTCAGACCTCTGTGAGGTTTTACGCAATTTTGAGGAATCGACACAGATGGTGAGCGGCGATAACGCTATTATCAGTGTAACCATCCCACTTCTGTGTCTACTGAAACGCTCGCTGCTCACAATTAAAACCGACGCTTTGCATGTGGAAGAGGTGGAAATGCGGGAGGAAGAGCTTACACAAGGTGATAGCCAGAGCACCCTCACTTCGTCTTCTCAGCGACAATTGGAGGAGGCGGAGGAGGAAGACACGGTTGCCTCCGCTACAGAGGGTAGCCATGGAACTTTAGTTCCATCTCTTCAGCGTGGGTGGGCAGAAGAGGAGGAAGAGGATGAGGAGATTGAGAGTCATCCTCCTGGTGAGGACAGCGAAATCTTGCCTGTTGGTACTCTGGCACACATGGCTGACTTTATGTTAGGCTGCCTTTCCCGTGACCCACGCGTTATACGCATTTTAGACAACACGGATTACTGGGTGTTCACCCTTCTGGACCCCCGCTACAAAGAGAATTTCTCATCTCTCATTCCTCCGGTGGAGAGGACAAGCAAAATGGTGCAATACCAGAAGGTTCTTGTCGAAAAATTGCTCCAAAATTTTCCATCTGACAACGCTGGCGGCAGAGTACGTGCTACCTTGGCCAACCGAGAAGGGGAGAAAAGGGGAGCACACAGCAGTTCCGACAAAGGCAGGGCAACACTCTCCAAGGCGTGGGACACCTTCATGACACCCCGCCAGCACCCTCACCCTGATGCGCAGCCTAGTGTCACAAGGAGGGAAAAGTTTTGTAAGATGGTGAAGGAGTACGTAGCAGACCGTGTCAGCGTCCTCAATGATCCCTCTGTGCCTTACAACTACTGGGTGTCCAAGCTGGACACGTGGTATGAACTGGCACTCTACGCCTTGGAGGTGCTGGCCTGCCCTGCCGCCAGCGTTCTGTCTGAGCGGGTATTTAGTGCTGCTGGTGGCATCATAACAGATAAGCGTATCCGCCTTTTCACCGAAAATGCTGATAGGTTGACACTTATAAAAATGAACAAGGCCTGGATTTCCCCTGACTTCTCCACTCCACTGGAGGAAAGCCCCGGGTGAACATAAAGTCACTTTATATATGTTATTTACAATGATGGGAATACTCTGTATTCCCATTCACCCCTTCCACCCAAAAAATGGGTATATGGTTGACTCTCTTCCATATACCCTGGGATATAATTTTTATATAGGGCCAGCTCACCAGCGGGCCCTGTGATATAATTTTTATATAGGGCCAGCTCACCAGCGGGCGCTGTTTGACAATTTTTGTATAGGTCAGCTCACCAGCGGGCCTTCTCATATAATGTTTTATTGGGTCAGCTCTCTAGCGGGCCCTCTCATATAATGTTTTATAGCGTCAGCTCACTAGCGGGCCTTCGCATATAATGTTTAGGATGGTCAGCTCCGCAGCAGACCCTCACCCATAATGTTTTAGATGGTCGGCTCAGCGCACGTTTCCCTCTTAATCATGGCCCCAGTTCAGAAAAATCTAGGAAATTTTTGGGAGAATTTGCCTCTGCGCACGTTTCCCTCTTAATCATGGCCCCAGTTCAGAAAAATCGAGGAAATTTTTGGGAGAATTTGCCTCTGCGCACGTTTCCCTCTTAATCATGGCCCCAGTTCAGAAAAATCGAGGAAATTTTTGGGAGAATTTGCCTCTGCGCACGTTTCCCTCTTAATCATGGCCCCAGTTCAGAAAAATCGAGGAAATTTTTTGCAGAATTTGCAGATGATATACAAGTAAATATACAGCAAATACTGTTTGGTAACAATTTTTCGCCTAAAGTCGTTTTTATCTTCCTTTTTGTGTGTTTTACGGTCAGTCTGTAAAAATGGCGTACTACGGGCGAAACATCGTTCCCAGCAGCGATGTTGGAGTCCAAGATGCATCCAGACATCCTCCCTATGCTGTCCCTGAACCATTTCTGTGGTGTTTCCATCATTTTCTGCCCTTTTCCTATGGACCAGGCACCCTTCCCTCATCAGAGCAGGGGGTGCCTGGTGTAATGCTTGAGTCCTCCCATTGACTTCAATGGGGCTCGGGTGCTCGGCCGAGCACTCGAGCCTCCGGGGGCGCTCGGTCAGAGCACCCGAACACCCGAGCATTGGGGTGCTCGATCATCACTACTTAGGACATTAAAACAATTATTAATTTTTGTTAATGGATTCATTAAAAATACACACACACTTACTAAAAACAATAGATGAGCGTTATTAATTTCTTACTCTCATGTGTATCTGGGATAACATTAAGGAGTGTCACACAAGTATAAACAGACTAGACGGGTAGCCTGGATATACAGTAGTTACTCTGCAGCTACTGATATTCAAAAGATGTCCTCAGTATCACTCTGCTGTCTAGTAGGGAAGCTACTATAAATCTATGCCAATATCTGTGCCAATACGTTGTAAAATATAACGCCGTCTGTCTGCTTCATAACAGCAGGTCTTAACAGATATTACAGAGATCAAAAATGCAAAAATGTCTGGAAGTTATTCAATCGCTAGTGTTACTGGAGTATTCACAATTATGCATCCGTCTCTCCTCTTCAACCTCCCGCTACTAACTCCTTCTTCTGTTAGTGCAATATAGGAGCCTAGCGTTTGTACAACTACCTATCGCACTAGATAACTATAATCATGCTGAATAGCTACCCCTTGTGGCGGAGCCACATTCTAGACTCACTGTTATCTCAATGGTAATACACCGCTATAAATGGAAGCTAAAGTTGGTAGCAATATTGTGGTATATAGGTCTATATTCAGTCTATACTGGTTGGTAGGGAATTAATCGATGACCGCAAGGGAGCACAAGGGAAGCAAACCCACTGTTAGATATGTATGTATCTACTTGTTCCCAGGACATTTGTCTTGTTTGTGAACAGGTGTTAGTTGCTTCTTTGAGATGGACAGTCTACTTGTTCATAGGTCACTTGTCTTGTTTGTAAACAGGGGGTAATTGCTTCTTTGAAATGGACACAGGCAAAAAGGATGGTATACATTCTATTTGTGTGCATGTACTTTATGCATTTGGAAAATAAATATTACGTATCAGTATTATGTATGTATTGCAAATCATACTTGTACATCCCATTATAATGAATACATATTTATTCAATGACCATTCCTCTATAACTAGATAGTATAAGATTACACTGTTTTGCCCAATCTACAAAATTTAGCACAACTGTGGCCAACTTATTCCCATCTAGCTGACCACTGATATTCTGGGACTGAGAAAAAATAGACTGGTTTATTAGCACAACTGCGGCCCACCTATATTCTCGGACTAAAAAAAAATAGATCTGTGTATTATGCAGATCTATCAATGTACATAATTTATTCATAAAAAAGCAACATATATTTACATGAAATGGAGACATTACACAAGCACTGCTCCACCTGGTAACAAACACATGGGCAAAAATCATTACCAAATGGTACACACACAGTGGTACCGATGGAATTCAATTGCCCAACCAACATGAACCACAACAAGTATTGGCTGAAAGAACCTAACTTGTGGCCCAACGTTTATCGTAGCTTTGTGTTCCCACAATGCACGCTAAGTAGCATGAAAAATGGGAACATCAAAGGAAATTAACTAATGCTCTGTTTTTCACAGTGTCAAACACTGAACATTAGCTAACAAGAGTCACCCACCCCCCTACCTCCCAAAAAGCAACACTAACCTTGGTCCTATACTACACCTAACACTACAATAAAGTTTACAAATACTAGCCCTAACACTATCCTATCATCCATACCACAAAACTGTAAGTCTGAGGTCCAGCTGGGTCTTCTACACCATGGTCTTCCTTTTTAATCCTTCTCTAAGCTTCTTCTTTTTCTTCATCTGTATTCATCTGTAAACTTGTTATTGCCCCTATAAAAGAAAAATACAACTTAAAATCAATGGCCCCATTAAACCGCCACCAGAAAAAAAACAAAAAGCCCCCATTGTGTTATCTTTCAGGCTGTTGCCCAATACACACTGAGGCAAATTTAAACAGAGACTGGCTTTTCTTCTTATAGAAGAAGAAAGGTGCAGAAGACTCCGCCGAATGTTAATGGGATGGTGTTTTGTTTTTTGTTTTTTTTTTTGTTTTTTTTTACACAGTTCACTTACATGTCGGTGGATAGGAGCACTGTTTAAGGAATTAATGTGTAGGTTTGCTAGTCACTAATTTAATGCAAAAAAGTGTTACTACCTACCTCATGTACCGGAATAGCAAATTCATCTGCTTTTGCATTGATTTCAATGGGCGCTAATTTAGCACCCATTGGGCATTTTTACCAGTTGGTAGTTTGTCACAGTGCAGGTAATAGAATACCTTTGACTTAAAACTACCAACGGTAGTTGAAGGAGTGAAAACAAAAAAAATAACCCTTTGAGTGTCAACTGGGTATGCAACGCATTGCAAAGCCTTGCAAACCCCTCTGGCACCCAAAGGGTTAATCACACTACAGTTAACACGACCCCATGGTCTATTCGACATAACATTAACAATAAACACTTACCTGGAAGTCTGAGGTCCAGAGGGATCTTCTGAACCCTGGTCTTCCTCTTTAATTCGTCTTCTCTAAGCTTCTTTTTCTTCTTTCCTCTTCTTCGTTCTTCTTCTTTAAAGTTACTTGTGCCCCTATAAAACAAGAACAAAAAAAAAGATCCCCATTTCTGTACCTTTTGGGCCATTGCCCAAGTCAAACTAAGGGATATTTGAACAGAGACTGGCTTTTATATGGCCAGTCTCTGTTCAAAATTGTTCCCATGCTCCCAATGGCTGGAATGTGAGGTTACACAGGGCATGGAATGTGCCCTGCAGTAACTACACCTCCCAGCTAATCAGCTTCTAGCTGGAGGGTTCACAAATGTATGTTCTGTCATCCCTCCAGCTAGCCAATCATTTTTTTTTTTATTCTGCTGGTGGCCGTAGCATAAGTGCATATGCTTGAATGCTAGAGAAATTCCCAGTTAATGGCTTTGCAATGTTTTGAAGACCAGCCCAAACCAGCCCAACATCCAAAAGGGTAAATGTCATGGTTGTTCAGGCAAATAATCACACGACACAGTACTAGTGAATTTAACCAGTTTATTGAAGCAAATAATAGTAATAATAAGAATAACAATAGGAGCGAACACTTCCTCAACCTTGGGGAGACAGGCATAAGAACAGTGTCTAGTCCACTATGCAAGGGCTGACACTGAACTGCAATCGGTACAGTAGATATACAGGGTACAGAACCAGACTTGTCTCTTCGACAGATAAGAACCTGGAACGCCAGGGATCAGTAACAGACCGTACCCGGACAACCTCCAGAAAGTGATGTCAGATAACAGCTTGGGCAACTAAAGTACCTGAATGGTACAGACCAAAGGCCACACAGCAGAGGCACACTAGCAGGCTGCGAGAGATGGGATTGCAGTGGCACAGTGCGGGACTCAGGACGAGTACAGCAAGGAGTAATATATGGTAGTGTACCCAGAGGCAAAGGATTGAGAAACACAGGTAACACTACCAGCCCGGAAGCAATGGGATCACACAGTGCGGAGGCAACTAGCAACGTGACCAGCAAGGTAGTAGTTGTACCGGATAGGTAGAGCATGCCTATAGCTATACCTGGAGACAGTGTTAGTTAGAGAGAAGCAGGAGTAGCACGGAGCGTAAGTCGGACAAGCCACAGTCAGGAACCGGATCGGGTAGTCAGCCACAGCCGGGGTCAGCACAGAGCAGGTAGTGGGACAAGTCAGAGTCATACACGGATCAGATAGCCAGACAGAGCCAATGGTAAAAAGTGAATCGGATAGTCAGACAAGCCAAGGATCGAGAACCAGGAGATATCAGAAGCCAAGCAAGGGTCAAAACGAGCAATGTTGGAATACGCACAGAAACACCATGAAAGGGTGATTAAGCACAGTTCGCGGGTAGTTTAAAAGGCTGCCACGCATACAGGAAGCTACAAAATAGCGAGTGCGACATCAGAGACGTGCGCCTGCAGATAGCGGCAGACCAGAGGATGCAGTCCCAGTACCACTCCACCGGATAGACATGCAGACAAGCAGATCACGGGCACCATGATAGTAAACCTCCCCATTTACAGTACATCAATGGTCATTCTTCTTTTTCTGCTATGGTAAATTGGTTTGCCCCAGAATTACTGATTTCCATTTCCATTTCAAACGAGAGTGCCTCAAATATGATTTCTTTTACTCCCCAACTGTAAAATAGGATTTTTGTCTTATTTTGTTAAATCCTTTTCCCTTAGTCCATATGGAATATAGATACCATGGGATGTGATCTTCCTTCTTTGGAAGGCAGAACATTTCAAAAGACAAGGTCTTGAGAGTGGAGCCTTCCCTCCTCTTCTACAGGCTGATCCAGTCCCCGCCTTCCAGTTTTGATATGAGACAAGCTCACTAGATAGGACAGTGGGAGAAGAGGTAAGTTTTTGTATAATATGGAATACAGATGCCATGGGATATACCATATACAGTGGGCTCACAGAGGTATGAAGTAATAGAAAGGACCTAGCGCAGTTCCCCATGATACCAGAGTTCCCTAGGACTATCCGGAACCAGGAACAGTCCAAACGGAACTGTCAAAGGGCACTGAAACATAATCACAGCACACAAGAACAAGAGCCAACTAGGCTCAAACAGCTGAACAACAGTAAGGCTAGGGAAAAAGTAGGCCCTTAGGTAGACAGAACTGCCTGAAGGACATTTCTGCCAAAGCTGGTGGCAGCCAAAATTAGAACATCCACACGACAGCAAAGGGGTGCATGGAGCACCAAGTCACAGCCTTGCACAACTACTCAGCTGAGGCCTGATTATTGTAGGCCCACGAGGCTCCAACAGACCTGGTAGAATGTGTTGTTACATGGAAGGGAACAGGTTTCTTCCTGAGTAGGGGTGGGCGAAAAGTGAAAAAAATGTCCTGCCTGACTTTTCGCGAAAAACTAACGATTTTTCTCTTTTTTCGCAAAAGTCCTCCAATGCAAAATGTTCTTCCTTTTCTTCCTTTGCCTATTCCAGCAAATTTTTTGTCTATTCCAACATATTTTCCCCTATTCAACACATTTTCTCCTATTCAACACATTTTCTCCTATTCCAACTAATTTTTCGCCTATGTTTCCTATACTGCAACATTTCTCAGCACAATATGACTTCTTCTGAAGGCTGTAGTGGAGAAGTAAGTAGCTGGAAGTCAAAGTTGTGAGCCCTAAAGCAACATATGCCTTGAAAAATGTGTTAGCATGCAGAATGCACATGCCCTTTGCCCACAACACTAACTTCCTGCTTAAGTGACACTGCACATATTCATGATTATGTCAAGTAATAAAAAATAAAGTACAACCTGCAATGTGTATGGTAGTATTGGTGCGGAACTGGCATAGTGTGATTGGTTGGACCTTGACAAACTGCATCTACCCTGCGAGGAGAGGGATCAACATCATTTATTGCTCATGTAGTTATTGAACTACCACTTTACTCCCACATCCCTGCAGTGCTCCACTTTCCCCCTGCCGCTTGTGCATTTGCCGGATATTACTCAACTACTGTATGTGTTTTTACTCTCTACAGTACATAACTGATGGAGTGTGATGTCTTACCTTGGTCCTCAACAAATTTCTCAATGTTGTCTGCTGTCTGTCAAGTCTACCTCAGTCACAAAGCTCACATCAGTTTCCCAGTCAGCTGTCTGTCACTTAATATATTTATTTGTTTAATTATTATGTATTAATTTTAAAAAATGTTTTAAGTTGTCCACCCTATCTTATCAGTCTGTAAAAAAAAATAACTAAAAAACAAAATCAACAAGTTCTTTCCCCAGCCTTCTCTAGCAAAGAGACAATAAAAGCAAAATCAGCAAGTAACTTGGACCCCAGCTGCTTGTGTCTTGCCAGTCAGTCACACCAAATTTTGAGGTATTTGGGGTCAACCCCCTTCCTCACTTCTTCTCCCACAGAGTATCCCCAGACTCCCCTAATACAATGAACAAATGTCCTACCTAAAAGACTCCCTAAACTAAGTTTCAATACCCCTTTTTTTGCCTATTTTCTCTATCTCAGAAACATGCTGCTTTCTCCTCTCAAAAACACAGAAAGGCATGATGTGAGAGCCTGAGAAAACTTTCATGTTGTGGGGAAAATGTTTCTTCCCATTGATTTCTGTTACGGTTTTTTAGGACACTCAGACCAGTATGTGAAATAAAACACAATTTTATTAGGATAACAATAATGCAAACGATCGCCCTCTAGTGGCGGTTGAATAGACACACAGTGAAGACTGATATGTTACAAGAGTTAATGCACAATATAGTTGACATGCACAATACTATGCAGATAATGGTGATCTCTACCCCAAAGGGTTAAGAACTAAACACAGTCAGTCTCAGATGTGGTGGTTTGGCACGCCCTGGGTGTTAGAAGGAGGTGCTGATAGAGACAGTCCCCAATGTACTGGAATCGTAGATGCCTAGCCAAAGTGACCGAGTAGTAAACAGAACAGAGATCCAAATAGCCCCCGCAGGCGTACCTACTGGAAAACTGCTTCTGCGAGTGCAAGTGTGAGTAGCCCCCACGGGCGTAACGGAAACCGGCCTGCAATGCAAGAGCTGACTAAGCCTCTTCAGACTTAACCGGATACCAGTAGTGGTAGTGCTAGAGCCAATAGCCCCCACGGGCGTATACAACAGAATCTGCCAGAGCTGAAGCCTTCCCTTTAACGCCACTCTGCTATAAAAGATATCGCCCAGTAACAACGAGAAGGGAGACCCTATGGCGCCCAACCGGCCCACAATAAGTGACTACTCTGCAACGGAATGGATAGAGTCGTCGTCGGTAAGCGGCCAACTCAGCAGATGTAGCACCCAGGAGGAGGCTCTATTCTGGGAATCGAGATAGCGAGAGCAAGGCAGCACTGCTAGGGTTAATATGCACGTTTACACGAAGCTCTGCAAACAACGAGGCTCTGCAAGTATAGTGAGGCTCACTGAGGCACGCACAGCTCTGCAAGTATAGCGGTACACTGCACTGATAAATGGCAACACCAGGCAAGGCGGTCACACGGTGGCTGGCAGCAGCGGTTGAGAATGTTGCGGCGGCGACAACGGGAAAGGAGGTCACTGGAACAGGCTGGAAGTCGATCTTCGGAGCAGGAAGTCAGCCGGGCCTGGTCGGAGCACGCAGGAGGTAGTCATACAAGGCGGGTCATACACGAACAGGAACGTCAGCCAAGCCGGGTCAGGATACAGAGGTGGTTCGCAGTCAAGCCGGGTCATACACAAACAGGAACACTCGAGAGTAGTCAGGACAAGCCAAGTTGGTACACAGGAATCCGGAACAATGGAACACAGCAACAGCACTACTGGCTCAGAAACACCACGAAAGGGCATCTGACAGATGTCTGGGCCAGGCATAAGAAGGTCACCAGGGGCGGGCCAAACTGGCTCAGCAAATCAGAGCGAACCACAAGAAAGAGTGACAAGAATCACAGGCACTGTGATAATTTTAATGCAATGTGCTAGGCAAAAAAGCAGGAAAATTGCACTTTTTTTGGGAAATTTTGAAAGTGCCATTTTTCGCCAATTTTGGTATGAGGCGAAAGTTTTCGCCCATCCCTATTCCTGAGTTCATTTGCACTACGAATGGTAGATTTGATCCAAGCAGCAATGGTGACCTTAGAAGCAGCCTGACCTAGGACCCTCAGAGATGACAAACAAGGCATCAGTCTTACTCAAAGACTCTGCACGGTGCACGTAGATCCAACAATTGGAGATCCCTCTCCTTGTCAGACTTAGATTCAGGACAAAATGAAGGCACAACAACCTCCTGATTCATATGGAACTCAGAGACCACCTTAGGAGGGAATTCCTGTGAGGTCTGAAGAACAGCCTTGTCGTTGTGAAAAACCAGGAAAGGCAGCTTGCAGGACAAAGCCTGCAACTCAGCAACCCTGCTGACAGAGACCACAACCAGAAGAAAAGCCACCTTCTACATCAAGAGAAGCAAAGAAATAGTAGCAAGGGACTCAAAGGGAATCCTCTGCAAAACCCCCAAAACCAAATTAAGATCCCACAGGGTGTGGAATTAAAAAAAAACAACAAAGAAAAAACAGGTAAGTTTAGTGCTTCTGGCATCCACTAAAGTAATGCAAACTCACACCAATGGAACCATGTCTCTCCAGCTTGCACTAGGTATACTAGGAAATTCCAAGGTGTTGAAAGGTATTAGTATCTTTGAAGTGACTGAAGTGCAAAAACATTTTTCCTACAATACAACATTCTGGAAATTGTTATGCACAGTATTCTAGGGGAATAAATGAAAGTCACTGCTCACAATGCAGCTGGCTGTCTACTTTCCTTAAAGGGATAGTAATACTTCATTTTAACTTTATTTTATTTTGTAGGCATTAAAAAAACATGAAGAATGATATAAGTCTTATCTCTGAAACCTTTATGGTTTAAGAGATATTCACAAGCAAAGTATCCCCCCCGTTCAACCAGATCAGAAGGGAGATGCCCAGGTAGACTGCAGAGAGGGACAATCTTCAATTAAGATACTGGAAAAAGCTGAAAAACTTTTCAAGGGGGGAAGGGCTTTCATTGTTTTCATACAAAGAAAATTGTCCCCTTCTGTTATCTGTACTGTCATACAACCAGACTCACATCTGAGAAGAGATGGCTTACACTAGGTAAAAGGGGCGGGGAGGGGAACTTTGCTTGTGAATATCTCATAAACCATAAAGGTTTGAGAGATAAGACTTATATCATTCTTCATGTTTTTTTAATGCCTACAAAATAAAATAAAGTTAAAACGAAGTGTTACTATCCCTTTAAATAAGACTAATTTGAAACTCATACAACCTGTTTCTAAAAAATACAATAAGCACTCCTTCAATGTGAAAATACACTACAACAGCTAAAACTATTTTACACAGCAATGAAAATAATTTGGATCCATGCATCCAGCATTTTGCTCACTGGTAAAGTTAGATATTAACCGACATAAATATGTTTAACATAAAGTCTGGTGCTCTTCAAATAGCAGTCAGATATATGCATATATAAAATCTGATAAACTTAGAATTCCTTCATACAGCAGTCAGATATGTTGATTTATATATTTTGCATAGTATTTAAAGTTACCAGTACTTGTTGGTCCCCGTTCTAGGAATGTGTTTAGTTCTCACCTCTGCAAAATAAACAAAGAACAGCAGTATGTAAGTCCTGTTTACCCTGTAAGGGCCATGTATCCATTTAAAACATCAATCGTACTTGCACTTTTGGCCAGGCTGCGGTACATAAGAGGTAATGGCTCTTTAAGTGGACTGAGATCACTCTCAACAGTGATAAAAGATCAAAGATTAGGAAACTCAAACTGGATATCTTTGACAGTCTGATTCCTCAATTCAATTTGCCCCGTCAGCCAAAAAAACAGCCAACGCTATTTTTTCAAGAACTTAAGCTATTCAGTTACCTGTGCTGTGAAAAAGTACTATATGAAACCCCCCATCTCGGATGATAAATGTAGCAGTTTTCGCCCATTGTAAAAAAAAAAAAAACAGCCAAAATATACCATTCAATTCCATGCATTAGGCACTAAGATTTGTTAAGGAACCCATTTATCATGGTAAAATATGCACCCAGATTTTTTGGTGCAGAGTCCCTTAATAGATCTTTAAAGTGCCGATGCAAGAATTGAAAAGAAATTGAATTGAAAGTATGAAAAAAAATAAAATAAAAAAACCTAAGTGATCAGTGGATGTGTTGATATGGGGCCCTAAGACACATAGCAATACATCCAAAGTACTGAAACAATGTGTGAAATGTTGGTAGATTTAACCGTCTGAGTGCCAGCGGGGTATGCTTACTGCACTGGCACTCAAAGGTAAAAAAAACAAACAAAAAAAAACAGCCCCTGAAAAGAAACACTTACCAGTATTCCTGAAATCCAGTGGAGTCTTCATCAACCTGGTCAGCCACTGTCCTTCTTCTTCTTCAGTCTTCTGTTTTCTAAAATCTTCTTTCTTCTTTCCTATAAAATATAAGAAAATATCAATGTAATAGTAAAAAAAAATAAAAATAAAAAAAGATGCCTCCAAGATATGCTATAGTGAACCCTTTGCATGCCGGAAGGGTACCCGTCCAGCACTCAACCCGTAGTGCAGCATATGCTTCAAAAATAAAATTCAGCCATTCTCTTGTCAATAAATTACTAAAATTTTGTGATCCACAGTTAAAAAAATAAATATATACGCTTCAATTATTTCTCCTGACTCTGGCTCTGCTGGCAGCGGCAGCAATGTCTACCACCACAGACCCCCCCCCCCCCCTTGCATACATAACGGGCCATTGCCTGAGTCCCAGTGAGGGGATTTTGAACCAAGACTGGATTTTTATATGGCTCAAAAAGGATGCCAGCCTGTCATTGGCAAACTTTTTTGTTTTTTTTTAACTTGCATACCCAGGGATCACAGTGTGCCGTGAAGGAGCACTTTGATCGTGAAATTCCATGATGTGCCAGGACCGTCAACAGTCCTTAAAGGGATAGTAATGTTTCAAAATAAAAGTAGCTCTAATTAATCATCGTAGTATTTGGGCCTTGGAGAGTGTTATTTCAATACTGTCAAAGTTGTAGTTCAAGAGTAATTGAATGATAAAGTATCCCACCCTGCCCCTTTTACTGATATAACACTGCTCAGCTCAGAGCAGCAGGGAATGTCCAGGTAGATTGCAGAGAGGGACAATCTTCAATTAAGGTAAGGAAAAAAGCTGAAAAACCTGTCAAGGGGGGAAGGGTTTTCATTGTTCCCACAGTACAATATTGACTCTTGATGTGAGCTGTCTGTCTGACTAGATTCCACATCTGAGGAGTGGGGGCTTATACTAGGTAAAAGGGGCAGGAGGGAGAAACTTTATCGTTCAATTACTCTTGAACTACAACTTTGACAGTATTGAAATAACACTCTCTATGGCTCAATTGCTATGAAGATTAATTGCTGTTTTTGTGAAACGTTACTATCACTTTAATGATGGGACCGCCATGATGGTCCTGCCACGTTACCCATCTTTAATGGGTTAAAGCCATTTGTTTTTCCTGCTTCTTGCTGAATAAATAAATAAAGATTTTATGCTGATATCCCTTACATGAACAAGCAAGCTTTACTTTTTAAGCAATATTTTATAGTTCAAACATTTACATGACTAGTTCACAAACACTGCATGCTCCTGATTGACCAAATGTTCATACTTTGATAAGGACACAAATATTTTAGAGAAAGCAATACTCACAGTGCTAAATCACATGCAAAATATTGACATTAGTGCATAAGTATGAAGTGTTGCAAGGAATGAAGGCACTGTCTACAAATCTCTCAATTAAAAACAAAAAGAAAAGAACACAAATCTGTTCTACTACATAGAAACTGCTTCAACTGCTTTAACCTGTTTATAGTATATATTACTGCTAAACACATTTATTTTTGTCTTTGCCCTCTGACTGCTTGGGAGCTTTCATTTATTTTTTTTATCTATTTGTTAGGTCAGTCAAGCAAGTTGTGTGCTTTTGAGAGATCTATAAACCAATTAATTCATTAAAGGGATAGTAATGTTTCATAATAAAAGCAGCTCTAATTAATCATCATAGTATTTGTTCTTTGGAGAGTGTTATTTCAGTTCTGTCAGAGTTGTAGTTCTAGAGTAATTCAATGACAAAGTATCCCCCTCCAGCCCCTTTTACTGATGTAACACTGCTCAGCCAGAGCAGAAAGGAGGTGCCCAGGTAGACTGCAGAGAGGGACAATCTTCAGTTAACATAAGGGAAAAACCTGAAAAACTTGTCAAGGGGGGCAGGGCTTTCATTGTTTTCATAGAAAGAAGAGTGTCCCCTGCTGTTATCTGTCTGGTCTATGGACTGGATTCCACATCTGAGAAGAGGTGGCTTACACTAGGTAAAAGGGGCAGGAGGGGGAAACTTTGCTTGTGAATATCTCTTAAATCATAAAGGTTTGAGAGATAAGACTTACATCGTTCTTCATGTTTTTTTAATGCCTACAAAATAAAATAAAGATAAAAGGAAGTATTACTATCCCTTTAAGGACCTGGGCCATGTACATGTGGATGAAGAAGTAATTCATTTGTGCAACTACGTAGTTCACAAGTGTGAAATAAGCACAACGGTTCTGCTAAATATTCAGTACTAGTGTAAAAGCCTGTGTACACGGGCCAAGGTCTGTGAGATGTTACACCTTTGAGTGCTTTGCAATGCGTTGCGTACCCCTCCGGCACTCAAAGGGTTAAAAGGCTGGTCCTGCTCTGCTTACTGCTGTCACTCACGTAATGCGCTGTAGAGACTACCCGAACGCACTATATGCTCCCAGCACAGAACTCCTAGCATTCTGTGCTTTCGAGCAGTCTCTACTGCACATGACGGCTTCTGACAAACATCCTAGCGAGTTGTCAGTGCTACAGGGTTAAAAGCCACACGCATTGCACAAGCTCATAACAACATTCGTGGGGAGATCCGGATAGAAAACTTCTCCATTGTGAAACTAGGTGGATTTATATCCTGGGAGCTTTAGCACCTAAGGGGCTAAATGAAGAATTAAAATTCAATATTTTTCTATAGGACATTGGTTATTATGAGAGTAGTTACCAATATGGTATATCATTAAAAATGTGTTATTATAAAAGGGTTATTTGAACTATTTGGGCTTTTTGTTTTATATTAATGGGGGAGATGTTAATTGGTTTAGAAGTGTACATTATATATCACATTTGTGCATCTGTCCTGTTAACGCTTTTATTAATTTGGGGATACTGATTTATGGGAACAACCAGTGTGTATCTAAAGTTGGTGGGTAGCATAAAATTGGTGACCCATACAATTAAGATATATAGATATAACGTGGTGAATGATTATAGGTGAATGTATTGGCCCTTAATACAATACAGATAATCAGCACAGAAGGATTTTGATAATAGATTTTTTCCAGCATGAAGAATGCATGGCACAGGGTTAGCCAATGTTGGTCATATCGCAGGGGTTTATGCAATGGTACTGGATGGCTGGTGCTGTTCCATGCATTGGCCATCCTTTTCAGAAGAAATTTTGCCCACCTTGGATTATGGCCCAGGTAGAGTAGCACGGATGTGCGGGGTGAAACCCTGTGATTGTATAGTCCAGCAGGGCATTGTGATTGCTAGAGCTCTTTTGTAATTTATTTTGTTGCTAGAAAACCAGAATTATAGTTCCATGACTTGAATTTAAATAGAATGACCTGGAAGTATTATGAATTGACCCTGAAGCATGTAATACATGTGTTGGAGAACTCTGACAGCAGCGTGGTGTTACATAGAGAGTGGGGTTACGGAGCTGAAGTATACACCTACAGTACCCATATCTTTGTGAAATTGTGAAGGCTGTGTCTGGCTGGAATCACAGGAGGTTATGTGACAGAAGCGGAAGTGACAGAAGCAGAAGTGAGGATATGGTGTTATTTGGAGGAAGCAACTTGTGAGTGGCAATGGTGGTTGGAGGTAACAAATGACTGGTATTTGTGAACCCATGGTGGGTGAAGACAGGTGAGAGACCTTTGTATATTTTTTATTTATATAGCACCAAACTGTGTACTTTATTGGTTCAGTTACGTATATGTTCTCATTGCCATGTTGACCAGACTTGAAAGACATCCATATTGTTACAACAGTGTTAATGAATTGTTGGACTTTATTATCTTGTCCCTCATAGTCACTAAACACACCTGGATACTGTTACATCAGTATTACTGAATTGTGGACTTTATCATCTTGTTCCTTATGTCTGGATGCTTTTTTGAATTTTTTACCTTACTGGTGCCAGTAGTAGCTCCATATCATGATTTTGTATTTTTATTTAGTCACTCTGATAGGGTGTTTTCTGGGGGTTATAGGGGTGGGTGATATTGGGAGGAGATGGTTGGACTCTGAGCTCCATCGTCTATAGATGTATTAGTTCATTTTTGCTAGGTAACTTTTTAGAAATACATTTATATTTTTGGATATAGTCATTTATTACTTTGCCTGAGTGCTCAATCCCAATTGTCTGTTCCTTTGTGCAGATTTATTTTAGGTATTTCATTTATACATTACCTTACTCTAATTTTCTCAAACATTAATGCATCATATGCATACTGTAATACGTAGATGTTTAACAGTAAAGATTTCAATTATTCAACTGAGCACACAAGTTCAACCTGCCATATTTTAAAAGCATTGGAGAACTCTGCAGTAGTAGGTACTCATTGTTTAGTAAAGGCAGATATATGTGTTAAGTACTATATTTTAAGGAATATAAATATTTCTCTTAACTTCTTTTTAGAACTTTAAATGAATAAATTTTACATGCAGGCTTTTTTTTATCAGTTTGTTTCTTTATTTCATTTTCAGTGCCTCAACCTACAATCTGTAAAGTGTGACTCAACTGCAAAACATGATAAATATCTGTGTATTTGACTATTCTGTTCACTTGTGCTGACTACTGTGCTTAACAGAGAGGCAAACAGAAAAAATACAAAGCACTTCTAAAATAGAATAAATCCTACTAGCATAAAGAAATATATCATATACATCAATACAATGTTAATAATGTCCAAGAAGTACATGAGATACTACAGAAAAGATCAGAGTCCGCTGCTTCTTCGTGGTGCTTCCCAGATCACACCTTCCAGTCTACTATAGTATAACTAAAATGAAAAAAGAAGTGTGCAGGACAATCTGAGAGCAAACTCTGTATAGGAACCAGTCATGTGTAATGTGCTTGTACTTACAGCACTGAAGAGATAATAGAGCCCAAACAATACAATGTGTATACCCAGCAGTCAATCTAGACTTCAAAGTCAGCTTGTTCCAGGATCTCATGGCGGTAACTTCTTTTTCTCCCCAAGTCTGCTCCAGAAATAAAAGACACACAAAGGGCATACAAGCCCTCAAAGGGTAATATCTTCTGGACAAGTAGTCCAAGGACTCCCCAGTCCCCTGCTTACCAGAGAGCAATCAAATCTAAGTCCAAAGCAGTCTCTTTCTTCTGGATACCAGCAGGCCATGGGAACCACAAGGAAAAGGACCAGTTGTACCAGAGAGGATATGGATATAGTTTATTATAATAAAATCAAATATAAAATATGTTGATTATAAAAACATGTAAATACACCCCTACACGTTTAATGAGTGGAACTACTCACTTCTTCAGGAGGGATGATTTTAGGCTTATTAGAAATGTTTAGATGCAGAAGGAACATACTATTGTATTCCTCATTGATATCTCCTGCTGTTCGAATTCCATTAACACTGGAGCGTTCCGACACGCTCACATCCCAAACCTCGCTTCCACCTCTCACACCAATGGAAGCAATGTCCGGTAACAGCGCTTCCATTTTCGGGTGGTGTAGAGGCAACAAGCGTCTGTGCATTCCAAGACACTGATGTCGGCCGGGGAGATATCAATAAAGTGTAGAACAAACTCGTATATCAAAACTACTCAGAAGGGCACAACAATATGCCTTATGACTTATACTCAGATTTAAAACATGTCTCTCTCTCTCTAGATTTATATATATATATATATATATATATATATATATACCCATATAAGTCACCTGCACAAATCCCATGTTCATGATAAGAAGAGAAATTGATAGAGGTGATGATGGCTAATATATAAATACAGTATATGTAAGAAAAAGTGATACAAAATAAAATAAAAATTAATAATAAAACATAATAAATACAATACTGCATCATATATCACATCTTCTTAGGACATTCTTTTAGTCAGAAACAAAGACATAAATATATAGTTGTTTAGGAGAAATTCCAAAAGACCCAATAGTAAACTGAGGAATTATTTAACCCCTTAGGTGTCAATGCTTCCAGTTGGTAAATCAAGAATGATTCTCTTCTACAGAGTTTGCTGGATCTATTGCTGTATGTCTTTGGGATATGTTCTATCCCCATAATTTTAAAGTTAATGACACCACCTAGTTCGCAGGAGTTAAAATGTTTAGGGACAGAGTGACTACAAGATTTTTTTTAGAGATTAGTGTACAATGTTCTCCTGCTCTGTCCCTAAGGATTCTTGTGGTATGCCCCACATATTGAATGCCACATCTGCACTGAATCAAATATATGACAAAAGATGTTTCACAAGTAATAAGGTGTTTTATTTTATTCTTATTGTGGTGACTCTCAAAAGCATCTATTTTGTTGCCGATGTACATCCAGGTGATGCAGTTTGAGTGTAGACATTTATTGTTTCCTATTGGATTAGGAGTACCGAAAATGCCCTTATTTTTTGGATTCTTCTTAAGCTCTTTGGGTCAACTCGGGGCCACAAAGCCACGGATACTTCTTGCCTTTCTATAGATAACTTACCTTTCCTTTTCTATCATTCCCTCTAATAGGGCATACCCCAATACCCCAGTGTTTGCGCACAATCCCCTGGTTGATACAAGAAGAGCTTTTCTATCTAATTATAAGGTTTGATCCTGTCACCCCCGCCGTGTTCGCCCGGGCCGCATCTTCCTTCGCGGCGGCTCTTCCGGGTTCCATAGCTGGGCGCACATGCGCAGTCCGCATCCGCCTTCAGCTTGGCGGATACGCATGCTCCCGGCTCGCTCCCCTATTGGTTTCCACTCCTCCAATTCTACTTGGCTCCCAGAAAAGCCTCTCTCTCCCAGCTCTCTCCATTGGTCAATCTACCTATTTAAACGGGCTGCCCCAGGCTTAGGGAGCCAGTTCCACAAGCTACCCATAGTTTGGTCCTGGGCCCTGGGCGTTGCTTACTTCTTTACCTTGTTCCTGGCTTGACCCTTGGCTTGTCTGACCATGTCTGATCTCTGCTCCTGGCTTGACCCTTGGCTTGTCTGACACGTCTGATCTCCGCTTCTGGATTGATCCTTGGCTTGTCTGACCACGTCTGCTCTCTGTTCCTGGCTTGACCCTTGGCTTGTCTGACCGCACCTGATCTTCTCTCCTGCTTGAACCCTTGGATGCGCCTGTCCTCTGCCGTGTTCCCTGTCTCCCGCTTGGTGTCCTGCTGGCCTGGTTTTTCTAACAGTTCCTAGGTACTCCTATCCTGGTTGAACCTCGGCTCAACCAGGGTGGAACAATCTGGTTTCGCGACCAGCACCTTTAACCAGCTTCGGCTGCAGCAAGGGAGTACCTAGCACGCCGTCACCGCTCACAAGCTCCGCACTCCAGCATCGCTCGCTAGCACCTAAAACCAGAGCCAGCACCACATGGCTCCCAACTGTCGTGTGTGTGACAGATCCATGGCAGTTTGGAAAAAGTGTTCTGAGTGTCCCTTTATCACGGTGCCGTGATTGCTGGCTTTTGCTGTCAGTCAACGGAAAACCACACTGCCTGAGCTGAAAGGGACCAGAGCCAGTAGCACCCCGTGGTGCTTCAACGAATACCCTAATACTGCTAGAGCCGAATAAGACCAGAGCCAGTAGCACCCCACGGTGCGCCAATAAGCGTATGTTGCAAGAGCTACGGTAGATGTTAACGGAAACCCACTGCTCTGCAATGGTAGCGGATGGCTCGGTAACTGAGGCAACAGGCTCTGCAAGGGTTAACAGGCAGGCTCGGCAACGGAGGCAATAGCACAGCAAGTGTAAGGGATGGCTCAGAACGGAGGCAACAAGTACAGCAAGTGTCAGAGGATAGGCTCGGTACCGGAAGCATCAAGCTCAGCCAGTGTTAACGGATGCCCAATATCGGAGACTACAAGCACAACAAGTGTAGACAGGCAGGCTTGGTAACGGAGGCAACAAGTTCAGCAAGTGGAAGGTCAGCTTAGGATGCACAATCTGACAGTTCACAATGTCGCCAAGCGACATAGACAGAGTCACACTGGAACCGGAACTCAGGAAGCAGGATACCAAGCAGGAACGTCAGCAGGCCGGGTCATACACAGAGCAGGAACGTCAGACAAGCCGGATCAATCACGGAGCAGGAGCATCAGCCAGGCCGGGTCATACACAGAGCAGGAACCAGAAGAATAGTCAGACCAGCCGAATCGGTACACAGGGACGCAGGAACACAGCAACGGAAGCACTGGTACTGGAACACCACGAAAGGGCACCTGACAGGTGCCAGAGGCCTGGTATAAGAAGGCTGATACTGGGTGGGCATAACAAGGACTGCCAATAGGAACACACCACCGCAGAGAGTGACAGGTACTCACGGGAACCGTGATAGCCATCCTTTAGGCTGCCTTGCCTGGTATATTGGCAAGGCCAGTAGAGCCTCATTCATTTGTTGTGCCATTCTCCAGGCTGCCTTGCCCGGTATATTGGCAAGGCCGGTAGAGCCTCATTCATCCTGTGTTGCTAGTTCCAGGCTGCCTTGCCCAGTATTTGGCAAGGCCAGTAGAGCCTACTATATTGTATCATTGTATGAGTTACTATTTGAACCGATCTTGTGTATGTCTCATATATGTATGTTCAGGACCTGTGAGGGTTCTTATTTACTTTTCAATAAAGTTTGATTTTATCTTACTCTGTGTCTGAGAGTCAAAACAAACCGTGACACCCCTTTCCATGAATTTTCTTTTCAGTTCCTGTCCTTTGGTTTTGAAATCTTCAGTGTCACTACAATTTCATCTAAGGTGACAGAATTGGCCAAATGGTATATTATGTATCCATTTGGCATGATGACAACTGTCTGCCCTCAAATATTGATTCCTATTGACCAGCTTATGAAAAATGGTACTGATAATTTGGGTTGAAGTGGTTCTCATTAAATGCAGATCTAAAAAAATCAATGTGATAGTTAAATCATAGATTATGTACATTTCAAACTCATTTGGTTCAAGTTAAAGGACTCTATCAAGTTGTTAAGATCCGCTGTTGTTCCATTCCATAATACCAGGATATCATCTATGTATTGGCCATAGTATACCAGGCTGACTCCACACCTGCCTTTGGGCCATACCACTATTTCTTCCCAGAGCCCCATGAACAAATTGGCATATGAGGAGGCAAACCTGGTACCCCTTGGCCGTACCCTGAATTTGGAGGTAATAAGTATCCTGAAATATGAAGCAGTTGTGTTGTAAAATAAAACCAAAATGAACTCAGTCTGTACAGAATTAATCTTAATATCTGTTTCCAATAAGTACCTTATTGCTTGAAGACATGTATATAGAGATGTGACACCCAAAGTGACCCACATATATCCTTCCCGCCATTGGATTTTGGATAATTTATTTAGAACATCCTGCAAGGCTCTTATGTATGAAGGTACTAGAACCACATACTTTTGTAAAAAGTGATCAACGTAAGCAAACAAGTTTTCTGTAAAAGTGTTTATCCCCGCTACAATAGGTCTACCGGGGGGATTAGCTTGATCCTTATGGATTCTGGGACTGTGATAAAAGAATGGCACTTCGGGGTAATGGTAGTAGAGAAAAGCAAATTCCTGTTTTGTGAAAATACCACTTGAAAGTCCCTTAGTCAGCATATATTTTAGAACATCATTAAATATCTGAGAGGGATTATAAATTAGTCTTTTATATGATGTTTCATTTGCCAATAATCTCATAGCCTCAGCCAAATATATAGTGGTATCTTGAATGATAATTGATCCACTCTTATCGGCCTCCCTAATAGTTATGGTGTTATCCTTAGACAGCCTAGTCAGGGCTTTCCTTTCCACTGTACTGAGATTATCCCTCATTCTCTTGGAGTTGTTCTTCACCCGCTGTTGGTAAGCATGCATAACTACTTTAAAAAAAGTATCAACATAAGAACCCTTATATCGATTAGGAAAAAATTCCTATCTTTTCTTCAAAGTGGTATGTTGTATAGAGCTTTCTCCATCCAAATTTGTTATTATGTTGTTTGTTACATTTTCCTCTTCCAAAAGGGATTGGATAGTAAGTAAACTATCAACGTCTTCAATGGTGTTTAAGACCGAACCACTGGATGAAATCATATCCTGATGTTGAGATTGAAGATGGGCATTTTCCTTACATTTGAAGAACCTTTTCAATGATAGTTCTCTGATGAACCTTTTCGTGTCCAGGAAAAAGGAGAATTCATCAGAGGAAGCTACTTCATCTCCTGTATTTAGGAATAGCTCCTGATTCACAGATACTATCTCTACGTATCTCAAATGAGTTTTTGATATCGCCCCAGCCGACATCAGTGTCTTGGAGTACATGGACACTCGTTGCCTCTACGCCAACCGACAATCGGGAGCACTGTTACCGGACATTGCTTCAGCTGGTGTGAGAGATGGAAACAAGGTTTGGGATGCAAATCGAAGGTACCGCCGGGAGATCCTGGAACAAGATGACTTTGAAGTCTGGATTGACGGCTGAGTATACACATTGTATTGTTTGGGCTCTATTATCTCTTCAGTGCTGTAAGTACAAGCACATTAGACAGGCTTGATACCTATACAAATTTTACTCTCAGACTGTCCTGCACTCTTCTTTTTTCATTTTAGTTAGCAGAGAGGCAACAGAGTTTTTGAAATGGAATTGAAACATTATAATGATCTGAGTGATTTTGGAACAGCTTTCAACATCACTTAAAGGGATAGTAATGTTTCATAATAAAGGCAGCTCTAATTAATCATCATAGTATTTGGACTTTGGAGAGTGTTGTTTCAATTCTGTCAGATTTGTAGTACAAGAGTAATTCAATGACAAAGTATCCCCCTTCCACCCCTTTTACTGATGTAACACTGCTCAGCCAGAGCAGAATGGAGGTGCCCAGGTAGATTGCAGAGAGGGACAATCTTCAATTAAGATAAGGGAAAAACCTGAAAAACTTGTCAAGGGGGGAAAGGATGTCATTGTTTTCATAGAAAGAAGATTGTCCCCTGCTGTTATCTGTCTGGTCTATGGACTGCATTCCACATCTGAGAAGAAATGGCTTACACTAGGTAAAAGGGACGGGAGGGGGAAACTTTGCTTGTGAATATCTCTTAAACCATAACGGTTTGAGAGATAAGACTTATATTGTTCTTCATGTTTTTTTAATGCCTACAAAATAAAATAAAGATAAAACAAAGTATTACTATCCCTTTAAATCTATGCTATCTATTATTTATTTAAAACTATAGTTTATGATAAAGGTTCCAAATTATCCATTTATAGACTAAAACCAACGTCCAGTATGAAAAAAAAGCTAATAAACTTCCGTATAAAGATCTTTTACTTAGCAAAACTATTTTTTTCACTCATTAATAGACGCTTATTCCAAACTCACTATTGAAATAAAAAAAAAGATGTCTTCAGTATCCACAATAAAATAAATTGCAGAACTTATTTTATTATAAAATAAAAACACGTGTTTGTCTTTTAAGATGTTTTTATTACCATATGTTCTTAACTACATTTTCAACTTTTTCAACATACTTCAGTATTCTAAAAGCAAATTTATTTAACTGTAATACTGTGTTTACAAAAACCCATACATATTTTGGGTAAAGCACATATAAATTAAAAAGAAAAATATTGTAGCCAATAAGTCATTACTATGTAAATTACAATATGTAAAATCAGAATTAACAGTGAAAAGTGATACTACATGTCATTATGATTTCTAATAATGTATAATAGGTGTTGAAACATTTTTACTCCTGTTTCCATGGCTCCAGGCAGCTGATCTTATCTTTGCAAAGTGTTTGCAATAATTGTTAGACGGCTCCTGAGGCTTTCCCGTTTCTGATTTAACTGAACTTCCACGGATTTGACTTCTTTTAAGATTTCATCAAACTCGTGCACATATGATGCATCCACTGCAGATCTTTCACTTATCAAACAAAGAAGAACTATTGTTAATGCCAAAACTCAAAATGTTACACAATAATAAAAAATCTATGAAGAGTTGCAATACATCAAGCTAAGATAAATTATTAAAGTCTCCAATTCCTGTATTACTGCATGCAGCTGGTGCACAAAGCCAATGGTTCTTAACCAGAGAGTTGTGGCACTTTCATGTAATGCAGACACTCTCTTAGGGTGCCCATTTTTATGTATGTGGAAAATAGGAACCATGGGGTGAAGTTCCCTCCACAGGTGGGCAGGGTACTTGTGAAAAAGCTCTGTAAAGCAGAGACTCCCAGCATACACCACTCAATCCCACCCAGATATGATCTGTATACCAATGCTGAGATAAATACAAGAAAAGAAGAGGTACAGACAGGGAAATCCTGAACAGAGAACTGTAGAGGTATACCCTTCCTGGAACTTGAACCAGTGTCCTGGGATATACCAAAGCATCCACCAAGATTCCAGGAAGGGAAAGAGAAAAAACTATCAAAACACAGACCAGATTGAAATGAAATGAACTGGTACAACATGAACCTCAAGTGTCACCAACACTACAATCCATAAAACAGAAACCAACGTGGTACTGGTCCAATGGGGATCAGAAAAAAAAAACCTACCCAAGATCAACAGCCTGTAAGAGTGTCCGTCTATGGCTGGCTTCAGCTGAAGCCAAAACATTGACATAGTAGAATTTATGGTGTGAAGTGAAGATTACATTGCTTACTTAAACAACTGCTCAGTTGAGGCATGATTCTTTAGGTCCAAGAAACCCCTTGCATTAGACATGTCAGCAAGGGTAAAAGAAAAAGAAAACCACTGTGGTATGCCACAGAAGTGGCAAATATAGTAAAGGAGAAAAAAAGAAGCATTTAAGTAATATAAGTAGACGAAGAAGGAAGAAGATAGGTATCGGTACAAGACTAGGCTGAAGGAGGCCAAATGCATTATTAGATGTGCCAAAGCACAAACACAGAGGAAAAAACTGCCCAGTCAATAAAAAAGGGGGATAAAACATTTTTTAGCTATATAAGTGAAAGGAGGAAAATGAAACAAGGAATAGATAGACTGAAAACAAAGAATGGAAACTATGTAAATAAGTTTTTACAGAGGAAGATGAAAGGAAGGGACCTCTGTTAGAAAAAAGAAATGGCAAGACATGGGAAACATGCATGTTTACGGAGAAAGAAGTTCTACTTCAACTTTCTATGGTAAAAGCAGATAAATCAATGGCACCAGATGGGATATACCCAAAGTTATTAAAATAATTAAAGTGTGTTCTGGCAAAACCTTTAACGGAATTATTCAACCAGTCACTATCGACAGGAGTAGTTCCAGAAGATTGGAAGGTAGCAAATGTAGTACTGCTTCACAAAAAAGATAGCAGGGAAGAGTCTGGTAACTACAGACCAGTAAGTCTTACATCAGTAGTGGGAAAATTAATGGAGACTATGTTAAAGGAAAAATTGTTGAATATCTGAATTTGAATGGCTTCCAAGATACCAAACAGCATGGGTTTACAGCAGGGATATCTTGTCAAACCAACCTCATATAATTTCTTGACTGGGAAACTAAAATAATAGACCAAGGGGGATCAGTAGATATAGCTTATTTAGATTTCAGTAAAGCATTGAACACTGTCCCTCATAGAAGACTCATTAAGAAATTGCAGTGTTTGGGTCTGGATGTAAAAATAGTTAGTCAATGGAAAATATTCTGAGAAAAGGATTGTTACAAGTGGGGTACCTCAGGGATCTGTACTGGGATCCATTCTTTTTAATATTTTTATTAGTGATATTGCAAACGGTCTATACAAAGATCTGCAATAGGGTAGACATTCCAGGGGGAATAAGCCAAATGACAAATGATTTAGGTAAATTAGAAGAATGGACAAGAGTGTGGCAGCTGCAGTTTACTATTGATAAATGCAAAATAATGCACTTGGGACATAGTAATCCAAAGGCAAAATATGCTATTCAGGGCACTGTGCTGTCAGAGATAACAGAGGAAAGGGATTTGGGAGTAATTATTTCTAATTAGTGTAAAAGCCTGTGTACACGGGCCAAGGTCCGGGTAATGTTAACCCTTTGAGTGCAAGAGGGGTATGCAATGCATTGCTTTGCTATGCATTGCATACTCCCTGGCACTCAAAGGATTAAGAGGTCTGCTACCTCACTGCTCCACGTGATGCAGTCTTGCGTCACCTCACTCACGTGATGCAATCATGCGCAGTAGAGACTGCCTGAATGCAGGCAGTCTCTACTGCGCATGACTGCATCGTGACAAACATCCTAGCAAATTATTATATAGGATGACTTAAAGGTAGGCAACAATGTAATAAAGTGGTGAGGAATGCAAGCAGGGTGCTGGGTTGTATAGCTAGTATCAGAAAAAAGGAAGTGGTCATGCCACTCTACAGATCTCTAGTTAGACCTCACCTAGAGTATTGTGTACTTTACTGGAGACCCCATCTCCAGAAGGATATAGATACTCTAGAGAAAATTCAGAGAAGGGCTACTAAAATGGTGGCTGGTTTACAGGAGAAGAAATATCAGGATAGACTTAAGGCTTACTTTGCCTTCGGTTATCTCTCAAACCATAAAGGTTTGAGAGATGAACCTGGGGGCTATTAAATTATTTTACAAATATCTACAATATGGGGGATAGTAATAATAAAGTATTAGTATCCCTTTAAGGACCCATGAAAGTCCAGGACCGTCATGGCTTGTTTTCCCTTAACTCGTTAAGGACCCATGACCGTCCTGGACCGTCATGGGTTAAACTCTCCCATCTGCACCACACGGAGCGATGGGAGAGCATGGGCTGGTTGTTGCCAAGTGTTCCGATACTGGGGCACTTAGTTTCAACCAGTAGAGACAATGTTGCAACACGTGATTCGCTTTTTTAGCGAATCACATGTTGCAGAAGCCGAATGACAGGGGCAGTATTTGTAAATATTGTCCCTGTCACATCTCTCTGCCTACCTCATTCTTACACACTGCTGAGGTGGAGAGAGACAGAGAGACATAGTGTTTCAGTGTTGCAGATTGTGATCCAGTCTGCTAAAAGTTAAACAAAGAAAAAAATTAAGTTTTAACCCAATTGAGAACTGTTATTGCAGTGATCAATACATTTCCATCCCTCTGATCACTCTACTAGTGATCAGTTTGCTGCAGATCATCTTTAACTGATCTGTGGTACTTCCCCCCCTTGTATTTTTTTTTACATTTTTTTTAATGTTTTTAATTTTTTTTTAATAAAAAAATGATTTATTAGAATATTTTAGGGTTAGGTGGGTAGTTTAGCTAGGTAGTTGGGTAGGCTTAGTTGTCGTGAGTTAGGGAAAGTTTCAGGGTTAGATTTAGGTTTAGGAGTACAGTAGGGAAAAAAAAGAAACCCCAAAAAACACAAAAAAATATAATAATTATAGTTTAGATAGGTAGTTGACGTGGGTTAGGTAGGTTCAGGGTATACGTGGGTTAGGGTAAGGTTTAGGGTTAAATTTAGGTTTAGGGGTAGCGTAGGAAAAAAAAGAGTTTATTTTATTTAAAAATAGATTTTTAGAATAAATACTTATAGTTTAGATAGGTAGTTGAAATGGGGTAGGTAGGTTCAGGGTATACGTGGGTTAGGGTAAGGTTTAAGGTTAGTTTTAGGTTTAGGGGTAGCGTAGGAAAAAATTTTAAAAAAGTTTCTTTTATTAAAAAATTTATTTTATATTATAAGCTAGTTTAGATAGGTAGTTGGGTTGGTTAGGTTCAGGGAATACATGTGTTAGGGTAAGGCTTAGGGATAGATTTAAGTTTAGGAGTAGCGTAGGGAAAAAAAAATACAAACTCCAAAAAAAAAAAATTATCATAGGAATAGTGGCCGTTTGGGGTGAGAGATAGGTATAGTTAGATATAGAAGTTAGTAATGTATTTAGTTTAGAGTAGGTGTATTCAATGCAGAGGAGGTACAGTTTAGAAGAGGCGTATTCCTATTTGGCGTCTGACTCAGATGCCACAGACACTGCGTCAGATTTCGACATCAGTCAGTTTTCGGAGCGTGAGAGCAGCTCTAGTAGTGATGACGCAGGGCCTTCTACGAAAAAAGATGCACTACTCCAACAGGTGCCCCAGCAACTGCCCCAAGAGCTGCCCCAGTAACTTCCCAAAGAGCTGCCCTAAGAAATGCCCCAAGAGCTGACACAAGTACTGCCCCAAGACCTGCCACAAGTACTGCCACTCCTGCTGATGAATGGGTATCATCAGCCAATTTATGCCCAGAAATGACTGAATTCACAGGCAACCCAGGAATTCAAGTGGATGTGTCAAGATTTACGAGGGATTGGTGGTAAAATGACTAAGTAAATATTTGAAAACATACATAAAATGAAGGCCTGGGGTGTCTACTTTCCAAAAATATACACTTTTGGGGGGAAATTTTAAGGTGGAGCACTGGTACACAGCCCCAAATGAGTCATGGCACCAGTGACGCAAGCTGTGCAAATTCAAAGTGTGAAACTGGAAACGCGCATGTTCCAATTTGGGCCCCGTAGCTCCCCCAAACCTTGAGAAACTTATGCATATGGGGTATTGCCGTACTCAGAAGAAGGAGATGAACACTAAACAATGCATTTTTAAAAATCTTCACCTATCATGTGCTTGAAATTCACATCAACATTGAAGTCAAAGTGTGGAAAACGCTGATTTGTAAAGACATGGAGGCGCCTATTATAATGCATTTCTCTTTCTTTAATTTCCCTCAGCAGCAAACATAGAAAAAGAACAGAATGATGTAACCAATTAAAACAGACCTTACAAATACTCCTCCCACATATTATAACACATGACCTTTCTAATAGCAACCCCATTTTTACTCCTGCTATTTACTGTTTTCAGTTGTTGTACATGTTTGCACTGGTGGCTTTGCTGCCCTTTGTACCTTAATAAAGCATTGTCCTTTATTGCTGTATTCCTACTCTACCTTTTCCCTATTGTATCTATTTATCTTGCCTCCTTTTTCAGCTTCCCTGCTGTCCCTTCGTATACCTCTCCCGTTTTGTTTCTCCCACCTGGGGTCAGTTGTGTCCCCTGTGGGTCTTCCCCCCTTTTACCTCCTTTCTCTGGTGCTACCTGTATTGCCGTTCGGGTTGTAGCCGCCGCGTGTGTGCTCTCCTTACTCGCAGCGGCCAGTTTGTTGGAGTCCTTCCCTTTGTTTCTTCCTATATAGCGGCCATTTTGTTGTAGCCTAACGGGCACTGCCATTTTGTTGTAGTCTTACTGCCATTCCTGTGTCTCTGCCGCATAGGTGTGTGTGCCTGCTTTAGGATCTGCTCTGTTTGTGCCTATCTCCTGATGCCCACCTGCCTCTCTTGCTTTCTGTATTTTCTGGTGGTGAGCCTCTTTGCACCCCTTCATTCCTGCTAGTCTCCTGGCTGTTAACTGTGCCACTGGTGCTTATTTGCCATTATGTCCCAGTCTACTCACTCCCAAACTTGTGCCCCTTCAGGTTCTGGTCCTGCTAGGTCCTCACACATGGACACTGATGACTCTCCTTCAGATCTCATAAACTCTGAGGAGTTCCATACATTACTGGATAATACTATGTTCAGGTCTGTCACCCTGGCTATCCAGGCTGCAATGGGGATGATGTCCTCTAACATTGCTGAGTCTATTACTCCTGCCCTTAAACCTACAAAGGATGTCTCTGTTCACGACAATGGTCGTCCTGCCATTGCTTTAGAACCACCTACTGCCCCTGGTAAAAAAGCTACCCATAAATCCCGCAATATTGCTACCCAGGCCTCCAAAACAGTTAATACGGACAGTGTACGCCCTGCCAAGGATGGCGTGATTGAATCAGGCAAAAGAGCCCAGTACCGGGCAGAATTGGAATGTAACTGGAAAAGGGTGAGGGCCCTAGAAGACATTTCGGATTTAGGTCCCGATTCAGAGGAGGTTTCTGAGGGACCTGAGGATGCGATTCAGTTTTCTGATTCTGACCCTGATGAGGTTGCAGCCGCTGTCCTTCTACAGCGGGATGGTGCACCTACTAATTCTGATGACCAAACTTTACTTGACCCCCAGGGTAACCACTGTTTGACCCTGATAACTTTTTACACCCCCGCTCTGCTGACTGATTCCCTGTGGATCACGTTGCCAAATACCTAGCTACTAGAGTGAGTAAACCTCTAGACAAGGTTACGTGTAACTAGCTTAGGGCGGAACGCCCAAGGCCTACTGTCCCTAATTTGGTGAGCAACACCCCTGAGGTAGATCCCAAGAGTACCCAATTTTTGTCCAAGACGGGCTGGAAATCTAAAAAAGGGTTGGATTTCTCCCTACATAATTGCCAGGATAAGGTACTTGATATCTATCACGGTGCCCGTGATTCATGCTATCCTGTGTCTATCACTTGCTGGAAGTTCCTCATTGGCTGTCTGCTGTTAGCCCACCTCACACAGCCTTTTTAAACCCAGTCTGGGCACTCCCAGGTTGCCCTTTCATGGTGTTTCTGACATTACTTGTGCTGACCTGTTTGTCAGGCGCTTGGGCCTGAGGATCCTGCGTTCCGGTGTTCCAGTGTTCCACTGGTTCCAGTGTTCCAGCCTCGTTCGTTCCTGAGTCTCCTGCCTGCTTGTCTCTCTAGCCGGTTCTGGTTGCTTTCCGTGGACGTTCTGGTTTACCTCCGCTTGGTCTCAGGGCTCTTGCTCCTTCCCCTGTTGCCGAGTCGACATTGTGCTTGTTCGCTCCAGCGATATATTACTGTTGGTCCAGCGCGCGGACGCTGGTTTACTCCATTTAACCTGGTGGCTCAATTATTGTTGGTCCAGCGTGCGGACGCTGGTTTACTCCATTTAACCTGGTGGCATCTACTGCTGGTCCCAGCGTGCGGACGCTGGTTTACTCCATTTAACCTGGTGGCTCAATTACTGTTGGTCCCAGTGTGCGGACGTTGGTTTATTCCATTTAACCTGTTGGCTAAATTGCTGTTGGTCCAGCGTGCGGACGCTGGTTTACTCCATTTAACCTGGTGGCTCAATTCCTGCTGGTCCCAGCTTGCGGATGCTGGTTTACTCCTTCTAATCTAGTAGCTCATGATACTGTTGGTTCCAGCGTGCGGGCACTGGTTTACTCCATCTAAACTAGTAGCTCAAGTTACTGTTGGCTCCAGCGTGCGGACGCTGGTCTACTCCATTTAACCTGGTGGTTCATTTTACTGTTGGTCCCAGCGGGCGGAAGCTGGTTTTCTCCATTACACCTGGTGACTCCGATTACTGTTGGTCCCAGCGTGCAGACGTTGGTTTACTCCATTAAACCTGGTGGCATTATATACTGTTGGTCCCTGCGTGCGGACACTGGGTTACTCTACTTATCCTGGTGGGTTATGTTACAGTTAGTCCCAGCGGGAGGACGCTGGTTTACTCCTTGACTATTCTGACACTGAGGGCCGGTTGCTGTCCAACTTATTATTGCAGTTGTCTGGGACTTCTGCTTGAGCGAGACCATTGATTCCTATTCCACTCTATTGTCATTGTCATCTGACAGCTTGATCTCCTCTTGTGGGCTGCCCTGCCCGGTATTGGTAAGGCCGGTAGAACCTACTTACGTTACATCTCCAAGGTTGCCTTACCCGGTATTGGCAGGGCCGGTAGAACCTACTATCGGTGTTCCCTCAGGCTGCCCTGCCCGGCATTGGTAAGGCCGGTAGAACCTACTTACGGTACATTTCTAAGGTTGCCTTACCCGGTATAGGCAGGGCCGGTAGAGCCTACTCTCAGTACTACTTCAGGCTGCCTTGCCCGGTATTGGTAAGGCTGGTAGAACCGGTACATCACACCTCACGGTTGCCTTACCCGATATTGGCAAGGTTGGTACAGCCTACTGCTATATTTGCAACTGTCACTTGGTTGCCTTGCCCGGTAGTATTGGCAAGGCCGGTAGAACCCATTCATATTGTGATTACGTGTTGTATTGTTATATATGTATGATTCCCTATGTGATTGCCTTAACTTTTTCAATAAAGTTAAGTTTTTACCAAACCCTGAGTCTGAGAGTCTTCAAATACCGTGACAATATCCTAGGCCCTTGTACGAAAATTTAAAAAATTGGAAGATGCTATTTCTGGCAGGGGGCAGTTAGATCTCCTGGCAGTCAGGGGTTGGATTCAAAGAACAATCTGCCTCATTGGAAATGCAAATACAGCTTTGTCTACGGAGAGGTGTGAAGCTATTCTCCTTCGTATTGAACTCAAACTGATTAACTTAGCCATGTCCAAACCAGGCCTGCAAGCTAAAGGCCTTTTATTTGGGGACAACTTTGTCAAAGAACTGGGTTCTTTTGTTCAGACCTTTACGGCTCTGGACAAAGCCCATATGAAATGGTTCTTTGGCCCTAAGGTTTTCCCCGGGGCCGGCAGAGGTAGGGGCCGTCTGTCTGGCCGCACAAATAGAGGTCAGTCCCTTAGATCTCGAGGCCCTACCATCTCCAGAACCTCTCTTCTGGAGCCAAGATCAATGCATGGTCAGTTCTTCCCCCAGAGATGCTGACCCTGGCAGAACTGCGCGGCTCGAGGTTCCTATCACACAAGACGCCCTTATGGTAAGTGCCTTCATTCTTCCTTCTTCCCTTATAGAAGTGGGGGGCAGGTTGCAATTCTTCCTCAGAAATTGGTTCCTGTTGACCTTGTGTCACGGTTTATTATGACTCTCAGACACAAGTTTTAGGTAAAAAAAATCAATTTTATTGAAATAATAAATGATAACTTAGGATGGCAATAACATACATATATATATATACAGAATATAGCACAGACAGAAGGCAGACTCTACCGGTCCTGTCAAAATACCGGACAGGACAGTCTTAGGCTCTACCGGCCTTGCCAATACCGGGTAAGGCGACCTGCAGATGGAATAGCATAACGGTTTTACCGGCCTTACCAAATTACCGGGCAAGGCAGCCTCAATAGATACACAATGTAGGCTCTACCGGCCCTGCCAATACCGGGTAAGGCAACCTCAGATGGAATGTGGTAAAAGGTTCTACCGGCCTTACCAATACCGGGCAGGGCAGCCCAGAGATAATAGCAGCAGTCAGATGGAACTGGCAAATTAGCAGAATCGTTAAGCAGCAAGGCTTTGGAGCAAACCAGCGTCCGCACGCTGGAAACAACACTGAATAGTATAGCCGTTAGGCTTAGCGAGCAAACCAGTGACCGCACACTGGAGTAACAAGCGAGTAGTATAGCCGCAAGGCTTAGGAGCAAACCAGCGTCCGCACGCTGGGACCAACACAGAATTGTATAGCTGATAGGCTTTGGAGCAAACCAGTGACCGCACACTGGTGTAACAAGCGAGTTTGTATAGCCGCAAGGCTTAGGAGCAAACCAGCGTCCGCACGCTGGGACCAACACAGATTTGTATAGCTGAAAGGCTTTGGAGCAAACCAGTGACCGCACACTGGTGTAACAAGTGAGTTTGTATAGCCGCAAGGCTTAGGAGCAAACCAGCGTCCGCACGCTGGGACCAACACAGAATTGTATAGCTGATAGGCTTTGGAGCAAACCAGTGACCGCACACTGGTGTAACAAGCGAGTTTGTATAGCCGCAAGGCTTAGGAGCAAACCAGCGTCCGCACGCTGGGACCAACACAGATTTGTATAGCTGAAAGGCTTTGGAGCAAACCAGTGACCGCACACTGGTGTAACAAGTGAGTTTGTATAGCCGCAAGGCTTAGGAGCAAACCAGCGTCCGCACGCTGGGACCAACACAGAATTGTATAGCTGATAGGCTTTGGAGCAAACCAGTGACCGCACACTGGTGTAACAAGCGAGTTTGTATAGCCGCAAGGCTTAGGAGCAAACCAGCGTCCGCACGCTGGGACCAACACAGATTTGTATAGCTGAAAGGCTTTGGAGCAAACCAGTGACCGCACACTGGTGTAACAAGTGAGTTTGTATAGCCGCAAGGCTTAGGAGCAAACCAGCGTCCACACGCTGGGACCAACACAGAATTGTATAGCTGATAGGCTTTGGAGCAAACCAGTGACCGCACACTGGTGTAACAAGCGAGTTTGTATAGCCGCAAGGCTTAGGAGCAAACCAGCGTCCGCACGCTGGGACCAACACAGATTTGTATAGCTGATAGGCTTTGGAGCAAACCAGTGACCGCACACTGGTGTAACAAGCGAGTTTGTATAGCCGCAAGGCTTGGGAGCAAACCAGCGTCCGTACGCTGGGACCAACACGGAATTGTAGCAATGTCACCAACGCGACCAGGCAGAAGGTCGCCAGGATACTGAAGACAGGTGATGAGATGACAGGAACCAGCAACGATCAGTCAGGTCAGAAAACAGCAGAGAAGTTCAGCAGGAACTGCAACACCAGAGACTAGGCCGGAACCAGGACTGGAAGTACTTCAGCATGCAGGAAACACTGGAACAGTAGAGATCAGGAACTCAGGAACACATGAGATCAGGAACTCAGGAACACTGGAACAGAGGCCCAGCTATCACTAGCATAGTGATAGCAAGAAGGTCAGAAACAACACGAAAGGGCACTCAAAGGGTGCCCAATCCAGGTTTAAATAGTCAATAAGAGGCGGGCTATCTGCAGACAGCCAATAGAAGCCCTCTACTGGTGACTGACCAAGTGCCCTCTGAACTTGTGCCCATGTGGAACGGAGTTGCTCGATATGCTCATCCAGAGCTGGAATCTGTTGCGTCTGAAATGAGTCTGGAAGCAAACAGGGCTGGAACCCATAATTAATCAGAAACGGAGAGCTCCCAGATGAAGAATTGACCGCACAGTTCCTGGCGAACTCTGCCCAAGGCAACAAGTCGGACCAATTATCATGATGGTCAGTAACGAAACAACGGAGAAATTGTTCCAAGCCCTGATTAGCTCGTTCAGCGGCTCCATTGGTCTGGGGATGGTAGGCAGAGGAGAAGGACAGCTGTATGCCCATCTGTTGGCAAAATGCCCTCCAAAATCTAGACACAAACTGGCTCCCCCTGTCAGACACTAGTACCCTAGGCACTCCATGCAACCGGAATACTTCTCTGGCGAACACCATTGCCAATTCCTTCGCTGAAGGAAGACCACGGAGGGGCACGAAATGAGCCATTTTAGAAAACCTGTCCACCACCATGAATATAAAGGAGTACCCCTTCGACATAGGCAACTCTCCCATAAAATCAATGGAAACATGAGACCAGGGGCGTTCGCCATTAGGCACCGGTTGAAGCAAGCCCACAGGGAGATGTCTCGGGGTCTTAGCGCGGGCGCAGGTGGCACAGGCATTCGTAAATTCGGCACAATCGTTTCTCATGGAAGGCCACCAAAATAACTGAGAAAGGGACCATAACAATTGGTCTCTACCAATATGTCCCGCAGCCTTAGAGGAATGGTAGGTTTCGAGCAGCCTAGTACGAAATCATTCAGCGACAAAACATTTGCCCACTGGGGTTTCATGGGGAGCGGACCCCTGAGAGGCCAGGATCTCCTCCCCTAGAGGAGAAGTGATACTCGTGCGTATAGTAGCCAGTATTCTATCAGGTTGGATGATAGGAGCTGGTGCTTCCACTCTGTCACTGTCGGCCTCAAATTGTCTTGACAGTGCATCAGCCCTGATATTTTTTGACCCTGGCAAATATGATACAATGAAATTAAATCGAGACAGGAACAGTGCCCACCTGGCCTGACGAGAGGACAATCTCTTGGCCTCCGAGAGATAGGTCAGATTCTTATGATCTGTTAGGATTAAGACAGGATTCTTAGTACCTTCAAGCAAATGACGCCATTCCTTAAGAGCAAGGATAATGGCCAATAATTCTCTGTCACCTATCTCATAGTGGCTTTGAGTGACAGTCAACTTTTTAGAGAAAAACCCACAAGGTTTGAGAGTTCCACCTTTCTCGTGTCGCTGCGAAAGTACTGCCCCGACCCCAATATCTGAGGCATCAACCTCTAACGTAAATGGAAGTAAAGGATTGGGGTGGGATAACACAGGAGCCGCAGCAAATGCCAGCTTCAAATTCTCAAAGGCTTTCTCAGCAGATACCGGCCAACAAGAAGGATTAGCACCCTTGTGCGTAAGATCGGACAGAGGTTTGACAATGGAAGAAAAGTTCTTAATAAACCTCCTATAATAATTAGCGAAACCCAGGAAACGCTGTATGGCTTTAAGACCCTTGGGTTTTGGCCATTGTAGGACAGCTGACAACTTTTCTTTGTCCATGGCAATGCCATCATTGTCAATTATGAACCCCAAGAATGGCACACTGGTTCCATGAAACTCACATTTTTCCATTTTACAAAATAATTTGTTCTCACGGAGTCGTAGCAATACTGCGGATACATCTTTGATGTGCTGTGCCATGTTTTGGGAGTAAATCAGTATATCGTCGAGGTACACCACAACACATGTCTGTAACATATCTCTCAGAACATCATTTATCAGTTCCTGGAAAACTGCGGGTGCATTACACAGCCCAAAAGGCATTACTAGATACTCGTAGTGCCCAGCTCGAGTATTAAAGGCAGTTTTCCACTCATCACCTGCTCAAATGCGAACCAGATTGTAAGCGGCCCGTAGGTCCAACTTGGTAAATATCGAAGCGCCCTTAAGCCTGTCAAAAAGCTCGGTGATGAGCGGTATTGGGTATGCGTTTTTTGCCATTAGTTTATTCAAGCCCCGGTAGTCAATGCATGGTCTTAATTCGCCATTTTTCTTTTTTACAAAAAAGAACCCAGCCCCAGCTGGAGAGGTAGATTTACGTATGATCCCTCTAGCAAGGGCATCAGAAATGTAATCCTCCATAGCCTTATTTTCATCACAAGATAATGGATAAGTGCGTCCTTTCGGAGGTACTGCACCAGGCTGCAATTCAATGCAACAATCATAAGGTCTATGCTGGGGTAGCATACTAGCCTCTCCTTTGCTAAAAACATCGCCAAACTGTTGGTACACATCCGGCATAGCAGAGGAGGTGCACATGACCTTAATAGGCTGGATGACGCACTTGTCCATACAAAACTGGGACCAAGCAGCAATTTCACACTTTTTCCAATCGAATTGTGGGTTATGTAACTGTAACCACGGAAATCCCAATATCACCGCATGGTGCGGGGAATTAATCAGTTGAAACTGCTGCTCTTCTCTGTGAAGTGCCCCAATAGTCATAGACAATGGCATAGTTTCAAATATAACCTGAGGCGGTTCTAAGGGTCTACCATCAATCGCTTCAATAGTCAAGGGGTTTTCTCTTTCAATGCGTGGAACTCCGTGCAATTCAGCAAAGGTATTATCCATAAAATACCCTGCTGCACCGGAGTCAACCAAGGCCAAAACCTCCACAGAGCGTTGTTCCCAAGACAATACCACCTGTATGGTGGGTTTCATTATGCCCGACACTGGGGACGATTGTACACCACCTAGGGCCTGTCCCCCAAGATACCCTAGGTGTGTGCGTTTCCCGGACGTACCGGACAGGAATTTAGCAAGTGCCCTTTTTTACCGCAGTATAAACATAACCCTTGTTTTTTGCGATATAGTCTCTCTGCCTTGGATAGTCTAGTGAAGCCTATTTCCATAGGTTCACTTGTTTCCCGTACTGGTTCACTAGACTTCAATGCCAAGGGAGGGATGGGTGGGCAAAACATGCTACTAGGCTCATTATTTTTTGACCGTAACTTACGATCTCTGGCAATTGATCTCTCACGTATTCTGGAGTCAATTATCATAACATACTCAATGTAATCATCTAGATCAATAGGTAGATCTTTAGCAGCGATTTCGTCTTTAATGTGGTCATTCAGGCCTTGAGAGAAGGCTGCCAATAATGCCTCGTTATTCCAACCTACCTCTGCTGCCAATGTGCGGAATTCAATGGCATAGTCGCCCACTGTACGCCTGCCCTGTTGTATCTCCATAAGGCGTTTGGCAGCAGAGGTGGTTCTACCAGGAGGCTCAAACACTCTTCGAAAGGAACGCACAAATTCACTAAAGTTCTTAGTACAAGGTTTAGCATTCTCCCACAAGGGGTTAGCCCAGGCCAATGCTCTGCCAGTGAGCAGTGATATCGTGAACCCCACTTTACTACGATCATTGGGAAATGCGTGTGCCGTCAATTCCATAAAGATTTCGAGTTGATTGATGAACCCTCTGCAGAGACTAGGGTCACCATCATATCTTAGCGGCAAGGGTGCAGAAGCCGTTAACCCTTTAACAGTACCCCCTAGGGGTCTGGTATCACTTTCCGGTGTCTGACTTGGCGAGACCACCGGGCTAGAGCTAGATTGGTCAGCAGGTACCGTGCGTTCAAGGATCGTTTGAATTGCAACTGCCAACTGATCCAAACGTTGCTCGAGCACATCCATCCTGCAATGGATATTCTGTGCGTTACCTTCACCCTTGCTGTCTGAGGTCATGGCCCTTTCGTACTGTCACGGTTTATTATGACTCTCAGACACAAGTTTTAGGTAAAAAAAATCAATTTTATTGAAATAATAAATGATAACTTAGGATGGCAATAACATACATATATATATATACAGAATATAGCACAGACAGAAGGCAGACTCTAC
Source organism: Rhinophrynus dorsalis (assembly GCA_037306005.1). NCBI lineage: Eukaryota > Metazoa > Chordata > Amphibia > Anura > Rhinophrynidae > Rhinophrynus > Rhinophrynus dorsalis. Next base: position 265,796,903 of record CM074724.1, on the reverse strand, counting down.
CGGTCCTGTCAAAATACCGGACAGGACAGTCTTAGGCTCTACCGGCCTTGCCAATACCGGGTAAGGCGACCTGCAGATGGAATAGCATAATGGTTTTACCGGCCTTACCAAATTACCGGGCAAGGCAGCCTCAATAGATACACAATGTAGGCTCTACCGGCCCTGCCAATACCGGGTAAGGCAACCTCAGATGGAATGTGGTAAAAGGTTCTACCGGCCTTACCAATACCGGGCAGGGCAGCCCAGAGATAATAGCAGCAGTCAGATGGAACTGGCAAATTAGCAGAATCGTTAAGCAGCAAGGCTTTGGAGCAAACCAGCGTCCGCACGCTGGAAACAACACTGAATAGTATAGCCGTTAGGCTTAGCGAGCAAACCAGTGACCGCACACTGGAGTAACAAGCGAGTAGTATAGCCGCAAGGCTTAGGAGCAAACCAGTGTCCGCACGCTGGGACCAACACAGATTTATATAGCTGATAGGCTTTGGAGCAAACCAGTGACCGCACACTGGTGTAACAAGCGAGTTTGTATAGCCGCAAGGCTTAGGAGCAAACCAGCGTCCGCACGCTGGGACCAACACAGATTTGTATAGCTGAAAGGCTTTGGAGCAAACCAGTGACCGCACACTGGTGTAACAAGTGAGTTTGTATAGCCGCAAGGCTTAGGAGCAAACCAGCGTCCGCACGCTGGGACCAACACAGAATTGTATAGCTGATAGGCTTTGGAGCAAACCAGTGACCGCACACTGGTGTAACAAGCGAGTTTGTATAGCCGCAAGGCTTAGGAGCAAACCAGCGTCCGCACGCTGGGACCAACACAGATTTGTATAGCTGAAAGGCTTTGGAGCAAACCAGTGACCGCACACTGGTGTAACAAGTGAGTTTGTATAGCCGCAAGGCTTAGGAGCAAACCAGCGTCCGCACGCTGGGACCAACACAGAATTGTATAGCTGATAGGCTTTGGAGCAAACCAGTGACCGCACACTGGTGTAACAAGCGAGTTTGTATAGCCGCAAGGCTTAGGAGCAAACCAGCGTCCGCACGCTGGGACCAACACAGATTTGTATAGCTGATAGGCTTTGGAGCAAACCAGTGACCGCACACTGGTGTAACAAGCGAGTTTGTATAGCCGCAAGGCTTGGGAGCAAACCAGCGTCCGTACGCTGGGACCAACACGGAATTGTAGCAATGTCACCAACGCGACCAGGCAGAAGGTCGCCAGGATACTGAAGACAGGTGATGAGATGACAGGAACCAGCAACGATCAGTCAGGTCAGAAAACAGCAGAGAAGTTCAGCAGGAACTGCAACACCAGAGACTAGGCCGGAACCAGGACTGGAAGTACTTCAGCATGCAGGAAACACTGGAACAGTAGAGATCAGGAACACATGAGATCAGGAACTCAGGAACACTGGAACAGAGGCCCAGCTATCACTAGCATAGTGATAGCAAGAAGGTCAGAAACAACACGAAAGGGCACTCAAAGGGTGCCCAATCCAGGTTTAAATAGTCAATAAGAGGCGGGCTATCTGCAGACAGCCAATAGAAGCCCCCTACTGGTGACAGACAAGTAACTGCAGCAAATCACGGGCACCGTGATACCTTGGACCCGTGGGTCCTACAAACTGTGTCAGGCTACCTTGTAGATTTTAGTCTCCACCAGTACAAACACACCCTCCTCACGTTATTCATTTTTCCCCTCATGACAGGGCTCTTGTTACAGAGGAGATACATGTCCTTTATCGCAAAAATGCTATTGTGCCCATCCCTATGGAATCCCCCTTTTTTTGAGCAGCCTTTTTCTAGTACCCAAAAAAGGTGGGAGGGGTTCGTCCAGTCATAAATTTACGCCCGATGAACTCCTATGTGATGTATCAACATTTCAAGATGGAGGGCAGTCACTCGCTCAGGGATCTCTTACAAATCGGGGATTGGATGGTCAAACTAGACCTTTAGGATGCCTACCTCACGATTCCTATAGCGGTGACACATCAGGATTATCTTCAATTTGTATGGGACAACCAAAAGTGGCGCTTTACATGCCTCCCATTCGGCCTGTCTTCTACCCCTTTGTGCTTAACAAAACTGCTAAAACCGGTTGTGGGGTACCTTTGGTGGCAGGGCGTTTGTCTGATTATCTATTTAGACGATTTATTGATTTTGTCTCAAGACGTTCAGTCCCTCCACTGTCATCTGTCCTGGACACTGTCTCTTTTTCAAGACCTTCTTCAAGTTCGGCGACATGCCGTGACATTGGTTCTCATCACCCCTTGGTGGGACACGCAGCCTTGGTTCCTGTCTTCCTCGAGATGTCAATAGACTTTCCTAGACTCCTTCCTCCTTGCAAGGATCTTCTGGTGGATGTGGAGGGCCTTTCACATCCACTAGTTTCTCTTTGGATCTTATGGCTTCTTGCCTCGTCGATTTCAGGGCTCCCCGGGTTATCTCGGGTGTTGTGCAATCAACTGTCACTTTATTGGAGGGAGCATAGGCCCCCAGGACCAGATGAGCATATCATCACGCCTGGGGCAAATGGGTTTATTGGTGCTTGGGACACCATTTGGATCCCGTTTCGGCACCTGTGAAGGCCATTCTTTGTTTTTTTACTCATCTGTTTGAGGATGGGAAGGCTTACTGCACTGTCAACTTGTACTGCTCTGCCATTTCAGCTGGTCATGATGGGATTGACGGTGTTTTGGTAGGGAAACTTCCCTTGGTATGCCACCTACTCAAGGGCATTAGTTTTCTAGGCCTCCGGGTCCTTGTTACTCTTCGGCGTGGGATGTTAACATCTTACTACATGTATTTCTTCGTTGGCCTTCTAACTGTGATTTATCCCTTCATCAGTTGTTGGCTAAGGTGGTGGCGTTATGTTGCCTCATTTCTTGTAAGAGGGTGTCTGATGTCAGGGCTATGGACATATCGGCACGCTCTTTGACTCCAGAAGGTGTTACTTTTGATATTTCCAGACGTACGAAGACGGTTATCTAATCTGTATTCTACCCCTCTTTTCCACACCAGGTTCAACTTTGCCCGGTGGCTTGCCTTCAAGAATGTGAATTGCGTATGCAAAACTTTCCGATTCCTTCCCATCCTGAACTTTTCCTTGCCCTTCCTAGACAGCACCTCCCAGTTAATATTGCTTCTCTGGCCAGATGAGTTTGGTGGGTCTTGGGTGAGGCAGGGGTTGATCTTTCCATTTTCGGCCCTCATTCCATTCGGGGTGCCATGAATTCCAAAGCAGCCAAGCTCGGTTGTCGCTTAGAAGATATTACAGTGCCTGTGATTCTCTGTCACTCTTACTTGTGGTTCGCTCTGATTTGCTGAGCCAGTTTGGCCCGCCCCTGGTGACCTTCTTATGCCTGGCCCAGACATCTGTCAGATGCCCTTTCGTGGTGTTTCTGAGCCAGTAGTGCTGTTGCTGTGTTCCTGTGTTCCGGATTCCTGTATACCAACTTGGCTTGTCCTGACTACGCTCCAGTGTTCCTGTTCGTGTATGACCCGGCTTGTCTGTGAACCACCTCTGTATCCTGACCCGGCCTGGCTGACGTTCCTGTTCGTGTATGACCCGGCTTGTATGACTACCTCCTGCGTGCTCCGACCCGGCCCAGCTGACTTCCTGCTCCGAGATCGACTTCCAGCCTGTTCCAGTGACCTCCATTCCCGTTGTTGCCGCCGCGACATTTTTCACCCGCTGTTACCAGCCACCGTGTGACCGCCTTGCCTGGTGTTGCCATTGATCAGTGCAGTGTACCGTTGTCTTGCAGAGCTGTGCGTGCCTCAGTGAGCCTCACTATACTTGCAGAGCCTCGTTGTCTTGCAGAGCCTTGTTTAAATGTGCATATTAACCCTTGCAGTGCTGCCTTGCTCTCGCTATCTCGATTACCAGAATAGAGCCTCTTCCGTGGTGCTACGTCTGCTGAGTTGGCCGCTTACCAACGGCTACTCTATCTATCCTGTTGCAGAGTAGTCACTTATTGTGGGCCGGTAGGGCGCCATTGGCTCTCACTTCTCGTTGTTTACTGGGCTATATCTACTGAGGTAGAGTGGCGATAGAGGGAAGGCTTCAGCTCTGGCAGGCTCCGTTGTATATGCCCGTGGGGGCTATTGGCTCTAGCACTACTATTGCTGGTATCCGGTTAAAGTCTGAGGAGGCTATAGTCAGCTCTTGCATTGCAGGCTGGATTCCGTTACGCCAGTGGGGGCTACACACACTTGCACTCGCAGAAGCAGTCTTCCAGTAGGTACGCCCGCGGGGGCTATTTGGATCTCTGTTCTGCTTACTACTCGGTCACTTTGGCTAGGCATTTACGTTTCCAGAACATTGTGGACTGTCTCTATCAGCACCTCCTTTTAACACCCAGGGAGTGCCAAACCACCACATCTGAGACTGACTGATTTATGCTCTTAACCCTTTGGGGTAGAGAACACCATTCTCTGCATAGAAATCGTGTATGTCAACTATATTGTGCATTATCTCTTTGTAACATATCAGTCTTCACTGTGTGTCTATTTCAACCGCCACTAGAGGGCGATCATTTGCATTATTGTTATTCTAATAAAATTGTGTTTTATTTCACATACTGGTCTGAGTGTCCTAAAAAACCGGAACAGAAGACCTGTTTTGGGCAGCGGATTTGTATACAGTTTCAACCTTCCGAGAATTTTATTTTAGGGATGCTGTTCACTTTACTGACAGTGTATTTACCCAGCTTTAAACTTGCATTATAATAGGAGCCTCCGTGTCTTTATAAATTACTAGATTTTGCTATATACATGAAGTAAAATCATGATTTATAAAGACACGGAGGCGAGTATTATTCCCACCCTATGTAGTATTCTGTTTTTCTCTTACTCCCCCCATACCATTTTGCTTATTTTTGTTTGTGTATTATTCATCATGCTTGATTATTTTATTACATGTTTCTAGGGCTTTGTCCTACATGTTATTGTCACGTGTTTTTCTCTGTTTCCTCCTGCAGCTTGACTTGAAGATCTTGTCTTTGGAACTCCTTGCAGTCTGTGTTGTTGGCGACTGGACGGTCACTTTCCTGCAGTTTTCATTGTTCCCACCGTTGTGGGCCCTTTTGTTTGTGGTTGGAGCTGATGGTTTTGCTTCCGACTGAGTTCCCCTTCTGATGTTTGCTTGCAAAGAAAGAGGGGTTGCTATTAGAGGGGTCATGTGTTATAATATATGGGAGGAGTATTTGTAAGGTCTGTTTGAGTGGTTACATTGTTCTGTTCTTTTTCTATGTTTGCTGCTGAGGGAAAATAAAGAAAGAGAAATGCATTATAATACTTGCCTCCTGACTTTACTCATGTATATAGCAAAATCTAGTAATTGTTTTATTTACATCAAAACTTACGAGGGATTGGTGGTAAAATGGTTGCGTAAAATATGTGAGAACATACATAAAATGAAAGCCTGGGGTATCTACTTTCCAAAAATATACACTTTTGGGGGGAAATTTTAAGGTGGAACACTGGTGCACAGCTCAAAATAAGACATGGCACCAGTGACTCAAGCTGTAAAAATTAAAAGTGTGAAACTGGAAACACTCATGTTCCAATTTGGGGCCCGTAGCTTCCCCAAACCTTGAGAAACCTATGCATATGGGGTATTGCCATACTCAGAAGAAGGAGCTGAACACTAATCAATGCATTTTTTTAAATGTTCAACTATCCCGTGCTTGATATCAACAGCTATATTGAAATGTAAGTGTGAAAACTGCAGAAAAACAAAATATTACCACAATTTTGAAAAATATTTCTGGAAAAATAGCTGCATAAAAAACTCCAAACTTCTGATTATTTACCTTATGTTGTCTAGTTTTCAGAAACATATACCTTTGTGGGATTTTTTTGTTTCTGGCACCATCAACTACGCTGTGATGCTCAAATGCCAATTGTTGAGAAATTACAGGTTGGAAATAATAGCATCCATCTTGTAATATTTACCTTGTAAATGTGAGAAAGGGATTGAAATACTAGGAATAGGGGGGATTCTTATATTCAGGAGAAGCAAATGAATATATTTAGGGGTATTTTTTGTAATGAACTAATGGTATGCAAATTCTGACAGGAAAATGTAAGCAAATTGTTTTTTGTTTTTTTTCATTTTTTTTCCTCTTTTTTTTAATCAAATTAAAAGATGAGGTATTCATACGATTGTGGTATCAAAAGAAAGCCCTACTTGTGCTTAAAAAAACAGTATATCATTTGTGTGGGTGTACAAAAGGAAGTAAAGAGAAAATGTGGTTGAACAAAGACATAGTCAAAAAAGTCAAAATTGCTCCTGTCCTTAAGTGAAAATGATGTCAGATTTTCCCGGTCCTTGAGGGGTTCAGAACCCATGACGGTCCTGGACCGTCATGGAATTCCGGGCTCCCCGCGTGGCTGCATGCAGTTATGGGAGCCTGGAATCGGATTCTAAAAAAAAAAAAAAGAAAATGGTCCGTGGTACTTCAATGATGTCCGCGTGCGTGCGCGGATGGTCCTTAAGGGGTTAACAACCTGATAGAATGCTCTGTAATCAAAAGGGCACTGACTTCTACCTCAGAACATTCACCTGGAAAATGGTTGCCTTGATCCAAGAAGCTACTGTTTCTTTAGACGCAGCACGGCATGCATATGGACCCAAAGGAAAGACAAAAAGCAAATCAGGTTGAATAAAGGGCCGCATGCAATGAAAATAGTACTTCAACAACCTGACAACATCCAAGAGATGAAGCTCTTGTTCCTGTCTATTAGATGGAGCTGGACAAAGAGAAGGACGAACAATTTCTTGGTTGATGTGAAACTCAGAAACAGCTTTAGGAAGAAACACTATAGGGGTCTTCAAAACCACCCTGTCAGGATGAAAGACCAAAAATGGATGTTTACAAGGCAAAGCATGTAGTTTGAATTCCGACAACTGCCATCAGAAAGCAGTCTTGAACATCAGAAGATGCAGAGAAGGTGAAAAAACAAAGTCTGACTACCAGGGCCAGATTCAAATCCAGTGAAGTGGGATGTCAAAAGATGAGATGGGAATGAGCCTGTGGAAAAGGACAGAAAGAGCCAAAATCTGAACTTTAATAGAACTAAGACCAAGCCCTTTCTGATGGCCATCTTGAAGAAAGGACAGGACAACCAGAAGTCAGAAAGGGCAAGTATCACGGTGCCTGAGATTCTAGCGGCAGGGCGACATTGCTACTTCTGGGTTTACCCTTGCACGATTCTTATTGGCTATTGGGCTCTGGCTCCTCCCAGGGTTAGCCTTTTTAAACTCTCTCCTGTCATCTTTTCAGCACCCTTTCGTGGTGTACCCGTACCTAGCATTTCAGTTACTGCTTGTTCCTGTTCCGTGTATGACCCGGCTCGCCTTACTACGCTTCTGGTGTTCCTGACACTCCTGTGTCCTGATTCCATTGCTGACTAGGACTGGCTGACTACCTCCGTGTGTACCAACCTGGCTTGGCTGAATATCCGATTTCGTTGCTGACTAGGACTGGCTATTACCTCTGTGAGTACCGATTTGGCAGTTCTAGCTTCTGACCTATCAGGGTGCGTACACTGTGTTCCGTTCCACCTACTCTCGCTTTCAGAATACCGCTACAGCGCCTGCCTGGCCTGTCAATCCCCAAAGTCACCTGGGGACTGTGCTGTGAGAGCCTGGTCGCTTACCAGTATCTGTGTGCTGCCTCTGCTATCTCTAGCGTTCTAGGGATTTGGTCACTAGCCAGTGTCTTGTCTGTGCTGCCTCCTCTATCCCTAGCGTTCTAGGGATCTGGTCACCTGCCAGTGTCCTGTCTGTGCTGCCTCCACTAAACCTAGCGTTCTAGGGATTTGGTCACTGCCAGTGTCCTGTCTGTGCTGCCTTCACTATCCCTAGCATTCTAGGGATTTGGTCACTGCCAGTGTCCTGTTTGTGCTGCCTCAGCTAACCCTAGCGGAGTCATGCCGAAGAAGGTTTGGAAGCTTTGGGCTTGGTGGAGGACTGCTTGGTCCACCATTGTTGTTTGGGCTTGGAGGAGGAGAGCGGAGCCTGGGGAACCACCTGGCTCACCGCCTGGTTCACAGTGCACACCTCAGCCTGAAAGGGATGAAAAAGCTGATTCCGCTTCGCTGGAGGCTTCTTCCTAGGCACTAAAGGCAGCAGGGTACTCTTACCCTCTGTGGCCTCACTAATGAGGTCTTTAAAATCTGTCCCAAACAGAGAGGTACCCTGAAAAAGCAATTAAATCAAGGCTTTCTTAGAGGTAGTGTCTGCAGACCAGATCTTCAGCCAAACAGCGCTTCTAGTTATCACAGACATGGTAGAAACTCTAGCCACCAAGCTGATGGTGTCAAAGATAACAGCACAAACATAATGTTGAGCCTCAGAGATGTTGGCAAGGAGTCACAACATATCAGCAGTAGGAGCTCCCTGATGGACAGCCACAGTCAGCTGTTCAGTCCAAACTGCAATGGCCCTGTTCACCCAAACAGCTGCGAACACCGGGCTCAACAAAGTACCAGCCGTAGCAAAGATGGTCTTCAGGGATGTCTCAAGCTTTTTGTCAGTCCAGTCCTTGAGGACAGATGCGCCTGCCACCGGGAAAGCAGTGGACTTTGAAAGTCTAGAGACTGGAGCATCCACCTTGGGTGGAAGATCCCATAGAGTTAACGCCGCTTCAGAAAAAGGGTACAACTTAGCAAACTTTTAGATACAGAAGGCTTCTTGACAGGAGCTTTCCACTCATCAGACACAAGACTGTCAAGAGTGGGGTTAGGTGGAAAACAGGCAGACTGCTTCTTAGGCTCCTGAAAAACATCAGAGGGGTCCGTGGGACCCTCTGGAACCAAGGGGATGTTTAGCGTGTTTAAGACTGCCCTGATCAGGCCCTCAACTGGGGAATCAGTATCAGCTTCAAAGGGGTCCCCAAAGAATTGGGAAGAGACCACCGCAGAACATTCCCCCTCATCAGAATCCACCAACACTTCCTCCTCAGAGGAATCAGATACATCAGATACGCCCTGCAGTTTTAGAAGTAGGGGGCTGCCAAGACTGGAAGACCCCCTGTAATTGGCATAGAAGGAGTTGTAAGGTAGACCTTAGGTCTCTAGTAATGTACTGAAACTCTTGCATCCACATTGGCTCCAGTGCATGGCTGGAGGTCGTTGGGGGAGACACAGGGGCAGCAGTGCATGCTGGGCATAAATGACCTGAGTATTCTCTAGGTAACCCTGATTGACATGAGGAGTAGTGTGCAAATGGGACACAGACAACCCAGTATCCTTAGTCTTAGGTCTAGCCCCAAGTTCCAAATGAGTGTAAGATTAAAATTTCATCCCAGAAATCGCTAATTTGCACTTATCTGGCAGGAAAAGGGTTAATCTGCTGAGGAGAGAAGTAGAGTCCAAGCCGTGTGTAGGATACTCGTGAAGGGAAAGCAGAAAATGGCTGCCGCCAAGGGAGCCAATCAGAAACAAGCACGCAAAGCAAGCATTCATGGGAAATGTAGTTTTCCTTAAAAAAGTACCTGCCCGAAGCGCCCTGAGCCCCTCAATACACACAGAACGTTGACCGTATGATAAACCAAGGGCAGACAAACAAAATCAGCCATCTCTGAAGTCTCTACATTGAGCGGTTGCTGAGATATGTCCCAAACTGTAAAGTCCCATAGAGGTGAATGGAGCATGGCGTCTATGCGGTAATCTGCACCGGAACTCTTTTTTGTACATTTTTACAGCGAAGTAAAAAAGGTTGTAAAAAGGATCACAAAACATTCCAAAAGCAAGTAAACACGATACCCTGAAGGGAAAAGTGTGAAAAAACCCTATAAAATACCAAATCAGCAGACAAAGGGTTAATTTACCACAGAAACTCTGCTCCAAATCCCCAACAGACATACAGATAAACCCAGTGAGTGCAGGAGCATGTATTAGGAACTCCAAAGGAGACCCCTGTGTGGAGGGGAAGCGTGGGACAAGCGGACCTCTGCACTCAAAGGGTTGCTCACTTTTTTAGCAGGTCTTCTGTCTTCAGATTACCATTGATAAAGAAGAAGCCTCAGTGGGCAACTCCTAGGGAAAGAACTTGCTAAACAAGATTTTCCCCCAAGGGCTGAGAGGTCCACCATAGCACCTTGAAAGTGAGATATCCACTAGGGAATGTCAGTGATGGTAATCCGCCTAATGGTGGTATTCCATATCTTACTGGAAGGGGATTGGCTAGCTGCAGCTAAGGAGAGGTGGTAGGCTCCACCCAGCATTCTCTTCAAGAACTGTTCCTGCCTACTTTAAGGGGCGGTCGCCTACCCAAAGTTACCAGTAACCTATAGTTGATCAGTGACTTGTGCCCTGAAAGACTGAGTTTGGATACTTGCTGGAAAAATAGAATAAGTATATTGTGTGTGGTGTAGTGAGGTAAAGGAGAGGTTAAAAAACAAATCTCTGATCCATCGGGCCGAAAAGTTCCAGTTTTGTTTCAACGCTCTAGATAACAGAATCCCAAAACTTCTGTGGCATATTTATATGATTTTGAGCATATTGGAGCCAACTCTTCTTGTGCTTTTGGGTCAGTAGAGGTGTACATCTTGGATTCCTGGCATGGAAACCTTCTGCGTTTAGTACGCGCCTTACTGTGCTCACTGAAACCTAAGTGCCTGTTGCCACTAAGTCTTGCTGCAGGTCTTTTGCAGTCACTCGAGAGTTTTTCTCAACCTGCCTTCTCAGAAATCTGGTTACAGCCATTGATAGCTTCCTTTTTCTGCCCGTCCAGGTAGTTAAACCACTGTTCCTTTAACTTTGAACTTGCAAACTATGCTTCCAACGGTGTCTCTAAGAACATTCTGTGCCTTTGCTATCATTTTTGTATCCTGTTCCTTGTTTGTGAAGGGCGATGATCTCCTCCATTAACTTTATGGATCATTCTTTTGACTTAGCCATATTTCTAACATGCAGTCAAATGTGACACTCAACAAATCCCTAGCCAGTTCAGGTACTTCATATGTTCCAGCTCAAGCGCACCTGGTGCAACTAATGAAGCCAATGATTAGTTGCATCAGGTGTGCTTGAGTCAAGATCTGTTTTGCATATTTGTGCTGTTGTGAGGGATTCTGTTCAGAAGGTTGAATAATTTTGAGACTGGAGAAGTCATTATAAGTTGCATTTTCAGTTGAATTTGGGGAAACCACTTGAAGCATTTGTTGAGTTGAGCTATTTCAATTGCTTTTGTTTGATGTGTTCATTGCAAATAGCTGAAAGTCTGTAAATTTTGACAATAAACCTGATTTGCAATGGGGGTTGAATCATTTTGATTACAACTGTAAGTTAACAATCGGTGCTTGGAAATATGTCAAGCACGGATCGTTAGCTTTTTTTTACTGTGAAGTTCCAAATATCCCTGCTATTTAGCTGCATTTTGGGAACTTAACGCACAAAACGGACGTTTGGTCACAAGACCATTTCTGCGGCCCAGCGTCCATTGTGCTTTAAACTGGTAGGGCCTTTAAATACCGACTTAGACATTTGATTATGTCGTTCGGTATTCACTTTGGCCCTACCACATATTTTTGAGCAAACCTTTAAGAGAGAAAGCCATCTTCTAGCAGAGGCAGATGCCTTAAAATTCTGCACATTTGTCTGAATCTGTCAAAGAGGACAACGACAGAAGTCCACCTGATGAGGAATTGAACAGCCCCATGTAAGTTAAGAAAACAAAAATGAAAGCTAGCTAAGAGAATGTTTGCGCTGATGCTCCTACGTTGAGGTTACTACTAAATCTGAGCATGTCTAATGGGGGTAAGGTGAAGAAGGGAGGGAGTCTCTGACTCCAGAGAGCTCTTTTAGTCAAGGACCCTGCCCTCCTGGACAGAAGATACTTTACTCCCTGGAACTTGTGTTCCACATTGGATAAAAGAGAAATACAGCACATGTATGCTTTTTGCGATACCTTAGGGGTATTTTTCATTTTCTGGAAGCTTTTGGTGGGTCAGCTAGTTGGGATTTTATCCATTTTTCTCAGTTAGATCATATACTTTCTATGGTGCAAAGCATGTTGGAAATTCATTGTACAACCGGAAATATACTCCTCTACTGCCCTCCCCTTGGAACAAGGATTATTTTAGAATAAATGTTAGGACATACATGGTAAGAAGCTATAGCATGCAAAATAAGTTAATGTGCTTATTTTACTGCAGAACAATATTTGTACATTCCTCTTGTACTAGATTATTATAAAATAATTACCTCAAGATCTTTGAATATTTGGCAAAGAAGAGATCTATTTCCTTACTGAGATCTGCAGATAAAAATAAATTTGTTTTGTGACAATGAAAAAATTAAAGTGTCCACATTTCAGATGCAGTAATTCTTAAAAGATCACCTTTCATTAAAGTCTCCACATTTCCAACTTGAGCACTCTCAGACTGAGTTAAAGGCTGTTGCGTTGGTGAGAAACACTGCACATTTTCTGTTTCTTGTGTCTACAAATATTGACAGGGTGAATTACAAATAATATGAAATTGTAACTGGCTTTAAGGGAACTTTTATTCAAAGTGTTAAGCTTTCATTTTAAGTAGAGGATAAAGTGGACCTGTTACATAGCTTTTAGTCTAATTAAATGTATCCATTGAAATTGCATATAACTTGTGCTTTTTTGTTTTCCAATTTTTGATTTAGTAGTTTGTGAATCTAATCTCATCAGAGCTTTGTTTACTGACTGTGTCAGATAAAGCTGGTATAATTAATCCCAGGTCCAGAAAATCCTCTCTCCGCCTTCTTAGGCTGCTAAAACCAGCAGGGGAATAAAAACACAATGTAAAATAAAGTTAATTTTTATCTGACAGGCAAACTAGGTTTCAGTATAAGCTGCTTTAACTTGTAGAGTGCTATGTGGTATGGAGTACAGGCTTGGTCAACTGTTCCCTGTTTGCCAAGCCCATATGCTGTACTGGCATGCAGCAACCAAGATTATGAAGATTTTAGTGAACATGTTAAATCATTTTCTCTTAGTCCATGTGGAACACAGGAGCCATGGGGGGAATGCTCCTCCAGTAAGGCAGGACATTTCCAAGAAAAAGTCTCTGAGGTGAAGGACCTCTACTTCCCTCCACTTTCCCCCCACAGCTAACATCCACTTTTAATATATAGCAACGCCAAGATAAACCAGACAGTAGTAAAAGAAAAGACGTAAGTCCCCTGAAATGAGGACCCCCACTCTGCCCAGGAACTCAACCAAATGTTTTTTTCCTCTGGTGGGAGTCACCTGTTCCACATGAACTAAGAGAAAACAGTAAGTTTACTAACATTCTCTTTTCTCTTTCATCCAGTGTGAAACACAGGAACCATGGTTATACACCAACGCTATCCAGCAAGATTCGTGGGCTGGTTCACTATTGAAATTTCGGCCACTATGGGCGACATAGAAAAAGGTGCAATAAAAATATTGACTGCTTGAAAAGGGTGGTATTCTGATGTTGCAGGCTTATGTTTCAATGCTTCACAATATTGGCTGCATAAATGTCGAGAGGCGCAGGGAACCGCTGCCTGGCATGCATAGAGGGTAGAAATGCACTCCCTCGCATAGAACCAGTCAGGTGGTTGGACCCAGAATACATTGCACACCGCTTTGTCTCAAGGCGTTAACTCTGAAATCTGAACTATGAAATCTAACTCTACCATTGCCCTCCTTTCTGCTTGTCCTTTGACCTTTTCTCCCACCCTTGCTCTCCTCTGCCCTCCCCTAAGGCTAAGCTGCCTTCACTGCCATGGAGTTTGCATGGAAACTTCATCAGATGAGAGAATATCGAGAATGTGCACACCCTGAATTATATGCTGAACTGGAACCCCTCAAATTCTGCACAGTGAGTAGAAGAGGCGGCAATTCAGGTAAAGATTAAGGAAATCAGTATACAAAGCAAATGGCACGCAGAGGAGATTGCAACATTTTTAATGCACTGTTTTCTATGTAGCCCATTAGTGGGCAACATTTCAAAAGGATACCCCAGGGCTAAACTATAACATGAACCTCACGTGTCAAAGGACACCAAACTTGCACACCAAATAGCAATAAACAAACAGGAACCAGCAGGGTCCTGATATCTAAGAAAGAAGGGTAAAGTACTCTTATGCAGGTGCCACAGCTTGAAGCCCTTCAGCTGAAGCCAGGACATTCACACGGCAGTGTTTGGTGAAGGTGTGCAGAGACAAATATGTCATCTCTTTAAACAACCGCTCAGCAGTGGCCTGATTTTTGTAGGCCCAAGAAGCACCCTCTACTCTGATGGAATGTACCTTGATCCAAAATCGCACAGGAGAACAAACGCCTGGCAATGGGCACCTTAATCCAGGTGGATCAGTAACCTTATAATAATATAATATACAGATTAGTGGTGAGCTCAAAATCCCATTTTCAATAGTATTAAAATAGTTCATGTGGGTGTCTTCAGTAGAGTTGCCAGAACTATATTTTGTATATCATATATCATACATATACAGAGTAAAGAAAAAAAGTCTGAACATCAAATCTTGACCTATTCCAATAAGTAACATTTGACTTACTATAAATAACAAGCAGTGGGATTTAGTTACATGTCCAAAAGTATGATAAGCTTGCCTGCCCCATCAAGGCCTCCCTTGCTGAACCAAAGCTGGATAAAATCATTGATCACAAAACCAGATTGTTCTTTCCTGGTTGAGTCAGGAAGAAACCAGGATGGGAAGTGGACCTAGGGACCTAGGGCTCTAGGAAACCAAACCCAGTGTGCCTGACCAATACCGACCTGCTAAGGCCCCACTCCGAATCAAACAGGAAGGATAAGAGTAAGAAGGAAGATCACACAGAAGAAAAGAGAGATAGGGAGCAGGTAGATGGAAGGGAGAAGGAAAATGAGAAATGGAGGGAGAAAATAGCGATACAGAACGAAAGTGGAGAGAGAGACAGAGGTTACCAAAGAGAAATATAGTAGCAGCACAGGAAGAAAAAGGTAAAAGCTCAATTAGGTGATGCACTGCCAGGAGAGACCAAAAGAGGGAGGAAGAAGCAAAGGAAAGCACACAGTAGTACAAAGTGAAGTGAATGCACTACCAGGAACAACCAGAGAGTGAAATGAGAGGGTAGAGAAAAGAGAACCAAGAATGGCCAGAGAGGGGGGCTAGACAAGAGGAAAAGAGACCAGGAACAAATGAAACAGGAAAAAGAGAGTGAGGGAGCACTCGAAGAATTAAGGTGAATGAAACGGATAGAACAGGACAACAGAGAGAACTGGACAAGAAAAGAGCGCCTCATGCAGCAGGTGGCCCTGACAACCACAAGGTGAGAATGAAAGCAGTGCAGCAGGAGAGAGCCGGTGGCACTAGGAATACTTTGTAATCAAACTGGAAGAATCTCTAAGGAAAGTGACAAAGCGAGTACTCAGGTACAGGCCAGGGTCTACCGGAAAATCACAGGATACAGTGCTGAATCGCTACTCAGGGAAAGCTAAGCCATGGGTCAAAGCAATTCACAGGATAACAATAGCCATAGGAAGGTAGAACAGAGGCTCAGCAACAGGGACCAATGAATACAAATCGTGATAGTGGGATCAGCACAAACTGGAAGAGACATTAAGTCTGGAATAGGACAGTGTCCACAGTCCTATCCTGATTATAGTTGCAGATGCAAACACAGTGTATATGTCTAGTAAATAAGCACACTATCTGAGACTCTAATCCCGTTTTTCATGTAAAAACAAGAAAGCTAGTATTCTATAAGTATTTAAGATTAGGGCATAAGTGATCTATCACCCTCTAATGTGTAATTGGGACTACATATGATAGTATGGCTAGTGGATGAATGTAGTTTTCAACTACACTAAGGGCTGTGTAGTTATATACTGCACGTATGTTTTAATAAGTAGTGGCTTTTTACAACTTATTCTTGATTGCCGTGAGCTGCA
Organism: Rhinophrynus dorsalis; assembly: GCA_037306005.1. Taxonomy (NCBI): domain Eukaryota; kingdom Metazoa; phylum Chordata; class Amphibia; order Anura; family Rhinophrynidae; genus Rhinophrynus; species Rhinophrynus dorsalis. The sequence goes on along the minus strand of CM074724.1, from coordinate 265,781,001 downwards.
TTTAGAGTAGCCCATCCAGGTTTTAATCATCCTGGTTGCCTCGCTTACACAGAGATCAAAGAAAAGTGACTGGTCCCTCAACACAGCAGTAATGAGTTGAGCTACGAGGTATAAAACATAGTTTATGGACTCCTCATTCTATAGCACTATCCTATCAATGTCTCCAATTAGGGCACTAGCTAAATGCTTCTACCTAGTGACGATTAAAAATTCAATCAAAGTAAGTACAGTAGCTGATAGGCTCAGATATAAGCTCACTGTGTCCGTGAACTAGCTGGGAAAAAGTGTAGGGAAGGAGGGAGTTTCCACTCAGACCTTTTCTTCTAAATGCACTAACCTCCTGGAGGAGACTTTACCTGCATGGTTCCTGTGTACTACACTGGACTAAAGATAAATGAATATGTAAAACCTTGTGGGGACATCAGGACCTCTCCTGGTGCCCCCTCCCCAGTTACTGTTCTCACAGTTAATAGTTCTGAAATCAATAACACCAATTCATGGAGGCACCTTGGCTCCCTTGCATCCACTCCTACCTGAAATCTTAGGTAGGAGGAGTTGTGAAATGTTTACTTGTCGTCTGTGACATGACTAATGTCAACGGTGATGTGGGAGGCTTTCCCCAATCCTGCCCAGTCCTACCTTGTAGTTCAGGTAGAAGTGGAAGCAGGGGAGCCATGCTGCTCCCCTGTGTCCCCTCTATTAATCTTGCATCAATATCGCCTGGGAGATCAATAGCTGGGGAGGGGCACATGTAGGGGTAGGGATGTAGGGGTGGGGATGACAGTTCTCACCATGAAACGTGACAAAATAGCAGTCACAATAAAAGATTACTTAGATTTATTCTATTCACAGGTTAACTGGTACTGTACCTTTAAGGGAGGGAACACACAAACAAAACAGAAAATAAAACCTACTCCAGTTTGGTGAGTTACTAAACAGGGAATTTTTTCTTTATCAAAACTGGCCAGCTAATCTGGTTACCAGCTTACAAAACAGGATTTTAACCCTTTAGTGCCAGGAGTTTGGGCCATTCCTGGACTATGTAGGCCAGACACACTTTCAGCATTATTGCTATCCATCTCTTTAGGTATGATTCCTGTAGGTAACCTTCTAATTATATATGGAAAACCATATATCATTTTTTCAGAACTAATTGAGCATGGCTCTGCAAATGAAGTACATTTTGCATTGTGCAACAAGCTATGATGTCATAATAAAAATCACATACTATATATCAAAAACATTTAACTTGATTGTGAAAATTTAAATTATTTTAATCCCCAAAAATACCAAATGTATCCAGAATGTGGCGCTAAAGGAAAACAAAACAATGGTATTTCCACCTCTTCATATGTACATGAAAAAATGGCATTTCCAACTGTATTCATTAGCTAGTGCTCTTAAAGGGATAGTAACACTTCGTTTTAACTTTATTTTATTTTGTAGGCATTAAAAAAACATGAAGAATGATATAAGTCTTATCGCTCAAACCTTTATGGTTTATGAGATATTCACAAGCAAAGTTCCCCTCCCCGCCCCTTTTACCTAGTGTAAGCCATCTCTTCTCAGATGTGAGTCTGGTTGTATGACAGTACAGATAACAGAAGGGGACAATTTTCTTTGTATGAAAACAATGAAAGCCCTTCCCCCCTTGACAAGTTTTTCAGCTTTTTCCATTATCTTAATTGAAGATTGTCCCTCTCTGCAGTCTACCTGGGCATCTCCCTTCTGATTTGGTTGAACAGGGGGGGGATACTTTGTTTGTGAATATCTCTTAAACCATAAAGGTTTCAGAGATAAGACTTATATCATTCTTCATGGTTTTTTAATGCCTACAAAATAAAATAAAGTTAAAATGAAGTATTACTATCCCTTTAAGAGAAATTAGCACCCCCATTTTTGTATGAGTTGACATACTGTAGGGGGTGCCAGGAGCACAAAATTACACGTACTACAATCTCTTACATTTCTTACAATTTTTCAAACATGACTTGCCTATACTAAAATGGTTGTAACAACTATTTAAATGAAGACTAAAAGGTAGAAAAAAACATACCATTTTGGAAAGAAGATAATCTGCTACTTCAAATGAGGGGCTTTTTTTGTTTACATATTTACCCCTTCTGTAATTTGTATAAACTGTATTCATTATCTAGTGCTCTTATGAAAAAAATGGCACCTCATTGGGGTGACAAATGCTGAAAACTACACTTATCTGTTTTATTTTTTTTAAAATGCCACCTGCAATAAAATGGTAGTAGTGATTAATGATGTGAAAGAAAGGTATACAATTTTGGAAAGTAGACATTCACCCATATCAAATGAGGGGTCGCTTGCCTTTCTAACCCTAAGAAGTGTACAAATATTTCCAAAAGGTGGTGCTATAGGAAACAAATTAGCTATTTCTGCTTCTTCAAAAATACGGATAGCTCTAAAAACATGAAATTTATGTCTGTAATAATTAGCTAACACACTTTCAAGAAAATCCACCCTGTTGGTATCAGCTGACATACTGTAAGTGGTGCCAGAAGCACAAAACTACTCCAAGGACAATCTATCATTTTTTTATACATTTTTCAACTATGACTTGGCTGTACTAAAAAAGTTATAACTACAAGATAAGTGAAGGAAAGGTAGGTAAAGCATACAGTTTTGGAACATAGACAACTAGCCGCATCAATTGAGGGGGTCACTTATCTTTCTACCCCATAGTTAGTGTGTGCAACTATCCAGAATGTGGTGCTATAAGAAAAAAACATGCTTTTTTTATACATCAGCCACTTCAAAGATACTAAAATGATTCAACACCATGGGCTTTCCTAGTGCATTCAGGACCTACTGCCAGCCTAAGAAAAATGGCACCCCACTAGTATTGGTTGACATAGCATATTGGGAGAGGGGCTCCCAATGGAAGAAGGATGGGAAGAAAACAGTGTATGTGTGAGTCTATGGTTACCAGTTGAAACAGGTTAAGGGGACAGCCAGTGTATGTGCAGTGTCTACCAGTGGAAAAAGGCATGTGTGTTTGTGTAAAGGAGTCAGGCAGTGTATGTTTGTATGCTTGCCAGTGGGCAGCAAAGAAGGCTGGTGGTGGGGGGTCAGATAGCATATATTGGGGGATCTGTGACTATCAGTCTGAACTGTATGTCCCCCACATTTGATGTCCAGCCTGATTCAATGCACACTGGTAGTCTGTATCTACCATCAGGCAGTGGAAACAGGCTGGAGGGTCCAGACTGGTGCAATAGGGCTGCCAGTGGTCTGGGGCTAGGGTATGTGCGGGAGATGGGAGGTCTGAATAAAATATGAGAGGTCACACGCAAGCTTAATTTTTTTAGTATTTTTTATTAATACCTCGTTGGGGAGGCATTGGGACTGCTTCTGATGTCCCCTAACAAGGTCTGAATAAAAAATAATGAAAAACACAATCCTTGTATGCCAAAGCAGGGTCTGCATTGGACCCCCTGTGGCACACAAAGGGTTAATATATATATTTTTTTTCTTCATCATTTTTTATTCAGACCCCATTGGGGTGGCACCAGCACCTCCTGATTCCTCCCCCCAGTCAGGTCTGAATAAAAAATGTACCTTTCAAACAAAACATCATGTGTGCCGCAGGGGTGTCTAACGCATTGCAAAGTGCATTGCTGGACCTCCCTGTGGCACACACAGGGTTTGGTTTTTTAACCCTTTGAGTCCTGGAAAGTCATCCGATGCACTGTGATGCAATGCACTAGATACCTCTCTGGCACTCAAAGGGTTAGTATCCATTTTTAATCATACGGCATGGCGGGAAATCAGGACCCTTCCTGATGCCCATCCAGCTATTGATCTCCCAGCCGATCGTGACACAGGAAAACAACATGCTCTTCCGCTTCACTCCTAACCGAATTGGTAGGAATGAACAGTATCAAGTAATGGCAATAACACAGTCTTCTGGAGACGAAGGAGCATAAGTGCGCCAGAATGCCTAGAAAGTTGTGGCACGTGTGAAACCTGAGACGCCTCCTGTGATTTGGGAAGTTAGTAGAGTTGAAACAGGACAGACACTGGGATAGGAGCAGAATCAGGCAGGGGAAAATACTAAAGGAGAATAGGCCCTGTACAAATGGGCTATATGCCCTGACAACCTACACCCTTGATGGGAGTAAGTAAGTGCACACCTGTACTGGTTATGGATTGTCTATGCTAACTTGACTAGTGGATTGCTGATTTACATTAGATGACTAACCAAGAACTCTGATGTAAGCAACCATTGTTCACCATATGGTCTTCTCTCTATATACTATATTGTTCCTCTTAGATTATTGCCATTCTGTTTTGTTTATATCTGCAAGAACCCAGTACTTATCTTGTGAGGGTTTTTTTTGCATTAAATTGGTGTTCTATCAGAGGAACATCCATCATGTTCTCAGAGACAAGCTGCAAGGGATTTAGGAGGAATGCCCACTAGGACTATTTGGTGGGACAGATAGGATTGTTGTTTTCTCTTCTACCTGTATTATTGGTTATATTAGACTTAATCATGGACCAACATATTCATCTCATCTCTCCAACCTGTTTGTAGTGTTGCCCGGGTACTGTAAGCGCTGTGCCTCTTTTCTTTACCCCCTACAGTATGTCATCTCTCACATTGGGGTACTGTTTCTCTTGGTAGGGCTACAGCTAATGAATGCAGTATGACATTCCATAGTTTTCAAAGGTTTTAGTATATTTGAAGGAGTAGAAAAAAGGATTTTAGTCTTACCTGTTAAATCCTTTTCTCTTAGTCCATATAGGTTACAGGTAACTTGGGGAAGGCGACCACCCTTTTAATTAGGCAGAAACAATTCTTGAAAAGAAGTGCAAGGTGGAGCCTTCCTTCTCTCCTTAGCTGTGCACCAGCCAATCCCCATCCAGTAAGATTTGAAATGCTACTATTGACTAGGTAACAAGAAGGGAAAACAAGACTCCTGTGAGCATGAACCCAAAAGGACTCCCACCCCACGTTCGGTCACAGGAGAACCAATCATGGTCCCTTGACAGGGTGGGAGACCTGTAACCTATATAGACTAAGAGAAAAGGATTTAACAGGTAAGACTAAAATCTTTAAGGGATCTATGGGATCTATTGAGTCTAAGCAATCAACTAAAGTGACAGTCCACTTCTTCAGGACAAGGGGGAGGAAGTTTAAAAATTTTGCAATAGCTGCCTCTTTGTAGTATCTACAGAAATCAGGCAACCTAAAAACCCCTGATGTTCTGGGCAGATCAAAATATCTGTCATAGTTGAGAAGCCTGATACATCCATAGAAATGCAGTAGTCATAGAGTGCAGTTGAGAAAGAAAATGAATGGGGATATGAAGAGGAAGAGACACATCATTTTCACTAGGTTCATCCATCCTGACCATGAAACAAAGGGGGTCTGTCATGGTTTTATTGAACACTCAGACAATTTGGTAGGATAAAATAGAAAAGCTTTATTAGGCAATATAAAGCGCAACAAGGCCCTTCACAGTTCCAAACTCTACAAGCAGCAGTAAGAAAGTTTGACACAGGTCAGGGCATACAAATAGCAATACAAATAATGCGGCTCTACCGGCCTTACCGATTACCAGGTAAGGCATCCGGGTGACTGGTGCGACAGTAATAAAGGAGGCTCTACCGGCCTTACCGAATACTGGGTAAGGCAGTCTAGTGACTAGTGCAACAAGGAACAGAGGAGGCTCTACTGGCCTTACCGAATACCGGGTAAGGCAGTCTAGTGACTAGTGCAACAAGGAACAGAGGAGGCTCTACCGGCCTTACCAAATACCGGGTAAGGCAGCCTAGTGACTGGTGCAACAAAGAACAGGGGAGGCTCTACCGGCCTTACCGAATACCGGGTAAGGCAGCCTAGTGACAGGAGGGCGTATATAAAGGCTAGCCCAGGGAAGGGCTAGCCAGCTAGCACCAATAAGAAACAGCCAAACACAAACCTGGAAGTAGGAATGTCGCACAGAGAATCACAGGCACAGTGATAGGTTCGCCCAAGATCAAAGGTCAGTCTAAACAGTATGCAGAAGGGGGTAGGAGGCTGAGCTCAGGCAGAGAGCTCAGATTGGCTGCCCGGTATATCACCAGATACTGGATAGAGGTTGAGGACCAGGGGAAACTATAATAGGATTTTAGTCTTACCTGTTAAATCCTTTTCTCTTAGTCCATATAGCTTACAGGTACCATGGGGAGGCAACAGCTCCTCCTAGTAGGTTGGAATAATTCTTCAAAGAAGTTGCAGGGGTGGAGCCTCCCTCTCCTCCTTAGCAGGCTACCTAGCCACTCCCCTCCCCAGTTAGATTTGTGACAAAAAAAACCTACTGAGTTAGATAGCAAGAAGAAGAAGAGGAAAACTCCTGGGAGCATGGACCCAATAGGACTCCCATGTCCAGCCACAGGAAATCAAGCATGGTACCTTGACAGGGTGAGAGACCTGTAAGCTATATGAACTAAGAGAAAATGATTTAACAGGTAAGACTAAAATCCTATTTTCTCGTTCTGGTTGATGACCAGGGGAAACTATAATAGGATTTTAGTCTTACCTGTTAAATCCTTTTCTTAGTCCAATATAGCTTACAGATTCCATGTGGATGTACCAACATTGATTTCCAGGGTGGGAAAAATGAAGGAAAGGACCAAGCGCCGGTCGCCATGATACCAGAGCTCCCATGGACTATCCAGACATGGAACAGCCCAAATGAATAAAGTGTCAATGAACACTGAATAACTGTAACACAGCACACAGAACAAGAGCCAAAAGGGCTCAAAAAGATAAAGAACTATAAGGCACAGGAAAGTCCTGCCTCCAGGACTTTCCTGCCAAAGCTGGCTTTAGCCAAAGCCAGAACATCAACACGGTAGTGTTAGGCAAATGTGTGCACAGAAGACCAAGTGGCCATCTTGCACAAATGATCAGCAGAGACCTGATTCTTGTAGGCTGAGGAGGCCCCAACAGACCTAGTGGAATGTTCTGTGATGCAAAAGGGAACAGGTTTCTTCCAGAGTTCATATGTCTTGCGAATGGTAGACTTGATCCAAGATGCAGTAGTCACCTTGGACGCAGCCTTACCAGCCCAGGGACCCTCAAGGATGACAAAAAGTGCATCGCTGCTTCCAAGTCCGAGTCCCTCTTAGCCACACACAGACACACTTGTGTTGAATAACCAGCAGCAACAACAACAGCAAAAGCTATGATAAGTGCAGCTGCTGCTGCTGGAAGTGACACCTAGTAGTAGTAGCAGTAGAACAGCATCAACATCTAGCTCCAGAAGTAGTAGCAGCCCCTCAGGAATCCCTCAGTCCATGAAGTCCACAGTATGGTTTTGTGTCTGCTGATAACAGCCCCAACATAATCCCTGCCTTGAGAATAGGTGATATGGTGCATGTGCCCTGATTTGCCCATGTGCCAAATTTAGTTGTGACCAGATCCCTGGAAGAATGCAAAACCCTCAGAGATATGCTTACTATTGCCTGCAAAACTTGTGCCCATTTTAATCGCTCCTATAGTGCACACAACTCTCTATATTTCATAAAAGCGTGTAACATCCTGCCCCATCACCAGCTGAAAATGAAGGTCCCTAACAGGTGGAATTCCACACTGTACATGCTAGAGCATTTGTAAGAGCAGAATAAGGCCATAACAAGTAAACCATTCAAAAGTGGAAGGCCTTGGAGGGAGCCTCTTTGTCACCTGGCCAATGGCAACTAATGGGTGATGTATGTGGGCTGATGAAACCCTTTGAGGAGTCAACCATGCTGGTGAGTTGCATAGGGGCAGGAATTAGTAAAATTGTACCACTGATATATTTATTTTGGAAAGAAATGAGGAGCATGGCTGAGGAATCTTACCATAATGACAACACAGACATGCACCAGCTGGTAAAGGACATTTTAGTGTACTCTGAACAAGATTCTCACATAGTGTCCATTAAAAGCAATGAGGAATACATTCTTGCCACTTTGCTGGACCCACACTTTAAACACAAAATTTCTGAATTTCTTCCAGAGGGCCATCAGCAGTTTCTCACAACAAGTAGTTATAACTACTCTCTGAGGAATCACATAGAGATGTGCTTTATTGATTGAATGGAGGGTTGCACTGTGGAGGATGAGAGGGAGAAAGTCAGGGCACAAAAAACGTCTAGACAGCATGGTGAAAAAGAAGACAGTGAAGCATTTCAACCTGCAGAAGCACCTATATCACTGACCAGAACATTCAATTATGAACATAGGGCAATTTATGGGTCTCAGCAGAAGCAACAAAAAACCCTCACTGATGATGGTGGTGATGGTACTTGTGGCGGTACATATATTTGGGACTTGCTCCCTGAGTATGGGTTGGTAACCGTCACACAGGAAATCCGTTTAGCTCATAGGAGGGTGGGAAGAAGATGGAAAAGACCAAGCGCTGGCCCTCATGATACCAGAGTTCCCATGGACTAATACAGGACAAGGAACAACCAAAATTAACAAATTGTTAACAGACACTGAACATCATAACATAGCACACAACAACAAGTGCCAACAGAGCTCAAACAGTTAAAGAGCCATAAGGCACAGAAAGAGAAAAGTCCTAGACAGGCAAAACTGCCTCCAGGACTTTTCTGCCGAAGCCAGAACATCCACACGGTAGTGATTGGCAAAGGTGCGCACAGAAGACCAAGTGGCCGCCTTGCACAGCTGTTCAGCAGAGGCCAGATTCTTGTAGGCCTATGAGGCCCCAACAGACCTGGTGGAGTGTGCTATAATGCAGAAGGGAACAGGTTTCCCTCTGAGCTCATAAGCCTTGCGGATGGTAGACTTAATCCAGGATGCAATAGTCACTGTGGATGCAGCCAAACCAGCCCTGGGACCCTCAGGGATCACAAATAGGCGTCCGTCTTATGGACAAACACAGTACAGTGCACATAGAACTTAAAGGGATAGTAATACTTAAATATTACTAATCCCCATATTACAGGCATGTTAAAAAGAATGTAATTGAGGGCGTTCCTGGAGCTCGGACATGGCGGACGTGTTTCTGTAAGCTCCCTGTTCACTCCAGTAGCTTAATGCTATAAAGAGCTTTCTCCAGCATATGAGGTGGTAATTTCTACAGCTTGGGGTGCGCATACACACTACTCTAACCCCGATGCCAGGGAAAAAGAAGAGGCTCTCCCAGACTGGGAACTATTTTGGTCCCCTGGCGGTGAGTCAGCAGTTTCCTGCCAGTGATCCGACGCTAGACTCGATGCGGAGCTCGTCGAGCGGCCCAGTACCTGGCACCTCATCTCCGGTCATGGACGGCGATGGCAACGATTCCTCCAGGGAGGGCTTTATGGAATCCCAGTCATGGGGTGATCTCCCCACGCGGGCTGATATGTCTCAGATGCTCGTGGCGCTGGGGGACTCGATTAAAGGAGATATTTACGGCATAAAGGAGGATCTAAAGGGCTTAGGCTCCAGAGTTCAAGATCTGGAGGACTCACATGAAGTGATAACAGCTTCACTCGACCAGCATCAACGTGGTTTGGAAATGCAGGATGAGACTATTGATCTTCTTTGGGCTAAACTGGATGACCTGGAAAATAGGAGCAGGAGGTCTAATGTTAGACTACGAGGCCTTCCCGAATCTATTGGCGCTAAGGATCTAGTATCTACGCTGCAGGAGCTGTTTGGCAAACTGTTGGGGGTCCCAGGTCCTATGGTGGAGCTCGACCGTGCTCACCGAGCCCTCAGACCGTGGAGCAGAGCTGACGGAGAACCCCGGGATGTAATCTGTTGTGTCCGTTCCTACCCTCAAAAAGAAAGTATAATTCAGCGTGCAAGGGAAGCAGGAACCTTGCTCCATGATGGGGCACAGATCTCCTTGTTAAATGATCTGTCAGTCCGTACCTTACAACATCGGAGACAGCTGAAGCCCCTCACGGATGAATTGAGGAATAAGAAAATCCCATACAGGTGGGGTTTCCCATTCTCCCTGACCCTCACCTAGGAGGGGCGCAATTATACGATTCGGAAAGCTGAGGACGTCAAGGAACTTTGTGCAACTATACGATTCCCGGTTCCGGAGTTGGCGCCCATGGATCCTTCATCGTCTTCTCGTGGCATATTGCTTCCCGGTTTGGGAGAAAAGTGGCATCTGGTCTCTGCTAAGAAGAGGCATACTCAAGGTTCCACTACCAAGCAGACCGCCGAAGGTGCTTCTTAGGAGGACTTTTGCTCTCCCCAGCTACTATCCTGTCATCACGCTGGACACTGTCCTAGAGGTATATCCCTACATCATACTCAACCTGGCCCTATCTTACCTAGGGGGCTCTGGAGTATTGGACATTGTTTTTATTTGAGCTACTCTCCTCCTGGGTTTATAGTAGGTCCCTCTCTTAGATTTTAAATACCCCATGTCCCATATCACTGCCCTTTACCAGGGTTTATGCTCTGGTTTGTGTAGTTCAGGGGCCTAATTCCACCCTTAGAGTAATCTTTTTGGGTACCTCATTCCCTTCTGTAGATCGGCGGGGTGGGCGGAGTGGTGCTGGCCTTCGTCGGGTTATATACCCTTACCTGTCTGCGCTATGCCGCTCATGTCGTAGATCGGGTTGGGTACAGCCCTTCTTTATAGCCCCGTTCTTGATGCTTCCCTGGGCTGGCTAGGGTTGTTTGGGGGATTGTTTGCTTTTGTGTGGAGGTTGGCCTGGCTGCCGGGGGGGGGGTCGTGGCGTTTAGCCTCGGCCTCCTGTCTGTGGCCGGGCAGTTTGGGAGGGAGGGACAGCTTGTTGAAATTTATTATTGCTTGGGTGGCAGTCTGTGGCGGTAAGTGCCGGTGCTGTGCAGGGTCCGTGGCGGGATGGGGATGGTTGGGACTGATTAAGTAAGCTCTCCCATTGTACGAATGGGGAATATGACTGACTTTGGGGTCCGTTATTTATTACACTCCGTTTGTGCACCATGCTGCACATGTCGGTTCCCTGTATATCCCTGTGCGCTGGCTATGGGCTGTCACCCTTTTCTTATGTTGTTTAACCCCTTCAGTGCCAGAGGCTCGGGCCATTTTCTGAACCCTGCAGGCCAGACACTTTTTCAACATTTTTGCTATCCTTCCGTTTAGGCTTGATTTCCTCTGGGGATTTTTAGTTAAATATGGAAAACTATATATTGTTTTTTTCAGAACGAATTGAGCTTTCTCGTGATACCTTACATGAAGAGAATTTTACATCGTGCAAAAAGCTATGATGTCATAATGACAAAAAAAAGTGAAAATTTACTCATTTTGCTAAAATCACATACTATGTATCAAAAACATTTACCTTGATTGAAAAAGTTTCAATTATTTGAAAAAGCCCAGAGTCCCCCGAGTAAAAAAATACCAAATTTGTATAGTTTTACCTAAGTCCAAGGCTAGCGTAGAGCCCTAATCACCAGCAGCGCAAAATGACATTTTCAACTTTATAAACTAAAATGCACATTCTAGGGTTTTTGTGGTAAAACTACCCTAAAACAGTGGAATAACTATATAAAACTATATATTTCTGAAACGTAGACAACCTGCCGCATCTAATGAGGGGTAACTTGCCTTCTTGCCCCAAGCCTGTGGTACCCAAATGCTTCCAGAAGGTGGCACTATAGGAAAAAAATGGCATTTTCTTACATTTCTGCCCCTTCAACTGTACTGAAATCTGTGAAAACCATGGAATTTACAACTGTATTCATTAGCTAGTGCTCTTGGGAGAAAAATTACACCCCACTGGTACGAGTTTAACTACCTCAGGGGGCGCTAGAAGTGCAAAACGACACCCACTACAACCTCTAAATTTTCTAACATTTTCTCAAACATTACTTGTCTATACAAAAATGGTTATAACAACTAGAGAAGTAAAGAAAGGCTACACAAACCATACCATTTTGGAAAGAAGACAACCTGCCGCATCTAATGAGGGGTGAATTGCCTTCTTACCCAAAGCCTGTTGTGCCCAAATGCTTCCAGAAGGTGGCACTATAGGAAAAAAATTGCATTTTCTTACATTTCTGCCCCTTCATCTGTATGGAAATCTGTGAAAACCATGGAATTTCCAACTGTATTCATTAGCTAGTGCTCTTAGGAGAAAAATGACACCTCATTGGTATGAGTTCCCCTACCTTAGTGGGCGCTACAAGTACCAAACTACACCTATTGCAACCACTAATTTTTCTAACATTTTCTCAAACATTACTTGTCTGTACAAAAATGGTTATAACAACTAGAGAAGTGAAGAAAGGCTACACAAACCATACCATTTTTGAAAGAAGACAACCTGCCGCATCTAATGAGGGGTGAATTGCCTTCTTACCCCAAGCCTGTTGTGCCCAAATGCTTCCAGAAGGTGGCACTATAGGAAAAAAATGGCATTTTCTTACATTTCTGCCCCTTCATCTGTATGGAAATCTGTGAAAACCATGGAATTTCCAACTGTATTCATTAGCTAGTGCTCTTAGGAGAAAAATGACACCTCATTGGTATGAGTTCCCCTACCTTAGTGGGCGCTACAAGTACCAAACTACACCTATTGCAACCACTTATTTTTCTAACATTTTCTCAAACATTACTTGTCTGTACAAAAATGGTTATAACAACTAGAGAAGTGAAGAAAGGCTACACAAACCATACCATTTTTGAAAGAAGACAACCTGGCGCATCTAATGAGGGGTGAATTGCCTTCTTACCCCAAGCCTGTTGTGCCCAAATGCTTCCAGAAGGTGGCACTATAGGAAAAAAATGGCATTTTCTTACATTTCTGCCCCTTCATCTGTATGGAAATCTGTGAAAACCATGGAATCTCCAACTGTATTCATTAGCTAGTGCTCTTAGGAGAAAAATGACACCCCATTGGAATGAATCGACATACCTTAGGGGTGCCAGAAAAGCATAACTACACCTACCTGTTTGCTTCTTCGAAAATGGCTGCTTGTACTAAAATGTTCATAACTGTTAGAGAAATGACGGAAAGGTATAAAAGGTATACCATTTTGGAAAGTAGACATTCTCCCGCATCAAATGAGGGGTCACTTGCCTTTCTACCCCTGGGCTGAAGTGCACAAATATTTCCAAAAGGTGGCGCTATGGGAATAAATACATGTTTTTTTTACATTTCCACCACTTCAAAGATACTAAAATCTTTGAAAACCATAACATTTCCTGCTGTATTCAGTACCTGCTACCAACATGAGAAAAATGGTAGCCCATTTGTGTGGCTTAACCTACAATATGTGGGTGCTAGGAACACGTACGTAAACCTGACACTTTTGTTTCTTAAATTATCTGCTTGCACTAAAATGGTTATAACCATAATAGATATGCAGGAAAGGTAGAAAACAATGCCATTTTGGAAAGAAAACAACCTGACGCATCTAATGAGGGGTCACTTGCCTTCATACCCAAAGGCTGGCATGCACAAATGCTTCCAGGAGGTGGCGCTAATGAAAAAAAAGGCATTTTCTTACATTTCTGCCCCTTCAAATGTATGGAGCTCTGTGAAAACCATGGAATTTTCAACTGCATTCGTTAGCTAAAGCTCTTAGGAGTCAAACGACACCCCATTGGTATGAGCTGAACTACCTTAGGGAGTGCTAGAAGTAGAAAACTACACCTACTACAAACTGATGTTTCTAACATTTTCTCAAACCTGACTTGCCTCTACGAAAATGGCTATAACACCTTCAGAAGTGAAGAAAAGGTAGATAAACTATACCATTTTGGAAAGAAGACAACATGCCACATCTAATGAGGGGTCACTTGCCTTTTTACCCCTAAGTTAGTTGGCACAACTATTTCCAGAATGTGGTGCTACAGGAAAACAAACAAACATTTCTTTTACACTTCAGTCACTTCAAAGATACTAAAATGGTTCAATGGCATGGGATTTCCTAGGAGGACTTCTTGCCAGCCTAAGAAAAATGGTACTCAACTGCTGTGGGTTGACATACCAATTTGAGTGACAGGAGTGTAGCTACCAGTGAAATAGGAATGGGAAAGCAAACAGTGTATGTGTGATTTTATGGCTAACAGATGAAAGAAGCTAGGGCGTCAGCCAGTGTACGCGCGGACCTGTGACTACCAGTGTAACAGTGTGGGAGGGTGAGGGATTAGGCAGTGTGTGTGGGTATGAGCAGAGGAGCAAGGATGGTGGAGATGGTGGGGCAGTGTCTGAGAGTGTGTATGGGAGATCTGTGACTACCAGTGTGCACTGTATGTCCCCCGCATACAAAGTTTGATTCCCAGCCTGAATCTAGTGCATACTGGTACTTTGAGTCTACCAATAGGCAGTGGAAACAGTCTGGGGGTCAGGCTGGGGAATGGGACTGCCAGTTGGCTGTGGAACCAGGCAGGGGAATACGGTACATGTGTATGTGTGGGGGGGAATCGGAGGCATTTTTTGTGCATGCCACAAGGGTGCCCAATGCACTGCAAAGCAATGCGTTGGACCCTCTGTTGCACACAAAGAGTTGTTTTTTTTTAATTATTATTTTGTATTCATACCTCGTTGGGGAGGCGGTGTCAGGAACATTCCTGGTGTCCCCCATCCAGGTCTAAAAACAGAATAATAAAAAAAAAAAAAAAGTGTGTGTGTGTGTGTTACAGGGGGTCCAACGTATTGCAAAGCACTGCGTCGGACCCCCCCTGTGGCACGTGCATTTTTTGGGGCTTTTCCCCCAATATTTTTGTGTAGACCTCGTTGGGGGCATCAGAACCCATACAATGAGGTCTAAATAAAAAATAAAAGGGGAAAACAAAATAATCCTTTGGGTGCCACAGGGGTGTCCAGTGGATTGCAAAGCAATGCATTGGGCCCCTGTAGCACACAAAGGGTTAATTTTTTTATCGTTACTTTGTATTCAGATGGCCACCAAACAAGCTCTGATCACAAAGTAATGATAAAAAGTCCTGTGTGTGTGCCACAGGAAGGGGGTCTGCATTGAACCCCTATCCCAGTGGCACACACAGGGTTAAATTTTTTTTAATTTATTTTTTTTTATTATATACCTCATTGAGGGGCATCAGGACCCCCTGATCCCTCCCCAATGAGGTCTTAGTAAAAAAAAATATATATGTCCACAAACAGAGTGACCCTGTGAGTGCCACAAGGGTCTCCAGCGCATTGCAAAGCAATGCATTGGATCCTTGTGGCACTCAGAGGGTTAATTTTTTTTCTATCATTACTTGGTAATCAGAGCTTGTTGGGGGGCCATCAGGACCAATCCTGATGACCCCCCCAACAATCTCTGATAACAAAGTAATGATAAAAGCCCTGTGTGTGCCGCAGAAGGGGGGCTGCATTGCCCCCCCCCCCGCGTGGCACACACAGGGTTAATTTTTTTTTAATTTACTTTTTTTTATTATAGACCTCATTGAGGGGTATACAAACCCCCCTGATCCCCCCAATGAGGTCTTACAAAAAAAAAAAAAAAAGTTATCAAAAAAAGTGTCCCTGTGAGTGCCACCGGGGTCTCCAGCGCATTGCAAAGCAATGCATTGGACCGTTGTGGCACTCAGAGGGTTAATTTTTTTTTTATCATTACTTTGTAATCAGAGCTTGTTGGGGGGCCATCAGGAGCAATCCTGATGGCCCCCCAACAATCTCTGGTAACAAAATAATGATAAAAGCCCTGTGTGTGCCACAGGAGGGGGGGGGGGTGCATTGGACCCCCACCTGTGGCACACACAGGGTTAAAACATTTTTTTTTTTTTTTTTCTAATTATAGACCTCATTGAGGGGTATCAGGATCCCCCCTGATCCCCCCAATGAGGTCTTAAAAAAAAAAAAATCCCCCCCAAAGAATAGACCCTGTGAGTGCAACAGGGGTCTCCAGCACATTGCAAAGCAATGTGCTGGGACCCTGTGGCACTCACAGGGTTACTTTAATTTTATTAATTTTTTTTTTTTTTTTTTTTCAGACATTTCAGACCTCGTGGGGGACATCAGGACCCCTCCTGGTGTCTCCCCAGTCATTGATCTCCCAGCCCATAGGCTGGGAGATCAATGATGCGACCGCAGGAGAGCAAGAGCTCTCCTGCCCTTCACTCCTACCACCGGTAGGAGTGAACAGGATCGGGGAAACTTCCCTAACGTCATCGGTGACCATGTCACCGATGACGTTTGGAGGATTCCCCCAGTCCCGCCCACTCCTACCCGGAAGTTCGGGTAGGAGAGAGGGGGAAGGAGAAACTTTGTTTCTCCTTTGTCTTTATTGATCTCCCAGCCCGATCGGCTGGGAGATCAATAACTGGGGAGGCATGAGGAGTGATCCTCATGCCTCCCCATGAGTGCCAGGGGCTTTTTTTTTTTTAATGCGGCCACTGCATGCCGGTTATACCGGCTCATGCAGTGACCGCATTTCACTCTTACGCCGTACGAGCGTGGCACAGCAGGTACAGCTGTGTCCACTCGTACGGCGTAAGTAGCTGGCACTCTAGGGGTTAATATGCTATTGGTGCACGTTTATGACTCACTTATTACCTTACCACCTGCTGGCTTTAGTCTTTTCTCTACTGGCATCTACGTTTATGTTCTATCTCCTCCCCTCGCTATACCGCTTTTGCTCTCTTGACTTGCTTTTTCAACTCATACTTGCGGTTCAGAGTACTGCATTCTTGGCCATATGGCCTCACGCTACCTCCTATAAAGGTAGACAAATTATTTTTCTTCTAACCTTCTCTTCCTCCCCCCTTTTTTTTTTTTTTTCCTCTCCTTCCCCTATGGACAGCATTCTTTCCTCAGATATTGGGGGTCCCATCCGGTCTGGCCCTATGAGCTGTTTTCTTTGCCACCTCTAATAGTTGGCCTCTCATTTTAAAGTAATTTCTATCAATTTGAAGGGTCTTCATTCTCCTCAGAAGAGATCATTATTATATAGGGAGTGCGCCAGGATGGGTGCGATGGTCTGTTTTGTTCAGGAGACACATTATTCTTCATCGCATCTACCCCAGTTGGTCTCGAGGCTTTATCCCATTCAGCGACATAGCTCGGCTATGGTTAAGAAGTTTGGGGTAGCTATATTGTTCCATAAGAATTTCAATTTTACCATTACTGATTCTCTAGCTGATACCCACGGTAGGTATATTTTTGTAAAGGGGAAGTTTGGTGATTTATCTTTTACCTTTGCTACGCTCTACGCTCCTAACACCTCACAGCTATCTTTTTTGTCTGATACTCTATCTCTACTCTCAGACTTTGCGGAGGGTTTTTTGATTTTGGGGAAGGACTTTAATTCTGTAATTTTGCCATCTTTGGATTGCTTGACTGGGAGATCCTCTTTGCCTCTTTCTCATTTTTGTAAGCTGCGACGGCTGTTTTCTGAATTCCGTCTGGTGGATGTCTGGCGACTTCTGCATCCTGGAGACAAGGGTTTTTCTTTCTTCTCCTCACCTCATGGGTGTTATTCGAGGATCGACTTCTTTCTTGTGTCCCAATCCCACTTACATTTTGGATCAGCAGCCAATTTACACCCGATCACGTGGTCAGACCATGGCCCGATTGAGCTAACGGTAACACTTTTACAACAGTTGCCTTCTTCCCGAGCTTGGAGATTGGATGCAACCCTTTTGAAGGATCAAACCTCGTTAGCTAGCTTACGGACGGCAATACAGCAATACCTACTATTTAATGACCACCCATCGATGTCTGCCACCACTTGGTGGTAGGCATTGAAATGTGTGATGTGAGGTGAATGTATTCGATTGCTCTCTCATCGCAAAAAGGTAGGGAGGGAGGAGTTGGATGCCCTTCTGAAGCGGATTGCCTCTTTGGAAGCCGATCATGCTACCTCGGGTGACAGGGCTCACCTTGTAGTTCTGGAAACATGTAGACTTCGAGCGCGCTCCCTGTTGTTCGCAAAGGTCGACAAGTCTATCACATGGGCCAACCGCTTTAATTATGAGCATGGTAATAAATGCGGGAAATGGCTTTCCCAGCAGGTGGTGCCTATCCGCTCTTCATCAACTGTACAAGCTATTGTGAAACCGGATGGCTCCAGGGTGTTTGATGCGCCCTCGATTTCCTCTGTCTTTCGTGACTATTATGCCTCCTTACATCACTTACCGAGTTCCAGTTCCACCTCCCGACCGCCTCTCGGACCGTTATATCCGAGAGGCACACCTTCCCATCCTTTCGCCGGCGCAGGCATCTCTATTGGATGAACCCATTTCTGCTGAGGAAGTCACCAAAGAAAAGCTATGGCGCTACAATTACTTATGTCCCCTTCTGTTTGAATGTCCACCAGAAACTATAGAATATATATTTGAAAAGTATAGTCCTTAAAACAATTCCAAAATGTCACTCTTGAAACCCATCCAGGTGCTGAGGAAGTGCAGGCTGCCATCAAACAGATGCCCATTGGCAGATGGCCAGATGGCTTTCCGCTCTTGTTCTCTAAATCCTTTACTGATCTTTTACTTCCCTTGCTAACTGCCACATTTAACGAGCTTCCAGACTCAATTTCTTCCCACCCCTTCTTTGGAGAGGCGCATATCACGATTCTACCGAAACCGGGTAAGGACCCATCTGTCTGTTCTAATTATCAACCAATCTCTTTACTGAATATCGATATTAAATTGTACGCCAAAGTATTAGCTAATAGAATATGCCCTCTTTTAGCGGGACTGATTCATCCTGATCAGGTGGGATTTGTCCCGGTCCATGAGACCAGAGACAACACAATACGCCTGCTCTCCCTCATTCATCACGCTCCTTCTCTTTCTTCGGACTCACTACTTCTGTCTGTTGACGCTGAGAAGGTGTTCGACAGGGTTGACTGGGGCTTCATTGCGGCCACTCTGAGGGGTTTTGGTTTAGGGAATAGATTTATATCACTCGTTCTCACCCTCTACTGCAACCCTTCGGCGAAGGTTAAGGTAAATGGATCCCTCTCCCCTTCTTTTCACCTGTGTAATGAGACGTGTCAGGGATGCCCCTTGTCACCAATTGTTTTCATTATGGTTATGGAAACATTGGCGTGCCGTGTTCGTGCTCACCCCTTTATTACAGGAATGAGAGTTGGCGAGACAGATCACAAGATTGCGCTCTTTGCGGACGATGTGATTTTTATGATTAGTGATCCCACTCGCTCCCTCCCGCACATCTTGTCTGAATTGGACACTTTTGGGACGGTCAGTAATTTTAAGGTCAACATAACAAAATCGGAGATTCTGAACCTGACTGTTCCACCCCTCGCTATCCCTCTGCTCCAGGCTCTGGCTCCTTTCCGCTGGGCCTCTACGTCTATTTCATATCTGGGAGTCCACCTCACTCATTCTCTTTCCTCCCTGTTCCGGGTTAACTTCACCCCTTTATTGTCTCAGATTGTGGCGGATTTGAGGAGAGTGGGATCGAAGTTTTTATCTTGGTCAGGGCGCATCAACCTTCTGAAGTCGGTCTACCTCCCGAAAGTATTATACTTCTTTCACGCATTGCCAATCTTTCTCTCTCGGGCCTATTTAAAATCTCTGCAACAACTCTTTAATTCATTTATTTGGGATAATAAGCCAGCCAGGGTCCACTTTTCTATTTTCTCTAGTGCCCGAGGAAATGGAGTTCTGGGTGCTCCGGATATATTCCAGTATTGCCAGGCAGTACAATTATCTACAATTCTCTACTGGTTTCATGCCCCAGCCTCTAAACAGTGGGTGGACCTTCATCAACATGCTTTGGGTGCAATTACACTATATCTTCTTCCTGCTCTCTCGCCATCTCGCTGCCCAATGGCAGCTATGTCCCTTCCCCTGATTGCCCCGGCTCTCAGGGTTTGGGATGCTCTGTCTGACACCTTGTCTAGTATCCCTTCTCCCCTTCTCTCCCTGCTGTTGAACCCGGAATTTCAACTTGGTTGTTCCCCTCAAGCATTGATTTACTGGTGTCGAGGGGGTCGCCTACTAGTAGCGGACTTATTGGAGAGGGGGGAATTGGCTTCCTTTTCCCAACTACAGGCTAGGTTGGATCTTCAGTCGTCGGAATTTTGGCACTTTCGTCAGATACATCATTATATTATGGCTCACCCAAATAGACCCTCCTTGCTGCGTGAACTTACACCTTTCGAACGTCTGTGTCGGCCTACAACTACCCAAGGGCTGTTCCCACCGCATTCCATTTCTAAACTTTACAAATTAACCCTGACTCGGGTAGCCTCGGTTGACTCTTACCACATACATTAGGAGAGGGAGCTGGGTATAGAGATATCTGAAGTGTCCTGGAACACTGCGATCCGACGGGCTCTCCGCTCATCTCGCAACCTGACGGCTGTTGAGACTAACTACAAAATTTTGCTACGATTGTATAGGACTCCGGCGCTTCTCTAATATTTTTATCCCTCAACTCCTTCGATGTGTTGGAGATATGGAGGGGCTGAGGGTAATATGGCACATATTTGGTGGCAATGTCCCGACATTCAGCCTTTTTGGAGATCGATTGCTCAGAAGGTGGGACAGGTGCTTACTGTGAACCTTCCCGATGATCCGGCTTTGTTCCTATTCTCAATGGGCCTTGATCAGATTTCGGGGAGCTCGCCTGTTCGGTCTCTGCTACGACATCTACTTAATGCTGCTCGAATGTGTATACCACTTAAATGGCGTTCTGACCAGCCTCCTACCGTGGGTATGTGGCTTTCGAAAGTACATAATATTTTGCTTAATGAAAGACTAACAGCTTTGATACTGACTATGACTCCCACATTCTGGGAAATTTGGTCCCCTTGGTTGCTTAAAATGGGCAATGTGGCTGCTACCCCTTCAAACCTCCCTTCTCAGCCTGTTAGGGTTGGTCCATCTGAATCAGATCCTGGACCTTCTTGGGCTGAGTGATGGAGTCCCCTGGGCATGGCCCTTCTCCTGGTGCACTCAGTTCTTTCTCCCTAGCATTTTTTGCTCTATTTTAGGCGTATTAGCTTCTGACCCTTTGTTTGCTGAGAAGCATTAGCGGCAACCGTATTGAGGCATTTTGACTGGTTGGGATCTCCCCCCCTTTCTTTCGCTCCTATCATTAGGGTATCGCTCTGGACAAGGGTTCTCCTAAAGCTATTCAATGCTGTTCTTCCTCCCCCTCCATTTCACCCCCCCCTTTTTTTATCTCTTACTTTTACCCTCTTATCTTTCTCTTTCTTTTTCATCTTTAACTCATATTTTTGGTACATCCTCATATCTCTTGAATCTGCGCTCTTATTTTTCTTATTTGCCATTTGTTACCTGCTATTGCCATTGAATTGAACAAGATGTGGAAGAAGTCCGGGGGCTCCCCTAGTGGGAGTGTGTGTGTCACCCCGAACTGGCTGTATTGCTCTTACCTACTTATCTTTTACGCCAATTTGATCCAATTCTGCTTTTCTTCCCATTTTACCATGTCTTTTGTATTTTATTTTGTATGCCTTTTTCTTCCAATAAAATTTATTAAAAAAAAAAAAAAAAAGAATGTAATTGTCCCCAGCGTCATCTCTCAAACCTTTATGGTTTGAGTGATAACTGCCAGCAAAGTTCCTCCCTCCCCTTTCCCTGAAGTCAACGTTGTAGCTGACTGCAGGGATATGCGGTCTTATGTGCATCAGGTGGCTCTGCAGCAGAGCCGAGATCGAGTTAGTAAAAAATAATTATTTCACTGAAACGGTCTTCTACGTGTGCTTGCAAACCAAGCACGAGTAGAAGACCGTTTCAGTGAAATAATTATTTTTTACTAACGCATTCTTGGCTCTGCTGCACAGCCATCTGACTATCGTACAACAGGCTTCCCCTGCAGTCAGCTACAACATTGACTTCAGGGAAGAGGGAGGGAGAAGGTAAATTTGCGGACGGTTATCTCTCAAACCATAAAGGTTTGAGAGATGACACTGAGGACAATTAAATTCTTTTTAACATGCCTACAATATGGGGATTAGTAATATTTAAGTATTACTATCCCTTTAAGGCAGTACACCACATCCAACAAGTGGAGATTCCTCTCCTTGTCAGATTTAGGATCAGGACAAAAGGAAGGCACAACAATCTCCTGTTTGATGTGGAACTCAGAGACCACCTTAGGTAGAAATTCCTGAGAGGTACGGAGAACAGCCTTATCCTTGTGAAACACCGGGAAAGGAGGTTTGCAGGACAAGGCCTGCAATTCAGCAACTCTGCGGACAGAGACCACAGCCAAAAATAAAGCCATCTTCTACGGGGGGTGGGAGCCTTAAAGGCAGGGAAAGCATGAGCAACACTCTGAAAGAAGACTTTAACATCTGGCAAGATAGCAACGCGTCTCTGGTAGAAGACAGACAGAGCTGAGGTCTGCATCTTCAGGGAAATAAGGCTGAGACCTTTGTTAACTCCACCCTGTAAGAATGACAGGATCAGCAGGAGAGCAAACTCCTGTGAGGACAGCTCCCAGTCCACACACCATGAATGGAAAATGAACCAAACCCTGTGGTAGGCCTTGGAAGAAACCGGTTTCCTAGCCTGGATCATGGTGGAGATTACCTTAGGAGAATAGCCCGTTGTCACCAGAGTCCAATACTGGACAATGAAGGGCTTCCCCTACTCCAGGTTGG
Source organism: Rhinophrynus dorsalis (assembly GCA_037306005.1). NCBI lineage: Eukaryota > Metazoa > Chordata > Amphibia > Anura > Rhinophrynidae > Rhinophrynus > Rhinophrynus dorsalis. The sequence goes on along the minus strand of CM074724.1, from coordinate 265,758,471 downwards.
ATCTGTCCAACAACCAAAAGAGGTCCCACCTCAATTCCTGAGGAAGAGAGACCAGACGGTCCCTCCCTTGTCCAAGAAAGCCTGCACTGCCCTGTTGAAAAGAAGAAGCTTTTCTTGACCTAGAGGGGCCCTTGAAAGGAGGAATCTGAAGGGAGGCATGAATACGAAGGGAATCTTGTAACCTCCTGAAACCACCTGTAACAGCCACTGATCCACAACAGAGCCTGCCCAAATGCTTGTCTCCCTGGTCTTGCCATAAACTTATTAGTTACTTTTTATTAACATAGAGGGATCGCAGGGGACAAATGTATACACAAAAAGGGTCCAGTTAGGTATATATTCCAAACTATAGAAAGTTATATGCATGTGAAAGTTCTGCTTTAAGCCCTGTATATATATATATATATATATATATATATATATATATATATATATATATATATATATAAATATATACACTGCTCCAAAAAATAAAGGGAACACTAAGATTACACATCCTAGATCTGAATGAATGAACTGACAACAAAATCACACAAAAATTCTCAATGGAAATCAAATTTAGGAGGAACCCAGGGCCAACCGCACCAGCATATGGTCTCACAAGGGGTCTGAGGATCTCATCTCGGTACCTAATGGCAGTCAGGCTACCTCTGGCAAGCACATGGAGGGCTGTGCGGCCCCCCAAAGAAATGCCACCCCACACCATTACTGACCCACCGCCAAACCGGTCATGCTGGAGGATGTTGCAGGCAGCAGAACGTTCTCCACGGCGTCTCCAGACTCTGTCACATCTGTCACATGTGCTCAGTGTGAACCTGCTTTCATCTGTGAAGAGCACAGGGCGCCAGTGGCGTATTTGCCAATCTTGGTGTTCTCTGGCAAATTCCAAACGTCCTGCACGGTGTTGGGCTGTAAGCACAACCCCCACCTGTGGACGTCGGGCCCTCATACCACCCTCATGGAGTCTGTTTCTGACCGTTTGAGTGGACACATGCACATTTGTGGCCTGCTGGAGGTCATTTTGCAGGGCTCTGGCAGTGCTCCTCCTGCTCCTCCTTGCACAAAAGAGGAGATAGCGGTCCTGCTGCTGGGTTGTTGCCCTGCTACGGCCTCCTCCACGTCTCCTGATGTACTGGCCTGTCTCCTGGTAGAGCCTCCATGCTCTGGACACTACGCTGACAGACACAGCAAACCTTCTTGCCACAGCTCGCATTGATGTGCCATCCTGGATGAGCTGCACTACCTGAGCCACTTGTGTGGGTTGTAGACTCCGTCTCATGCTACCACTAGAGTGAAAACACCGCCAGCATTCAAAAGTGACCAAAACATCAGCCAGGAAGCATAGGAACTGAGAAGTGGTCTGTGGTCACCACCTGCAGAACCACTCCTTTATTGGGGGTGTCTTGCTAATTGCCTATAATTTCCACCTGTTGTCTGTTCCATTTGCACAACAGCATGTGAAATTGATTGTCAGTCATTGTTGCTTCCTGAGTGGACAATGTGATTTCACAGAAGTGTGATTGACTTCGAGTTACATTGTGTTGTTTAAGTGTTCCCTTTATTTTTTGGAGCAGTTTATATATATATATACATTGAATCAATAAAACAACTCTTCTTCATCTATAAAAAGATTCCTGTGAGTGCTGTCCAACTCGTCTTGAATTATATGCATCATTATTATTAAGACACACACCTGGGGTATAATCAACAGTAATAGTGAGTGCAATCCTCTCTCTCTCTCTCTCTCTCTCTCTCTCTCTCTCTATATATATATATATATATATATATATATATATATATATATATATATATATATACACGCATACACAAATAAATCATACCACGCCAGTCCCCCACCACCACTACCATACACATCTGTCACATTGTAGGTTGTACTTTTTTTATTATCTTTGCACACTTTGGATTTGTGCCAGTGTCACATAAGCAGGAAGTTAGTGTTGTGGGCAAAAGACCAAGGCACTGCATGTTAACAATTTTTTCAAGGCATATGTTGTTGTTAGACTCACATCTTTAATTTCCAGCTACATTTCTTCTCCACTGCAGCCCTTAGAAAAAGTTATATTGTGGTGGGAAATGTTGTACCATAGGAAACATAGCTACAAAATTTGTTGGAATTGGCAAAAAAGAGGAAAATTTTGCATTGGCAAAAAGGAGAAAACTTTCACAAAAAAAAAAATCTGTTTTTTTTTTTCAAAAAGTCATGCAGGAAATTTTACAACTTTTCACCCACCCCTACTTATGGGAACTGGGGATGCAAGAAAAATTAGGCAGGTGGTGGTGGTAGGGGTTGCTATAATTAGGAAAATGGAATGTAACGGTCCTATCAAAAGATTGCCCTATCTACAAGCTTGCTGTCAACCAGGTGCTTTGGTTTGGCATGTAGTGGATCAGGTTGATAGAGTATTGAGAGGTTCTAGGCATGACATGATTGTCACATTATAAGTTGGTAACAATGAAAAATTCAGTGGGAAATGGAGCTCTGTTATTAATGATTTAATGGAATTTAGGTCACAAAGTTCATGAAACGTGGTATTTTCTAAAACAGTAACATTACCAGTGCCACACTATACACCAGGAAGGCAACAGTAAAGTGTTGATAAATGCATGACTAAAAGAGGATTTTAGTCTTACCTGTTAAATCCTTTTCTCTTAGACCATATGGGTTATGGGTAATGTTGGGGTAGGCGACCGCCCCTTTAAGTACGTAGGAACAATTCTTGAAGAGAATGCTGGGTGGAGCCTACCTCCTCTCCTTAGCTGCATCTAGTCACTCCCCTCCAGTAAGATTTGACACACTAACCAGTGACTAGGTAGTAAGAAGGGAAAAGAAGACTCCTGTGAGCATGAACCTGAAAGGACTCCCATGTTCAGTCACATGAGAACCAAGCATGTTCCCTTGAAAGCGTGGGAGACCAGAAACCTGTATGAACTAAGAGAAAGGGATTTAACAGGTAAGACTAAAATCCTCTTTTCTCTGTCGTCCAATATAGGTTACTGGCAACTTTGGGATGTCCAACCATTGAGTTTACAAGAGGTGGGAAGTAACGCAAGGACCAGGAGTAGGTTCCCACAAAGTCACCAGAGCATACATGAACTGTCAGATCATGGATAGCCCAACAATAACAACAAAGTGTCAAAGGACACAAAACTGGGGTATAAAACATACAGGAACAGAGACACAGCACACTGAACTAGAGCCAACTGGGCTCAAAAGTTAAGGAGTACTGAAGATACGGAAGAGATCCTAGACAGGCAAGACTACCTCCAGGATCTTCCTCCAAAAAGCTAGCATCAGCCGATGCCAGCACATCAACATGGTAGTGTTTTGAGAAGGTGTGCACAGACAACCAAATGGCAGCCTTGCACAACTGATCAGCTGAGGCCAGATTCTTGTAAGCCCAAGATGCCCCAATGTATCTGGTGGAATGAGCCAAGACCCAAAATGGAACTGGCTTCTTCCGCAGTTCGCAAGCCCTCCCTGCCCTGGGGCCCTCAGGAATGATGAAAAGGGTGTCAGACTGGTGAATAGACTCAGTGCGGTGCACATAAAACTTAAGGCATCACACCACATCCAACAAGTGGAGATCTCTCTCCTTGTCTTAGGAGGGGTTAGGGCAGAAAGAAGGCACCACAATCTCCTGATTTATGTGAAACTCGGAGACCACCTTAGGTAAAAACTCCTTAGAGGTGCGAAGCACCTCCTTATCCTTATGAAACACGAGATATGGTGGTTTACAGGAAAGAGCATGCAACTCCGCAACACGGCAAATGGAGATGATCGCCAGGAGAAAAGCCATTTTCCACGTCAAGAGACGTAGAGGAACAGTAGCCAAAGACTCATAGGGAGGACGTTGCAGAACTCCCAAGACCAAAATAAGATCCCACTGAGGAGAGGGACTCCGGAAGGCAGGATACACATAAGCAATGCCCTGGAAGAAAACCTTGACATCAGGAAGGATAGCAATACGCTTCTGGAAGAAGACAGAAAGCGCCGAAGTCTGAACCTTAAGAGAACTCAATCTGAGTCCCTTGTCCACACCGTTCTGCAAAAAGGCCAGGACAGTGGAAAGATCAAAGTCATGAGACAAATTCCTGTCAGCACACCAAGACACAAAGGTCGACCAAACATGGTGATAGATCTTGGAGGAAACAGGCTTACGGGCACTAAACATAGTAGTCACCACAGCAGAAGAAAAACCTTTCTTCCTTAAAATCGAGGATTCAACCTCCAGGCCGTCAAATTGAGCCGATGGACATCTTCCTTTCACAGGTAACCCTGCAGAGGAAGATCCGGACGAGAGGGGAGCGGAAAGGGCTCCGACACAGATAGAGCCAGAAGCTCCGGAAACCAGGACTGATGAGGCCAATCCGGAGCAATCACGATGACCGGACAATGTTCCATTTTCAATTTCTGTAACACCTTTATCAACAATGGAAGGGGAGGAAAGATGTAGGCCAGAGGGAATGTCCAAGGAATGGACATCACATCGACAGCCAGAGCTAGAGAATCTCTCCACCAAGAGCAGAACACCGGAACCTTCCTGTTGTGTCTTGTTGCCGTCAGATCCACGTGGGGCATCCCCCATCTCTGAACAAGGAGTTGAAACACCTCGGGATGTAACTCCCACTCTCCGCTGTGTGATGACTGAGGAAGTCTGCCATGACGTTGTCTACGCCTGGAATGTGCACTGCGGAAATGACAGGAACATGAAACACTGCCCAGGACAGAATGGCCTTGACCTCTAACCAAGCGGTGAGACTTCTTGTTCCACCTTGTCTGTTGATGTAAGCCACTGCCATGGCATTGTAGGACTCCACTCAAACTGGACAGTCCTCCAGTTGAGATACTATCACGGTGCCCGTGATTGCTTACTTGTGCTGTCAGTCAGGTGTGTGTACTCTCCATTGGCCACCTGTATTTTGCCCGTCCAGTATTGCATTTATAGACTGGGCTGAGGCACCCTTTGGGGGCCCTTTTGTGGTGTCGCTATGTCAGAAGTCACCTTCCTTGTATCTTTTTCCCTTGGCCTGTTCTGATCTTTTTCCAGTCCAGCGTTGCTCCAGTAGTCAGTGCCTCCATTGCTGTTGTTCCTGCTCCGTTCCTGATCCGGTTGGCGGTGCTGTTGTTCCTGCTTCCATTCCTGATCCTGTGCTGCTGCTGTTCCTGCTCTGTTCCTGATTCGGTTGGAGGTGCCATCATTCCTGTGGTGGTCCTGGCCTGTCTGCTGTAGCTGCTGCTGTTCATCCTTCTGACTGCTGAGTCGCTTGGAGACATTCTGATCACTGTGCATTCCATATTTCACCGGTTGCTGATTTGCTTGTATAGAACCAGTTGGGCAATATGCTTATCCAGTACGTGGTACTGGTTTACTCCAATCTCACCGGTTGCTGATTCGCTTGTATAGAACCGGTTGGGCAATACACTTATCCAGTACGCGGTACTGGTTTACTCCAATCTCACCGGTTGCTGATTAGCTTGTATAGAACCGGTTGGGCAATACGCTTATCCAGTACGCGGTACTGGTTTACTCCAATCTCACCGGTTGCTGATTCGCTTGTATAGAACCGGTTGGACAATACGCTTATCCAGTACGCGGTACTGGTTTACTCCAACCTCACCGGTTGCTGATTCACTTGGGCCATATGCTTATCCAGTACGCGGTACTGGTTTACTCCTATCTCACCGGTTGCTGATTCGCTAGTATAGAACCGGTTGGGCAAGACGCTTATCCAGTACGCGGTACTGGTTTACTCCTATCTCACTGGTTGCTGATTCGCTAGTATAGAACCGGTTGGGCAACACGCTTATCCAGTACGCGGTACTGGTTTACTCCTATCTCACCGGTTGCTGATTCGCTAGTATAGAACCGTTTGGGCAACACGCTTATCCAGTACGCGGTACTGGTTTACTCCAATCTCACCGGTTGCTGATTTGCTTGTATAGAACCGGTTGGGCAATACGCTTATCCAGTACGCTGTACTGGTTTACTCCAATCTCACCGGTTGCTCATTCACTTGTATAGAACCGGTTGGGCCATACACTTATCCAGTACACGGTACTGGTTTACTCCTATCTCACCAGTTGCTGATTCGCTAGTATAGAACCGGTTGGGCAAGACGCTTATCCAGTACGCGGTACTGGTTTACTCCAATCTCACGGTTGCTGATTCGCTTGTATAGAACCGGTTGGGCAATACGCTTATCCAGTACGCGGTACTGGTTTACTCCAATCTCACCGGCTTCTGATTTGCTTGTATAGAACCAGTTGGGTAATATTCTTATCCAGTACGTGGTACTGGGTTACTCAAATCTCATCGGTTGCTGATTCGCTTGTATAGAACCAGTTGGGTAATACACTTATCCAGTACGTGGTACTGGGTTACTCAAATCTCATCGGTTGCTGATTCGCTTGTATAGAACCGGTTGGGCCATACGCTTATCCAGTACGCGGTACTGGTTTATTCCTCTTTACACCAGCTGCTGATTCCACTAGTAGAGAGCCGGTTGAGCTTTTGTTATCTAGTATGCGGTACTGGTTTACTCCACAACCACTGGTTGCTAATTGAGTTACTGAGAACCAGCTGGGCTCCTTTGGGTTCCTATACAGAGTATTGGTTTGCTCCACTGTTCCATCTTTGCTGTTGCTCCATCTATGCAGCTTTAGTGGAGCTGTTCCTCTGTCCTCCTGGCTGCCTTGCCCGGTATTTTGGCAAGGCCGGTAGAGCCACAACCAGCTTATCGTGTTACCCTTCAGGCTGCCTTGCCCGGTATTTTGGCAGGGCCGGTAGAGCCACAACTAGCTTATCGAGTTATCTCTCCAGGCTGCCTTGCCCGGTATATTGGCAAGGCCGGTAGAGCCACAATCAGCTTGTCAAGCATCCTCCAGGCTGCCTTGCCCAGTATATTGGCAAGGCCGGTAGAGCCACATCCAGATTGTTGTGTTACCCTTTAGGCTGCCTTGCCCGGTATATTGGCAAGGCCGGTAGAGCCTCCCATGTGTATCTTACGAATACTACTGACTGTACCCATTGTGTATATGTGATTTACGTGTATGATTAGGACTCGTGAGGGTCCCATTAAACTTTTCAATAAAGTTTGATTTTTATCTTACTCTGTGTCTGAGAGTCAAAACAAACCGTGATAGATACCCAATGACGTAGAGCATGAAATATCACCCGAAGTTCCAGTATGTTGATTGGGAGAAGGGACTCCTCCGTGGACCATTTCCCCTGAACGCTGAAGTGACCCAGAACAGCTCCCCAGCCTGAGAGGCTGGCATCCATCGTGATCATAGTCCAGTATGGAATCAGAAAGGATCTCCCTTTCAGCAGATTGGAAAGGTCCAGCCACCACTCCAAGCTGAGCTCTACATGAGGAGGAAGTAACACCGACATCCTCTGATGATCTAGTCGATCCCTGCACACCTGTATCACAAACTTCTGGAATTCCCTAGTGTGTGCCATGGAGAATGGAACCGCCTCTATCGTGGAAATGAACTTCCCCACCAGAGAGGACAACCTCTGAACTGGGATCAGATCCCGAGGTAGAATCGCTGAAACTCTGTGGTCAATTTGATGGGCTATCTCATCCGGTAGAAACACCATGCTACTCTGAGTATTGAACAGAAGACCCAGGAAGATCAGTTGCTGGGATGGGACAAGATCCGACTTGTCCAAGTTGACAATCCATCCGTTACGGGTGAGGACTTGAATGCAGGTCTGAACCTGCTGGTGAAGAAGGTCCGCAGAGGAGGCTTTCAAAAGCAAGTCATACATGTAGGGAATCACTCTGATGCCGTCCCGATGGAGAACGGATATCAAGGCCCCCAGAACTCATTGGAAAACCTGAGGGTCCATTGTCAGATGAAATGGAAGAGCTGAGAACTGAAAATGTCCTCTGTCGCAGGCAAACCGCAGGTACCGCCTGCACTCCTGATAAATTGGAATGTGCAAATATGCATCCTGAAGATTCAGAGAAGCAAGGATAGGGCGACATCCACCGTCCTTTTTGGCTACCACAAAGAGGTTCGCGTAAAACCCCAAACTCCTGTCTGAAGGAGGCACAGGCTCCAGGACATCCTTGTCCAGAAGAGCCTGAACAGCGCCGTCGAACAGACAGTGTTTCTCAGTGTCCTGAGGAGTACGAGAAAGATGAAAGTGAAAAGGAGGAAGAGAAAAGAAAGGGATCTTGTATCCCTCTGTCACCACTTGTAAAACCCATGGGTCTGACACAGAATCCTCCCAAATCCCGCAAAAGAGTCGCAGACGACCACACATGACCACCACATGACGGTGAGTCATGCCAAAGCACTCTTGGAAGCCTTGGGCTTGGAGGCAGCCTTGGGCTTCCATTGCTGTTTGTGCTTGGAGGAGGGACACGGAGCTGATGGAACTGCCTGGTTTGTCGAACGTGTCTCAGTCTGAAAGGAACGGAAGGACTGGTTACGTTTAAATGGCAACTTCTTCTTAAAGACAAAGGGTAGAAGAGTACTCTTACCCCCTGTGGCCTCGCTAATTAGTTCCTTAAGATCAGGCCCAAACAAGGAGGTACCCTGAAAAGGCAAAGAAAGTAAGACTTTCTTGGAAGCAGTGTCAGCAGACCAGATCTTGAGTTAAAGCACACGCCTGGCTACCACAGAAGTAGTAGAAGCCCTCGCCATCATGCGGACGGCATCAAAGGCAGCAGCAGATACATAGTGTTGCGCTTCAAAGATATTGGCAAGAAGACGCAATATCTCTGAAGTAGGCGCATCCTGACGAACAGCCGTAGTGAGTTGTTCAGTCCAGACTGCAATAGCCCGGTTAACCCACGCAACAGCAAATGCTGGATGCATAGCGGTACCAATAGAAGCAAAAATGGACTTGAGGGAAACCTCAAGTTTCTTGTCAGTCCAGTCTTGCAGCACAGAAGCATCAGAGACAGATAAGGCAGTAGATTTAGCCATCTCAGCTTCAGAAAAGGGATAAAACTTAGCAAATTTCCTGGACACAGAAGCAGACTTGTCCGGAGATTTCCACGCCTCAGAAACCAAACGGTCAAGAGTGGGGTTAGGAGGAAAATAAGTAAGGGGCTAAGCAGGCTCCTGCAAAACATCAGAGGGATCTAAAGGAACCTCCTGAACCAATGGAATGTTGAGTGTGTTTAATACAGCCCTGATTAGGCCCTCATCAGTGGGTTCAGGATCAGCTTCAAAGGGATCCTCAAGGGACCTAGAAGACTCCAATACAGTATCATCCTCAACATCCGAATCTAGCAACAATTCTTCCTCAGAAGAATCTGACACATCAGGTGCCCCCTGCGGTTTAGGCAGGAAATACCTGATAGTAGAGGGGGTCTGCCACATTTTAAGTGCCCCCTGTATCTGGCATGGAAAGAGTTGTAAAGTGGACCTAAGGTCCCTAGTCGCAGCCTTAAACTCTTGCACCCAAGCTGGCTCAATAGCATGGCTGGAAGTCCCTGGCTTGCTGTCAGGAACCTCAGAACATGCTGGGCATAAATGGCCAGAGAACTCTCTAGGTAGCCCTGCATGACAGGAAGAGCAATGCGCAATGGGGGATACTGAGACCTCAGCCTCTTTAGTCTTAGGTCTAGCCCCAAGCTCCAGCAGTATAGACACTCTCACAGTGTGAAAATAACCAGCTGTACAGTAAATCACCCAATGTAGTGTGTAAGATTAATAATTCACCCCAGAAATGCTAAATATAGACTTATCTGGCAGGCAAAGGGTTAATCTGCAGAGGAGAGAAGGAGAGTCCAAGCCCTGCGAAGGATACTCGCTGAGAAAAGCTCACAAAATGGCTGCCGCAACGGGAGCCAATCAGAAAATTGGCGCGAAGCAAGTGCTCATGGGAAATGTAGTTTTTCCCAAATAGTACCCCAAGCAGTGCCCGAAGCCCCCCAAGCCCCCCAACACAGTTGAACTATAAACCGGATGATAGAACAAGGGTAGACAATAAAAATGAGCCCACTCTGAAGTGCTGTGTTAAGCGGGTTCAGAAATACATACATCCCAAACAGTATTGTCTCATAGAAGTAAATGGAGCAATGGCGTCTATGAGGTAAAGCGCGCCTTAAAGGCGCAGTACACAATTTTAATAAAAGTTAAAGTAAAACTTAAAAAGATTCAAAAACATCCATGAAACATGTGTGCACATTTAGAAAACACTAACCCAGTAGGGAAAGTGCCAGAAACCCCCCCCCAAAACCTGCCAAACCAACAGATAAAGGGTTAAATTACCACATAAAATTTCTCCAAATACCCAACAGACATACAAATATACCCAATGAGTGCAAGAGTGCACAATGAGAACTCCCAAACACAACCCCTGTGCAGAGGGGCACTGTGGGACAAGTGGACCTGCAGCACTCAAAGGGTAGCTCACCTTTCCTGCAGATCCTCTGTCTTCAGACTACCATGCAGCAAGAATTACCTCAGTGGGTAATCCCTGGGGAAGCACTGGAATCAAGATTTTCCCCCTCAGGGCTTAAGGTCTACCAAAAAGCACCTGGATACTGAGCTAGCCACATTGAAGGGCATTTGTCAGTCATGGTAATCCGCCTAATGGTGGTATTCCATATCTGACAGAAAATAAAAAAGAAACTAAAACTATAGAAGAATGTTCTCCATCTGGTGTTGTCGCACCGAGGAACAAATCATTCTAGAGCTGGTTGGCTAGCTGCAGCCTATGAGGGAAGGGAGGCTCCACCCCCTGCATACATTTAGAGAAATGTTCCTGCCTACTTAAAGGGGCGGATTGCCTCCCAGAGTTACCAGTAACCTGTATTGGATGACAGAGTAATGTTTGTTTTTATTATTCTTAGTGTGAGGTCTAAGAATAATTATATATTACTTATTTGTCCCATTCATAACACCCTTGACAAATGGAATACACAGTGCTAGGGGTACCCAAAAAAATAGCTTACATGTTAGAGGTGCCCTGAGCAAAAAAAGATTGAGAACCACTCAGAAGAAGTAATATTGTGGTAGGAAATATTGCAGTCATAGGAAACACAGGTGAAATATTTGTTGACAGTGGTGAAAAGGAGAAAACTTTGCAGTGGCAAAAAGGAGAAAATGTTTGAGAAAAAAGTGAAAAAATAGAAAAGTAATGCAGGAACTTTTTCTGACTATTCATCCACCCCTAGCCAGGAGTTCCTCTGAAGGGGCCTTGATAAGGAAATCATCCAGAAATGGCATCAGAGATGCCCTTAGCATGGATGAAGGCTGCCAGGGTCTCTATGATCTTCTTAAAGATGTATTGCATGGCGCTGAAGCCAAGCCAAACGGCAGTGCCATGAACTGGTAATGATTAGAACCAAAAGCAAAGGGTAGGTAGCATTGGTTGTCTGGGTGAATTGGGACATGTAAGTACGTGTCCTGAAGATCCAGAGAGGCCAGATACTCCCCCGATCACATACTTGTTGAGACATTTGAGGTCTAGAATGGTTGGGACCACAAACAGGTTGGAATAGAAACCTAAATAGTGCTCAGGGGCTGGAATTGGCACCAAAACCTGTTTCTCTAGCAGGGAATCCACTGCCCCCTGCAACAGCCTCACCTTGTGTGGTTCCTTTGTGATCCTTGAGAAAAAGAACCAATATGGAGGAAGGGATCTGAAATCTATGCAGTACCCTTCTGAGATTACCAGCAAAACCCACTTGTCAGTTTCAGAGGATGCCCAAGCATCTCAAAAAAGGCAGATTTGGCCCCCTATAGGCTACAATGGACCATGATTCTACAAGTTATGCAGAAGTGTGCTTTTCAGATTTAGCCTTTGGAGCTGAGCAATTGGGCTGCCAGGATTGCCCAAGTTTTACGGCGGGGTTTGCTTGAGAGGCTTGCAAGCTCTGCAGCCCCTGCACCCCAGTTTGGTGTGGGGACGAAAATTAGACACCTTCCTCACCATAAAAGGAAGTTTAGTGGAGATCTCACCAGTAGCGTCACTAATGATCTGTTTCAGTTCTGATCCAAAAAGGAACTTGCCCTGAAAAAACAAGGAGAGCAGTGACTTCCTAGAAGATTGGTCCAAAGAACAAATCTTGAGCCACATGGTGTGGTGAACAGCCAACAACAGAAAAAGCCTAGGCCTTAGCAGAGAGTCTAGCTGCATCAAGGTTCGACTCAGAAACATAACTATTGGCCTCTTGGATGCTAGCCATCAGAAGCCAATACATTTTCCTTGGCCACATCAGCACGTAAAGCATCATAAAGCTGTTCACCCCAAATGGCAACTGCCCTGTTAACCCAGATAGTAAACCAATTCATAGCACAAATCTGTACTGATATAAATGTGGTCCAATAACACAAACTAGATTATTATTGTATTAGATAATAAATATACCCAAGCTACCTACAGGGGAGAGGCAACATAGTTTGGGACATAAAGTGGACCAAGGAACTCAAAGTGTTATTCAGCAGTCTTCTGTCTTCAGGTTACTGTCGTAGAAAGAAACCAAAGTCCCAAGGGACCTTGACATGAGGGAAAAATTAGCAGCGAGATTCCCTCCACAGGGCTGAAATGGTCCACAAAGCACCTGTGAACTGGCCAGTCCACTTAAGGGAAGCCCAGTGCTGGAAACCCTCCTAAAGGGGGATATTACAATCTTAAATATAAGAGGAAAATAATGAAAACCTAAATAAAACTAGGAGGATAGTCATGCCCCTCCAGCTCTTAGCAGGACACATGAATGCTGGGATTTAGTGGACAGGTGTTGAGCTGAAAGAGGATGGAGTCTCACTCCAAAGACTTTATCATTTGTGATGCGCCTTGCCCTCCAGGAGGAGGAACTCAACCCCATGGTACCTTTGTTTCTTATTGGATGTAGATGAAAATAATTTGGGTTTGCTCTAAATCATTTATTCAATTACACAAACAGCTGGAAGTAGGTCATCAAGTGACCAAACCTGCTCTACCTCTAGTTCTGTCCCCAACACTTAAAAATTTAAATAAAAGTGTCCCCATTGTGACTGTTTCTCCTGTGGGGATGTGTGTTCTTTGCTTGTCTCTTCCTCACGATACATTGCTTTTGTCTTTGGCTCCACCGGCATAAGTGATCAATGAAGCAGCCACGAGGGGGAGGCAGAAACTGACTGTTCCGGTCCTAGAGCAGTCAGTAACAGCCTCCATGGCACACTGCGATCAATTTACCCATGATGTGCCAGGACCTTCAGTGGCCCTTAAAGGACCAAATTCTGTGACAGTCCTGGCATGTTATTGGTCATTAAGGGGTTAAAAATGGCAGTAACATAAACGCATACCTACAAATGCTTATAGAACGGCTGATTAAAAAATATCAATAACTGGTTAAATAATCTTGAGGGATATTCACTTTTTGTGAAAGCCTAAATTAATCAGGTTCAGGGGTATGCCTGTTAAAAAAAAAATTAAAGCAAACCTTAACACCTTGTGAGAATGTGAAGGCTCTGTGGTTTGAAATAAACATCTTATATAATAATTCACTAAATGTATGTTTGTTAGAAGCTGTCATTCACAGTACAGTCTGCTGAGCACGCTGCAGTCATGCGCAGTACAGACTGCCCATGCTGCGGCTGATAACAGAGCGGGGCACTCCGAATTCAGACCGCAGTCGCAGAGAGGACTATGGTGTGAATTTGGAGCGCCCCACTCTGTATCAGCTGTGGCGTGCATAGTCTCTACTGTGCATGACTGCACCAGGGCCATTGCTGGGTGGCACTGTGGCCCGTGTACTCGGACTCTAACTAGTTTAGATCATAAATCGAGAACGGTATAATTTCTTATTTGTCTGCTGGATTTTTTGCTAGTCACAGACAAGCGGGCTATTGGAATTTTTAGCCATATATATGGGAGATGTGAGCTGAAAGGATATTAGTATCTATTTTAGGCAGCTTGCCAAAAAATACCGGTTGTAGCTGTGCTCAGGGATTTGTTTATTCAGATCATGTTAAAATGGCTTGTACACCATGCACAGTTATTAAGTAGGAGTAAACAATGAAACAGTATGCAGGACTTCAAATATATACCGATAACCTCTTACCTCAGTTTCTTTCTTCCTTTTAAGGCTTTTACTCTCATCAGTCTTCATTGGTTTGCTTGCCATTGCAACCTAAAGGAACTGAAGATAAAACAATTTATTGAGATGTTTTTTTAGCTTCACTATGTGATATCGGCAATGAAAGTTCCCCCTTCCCTCCCCTTCACTTAATGTCAGCTGTAAAGCTGACAGAAGGGGATCCGTGTTGGCCGACATGGACAGCTGACAGCAGGGGATCCCAGGGGATTCCCCAGAACTACTTCATGGGAATGGTCTACAAAGTGTGCTTGCCTCGCAAGCACACTTTGTAGACCTTTCCAATGAAGTAATTATTTTCTAATACCGGGATTTCAGCTCTACTGCAGAGCCGGCAGCTGATCCCCAGACTGGGATCCCCTGCTGTCAGCTAGACGCTGACGTCAGGAGAAGGGAGGGAAGGGGGAACTTTCATTGCCAATATGGGGTTTGTGGCAATGATAATCTTTTTCTAGCCTCTACAAATCTATTAAAATAAATTTTTGGACATTACTAACACTTTAAGGATCTTGATTTTATGATTGTTCGTCGAGTGATCTGGTTGAGAAAAACGTATTCCAGCTGTAGTACAGTAATTTTCTTCATTGTTATTTGTTATTGTGTGCCAGTATTTATTCATATGGTTTGTAAGTTTTGGCATATTTCCCCAATGTAGTATAGTTGGTGGCACTTACTGAATTAAGTCATATATACACTACATTCTTGGATGTGTAGCAGTCCCTGTGCTGTCAATTGCTATGCTGGATTTGTTTGTATTTGTAAGGTTAGCAGTGAATGACATTACATGGTTTTGTCTCAATTAATATATGATAAGTGTCACTGGGGAGTACCAGCTTATTACTTTCTGTTTGAGGTTTCTAGCATGCCGGAATGCAGGACTGAAATCACGAAAGCTTGTCTTAAAATATGTTAGTTCAAATAAAAAGGAATCACCAAATACCAAAGTACTCATATATTTGTAATGCATCCCAAAACACATTTCCACCTATTATACTGACCCACATTAACTAATCTGTTGCTTGACTGGCCTGCGAAACACTACAAAGTAATACACTGCAGCCAGGTTGGTAATGAAAGGGTATGTTTCAAAAATAAATTTCAAAACCCCTCCCCCAGCACCAACAATGGCTATCTATTCAGTTGTCAAAAAGGCTTGCAACACACTTCACAGCAGTGGGTTGCATTTCAGTCCCTTTAGTAACTGAGGGGTTAATTAAAATGCATTTTAAAAAGGTCACCTAATTTTCTACACATTCAACACATGAACCTTTAAGGGCTTGTTACACTGACTTATACACTCATTTTCCGGTTGTATGTCTTACAGTATATAACACTCTATTCCTTTAAACTCATATCCATGTGTATTTTGTATCTACTACTCAGTTTATCAATAAACCTTATTTCCAAGCTGTTAACATCTAATAATCACACCACCTTGGTCAAGCAGAGGGGTGGGGCTCAATTCTATTAGGGCTGTATAAATTATAGATCGAATGGAATGATAAATAGTTTTGAATGAAGTTTTCAAATATGTACAGAAAAATTATGTTGCGTTGTGTAGAGCTTAAAAAGTTGACTTGGATGCAAAACGTATCTCTCAAACCAATATGGTTTGAAAGATACATGCATTCAAAGTTTGATGTTTCCTGCTGTCACCTGTAAAGCTGTCAGCAGGGGATCTGTGTCGGCCAACACAGAGGGGCTGCAGCAGAGCCACAATCCCATTATTTGAAACAAATTACTTCATTGGAATGGTCTAAAAAGTGTGCTTGCAAAATGGGATTGCGGCTCTGCTGCAGAGCCTCCGTGTCAGGAAACACGGATCTCCTGCTGACAGCTTTGCAGCTGACAGCAGGAAACAAATTTTGAATGCATGTATCTCTAATCCATAGCGGTTTGAGAGATACGTTTTTTTGCATTCAAGTCAACTTTTTAAGCTCTACACAATGCAACATATTAGTACTTGGACATTACTAACACTTTAAAGTCACATTTTGGTATTCTATTATCTGTGCTGTAACAAACTACTGCCAGTTAAAAATACATGGTGGATGCTAAATTAGCACCCATTCAAATCAAAAGAATTTTCAATTCTGTAGTATGTGGTAACTGTTAAAATGTGTTTCGGGGATGCATTTTCTGACAATAATGCTGCGTCCCTAATGCATGTTAAAAAATGCAGCCAAAAAACAGAACAGCTGGAAAAATACAGACGCATGCACAGCTAGGCATCCCTACACTAGCAAACCACAGCTAAATTGCTACAGAAACCAAAGTGTCCACAGTTCATCAAACTCTCAAAAATGAAGGCCCCTATCACATCACCCTCCAGAACACTACCATCACAAAAAAAAGAACACTCAGTGTCAAAAGGGGTATGCAACATACTGCAAAGCAATGAGTTGCATATGCCTCTGGTTCCTGAAAGGGTTAAACCATACTTAACACTAATCTATGTGCCATGCCCCCTCCCTACATGTATAACATGAATATCACTTACCTTGATATCGGACTACCATAGGTGACTATAAACTACCTGGTCCTCCTGCATATTTTTCAGCACCTACATCATAAATTTAAAAAAGCCTTCATACCACACCTCCACCATCACTGTCTCTAATAATAAGGTGAAATTTACTCACCAATGTTTTTATTTCTTCTGTGCAGGGGGAAGGGCTAGCCTGATAAAGAAAGGTGGAAGGATCCATCTCCAAGATCTTGTCTTTTGAAATGTTCTAGCCCACCTAATGAAGGAAATACCCTGGGTATCAGAAGAGCCCGAAGAAAGACATAAGCGGGGTGGAAGTTCCATGGAATCAGCATTGCATCCATGGTGAAGGCCAGAGGATCTCCCCTTAGGGAGCAGAAGGTCAGAGCCTTCCTGTTTTCCCTGGTGGCCAAGAAATCTATCGCTGGCTCACCCCACCGTTGCATACTTTCCGGGATCCACGTCTTGGAAACCTAGGAAGTCTGCCATCACTTTTTCTACCCCAGGAATGTGCTCAGCAGAGATGGCCGAAATGTGGGCTTCTGCCCAACCTAGAATGTACTTCACCTCGAACCAGGTGGCGATACTGAGTTCTCACTCAATGGTTGATGTAAGCCACGGCCGTGGCATTGTCTGAATGGACCTTCACTGGCCTTCCCTTCACGAGAGACGTCCAATATACCAGGGCCAGACAGATTGCCCTGAATTCCGGAACATTGATGGACTGGAGAGACTCCTCTGCAGTCCACCTGCCCTGAACCACCCAGAACTGCCTCCCAGCTGCTCAGGCTGGTGTCTGGTGTGACCAGGTCAATTCTGGTATCACAAAGGGGTTCCCCTGTTCCAGGTTGCATCAGCACAGCGACCAATGAAGGTCCCAGCTGGCCTCTAGAGAGAGGTGGAACCCCTTGTGACACAGATTAGTGCACATGACAACATCTCAGGGGTATCTGTGGCAGGGGAAACTTACAAAATTTCACTTTTCGCAGACGATTTCATCATGACCCTTACTAACCCATACATTGCTTTGCATAATCTCTTTGCGGTTCTCAATGACTTCCAATCTATTTCTGAATATAAAATGAACACATCCAAGTCTGAAGCCCTTCCACTTAACATGAAATATGAACATTTTAAAGTTAACGTTCAATTTTCCTGGAAGTCTTCGACTATTTAATACCTGGGTATACAGATTACCCCTAGCTACCACACTCTATACAAAGCTAACTTCTCCCCTCTTGAAAGAACTCAAAGACGATCTGTTATGCTGGAGCAATTTCTCTATCTCCTGATTTGGTAGGATCCATTCAACTGAGATGAATATCCTACCTCACCTTCTGTATTTCTTCAGTACTCTTCCAATCAAGGTCCCTTATTCAGATATTGAAGATCTTCAGAGATATGCGCTATGCTTCATATGGAATGGCAGACACCCTAGAATTGCTAGGTCTGTCCTATTCCTCCCCAAATGGGCTTGGGACTTGGCTGTCCAAAATTTCCTATTATACTATCTTGCCTCCCGTCTCTGATAGCTTCGTTCTTGGGGCACTGCCCTGTGATCAGACACAGAGTGTTATTGTTCCCCTCTGGTTCCGCTTGAGAATTTACCATGGCTCTGCATTCGGTCTGGTTCTGCTACTCCCCAACTCTTACCGACAGTGGCTTTCTGGCTACACATCTTTAAGTTGGCCTGTAAGTTCTGGCCTTCCCTTATCTCTTCCCCTTCTAGGCTGATCCAGCTTTTCAGTAACCCACAATTCCCCCTTTGCTTAAATTCCAAATCCTTCTATAGGTGACGTGCTGCTGGGTTTCTCAGTGGATGATCTCCTTTGGGATGGGTCCTTCATTCCATTTAAGGGAGCACTCACTTTGCTTGATCTTCAATCGGAGGAGTACCTCCCTTATCTCCAGGTCCACCACTTTTTTCACTCCCTTACTTCCACCAAGTCATTTCCCCCACTCACACTCTTTGAGAGGCTTTGCTCTGAACCAGAGCCACCTCATTTCTAAACTTCATGCACTGTTGCTATCGTTAGATGCCCCATCTAAGCATAAATACATAAGGGCGTGGCATAGGGACCTGGGCTTTGAGATATCTGAGGAGCGATGGTTAGCGGCTGCTAGAACAGCTACATGCACGACCACAAGGGAGAATATCTACAAAATTCTGTTATGTTGGTATTGTACCCTGTCTAGGCTCCACTCCATCAATCCAACTGCTTCAGCTTTGTGCTGGAGGGGGGTGCGGGGAGATTGGTGATCTTTTCCACATTTGGTGGTCATGCTGATACATCTCATAAAGGAGATTACCTCTGTCACTCTACCTCTTGATCAACTCATC
Organism: Rhinophrynus dorsalis; assembly: GCA_037306005.1. NCBI lineage: Eukaryota > Metazoa > Chordata > Amphibia > Anura > Rhinophrynidae > Rhinophrynus > Rhinophrynus dorsalis. The sequence continues at coordinate 265,739,572 of CM074724.1, read as the reverse complement.
TTGGTGCTGGGTGCACCAGATTACCATACAATTATGATCCGGTCCTTAGCTAAATTGACTGTCCATATTCTCACGGCAGTTCAATGTCTGATTGCTCTCTTTGGAAGTCCCAGTCTGTTCTATCCTCTTTTCCCACACAGGACATGTTGAACTTATGGATAGCCTCACCACGTTGCTACACAACTCACTCCCTCAGCATGGGACATCTGGGAATATTCAAGGAACTCCCTAGATGTTTCCCTCCTTTAACTGACCCTCTCCACTCTAATCTTTCTTATTCCTCCACACCCTTCTTCTTATTTCCTCTTTCTCTGATCTGTTTCTCCCCCAACCTCCCTGATGTAATTCTTTCCCTCTTCCCCTTTTTTTCCTCACTATTATTATTTCCTGAGCAGTGTGGCCTTCCAGCTCCTCTGATCGGCTGTTTTGTTGTTTCATATTCCTATTTGTTCTTGCCAATACAATGTGAACTTAACAATGTAATGGTTCTTGTACCTTCTTGGCGATTATATTGTTACTGTCCCTAGACCTTTTAGGTCCTTTGTTTGTAATCAATGAAAATTCTCAATAAAAATGTTATGATGAAAAGGTACTTTTAGTTGAAAATGATGAACCATTCTCAAAATCACTTATGAAAAGTCAAATAGGGTATCAAGGTTTGGCTGAGCTGCCCTAACTTTGATTCTGCTGTCTGAGTTAATCTAGTGCTCTGCTATCCATTACTGCTGCCTTCCCTTTCCTGGATCAGACTGAATCAGCAGACCTCTCTGTGTTGCTCACCTGACTGTTATCAGCCAACCCTCCCAGGGTATTTTAAGCAGCTTGGCTCACTTCCTGATTGCCCTTGTGTCTGATTGTGGCTGCAAGCATTTTATCCTGATCTGCTGATTATCTGTGCATTACCTGGCTTCCTCTGAGATCCCTTCTGGCTCCTGACTCCAAGATTGCTCCTGACATCATTGATCTCTGTATTCCTGACCCCGGCTTGGCTGAGTACCAGTCTTGGTTCCTGACCCTGACTTGTCTCTTGGTTTACGCTTCTGGATCAGGATTTTACTTTGTTTGCTTTTGTTATTTTAATAAAGGTGTTTTGTATTTTACATTTTTGTGTCTGTCTGGTTCCTGGTCCCTAACACAGGGAGATTTACAGGAAAAAGCAGTTATTACACGTGATGGAGTGTGACAATTGCAATAAAGAAACCTTTTACACTTTAAAATGTTTATGTGAAGATGAAGTAATGGGCTCAAATACAATATTTCATTCCATGGATCAGAAAAGGTTGAAAATCTGGAATTACTGTAATTTTCTTTTGAAATAAAATGGACCAAGCTGAAACTTAGACCTTAACAGAACATAGTCTGTGACCTTATATCAGACCCATTTGTAAGAATCTAAGCAACTGTGCCAGCATGAATTTAGCTCAATTTCTGATTGTTTTTTTACAAAAACAAGCTTTCCAACTTGTAAAATAATATGAATTACTTCTTCTGCAACTGATCAACCCGATCATTCATAAAAAGTAGGAGGAGTCCTACTCGTGCCGGTCATTGATAAAAAAGCAGCCGGCTCAAGTAGGAAGAAGAGGAAGACAGTAATCGCCTGCCTGGTCACCACATTGATCACCTATCCTATTGGATAGGTGACCAACACCAGGAGGGCATTAGGAGGGCTCCCAATGTCCCTCACGAGATCTGATTTTATTTTACAATTATAAAGACTGCACTACGTCTTTTTTTTTTTTTTTTTTTTTTTTAATGTTTAAACAACATAGCACGGAAATATACAATTTGAGTACCAGAGCAAAGCAATGCATTGCATACCCCTCTGGCACTCAAAGGGTTGACAGTATGAGTCAGCATATGTCACAGATAAGGGGCATCATTTGTCGGATTTTAATGGGGGAGGCAGCATATGTCAAATTTTAACTATGGGCAACATGTTGAATTAAAGCGGACTTTCAAGTAAATAAAATTGCACCTGAATATATTACTAACCTAGCGATATGCAAAGTTATACTATCCTTAAGCTCAAAAAGTCAGGGGTATTGAAGAAAAAACACATCTTCTGTAGGCATCGGGCTGCACAGAGCTTACAAAAGAAGCTCTGTGCACCTGTGCGGTCAGTCCCTTCCAGTGCCTTAAGGCACCAAGGAAAGCCACTCACCAATGCTGGCAGCAAACAGGATAGATGGCACAGACTCAGAGGTACATTTCCTCTAAGATGTCTGCGCTGTCTGTCCTCTGGTTCCTACCGAAGATGAGTTTTTTCTTCAATACCACTGATTTATTGAGCTTAAAGGGATAGTAATGTTTCACAATAAAAGCAGCTATAATTACTCATCATAGTATTTGGACTTTGGAGAGTGTTATTTCAGTTCTGTCAGAGTTGTAGTTCAAGAGTAATTCAATGACAAAGTATACCCCTCCCCCCCCTTTTAATGATGTAACACTGTTCGGCCAGATGAGAAGGGAGGTGCCCAGGTAGACTGCAGAGAGGGACAATCTTCAATTAAGATAAGGGAAAAACCTGAAAATCTTGTCAAGGGGGCAGGGTTTTCATTGTTCTAATAGTAAGAAGATTGTCCCCTTCTGTTATCTGTCTAGTCTTACAACCAGATTCCACATCTGAGAAGAGATGGCTTACACTAGGTAAAAGGGGCGGGAGGGGGAAACTTTGCTTGTGAATATCTCTCAAACCATAAAGGTTTGAGAGATAAGACTTATAGCGTTCTTATTACTATCCCTTTAAGGATAATATAAATTTGCATATTGATAGGTTAGTATTATATCTGGGCTCAATTTTATTAACATGAAAGTCCCACTTTAAAGTATTGTGGGGGAACATCACCATTGTGTGTTAGCCCATATACACTGGGAGACACCCCCCTGCCTTCTTCCCTTGCCCTGGCAGTGCCCATAGGGATTTGTGGCTAAGAGTAGGCAAGTGGAAAGGCTGGAGAGGGTCAGACAATGTACATGGGGATCTGTAGCTTCTAGTGGATAAGGGAACAAGTCTGGGGGTTGGGCAGTGTACATGGGGTTCTATGGCTACCAGTTGACTAGGGAAAGTGGTAGCCACAAATCCCCATGGATGCTGACTGACCCCCAGCCTTGTTCCCTTGGGAGTGCACAACATGTATAATATATGATACAGAGCTAAAGGGGTAATTGTGTAGTGCTTAGTGTATTTTTTAACCCATTGAGTGCCACAGGGGTGAGCACTGCACATCCCTATGGCACTCAAAAGGATAGGTTCACATCCCACCAAGGACAACATCTGCAAAGAGTTTGTATGTTCTCACCGTGTTTGCGTGGGTTTCCTCCGGGTACTCCGGTTTCCTCCCACACTCCAAAAAACATACTGATAGGTGAATTTAGATTGTGAGCCCCAATGGGGACAGTGACCAATATGAGTGTAAAGCGCTGCGTAATCTGTGTGCGCTATATAAATAAATAATAATAATAATAAAATAATAATAAGGGCGTGCTGCTGTTCATTGTGCTGAAAGTTTTCTCTTTGTTCCCCTACTGACCAAGTGGGGTAGCAAATGAGAGAATTATGTCAGACTTCAAGATTGTATACTGCTGATGATGTGTGAGGGAGAGCATCCCTTCCACGTTGACACCATTCAATGAACCTCCCTGCTTGTGACTGGTTGGTGGCTGTTACTGCATAGGAAAGTACAACCTCAGGTAGGCAAAGTTGAGACTCTGAACTCCAACAGCAGAGGCTGATATCGGCGTTTAGTGAATGTGGTGAAGTGTCACATTAACATATCAACACACCCCATTGCATATGATAATGGCTTATTATCCTGCATTTACATACAGAAATGAGTCATTATGCGTCATTTCTATATGGCAATAGGACATTGGTGATGTGATGAGTGAAAATTCATAAACCTGTTGGATGGATGTCGATGTGGGAAGATTTTTGTCAGACTGAGGGCGATGTGCTGTCAAAGACATTTTAATGCACACTGTCCATGTGTCTTTGACACTGCTCCAACAGGAACCCTCTTCAAACTTTAGTGAATCTTGGCCCTGGTGATAATGGTAGAAGCCGAGGACCTTATTTGGACAACTCAATCAATGGATGATACATAACCATGTTGGTGCTATTAGAACTACATGAAGCTTTACTGTTCTTATTATTAAAAATACTCTGGGTAACATTGGTATCAGAGTACACAAATATGCCAGAGGGCAATCCCAAGAAATCACTATTACGTCTACTGTGATGTCTTTTGGATCTTTTTTTTTTGCTTAAAGCTGTGGCAGGTTTGCACTGAATAATGCAACCATCAGACCAATCTTTGGTTGTTCCGAATGGACTATTTGTTGAAAAACTTCCTGATTCAGTTCCCATCTGTGCCAACTGTGCCATTACCTCTGTAAAAGCCCTGGGTGATCACTCACCAGTCCAACGAAACATAGATGATGGTGATCTGGAAATATGGGAATGTTCAAGTACCTTTTATGTCCAGAAAAGCCAGAAATTCTTCAGGCTCCATAGACGTTATATCTGATCTGATGGATTCCAATTTGGAGTCTTTAGGAATCAGTGTAACACTTTTACATCCAATACTGGACAAAATCATCCATCCTTTTTGAGTACTGCAAACAGAGTTGAATAGAAACCTCAGTGTTTCTGATCACTGGGGACTAGTAAAGTGAGTTATTAAAGGCAAAGCACAGATAATTATGGTGATCTGTAAAACTGTGGATGCTCAAGTTCATATCCTTTATGTCCATAGAAGCCAGAAATTCTTCTGGTTCCATAGATGCTATAATTGATCATATGGATTGCAATTTGAAGCCAGCAGGAATCTGATTAACACTTTTAGATCCGATACTGGACAAAAGTTTCCATCACTTTTGGGTATTACAAACAGGATGGAATAGAAACACAACACATAAGGCGTGTTGGAAAGCTGCAGATTTTACTTCAAGTTTTGGTACTCTGGGGATGAAAAATGTTTTGGTGGGACAAACCAATTGGATGCAGTAACGCATGTATCCAATATTGTGTTCCTTTGTTGTTCATGAAAATGTTTGAGCTGTCACCCTAATTGAGGCTGTAAAAGAAGGCACAGAGAACCACCTCTATGCTGCGTAAGGTTTGATTGTTTCTGGTTTGACATAGTGCTTCTTAGAGTGCCGAGTTGGTTGGTTTTTGTGGAATACTTGGCAAATGCAGAGGACAAGATCATTGCCTGAATCAACAAATTAAAGCACTATCTTTCTTTGTAGTGTCAAAACAAGGTTTGTTCTGCAGAAGTAGTGTAATGTTTATGTCCTATGGCTTGACTAATTATCTTATCCAGTACAGTGAAGTACCCAGAATTGGTAAAGCCACTAAAGCCTTCTTTAATGGCACATTAGAAGTCCACATTTTCGACCACAGAGTGAGTCTTGCTTCCACAGCAGTCACTGCAAGATCTTGCTGCCATCTTTACTATATCCAGTGCTGCTTCATTAATATAAACTGTAGCTTCTTGTAACTGTGCTACCATTTATAACCGGTTGTCCTTAGGATAATTCCTGAATATCCTGAATCACTTGGTCCTTCCAGATTTACACCACTCTGGAAACCTCAGACAATTCTTCAGTTCTGTATCAAATGTTTACTTAAAAAAATCACTTTGTCCTGAATCGGAATGGTAGTGCGCTAGGACAATTGAGAAATGGGAGCACCAACTTTTGGTTTACACCATTTGTCGACACAAGTCTTTGGGAAAGGATAGTTATGAGCATATTGTTTTTTAGAATGTACTTTCAGGTTCTTTCCATTCCTTCATAATTAGTTCTAATTGTTCATGTGCAGGAAAAGATGAGTTCTCTGTTTACATACGAATAAGCTTTATGTGTTTGTTGGTCATCTGACAATTTTAATGTTGGAAGAACCATTTTAGCACCTTAACAACCGGTCGCGCGGGCGGAAGATAAAGACCACAAAGCATTTTTTTTTCTCCAATGAATTCAGGGGTCCCGAACAGCGTGCAGCCATGTGGGGACCCCTGAACTCCATGATGTACAGAACAGTCATGGGTCCTTAACGGAAGTTTTCCCATGACAGTTCTGGCACGTCATAGGTCCTTAAGGTGTTAGTCAGCTGATGACAAGTCTTTATCATCTTCCAACATGTTAAAAAACATTCATTATGTTATCATATTTCTCTACACTGAAAGCACCCCTTTCTTCAAAGGATACATATTGTGAAATTAATTACAGGGACCAATCAATCAATGGAACCTTTGTTTAAGCACTTGGATAGGTTTCCCACCTCCTAATTTTACAGGGATGCTCTCATAACCACTTTCCAATTATTGCATAAATGGAGTGAGGAATACTTAAAATAGTCTGGATGGAATTGTTAATTCTTATAAAGGATTTACATTATCTTAGAAGAGATACAGAAGGCATCGCCTTCAGAGCCGGCCCTTATATGGGTCCCGGTGGGTCCATGGGACCTAGGTGGTACTTTGACAGGGGCAGCAATTTGCCGCCCCAAGGCACATTCTGTCTTGCAAAAAAAAAAAAAAAAACTTGCAGGCAGAGGAGCTGGCTCAACAGTCACTCTGCGGGTGGGCAGTCAGTTTGCCCACAGACATCCTCCCGTGTTGCCTCTCTCACTCCCTGCGCTGTAATAAGGTCAGAGTGTCGAGGGTCACGTGACCTGCTGGCGCTCAGACTTCAGACCACATGGGGAGCGCAAGATGCAGCATGGGAGGATCAAGCTGCCTGCCACTAGACACCATGGAGCTGGACAACTGTGGGGGCTGGCTGGGGTAAGTTCTGGGTGGGCAATGGGGCACGTCCTGAGGTGCTGGGGTAAGTCCTGGGTCAGCAATATGGCATATGGAGGGAGAAAAGAGACAGAGGTTGGCAGAGGAGAGAGACAAAATAGGAGAAGATACATGGCAAAGAGAGACATGGGTAGAGGAGAGAGACATGTATGACATGGTGAAGAGAGAGACAGACATGGGTGGGATGGAGGAGGGAGAGAGAGACAGACATGGGTGGGATGGAGGGAGAGACATGGGGGATACAGATATGGAGGGAGAGCAAGACAGACATACATGACATGGGGAGAGAAAGAAATGGTGGAAAGTGGATGGCATGGGGTAGTGGCAAATATGTTAGGTATGCCTATGGGAAGGACATATATGGGGTGGGGTGGCAAAATAAGATTTTGCCTAGGGTGACAAAAATCCTTGCAGCAGCCCTGAGTCCAGGAGCAGACATACCTGGTTATGAAAGGGTTAAAGTGGTGCCCTGTGTTAAAAGATTTCTATCTAATACTGTTGAAAAAGTAAAAAAAATGGACATTCATAAAATATAATCTAGAACTTTTAGATGGTATTTTAAAACTGTCCATTTTTTACAACTGCAGCAGAGTTAGATAGCAATCTTTCACATAGGACACCACTTTAACCCTTTCTTAACCAGGAATGTCTGCTCCTGTACTTAGATTTTCTAACCCTTTGAGTATAGGAGCAGACATCCCTAGATATGAAAGGGTTTAAAGTGGTGTCCTATGTGAAAGACTGCTATATAACACTGCTTCAATTGTAAAAAATGGACAGTTTTAAAATACCATCTAAAATGTGCAATTTTTGCATTTGTCTTTACATTATACTAACTGCACATGGAATGTAACCAGGGGAGTGGGTTGGCTTTGAAAGACCTGGGGCTTAACCCTTAGTGTGCCAGAGTGGCATGCAACGCATTGCAAAATAATGCACTGCATACTCCTCTGGCACTCAAAGGGTTAAATGTGCATAGAAGATCCATATGGGCGTGTTTTGGTGGGTGTGGGTAGCATTTCATCCTTGGACCAAGGCAGCACAATGTCTTGGGCCAGGCCTGATTGCCTTAACAACCAAATGTCCCTCAACAATGGACAGGTGTAAATATTTGAGAAATTCTGAAACTAAATCATCCTGAAATAGTTGAAACATTAACCCTTAACGCTCAGAACAAAAGTAGATTCTAGGTGCTTAGTGAATGGCTGTTGAATATATATGCCATCAGTCAAGTAGATACTAGGTGGTTATTGAATGTTTAATCCAATCAGTCTTAAACGAACTTTTAACATGCTACAGTACTGAGATATCACTTCTTATTCCTTTAAGTGTCAGAGGGGTATGAAACACGTTGAATTGCACAAACCTCTGACAGAGGATTAAATACTCACAAGACACACAGAACTTCTCAGTATTGGTGTAAATCTTATAGTAGAAAACACGGAACTCTCTTAACCATGATAATTTGGCCCTTCACCCCGATATTCAGTTAAAAACACTTAAGGGTTCCCAGCTATACAGTCTGTATCTAAATAAAAAATACGTGTCACATGCCTTACAATGAATGTTTACATATAGAATTAACCCTTGCATTTAATTCAGAAAACGACATGAAACGTGTGACTGAAGCAAATTTATCTTCCTAAGTAAATTGTCTCCTCCCTCGGCTCAGCCACTACACCTGAAAAATAACGTAATCGCAATACCCTGTTGTGTACCGCTCTCTTAACAAAATGGCTGACGGAGACGCGCAAGTACAAATTCCCCCGTTCCCGTCACGTCATTGGCCACAAATTAGAGCTCAGTAAGTAGACACGAAATCCGATAGGATACTGTGCACGCACCGTCTCCGAACCTCTGGCTGCTAAGAAACCTTTCTTACAATGTCAGCCTAACTTTGACGACGAAGACATAAAGTCGGTACACCAATACGTTCCCTGGCTCTGATTGAATTTTTAGGAATTACGCTATATACAGATATTGACACTGTTATAAGGAAATGCAAGTCGGCAATAATCGAGCGTCAAGCCAACACTGTGTCGATTATACACAGTCCTTGTGTGTGTGTTGTGACCGAGCTGAATGGATTATAAGGAAACCTTACACGATCAACAGCATGCCTACGGACACTGTTGCCCTGTAATGTCATCTGTATACTTGGTTTTAGGAGTGTTGCGTGGTATTAGCAGACCCATCCACTGCTGTGTAAACATAAATACTTGTCATTTAATATGCCGTAGAAAAGTTGAAACTAATAGACTTTAATACCACCCAACATTTCAAATGGCCAAAGAGGGACATTTTGTTTTACATGGTGGTCCCAGAGATGTGGCTGGTAGACAAGGGATTAGATTACCAATAATTTTAGGTTGTTAAATTACAGTTATTTGTGTACTCAAATACATTATGTAATTTAATAAATGATTTAGAGTGAAAGCAAAGTATTTACATATAAAGACATACTGAAGTTTAAACAAATATTAATGTGAGTTGTATTGCGGTGTATTAATGCAGTACCCATTTATTTATACAAACCACACCATCTGATCGCCTAAAAAAAAAAAAAAGGACACCACGGTGGGAAAGAGGGGCAAATGGATTGGTGTTTGAAAGAGGGACTCTTGAGTGGTATGGATAGGGTTGCCACCTTTTCCTCAAAAAAATACCGGCCATAGTTGTGGGTTGGTGAGGGCCAGGGCCGGATTTACATCTCGGGAGCCTGTAGGCACAGATATCTGAAGCGCCTCCCTCCCACTGGCCATCTCCACAATGCTCCAAATCTCCATATTGCCCCCATCACCTCCACATTGACCCCATCAGCTCCACATTGCCCCATCATCTCAACATTGCCCCCATCAACTCCATATTGCCCTCACATTGCCCCCATCAGCTACACATTGCTTGCCCCCCCCATCATCCCCATACTGCCCTCACATTGCCCCCATTATCTCCAAATTAAGCCTCACATTCTCCCCCCCCCATCCCTTTCCTACCTCCCTGGTGGTCCAGCGTCAGGAGAGATCTGTGCTTCTGCACAGACCTGCAGCTGCTGGAGCTCCCGCGCAGTCTTCTTTTTAGTAATGCAGAGCGCTAGGAGATGATGTAATCTCCCAGCACTCTGCATTACTAAAGAGCCAGGAGAGGTCAGCAGCTACAGGTCTGTGAGGCACAGCTTACAATGCGGCGCGGCATGCCACGCCACTTAAAAAAAACGAAATATATCCATTGCAATGGCAGGCACCCCTCTGTAGGGTGCTCCTGTAGGTAGATGCCTACTCTGCCTTACGGAAAATTTGGCCCTGAGTGAGGGCAGAGCCACAAACGGGGCAGAACCATTCAATGTTGCATGACCCTACAAAATTGAGCTTCCTGCTCCTTGTTACAGGTGCTAGCAGCTCAGTTCTCATAAAGCACAGTGGATATCCTGAAGCACAGTAGCAGCCCAAACAGTGTTTTGAACCATACTTATTCATTACTTTGAAGGTTTAGAAATAAAATAGAAAGTCATAGATGGATAACGCCCACAAAAACTGTTTGGCTTAGTTCATTGTTAAATATAAATCCCCCTCCCCTTGTGCCCAGCTCCAGCGGGCATCTCCCCTCCTCTGCCCAACTCCAGCAGGTATCTCCTCTGCTCTGCCCAGCTCCAGAAGGCACCCCCTGCCCAGCTCCAGCAGGCACCTTCCCCCTCTGCCCAGCTCCAAAGGGCATCTCTCTTGCTCTGCCCAGCTCCAGAACGTTTCTCCCCCCCATCTTCCCAGCTAACGCGGGCATCTCTCCCTCTACCCAACTACAGCATGCATCTTCCCCAATCTGCTTTACTACAGTGGACTCTCTCTGCCCATCTCCAGCACGTCCGCCCCAGATTAATGATTGAATTAACCCTTATAGCAGTACAGACTATTGATATAATTCCAGTCATAATAACAAAATTGCTCCATTTTTATTTTATACAGAAGGCCCACTGCTCTGTGAATGTTATACACAAAACAATTAAGTAGTAACCTGCCAAATGATTCAGGTGATGACACTGTTTATTTCTAGAATAGCACTCACTGCATCACTCACCAGAGGACAGCACTCACTGCATCACTCGCCAGAGGACAGCCCTCACTGCATAAAGTAAATTGAAGATATCTGGAAGCAAACTAGCTGCACCATGGGAAGAACAAATAGTTGATTACATTAAACCACTCTTCAAATGTACCTTTAACCCTTAAATGGCCAGAAGGGTGTGCATATCATTGCAATGCGTTGCACACACCCTTGGATTTAGTAGGTTAAAGGGACAGTAATATCCCAGAAAAATTGTCTTCAGTTTTGTAGAGGTTAAAATAATAAACAATATGCTCCAAATCTGATCTCTCAAACCGCTATGGTTTGAGAGATATAGGTATTCAAAGTACCCCCTCTCTCCCCTTCTCCTGATGTCAGCTGTAAAGCTGACAGCAGGAGATTTGAGTCGTACGACTCAAGGAGGCTCTTCAGCAGAGCCTAAATCTCATTATTTAAAAAGAATTACTTCATTGGAGCGGTCTACAAAGTGTGCTTGCAGACCAGGCACACTTTGTAGACCTTTCCAATGAAGTAATTCTTTTGAAATAACAAGATTTTGCCTCTGCTGCAGAGCCGCAGGCTGGTCCCCAGACCTCGATCTCCTGCTGTCAGCTAGACGCTGATGTCAGGAGAAGGGAAGGGAGAGTGGAACTTTCAGTACTTATATCTCTTAAACCGTTATAGGGTTTGGAACATATTGTTTATTATTTTAACCTCTACAACAGTGATTCTCAAGTGAGGCCACCATGGCCGCATTCGGCCACCAGAGTGTTTTGGTGCGGCCACAGTGAGAAATTGAGAAATGGTGGCCGCAGCCGCCGCTTAAATGTGTTTAAGTTTTTTTTTTTCTATGTTTGTATCCCTGCGCTTTTGCTGGGGCCCGGGCAGCTGCTTGTCAGATTTCTTATTTGTAACTTGTAACTGGCTGAGGCTTCCCGCTTGAAGTAACTCAGTCAGCCAATGATTGTTCAGCCCGCCCAGCTGCCTCTTCACAGGAATGTGTGCCTCTGCGGACAAGTACACAGTAGATTTGTGGCAGTCCTGTACGGTGGATCTCTGGTAGGAGTGTGGGGGGCTTCTCATCGATCTACTTACTATTTTTAAGGCGACGTTAGAAGTAGGAGAGGACTTCATTTGAATGCCAGCCTTTCCTCTGCATGCTAAGCAGAGTTCCATGTTAACTCTTTCATATCTACTGGCTCCTGCTCAGGACAACACACACTAAGAAGATTCACACAGGAACTCTTTCATCTCTAGTGTCTTCCCTGGCTCAGGAAAGACAACAGAAATGAAAGAGTTAACGTTTGACTTCTTAGCCTGTGTTGTCCTGAGCAGGAGCCAGCAGATATGAAAGAGTTAACATGGAAATCTGCTTAGCATGTGGTGTCCCACTGTCCTTAACCCCTAGAGTGCCAGTGCTTTGCAATGCGTTGCGTACCTCTCTGGCACTCAAAGGGTTAAATAGCATTAAATAGCATTGCTGTAATTTGCATTGCCAGTACAAGTAGTATGTGCATCTTGTGACTTGTCATCAGTAGTGTAAGGGCAGTGCGGATGCTGAGAGGGACATTACACTGAATAAATCAGCAACCTCCCATTTGTCCCCTCCTTGAGTAATATGAACGCTCCTTCCCACATTTCTTCCCTCTCATTCTCTTTCCCTCACTCCCTCCCATCCTCACCATCTCTCAAGTCTTGCTTTACCCCCAGTTTGCTGGGTGAAACATCCTCCTAATTGTTTTGCGTACCACTCTGGCACTCAAAGGGTTAATTCAGCAAGCGGACATATGGCACACAAAAGCAAATTTGGAGGCTGTGAACAGCGAGTTCCTTTCTCTGCTCCCCATCCCCACTTTCTGACCCCAATCATTTCTCTAAAAAACTATTGATTAACCCCTTGGAGACTAGGGACGTTCTCATTACAATGGGAAGCCTAGTATCTAAGGGGTTAACCCTTTGAGTGCCAGAGGGGTAAGGAATGAATTGTTTGCTGTTGGTTATTTGCTTTGAAAAATATGCACCATAATGACTTTTACGGCAAGCTTGTGTTCCTTCACTCACCTTCCATCCAGCAGAGCTGTTGCTTGCTGTCCCCCTTGTCATTGAAGTAGGCCACAGAGTGGACCATTCAGTCATAGATCTGAAACAAGGAGAGCCTCTTGTCCTGGGAACTCTCAATTGCCCTGGTGATCAGGTCTTCATAGAACATATTGCCCCAGGCATTCCTGCGGGACAAGCACTTCCTCTGCTGCTGCCCGTCCACCCCGCTCAGGGCTCCCGCTCCTTGAAGTCTGAAGAGCCGCCCTCTACACTGCCTGCAGGATCCGCCAGCACTGTCAGCTGTTCCGCCTCTTCCCTGCTCACCAGCAACATGGTCCCACCCAGAACTACCGAGCGCAGAGGCTGAAGTCCAGATCAATGGCTCACTACAAATAGGCGGAGCTATACCTTGATATCTCATCCTGATTGGGTAGCAGAACGAGTCCTGAGACTCAAAAGTATAGTAGAGGGATAACAGGTGGTGATTGGCAAGCTTCATTCAGCGAGGGGTATGTTGAGCCTCAGCTATTTGTGCAATCAGCTTGAGAGTAGTGACACCTAAGCTCAGTCTCCTCACTTCCCTCCCCGGACGCACACAAATACTGGCTTTTCAATTGCTGGTATAGTACTTATACCGGCTCCAGTGAGCTAATTACCAGCTGTGCTTGTAAAATACCGGCCAGGTGGCAACCCTAGGTATGGATTTTTTCGCTGGTGTGTGAGATTGGTGCTCATATCGCTCCTACTGTAACACTGCATGGATGACAGTAACACTCTTCTCTCTGGTTTCACTGACTCCCAACCCCATACACTTCAATCCATACAGGATGCTGCAGAACAAGTTACTTTACTGTCACATAGGTTTGTCCATGCACCCCTCTTCCTCCTGTGATCACTCCAATGGCTGCCCATCAAACTCCGTATATCTTATAAAATACTTCTTCTCTCATGCAAGGCCCTTTTCTCCTCTACCATTTCCTACATTTACACTCTGATCTCCCGCTATACCCCCATCACACCACCTATGACCAGCCAATGACATTCTTCTCAGCACCTTTGTGTCTACAATTCTCTACTGTATCAAACTCTTTTCCCTCACTGCTTCTCATCTCTAGCTCCCAGCCTATGCACTGCACTTCTCTGGAGGTCTTCAAGTCTCTTTTAAAATTACACCTCTTCAACATTCTAGAAGGCACTGACTTCAAACATCCAAGGTTCTTATAATTTACTTATGTTCCACAACCCTGCCAAAATTTGAGCACTGCATTCAGCACTTGACCCTTATGGTGTCTGAATGTCTCCCTTTACCACTTTAGACTGTAAGCTTTCGAGCAGGGACCCCATTTCCAGTGTTTCATTTTTCCTAAGCACTTGTGACCCTGTATTGTCCAAAGCCTTAAATTGTAAAGTATGGTGCGTATAAATAAGTATATTCATCCTTATTCCCAACCATTGAGAGGGAGTATAATACAGGGAAATTGAGCCGGTACAATAAAATACATTTGGAATGTATAAATTACTCTCTGGGAAGAAGAGAAAAATAATACAGTAAAATATAAAAAAACTATTGCATAATGAACCAAGCCTTTGCCTCCTTCGCACAGTTAAAACTATCTTTTGGATGAGCTTGTAGGAAAACTTGGGCTAGAAAGGGAATTAGCTGAGCCCATATATATACAAGCAAACAAAGGTATTCTGGAGCGCACCGAATGCAACATGGGACAAATAAAAATTCCTATTAAAGTGGGCTTTTAACACCTTGAATGCTAGCTTGGCCTCGAGTGCATTGTGAAGCAATGTGCTGGAGGCCTCTAGCATTCAAGGGGTTAAAATAAGCCCTGTTCAAGTGCATGAGAATTTAGGAATATGTATTTGTCCTCTATGGTGCAGTTGGGACAGTTTTTTAGTCTGTCAACTTTTAATGCCTGTCTCCTACTGGAGGCAAGTTTACCACAGTTCCCATGTCCCCCAACTGAAAGCAAGAGAAACATTCTAGTGGCTTTAAATGGACAGTAAAGTCCCAAAATTTTTTTTCAGTTTTGTAGAGTTTAAAATATTAATAAATATGCTCCAAACCCTATCTCTCAAACCACTATGGTTTGAGAGATATAGGGATTCAAAGTAGGAGAATCGTGTCGTACGACTCGAGGAGGCTCTGCAGCAGAGCCGAAATCGCGTTATTGCTAAAAAATTAATTCATTGGAAAGATCTACAAAGTGTGACTGGTCTGCAAGCACACTTTGTAGACCTTTCCAATTAATGAATTATTTTTAAGTAACACGATTTTGGCTCTGCTGCACAGCCGCCTGCTGGTCCCCGGACCGGTATCTCCTGCTGTCAGCTAGACACTAACATCAGGAGGGGGTGGGGGGAGTTTGAATTCCTATATCTCTCAAACCATAGTGATTTGAGAGATAGGGTTTGCATCATATTTATTAATATTTTAAACTCTACAAAACAGGAAAAAAAATTTTGGGACATTACTGTCCCTTTAAATGAGGAAATTAATGTCATGGGGCCCTTCTGTTTATCTTGCTCTGAAAGAATTTGAGTAAGACTTCTTACTCTATAATGATGCTGTAGCAGTTATTTGTATCCTGAACTATAACCAACAGGATATTTTACTTTAGGCAAGAATCAGCTTTTCTGCTCTTTCATTGGGACCTTCTGAATGTTTTACCTATGGAGTTTTCACATACACATTTTCAACACTAGGTGACAGTGTTGGATAGGTTATGTTTTTATCTGCCCTGAGTATACTGTTATTTCAAGTGTACAGGTATCCTTTTAACAACTTGACTGATAAAAAAAGAGGTATATTTAGATAGTTTGAGTTGCTTAGTTTACATTTTAAGCTTATGTTAATTGAGATTATACCTTCCCTGGTCCCTCTAGCTTAGTGATTCTCAAGTGCGGCCACTGTGGCCGCATTCGGCCACCAGAGTGTTTTGGTGCGGCCGCCGTGAGAAATTGTGAAATGGTGGCCGCATGAGCCACCGGGCCGCCGCCGCTTATATGTGTTTAGGTTTTTTATTTTTTTTTCCTGCGCTGTTGCTGGGGCCTGGGCAGTTGCTTGGCAGCCAGCCAATGATTGATCAGCCCGCCCAGCTGTCTCTTCACAGGAATGCATACCTCTGCGGACAAGCATGCAGAAGATTTGTGGCAGTCCTGTGCGGTGGATCTCTGGTAGGAGTGTAGGGGGCTTTTCATCGATCTACTTACTATTTTTAAGGCGACGATAGAAGTAGGAGAGGACTTCACTTGAGTTTGACTGCCAGCCTTTCCTCTCCACATGCTAAGCAGAGTTCCATGTTAACTCTTTCATATCTACTGGCTCCTGCTTGGGACAACACACGCTAAGAAGATTCACACATTAACACTTTTATCTCTGCTGTCTTCCCTGGCTCAGGAAAGACAACAGAAATGAAAGAGTTAACGTTTGACTTCTTAGCGTGTGTTGTCCTGAGCAGGAGCCAGCAGATATTAAAGAGTTAACATGGAACTCTGCTTAGCATGTGGTGTCCCGCTGTCCTTAAATAGCATTGCTGTAAATTGCATGAGGCGGGCATGCCCTACCCCCCTTTCCAAGTCCTGCTTACCCCCCCTTGACACCAACACAACAATGATCCCTGCACACCAACATCCTGCCTAAGTAAAGCTTTTTACACTCTAATGAAAATAAAGACATGACACAGTAATTGTGGGATAAATGGAGGTCACGGTTTATTTAAGGCCTATTTAACTATTTAAACCCTTGGACCCACCCTCATAATGTGGAGCTCCTGGGCCATGGTGTCCTGGCATCGGATCGGCCAGGCCTGCACCCCCGCCAGGGCAGCTACCTAGATGGGGAGGCTTTATCAGACATTCTTAGCCCCACCTTCTCGCGGCGGCTCACCACTTCGTGCCATTGGTGTTGGTACTTGGCAAAACCTTTTCCCCTCAGGCCACACCAGCCGCACAACCGGTGTCCTGACTTAAACGTAACCTTCAGGTATGCCCCACCGACACAGTGCCCAGCAGAGACACATTTCGCCACCCAAAAAGAGGGAAATTACTTGGACCTCTTTACCCCACTAAACCGTACCTCCCATATCTAGGATAGTCCTAATGCTATGGCCGAATTAAACCTATCCAGATCTGTAAGGGACAAATGGACCCCATCAGCCCTATAAAGACTGGTGTCAGAAGCCACCAATTCCTTATGGCTAATAACGTGGCCCCCGCAAAAGAGCATAAACTTCCTGACTGAGCGATTAACCTTTTCTCTGGACTTCTCAATGGACCTGTTAGAAGCTGCTCCTCTCCATTCAACCCTCTGAACAATTTCAGAGCACGCAATTACCATCTGGGGAGAGAGATCACACCACGCTGCATGCTTGCTGAATGTCCAGAATCAGCTGCATCGAATTGCAGGAGGTAAGATCGTTCCCACCTGCATGCAGCACAATGATGTCTTGCTCTCCCCACCTGGTCCTTGCCTGCTCCAGCCTACCGGCCATCTCAGTACATTGAAGGCCTCGTTTCCCCAGCCACCTCAGTCTAAATCTCTCTCGTGGCAGCCCAATTTGACCCCCGATGTGTCTGGTAGCGGTGTGCCTTTCCGCCCATAGCTGAAGGAGTGGCCAATAAGCCACACCTGCACCGGAACCTTGACTGAACCTGAAACACATCATGCATCCTGATTAGTACACGATAACACCTAATTGTTAGTACAAGACCCCCTACACCAAAACAGAATAATTATATATATATATATATATATATTTTTTTTTTTTTTTTTTTTCATTTATTTATGGCCTAACGTAACGTTTGCAGGCCCCAGAGCGCCATCTCTCCACACTCTTAATTTCTTCCACTGACTGACCCCTTATGGCAGCCTCTGTTGTTGCCCCAATCCTAAAAGAGTGGGTGCCATACGCTTTGGGGTCCAAACCCAACTTCGTCCGTGTTCTGATAAACACAGCTTTAAATTGAAAAACAGATAACGCAGAACCGTCTGCATGTCTTAAAAAGGCACCCCTACATGGGTCCTAACTGACCTGTAGCTCAATACCGCTTGCAAAGGACAACCTGCCCCCCTGTGGCCTTCAATAGTGCAAAGTGCATTAACCGGGAATCGAACCCTGGCCCCCCGAAAATTGGTCAGTGTATACTTGTGGCAATATGTTTATCAGAACCCCAATCTAGCCCTATCCACTGGTCTCCTCCTGCCCTTATGTATGTGATCCCACTTATCCCAACCCTTGAGAATTCGCCTGACTGCAGACCTGGTGGCCAGATCCTCCCTCCCCAACATCTTAAAATAAAATGATAAGCTCACCAATTTTGCAGTCACTGAACTCTTAGACAAGCCCTGCACTTTCAAAGTTACCAAAAATTGCAATATTTGGACCCTGGGAGCTAGCTGGCTAATCTCCGGTCTCTGAATGAACTCACCCCAGGATCGCCATGCACTGGCATATGCTGTACATGTCTTAGGAGCCAATGATCGCTGCACCAGAGTTTAGATGGACATTCAATACCATTAGGATGTGCATGAGGTGCCAACTTATAAAACTCTTCCCACCTTTCCCTAGACAGAGCATCTGCAATTTGTTGTCTACCCCTGGGAGATGATTAGCTTTGGACCAGATATTATGGCGCATGCATAACAATACTGCAATTTTGTTGTCCACACCTGGGACATGCTTAGCTTTAAACAAAATATTATGGCTCATGCATAACAATACCACCTGCCTAAGTATCCCCAAGTCCTGTGGAGATGAGGAAGTTAGCAAATTAATGTCATAAACCACGCTCATGTTGTCCATCCAGAACACCACTGCCTTATTTGCCAACTCCTCATGCCACAATTCCAGTGCCCCCAAGATGGAAAAAATATCCTGGTGAGGCCCGTGGGCTCCCAGACATACCTGCCAACATTTCCAATTGCCAAAAGAGAGACACTTGTGTTTTAGGGGGGTGTGACTGGTGAGCGTGGCAATACCAATAATTTTTTAGACTATTTCATGACCCATTGACACCTATTTGTGTAACCTAATAACTGATTTAGATCAAGACCAAAGTATTTTATTTACGCAGACTTATTTATATACACATATACTGACAATTATACAAACACTAATGTGAGTTTTATTGCTGTAGACAAGTATGATACACTTATATACCCACCACACAGTCTGACCCCCTAAAAAGAGGGACATCAGGGTGGGAAAGAGGGACAGAGGGATTTGGGTCTAAAAGAGGGACTGTCCGTCCTAAAGAGGGACACTTGGCACCACTTGCCTCTCAAGTATGTCCCTACACCACCTGCTACATCAATGAACAGCTCCACTTCCTGAATAGACCGCCCCCTAGACACCCACAGCCTAGCACCATTGAAATCGTTAATGAACTGGTCCCACACCCTAAGATCCTCCTGTAGCTGCCTTATCTTGAACTGCGGCTTCTACACACCCGCCGTTGCCATCCACAACCTGCGACAAAAAACCCTACCAATTAGTTTTTTTTTTGTTTTTTTTGTTTTTTATAGAAAACTGACATGATTCAAAGGAAGGTGCTTTATCCAGGTTGTTATTTACTGAGCTACCCTCATGATAAATGTAGAATCACCGCAACCTTTCCTGAATCCTCCCTAGGTATTACACCTATAGGGGAGACTTCCAGGCCGTGCATTGGAGCTGAATCAAAGGGGGCCCATTAGCTCTTTCCACCATGTAGTTCAATAACATGGGAAGCTGCTATGCAGAATGCAGCAGAGGAAATTAAAATAAAATGAGTGATAGATACATGGAATAGCCCCAGTGGAAAATGCAGAGACCTGAAAACAGAACAATGAATTGAAGAACTTTTGTGATAGGTCCTTGGCCATTGTAAGGCTTAACTAACTAATGTTTTAATATAATGGGAACCACATGCCCCATCTTTATATTTATCCTGATAAAATAAACCCTTAATACTTGTATTTGCATGATCAATAATTACCTATATTTGGTTTATCAGACTGTGAGGTTGCACAAAACATTGATAACAGGCAAAGACCTCAATCCCCCTGACAATAACAAAAGGCCTGAATTAATAAGATTAGTGAAAAGAAAAGACCTCAATGCATTAAAAACAACAAATGGCAGGCAACTCATGAGACAACTGCCCCCTCCCCCCCCATTGTTACCGAGTCAAGGACAAAGGCCACACTTTTGCTACTCAGAGGGGGGTCTACTGTAACCCACACCATGCATTGTAAACACAGACAATGGACCATGTACTTGCTATGCCAACTCCTTAAGAGATAATCTGGACTACACCCTTCACCCAGACTATATTCTACCCAGACTATATATTACACACACATACATACACACATACACATATACACACATATACACATAAACATATATATATATATATATATATATATATATATATATATATATATATATACATATATATAAACACATACACATTTTCTATATGTTATGCTCAGAAAAATATTCCTTATAGTTCACCTCCTATTCCATTATAACGGTGTTGCTATATAACATTCACTGATTCCAGGTAGGATAGTGTTGAAGCATTGCAGTAGTATTTGTATGTATCTAGAGAACTGTATTGATTTGATGTTATTTTCTCCCAACAGGTATTAACTTATAAAAGGGGGGAATATGTTTATCTAGATACCTTGACTTACAAGCAATGTAACTTTTGAATATTAATAATATACAGTTCTGTAAATGTATCAAGAAACAGTAGCCACCAACTTCACTCAATGAGATATTAAATGTGGGAAGAACAAAAGGCTCCCATACCACCCAAGAAAAGCACAGTACGTAAATATGGATGCCAAGAAAGTTATATTATATGGCCTACTGTCCTGGAAAATATTCCAATGTGTAAATTGAAATATCACCCCACTATACTTTATCAAATAAGCAGTAATTGGCTTGAAAAACAGGGACCTGAAATTCCATGCAACTCTCTCTCTGAAAACAAAACAAGTGGTAGAGAATGGATGGAAAATGCAAGATATATGGCCTTCTATAGCTTTTGCAAGAAATACTTAACTATTGCATTATGATACACATATGACCCCCTGGTACAATAAATGCCTACACCCCTGTTTACAAGAAATGACAATGTATTATAATTCATTAAAGAAACCAATGATTAATGTACTCAATTACAATATCACAACTGACCGCTGTTTAGTGAGTGATATATTCGCCTCCAGGTCATGGACCTCATAAACATTTTGGATTAAATAATATCACAATACATTAATTATTAAGCTCATTTTTTCTATTGTTTTGCAAGACAGCTCACTCCAGCTATGGCAAAGTATTACCAGCAAAAATTATACAGTTTACCAATCCTATGGGATGCTGACTTTCTTCCTTGGCTTCTGGATACAAATTCCTTGGTTCAGATAAATCCCTTTGGTTTTGGAGATTTGAGAGTGCATGTATGGAAGGTATGAGAAATGAAAAAAGAAAAACAGCTTCCAAAAATCAAAATTAGTTAATGGCTACAGTAACATTGGACACCTTTTTAAGCACATATCCCCCCACCCCCTCTCACACCGTTACCTGGGGAAGGTGAGGTGGTAACACCCCACCTCTCCCAGATCGAATTAAACCCCCCCCTGGGCTAGAGCGGCTAGCCCCCATTGTCTAGGAGCTGACCGCCCCAACCCAGCAGGGGGGGGGAATACGCATCCCATTGTCACAGGGGAGAGGGCAGCCGCCTCATTGTGCTCCAGGCGGACCAGCCGCCCTCCACCCTTGATTTGTCAGTACAAGTAGTATGTGCTTCTTGTGACTTGTCATCAGCAGTGTAAGGGCAGCGCGGATGCTGAGCGGGACATTACACTGAATAAATCAGCAACCTCCAATACGTCCCCTCCTTGAGTAATACGAACGCTCCTCCCCACACTTCTTCCCTCTCATTCTCTTTCCCTTACTCACTCCCATCCTCACCAACTCTCAAGTCTTGCTTTTCCACCAGTTTGCTGGGTGAAACATCCTCCCACTTGTTTTCATGCCTTGTCCACTTTTCCTTCTTCCCGCTTGTCCTCTCTCCCTCAAGCAGTTGACTTATATTACTGTCCGTTTCTGCCTCCTGCCCTACAGTTCCCTTGCTACCCTACTCACCATCCATTTGATCTATCTGCATTTTCTCACTCTTATCCGCTACTTCTGTCCCTCCTCTCCGCCTACTCTTAATTCAGCAAGTGGACATATGGCACACAAGAGCAACGTTGGAGGCTGTGAACAGTGAGTCCCTTCTCTCAGCTCCCCATCCTGTCTTTCTGACCCCAATCATTTCTCTAAAAAACTATTGATTAACCCCTTGGAGACTAGAGACGTTCTCATTACAATGGGAAGCCTAGTAGCCAAGAGGTTAATATTTCTTCATTCAGTAACTTGTTAAAAGTTACATCCCCCAACAGCATTGGCAACTCCCTCACTTCACTGACTCCCAGCTGAGATTGTTCAGTGCTCTGCTTCTTTGGGCTCTTGGGACTCCGCTCATGCTCATAGCAGATGAGATTTATTACGTGTGATTCTGGATTCAAACAAGCTGCATTTCTAATACATCTCTGTGCTTGGTGGGACAATCGAGCTCTAAGTAAATGGAGACCTGATAAGCAGAGCCCTGCCTGGTCCAAGGTGGGAGTATGTGATGTGCGATCCCATGAATTTGCCTGCCAGAATGTCCAGTGATGAATTGCAATACACTGACTGGACACTCTCTGGCAGTATCAATATTTGTGCATGTAATGTCATGGTGTGACCACCACAACATGGCTGTGGCCTTAGTGACGGCCACCAGAACATTGTGGTGGCCGCATTGGCTGCCACCGGAAAAATTCTCTTGAGAACCACTGCTCTAGCTCTCCTTCCCCAGTGTTCTATCTTCCACTATGTTGGGCTGACCAGATCTCACCTTTAACTGGGGACACATAGGAAATAGCCATTTTCAGCACTTCACTGAAATCCAAGCAGTCCTGCAGTATGCATTTTTCCTATGCGTCCCCAGTTAAAGGTGAGGTTTGGTCAGCCTAGACTATGTTAATGTTGAATACCGGTAAAGGAGACTTCTAAAACCCCTCTCTCCAATATATTAAAGGGCTAGTAATGTTTAATTTTTCCAGTAACATCGAGTATTCTGTATTTTTTTTTATAACAATGTGTAGCAAGAAAACGTTATAAAACTCTGCCGTTTTTCGTTTACAGTGTAATAAAGTTTCCTCCTCCCGCCCCTTCCACTTACTTCCGCAGCCTCCCCTCAGATTTGGAATCCAGTCCGTGGACCGGATGTGCTGCATCGAGGGACAATCTTTCCGCTTTCAGTATAAGGGAAAGCTTGCCCCACTGATGAAGGAGGGTAGGTTTTTCCTTATGCTGGAAGAAGATTGTCACTCGTCGCATTCTGTCCAGGCTGGCTTGCTGAGGCTGCTGAGGTAAGTGGAAGGAGCGGGAGGGGGAAACTTTATTACACTGTAAACGAAAAACGGCAGTGTTTAATAACGTTTTCTTGCTATACATCGTTATAAAATAGAATACAGAATACTCGATTTTGCTTGAAAAATTAAACATTACTATCCCTTTAAATAATATATTGGCTTATTTTTAATCCTTTGAGTTGCAGAAAGTTGGCCACCCTTTTGGCACTTAAAAAAAAGTTTAATTGCTTCTCTGCTAAGCATGTTTTCACACTTGTGTTGCAGTTAACACTCAAATGACAATTACTAAACTGTCAATATATGTCATACACTGTTTTGGGGTTTGTTTTTTTTGCTTGTTTGGTGGGGTTTGTTTGCTTGTTTCTTTTTTCAGAAGACTCTGCTCTTTCAAAATACAGTTGATTTGTGGATATCCCCTAACATGACCAATTACTGAAATTTCAGTAACATAAATGACAACTTTCCTGGAGTGATTTTTTTCTATGTTCCACTAGCAAATGCTTTTGGTTCTTAGTTTACTATCAATTCACCTTCTAAAACACCCAAATCCAAATGAGGGTTCCCTTGTATTTCTAAACCTAGCCGAATGTGCAAAAATATTTCAAAAGTTGACACTAAAGAAAATGAAAAATAGGCATTTTGACCTTACAACACCCTTTAAACAGAAATCTTTGAAAACCATGGAATTTCATAATATATTCATTTTTAACAGAGAAAAATAACACCCTACTGGTAAGAGCTAAACTACCACAGAGGATGGCAGAGGCACAAAGCTACTTATACCAAAGATCTGTATTTTTTTCTCCTTACATTCTTCAGATCCACTATATCATATTCATAGGTCATTTGCCTTTCTACCCTTAGCCTGGTGTGCACAGATGTTTCCAGAATATGGCACTATAGAAAAATATGTATGGAAATATGAAAAAAATATATTAAACATAAAAATATACCAAAATATTTGACAACCATGGAATGCCCTATTGTATTCAGCAGCCAGCACCTATTACAAGCCCAATAAAATGGCAGCATTTTGGGGTGGGTTGGCATACTGTGGAGGATTCTATAAGCACTAAACTACACATGTTACTTTTCTTTTTTGAAATTGCCTATCTGCACTAAAACGGTCATAAATTCAGAAAAAGTAGACAAGGTATACCATTTTGGAAATAAGTCAACATATATATTGTATGAGAAGGCAATTTGCCTTCCTATCCCAGCCCAGTGTACACAAATTCTTCCAAAAGATGGCACCAGAGGAAAAAATAAATTTTTTTTTACATTTTTACCCTTTCAAAAAGGTACTGAAATCTGAAAACTAGGACATTTCCTATTTTATTAATTTTATTTTAATTTATATTTATTTTATTAATTTAATCTATCCTTTTAAATTAGTTTGAAAATATGAAATGGTTTATGAGGCAAAGGTGTTTTATTTGTGTGCAACATAAGAAAATTATACATTAAACACTCTAAGTAAAGGATAAATATTGACATTTAACCTCCAACAAAGCAATTACAAAATATTTTGTAATTGTGCAACATACATGGTTATTTTTTGTCATATTCTAATACTGCAAAAAGATGAGCACTTCAGAATTCAGCAATACTTTTCATATATTTAGGACAAAGTTCAGAATGGTAAAAAAGCAAAAAAAAATAAAAACAAAAACAGGATGCAAATATTTGGTTTAAATATTGTTGCTGCATCAGCAGATATTATGTACTATCTAAGGCAGGGGTAGTCAATCTGAGCCCATCCAGCTGTTCAGGACTACAATTTCAATCATATCTCCAGCTGTTGGCTGGATGGGGATAATGGAGTCATGGACTGTGGCAGAGAAGTAGATGGAACTATCTGCCAGAGAGTGAGCATTTTCATCTACAGGTGTGCCCTTTCTGAGGTTGCAGATGGAGAATATTGCTGTCCGGAAGGTCGGATATCTTTCCCTAGTTGAGCAGAGGCAGATCAAGATGAGCACACCTGTGCCAGTAGTAGAGAGAGCCCCAAACTTCTTTCTAAGTAGCAAGTCAGGAAGAGGATCCAAATGCAGATGGCAACAGGAGTGCTGCTTTGGTTGTGTTGTCTCAGAAGACAGAGGTGAACAGGAAAGAAGCTCCGGTTGTGTAGGATTAAATTAATATTTCTGGAGCTCCAAACATTACTTTCAGAAGAGCATAACCGGGCAGAAGATGGAAAGAGGAAGCTTCTGAGACAAAGGCAATTCAAGAGGCAGCATCGAGACTCTGAAATCTTGGCAGGAGGAAATAAAGATGAAGTCAGGATACAAGGAACCAGGAAACCTTAATAATCAGGCAAGGCCTAAGATGTAGCGAAACCTTAAATACTCCTACGCTTCAACAGAGATAGGACCTGGTCTGGTTGTCATTAAAGCCCCGTCTATAGGTTGCTGTTATGGTGCCCTGATTCCAATCGGCTTCATAGGCCAGTGTTCTCAGTTCTTTAGCATTCTGGCAACCAGACAGTTATCCTGGAATAACTGAAGCCTCTGCTGAGGTGATCCTTCCCGGTGCATTAAAAACTGTTTGGAAGGCTGAGATGTATCTGGCTCTTCTAAGAGAGAAGAATTTTCTCAGCTAGCAGTGATACCCAGGCCAGGGCCCCATCATTCAGAATAGAAATAATAAAGGTATTTTGAGAGGAGTGGGTGCTAAAAGTGT
Organism: Rhinophrynus dorsalis; assembly: GCA_037306005.1. Classification (NCBI taxonomy): domain Eukaryota; kingdom Metazoa; phylum Chordata; class Amphibia; order Anura; family Rhinophrynidae; genus Rhinophrynus; species Rhinophrynus dorsalis. The sequence continues at coordinate 265,713,520 of CM074724.1, read as the reverse complement.
GTCAAAGGGTCCTGAAATGCAGCAGGCAGCGATTTAGGAATCCACTACATTCTGAGGGTTTCCTGGAATATTGTTTGGGCAAAGGAATTTTAGCAATCTTGAGAAACTTTGTGATTGTAGTTGGCTACTGGTATTCCCTTGCTGCAGCCTCAGATATCTTGCCCCACTTGAGCCGGTCCAGACCAGGAAAAGTACACCTGTCCCAAAAGTCCATAGGCCCAAGTGTCTCTCTAAATCACAAGTCAGAAACAGGATCCAAATGCAGAAGGCAACAGGAATGGCACTCTGATTATGGTGTCTCAGAAGACTACTAAAAAGGTGAAAAGGAAATCCTTTCTAGAAGTGGAGTATCAGATGAATATCTCTGGAGCTCCAAGAACTGTTGGCAGAAGAGCTGAACTAGGCAGGAGATGGAAAGAGGTAGCCTCAGAGACTGACACAGAGGTACCAAATCTCAATCCAAGTGGTAGAGTTGAGACACGCTGAAGTTGGGGAAGGTGGTGATCAAGACAGAGTCAGACAGGCCAAGGTCAAGATACAAACACAAAAAGGTATCAGGCACTTGGTGAGTAAGTAGAGATATTTAAGGTGGTTAATCATGAAGAGTTCTGTTTTGCTGCCATTCCAATGTGGGTATCATCCACACCACCCACGTCACTAAATGTATACAGTAGAAAAAGAGAAAACAATGTGCAGAAAATAGTCTTCTAAGCGTAGTAGTAGCAGCAGCAATGATATATTAAAGATGCCCTTCTTCCCCAAAGAACAAAGGTCTACTCATATTTATAAGAGGTTGCCTCTCAGTGTAAACAACATGCACTGGAATTCCAGTATCACTCCAGGCTGTGATATCACTTAGATGAAAATGTGTACTGTAGTTCCCAATTTAGCAGACCGTATATATAAAATATAAGGACCAGATGCCCCCAAGAGAGGGAAGCAACAAAGAGAACCTTTATTGGTACAAAAATATATTAAAATATGGTATAAGAGTAGACCCCTTATTTGGATGATAAAGGGTTAAGCATAAAAGGAAATATGTTTATTAGCAATTGTAAAAATATAATCTCAGATAGAGAATAAATATAAAAACACTATACAGTGTGGAAACGCTAAAAAGGCACAAAAATAGTGCAAAAAAGCTTAAACAATCATAAAACAAAATAAAAAAAGAGAAATCTATATGTAGCTCAAATATATAGAGAACAATTACCAAAGGGTTTGTATATATGTAGCTCAACACGTTTCGTGATGTTTATAATAAGTGTCACTTCATCAGGAGAAATATAGAACAAAAGGCACAATACCTGTGTTACTTTTGAAGCCTCACGAGTTCGCGCCAAACAAACAATCAAACAAACACGTTAGGCGGTCGGCTTATGGAACGATCAAGTTATATTTGTGCTGTGTCTTGTATCATGCATTATACATGAGGTTTTGTCCTCAAATGCTTTTAAATTGAACATTACAATAAAGAGCGAAGTTTTTATTGAACTACATGGCTGCTTGTTGATCCGTGGGTCTGTTGAAGCGCTTAACATCTGTGTCGTCCATTCGGTGGAACTGTCCAGTAATTCTGAAGTGTTGAAATAAGGTTTTGTTAGTAATTTATTACATTACTTGTATTAAATTACTTAAGAAACCACAGTACATCTTATTACATATGAATCATCCCAATATAAAGAAAGATGATCCTGCCACTTCTCTCTATAAAAATCATATTAACACAGCTAAAGTACTATTTCCCCTTTTTGTAATCAAAAGATCTATCGCTTATAGATTGCAAATTAAAAACTAGCTATATAATCCCCATAGAACATCTAACATTGCATAACCCCCCCCCATATACACTCTTTTATAAAGACATGGCAACCTTGGATGAACTACTTGGATTCGCGTTGACGTATAAACACTATTGTCCTCACAGATTTTTGAAGGAACCTCTTGAGTTAATTGTCTCCACATACAATGGCACAATGGGAATTTTAAATCATGATGTGCCAGGACCATCAATGGCCCTTAAAGGACCAAATTCTGTAATGGTCCTGGCACATCAATGGTCCTTAAGAGGTTAATGTTCACAAAACCCAAACAATTTTTGTTTCTTTGACTCAGAAACTAATACTGGCTATATAAACAACCTGAACTCTAAAGCTCACTTTTAACATAAATTATATTTTTCAGGAAATTGAAATTGTTATGAAACTACATAGTAAATGTTATGTTATATTACATGTAATAGCATTGATGTGAAAATTAATTCTCCTAGATATTTTACAGAACCAGACAATATCAGACACCATGAAAATAATGATGGCAACAGAAAATACCATGACTGGGACAATGGAATGAAAATACATATTTTCCCAAGAACACTGGTGGATATAGAATATCACATGAAAGGTAAATAATCTCTTTTGAGTTCTGTCTAAAGGTCTTTGCTTTTCTTCAGTTACAAGTGATGCTGAGGCCTTGCACTTAACAGTTAACACATTGAGGAACATAGGGGTGCACAGTGCAATGCAAACAATGTGTTGTTATGCACAACTATCAGGTAATCAACTATACATTTTTTCTGTATAGTACAATTTGGTACCATATGAAACACAGATTCTCTATTTTTATATAAGACAAATAAACATGTTTAAGATTCTGCCCCAAGTTGTAATGTACACTTAAAGGGATAGTATTTCTTCAAAATTACTATCCCTCATATTGTAGCCCTTAATAAACCGAGTTAAATGACACCAGTGGCATCTCTCAAACCTTTATGGTATAAGAGATAGCCGCTTTCAAAGTTTCCTCTCCCCTGCTGGCAGCAGAATCCTGTCTCTGAATCAAGAGGAGGCTCTTCAGCAGAGCCGATATCTCGTTATGGAAGGAAAAATGATTAATTGAAACAGTCTTCTACGTGTGCTTGGTAACCAAGCACACGTAGAAGACTGTTTCAATTAATCATTTTTCCTTCCATAACGAGATATTAGCTCTGTTTAAGAGCCTCCGCCTGTCCCGGGGCAGGATTCCCCTGCTGGCAGCAGAACGCTGACAGCAGGGGAGAGGAAACTTTGAAAGCGGCCATCTCTTAAATCATAAAGGTTTGAGAGATGCCACTGGTGTCATTTAACTCGGTTTATTAAGGGCTACAATATGAGGGATAGTAATTTTGAAGTAATACTATCCCTTTAAATATATTCCTTTATTTTTACCATTTATGAAAATACCTTATATATGTGGGGTCTGTATATTTCTGCAGTTAGGGAGTGACATTTACAAGGGAAATTTTGCATTTTTAAATACAGTGAATGTGGCTGATGTGTTTATATGGATGTGTATGTTTTAGTGAGGTGCCTAGAGGTGGGATAGTGTCCATAATGAGTATAAACCCAGTCAGAGGATACCATTCTGTCGGTGGATGTCTGTGGATGGTTGGTATGTTTATGTGGGTCAGGCATGTATTTATTAGGTTGCCTAGTAATGGGATGGTGTCCAGCAGAGTACTCTACAGGACCAGAAGGGAGCAGAAAATTCACAGTCAGGGGATACTAATTCTGTCATTTCTGTGGGCCAAGAGAGGTGGTTGGTGTGTGTGTGTTTTTTTTTTTTTTTGTTTGTTTTTTAATTAATATATGTTTATTAGAGAAAAATAAAAGATTACAGGCAATTCATTCTCCATTAGACATACATGGAAATCACATGCTTGAAAACAAATACAATGTATGAAAGCAGTGACAGGTGAATCAGTAAGTAAAGAAAAAGCTTGGCGTATAAATGCTGAGAGGAACCGTCTGACAGCTAAATGACTAAACAAAAATAAAGTACAGAGAGAGAAGGTAATCACGAAAAAGGAGATGAAAGAGATGGTGAGCTAGACAACAGATGAAAGAAGAGAGAGAAAGAGAACGTAGGAGAGGGGGAAGGAGGGAAGGGGAGGAAGGAGATGCAATAAAGAATAGCAGAGGGTGGGCACCTGCTGACAAGTGAGTAAAACCAAACGCAAAAGAAAATAAAAAGTTTCACCCCCTACCACCCTAAGAGGCTAGAGACAAGGGAAGAGGGCAGTATAGGAAGATGAGCCATGGACCAAAATGCATTCTCTAGCTGCTGCAACCACTAACAACCAATTACGTAGGAGAATCTGGGAGACAGGGTCTATGGATTCAAACACTGGAGAATAGTTAAGAGAAAGGATTGGGGGGAAAACGGAATGCTTACTCCAGAGAGTTTAGGGAGGGATTCACTTATCAGCTAAAAGGGGGATACTAGAGGGCAGGACCACCAGATGCACTGCACCTCCAACATTTATTAGGGATAAAAGGATTCAGTTTAGAGAGCTGTGAAGGTGCCTGGTACCAGCGTGTTGCAGGCTTATAGTAAGTTTTCCTCAGATGCATGCTAGCTCAAAATCTGTGATTCTAGCAAAAAAGATGGATTCCATTTGGATTCAGTGATCTCAATTCCCAGGTCCAATTCCCATGCTTGCCTATGGGCTAGGGGAAGAAACTTTGACATAGGAATTCAAGAAAGAATATAGTTTAAAGATACCACTTTAAAGTGTCTCGACTTGTACCACTAGCAACTAGACAACTAAGACAAAGAGGACAAGGTCCTATTGGGGATCAAGTGTAAGCTGTAACAGGACCAAGAGTGAGAAGCTTGTCCGTGCAAACCCCGGAGGGAAATCAGGGCTCCAACAATAAAGCACGGGGGGGGGGGGGGCAAGGAAAGAAGGAGAGGTGATAAAGGGATCTACAACTCAGCCACACATCAAGAAAGTGACCCAAGACCACCTGATGATGGAGAGAGAGAGAGGAATGTTGTTCCCGTGCGACCATAGAAGCTGTGGGAAAATGATAGAGGGCACAAAGCTTGGAAGAGGGAAGCCAATGCTTTGAGGGTTTCCCAGAACACATATTTAGAAGCATAAATAAAGCAATGGCATAGTGGTAAGAAAGGCCCAAACCACCCCTTAGCACTAGCATGAGTGAGACTCTTTTGGTTAGTGTGGGGTTTTTTGTAGTGCCAAATGAACTGGAGAACTAGCCATTGTAGAGAGTGACGATATCCTAGAGGAATGCAAACAGACAGAGACTGCAATAGGTGAAGAACATTGGGGAGAATCACCATCTCGACAAGGTTAACATGGATAAGGGATTTCAGGACTACAAATCACCCCAGGGGGAGCTCTTTAGATTAGGGAAGTGTCACGGTTTGTTATGACTCTCAGACACAATTTTTATGTAAAAACTCCATTTTATTGAATAATTAAATTGATCACTTAGGATGGCAATCACATACATATATATATCATGAGTAAATAGCAAAAATAGTATGCAGACTCTACCGGTCCTGTCAATATACCGGACAGGACAGTCTGAGATAATGGAATAATAGGCTCTACCGGCCTTGCCAATACCGGGTAAGGCAACCTGCAGATGGAATAGCGTCAAGGTTCTACCGACCTTACCTAAATACCAGGCAAGGCAGCCCCAATAAGTACACACTGTAGGCTCTACCGGCCCTGCCAATACCGGGTAAGGCAACCTCAGATGGAATGTGGCAAAAGGTTCTACCGGCCTTACCAATACCGGGTAAGGCAACCTCAAGAGCAACGCGAAGAAAGGTTCTACCGGCCTTACCAATACCGGGCAAGGCAGCCCAGAGGTATCAATAGCTGTCGGATGATAATGACAGAGTGACAGGATCGTAAGCAACCCAGTGTCCGCACACTGAGACCAACAGAGGAATTGTATAGCCGCAAGGCTTAGGAGCAAACCAGTGTCCTCACACTGGACTAACAATTGAATCGGATAGCCGCAAGGCTTTGGAGCAAACCAGCGTCTGCACGCTGGGACCAGCTACTGAATCGTATAGCCGATAGGCTTTGGAGCAAACCAGTGTCCGCACACTGGAGTAACAAGTGAATCGTATAGCCGCAAGGCTTTGGAGCAAACCAGCGTCCGCACGCTGGGACCAACCACTGAGTAGTGTAGCCGATAGGCTTTGGAGCAAACCAGTGTCCGCACACTGGACCAACAGGGAATCGTACAGCCGCAAGGCTTTGGAGCAAACCAGTGTCCGCACACTGGACCAACAGGGAATCGTATAGCCGCAAGGCTTTGGAGCAAACCAGCGTCCGCACGCTGGGACAAACCACTGAATAGTGTAGCCGATAGGCTTAGGAGCAAACCAGTGTCCGCACACTGGACTAACAACTGAATCATGTAGCCGCAAGGCTTTGGAGCAAACCAGCGTCCGCACGCTGGGACCAACCACTGAATAGTGTAGCAGATAGGCTTAGGAGCAAACCAGTGTCCGCACACTGGACTAACAACTGAATCGTGTTGCCGCAAGGCTTTGGAGCAAACCAGCGTCCGCACGCTGGGACTAACAAGCAATGTCGCCAACGCGACCAAGCAGAAGGTTGCCAGGATCACAGGAGGCAGGCGAGGAGATGACAGGAACCAGCAGCGATCAGTCAGGTCAGGAAACAGCAGAGAAGAAGGTCAGCAGGAACTGCAACCCCAGAGTACTAGGCCGGAACCAGGACTGGAACAACTCAGCATGCAGGAAACACTGGAACAGTTGTAATCAGGAACACAGGAACAGAGGAACAGAGGCCCAACCATCACTGGACATAGTGATAGCAAAAAAGGTCAGAAACAACACGAAAGGGCACTCAAAGGGTGCCCAATCCAGGTTTAAATAGGCAATATGAGGCGGGCTAAATGCAGACAGCCAATAGAAGCCCCCTACTGGTGACAGACAAGGAAATGCAGCAATAACGGGCACCGTGATAGGAAGTTATCCTTGACCAGAAGTTTAACATTGAAGATTAAGAAAATGCCAAGATATTTTATCAAGATGTCACTCCTGTTGCAATGGAAGCCACATTTAATGGTTTTCCACATTTGGGGCGGAACAATGAAATTCAAAATTTTGTATAGATAATTTGAGATGGCACTAAAATGATAGAAAAGGGATATCAGAGGAGGAAATGATTTGTCTGACTAGGACAAAAATACTAGGCTATCATCATCAAAACATGTAAGTTGCAACAGATGAGTGACAGTAAGAGCTGAAGAGGAAGGATGGAAATTAATTGGGAAAGGGGGCAACCCTTCCGTGTACCATGGGGAAAGGGTCAGACAGTATGCCATTCACAAAGACCTGGGTAGAAGGTTTAGAATAGAGGGAGAGAATAGCAGACGTAGCCTGGGGACCCAACCTAATCCACTGCAGAACTGATACCATATATTCAATTCACCCTGTCAAAAGCTTTTTCATTGTTAAGAATAAAGAAAAGTGAGGGACTCTCCATCGAAAGCTGCTTGAATTAAGGACACAGTTTGGACAGTATTATCCCTCATCTCACCTCTCGATATAAAGCCCGCTTGATCAGAGCCTATCAATACGTGTAGATGAGGTTTAAGTCTGTTGGTCAGAATTTTTGTGAAAAGTTTGAGATCTGTGTTTAAAAGAGATAGGTCTATAGCTTTATGCACATCAAACGGGTCTCTCTCCTTAGGTAGCTGGCTACCTAAGGAGAGAGACCCGTTTGATATGCATAAAGCCCAAGAAGGGCTATTGTGAGTGCAATACATTTTATTTGCTTTTACTTTGTTTCAATAAATTGCTACACTTAGAATACTTTGTTTCTTGTCATGTGCGCTGTCTTTCAGTGATTCTAGACTCAGTTTTGCTACTAGTGGACAAGGCCACTGTACATTGATCCCTGCTGCACTGACTAAGAACTCCATCAAATTCATTTTCATGATCCATTGAACTGATTCATCCATCTATTGGTCATTTCATCCATGTTCATTTCATCCTCATATTCTCATTTCATTTTGTTTCATGCCATTGGACTCATTTATTATTTTATAATTTATTGTATCTATTTTATCTTGCTACAGTATAGTTTTCTTTGGTTCTTGTAGACAGTGCTATATATTTCATGTGCTATTTTATTATTTATTTTATTTTTATTTAGTATTTATTCAAGTTTGTATGGTATTAGGAGCGCACAACCCTGAGGATATTGGTTATCTTTCCTTTTAACTAGAGAGCTTGATGAGTTTTAACCTTTGGGATATAAAAAGTTATTCTAGTCCGACGGATAAGGCTGGCTAAAGTCTTGCCACACTTCTTGCCTTGCAAATAATGATGGTATTTAACCCACATGTAGGAATTTATAGTTTGGCTACAAAAGAAGGTCGCTAATTCCTTTTGAATAGTGCAAAGATCATCTATTAAGAGTTGAGTGGGTGAAGATATGTGTCGAGCTTAAAGATTATCTATGTCTTAAAGTAACCTATCTAGATGTTCCTGTCTTTTCCCATTTCCAAATACTCACAGACGTAAGCACACCTGTATGAATAATTTATGAGTCTCCGAGAAATATGTAAAGGCACATTGGGGATTAGATTAGAAACAATGTAGTCTTGAAAAGCATCTCTGATCTTGGTGGAAAGAAATGGATCATCCAGAAGGGTTTCATTATATTGAGGGCAGGGAAGCTGTGATAAGGAGATTGTGATAAAGACTGGCACATGACTGGAGTGAGTTATGTTACCTATCTCAGCCCTAGATATCTCCAGGTGGTATTGACTAATAAACAGATAATCTATTCTCGACTATGTGTTGTGTGAATGGGAGTAGAAAGTGTAGTCTCCATGCACTGGCTGAAGGGCCCCCACTCAAGAATGATTTGAACATCTTTAAATAACTTTAATCCTTCTAGTTATTGTGTGAGTGGGACAAAGGGGGAAGAGAGTGATCAAGTGTAGGGTCATGTTGCGATCACCCCGCATGATCAATAGCCCAGATCATAAAGAGCTGAGAACTGAAAGTGTAGACCTAAAGAAAGAGTTGGGCAGAGTTAGGAGCATATAGGTTTGCAAGAGTAATAGGGATGCCAGACAGAGTGCCCTTTAAGAAAATATATCTGCCATGGGATCTACCAGACTATTTGTAATGGGCCAAGGAATGTATTTGTGTAAAAATAGCTACTCCACTTGAAGCAGAGGTGGTCTGATCCTGGGGATACCTCTTCAACAGAAGCTTGAGTTGCGCATTTCTCCATAAAATGGGTTTCCTGTTAAAAAAAAATAATAATAATAAATAAATATATATATATATATATATATATATATATATATATATATATGACTGACTGGAAACAGAGCCACTCCCTAAACACTATGGACCTCTTCTCTGTGGTGTTGAGACCTTTGACATTATAAGAGGTTAACTAAACATGCGGGATAGGCATGGTAAAAAAATGGTTGAAGATGAAGATAAAAAAATTATAGGATGACTATATATACTGCATTTAGGTGCAGATCTGGTTATGTTACCAAAACCAATGCTTTCTTATCCTGTTTCCATGAAATAAAGTGCAGCCAATACCACCTTAAAGTGTTTATAATGTCCTAAAAAATTAATAGATTTGTAGAGGCTAAAAAAAGAATTGCATTGCAACAAACCCCATCTCTCAAACAGCTATGGTTTGAGAGATATTCATAATCAAAGTTCTCCCTTTCTCCTGACATCAGCATCTAGCTGACAGCAGGAGATCCCAGTCTGGGGATCAGCCGGCGGCTCTGCAGCAGAGTTGAAATCCCGTTATTAGAAAATAATTACTTCATTGGAAAGGTTTACAAAGTGTCCCTGGTTTTCAAGCACACTTTGTAGACCGTTCCCATGAAGTAGTTATTTTCTAATAATGGGATTTCGGCTCTTCTGAAAAGCCTCATCGTGTCGGCCAGCACGGATCCCCTTCTGTCAGCTTTACAGCTGACATCAAGAGAAGGGGAGGGAAGGGTTTGATTGCCAATATCTCTCAAACCATAGCAGTTTGAGAGGTGGGGTTTGTGGCAATGCAATTCTTTTTTAGCCTCTACAAATCTATTAAAAAAAATACAGCCAGTGGTCCTCAAACAGGTTGCAGTGGCACTGTGCCGTAGACATCAGCTTAGGATGCCTCACTTTTTCAAAGCATTTCTAATTTGTAGCTATGGAGATAGTTATGCACAAAGTGCTCTTTGTTGTCATTCTGACTGTGAGACCCAAGAATAACTGAACATTTATGTATTGTTCCCTTCATTAAGTCATTGAGAAATTACCTATAACAGACAAGGGGTTCCCTGAAAATTCCTTTTGCATATTAGGTTTGCCTCGACCAAAAATAAAAAAGATTGAGAACCACACTCTTCAACTTTTGAGCTCCAGAGACAGAACATTGCATTGCAAAGTCATAATACGGATAGCACTGTCAGAGAGTTAATCAATTAACTGTAGTGGCCATAGCTTTGGATTTGTGAAAATAGTGCTATATATATTCAATAACAAGAAAGAGTACCACAACCAGGCATATAAGTGGTTAGCGAAGATTTAAGGTACAGTACTGAAATTTAAAGAGGTGCAATTCTGGAGCAAACAAACAGCATTGTAGAGGACAAATAAACATTCCTGGAAATTCCCATGGCTTTTATCCTCCCGAATTCTAAGGAGGAGTCGAACACATTGCATTAAAAAAGATTATAGGGTTAAAATCCCCATTTGAATCAAACAGCATTTTCATTTGTCCCCATGGCATTGTTGAATTGGTCCAGAATTATACCTCTTTAGCTTCTTGAATGGCACCTTTAATTTTGAATGGTGTAAGTCTGCTGTCTTTGGAACTTCTGTATCAGAATTAGACCTGAATCAGCTTGGTCTGCACAAGCCACATTTCCTGTGTTATTACTCTAAATGAATCACTTGTGTTGGCATATTGCCTTGATTTTCATTACCAAACATCATGAATCATCATGACACACCATGGAGAATATGAAAATATGTTCACTGAGAGAAAGCACAGTGTTGGATAACTAAAAAAGCAGTAGGCTTTGTTCACGGAAAAATATTATTTGTAAATTTTATATATATATATATATATATATATATATATATATATATATATATATATATAAAACATACACACTGTTAAAATGATGTGTTTTATCTCCAGAAATATTTGGATAACCTGGGCAGAAAAATTGGCAGCTGATATTTAACAAATATAAATGTAGGCTTGTGCATTTGGTTGGTAAAAACACACATGCTACCTGGGAAACTAATTGATGAATCCTTATTAGAGAAAGATTTAGGAGAATTAATAGACTGTTGACTTCACAACAGTGTGCAGTGTGAGTCTGCTTCTGCAAGACCCAGTAGAATGTTATCATGTATAGAAAGGGGTATAGATTCATGGGATGGTGATATAATTCTCCATCTTTATACATTCTTGGTAAAGCCTCATCTAGAACATTTTTGGGAACTAGTTCATAATCCTTTGAGTACCAGAGGGGGATGCATACCCCTCTGGTATTCAAAGGGTTAAACAAGGCATTATTGAAATGGGAAAAAAGTATAGAGATTTGCACCAAAATTGACAGAGATTTGATAAGACAAGATATATACAGTATAAACGGTATATGATTAATATTGTTATAGTAAGGACAATTAGGTTTTGGAATTATTTGCCTTGTGATGATGTGTCTGCATGAACAATAAATTCTTTCAAAAAAAGAATTGGATACCTTTCTAGTTCAGAACAAAATTGAGCGTTGTGGCAGTGAAGGGTAATCCATATGTGGACCCCTTGCTCTTAGTGCCTAGGAAAACTAGCTGCACATCCTTGATAAAATGCAACAAGGCCAAAATGTATGTCTGGGGTTAGCTGAGGTTCCAGTGCAGAGTGGACTTGCCTTTATTTTTGGAACTAGACTGCCCTTTTCTGCGGAATTAGTCAAATATTTATGTAGGAACTTCTCCTGTGTAATGGATATAGAGAGCTAAAACGTGGTGCTGCTGAGAGCTGAGAACAAGACATTGTGCTTTTTGATCATCATCAGAGCCTCTCAAATTTAGCTGCATGTTTAGAATAGTCTTAGGGGTCAGAAGACCACAAGTGGAATTCCACATTGTAAGGCTATTGCTATTGTTAACCTCTGCTGCAATCGCTTCAACTGAAGGATTATATTTTATTTCTTTAGAGATAGGTGTGTGTCCCTTTTGCCCTACACGGCACATCACATGTGTATTTTTATCACAAAACCAATGATTTATTTAAGCCAAACCTGTACAGGGGTGATAGATCCCCTTTAAAATAAAATTAGTTTTCCACATACTTTTTCTCCTTTTTGGATATGGTTTCAAACAAGGCTAGCCCTTAGAATAACTTGCGTGCAGGCCTCAGGCTTGCCAAAAACAAGCCATGAGTAAAATGTGTTTGTTGGCCCCAGGCTTCCAAAAAAAAAAGCCCTGAAAAACAATGATATGCACTACTGGACTGGTGCCAGCCATTTTAGATTTTGGTGGTAAATGCTACTTATGACATTCTGGCATTTGCTACTGTTGTAACTGCTGCCATGGAGTCATCTAAGCAACAAGTGCATGGGACTGGGTTCATCATGAGCACTAATATAAGACAGGCAGTAGTACGATGATGTTTCTACTTGCCAGTAGCCCTATTGCTGCCGAAGTCCGTACACCATTTCTGATGCATCTAGAGAAAAGAAGTTGGCCAATAATGCTTCTCCTTCTGCACCTCCTCTAAAATCATGGGTATGGTGGAATACTATTTTCTCCCTTGAGAGCAGGAAGGAATTGTGCCTTCCATCAGGAACTGCAATGTGCACAGTGTGCACAATGAGAAGGACTGGGAAGTATCACAACACTTGACACATCTGCTGACATATTAAGCAACTAGCACAACTGCAACCAAACACCTTCATGCTTAGGTCTGCAATGCAAAACATTGAACAAGAAACCAAGTACTGCTGTAACTATGGCCTTTGTCCACTCCATTAAGGACACAGGATGTGAAGATAGAAGACTTAAAAATAATGAATCCTCCTTCCTACCAACTTAGTGTATTCAGCAGGATGGAATGTCTGCAGATGCTCCATGATACCCTGCATTCGATTTCTCTCAAATACATTACCATGTTTGGTCAGGACACAACACAATGTGCAGTGGCTGGACATGAACTGCCAGATCCTCACATCTACAGACTCACTATCAGCTGGTGGTGGCGGGGAATAATGTGAAATGAATTACACCCCAGAAGGAGGTAGAGGACCCTGAAGGTGCCGGGGTGGGGTCAAAGAATCATCCAGAAAACGTCAGTCTACCAGTAGCTTGAGAGCAAAGAGTAAATAGCGTAGTTCAGATGTATAGGCAGTGACTGGTGTGACCTTGCTGTGGCCTAAGCTGTGGTTAAAGGTGATGGCCATGAAGCCAGACAGGATCTGCAGGGTGGTAGTACTGACTGTTCCCTAGAAGGCAGGGTGAAGGTAACAAAGCAGATAACCAAAATAACTGGATCCCAATGGTGGGGTAATCAGAATAGATGGGGGTCAAACAAGGTTCAGGAGATAAGCTGAGATCAAGACAAGCGGAGATTGCGTAGGGTCAGGAGACCAGCTGAGGTTGAGAGAGGCGGAAATTGAGTAGAATCAGGTGATAAGCCAAGGTCAAGCCAAAATATTAAAACAGCAACTAGGAAATTAAGCTTTACCAATAGGTTAACAACTAAGCACTGAAGGGTCAGTGGAATGTGTAGATATAGGCTCTAAAATATGTGCATATGCAGCTGAATATGCAGGACGTTACACAAGTCCAGAAATGCGGTCTTTGATGCTTTGATGTTTAAAAGTGCGAACATTGCCAAACACGAGAATGCATAGATGTGAACACCAATGATTGCACAATGTAGGCGTACAGCCAGCAGGAGAAGGTAGGTAATGACAGATAATGGGTACATTTTCCTGTACCTGGATCACAAGAAGACGATGATGCAGGTGTTATGTTTGTCATCAAACTTCCACGTTGGGACTCTCCTATCTTCCTCTGGGATTTTCACCCCATTCTGTGTGCCCTTGGGTAGGGAGAGGGGGCAGCTCACAGTTTCTGCTTTGGTGGAGTTGGCATTTACATGCTTAACATAATCATTGTGGCATCTATTTTGCATGTGCTTTATGTGGGCAGATATGCCAAGGTGTGTCTTCCTCCTTTTCCCTACCTTACCACACATACTGCACAGTGCAGTCAATGATGAATACGCTGTGCCTGCCCCAAGGGAATAATATTGCCAAACCCATGATTTCAGTGAGGGGAGAGATGAAGAAGAATGGCCTTCCTCTTCTTCTTCTTCTTCCACAGAATAACCTTCAATGACTGGGCAAATGATACTGCTGCTGCCTCAGCATCGGCACTAGAGCTAAGACCAGTAGTATTGGTTCCAAGTGGAACCTGTCCTAGTTCCCTATTAATGCTTTCTGAACTCAGTCACATGGTGGCCACGGTGGTTTGTGGCACATTAGCCTGCTCATCATCATCCTGCTGTTGTGACAGGTGAACGTCTGCTTCTGATGACTCAGCTGCAAGAATTATTGTAGCAAGAAGCAACACAATGCCACTGCTGGTAGTTGCAGTGATGATCATGGGACCGGCAGACAAGCAGAGCGGCCGCGAGGTAAGAAGGGGAGAAACAAAGCCAGCATACTAAACAAGCGTCCATGAGCCGGGGGGAAAGAAAAGGACTCCTGCAGCGACCGCGAGCCACAGGAGCGAGGGAGCGTGACATTTAGTACAGGAAAGTCATGTTTGAAAAAATGTAAGAAAATCAGTGGTTGTAGAATGAGTAGTTGTGTGCTGCTGGCACCCTCTGTAGTAAGTCAACTCATTTTCCTCCTCAGAGCACTAAGTAATGAATACAGTTAGAAATTCCATAGTTTTCCCAGATTTCAGTGTATTTAAATGGTTGTAAATGTTAAAAAAAATCAATTTTTTTCCTTTAATGTCACCTTCTGGAAACATTTGTGCACACCATGCTGGGGGTAGAAAGGCAAGTGCCCCCTCATTTAATGAAGTAGGTTATCTTATTTCCAAAATTGTATGGTTGCTTAGCTTATGTTTATTTAATTGTCATGACCCTTTTAATATAGGAAAGTCATGTTTGAAGAATGTAGGAAAAATCAGAGGTTGTAGTGTGTGTGGTTTTATGCTTCTGGCATCTCCTACCTTAGGTCAGCTCATACCAATGGGGTGCCTTTTTTCTTCTAAGAGTACTAACCAATGAATACAGTTGTAAATGCCATTGTTTTCACAAATTACACTACATATGAAGTTGTGGTTGTGGTTGGTGTAATTCTGTACCTCTGGCACCCCGTACAGTGTGTCATTTCATATCAGTGGGGAGTAATTTTTCTCCTAAGAGCATTAGCAAATGAATACAGTAGGAAGTTGAACATTTTTCAACGATTTAATACATTTGAAATGGTGGAAATGTAAAAAAAATAAATAAATGCCTATTTATTTTTCTTTATCACCACCTTCTGGAAACATTTGTGCAAATTAGGCTAGGAGTAGGAATGCACATGATCCCTCATTTGATGACATGGATTATCATCTTTCCAAAATGGCATGCTTTGTCTACCTTTCCTTCACTTCTTTAGCTGTCATTACCATTTTAGTACAGGCAGGTTATGTTTGAAAAAAATGTAAGAAAAATCAAAGGTTGCAGTTGGTGTAATTTTGTACTTCTGACACACCCTACAATATGTCATACCAGTGGAGTGTCATTTTTCTCATAAGAGCAGTAGCAAATGAATGCAATAGGAAATTGAACAGTTTTCAAAGATTTGAGTACATTTGGGTTGGAAATGTAAAACAAAAATGCCTATTTTTTCCTTTATCTCCACATGCTGGATACATTTGTGCACACCAGGCTAGATGTAGAAAGGCAAGTGACCCCTCATTTGATGCTTTTGGATATCTACTTTCCAGAAATATATAGCTTTATATAGTTATGCAGCTGTTTGGGGGCAGTTTTACCATGTGACTACTGGAATGTGCATTTTAACTCATAAAGTTGTAAATACCGTTTTGCTTTCCAGGCAATTACAGGGCTGCACAGGCCATGCAGGTAGGAAAACTACACATATTTGGTATTTTTGTACTTGAGAGGTTCACGGATTTTTCAAAATAATACAAACTTTTGTAATCAGCATAAATGTTTTTCATATATAGTGTGTGGCTTTGGCAAAATACATAATTGTTTACCTTTTTTATGTAATAACATCATAGGTTGTTGCACATTGCAAAGTGTACTATATGAGGCACCATGCAAAAAGCTCAGTTCTTTCTGGAAACAAAAATATATATGGTTTTCCAAATGTAACTGTTACCTACAGGATCATACCAAAACAGAGAGCAAAATGCTGAAAATATGTCTGGCCTACAGGGTGTAAGACATGGCCCAAGCCCCTGGCACTCAAACTGTTAAAAGTCACATACACATTTGATTGGAAGGATTCTGTTACTAAGATTCTTTACAGATTTACATTGCATGCAAACTCTTTCAAATTTAGTGGGACTTTCCAGATTAGAAAGGGAATTTCCCATTTATTTCCTACGTCACTTACTTTACTATGCTCATTGCATCAGATACTACTTTCTTTTCCTGCCAGCTCTGGTACTATACTAATAATGCATTGCTTTGCCAAAGGCTATGCTGGCAGGGATAATCTATCCTTTTCTCCTCCCACTGCTTTGATAGAGTATAAAGTACAGTTACATACCTCCCAACATTTCAAATGACCAAATAGGGTCAATTTTGCTTTAGGTGGAGTTGCTGGGAACATGACTGGTGGGTGGGGCATTACCAAGAATTTTTGGTGTATTTCATGACCTACTTACACCTTTTTGTTTAACTGAATAAATGATTTAAAACAATACCAAAGTATTTTAGTTACACAGGCTAATCACATACACTGAAGTTTTAACAAATATTAATAAGAGGTTTATTGCTGTGGATCAATGTGATATACTTATATGCACCACACAGTCTGATCTCCTAAAAAAGCACAACAGGGTAGGAAAGAGGGACACCTGGGATGTATGCAATTATACACTGCATATAATACATTACCCTTTTGAATGTTTAGCTACTGCTCCCAGGTGCAGGATCTCCCAGGTCAAATAGAAACAGAATTTGATGGCAGATAAATTCTATGTTTCTATTTGTCCTGGGAGTGCCCAAATGAAAAGTAGAGTGCACTGCTGTTCACTGAAGGGCAGTGATAACAGAAGGAGATAAAGGCCTAGATTTAAAGGCAGCCGTTAAACCATCCGCTAAGTAAAAAAGGCACGTCGGCCGCAAAGAACACATGTTTTACGGCAGATTCAAAGGTAAGCGTTCAAGAATAGCTATCGGGCGTAGGCACTACAAAAACACGTTAAACAAAAACCAGCGTCGCACCTGATTTTGCATCACCGTGCGTCCCAAACACCCGTTAAAACACAACTTAACTCAAAATGTTACATTACGGCTGCCGTTGTCTAGCAACCCTGATAGATGCACAAACAAAATTCAAACCTACAGCCAATCCCAAGGCCCCAAAGTATCAAAAATGTTCAAATACACCTATATATACCTCAAAATAACGGTTACACCCTGTCTGTGTTTCGAGTTTCAGCAAGCTAGAGCACAGGACCCAGGAGTGGAGGATAGCATTTAGAGAGAGAGAGAGAGAGAGAAGCATACAGAGGAGTAAGGTAGAAGGATTTTGGAGAGGAGAGAGTTACATTTAAATAGACACATAGCACACTTTTGCACATAGCACATACATCCATACAAACACATACACATACATACACATAGTCTTTTTTTTTTCATCACACCTTACACATTTTAAACTTTATTTTTACAGTGTGAATCCGTGAGTGAAAGTGTGTGACAGAGAGTGAGTGGGATCGAGTGTGTCTGTGAGGGCGTGTGAGAGTGCCTGGGTGTGACTGGGTGAATGATGGCCAGGAGAGGAGGACAGGAGAGAGGGATGGGGAGACTAGTGGAGGAGGAGGAGGAGGAAGGTCAGGAGGGGATCCCTCAGCAGAGCAGGGGTGGGAGAGGGAGATACGCAGGGCGGAGGGGGACCAGGCCCACAAGAACAGGCACACAAAGAAGAAGAGGGACAGATCCTGCAGTGGGACGAGGGGTAGTGCCTGGGGACCACCACACACAGGCAGGGGCAGAGCAGGCAGGACACTCCGGGTCTGACTCCTCGCATGCCGGAGCTGAGGGGGACAGGGTCAGGGATCCCCGATATACCGAGGAAGAAAACACGGCCCTCGTGGAGGCTGTGCTGGAGAGGGAGAGTGTCCTCTTCCCGGGGGACAGACTCCCTGGCCTGTCTGCGAGGAGGAGAGCTGCCTGGAGTCAAATCTGCAGCAGAGTTAATGCGGTGGCCACCTGCAGACGGGATGTGGACTCAATCAAGAAGAGATGGGGCGACTGCAAAAGGCAGGTGAAGAGGAAGATGGGGGATGCCGCCCTGCACGCCAGAGCCACCGGAGGTGGGCCACCTGTCCCCATCACCTACAGCGCATGGGAGGAGAGGCTGCGGCAGACACTGTCATCCACCCTCATTGAGGGGGTCCCTGGAGGATCAGACACTGGGGAGGAGAGGAGCCTCCACACCACCGGTAAGTGCATCACCCCAAAACCACACACCACCCCAAACCACACACCCATCACAAACAAGCACTCACATCCCAACATCTGCTCTTCATTCAACCACACAATTGCACCAACACAGCACCCTGAGGGTTTAAACAGGGATCAAGACAAGGACAAATGTCAATGTTCAACAAGGCCAAAACCTGTCCAACTCCCTGGTTAACCCTCATGTTGCTGTGCTCATCACACACAATACACACAAACCATGCTCAGTAAAGTGTTGTATGTTAAACATCACAATTGTTGTCACACAGTGTTACCCATGTTCACACAGGGAATCCAGCACATAACCCCATGAGTGCCAGAGGGATCATCAATGCATCGATCAACAATGCTTTGGCAACCCCTCTGGTACTCAAAGGGTTAACCAGACAACAAACACATGTCGATAGGTTAACAATTACATGACACATAGGGGACATTCACTAAGCGGTGAAAAAGAGCTGATGTAGTGAATTTGACACTTGCATACCCTCACTTTACCAATTACAATGTTAGTCTATGGAGAACATCCAATAACAGGATTCAAGCTGCACAGGCCCCATTGTGTGGACTCCATAGAAAACACTGCAGATGGTGAAATGAGGTCAGCGGAGAAGTCAGCATCATAATCAGTTCATCAGGTCCACTTAACCGCTTACTGAATCACCAACAGGATGGATCAGGTCACAAATCACAGTGCCACTGAGAATAAATGCTTGTATGTGCAACACACAGGCCAAAAACAATCACACATAAGTAAAGGTGAAAAAGTTGGCCTTGGTGTTGTGTATGCAATCATTTACTCTAACTTCAATTTACATAGCTCACATTTGATTCACATATAGATCATCAGGAGTGCTGATGCCATGGATGGATGGTACACCAGACACTATTTGCAGGATAAATATGGGAACCAAATATGAACCATTGAGGTTTGGTCAATAACAGGCCAGGGATTATGGATATCTATGATCGGGTCTGGCTGCCTCACACAGAAGGATGGATGGGCTGATCCAGGAAAAAAAAGGCCTCAATCAATGATATCCTTCAAGACTGGCTTGATTGTTGCCCCTCAGGATTCAACTTGAACAGACCTCATGGACAGAATCCTGTAATGTACATCAATCCCTGATTGCCACGGTGGTATCCCATGCATCACAATGCTATGCATAGGATACCATCATGACAACCAGAGAGGGACATGTCTAATCTGACAAAATCCAGCACTGTACGGGATGAACTGATAACATAGGGATGAATACTACTTGAATCACACTGCAGATCTCTTCAAAAAAGATATGTACAGAAAGAAAAACAACCAGATTTGTATGTGGATATGTCCCTTTCAAATGGGTACAAATAGGTCCCAACAAGATGTAAACCCAGAGTTCGGTTCAGTACGTGTGATTGTCCAACTGCCCATATATGTGCACCCTCAACAAAATAACTCATATTGATATCATCATCACAGTACATATACCCAGTATATTACACCTACTTGGATGGGTATCACTTGTATCTATGAAAGTTCATTTGTGATGGCTGTACATATATAGGCAGTTAGACAATCACATGTTCTGAACAGATCTCTGGGTTCATATCTATCAAGGATATGTTTGTACCCGTATGAAAGGTACATATACACACATATCAGACCATATTCCTCACTGTGTACCTTGGCATGGCAATGGTTAATTTCACTTGATGTAACCTTGCAGGCATCATAAAGAGATGTTTAGAAAGATGTTACTGAATGTGACAGCTGGAGATGTCAGTCATATGACCACACGGAGGCTCTTCAGCAGACCCAAAATTGAAACAATTGGAGATGGATCCATCATTGACATGGTCCACAGAGCGTGCTTACAAACCAGGAACACTTAGTAGACAATGGCAAAGATGTAGTTATCTCCAAATGGGTCAATGTGGAGTCTGCTGAAGAGCCTCCGTGTGGTCAAATGACTGACATCTCCAGCTGTCACATACAGCAACATCTTTCTAAACATCTCTCTATGATGCCTGCAATGTTACATCAAGTGAAATTAACCATTGCTATCCCGTTAAAGAGATAGTAATACCTAAAATGTGAAAGGAAAAATACATGTCATAGGATTGATCCACCGGGTAATGCAAGGGAATCCCCACTACTGAAAGGTGTTTCATCACAAGAGTATAACAGCTCAAAGTTGAATATTCCAGGGACAATATCACTGTGGCCTGAAAATGTACTATGCCAATGTTGCCAGACCATCCTCTGGCTAGCTTTGGTCCAGGGAACAGATATCCACAAAGGATGATGTGGCAACAGCGCAAATGTACAATTTCAGGCCACTGGGATGTGGCACCAAAGGAATTCAACTCTGAGCTGCAATACATGTAGAATACAACACCCATCACCAGTAGGAGTACCGTTGTTTCACACAGGGGGATACACCATACAACATATATGTTCCTTTACACATTTCAAGTATTAATATCAATTTGACACCATCATGGCTAAGTTTACTGATCACACAATCTCAATCCTCCACACAGGTTATGTGTCTCCAGCACATCAGGAGCCCATGGAGGAGGCCACCTCACCACCCAGTGAGGAGTATTTGGAGGAGGGGACCAGCCAGTGGGCACCGTACCCAACGACATCCACACCTCTTGGCCAGCTGGATGCACCAACTCTGCCTGCACCAACTCTGCCTGCACCAACTCTGCCTGCATCAACTCTGCCTGCACCAACTCTGCCTGCACCAACTCTGCCTGCACCAACTCTGCCTGCACCGACTTATTACAGTGACTGGATGCCCCCCACCACCTCCAGGAGCTATTATCCCCCAGCAGCAGCAGCAGCACCACCACCACCAGGGAGGCAATGGCTGCCCGGTGATGTGGCCACCACCCAATACGGGCCATACCCACAGATTGACCTACCCTCCTGGATGGCTCCCCAGCATGGCCCCAGGTATGATCCTAGGTGGGGGCCAAGCACATACCAGTGGCCAAGGTTTGACCCTTGGCCACTCGACTACCAACACCTGGGCCTGCTTGGGGAGCCCCAACAGCCTATGCGAAGGGACGTGTTTACCCCACCACCTCCACCAGCACAGACATCGGTGGGCAGCAGTGGGTCAATTGATGTGGTGGGCACATACCCATCTGCAGCACAACCAGCACCAGCAGAGGAGGACACAGCAGCAGCAGAGGAGGACACAGCACCAGCAGAGGAGGACACAGCACCAGCAGAGGAGGATACAGCAGCAGCAGAGGAGGATACAGCACCAGCAGAGGAGGATACAGCACCAGCAGAGGAAGACACAGCAGCAGCTGATTCACCAGGCACAAGCATCACCAGCAGTGAACGGCCCACGGGGATGGAAGCTGAGTGTATGGCTCTGCAAAGGAGACTACTCAGGTCAAGCCTCCGCACCAATGACAACATCACCAGGAGCCGTAGGGAATCCCGTATAAACACTAACAGGATAGAGGCAAGGATCCATGCCCTGGAGTCGGAGGTCATGAGGATCAACACTCAACTCCATCAGCTACACACGGGGGTGATGGACCTGCTTGCACAGCTACTGGTGGAGTTGAGAGAGCTGAACCGCAGGGAGGACTTACGTTTGGAGAGGGAAAACCTGCGCTCCACAGAGGGATCCACTGCCCCCACCACCCCCTCTAATGTGACCCCCGAAGCCACACCTAGGGGGCAAAGGGTGACCAGGAGATCATCCAGGTTATCCACTTCTGCCACACAGTCTAAGCCCCCCCCCCCCAAGAAAAAAAAATAAAATGCCCAACATGTTAAATTTCCCCTGAATAAAGGAACATTGTGCTTTTGAATCCTGTCTGATCTGCTTTGAATTTGGTCATAGATTTGGGTGGCAGAGTTGTCTCCAATGCATTGCCAAACAATTCAGTGAATACAACTCCTGCCTAGGTAAGATGTTTGTGGGATGTTACAACATGGGTTCACATACACATCGTTGTACAAAATCAACTGTAAAAACATCCCTGTTGCCATATTACACAACTGTGTTATATGGCAATGTTGTGTGTTGATTTTGCATAACAAAACATTCCCCTTAGCCCAACATTTGGTACAACATTGAACATTCATCTACATCATATGTAGTGTTTAACCCTTTGATATCCAGAGTGGTAGGCAACGCATTGCAAAGAAATGCGTTGGGTACCACTCTGGCACTCAGAGGGTTAAGGGGATAACCAAACAAACGGCTTAGCGGTGAGATAACAAGCAGGACAGATAAATGGGACATGTATCCATATTGTCTTGGATTCACACACTCATTGTGCAACAGACTGACTGGGGAAGCCAATGTTTTCAACCTAGGATTTCAATGTGTAGCACACACATTGATATCCTGGGGTGAGCATTGGGGCCTCCAGTAAGTTGACTTGTTGTTTTTTCTAAGGGTGTAACAGACTTCCCCAGTGAAAACACTTGTCCACTTGGTCATGTACTGTGATATGTCCCAGTGGAGCAATATCACTGAACATTGATTATACTAAGCAACACATTAACTGTGGACAGGAATTCACTGTGGAAGTATGTCCCCTTTATCACCTCTTTATCACTCCCACAACACATTAGTGTATCACTGCCACCATCTGTTAGCGTGAATACATCACTGAGTCCACTCACTTGCAAACAAGTGGTGGAGTCCTGTGATATGGGTGATGCCTTTCCATGTATGGGGATACTCTACCCTGGGTGTGGTAACGCATTGACAACTGTGTTCTCAAATATATCCTCCTACAGACACAGATAGAATGGTGATGGTTCATCTTTATTGTGTCTCAAAGTACATTAGGATGTACATGTGTTTTCTGTGTATTGCCTATATGCATTGAACACCTGTATGAGAACACTAAATGTACTTTGAAACAAAAAAATAGTACTTTAGTTACACTGCTGCCCAGCTCATGTGTTGTCCACAAGGTTTGACAACTCTGTAGCTGAGCATCCTAACTGTACAGGTTATAAAACTCAGGAATTAGTGTTTTCTGTGTCTATATGAAAATGATCCAGTAGAGGTTTGTGTGAACCTCAGGTCAAACTTTGCATCACCAACAACATCAACATAAACAGCAAGGGGTGATCTCCATGAAGGTGATGTCAAGACATCAATCCAGTCACATAGAAGAACTTCAGTTCAAGGATGGATCATGTTACGGATGCCTGTGGAAGAAGAGGACAGGATTTGGAGTAGTTGACTTGAACTGATCATCAAGCAACAACAATTTAGTCTTTTTGATCCCCTCAATTTTCACAGTTACAGGTGAGTACACAAACCATTGCTTGACAATGTGTTGTGTACTCATCTGTAACCAATTATGTGGAGAACTAAGGACATGTGCCCCAGCCCTATGGATATGTGCCCCTGACATGGATACACACATCAACAAGTGTTCTGAGAGCTCCATGGAAGTAATGAATTTGGGCTGCCACTGTTAATGTGACAGTGGCAGCCCAATGTCATTTGTTCCATGGAACTGTTAGGACACATTTGTTGATGTGTGTATTCATGTCGGGGGCACATATGTCTGCACACTCACAGGTCAGCATGGTGTCCCTGGTAATCTGATCTACGTCTCATGACCTCTACATTGTGTGCCCATACCACTGTACATCCACCCCTGTGCTGCTCTTCTCAGCTGTAGCACAGTACAGGTTCCATATTGAGTCCAATGGCCCTTTAACCCCTGATGTGACGGAGTATTATCTAATGCATAGCATTGGATAACACTCTTTCGCTACAAGACTAGCATGGTTGCTCTGGCTATGCTCATGGCAAATCAAGTTAGCTGCTGTCAATCAAGCCCTGTAAGGCGATGAACATGGGTTATGTGTTGTACCTTGTTTCTCCTGAGGGTGTGCGTGATATCCTTGGGGTCTGTATGTCAACGTGGAGAGTGGAATGGAGGATGGTTTTTGAGTCCACACACACAATTTGCCACGTCCGCTGCAAGTGCAGTGCTGTGTCACTGTTCCTGTGGGGTGAGACAGAACAAAATGTGCAGTGTGGTTAGTGTCACAGGACTGATGGGGGACTTGCATGGATTGTTTGCATGCCTGTGTTATACTCACATGTAAAGTGTTCCGTGATGAGCCTGTCTCTGATCTGTGTCCCTCTCAGGGTCTCCTCAACGTGTCCGATGTCCATGGGCACTTCCTGTATGGGGGGGGCCTGGATGTGCTCCAGCAGCCTGGTGTCCACTGCGATGTTGTGCAGTATTGCGCACGCCACAATGATGTCGCACACCTTTCCAGGTGCATACTGCAGTGCTCCCCCCGAGTGGTCCAGACATCGGAATCTTGACTTGAGGAGGCCAAAGGTCCGCTCAATGGCATTCCTCGTTCTGCCATGAGCCTGGTTGTAGCTTTCCTGGGCATGTGTTCGAGGATTGGCCAGTGGGGTCAGTAGCCAGGACTTGCATCCATAGCCAGCATCACCTGTGTAATGTGAGTGACATGGTGAGACAGGGAGCACATGTTGTGTGAATGATGTTTTGTGTGGTAGACGTAGTAGCTGTGGGTCAGGAGCATGCTAAGCAGCGTTGTGTGTACGCCTGTGTATGTGATGTGATTTTGTATTGTGAACTCACCCAAAAGCCATCCCCCTGTAAAAGTTCCATTCTCGAAATCTCTGTGGACTGAGGAGTTTTGGAGAATGTATGAATCATGTGAGCTGCCAGGATACTTTGCACAGACATTCATTATCCTCATATGGCTGTCACACACCATCTGCACGTTGATGGAGTGAAAGTTCTTCCTGTTGATGAATATCTGTGCGTCACGTGCTGGGGCCTTAATTCGGACATGGGTGCAATCTATAGCACCCATGACCCTGGGCATGCCTCCCCTGGCGTAAAAGGCCTGCTTGACTTGTATCCAGTCCATGTCGGTGGTGGGGAAATGTATATAGGTACTGGCCTTGCTTTTGAGGGCTGGCAGGACCTGGGCCAGCACCCTGGAGAATGTGGCCTGTGACATGCCAGATGCGTAACCCTCTGTGGACTGGAAGGCCCCGCTTGCCATGAAGTGCATGGCACAGAGTAGTTTCTGCAGGCCAGTTAGGGCATGGTTGTAGATGTAGATGGGATCCACCTGCTCCTTGATGACCTCATACAAGGCAATGATGCTGTCAGGCCTCAACCTGTAGCGATCAATTACCTCATCATCGGTCATTCCAAAGAGGGTGACCCTTGGGCGGTATACCCTGGGCCTTGGTGGTCGTCTATACATCCTGTGCCCTCCAGGTGGGGATGGGCTCCTGTGTGGCTGCTGAGCCAGAGCCTCCTCACTTGCAACAGGTGGTGGCTGTTGATCAGGCATTCTTGGAGGTTGCTGATGTTCCCTAGCTCTCTCCCTTGCACGCCTTCTCTTCAGTCTTCGCAACAATATGTAACCCAACATACTGTTTGCTCTATCTATCTGTCTCTATCTATCTGTCTCTCTCTCTCTCTCTCTCTCTCTCTCTCTCTCTCTCTCCCTCCCAGAGTGGAAAACAAGCCACAAGTGAGTGTGTTGAGTTGTCCCTTTAAGTACTTGCTAGGGCGTTGTGTAGGTGTGGTGATGAGGTGAGTGCTGACCAATGGTGAGTTGTTTTTGTCCAGGTAAGTGTTTGCAGGTGTGTGTGTGTTATAAGATGTGGTGTGTTGTGCTTGTTCTGTGTGTGCCATTTGCGGACATGCAGTTGTGGGGTGCAGGTGGCGTGTTGATGTTGCCCAGGTGAGCTTGTATTTGCAGGTGTCCGCTTTGTGTGATGACCCCCATTGTTCCGTGCCATGTTGTGTTGTTGTTTTTTAGTGTGTCGTTGTCCCTGTGGTGTTGGTTGTTGTTGTGTGTATAGTGATTTGTGTTGTGTGTGCATGTTTTTGTGTTGTTTTGGCATTGCACGGGTTAATTTTCACATTTACATGGTTGTGCGGTAAGCCTTTTGTGTCTTTTCCTATGTAACGGGTGTTTTGTTTTGGCCGTTAAGTGTCTAACGGCTAAAAAAAGTGGGTCTTAACTTTTAGCCGTTAGGTGTGTCTTTTTTTCAGCCGTTATCAGTACCGCAAGCCTTTGAATAGCTCTGGGGTATGTTTTTCCATGCGTCTGAATGCACGTAAGTGTATCGGCCGTAAGGATTGTACAACTGCCGTTAGCTGGTCTTTAGACGGATCTTTGAATTGCAACATGTCACTTAACGCACCCGTTAGTGATTTTTTTTGTTAACGGCTGCCTTTAAATCTACCCCAAAATGTCTACAAGGGTGCAAGATATTTGTGGATGCAGCACTGAATAGGGTTTAGAGTAGTGAGCCTAGGTGTTGCTATGCAGTGTCTGAAAGGGCAAAAGCCCCAGGTCTCATGATTAAAGCCTGAGGTCATATTGCTAAATTGGGGCAGGTTATGGTGCTAACCTGCTTAACCCTTTGAGTTCCAGAGTACTACACAATGCATTGCTTTGGAATGCATTGCTTATACCTCTGGCATTGAAAGGGTTAATAGTATTGGTACAATTGGGCTGCATAGCGCAATGGATTATGTTGGTCCGAGCCCTGGGTCTATTGGAAAATGATCAACTTTCCTGGTATGTAGCATGATGATATGCATGAAACAGGATAGAGCATGATGGCTGAAGGGGTACAAGGATCTATTCAGAAAGGCAGTTACAGTATCCAGCCCATTTACAGATAACACAGCATCTTCCCTTCTAACACCAGTGGCTGCTTTTAAGGGTATGCACTAGAGTGCAAGAGTGCTGTAGTTCATACTGTTGAACACACTCCATCATAGGACTAATGCCAAAAAAAGACTCGTATGCCTGCCCCCTAACATGAGCAAGGAAATTCAGAAGGTTGGTAATAATGCTGTCTATGGTATAATAGTACATAGCATGGAAGTCAGAGCTGAATAAAGGAACTCCTTGAAACACCCACAGCTTGTCCCATTGCCCTTGCCTTGTCATAAGCAGAGTTCAGGAGAGATTGTTTCGTATACCTACCTCAGTAAATTGGCATTAGGCAGGTGTAAGCAGTAAACTTTGATTCTAGCTCCTAATTTAATGAGGAATCGGCATTGTACATCCAGTATATTTCAGTTTGGACTCTACTAAGCAGGCCCATTCATTTATAACTTTGCTAACTATGTCCAGAGATATTTAATTATAATACTTTTATCGAATTATGATGGTCTTTTGTCCAATGGTTAAATCTTAATGCCAACACAGTAATAAAGGGTGCTTTACAGTATAAACGCTGCAAGGTCTCCAAACATCAGGAAAGTATTGATGACAGCCTGCTCCTTCTTTTCCCTAGACAGTGTTACTTAATTTTTCATGGAAGGGGTGAACTCAGGCTTCCACCCCTGATGAGAGCTTCATAGGGGTGGGCAATACCTTCTGACACTGCACATTTTTTTACACATTATCTCCTATCCTTGTAAAGCTTCATCTTCTCTGAGCAATCTCTCAGATTATACTGATGCAGAAATATATAATTATGGTAAAAAAAAAAATTAAATGTAGGTGCTCTATTTATTATAAAGTAAATATTGCACAGTGATCTCAAATTAGATAACACGTTTCCTGTGCCCTATTAAAACAGAGTGGTAACAGCAGCCAATAAAAAAATAAAACATATAACATATATATATATATATATATATATATATATATATATATATATATATACACACACACTACCACATGATGATGATAGAGGAACACAAAACATATCCCTTGACAGGCAATTCATGCAAAACCAGAGGAGACTTCTGAGGGACACACAAAAGTTCCATTGAGCATGGCTGTGAACCATGGAAGGGTCTGCTGACACCTTTATTAACACTGCAAAATAACACATACATATAAATATGAAGTTCCAACAAATTGGTACTGCAAAGTGGAAATTAGAGGAACAAATGCTTGAGGGAGCATAATAGATAGCAGAGTCTCTTGTAGAGGACGGAATGCGACACTGACAGATAAGCAACACCCTCCTCTGCCACAGTCACCCAATCACAAACACTTCGACAAAGAGGGGTAACCAGACATTTACATTGCATAGCAACATCTGTCACCCTAGAAAAAAATCAACATCACCCATCAACTGAGTTGCAATCCTGCCAATGTGTTCAGGTCTTAGCTGCATTTGTGACATGCTTGGGATTTAAGCCTTAAATTTCCTTGTCAGCCATGTGTGGATTGTAGGGGTCACAGGGCAGTCACTTGGTGTGGGTTTGGATGGATGTAAGGAGGAGATATGACATCAGCTAAAACTGAAATACTTCATTTTCGAACAATGCTAGTGTAGAAAGATGTTGTCATTCCATCTCCTTCTTCACATTCTATTCACATAGCTAGATTGGGTAGTCCCCTTAGAGAAGGGTTGACTGCAATCCCTGATCATGTAGAGATCACTTTGGAGGGCATGCCACAACCAGCTGCATAGTTGTGGTCTCACTTCTCACTTCTAACTTCAACAACAGGTGATAACTGTGGATTTCAAATTAGGAAATCATGTGATATTGTTAATGCTTCCTCAAAAGTGTCAGTGATGAAGGATTACAATGCTTAGGCTACATATCACAGTGCCTGTTATCCTCCTGTCACTCTCGTTTGTGGTACACTCTGATTCGCTAAGTTGGTTTGGCCCGCCCCTGGTGACCTTTTTATGCCTGACCATGACACCTGTCAGATGCCCTTTCGTGGTGTTTCTGAGCCAGTATTGCTGTTGCTGTGTTCCGGATTCCTGTGTACCGATTTGGCCTGTCCTGACTATGCTCCAGTGTTGCTGATCGTGATTGACCCGGCTTGTCTGAGAACCACCTCCGTTTCCTGATCCGGCTCGGCTGACGTTCCTGCTCGTGTTTGACCCGGTGTCACGGTTTTTGAAGACTCTCAGACTTAAGGTTTGGTAAAATAACGTTATTAAAAGTTAAAGGCAGTCCCCGTAGGGTAAACATACATAACAATACAACAGTAAAAGAACATACAATAGGTTCTACCGGCCTTGCCAATACCGGGCAAGGCAACCCAATGGAATGCTGAATGTAGGCTCTACCGGCCCTGCCAATACTGGGTAAGGCAACCTAAAAGATGGCGAATTACAAGGTTCTACCGGCCTTACCAATACTGGGCAGGGCAGCCCAAAGGAGTACTGTAGTAGGCTCTACCGGCCCTGCCAATACCGGGTGAGGCAACCTACAGGATTTTATCGTCAAGGTTCTACCGGCCTCACCAATACCGGGCAGGGCAGCCTGATCAAGTAGACCAGCTGTCAGGTGACTAAGACAGCAGAGAGCATAAGTATAGAGGTCTAAATCAGCAGAAGTCTATTGCCAGGGATAATCAGACGACTGCAAGGAAGTGGACAGCGACTGACCACAGTACTGGATGTACAGGAGCAAACCAACGTCCGCACGTTGGGACTAATGGTAAATAGCGCCGCCAGGTTAAATGGAGCAAACCAGCGACCGTACGCTGGGACCAACAATGTATATCGCAACCAGGTTTAGTGGAGCAAACCAGCGTCCGCACGCTGGAGCCAACAAAGTATCTCGCAACCAGTCTAGTGGAGTAAACCAGCGTCTGCACGCTGGGACCAACAATGTATATCCCAACCGGGTTTAATGGAGCTAACCAGCGTCCACACGCTGGAGCCAAGAAAGTATCTCGCAACCAGTTAGTGGAGTAAACCAGCGTCCGCATGCTGGGACCAACAATGTATATCGCAACCAGGTTTAGTGGAGTAAACCAGCGTCCGCACGCTGGAACCAACAATGTATATTGCAACCAGGTTTAGTGGAGTAAACCAGCGTCCGCACGCCGGACCCTACAATGTATATTGCAACCAGGTTTAGTGGAGTAAACCAGCGTCCGCACTCTGGAACCAAAAATGTGTATGCAATAGCGAGGAGAACAATGTCGCCGAAGCGATAGCTGGAGCTCGAGACTCAGGAACTCGTACAAGTTAACCCGCACGGTGCTGGAGCACAGGAACCCCGGAATACAGGCACACAGGAACACTGAAACGATGGAGCACCGGAACATTAACGTACTGGAACACCGGAACGTTAACATACTGGAACACCGGAACGTAGCATACAGGAACAGTGGAAACAGGCCCAGAGATCTGACAAGCAGGTCAGGCAGAGTGGAGTCAGAAACACCACGAAAGGGCAACCTGGAAGTGCTCAACCTGGGTTTAAAAAAGCTGTGTGAGGAGGGCTAATGACAGACAGCCAATCAAGAATACTCAGCAAGTGACAGACAAAGAGCAGCACGAATCACGGGCACCGTGATAGTACCCCCTTTTCAAAGACCCCCTCTCCTAGAGTAGGGTCCAGGCTTCTCGCAGTAACTTGGGTGCATGAAGGTCCTTACTGTCTACCCAGGAACGATCCTCAGGACCATAACCTTTCCAATGCACCAGATACTGTACCCCTCCTCTACGTCTGCGGGAATCAATAATGTTTTGTACTTCATACTCCTCCTGCCCCTCGACTTAAACAGGACCTGGCATCACAGGTGTGGTAGTATAACGGTTACAAACCAGAGGTTTAAGGAGAGACACATGGAATACATTATGAATGCGCATAGAAGCAGGCAATTCCAAGGCATAAGAAACAGGGTTAATTTTGCGAATGATCTTGTACGGACCAATGAACCGAGGTGCCAGCTTATTAGATGGGACCTTGAGCTTTAGATTCTTGGAGGACAGCCATACTCTATCCCTGACTTGGAAGGAAACCGCTGGAAGCCTTCTGCGATTGGCATGACGCTGATGTCGCTGGAAAGACTGGCCCAATGCCCTCTGAACTTGTGCCCATGTGGAACGGATTTGCTCTGTATGCTCATCCAGAGCTGGAATCTGCTGTGATTGAAAGGAATCCGGGAGCAGACAGGGTTGGAACCCATAACGGAGCGCTCCCGGAGGAAGAATTAACTGCGCAGTTCCTGGCAAACTCTGCCCAAGGCAACAAGTCGGCCCAATTATCATGATGGTCAGTCACAAAACATCTCAGAAACTGTTCCAATCCTTGATTGGCCCTCTCAGCGGCCCCGTTAGTCTGGGGATGATATGCCAAGGAAAATGATAGCTGTATGCCCATCTGTTCGCAAAATGCCCTCCAGAATCTGGACACAAACTGGCTCCCCCTGTCAGACACCAGCACCCTGGGTACTCCATGTAACCGAAATACTTCTCGAGCGAATACCATTGCCAGTTCTTTGGCCGAAGGAAGGCCACGGAGAGGTACGAAGTGTGCCATTTTAGAGAACCTGTCTACCACCATCAATATGAAGGAGTACCCTCTAGACCTGGGCAATTCTCACATAAAATAGTGACGTGAGACCAAGGGCGTTCACCGTTAGGCACCGGCTGAAGCAAGCCCGCAGGGAGATGTCTAGGGGTTTTGGCACGGGCACAGGTGGCACAGGCATTCATAAAATTGGCACAATCTGCTCTCATAGAAGGCCACCAAAATAGCTGAGAGAGAGACCAGAACAATTGATCCCTACCAATATGTCCCGCAGCCTTAGAGGAGTGGTAGGTCTCAAGTAATCGAGTACGGAATGACTCAGCGACAAAACATTTGCCCACTGGAGTCTCATGAGGTGCAGAGGCTTGGGATGCCAAAATCTCCTCCCCTAGTGGTGAAGTAATACTAGTACGTATGGTAGCCAATATTCGATCAGGTTGAATGATAGGTGCTGGTACCTCCTCTCTGTCAACCTCTGCTTCAAATTGTCTAGACAGAGCATCAGCCCTAACATTCTTTGATCCCGGCAGGTATGATACAACGAAATTGAATCGGGATAGAAACAGTGCCCATCTGGCCTGGCGAGAAGACAGTCTCTTGGCCTCAGAAAGATACGTCAGATTCTTGTGATCAGTTAGAATCAAAACGGGGTTTTTTGTGCCTTCAAGTAAATGACACCATTCTTTGAGAGCGAGGATAATGGCCAGTAATTCTCGATCACCAATCTCGTAATGACTTTGAGCACTAGTCAATTTTTTTTAGAAGAATCCACAGGGTCTGAGTGTACCGCCTTTAACCTGTCGCTGAGAGAACACCGCCCCGACCCCAATATCTGAGGCATCAACTTCCAAAGTAAAAGGGAGTATGGGATTGAGTGACCAGATTAAAGATGAGATTGCAGCTAAAGATTTACCTACTGACCTAGATGTTTATATCAAATACGTGATTCTAATTGATTCCAGAATACATGAAAGATTAACCGCCAGAGAGCGACGAGTACGGTTAAAGAATAATGGGTCCAGTAGCATATTTTGCCCACCCAACCCTCCCTCCGCATCCAAACCTAGTGAACCTATTTCGGAACCAAGTGAACCTATGCAGGTGGGGTTCACTAGGTTAACTAAGGAGCAGAGAAGGTATCGCAGACACTAAGTGACGGTAACGCACAGAATATCCATTGGAGGATGGATATGCATGAGCAACGTTTGGATCAGCTAGCGGTTGCTATCCAAACTATTCTTGAACTAACGGTACTTGCGGATAAGTCCGGTGCTAACCTGGTGGTCCCCCCAATTCCGACACCGGAAAATGAGTCTAAGCCCTCAGGGGCCGCAGTCAAAGGGTTAACGGCTTCTGCACCCTTGCCGCTGAGATATGACGGTGACCCTCAATTATGCAGAGGGTTTATTAATCAACTTGAAATATTTATGGAATTGACGGCACACCAATATCCTAATGATTGCAGCAAGGTTGGGTTCATGATATCCCTGCTGACTGGCAGAGCATTGGCTTGGGCCAACCCACTTTGGGAAAACGCTAAACCTTGCACAAAGAATTTCTGTGATTTTGTGCAATCCTTTCGGAGAGTATTTGAGCCTCCTGGTAGAACTACCTCTGCTGCTAAACGTCTCATGGAGATACAACAGGGCAGGCGCACGGTTGGCGATTATGCCATTGAATTCCGCACCTTGGCAGCAGAGGTAAAATGGAATAACGAGGCCCTTTCATACTGTCACGGTTTTTGAAGACCCTCAGACTTAAGGTTTGGTAAAATAACTTAACTTTATTAAAAGTTAAAGGCAGTCCTCGTAGGGTAAACATACATAACAATACAACAGTAAAAGAACATACATTAGGTTCTACCGGCCTTGCCTAAATACCGGGCAAGGCAACCCAAGTGACAGTTTTAATGACAGGCTCTACCGGCCTTGCCTATACTGGGTAAGGCAACCGTGAGATGACGTATACCGGTTCTACCGGCCTTACCAATACCGGGCAAGGCAGCCCAATGGAATGCTGAATGTAGGCTCTACCGGCCCTGCCAATACCGGGTAAGGCAACCTAAAAGATGGTGAATTACAAGGTTCTACCGGCCTTACCAATACCGGGCAGGGCAGCCCAAAGGAGTACTGTAGTAGGCTCTACTGGCCCTGCCAATACCGGGTGAGGCAACCTACAGGATGGTATCGTCAAGGTTCTACCGGCCTCACCAATACAGGGCAGGGCAGCCTGATCAAGTAGACCAGCTGACAGGTGACTAAGACAGCAGAGAGCATAAGTATAGAGGTCTAAATCAGCAGAAGTCTATTGCCAGGGATAATCAGATGACTGCAAGGAAGTGGACAGCGACTGACCACAGTACTGGATGTACAGGAGCAAACCAACGTCCGCACGTTGGGACTAATGGTAAATAGCGCCGCCAGGTTAAATGGAGCAAACCAGCGACCGTACGCTGGGACCAACAATGTATATCGCAACTAGGTTTAGTGGAGCAAACCAGCGTCCACACGCTGGAGCCAACAAAGTATCTCGCAACCAGTCTAGTGGAGTAAACCAGCGTCCGCACGCTGGGACCAACAATGTATATCGCAACCGGGTTTAATGGAGCTAACCAGCATCCACACGCTGGAGCCAAGAAAGTATCTCGCAACCAGTTAGTGGAGTAAACCAGCGTCCGCACGCTGGGACCAACAATGTATATCGCAACCAGGTTTAGTGGAGTAAACCAGCGTCCGCACGCTGGAACCAACAATGTATACCGCAACCAGGTTTAGTGGAGTAAACCAGCATCCGCACGCTGGAACCATCAATGTGTATTGCAACCAGGTTTAGTGGACCAGACCAGCGTCCACACGCTGGAACCAACAATGTATCTTGCAACCAGTTAGTGAAGTAAACCAGCGTCCGCACGCCGGAACCTACAATGTGTATCGCAACCAGGTTTAGTGGAGTAAACCAGCGTCCGCACGCTGGAACCAACAATGTATATTGCAACCAGGTTTAGTGGAGTAAACCAGCGTTCGCACGCCGGAACCTACAATGTATATTGCAACCAGGTTTAGTGGAGTAAACCAGCGTCTACACTCTGGAACCAAAAATGTGTATGCAATAGCGAGGAGAACAATGTCGCCGAAGCGACAGCTGGAGCTCGAGACTCAGGAACTCGTACAGGTTAACCCGCATGGTGCTGGAGCACAGGAACCCCGGAATACAGGCACACAGGAACACTGGAACGCTGGAGCACCGGAACATTAACGTACAGGAACACTGGAACACCGGAACGTTAACATACAGGAACACTGGAACACCGGAACGTAGCATACAGGAACAGTGGAAACAGGCCCAGAGATCTGACAAGCAGGTCAGGCAGAGTGGAGTCAGAAACACCACGAAAGGGCAACCTGGAAGTGCTCAACCTGGGTTTAAAAAGGCTGTGTGAGGACGGCTAATGACAGACAGCCAATCATGAATACTCAGCAAGTGACAGACACAGAGCAGCACGAATCACGGGCACCATGATACCCGGCTTGTCTGAGGACCTCCTACGTGTTTCGACCCGGTCTGGCTGACTTCCTGCTCCATGATCGACTACCGGCCTGCTCCAGCGACCTGCTTGTTCCTGTTGTTGCCGCCGCGACATTCTTACTCCCGCTGCCGCTGACTGCCCAGCTGCAGAGTGACCAACTTGATCCTTGTTGTGCTTAAGTCCAATGCAGAGTTGCGTGCTGGTTTGCAGAGCTGTGCTTCCTTAACTGAGCCTCCGTACGCTTGCAGAGCTACTCCACTATACTGAGCCTTCTGTTGGTAAACGTGCATTTTAACCCTTGCAGTGCTGCCTCGCTATTGCAGAGCCTTCATTCCCCGGTATAGAGCCTTAACCCGTTGTACTGCGTCTGCTGAGTCGGCCGCTTGTGTGCACGGCGACTCATACGATACTACTGCAGAGTAGTCACGTTAAGTTGATCCGGTAGGGTGCCATTGGCTCTTGGTCTTACGTTGGTTTACCGGTGGACTACCGTTGTGGCTTTTGGCTCAGTTGTACAGCAAAGGGTAGGCTCAAAGCTCTGGCAGGTTCCCGTTGGTATACGCCCGTGGGGGCTATTGGCTAAACTACAGCTAATTGTTGGTCTCCGGTTATACGCCCGTGGGGGCTATTTGCCAGCTCTTGCATTTGAAGCTATATTGTGATTACGCCCGTGGAGGCTACCAACTCTCGCACTTGCAGACTCAGTTGTTTCATTGGTTACGCCCGCGGGGGCTATTTTGGGTCACTGTTCTGCTGATTCTACCACTGGTCACAGATTGCCTACAGCATTATTACCTTAAGAACTCTTGTTGTCTACATCTACACAGTACCTCCTATTACCACTTTGGGCGTGCCAAACCCCACAGCTGAGATGGACTGATTTATGCATTTAACCCATTTGTGTCTATATTGCCATTGCCTGTTCTGAGACAGTGTATGTTTACCCTGATTCTGTATATTGGGTGTGGTCATGCCCCATGGAGATTAACCGCTGTCATGTTCTTGAAGGTGTCAGAAACATTGTCACATGAAACAGGTTGTTATAGCTTACTTTGGTTTCAGTGTCATCTGCAGGCGCGATGCTTCAAGCATGCAGCAGGCCTCTGTTTTATGTGTTTGCTTCCTGTAGTCTCCTCCTACCTACTTCCTCCCTCTGAGCTGCTCGTCCTACCTACTTCCTGAGGAGGGGTTTCAAGGGCAGACTGAGTCCTGACTCAGTTGCCCTTGCATTATTGTACAATACAATTATGTTTCCCTTGGGCTCTGTGTATGACCTGGCTTGACTGACCATCCATTCTGGTGTTGACCTGTGGCTCTGTCTGACCATTCTCCTTGTGCGTTCCAATTTGGCTTAGACAAATAAAATTCTTGTGATCCTTAAGGATCAGGATCGGAGAAGTAGTACCTTCTAGGAGATGCCGTCACTCCTTCAGGGCCAAAATAATGGCCAACAATTCTCTGTCCCCGATTTGGTACACCATATCAGCTTTGGACAATTTTTTCGAGAAATAGCCACATGGGCGTAGGGCTTCACCAGGAGTGATGTCCATGCTCCTGTATTGGTACGCAGGTTTCATGCTTGATTCCCTGACAAACCTCGGCTGGGTCCGCGGAGGGGGGGCCTTTGAGGGGGGTACTGTTACAGCTTACCTTGGTTTCAGCGTCATCTGCAGGTGCGAGTCTTCAAGCATGCAGCAAGCCTCTGTTTTATGTGTTTGCTTCCTGTAGTCTCCTCCTACCTACCTCTTCCCTCTGAGTTGCTCCTCTTACCAACTTCCTGAGGAGGGGTTTAAAGGGCTAATTGAGTCCTGACTCAGTTGCCCTTGCATTGTTGTACAATACAGTTCTGTTTCCCTTGGGCTCTGTGTATGACCTGGCTTGTCTGACCATCCATTCTGGTGCTGACCTGTGGCTCTGTCTGACTACCTGAACTGTGTATGATCCAGCCTGTCTGTCCATCCATTCTGATGTTGACCTGTGGCTCTGTTTGACCATTCTCCTTGTGTGTTCCGATTTGGCTTAGACATCCTTTCTGATGCAAAACTGTGGCTCTGACTGACTACCCGCTCTGTGCATGACCTGGCTTGTCTGACTACCCACTCTGGTGTTGACCTGGGGCTCTGTCCACTGCACTTCCAGCATACCAACGCTTCAGTGGATATCCTATCTGGTGCAAACCTGTGGCTCTGGCTGAACACCCACTCTGTGTATGACCCAGCTTGTCTAACTATCCTTTCTGGTGCTGACTAGGGGGCTCTGTCTGTTTCCTCCGTGTGTTGGTTCCTGCTCCACATACACCCATCCTAGTGTGGACCTGGGGCTCTATCAGACTCCTAGACTGACTGCAGGCTGAGTCAGTGCTAGTCCTTTGGGCGTTCCGAATTACCTCGAGGCTCCAGTGGGCTGAGGCCTAGTCTTGGACAGTGTGGTGGATCTATTGGCGGACTGCTATTTCTGATAAATTGCTTGACTCTTTGATCTCTCTCTGTGTCATCTGTTTACGTGCATTTCTGGTATTTTTCTAATAAAAGATTGTTTTACTTTACCATACTGACTCCTGGTTTATTCCTGGGAACAGTGACACAGGTGTTTTTTCATGTATGACGTAGGTCTGGTCTATCACTGGTCCCACAGTTGCGAGAATATGACAGGAGTTGTAGTTCCCAGCAGCTGTGTGGTCCACCATGGAGGAGCCCTGTTACGTCGTGGTATGTAACCACTGCCATTGTCAGTGGCATCTATATGCTTGGAATACAGTGTAACTTGTTTACAGACATGAGGGCCTTTGCTTTCACATCAAGTACATTGAATGGTGATGTTGGAGGCTATTCCCAATGTGCTCCAGGTGCTCTAATCCAAGAGTCAAGGCTGCATCCTGTGGGAATGTGTGTGGATTGTGTGTTGTTGTTTTGTAGTGCTATGAATTCCCTGAACACTCTGTCCTGTGTCTCAGCACCTCAATGGGTCTCCTCATTCAGTAACTGTGGCACAGGGACCTCCATGACAGGGTCCAATTCAATATACCCTGATAAATGTGTGCTCCAGGGCAATGTAATTTCTAATCTTCTTAAGTGAATTTAAAGAAAAGGGTAGATTGTAATTGGACTGCTAATAAACTTTGAGTAAAGTTTACTCTTTGAGGAATCTGAGATTAGCAGTGGGCAGTGGAACCATGCTGCGGGATCAGACTGGATATGTGGGGATCTATGACAACCAAAAGGCAGTGGAACCAGGCTGGGGGGTCAGGCAGTGTATGTTCATTTCTGTGATCACCAATGGGCAGTGGAACCAGGCTGGGGAGGTCAGTGTATGTGAAGATTTATAACTATTAGTAGAGAGGGGAACTAGGATGGGGAAGTCAGTCTATGTGGGAATCTTTGACTACTGGTGGGGAGTGGAACCAGGTTGGGATAGGGGGGTCACACAATGTATGTGGGTATTTGTGACTACCAGTGAGCAGTAGAACCAGGCAAAAGGTTCAGACAGTGTATGTGGGGATCTGTGGCTACTAGTGGCCAGTAGAACCCAGCTGGGGGTTTGACAGTGTAAGGGGGGATCTGTGACTAGCAGCTGGCAATGGAACCAGGTTGGGGGGGTCAAATAGTGTATGTTGGGTTCTGTGACTATAAATGGTCAGTGGAACAGGCTATGGGAGGTCAGACAGTGTATGTGGGGATGTGTGACAGTTTACCTTGAAAATGTCCACTTGGACTGGTGGAGTGTTCTTCTGAATGGCCCACAATGGACAGATTAAGCCTGACTGGGGAACTCTATGGACGGTAATGTTGAGTCATGCAATGTAGCAAACTATACTGTTTGTATTGTTGTTTGTGAGTAGAACCAAGTCTCTATTTTATATGGATGGAATTTTAAGATGTACATCACAATTTTTCTTCTCTTTCCTCTCCTTTTTTAACCCCATAGCAACAAATGGCTTACCAGGTACGTCCAGCAAAAACTGTCACTTAGTGACAAAGGACGTACCTGGTAAGTCATGGAAGTCCGGGTCTCCGTGCGGCTGCACGCCGTTTGGAGACTCCAGATTAAAAAAAAAAATGTTCCGCGGGCGTTAAGGTGACAGCCACGTACGAACGCGGCTGTCACGCTATAGTGCTAAACAAAGGTATGCAAAGAGGACCAAGTCGCTGCCTTGAACAACTGCTCAGCCGAGGTCTGATTCTTGTAGGTCCAGGAGGGCCCCACAGATCTAGTGGAATGTGCTGTGACTTTGAAGGTAACAGGTTTCTTTCTGAGCTCATACTCCTGATGCATAGTAGACATTATCCAAGAGGCCACAGTGACCTTGGAAGCAGACTGAGCTGCCTTGGGACCCTCAGGAATTACAAGCAGGGAATCCGTCTTACAGGACTCCATGCCGTGCACATAAAACTTTCAGTATTCTCCTGATTGGTGTGGAACTCAGAGACCACCTTAGGAAGAAATTCCTGAGAGGCGTGAATAATAGTCTTGTTCATGTGAAACACCAGGAATGGCAGCTTGCAAGGCAAAGCCTGCAAATCAGCAACTCTGCGAACTGAGACAACTGCCAAAATAAAGGTAATCTTACTTGTCAGTTGACTCATATGAATGGTAACAAAGGGAGCCCATGGATGAGTCGGAGCCTTGTAGGCAGGGAAAGGATGAGCGACCCACTGAAGGAACACACCTTGACATCTGGAATATTGGCAATACGTCTCTGAAAAAATACAGAGGGAGCCAAGAGTCCTTTGTTCACACCATCCTGGAGAAAAGAGAGCAGCACTGGAAGATTAAAATCCTGTGAGGAGAGAGACCTGTCTACACACCAGGAATGAAAGGTAGACCATACATTGTGGTAGGCGTTAGAAGGGACTGGCTTCTAAGCCTGAATCATAGTGGAAATTACCTCAGAAGAGAAACACTTTTCCACATCCTCTTTCCAAAGGTAGCGCCGAAGCAGGAGGTCCAACCTGGGAGGAAGTGGAAGTGGGTCCTGAATGGATCCATCCTAATCTTTCTGAGCATCCTGGGAATTAAAGGAATTGGGGGAAATACATAAACAAGGTGGAAGCTCCAGGGAATCACATCACGTCCATGGTGAAAGCCAGAGGATCCGTTTTTCAGGAGCAGAAGGCCGGAAACTTCCTGTTTTGGGCACATTGCCGCAATGACAGAATGCAAGGATTCCATCTTGAAACGTGCAGTCTTCATATACTTGTTGAGACATGTGAGGTCCAAAATAGGACAACATTCGCCAAAAAGGTTGGAATATAAACCACAACCTTTCTCCTGGGGAAGTACTGGAATCAGAACCCTATTTTACAGCAGTGAGTTCACTGCCTCCTGAAATAGCTGTGCCTTGGCTGGCTCTTTTGGCACTCTGTACAATAAGAAACGAAAGGGAGGAAGGGATTACCCACTGGTCCACAACTGAGTATTCCTAGGAGTCCTACGGGGACCGGCGGACCAGGATTCCACCAGTCATTGCGAAGCTGGCTTGACATACTTAGGCCTGGAAGTTGTTCTCTTGGGTTGCCACTGCTGTCTGGGGTTGGTGGAGAGTCAGAAGTTTGCAGCCTTTCACCTCCGTTTGGCTGGGGAATGAAAAAGACAGTTTCCTCA
This sequence comes from Rhinophrynus dorsalis, assembly GCA_037306005.1. NCBI lineage: Eukaryota > Metazoa > Chordata > Amphibia > Anura > Rhinophrynidae > Rhinophrynus > Rhinophrynus dorsalis. The sequence continues at coordinate 265,672,580 of CM074724.1, read as the reverse complement.
TAACCATAATAAGATGCTTGGTGGACATCTGAGGCAACAAGGTGCTCTTGCCCCCAGTAGCATCACTAATGATCTGCTTCAGTTTAGGTCTAAACAGGGACTTGCCCTGAAAGGGTATGGAAGCTAGTGCCTTCCTGGAGGATTGGTCCGCAGACCAACTCTTAAGGCACAAAGTGTATCGTGCAGTAACTGAGAAGGCTGAGGCTTTAGCAGACAGTCTGACTACCTCAAAAAGAGCCTCAGAAACATAAGTGTTGACATCCTTCATGTTGGCTAAAAAGTGCAACAGATACTCCTTGGAAGCATCTGCTCAGACAGCTTCCACCAGCTGTTCACCCCACACGGCAACAGCCCTGTTAACCCAGGAGGAGGCAAAAAATAGGCCTTAGCGCAGCCCCAGTGCCTGCAAAATTAGCCTTGAGGATAGACTCAAACTTCTTATCCACCATATCCTTCAGTCCAACTGCATCTGTCCAAGGCAGAGCAGTAGACTTGTATAGCCTGGAAACTGGAGGATCCACAATAGGAGGAGAGACCCACTGCTCCAAAGCTGTCTCTGAAAAAGGGTACTGTGCAGAAAACCTATTGGTGATGGACAACTTCTTATTAGGGGTCTTCCACTCATTCAGAAGTATCTGATCAAGAGTGGGATTGGGGGGAAATACAGGAAAAGATTTCTTACGCTTCTGGAAGACATCCATAGAGGAAGGATCCTCACTCATCAGGGGTGTCAGGGACCTGAAGTGTCTCCAGGACAGCCGTAATGAGTTCCTCAGCCAAGGTAAGGGGGTCTGCCTCATAAGAATCTCAATAGTATCCTCATATTTCTCTTCCTCATCCTCCCCTCTCGAAATGTCCTCCTCAGAGGAGACCCCAAAAAGCGCAGGAACACTCTGAGATCTGGGGGCCACATATTTAAAAGTAGTGTGGGGCTTCCAGGACTGAAGAACCCTCTGGAGGGAAAGAAAGGATGTTGGGTCACTGTGGACAACAGTGATTTCACCCAAGCTGGCTCTTTGTCAGCGCTGGAGGGGCCCGGTGGAGTAGTGAGGGCCACATCACAGGAGAGACAGAGAGATCCATAATACTTTCTAGGGAGCCCCTTTTGATATGAGGAACTGTAAGCAATGGGGCTAAGTGACGCCTCTGAGTCCTTAGTCTTAGGTCTAGCCCAGTGCCCCTTAGAATTTGACATCCTTACGGGAGAAGTATCTAAAACTAGTATAACCAACTAGTAAAAGTGCCCCAGACTAATAATTCACCCTAGAAATCCCAGAAAGTATTTATCTGGCAGGTGAAGGGTTAATCTGGAGAAGGAGAGCAAGGAGAGTCTGCCTCTGCATAGGATAAACAAGAGAGAAGTAAAATGGTGACTGCAAAACTGGCAGGCAATCGGAAGAAGACCCAAGAAATGGGGATTCTGATAAACGTAGTCTCCTCTGTTGCTGTTGCCTAGCAATGACTACATCTCCCACTGTGGAATTGCCACAGACTCTCCAGACACTCAGGACATGAACCAGATGAAAGGGCATGATGAGACAAGAAGAAAGAGCACACTCTGACTTCTTTATGTCAAACAGTTGCAGAGATATGTCCCAAAGAATTTTACCCATAGAAATCAATGGAGCAAAGATGGCGGCGGTACGGGAACAGTACTTAAAGGAGCCATGTACCCAAAAAGGACAATTTACAAAGGTAACCCAAGGACCCCAGTGAACATGTGGGGGGCACCCAAGAGACAGGACCCTAAAGGGAAAAGCCCAAGAAAGATCCTTAACCAGGATAACAGCAGGGAAGGGCTTATATATCCCAAATACAACCATCCTTGCACCATAACCTAGGGAAATAACAGTAACATGTAATATAATACCCAACATGACTGCAAGAGCCCAACAGCTCTGTATGGAGAAGCACAAGGTAGCGACCAAGACACTCAAAGGGTTACTCAGCAATCTTCATTTTCTTCAGGTTACAATTGTGAAGGAAGCAGAGGCCCATGCGACTGTGCTGGGAGGGAAAACTTGGGTTTCTCTCCACAGGGCAGCAAAGGCCCACACAGCACCTGCACACTGGTCAGTCCAATCCAGGGGAAGCCCAGTAATGGTAAACTGCCAAATGGGGAGATTTTGACAGCCCCATATCTATCAGAAAAAAAAATCTTAAAAATAAGAAGTGTCCTGGCCAAATTTTCACCTCAGAGAACACATAATAGAGATGCATGGGGGAAGGGTTGAGCTGGAGGAGTGCCACAAGAATCTGTTACTGAAAAAATTATTGGCATTGACAGCTTAAAACATTGGTGATAGGCAGGGGCAGCAAAAAGAAAAAAATGTTCCAGTTCCTGTTTCAGCACAGAATGGACATTTTATTTGTTCCTGTGGTGCAGTTGGTTTGCCCCAGAATTGTTTCAGTTCTTCTAAGTATATTAACCCTTTGAGTGCCAGACGGGTATGCAACACATTGCTTTGCAATGCGTTGCGTACCCCTCTGGCACTCAAAGGGTTAACCTCACTATAGCCCATATTTATAAATGCAAACTGAAGTAATCCAGCTGAACCATAGAGGACAAATAAAAATTCCTTAATTCCCATGCACTTTAGCGCTTTTTAACCCTGTGAATACTAGAGCGGTAAGGGGTTAAAAGCCCATTTTAATTTAACAGGAATTTTTATTTGTCCCCTATCGTGCAGATGGGTTACTAGAGAATAACTCTAGCTTGCTTCTATAAATATATGGCTATATTTTTTCTGCATCAAATGACAAAAGAAAATCTGAAACAGATTTTTAAGCAAAAACTAACTATACATGCATATTTCATAGTGCTATCACTGATATTTATAATAAGCCATAGTCCACAACATCTGTATCGAAGTATTGACTGCCCATGAATTACAGTTTCTAATTGTGATTGTCCTTTAAAAGTCAAATATATATTTACTGTGTCTGGAGGTAGGAGTAGCAATGAGGCTGTTATTCTGATGTGTTTATTTATTCTTTACAGACATACATTACATATAAAGACTTTCTAGTGGGACTTTCCAGATCTGAATGGGAATTTCTCCATTGTTTCTAACATCACTTACTTTTTCCCATTGCATCAGATATCACTCTGTTTTCCTATCAGCTCCGGTACTGTACAATTAATGCATTCCTTTGTCAAAGGCTGTGCTGGCAGGAATAGTGTATCCTTGTCTCCTCCCATATCTTGCTTTGATACTGTGCAAAGGACCATTTAAAGGGAAAGTAATACTTAATATGTAAAAAAACAATATATTGTAGTATTTATCCCTGGGTAAAACAAGGGTACTCCCATAGGATGGTATATATATATTGAAGTCGGCGCTGACTTGCGTACCTCTCCAAAAATGCCATGGATATATAGGTTTCCAAATGCACAATGTAACTCCCGGCCAGGAAAATACAAACACTGCAGCTGCAGTGTTTGTATTTTCCTGGCTGGGAGTTACATTGTGCATTTGGAAACCTATATATCCATGGCATTTTTGGAGAGGTACGCAAGTCAGCGCCAACTTCAATATATATATTCCTTCCGATAAGTGTTTGATTGACGAGGATTGTCGGACCCTTGTGGAAGTCAAGGCTGCAAGACTACTACCCTCTATTACCCTTTATTAAAGGGATAGTAATACTTCAGTATTACAAATCCCTATATTAAAGCCCTTGTAAAAAGAAATGTTTTGCCCCCAGTGTCATCTCTCAAACCTTTATGGTTTGAGAGATAATTGCTTCTAAAGTTGCCCTCTCCCTCCCCCTTCCCCATAGTCAGCATTTTAGCTGACTCAGGGAAATCCGGGCAGAGATCATCAGGCGGCTCTGCAGCACAGCTGCAATCTCGTTAACTAAAAAAAAAAACTTTCACTAAAACGGTCTTCTTCGTGTGCTTGCAAACCAAGCACACGTAGAAGACCATTTCAGTGAAAGTTTTTTTTTAGTTAACGCAATCAGGCTGTGCTGGAGAGCCACCTGAAAGTCGTACGACTCTCTTCCTTGCAGTCAGCTAAAATGCTGACTACGGGGAAGGGGGAGGGAGAGGGCAACTTTAGAAGCGATTATCTCTCAAACCATAAAGGTTTGAGAGATGACACTGGGGGCAAAACATTTCTTTTTACAAGGGCTTTAATATAGGGATTTGTAATACTGAAGTATTACTATCCCTTTAAGTATTTGCCTTTTGATCCATTCTGACAGCTGAAGCGCCTCCGCTAGTTTGATTCCCATAGGATGGTGTAGTAACAGCGCCACTGTACAATTTCAGCACACTGTGATATTGCAGCTAAAAAATCCAAGTTTGAGCTGTAAAAACTATTGAATAAAACACCTTTCAGCAGTGCTAGTACCCGTGTACTGAGTATTTGTAAAGATGAGAGGAGGGTGCACTGTTGCTATTCTCTGGCTGAAGGGGCAAAGGCCACATGTCTCATGCTTAAAGCCTGGCGTCATATTTCCAAATTCGGGCAGTCATTGGTGCTAATCTACTTACTATCAATGGTGCAATGGGGTTGCATGGTGTAATAGCAATTAATGACACTGGTCCAAGTCCTAGGTGTTTTGGAATATTATCAAATCCCCTGGTAGACAGCATAATTGTATGCAGAAATCAGAACAGAATTTGATGGCTGAAGATGTGCGAGAGTCTATTCAGAATGGTGTTTACCTTATATCAGCCCATTTAGAGATAATACATCATCATCACTTCCAGTCCAATACATCCTATAAGACTGTTATGGTAATTTGAATTAGAGGGTCCTGGAAATGTAGGAATGGCTGCCTCCAACAGAGGATATGTAAGACTAGATTTTAGGGCCCAGAAAACCAACAGAGAATTTTTATGTGTATGTATTTCCATACACTTTTTTGGCGTTAGTGTTCCATTAATGTTAAGGGTGGCAGAAGAAGAAAGAGGATGGACAGATGTGGGTCTGGGTTTTAAAATTTTAAGAAATACTTTTTGGTGAATGTACGAATATGCCAGTGCAGCAACATGACATTAGCCTCTAACTGTAATGCCAGTGTCTGAACCTACTGGCATGTACTATAGTGTATGCGTGTTTAGTTCATACTGGTGGACATACTCCTCCATCAATGCATTTTACTGACAGAAAGATCCATAAGTCTGCCCCAAAGCATGAGTAGGGAAAGTCAGAAGGTTGCTAGTAACATTATCTATGCTATGTGATTACATAGTGTAGAAGTCAGAGCTGAATAAATAAACTCCCCAAAAATACTCACAGTCTGCTCTATTGCCCTAGCAACATATACTTATGCTCCCTGTGATTGTTGCTAGGCTGCTTCCACTGTATACTTTCTAGAATGGTAGTTTTCAACCTTTGATATCAGGGCCAACTAACAGACCAGGATCTAAAGATGTCTCTGCTTGAGTACAGGAGAGTTAATCAAAGCTTCAGTTATTCTGATTCAATTCTCTGTGCAAACAGGGAAATCCTCTCATTCTAAGGGCACAGGTTGAGAGCCACTGTTCTCTCTCTCTCTCTCTCTCTCTCTCTCTCTCTCTCTCTCTATATATATATATATATATATGTACAGGGCTCAAAATTTCCACTCGCCACTAGCCAGTGGTGAGTGAAAATTCAGCCCTGGCGAGTAGAAATTCAGCCCTGATGGGTATGTTATGACTTGCAGTGGCGAGTAAATTTTCAGGTCTGGCTAGTAGCAAAGGACTTCAAATTATAAGCCCTGATATATATATAAAAGGCTGGTTTCTGGATCAGTGGCAGCCACACCCAGGGGCATGATATTTGTAACTGGTCACCCAATCCGATGTATGGTGGTGGATTTTATTGTATTCTTCCAGTGTGCTCTCAGGAAAAACACTGTTGACTTTCTCATAACCTCCTCTCCTCTCACTGAGTACCTTTTGATTCTCCTCACTGTATGCCTAACCGCACGCACACACTTTCAGTGTCACAGGCTTTTGCAAATTTGCCTGCCTCCTCAACCAAATACACAGTACGTGTTGGACCCTGCCTACTCAGCCAAGCCTATATACATCAAGTTCATCTCACCCTCCCTTTCATTCACCTCAGTCTCCCTTCAATTCATTGCTTCATCGCCCCCTTCTATTCCCCATTTTAACTCCATCTCTCCCTCCACGATAAGAAAAAAAACATCAGATTGCGTGGTGTGGTGTCAGGATCCCTCCTGATGCCCCACAGCTACTGATCACCCAACTGATTTGGCTAGGAGACCAATAGAGGTGATGCAGGGGGAACAATGGAGCTCCCCTGTTTTCATTCTACCCAGAGAACCCAGGTAGGAGTGGGCGAGATCAGCAAATCCTCTCACGTCTATGAAGGAAAGTCGCCCTCATTGACGTAGAAGGGTTTCCCGATCCCACCCGCTCCTACCTGGCTCTGTGTAGAATGGAAGCAGGGGAGCTCTCTTGCTCTCCTCCTTCACCTCTATTGATCCCCCAACTAAATCAGCTGTGATGGGTCCTGATGCCACAATACGATGACTGTTACACTATTTGAGTGCCACAGAGGAATCCAGTGCATTGCAACACAATAGCACTAAAGGAGTATAAAAAAACAAACAAGGTTCACTGCATGGATGAAGTCGTGCCACACTCCTGCTAGTTACTCCATAAAAATAGAGCAAGCTTGTAAATGAATAATATGAGGGCTTTCTAAGTTAGTTCTTGAGTATCACATTTCTGCTAAGGTTTATGATCTAGCTAAGATGCAATAAACTTTGTTGTACAATACAATATGGTTAGATATCTATGTTATCCAAAAAGCACTGCATAACTAGGTTCTTAATTAAGAAAGTTGCACAGTCATTCTGACCATAGTGGATTGTAATAAGTAGGGTGAATAGCAACGTTTGTTTTGGTGGATGATTGTTAGATGTCAATTTTGGATTTTTCTATACAGTGATGCTGATATATTATGCTCTTTAAAATGGGTACAGGAGGGCAATGGCATATCCCTGGAAAACTGTATTTTATATTTATGGAAAGGAGAGAAAAAAAAAAGACACGAGCACCCTATTGTAAACCGATTATTAACCCTTTGAGTGCCAGAGGGGGATGCAACACATTGCTCTGCAATGAATTGTGTACCCCTCTTGCACTCAAAGGTTTAATAAATTGGTATATATACGTAAAACAAAAGAGATTTTACTCACTAATAAAGTGGCATAGTAAGACAGAACAAATAGGGCCAGCCTCTTAACTGTATCTCAAATGATGCTGTGTTTCATACATGTGATTAGACACTGTGCAATTTTAAGCCACTGCTGGGCCTTTGGTAAAGTATAAATTAGAGTCTCCCCTCAGCCACCTGCTCTCTTCTCCTCCTGCAAGTGAGTCATCATGAGCAAGGTGGACACTTTCACATTTCCCTCTAACTGTAGCAAGCTAAAGGTAGACTATTTCAGCTCGTTTGGATGACCTTAGGGTTTATATCATACAATGGGCCTTGTGTATAAAGGCAACGTAGAAGTTTTCTGGGGCACTCCATCTGCATACTAGGGGAAAAAATAACAATTTCCTTTGATTTAAATGATGCTTTTAATTCACTGAATGCTTGTATTGAAGAGGTCAAATTAAATCTATTGGTAATTTTGTGAATATGTGGTGCATTTAGCACACTTGGTTTGCACCAGAATAGCTCCACATTGTCTTGATACGGAAAACTCAGTAACTCCATGGCAGACCTTGTTTGCTTTGTGGCTTGTGGGTGAAACTGATATTGTTTTATGTAATAGGAAACTCTAGTTCACTACTTTCCTTCTTTCTTTTCTACATTTGAAACTTGCTAGTCTTCAGGATAATGAGGTACACATTGACAAAGCAATGCGTTGCGATCCCCTCTTGGACTCAATGGGTTAAAATAGTAATGTTTCATAAAAACAGCAGATTCAATTAATCTTCATAGTATTTGTGCCATGGAGAATGTTATTTCAGTACTGTCAGAGTTGTAGTTCGAGTAATTGAATGATAAAGTATCCCCTTCCACCCCTTTTACCTAGTGTAATCCACCGCCCTTCAGATGTGGAATCTGGTCCTGGGACCAGACAGCTCACAGCAAGGGACAATCTTCTTACTGTGAGCATAAGGAAAAACCTGCCCCCCTTGACAGGGTTTCCCTAATGCACACTGAAGATTGTCCCTCTCTGCGATCCATCCAGACAGTCTTGCTGCTCTGAGGTGAGCAGTGTTACATCAGTAAAATGGGAGGGAGGGGGATATTTTATCATTCAGTTACTCTTGAAGTAAAAGGGGAGGGAGGGGGATACTTTATCATTCATTTTATCATTCAGTTACTCTTGAACTACAACACTGACAATAGATGATAGACTTAACAGCAGTGTGCAGAGTCACTCAGCTGCTGCAAGAGCAAATAGGCATACCTGGGAACTCTCCGGTTTATAGGGTACTATCCTGCATAAAAAGAGGTGTAGATGCAAAGAATGCTAATATCCTACTGCTATATAAATCCTTGGTTAGGCCTCATCTAGAATTTGGAGTACAATTTTTGGTGCCAGTTCTTAAAAAAAAACATTGTTGAACTGGAAAGGGTGCAGAGACGTGCAACAAAACTGATAAGGGATTGAAGGATCTGCGTTATAAAGAGAGACTAGCAAAACTGGGATTGTTTACAATAGAAAAGAGACATCTAAGGGGTGATATGATTACCATTTACAAATACATTCAAGGTCAATACAAAGAACTATCCAATTAATTTTTCACGCAAAGAGCTGAGCTAAGAACAAGGGGTCATCCATTAAGACTAGAAGAAAGGAGCTTTCGACTAAACCAAAGGCAGGGATTCCTTACAGTAAGGGCATAATGCAACTGCTTTCAAAATAGCAATGGATGCCTATCTAGCAAAGGACAATATTGAAAATTATGACATATGGCTTCAGTGCAGATAGGTTGTTGATCCAGGGAAATATCTGACTGCCATTTGTCAGGAAGAAATTTTTTTACCCACTCGGGGCTAAACTGGAAATGGCTTCAGAGGGGTTTTTTTTTCCTTCCTCTGGATCCACAGGAGTGTTTTTGGCATGGGCTGGACTTGATGGACACGTCTTTTTTCAGCCTTAAAACCTATGTTACTATATTACTATGAAACAACACTCCCAGTGGCCCTAATACTATGAAGATTAATCATAGCTGTTTTTATTGTGAAACATTATTATCCCTTTAAAGCATTGCATATCCCATTTATGTGACATTTACCATTTATTACTTTTTGTATTTGATGTGTGCTTCAGAGATTGATTTAGCCATGTGTGTGACAGAAGGTACTCAGTGGGTTAAGTATTTATTTGTTCATTACAACCATTGCTTTTAATTTTCACATTGCATTTTTTTTAAATCTAGAAGTAATTATTTAAAACATTATCTGGTTTGCCTCATTGCAAATGTTTTGGAGACCTTAATAGCATACGATGAGTTAAAAGGGGTATTTACATCAATGGACATTTGAAGAAATATGATTTGTTCCCTAAGGTGTCGTTAGTCTACTTCAGAATTGGTTAAATACTTCTTAGCATATAAGCCTCACTGCTTGCTTAAAGGGATAGTAATACATAAAATGTAAAAAAACTATTTGTAGGATTGTATCCTCCTGAGGAGAACAAGGATAATCCCACTGTTGAAAGATGTTTTATTCAAAAGTTATTAGAGCTCAAACTTGAATTTTCACAGTGGCCTGAAGTTGTACAGTGGTGCTGTTGCTACACCATCCTATGGATAAACATTACAACATATTTTGTTTTACATTACTACTATTACTATCCCATTAACCACATAGTACAAATTAGCTAACAGAATCACTAAACTTAATCTGTTTAATAAATAACAGAAATCAGATGACCATGGTGATTGTGCTTTCATTACATATGGAAAACAGTATTGCTATGCCATCATAAAAGTCCACTTTGCTTTTTTTGTAAATACAGCTGAACTTCCTGTTTCATTTTGCCAATAAAACCTCAGACACAGCAAAATTTAATCCAATAGTATGCAATACAAAGGGAACATGTCTCCTCTATGTCCATAGATGCTTCTGTTTGATACATAACAGCTTTTCACATCTTATTTCATCAAACAAAAATTCACATAGCCTGTAGAAATGATAGTGCATCACCCTTTGAGTGTCATAGGAGAGGGCACCATATGGAACTTAAATACATTGCTAGTTGTTTTGGTTGGCAAATGTTAGACATCCCCATAACAAAAGTCACAAAAGTATAAAATCAGTGCAAGATTAACACAATAAACAGGTTTCTAGAAAAGTTGGGGACACTCAATGAGGGGCATGTATGTATAGATGATTGAGCTAAAATAAGAAAGAAGGGACTGGTTTTGTGCAGTGTTTCTTACCTAACTCTGACATTTTTATTTTTAAAATTCCAGCTTTTCATTGCTTGCACCAAGGGGTGGGCATTGTGGGCATCTAAAGGGGTGGCCTCATCTCCTCGTTTTACTTAATGTACTAACAAGGCACAAAGGAAATCATGACAAAAGTATTTTTCCTGCTGTAGGGGAGGTGTTAGGGCTTCTTAACATTAAAGATGTTCACTTCCAAAGTGGAATGGACTGATGTGTACTGAAGGTGTCTGTACATAAGCATAGGCACACACTCTGGGTATCTGAACATTTGTAAGCAACAAAGAATGTGCTGGGGTTTTGTAACTTTCCCTGAATGCTTATCAAAAGTCTGGATGACCATATAGTGATTTTATGAGGAGAGTATGCTCACAGTCCTAATGAGCATTTTCAGTCATTAGCTCCACTTGACCTTTCAACTGCTCTTCAATTTACCCAGTAATGTCTATGGGATACTTCTGAAGCCAAACATTTTGCAATTCTGGAGAAAAACTAATGTAGCCCTAAAACAAGCTAAGTTGATATTAATAGACTTTTTATGTATACAGTTTATATTTTTTGTTCCATTTGTCTAATGTGAGCTCTGACATCACAACATTCTAATATAGAATACCGGTCGCAGTTTCTCTTCAGCTACTCATAGAAAATGGTGATGTGCTAATACAAATCTGAGCTAAAATAGATGCTAGTAATTGCTTTTTTAGCTATTGTTGCCTAATGCATATGACAAAGCTATGTACTCCAAAATAGTCATCTGTATACTGCTTGCATTAAAGAGAGTGGCAGCTGAGAAATGTATGGTAATTTTGGGGCACTCCTTTGAGCTGTGCCTTGTTTAGTGCTATGTACTAACAAGACACAAAATAAACTTGTGTATAAACAAGTGTAGTGTTAGAAAAAATTACAAGAAAGTCACATGATATGAGACATATGGAATCTAGTCAAGTGTATTGACTGGAAACAAGGAAGAAAGAACAGAAAGAAAAAAGGGGTGGTAAAGGGATAAGAAATTGGGGAACTTAGGGGGGACTGTATCTAGGATCAAGGGGCTGCATGGGGCTCCTCTCTGGGGCCCAAAGGGTTAAAGTATGTAGTAGTGTGCCACTTCTTAAACTAGAAATGCCCCATAATAAAAATAATGATAAATGTTGTAAATATATTAAAGGATAATGGTATTTCCGTAAGTATAATAAAAGAATACTTATCATATATGTCGCTGTCTCCACCACTGTGTGAGGCCACTGAGGGGGCGGCGGAGACAGAATACCGCGCACGGGTTGATGCCCGATCCGGTCTGAGGGAATTAGAATTGAGGCAGCCCTTATATATGGGCAGCCTTCATTCTAATTCTCTCACAGCCATTGGCTGGGATATGCTTATGCATCTCCCAGCCAATCAGTTCAAAGCACAGCCACTCAAAGCTGATTGGCTGGGAAGTGCATAAGCATATCCCAGCCAATGGCTGTGAGAGAATTAGAAGTAAGGCTGCCCATATATAACCCTTTGAGTGCCAGAGTGGTACGGAATGCATTGCTTTGCAATGTATTCCGTACCACTCTGGCATTCAAAGTGTTAAGGGCAGACTCAATTCTAATTCCCTCAGACCAGAGCGGGCATTGGCCCGTGGAGAAGAAGGGGGGGTTGCGCGGTATTCTGTCTCCGCCACCGCCTCAGCAGCCTCACACAGCGGTGGAGACAGCGACATATATGATAAGTATCCTTTTATTATACTTATGGAAATACCATTATTTTTTATTATATTTACAACATTTATTATTATTTTTATTATGGGGGCATTTGTATTTTAAGAAGTGGCATATTACTACATACTTTAACCCTTTGGGCCCCATAGAGGTACGCAATGCATTGCTTTGCAATGCATTGCAAACCCCTCTCACACCTAAGGGGTTAAAGTATGTATGCTTTTAACTTACAGCAGGAAGAAAGAAGACGGAAGATACAAGTGAAGAAAGAAGGACAGAAGATAGGATAGAAGATGACCAGGAAGCTGAGGACTCTGCTGGACATCAGGATTAATGGTAAGTGTTACTTGTAATGTGATGTTTTTTAACTTAGTCGGGTTAACCCTATGAATGCCGGCAGGGTAATTATCCCCACTGGCACTCATAGGGTTAATTCTGCTAACGCCTGGCACATTTCTTATACTTTTGATGTATTGATATGGGGCTCTGAACTTTCAGTCAGACCAAACCACGCTGTAACTACTGATGCTCAGACCATTAAACCCTCAAATCAATAAAAAAAAGCACACAATTTCTTGTTTAAAAAAAGAACAACTCTGTTGGACAAAGAATATCCCACTAATCAGAAACATGGGAAAAAACAACCATAGGCTGCATTCCCATATATCCGGTGTATAAAAGACGAAAAGTATTTTTGATCGATAACTAATGTCCAAATGGGAAGTATGATACCTACGGTCATTGGAATTCTATTTGTGTATAAACAGGCTTACATCATGATCTTTCAATCTTAAATCTTTCAATCTTAAATCTACTTATGAATATCAAGATAAGGATATTTCATTTTTGTATTTGAAATTTATGTTTAGTATTAATGGTATTGAATCAACTGTTTATAGAAAACCTTGTTCAGGGAATCCTCTGCTTCATGCCAGATCATGCCATTGTAGGCATACTGTCCGAGGAGCCCCCATTAATCAGTTTCTGAGGATACATAGAAATTGTTCTACAGAGTCTGAGTTTGAGCTACAATCTCGGGAGTTCAGAAATGTTTCCACATAGGGGTTGCTCAAAAGAGTTTATTGATTTTGCTTATCAAAAAGCAAGATCCACAGAAAGAGAGAAACTTATAGAACAACAGGCTGATAACATGAGTAGGGAGAAGGCGAAGAAAAAGAGAAAACATGAAAAAGATCAGATTCCTTTATTACAGAATATAGCCTAGAATTTAATCAGATTAAGAAAACTGTAACAAAGCATGTCCCTATCTTACGGAGTGACAGTCGTTTGTCAAGAAAATCACAGCAGGCTTGAAAGTTTGTTTCTAGAAAGGCACCGACATTAGGAAATTCTCTATCCCCGAGCCTGTTTAAAAGTAGTATACAGCCAGGTCCTACATGGCTGGATACAACAGGGATGTTTGCCTGTGGGGCTAGACGATGTCTGGCCTGTACATATGTAAAGATTGCTTCCAGAGCCTGTGTTGAGATCAGGTAACATGCCTTACTGGAGTGTACTGATGTGTGGTTGGGGAGAAAACACACTCTCACACACACTGTGGCTCAGATTTATGGGGGTATACAACATGAGATTAGTGTATATGACATTTCATGTGAACTGCCACTCCAAAGCTTTGGGGGGGGGGGGGTTTGACTAAGCTGTGATGAAGTGGTTATGAGGTGAAGATGACTTCTCCAGTTCATCACTTCTCCAATTGCTATGTTGTGCTATGGAGCCCAGGCAATAAGATTTCTTCAACTTTGGAGTCAGTGCATAGGCTCCAGGGAATAACATTGGAACTGGACAAGTGATATCACCTCTTCATGACGCCTTTATGAATCCGTCCCTGTATGGTGGATTGGTCTGTAACATGCTCTGTACCTTTGTGCTGCAGACATACCTACCATTGAACAGGTTGGGAGCAGAGTTCATAGGAATGTGGCACAGTGGATGTGTGTAAGTTCTCATATGTGATGACATTTCATTAACCCTCTGAATGCCAGAGGGGAAGCCATGTGTTGTAAAGCAATGCGTAGTGTTCCCCCTTGGTATTCATAGGGTTGAGCACAAGGCATAGACCTCTTAAGCATGACACAACATGACACGTTCATGAACACAGTGTAGGTTTTGTAGAATCATAAAAAAACACAAAACACAGAGAACTTCATTGTGTAAAACTGTAATATTCTCAATATATAATGTGATGAAATAGTACTCACAAATGAGTTGGTCAGATAAATCTGACTTTCAGGCTGATGGAGAGATTAATCTGTCTCCATTCAGGTATTTCCAGTGGAACAGGAATCCTCTGATCTCTCCAACCACAGGAACTGCATTATCCAGACTGGCAAAAAGATACTTACAATATAAGTTACAATATAAATGTATTTATTACAACATTTCCATGTCATGGTTTAATATATCAATTAAAAAGAAATGGTCTAATGTGTTTTGTGGTGATAGACTACTACTCAAAGCCAAAAAATCCCACAGTGTAGGTTTTAACCCTTTGAGTGCCAGAGGAGAGGGGTATGTAAGGCATTGCTTTGCAATGCATTGCATACCCCTCTGTCTCTCAAAGGTTCAATGGTACTATAATTAGAAACAAACAAATACAGGGAGAAGGGGGATTGCATCACACACACATTCTTCTTCATCCATGAGCCACAGGGTCTTCTACAGATTAGTGACATGTGGAACTCTGTAGGGAAAGAGAAGTAAACAGATGTTAAACAGTGAACAAGTCACAGGTGGCTATGTGAGGTGTTTCACATAGGGGACAACGGACACTGAGGGATATCACACATGTTAGTAGTCAGTACAGACTCACTTGTTGTCATCCATTGAAAGGCATCTGGATCCATTCAAACCACTGAAGGCTATGACCCAGGAATGTGACAGGCTACACGATCCAGGGCATTGTTGGAGTTGGGGTCAGCTCTGAAGAGGAAGTCAAGGAGGAACAGTCACTTCCACAACACTCAGTTGCAGTGGCAGGTGTCCAGCAAGAGATCAGCATTTTGGAAACAGAGACAAAACATGTTGGAATATTGGAAAATGTGCAGCCTTGTTGGTGATCTGGTGTTGTTGGCTTGAGGTGGGTGTATGCATGATACTCACAGGCAAAGTATTACCTGATGACCCTTGCCCATGTCTCCCCACTTCTGAGGGGATCACCCTCCAATGGCTGTGGCACTAATGCCTCATCAAGGGGAACAGGGTGGAGGTCAGCTAATAATCTGGTGTCCACATCAATATTATGCAAAATGGCACATCCAAGTGTGATTTGACAAACTCTAGATGGGGCATACTGTAGAGCTCCACCACATCTGTCCAGGCAACAGAACCGAGTTTTCAGGAGACCAAATGTGTGTTCTATAACACTCCCTGTCCTACTGTGGGCATCGTTATATGTTTGCTGTTCAGATGACTGAGGGTTAGCATCAGGTGTGTGGAGCCAGTGAGTGCACCCATATCCTGCATCCCTTGGATAGAAAACAATATATGGGAATGAGACACAGGAACCCCAGGTGTATGATGTTTGTGTTCATTTTGGTACTCACCCAGCAGCCATCCTCCTGTTAGTGTCCCATCATCAAAGTCCCTGTAGACAGAACAGTGCCAGAGGATGTATGAATCGTGTGTGCTCTCAGGGAAGTTTGCACACACGTGTGATTCTGATGTTGCTATCACATATCATCTGTACATTGATGGAATGTATATTCTCCCTATTGAGGTACATATCTTTGCAAAGGCATTTGATACAGTACCACACAGAAGGCTGGTGTATAAAATAAGGAAATTGGGGCTAGGAGATAACCTTTGCAATTGGATACAAAACTGGTTGAAGGATAGGGAACAGTGTGTGGTTGTAAATGGAAAATTCTCCAGTACAGTTAAAGTGGAGAGTGGAGTACCTCAGGGTTCAGTATTGGGTCCGCTGCTTTTTAACATGTTTATAAATGACCTGGAAATAGATATAGAAAGCAAAATATCAATATTTGCAGATGATACTAAATTATGCAAAGTCATTAATTCAGAACAGGATATTTTCTCTCTACAGAGGGACTTACATACAATGTCAGATTGGGCAAACATGTGGAATATGAAGTTTAATGTGGGGAAGTGTAAAGTCATGCATTTGGGAGGAAACAATCTCAAGGCTACTTATAAACTTAATGGAATAATTTTAGGTGACTCATTGCTAGAAAAAGACCTGGGTATCCTTGTCAACTACAAACTTGGAAACAGTGACCAGTGTCAAACAGCAGTAGCAAAGGCAAACAAAGTCCTGTCTTGCATAAAAAGAGGTATTGAAGCAAGAGTGGATAACATTATTTTGCCATTATACAAATCATTGGTAAGACCTCACCTTGAGTATGCAGTGCAATTTTGGGCACCGGTTCTGAAAAAGGATATACTAGAACTAGAGAGGGTACAGCGGAGAGCAACAAAATTAATTAAGGGAATGGAGGACTTGACATATGAGGAACGACTAAACAAACTTGGTTTATTTACTCTAGAGAAAAGACGACTAAGAGGAGACCTTATCACATTGTACAAGTATATGAGAGGTCAATACAAGGATCTCTGCGGTGAGCTATTTATTCCAAGGCCTGCTCAGGTGACCAGGGGACACCTCTTGAGATTAGAGGAAAGGAGGTTTAAACTTCAGCAGAGGAAGGGTTTTTTTACGGTAAGGTCTGTCAAATTGTGGAATTCATTGCCCAGGGAGGTAGTTATGGCAGATACAATGGACACATTTAAGAGAAGATTAGATACATTTCTTTCAAAAGGGAACATACAGAGTTATACTGTTTATCAGTAGGCAGATCAGGAAGGTCTGATAAAGACTAATTTAATTGGTAGCAGGAAAGCTATAAAATTCTTAGTTACTGAGGTATGAAGCGAAGGTTGAACTTGATGGACTTGTGTCTTTTTTCAACCTAATTTACTATGTTACTATGTTACTATATCATCTGTACATTGATGGAATGTATATTCTCCCTATTGAGGTACATATCATCTGTACATTGATGGAATGTATATTCTTCCTATTGAGGTACAGATGGCCTGTTTTTTAGCGCTGGTAATAGTATCAAGCCCCATATTGGGTTTTTAGTTTTTCAACTTTATTTCAATACTATTTAAAACTAGAGTGAAACTATTTTTATCTGGTGATTGGCTTTAGCCTTTGGACACAGTAAACTGCCATACTTTAGGGACCTCCTTCTGCTGAATCGAGAACTGGCTTGATGGGGTTCATCTTGTGGTGACCTTTATATCAATACACATTTTTTTTTTAAGGAAAACCTATTTTATGTGAGTTGGACATCTACCTTTTATTTTTTGTGTTTTGTGTGCTAGAATTTATTACATTTTTAAAGAAGTCTCTTTCACTCAGGATTATGTGAGGGCAAGAGGGGGTTCTTACTAATTTCATTACTATAGCTTGTATGAAGGTATTATACCTTCAGATGACTTTACACTGTTTTTACCTTTATTCCACCTTACCCAGTATCAAAAAGGGAGTAGGGGGGTCTCTTAAGATCCTCTCATGGATGATTCTAAAGATCCTCCCATGAATGATTATTATTATTAATATTACTATAAAGCCAAAACTGTTATTAGGTGTTTATGTTCTTAAATATGTCTTCCACACAGATAACAGGTAAGAAGTAGATGAAGGAATACTTAGTTATCCCCCAACCTTTGCCATTTGAATACAATTGACCCCATATTTAATTTTAAAAATTTTACTCTCAAAAGCAATTAAGTGGAAAATGGGGTAATATTAACATAATTTGTGATTATTACAAAAATGTATTAGTTCTCCTTTAAGCCATGTGTTCCATTATTATTCTAAAAAATGAGAAACCTGTTTTCATTTGGCTGGAGAATTAGATCATTGTGTGGTTATTTGAGGAGACAATGTTAATCCATAAGTGCAAATCTGACACAGTCAGCTCAATGTTTATGGATGTTCTTATACCCCTCAAAACTGCAGCCTTCCTACATGCAGCTCAGTAACTTCCATATGAATTGGTCTGTTTCTTTAGACCAGCATGTAACAGTTAAGTGACTAAGAGGGAGAAAATGCAGTATCTTCCAGATATCTTAATTCTGTTCGCTTGTCATAGCATAGCATAGCATAGCTGTCATATGAAGGTTGTTACGTCTTCAGCATACCTGTAAACTGAGCCATGTTTGTTTGTAATATAGCACACGCCCATTTGTAACTCAAGGAGTCAAAACACAGAGTGGCTTTAGTGTGGTGCAAAGCAATTTCCCAAAGCGTAGTCATAAAATCCCAAGCACTGGACCCAGAAAAACAACCCCACACTTGGGAGAGGGGTTGCCTAAGCCACCTTCATTACCATTGCCACCCCAACCTTTGCCATTTTAATACAATTGACCCCATATTTATTCAGACACCTGTACATGTGAAGCTTTTACAACTGTGGTTATATGGAGTTCCCGATTAACAGTTAGGCTTCTCTTAACCTTTAAGAGTGGTGTTCAGAGTTACTGGAATTTATTTCAGGACTGCCTATGAGACATTTATATATGCATAAACATTTACTGTTTGAAGTTATGGCAAGAACTCCCTGACCTTCTGATCTTTAGATTTGATACACGATTGAGCTAGGATATGAAAAGAGATTGTGGGTTCTTTGTTAAAATATTACAAATTTTTCAAGTCCAGATTTGATATTTCCCCTAATAAATCAATGTGATTGATGGCTGTGGGGCACAGATTGTAATGGAATCTTGACTTTCAATCACCAGTTACAAGAAACATTTTACAGTTAGAGTTACTGTTGTTTCTCCGGGAATAGGCGAAGGATTGTGATAGTTTTGTACATGTGGGGTGTTCTGGGGTAATAGAGATACTCAGTCACTGGGATGATAATTCTCAGTGTTGCTGGGTTTCGCAGTACCCCAGGTGGGATTAGAAAGGGGATTGTGACAATTTTGTGTATGAGGGCATATCTGGGGTAATACTGACTCTTAATAACTGGGATGATAAGTCTCCGTGTTACTGAGTCTCGCAGTATCCCAGGTGGGATCAGCTAGCATACATCTTAAGGTTGGGAAATGTGATAGACTGATTTTATGTCACTTTCATTGAATCTTATTTGATATATATATATATTATCTGGACTTGGACTGAGCTCTTGGTTTGTTAATGCATTGATATAAATTTACTGGTGCTCGGCTCTGTCCCCTAGATATTATTGAACACTAGGAGAAGTTGAGGTGGCTATATTTTTTGCAGAGTTCGGATATATTGTGTTTAGACAGGTATTTTTCTTTTTCTTACTTTGTTATTCCCATAGAATGTCATGTGGTGTATATGTAATCTGGTTTTGGGACTGAGCTCTTAGTTTGTTAGTGTATTGATATAAATTTACTGGTGCTCAGCTCTGACTCCAGATATTATTGTATACTAAGTGATGTTTATAATAATAATACTGAATAGTTTGCAAGTTAGTTATTGGAAACTAGAGATACACTTATGATGCTGGATGTAATAAGAATCATTCACAATATGCACAAAGGAAAGTTTGAATTATGGAGGTATTTTTTTTTTCTCTTTTGTGATTCCCCTATTTCCCATACACCTCTTTGGTAATGTTATTGTCTCCCTCAGTAAGCTTCATGAAGGAGTGTCGAAGTAGGGAAGGAGGGTGAAACACACAAAAAAGGGTTTGGGACACATCCCACGTGGGGGTTGGGAGTGTTATTTTCATAAAGCTGTGTGGTTTTTAATGTTAATTGTGTTTTTTGTTTGTTTTCTAATAATTGGCTGACTGGTTGTGGAAATCTGAATGAGGGGGATATGAGGGTAGTTAGAGTGGTGACATTGACCCTATATCCACTCAATTATCCCTAAAATAATCCGTTAATATATGTCTTTTTTTGGGGAGAGTTTAAACCCAATACAGTATGTAAATAAAATTGGTGGGTTTATAATAATAATACTGAATAGTTTGCAAGTTAGTTATTGAATCATCGTAAACTAGAGATACACTTATGATGTTGGATGTAATAAGAATCATTCACAATATGCACAAAAAAAGACTGAATTATGGAGGTATTTTTTTTCTCTTTTCTGATTCCCCTATTTCCCATACACCTCTTTGGTAATGTTATTGTCTCCCTCAGTAAGCTTCATGAAGGAGTGTTGAAGTGGGGAAGGAGGATGAGACACACAAAAAAGGGTTTGGGACACATCCCACGTGGGGTTTGGGAGTGTTATTTTCATAAAGCTACATGGTTTTTAATGTTATTTATGTTTTTTGTTTGTTTTGTAATAATTGGCTGGCTGGTTGTGGAAATCTGAATGAGGGGGATATGAGGGTAGTTAGAGTGGTGACATTGACCGTTCAGGGTTTAAACTCTCCCCAAAAAAAGACATATATTAACGGATTATTTGAGGGATAATCGAGTGGATATAGGGTTTGTTCCAGAGACCCATTGGGTTGGGGAAAAACCCATGATTAAGAACAGTACTTTTCCAGTAATAATTGCCTCTAACTACAAAAAGAAAAAGAGAGGGGTAGCAATAATAACTGCAAAAGGTATCATTTATAAAGAAATTTACAGTGAAGTTGGTGTAGAAGGAAGGTACATATTTCTGATTTGCAAAATTGGGGGAAATTCTTATTCTTTGCTTAATATTTATGCTCCAAATAAACATCCACAAACCTATATTAAAAGATTGCTGAATAAATTGGAGAATTGTATACTGGGAAATTTGTTGATTGGTGGGGATTTAAATTGTGTATTGGATGCGTACTTGGATAAAAAATTTCCTCAGGGAAGAAAAAAGATATTGGTTTATGTAAGAGGGCTGTTCAATTTCAAAAATGTACGTCATCCTCACATTTATATGATATTTGGCAGACAATTCACCCTGGGGAGAGGGATTTTACATTTTCTCGTTTGGACTACTTTTTGGTCAAGTCTGGGTTTGTTCAAGCTTGTCAAAGTGTAGCAATTATAGATATTTCATGGTTTGATCACTCAGCTATTTTCCTATATTTGAAGTCTCGCCAGGAAGGTAAATCACGCCCTATGTGGTGTTTGAATGAAAAATTACGGATGGATAACAGGAATGTTGTCCTTTTGGCAGATAAGATGAAATGGTATTTTGAGGAAAATCTGAGAATAAAAAAAGACAAGGAGAGACTCTTAACCAGCTCTATGTTGAATTATATCACCAAAATAAAGAGAATAAAATTTGACCTCTAATGATAATACTGTAAAGATAGCAGATATAGCAGAAAAAATAAATGTATTATTGATAGCTACAGCTAATTACGCCTCATAAGTTGAATCAGAAATAGTACAGTAAGGGTAATTGGCCAGATAAAATGTTGACTAATAAGTTAAAACAGAGATGGGGTAAATCAAGAATTCAGAAAGTAGCAGTCAATGATCAAGTTAATTTGAGTCCAAAGGCTATTGGCCATGCTTTTAATTATTTCTATTTTAAACTATAAAATCTTCCACAAGGACACTCGAGTGATGATATAATTCATTATCTTAGGAATATAGTTCTTCCTTCTTTGTCAGAAGAGCAATTAAAGAATATAAAGTCACCTTTTAATTATAGAAATTATAGATGTAATAGATTGCCTCAAGGTAAATAAGGCTCTGGCACCTGATGGGTTTACCAATTTTTTTTATAAGAAATTTAAATATCTTGTGAACCGGTTGGTAAATACATTTAATGAATTTGTGGACTTGGGTCATTTTCCACAGGAACTTTTACAAGCAACAGTTCCCCCTATATTAAAGCTGGGTAAGGACAGTACTAACATAGACAATTATAGGCCTTTTTGCTTATAAATACAGATATCAAAATTTACTTTGTGGTTCTTGCAGATCGGATTAAAAATACTGTTCCAGAATTAATACACAAGGATCAAATTGGTTGTGTTTAGGGTCGGTCGGAGAGTAATAGCACACATAGGTTGATTAATATTCTTGATTATGTTAGGAAAATAAATATTCCCCCTTTGGCTCTGTCTTTAGATGCCGAGAAGGCTTTTGACAGAGCCAGTTGGGGATTTATAAGTCTGACTTTAGAAAGGCTTGGACCCATTAAATCAGCTATACTAGCACTTTATTCTGATCCTGTTGCAAGAATGGTAGGCCCTGGTATTGAGGATGATTGGTTTAAAATAAGAAATGATACTAGGCAGGGGTGTCCACTTGTTCCACTTCTTTATATATTGACTTTGGAACCTTTGGCGACCAGCCTAAGAGAGAATAGATATATCCGATGTGTTGAAATAGAGAAGAAGGAATATGTAATTAATTTATATTCAGATGATGTTATATTAACTATGACAGATCCAGCTGACTCATTAAAAAGCATGGTACAGGAAATTAATAATTATGCCAGGGTTTTTAATTATAAGTTGGATATGAGTAAATCGCAATCTATGGATTTAAATATGGATAGGGAGACGGGTGATAAACTAAAGCAGGAGTACTCATTTGACTGGGCTCCTTTAATCCCTGTGTTCCATTAGTATTCTAATAAGTGATAATGAAGAGATTAAATATTGCTTGTTCTATGACTAACCATTGGCCATTTTAGCCCTTTAGTGTCTTTACGGAGGAGAAATTTCCATGAATATATTCAAATAATCCTGCTTAAATGGGCAGCCCTTTTCTGATAAGTCTGGTAAGTCTCCTCTGCATGAGAATACCAGTTAACCAGAGATGTTCTTTTTGGCCTATTTTGGGGATTGTCAGTGAGGTGCAGTTTGGTTTTGTTTTTTTCTACACATTAAGAGCAAGGGGTCCACTGATTACTCTTCAATCTTAGGAAGACACAACAAGGGGTTTCAGAATCAAACCAAAATATGTAGGAGGCTAGATGAAAATGAAGTAAAGAGAATATTTCTTGTTCTATGGTTAGTTGCCACTCAGATGTGTCATATTTTAGCACTCTAGTGTTATTACACACTAGGAATTTCTGTGGCAGACTGAAAAAGGACAGTTCTGAAATGTTTGACATATTTTGTAAAACAATGCAAAAACTAATTCAAAAGAGGAATTGTTGAAATTGTACTCTAAGAAAGAGACCCATGCAAGTCATACCTAACACTTGCATAACTGGTATCATATATGTTGCATCTTGTTGCAATTCTGATCTCTGTTTGAATTGCCTTGTCTTATGAAGCCTTTATAACTGTACTTGGTGCAATTTCAACTGCTTAATAAAGAAAATGTTCAGAAAAAGGAAAAAAAATCTGAAACAGAAGAGGTCTGTAAAAAAGCTTAAAGCCTTAAAAAAAGAAAGCTGTAATATGTTGGAAACCTTTCTAGCATCCATTTAACCATTGGAGTGCCACAGAGGTATCAAAAGCATTGAGTTGCAATACGTTGGATAACTTCATGGCACTCAAAGGGTTAAAGGGCTCTGGGGCAAATAAGAGAAGTAGTGATGTTATGGATGTGTCAGAGTTAATTCCAAATAACACCTATGTATCACGGTTCCCGTGATCTTTCTGTCACTCTTTGCTGTGGTGCGCTCCCATTGGCTGAGCTTGTTTGGCCCGCCCAGTATGGCCTTCATATACCGGGCCTCTGGCACCTGTTAGGTGCCCTTTCGTGGTGTTCCTGTACCAGTGCTACTGTTGCTGTGTTCCTGCGCTCCTGTGTACCGACTTGGCCCGTCTGACTACTCTCATTGGTTCCTGCCTCCGTGATTGACCTGGCCTGGCTGACGTTCCTGCTCCGTGATTGACCCTGCTTGGCTGACGTTCCTTCTTCGTGATTGACCCGGCTTGTCTGACGTTCCTGCTCCGTGATTGACCCGGCCTGGCTGACGTTCCTGCTCCGTGACCTGATTCCGGCTATCCTGACTTCCGAGAGCGTACCAGCTGTGATCCTGATCCTGTGCCGCTTGGCGACATTGAGAACTTTCGCAGTAGCGTGTTGTGCAGACTGAACACTCTGTTAACTCTTGCAGAGCCTGTTGCCTCCGTTATACTGAGCCTTTCCGTTATACACTGGCTGAGCACTGTTGCCTCCGTTATACTGAGCCTTTCCGTTAAACACTTGCTGAGCACTGTTGCCTCCCTTATACTGAGCCTCTCAGTTTACACTTGCAGAGCATTGTAGCCTACGTTATACCGAGCCTCCTGGTTACACTTGCTGAGCATTGTGGCCTCCGTTACACTGTGCTTCCGCTTAACCCTTAATCGCGCAGTGTGTCAGTTACTGCCCCGGGTGGTGCTATTGGGCGATTCCATCAGCTCTCAGTGTACTGGGTTACGTTACCGCACCAGAAGGGTGTTATTGGCTCTGGTTCCATTCAGCTCTCGCAGTGTTTGTAACTCCATTACCGCACCAGAAGGGTGCTATTGGCTCTGGTTCCGTTTAGCTCTAGCAGTGTTTGTGACTCCGTTACCGCACCGGAATGGTGCTAATGGCTCTGGTCCCTCAGCTCTAGCAGTGTGTATTGCCTCCGCTATGGCACAGCATGGGTGTCATGGCTCAAAAGTAGTGTTAGCTCTTGCAGAGTGTTGGTATCTCCTCTCCTTGCATGTCCAGGGAGTGTGTCAGTTCTGCCTCACTGTTAAGGTGCTTCTACATCTTGCATTACAGTCTCTTGCTACTTTTACCATCTACTGTGCGTTGTCCAACACACCACAACAGAGACTGATTACCTTCCTAGAACTTTAACCCATTGGCTACTGTTACTTCTGTATTATGCCTGTCCTGTGACAGTATTTGTTTTGTTTATATACTGGGCCTGAGAGGGCATACATATTCCTGTATATCATTTACCTGTTATTCCTAACTAGCCTGTAGTGGGCAGTGTTCCTTGTCTTTTAATAAAACTGTGTTTTATTCTAACCTCCTGGTCTGAGTGTCTACAAATCCGTTACACTATGGCTCCTTCTGCAGAGGAGTATGATGACTCTGGGTTTGCTGTAGGAAATGCAAGAGTCATAGAGTGCCTATACATACTGCCACCATCCTACCACCTCAGCAAGTGATGAGGTTAAAGCAATAAAGTTACATAGTTCTATGTACTGCCATCCCACACTTACTAGGTTCTTAGAAAGAAGTCAAAACCTGCACAAACATAATGCAAAAATACACCTATGGAATAGTAAACTTGCCAAAAAGTTGGTGTTTGACATACTACCATTTTCTTTTATTGAAAACAGAAGCTTTAAAGAGCTGATATCATGTGTTGCACTCTCATGGAATATCCCAACCTGCAGTTAGTTTTCAAGGATGGTTGTGCAGTGTTACATAAGCAGAAAGTTAGTGTCGTGGCAAAGGACAAAGGCACTCAGCCTGCTATCAACTTTTTCAAGAAACATGTTGTTGTAGGAGTCACTTTCAGCTATTTATTCTCAACTTCAGCCCTCAGAAGAAGTAATATTGTGGTGGGAAATATTGCAGTCATAGGAAACATAGGCATAAAATTAATTGGCAGTGGAGAGGAAGGAGAAAATTGGCAAAAAGGAGAAAATATTCTCGAAAAAAGCAATTTTTGGTTTTTAGTAAAAAGTCATCTGAGAAATGTTTCTTGACTTGTCAACCACGCCTACACAGGACTTCCCTCCCATAGAAAAAGCACTAGTTTGAGTCCCAGGAGAGGGGGGGCCTCTTGAGTTCTCTGTTCAAGAAATGCCCTGTCTTGTTCCTCTTCTGATACATTTCTTTTCTTTCTCTCGGCTTTGCTATATGTCAGACTGGGCAGGGTGAAGTGGTGCAGGATGGCAGTCAACCTCAGAGGACTCTTTTTACAAGTGCAATGCCATCCTGAGGAGGGAACTTCACTCCATGGTTTCTATGTTCTATGTGGACTAAGAGAAAACGATTTATCAGTAAACACAGAAAAATCCCCTTTTCTCTTATGTCCACTGTAGAACTCAGGAAGCATGGAGATAAACCAAAGCTATCCACCAAGATTCCAGGGAGGAAGACAGAAGAAAACTCAAAACACAAACAACTGTCAACAGAGACAAACTGGAACAATCCTGAACCTCCGGTGTCAATGAACACCTACACACGAAATCAAGAAACAGAAAAAAGAGTTAATGGAAGAAAAGAAAAGAAAAGAAGGACACCTACACAGACAGAACAGCCTGAAGGACATTCTGTTCAAATCTGACTTCATCTGAAGTCAGAGAATCTAGCATTTAGTAAACCTTTGACGGGACCACCATGTCGTCACCTTGATCAACTGCTACTGGACTTGGAGCAAAATGGGAACCTTATGGTTCGACCATGATGCCATCAGATCCACAGCCGAGAAACCCCATCAGCAAACTATGGAGTCAAATACCATCCAGTTGAATTCCCAGTTCCGGGGATCCAGATAGCTATGGCTGAGAAAGCCTGCCACAATGTTGTCTTCCCATGGAGTGTGAACAGCTGGTAGAGGTGGAAAGTGAACTTCCACCACAGGAAAAATCATCAGTCATATTTCTGACCACACAGCTGCACTCCTGGTACCCCTTTGCAGCTGACATAAGCAATCACCATTGCATTGTTGGATTGAATCCACACTGACAGACCCTGGAGAAGCAGGTACCAATGTAGTAAGTCAAGGTGAATAATCTGGAGCTCCAGCACATTGATGGAAAGAAGCCTCTCTGTCTCACACCAAAGGCTGGGAGCTCCTGGAAGCCACGTGAGGCTCCCCAGCCTATTAGTTTTTACTATAAAGTAATTCAGAAAGACCCATGGTTCATCCAAGCTTAGATGGGACACTTGAAGCCAACAGTGAAAATCTGTCATTGGCTGGAAAGAGACAGGACACAGGAGAGATGACAATGCTTTCTGGATCGATTCCTGTGAATCTCCAGCTGCAGCTCCTGAGTGTGGATTGGCCAACGGGAACTGCCTTCAAAGCAGAGACCAGATACTCCAGCATCTTCATGTATTCCTGCAGCACCACTGATGGGAAGGCTAAAGCCTGTAACAACTGCAGAGACAATGACTGAATATTGTCCACTGGCTGAAAGACCCATCCCTGAAGAGTGTTGAATATCATACCAAGAATGACTAGAACCTGGGACAGAATCAGCAAGGATTTTTCCTTGCACATCTTAAGCTAAAAGTGCAGAGCATCCCCTGAAGGAGTTTTCAGTAAAAGGTTATCCAGGTAGGGAGTAAGAGAAATCACCAGAGCACGAATGTGAGCATCCAAGGCAGTCATGACCTTTGTGAAAACCCACAGAGTGAATGTCAGCCCAAAAGAGGTGAACTAAAATTGAAGGTCTTGGGAAGACAAAACATAGGAAGTATTGATGCACATGAATGGGAATATGTAGTTAAGTGAACTTTATGTCAAGGGAAGCCAAATGCTTCTCTGGACACATAGCAGCAATGACAGAGTATGAAGACTTAATCTTGAACT
Organism: Rhinophrynus dorsalis; assembly: GCA_037306005.1. Lineage (NCBI taxonomy): Eukaryota > Metazoa > Chordata > Amphibia > Anura > Rhinophrynidae > Rhinophrynus > Rhinophrynus dorsalis. The sequence continues at coordinate 265,645,087 of CM074724.1, read as the reverse complement.
GGAACATACAAACTAAACAGTTGAGATGCTTTAATACTGGATAGGATAACAGCTGCCATCCTTTTTGAGAGCTATGAAATGGTTGCAATACAACCCCGTGATTCCTTCCAGGGAAGGAACAGGTACCAGGATCTGCATGTCCACAGGGAAGAAACTGCTTCCAAGAATAAACAGCTCCACATTGAATCGCAAGGGACTCTGGACATAAAGAAGTGACGAGGAATGGTCCACTGAGAAAGTCCACATATCATGAAAGAAACATAAATGAACACCAATTTGCTAGGGCAGACCTGATCCTTGCAAATCATGCAAAGAAAGATTTGACAGATTGGGGCTTTTTGGTAGGCTTCTTGCCTGCCGAGGCCTGTTTGGGTTTTAAGAAAGGACACTGTTGGGTTGCCGGAGGAGTCTATGACCTGGATGCATATCCATGCTTGCATGGTGAACAAGAACTTGGGGGTAACATAGAACACTCTTGCCTCCTGTCTCAAGGCTAACAGCCTTCTTTGTTTCTGCACCAGGCATCTGCTTATTCCCATGTGAGAGAAACTAAGGACTTCTTGGAGGACTGGTCTGCTGACAGAATGAGCTCTAGGATTCCCCAAAGAGCTTGGCAGAATCAAATCTGACCTCAGTAAGGTATGCATTAGCTTCAAGGATCTGAACTTCTCCTAACAATTGCTATATTCAACCATTAGCCTAGTCACTCGAGTAGTAGCAAAGATTGGGCATAAATCAGCTTATCCGGCATTTATCCACCTGGTCCTTAAGCTGCATCTAAAAATGGCAAGGAGGGCCAACATCTAGAGTGGGGGGACCCACTGCTGTAGTGCAGAAGGAGACCATGGAAATTGGAAATTGCCAGAACATAAATAGTTTTTTATCAGTCAATTTCCATTCCTTGAAAATCACAAGGGAAAAGCAAAGAGCGTTATTTCAATACTGTCAGAGTTGTAGTTCAAGAGTAATTGATTGATAAAGTATCCCGCTCCCGCCCCTTTTACCTTGTGTAAGCACCTCCCCTCAGATGTGGAATCTGGTCTCTTGACTGGACAGTTCGCAGCAAGGGATAATCTTCTTACTGTGAGCATAATAAAATCCCTGCCCCACCTCCACAGGTTTTTCAGGTTTTTCCTTATGCTCACTGAAGATTGTCCCTCTTTGCGATCCATCCGGACAGTCTTGCTGCTCTGAGGTGAGCAGTGTTACATCAGTAAAAGAGGTGGGAGGGAAATACTTTAGCATTCATTTACTCTTGAACTACAACTCTGACAGTATTGAAATAACTCTTCATGGCCCAAATACTGTGAAGATTAATTGGAGCTGCTTTTATTGTGAAACATTATTATCCCTTTAAGAACTGAAAATGGGTGACTTATAGTCACCCTCAAATGAGTCACCAGGAGAAAATAATGAGTCAAAATCATAATATTCCCCTTCTTCAACTGAAGAATCCCCTTCTCCCACAGATCTCCCTTAAAAAATGACTGGACACTTTTTTGTGTTGGGGAGGGTGAACCTGGTTCTAGGACTCATGGTCCCTTTATAGAAAGGAATATTATTCATAATAGAAATAAGGGCTTTAACCCCTAGAGTGCCAGCTACTTACGCCGTACGAGTGAACACAGCTGTACCTGCTGTGCCTTGCTCGTACGGCGTAAGAGTGAAATGCGGTCACAGCATGAGCCGGTATAACCGGCATGCAGTGGCCGCATTAAAAAAAAAAATAACCCTGGCACTCGTGGGGAGGCATGAGGATCACTCCTCATGCCTCCCCAGTTATTGATCTCCCAGCCGATCGGGCTGGGAGATCAATAAACACAAAGGAGAAACAGAGTTTCTCCTTCCCCCTCTCTCCTACCCGAACTTCCGGGTAGGAGTGGGCGGGACCGGGGGAATCCTCCAAACGTCATCGGTGACATGGTCACCGATGACGTTAGGGAAGTTTCCCCGGTCCTGTTCACTCCTACCGGTGGTAGGAGAGAAGGGCAGGAGAGGTCTTGCTCTCGGCTGGGAGATCAATGACTGAGGGGACACCAGGAGGGGTCCTGATGTCCCCCACGAGGTCTGAAAAGTTTAAAAAAAAAAAAAATAAATAAATAAAAAAAATTAAAGTAACCCTGTGAGTGCCACAGGGTCCCCAGCACATTGCTTTGCAATGTGCTGGAGACCCGTGTTGCACTCACAGGGTCAATTCTTTGGGGGGGATTTTTTTTTTTTAAAGACCTCATTGGGGGGATCAGGGGGGATCCTGATGCCCCTCAATGAGGTCTATAATTGCAAAAAAAAAAAAAAAATGTAACCCTGTGTGTGCCACAGGGGGGGGTCCAATGCACCCCCCCTCCTGTGGCACACACAGGGCTTTTATCATTATTTTGTTACCAGAGATTGTTGGGGGGCCATCAGGATTGCTCCTGATGGCCCCCCAACAAGCTCTGATTACAAAGTAATGATAAAAAAAATTAACCCTCTGAGTGCCACAAGGGTCCAATGCATTGCTTTGCAATGCGCTGGAGACCCCGGTGGCACTCACAGGGACAGTTTTTTTGATAACTTTTTTTTTTGGTAAGACCTCATTGGGGGGATCAGGGGGGTTCGTATACCCCTCAATTAGGTCTATAATAAAAAAAAGTAAATAAAAAAAAAAATTAACCCTGTGTGTGCCACGGGGGGGGGGGGGCAATGCAGCCCCCCTTCTGCGGCACACACAGGGCTTTTATCATTACTTTGTTATCAGAGATTATTGGGGGGGGTCATCAGGATTGGTCCTGATGGCCCCCCAACAAGCTCTGATTACCAAGTAATGATAGAAAAAAAATTAACCCTCTGAGTGCCACAAGGATCCAATGCATTGCTTTGGAATGCACTGGAGACCCCTGTGGCACTCACAGGGTCACTCCGTTTGTGGACATATATATTTTTTTTTACTAAGACCTCATTGGGGAGGGATCAGGTGGTCCTGATGCCCCTCAAAGAGGTATATAATAAAAAAAAAAAAAATTAAAACAAATTTAACCCTGTGTGTGCCACTGGGAGAGGGGTTCAATGCAGACCCCCTTCCTGTGGCACACACACAGGACTTTTTATCATTACTTTGTGATCAGAGCTTGTTTGGTGGCCATCTGAATACAAAGTAACGATAAAAAAATTAACCCTTTGTGTGTCCAGTGGATTGCAAAGCAATGCATTGGGCCCCTGTGGCACCCAAAGGATTATTTTTTTTCCCCTTTTATTTTTTATTTAGACCTCATTGTATGGGTTCTGATGCCCCCAACGAGGTCTACACAAAAATATTGGGGGAAAAGCCACAAAAAATGCACGTGCCACAGGGGGGGGGTCCAACGCAGTGCTTTGCAATACGTTGGACCCCCTGTAACACACACACACACACTTTTTTTTTTTCATTATTCTGTTTTTAGACCTGGATGGGGGACACCAGGAATGTTCCTGACACCGCCTCCCCAACAAGGTATGAATACAAAATAATAATTAAAAAAAAAAAATTTGTGTGCAACAGAGGGTCCAACGCATTGCTTTGCAGTGCATTGGGCACCCTTGTGGCATGCACAAAAAATGCCTCCGATTCCCCCCCACACACACACACGTACCGTATTCCCCTGCCTGGTTCCACAGCCAACTGGCAGTCCCATTCCCCAGCCTGACCCCCAGCCTGTTTCCACTGCCTATTGGTAGACTCAAAGTACCAGTATGCACTAGATTCAGGCTGGGAATCAAACTTTGTATGAGGGGGACATACAGTGCACACTGGTAGTCACAGATCGCCCATACACACTCTCAGACACTGCCCCACCATCTCCACCATCCTTGCTCCTCTGCTCATACCCACACACACTGCCTAATGCCTCACCCTCCCACACTGTTACACTGGTAGTCACAGGTCCGCGCGTACACTGGCTGACGCCCTAGCTTCTTTCATCTGTTAGCCATAAAATCACACATACACTGTTTGCTTTCCCATTCCTATTTCACTGGTAGCTACGCTCCTGTCACTCAAATTGGTATGTCAACCCACAGCAGTTGAGTACCATTTTTCTTAGGCTGGCAAGAAGTCCTCCTAGGAAATCCCACGCCATTGAACCATTTTAGTATCTCTGAAGTGACTGAAGTGTAAAAGAAATGTTTGTTTGTTTTCCTGTAGCACCACATTCTGGAAATAGTTGTGCCAACTAACTTAGGGGTAAAAAGGCAAGTGACCCCTCATTAGATGCAGCATGTTGTCTTCTTTCCAAAATGGTATAGTTTATCTACCTTTTTTCACTTCTGAAGGTGTTATAGCCATTTTCATAGAGGCAAGTCAGGTTTGAGAAAATGTTAGAAACATCAGTTTGTAGTAGGTGTAGTTTTCTACTTCTAACACTCCCTAAGGTAGTTCAGCTCATACCAATGGGGTGTCGTTTGACTCCTAAGAGCACTAGCTAACGAATGCAGTTGAAAATTCCATGGTTTTCACAGAGCTCCATACATTTGAAGGGGCAGAAATGTAAGAAAATGCCTTTTTTTTCATTAATGCCACCTCCTGGAAGCATTTGTGCATACCAGCCTTTGGGTATGAAGGCAAGTGACCCCTCATTAGATGCGGCAGGTTGTTTTCTTTCCAAAATGCCATTGTTTTCTACCTATCTATTATGGTTATAACCATTTTAGTGCAAGCAGATGATTTAAGAAACAAAAGTGTCAGGTTTACTTACGTGTTCCTAGCACCCACATATTGTATGTTAACCCACACAAATGGGCTACCATTTTTCTCATGTTGGTAGCAGGTACTGAATACAGCAGGAAATGTTATGGTTTTCAAAGATTTTAGTATCTTTGAAGTGGTGGAAATGTAATAAAAAATGTATTTATTCCCATAGCGCCACCTTTTGGAAATATTTGTGCACTTCAGCCCAGGGGGTAGAAAGGCAAGTGACCCCTCATTTGATGCGGGAGAATGTCTACTTTCCAAAATGGTATACCTTTTATACCTTTCCATCATGTCTCTAACAGTTATGAACATTTTAGTACAAGCAGCCATTTTCGAAGAAGCAAACAGGTAGGTGTAGTTATGCGTTTCTGGCACCCCTAAGGTATGTCGATTCATTCCAACGGGGTGTCATTTTTCTCCTAAGAGCACTAGCTAATGAATACAGTTGGAAATTCCATGGTTTTCACAGATTTCCATACAGATGAAGGGGCAGAAAGTAAGAAAATGCCATTTTTTTCCTATAGTGCCACCTTCTGGAAGCATTTGGGCACAACAGGCTTGGGGTAAGAAGGCAATTCACCCCTCATTAGATGCGGCAGGTTGTCTTCTTTCCAAAATGGTATGGTTTGTGTAGCCTTTCTTTACTTCTCTAGTTGTTATAACCATTTTTGTATAGACAAGTAATGTTTGAAAAAATGTTAGAAAATTTAGAGGTTGTAGTAGGTGTCTTTTTGCACTTCTAGCATCCCCTGTGGTAGGTGAACCCATACCAATGGGGTGTCATTTTTCTCCCAAGAGCACTAGCTAATCAATATAGTTGTAAATTCCATGGTTTTCACAGATTTCAGTACTGCTGAAGTGGCAGAAATGTAAGAAAATGCCATTTTTTTTCTATAGTGCCACCTTCTGGAAGCATTTGGGCACAACAGGCTAGGGGTAAGAAGGCAATTTACCCCTCATTAGATGCGGCAGGTTGTCTTCTTTCCAAAATGGTTTGTGTAGCCTTTCTTTAATTCTCTAGTTGTTATAACCATTTTTGTATAGACAAGTAATGTTTGAGAAAATGTTAGAAAATTTAGAGGTTGTAGTAGGTGTCTTTTTGCACTTCTAGCATCCCCTGTGGTAGGTGAACCCAAACCAATGGGGTGTCATTTTTCTCCCAAGAGCACTAGCTAATGAATACAGTTGTAAATTCAATGGTTTTCACAGATTTCAGTACAGTTGAAGGGGCAGAAATGTAAGAAAATGCCATTTTTTTCCTATAGTGCCAACTTCTGGAAGCATTTGGGCACCACAGGCTTGGGGCAAGAAGGCAAGTTACCCCTCATTAGATGCGGCAGGTTGTCTACTTTTCAGAAATATATAGTTTTATATAGTTATTCCACTGTTTTAGGGTAGTTTTACCACAAAAACCCTAGAATGTGCATTTTAGTTTATAAAGTTGAAAATGTCATTTTGCGCTGCTGGTGATTAGGGCTCTACGCTAGCCTTGGACGTAGGTAAAACTATACAAATTTGGTATTTTTTTACTCGGGGGACGCTGGGCTTTTTCAAATAATTGAAACCTTTTCAATCAAGGTAAATGTTTTTGATACATAGTATGTGATTTTAGCAAAATTAGTAAATTTTCACTTTTTTTTGTCATTATGACATCATAGTTTTTTGCACGATGTAAAATTCTCTTCATGTAAGGTACCACAAGAAAGCTCAATTCGTTCTGAAAAAAACAATATATAGTTTTCCATATTTAAGTAAAAATCCCCAGAGCAAATCAAGCCTAAACGGAAGGATAGCAAAAATGCTGAAAAAGTGTCTGGCCTGCAGGGTACAGGCAATGGCCCAAGCCTCTGGCACTGAAGGGGTTAATCCATGCAAACTCATGTTCAGGAGAAGAGGAGTCCAGAAGTTGCTGTGTAGGGGCCACTAAACAAGAGATGCATACTATACCAGTAAAGTCCCTAGGAAAACATGAGGAGCAAAGGGTTAATGAGGAACCCTCTGGTGGTCTTAGACTTTCCTGTGTCTCCCTTGCACTAGGATATAAATAGGAGACACCCAAATAAAGAATACAACATGTAAAATATAGAGAAAATACTTAACAGCCTGTACAGCATTAAAGGATGCCAGGAAGGAGATTTATCCCCCAGAACAGAGAGCTGAAAAGTAGGTACCTTGTGGGTCACCAATTGCAGTGAAAAGAAAGTAAAGATGCATAGCACCTCCCCTTCCTCCTCCTTGAGGTCTGGGAAAAAAAATAGGCCTCATGGGAAAAATGTTTTTCCCCTCCAGCTGGCTTGAATGGAGCAGTGGCTCTACATCCTTTGTGACTGTTCGCCTCTCGGTGGTGATGGGGATCTCGTGAGGGTTTCCCCTCTCATACTAGTAATAAAATAGATGAATAAGCTTCTTCCTGTGCACAGGAACCCACCCAATGCAGCAGGAGATGTAACATCACAGCCAATGCTCCGTCCAATGTGGCCACTGTGAGTACCCACTTCTTAAAGGGATAGTAATGTTTCATAATAAAATCAGCTCTAATTAATCATCATAGTATTTGGACCTTGGAGATTGTTATTTCAGTTCTGTCAGAATTGTAGTTCAAGAGTAATTGAATGATAAAGTATCCCCATCCCGCCCCTTTTACTGATGTAACACTGCTCAGCCAGATCAGAAGGGAGGTACCCAGGTAGATTGCAGAGAGGGACAATCTTCAATTAAGATAAGGGAAAAACCTGAAAAACTGTGAAGAGGGGCAGGGTTTTCATTGTTCTCATAGGAAGAAGATTGTCCCTTGCTGTGAGCTGTCTGGTCTAGCAACCAGATTCCACATCTGAGAACAGATGGCTTACACTAGGTAAAAGGGGCGGGAGGGGGAAACTTTATCATTCAATTACTCTTGAACCACAACTTTGACAGTAATGAAATAACACTCTCTATGGCTCAAATACTATGAAGATTAATTGGAGCTGCTGTTTTTGCGAAACATTACTATCCCTTTAAATGTGCTGCAGCCTAATAAAAATTAACAGTCAGGTAAAAAAAAGTGAAATAAAATCTAATAAAAGGTAGAGACCACTCCAGTTGGAGTGGGGAGGGCAACAGGGTTGACAGATGGACGAAAAAGAGTGCATTCCTTCCGAGTACTACATAAGGAGCATACCTGGGAACTTTCAATTGTTGTCCTCTGGTGTGGTAGGGGGTGAGAAAAATGATAAGAAACGTGTCAAAAAGGGGAGTGGCTTGATGAGAGTTGCGGGGCAGGGCTTAACAGGTGTGACACAGATATTAAAAGAAGTCTGGGGAAGGAGGAACACAGGGGGAAAGAGCAAAAGTGGGCAGAGTTTCAATATAAACTCTTCACATACGGAGGACTCAGCCTCTGCCCCAAAGACCTGGTAAAGCAGTGTCAAAACCAGAGTCTCCGGGGCAAATCCGGAGTGTTTGGAGGTATGATAAGGAGGGGGTGGGGTGACTGCATGACAAGCAGCTGTGTGCTACTCTGGTCACAGGTGGCTAGAGCAGGCTACTCAAACCATGCAAACACCAGCACTGGTGTATGTAGATGCTCCCTGCCCTCCCCTTCTCTCTCTCTCTTAGAGAGAGCATTTTCAGCAGCCTTCAACTGCGCACAGGCGAGGTAGCAGAAGGAATATACATTTTTTCCTTGTGGAATAAGAAATGCATTTTAACCCTTTGAATGCCTTAGGGATATTTCTGTCACTCAAAGGGTTAAAACCCTTATGCACTATTTTGAAATCTACTCACATAGGACAAAAAGAAGTGCATACATTTCTATGTCACCTCTGCCACTTTGCACTCTCTCTCTGTGGACTGATATCTTAAAGGGATAGTAATGTCTAAAATAAATTAGATCTCCAAGTCTTCACTATTGTAAACATAACAATTTGCTCTATGTTTAATTACGTACTTTGCTGTAGTTTTAAGGACATTCACTGTAAAAAGAGCCCCCTTCCCTTCTGACCAAGTCATACTCATCTAAGAGTGGTCCAGATGGAGAGCGGTGAGGGACATACTTCAGTAAGCACAGGAAAATCCTGCCCTCCTTCATCAAGGGGGGGGGGTTTAAAAGTTTTCTTTAAACTTACTAACTTAAGTTTGTCCTTTGCTGCATCTGTCCAGACCCACAACCTCATTGCAGCTCCAAGGTGGCCAGAAGGGGCGGGAGGGGGATCCTTTTACAGTGAATATCTTTAAAACTACAGCCAAGTAAGTAATTAAATAGCGCAAATTGTTATGCTTATAATAGTGATGACTCAGAGATCTACTTTATTTCAGATATTACTATCCCTTTAACTGCTGGAGTGAACAAACTGTGGCAGTCCAGCTGTTAAACTAAAACATCCAACATCATCAGCCAAAAAAATCAAAGAGAGAGGATGATGGGATATGTAGTCCAGAACAGCGGCATCACGAGGGGGGGTGTGGACCTCACCAGGTGACACCCTCAACGGGGGTGACAGTGCACCGTGACATCTGTGCTTCCGTCCTCTTCAATTTCCCTTCACTGAGTCTATTAAGATTCAACGAAGGGAAGCTAGTTGACTGTGCATGCCTGAGCGACCTTCTGGTCAGCACACCATACGCAGTATGCCATCACAGCCCACAGGGGTGCATGATGATGACAACAAAACCATTGGATTATAAATAGGCCGCTCTTCACGCTGCAAGGGGCATAGTCCAGTGCCATTTTGCCTGCAGCCCAGTACCTGGTTCAACGGCTCTCCCTCTTTGTGGCTGCAACTCAGGGGGATAAGGGGGGGCTAGGGGCTGGGCTGAAGTACATTGTGGAAGTCAAGTTGGGCAGACTGAGTGGTGATGGTCCATCACCACACAGTCTGCCCGACTTGACTTCCACAATGTGTGGTGATGGACAGTGTGGAGTAGTGGAGGTGGACAATGGCAAAAATGTTAAGGTGGGCAATGTGGTAGTGGTGTGGACATGGGGGGCCAATGTTGAGATGGACAGTGGGGGCCAATGTGGAGTTGGGCAATGAGGCCAGAGTGGGGCTGGACGTTGTGGAGGTGGCTAGCCTGCATGGATGTGGTGGACAATGGGGGCCAATGTGGAAGTGGACAATGGGAGCAAGAGTGGGGCCGGACATTATGGAGGTGGACAGACTGTGTGGATGTGGTAGACAATGGGGGCCAATGTGGAGGTGGTGGACAATGGAGTCCAATGTGGAAGTGGACAATGGGGGCAAGAATGGGGCTGGACATCATGGTGATGGACAGATTGTATGGGTGTGGTAGACAATGGGGGCCAATGTGGAGGTGGTGGACAATGGGGGCCAATGTGGAGTTGAACAATGGGGGGCAGTGTGGGGCTGGACATTGTGGAGGTGGGCAGACTGTCTGGAGGTGGTGGACAATGTGGGCCAATGTGGAGGTGGTGGACAGTGTGGAGTTGGACAATTGGGGCCAGAGTGGGGCTGGACATTATGGTAGTGGATAGACTGTGTGGAGGTGGTGGACAATGGGGGCCAATGTGGAGGTGGACAGTGTGGAGTTGGACAATAGGGGCCAGAGTGGGGCTGGACATTATGGAGGTGGACAAAAGAGAAGCAGAAGAGCTGCATGTTACTCATCCCTGCACAACAGTGTGCCTGACACAGGAAGTTCAGCAAGTGCTGGTTTAACTTGTTGTATAAATCACACTGCTAGTCTGAAGCTGCATTTTTTTTCTGGTAGGAGACGGGAAGACAGGTTGGTGGCCACCCTCAGACTCTGTTCTACTCTGGTAGAAGAATTTATTAATACTGGGAAGCAGCAGTAAGGTAAGATGTTTAACCCATTTCCTTAGAGATGGTATTTTTGACCCTCTAAAAGCAGAGAGTAAAAAAATCACCTTATAACTCTTACTAGCTTAGACAACCTTTGGTATAGCCTTAATAATCAATACATTTCCTAGTTTACAATACCCCGTCTTGTGTAGCCCTTGTACCTACTCATGTTTTAATATAGAGATTGATTTTATGTTTGAAATCAGGTTACTACAGAGTGATTTTTTTTACTAGTCATGTCATATCCATTTGTGTTTAATTCTATGTCTGCTCTGAGACAAGTCAGATATAGCAAGATGTCTTTTATTTTTTTTTACAGTAATTTTGCACTTCTTCACATAAATATTATTTGTAGTCCAACAACATCTGTTGTTGCAACAAAATGCACCATTTTCTCACATTTTTCATTCTTAAGGTAAATACTAAGCTACCTTGCACTGTAATACTGGATCTTTTTCTCTCCTTAAAGCAGTAAATATTTTAGAGCTTTTCCTTGTCCTATATAATAATTTGCTAAGGTTTGTCAGAAGCCTTCATGCGCAGTAGAGACAGTTGGGTGCGCTTTAGTCATGCGAAGTACAGACTGCCCGCGCCATGGCTGTTATGGAGCGGGGCTCTCCGAATTCAGGCCGGAGTCGCACAGAGAGGACTCCGGTCTGAATTCTGAGCGATTTGCTCCGTATTAGGCGCGGCCACTCTCTACTGCTCATGCCTACAGAGGTGGAACTGTACTGGCCTTTCAACTTGTTAGTAATATAAGAGTACTCTGACAGCTGTGTGTGACTTTTCATTCAAAAGTTATCACTGCTAAAACATTTTTTACATTAAACTGCTGGTGTTCATATCACTTGTTATAAATTCGAGCTCTCCCACAAAGCTCATTTTAAAATAATTCCAGTTGGACAACTGTTGAAACTATCATTAACAGTATGCTTAATAAGTAATAATAAGTCATTAAAAAGACACACCTGACTGCTGTGTGATGGACTCCATCTCCTACCTAGGTAAATCCTTCTGTTACCCACACAGTAATTATAATGTGCACCCCTGTGATCCTCAATAGGTTAATCAAGCGGAGTATCATGCTGCATAATGACTTGCAAAGCAATGTGCATGGTATACTCATTTGGACTTCAGGGCATTAACTCGTGACAAAAGATGGTATTGACTACTGGGTTAAGGTTTAAAGCTTGCCAGGGATGAGAAATCATTTAATGATGGCCCATGCCATGGCCAACTTTAAACCCAGTAGTCACTGTCATCATAATGTGATTGCCCATTTCTGGCCAGCTTTAAACCCGTCCAGTCATAAGTTAACCCCTTGAAGACCAAAATGAGGTTTATTGTGCATTGCTTTGCAATGTGTTTTGCACAACCTTATTCTTAATTAACCTCTTGAGGTTCTGATTGGTGTGTAGGGCTGAAGGCTCAGCAGAGGGCTGAGCAATGCACTGCTTCCCAATGCATTGCTTGCCCTCTGGTACTCAAAGGGTTAAGTGTGTGAAACCCCCCCCCCCATGTTCATTGTTTAGATGCTGTTGTTCCTTTAACGCCTTGAATGCTGCAAATATCTTCAACTTGTTTGATATGCCAGCCTACAGAAAAGTGTCCCTGTGTAAACCTACACTCTTCTGTATTATTATCTTGGTTGGTAGAGATGTCTCCTAGCGATAGCTCTAAAATCTAACAGGATAATAAAGAGCAGTGTAATAATTTTGATATTTGGTTTATCTCTTGACACTGCTTTGGAGCAATGTAAAGGACAATAATGTCTTCTGTCTCACAGCATATGTAAGACTGGATTTTAGCCCACTGAGAAGAAATGGAGCAACATTTCTGAGTCTAGCATGATCATACCTCCCAACATTTCAAATTGCCAAAGAGAAACACTTATGTTTTAAGGGGTGTTGCTGGGTGCATGGCTTTAGCAAGACTTTTTAGGCTATTTCTTGACCTATTGACATCTCCTTGTGTAACCTAATAAATGACTTATAACAAGACCAAAGTATTTTATTTACACACATTTATAAACACATATACTGATGTTTAAAAAAAAACAGTAATGTGAGTTTTATTGCTGTAGAGCAATGTGATACACTTATTTACACACCACACAATCTGATCTCCTGAAAATAGGGACATCAGGGTGGGAAAGATGGACAGACGGATTTGTAGTTGAAAGAGGGACTGTTCCTCCTAAAAAGCGACACTTGGAAGGTATGCATGATGTCCATGGAATTTAAGGTTATATGACCCCAGGCATGTTTATTTTTAGATGTTATTGAATCTTTAACTTCTTCAATGCTGTGAGTCTCTTCAAATTGTAAGAGGCACTGGTCTCAAAGCATTTTTACTCTTCTTTGAATTAATTTGTCATGGGTGTGGAATTTGGCTGGGGTGGGGCATAATTGGTGGAGGAGCCTGCTTCTGCTAGGAATGTGGCTGCTAGACAGACACACAGACTGAGAGGAATATTTTTGTGGACCTGTGCACTCTGATAACTGGAATCCTCTTTAATCTTCAGGCTCCTTTATGATAAGACATAAAGAGGAAAGTGTGAAAGCCATCTTTGGCAGATCTAGGTCCATTAAAAGTCTACACCCTGGACCAAATCCAACAAGGAGGCGCAGGGATAGGAATCCACCTAATGCGGGATTGACCAGCCACATATAAACAAAGCTAGCTAAGAGAATCTTTACCCTGACCATCTCCTTTTAGGTCATTTTTAAAAGTGATCACATCTGGTGAAGGTAAAGTGGAGTAGAGTGGGATTCTTCCCCTCCACAGAGCTCTATTTATGAAAGTGCTCTGCTCTCCTGTGGAAGGATACCTTACCCCACGGTTTCTGTATTCCACAGTGTATGTAAGAAAAAGCAGTTTATTACATTCCACTGTGTTATATAGGATTTGCACCCTCAAATTGTGTGCATGATTTATTGGATAGTAGCTATTGTCAGTATTTTGTATACCTAATTTACTTTTATACACTATAAAAGGCAGGGAAAGAGAAGGAATTCATTTATTAAATCAGTCATTTAAAGGGATAGTAATACTTAGTTTTAACTTTATTTTATTTTGTAGGCATTAAAAAAAACATGAAGAATGATATAAGTCTTATCTCTCAAACCTTTATGGTTTATGAGATATTCACAAGCAAAGTTTCCCCCTCCCGCCCCTTTTACCTACTGTAAACAATCTCTTCTCAGATGTGGAATGCAGTCCATAGACTGGACAGATAACAGAAGGGGACACTCTTATTCCTTTGAAAACAATGAAATCCCTTCCCCCCTTGACAAGCTTTTCAGGTTTTTCTGTTATCTTAATTGAAGATTGTCCTTCTCTGCAGTCTACCTGGGCAGCTCCCTTCTGCCCTGGCTGAAAAGTGTTACATCAGTAAAAGGGGCGGGAGGGGGACACTTTGCTTGTGAATATCTCTTAAACCATAAAGGTTTGGGAGATAAGACTTATATCATTATTCATGTTTTTTTAATGCCTACAAAATAAAATAAAGTTAAAACGAAGTATTACTATCCCTTTAAGACATTCAGTGCTAGAGAGGCAATGGAGATATCCTCCTTAAAAAGGGGTCATTATCAACGTTAAATAAACAGGGATTTTTATTTGTTCCCTATGGTGCAGTTAGTTTGCTCCAAAATTGCTTATTTTCTTCTTTCTGCATATGGCCCATAGTGCCAGAAAATTGATAAAAACATTGTGAAACAAGGAAGTGGTTTAGACCAATCATATCTGGTAATGGCCAGTGATCAATGTGTGTAATTCCAGTGACCCAATATATGAGAGGTCACTGTTACCTGATGCAAAAATATAACTATGACCAGGTGTCTACATTAACAGATTGGTAAACTTTTTTAAATGAAAGAATAAATGTTATATGGCTTTTCCAGCTGAGTAAACCATGTATATTCCTAATTCTGAGAACATTATTACTACTTAAGCTTGTAGCATCAGCTTCAACTGATGTCTAAAATATACATTTGTATTTATAATAAACTCAAAAACAAAAAGAAGAGAGGTGCACATGCTCTAAGTGCAGACTGCTTGAACCAAATGTAGACCACCACTGTAAATGTGGTCTACATTTGGTTCAAGCAGTCTGCACTTAGAGAGTGTGCACCTCTCTTCTTTTTGTTTTTGCCTTTACATGTATTGGAAGTCAATTGCCAGCGGCTAACGTTGGGAGGCAGCACCGAGGAGAAGAAACAGTGATACAGCTTGAAGAGACTGTCAAGTTGTTTTTTGGATGTCCTATATTGGATGGGATGTACCATAATATACTTGTTTTGTCTGTGGTAAATAGCGCTTGTATATAGGGTATTGTTTGATTTATAATAAACTATATGGGATAGCTTAATATACTGAGGCTGGTGTATTAAGGGAAGGTGGTACAGTTCTGGAGCTAACCAACTGCACTGCAGGGAACAACAATTCCCACTCATTTAAACAGGGCTTTTTAAGCTGTTGGATGCTACAGAAGAGAATTCTCTAGCATTCAAATATTACACTTCCCATTTAAATCATTGGGTAATTTGGATTTTTTTGTTTCCCATATGGCATACTTGGTTTGCTCCAGAATTGCCCCTCTTTTCTTAGTACATCACTGATTACAACTCTCTGCAGAAAATGGTAATAATAACAACTGTTGACCACATTAGAAAATCAAAGTTTACAGGGATAGTAATGTTTCACAAAAAAAGCAGCTCTAGTTAATCTTTTACCTACTTATGCAACCTCCCCTCAGATGTGGAATCTGGTCTCTTGACCAGACAAATTGCAGCAAGGGACAGTCTTTTTACTGTGAGTATTAGGGAAAACCCTGCCCCCCTGAAAGGCTTTTCAGATTTTTCCTTATGCTCACTAAAGATTGTCCCTCTCTGTGATCCATCCGGACAGTTTTGCTCTGAGATAAGCAGTGTTACATCAGTAAAAGGGGCAGGAGGGGAGATATTTTAGCATTCAATTACTCTTGAACTACAACTCTGACAGTATTGAAATATGCTCTCCATGGCCCAAATACTATGAAGATTAATTGGAGATGCTTTTATTGTGAACAATTACTATCCCTTTGATATAAAAATACATTTGAATTGTAATAATTTTTGAATAAAAAATAAAAAAAATCTCCCAAAACTGGGAGTACCCATACAGACATAGAAAGACAGAATTTTGACAATAGGCTAGAACCAACTGGCCTATCTAATCTGCCCGTTTCCCTATCTAGTTAAAGGGATAGTAATGTTTCATCTTAACATCCTTTAATATTGTAGGTATTAAAAAAAGAATTACATTGATGTAAGTCCTGTCTATCAAACCTTTATAGTCTGAGAGATATAACTGGCTAAAGTTCCCCCCTCCAGGCCCTCTCTAACTGACAGCAGGAAATTCCAGTCATTTGACCATCCAGCGGCTCTTCAGCAGAGCCGAAATTGCGCTATTTTGAAATAAATACTTTATTGGTACGGCCTACAGAGTGTGCCATATGTCTATCCCATGAGTTTTTAAATTCATGATCTGTTTTAGCCTCAACCACTTCTGCTGGGAGGCTATTCCATGTACATATCAACCTTTCGGTAAAATCATTTTTTTTGTTCTTACATGTCCTCTTGTTTTTCCACCTTCCAATTTTGGTGCATACCTTCTTTTTACTAGGATTCCTTTTATTTAATTATTTTCTTCTTTGTAAATAATTTCAGTAAGTTCTAAGCAGTAACTAAAGCACTTGCAGTTCTCAGGACTTCTTGGTAGAATTCAGATACAGGGAAATGTCTCTCTCATAGGTGGGAAAGGCCAACAGGGAAAGGGGAGGGGAGGAGGAATAATTAGTCATGTCTCCCTAAAATAGATATTATTAAGAGTGTGACTCAGATCAGAGGAAACAATAGATTAATATGAAGATTCACCCTTTGAGTACCAGTGGGGTATCCAGTGCATTGTGAAGCAATGCTTTGGATAGCCTTCTGACACTCAAAGGGTTAAACCAATCTATTTAAATCAATGGGAATCTTGTGAATTTATATATGTCACCATGGTGCAGTTGGTATGTTCCGGAATTTCTCCAGTTCTTCTTAGTACATCTACTCCTGTGAAAATCACTGCAGGGAGTTGGCCCACCCACCACTATCCAACTCAGTGAAAAAAATGACTGCCACTCTCTCCTATACCATCCTAATATCTCACACATGACACACACACACATGCCCCACTCACAAATGACACACACACACACAAACACACACAACACACACACCTCATTACACTATACACCTCCTCCTCACTCCGTAGGGCAATCTGCGGCCTCTCCTCCTCAACACTACAGCTTTCCGTTGCCTTTCTACGCTTCGTATCCACCTCCCCGCTGACGTCCTGCTCTCCCTGCCGTCCTCTGCACAGAGGCCTCCCAGCACATCTCTCTCTATAAGCACCAGATGGGGTGTGCACATATTACACAACACTCTTGTCTATAAGAGGTTAAGGCGGACAGAAGTCTTTCTGCTTTAAATGTCTTATACGCAGCCATATGGGGGGGGATATTTGGGAGTGCTTCTGTGAAACAGGCTGCCAGGAGGAGCCTAACTACCTAACTACCTACTGCCAACTATAACCCCTTCATTGGCACAGAGTTTTGCAATGAATTGCTTTATAATGCGTTGTGCACCCCTCTGCCACTGAAAGGGTTAATCATGCAAAGAATGAAGCATAACCTTTAAAATACTGAACTCTACTAAGAAGGATTCTGACTATCATACTACACAGTGCAAAGCAAAGCGCAGTGAAAGGAGACTCATGAAATCATTCCTCCAATACTTATTGATGGAAATACGACATAATCTCTATGAGACCATAGTGCTCTCATTAATTGTTTCTTCTTTTCATCTGTAACTTTTCCAGAAATGATTCCATGAGCCGCCTTTCACTGGCCTTTGCTCTGCGCTGTGTACTATGATAGTCAGGATCCTTCTTAGCGAAGTTCACTATTTGCCAGGTTATGCTTTGTTATTTGCATTATTAATACTTTCTGTATCAGAGGGGTGTACAATGCATTGATCTGAAATGCCTTGCATACCCCCTCACACTGAAAGGGTTAACTCATGGCCACCGACTATCAGTACAATTGTACTAAACCAACAACTACACAGCTACACAGTTACATGTTGCCTACATATTCTGTACTCTCTATCATGTCCCTCTCTCCCCCTTCTCCATCAGGTCTCTCTCTCTCGCTCTCCCCTTTTTCCGTCAGGTCTCTCTCTCACTCTCCCTTTTTTCCATCCGGTCTCTCTCTCGCATTCCTCTTCTCCATCAGGTCTCCTCTCGCTCTCCCCCCTTCTCCATCAGGTCTCTCTCTCTCTGTCCCCCTTATCCATCATGTCTTTCTCTCTCTTGCTGTCCCCCTTCTCCATTATGTCTCTCTCTCTCTTTCCCCCTTCTCTGTCTTGCTCTCCTCCTTCTTCATCATGTGTCTCTCTCCTCCTTCTCCATCATGTGTCTCTCTCCTCCTTCTCCACCATGTCTCGCTCTCCCCCTTCTCTATCATGTCTCGCTCTCCCCCTTCTCCATCATGTCTCTCTCTCGCTCTCTCTCCCCCTTCTCCATCATGTCTCTCTCACTCTCTCTCCCCCTTCTCCATCATGTCTCTCTATTTCATTCTCTCTCCCCCTTCTCCATCATGTCTCTCTATCACTCCTCCCCCCCTTCTCCATCATGTCTCTCTCGCTCTCTCTCCTCCATCTCCATCATGCCTCGCTCTCCCCCTTCTCCAACATGTGTTTCCCTTCTACGGCTCTGTCTTTCATTCTGTCCCCATTATTCAGCATGTGTGTCTCTCTCCCCCCTTCTCCAATATGTGTGTACACTTAACCCCTGCTGCAAACATACCCAAACCATGAAGCACTCACAACTTAATCCCCATGGGCAACACTGTGCCCCTTTTACTAGTAGTTAATATGTAAAAAAATATATATATACTGTATGGTTTATCCTCCTGAGTAAAACAAGGGTACTCCCACTGCCAAGAGGTGTTTTATTCAAACGTTTTTGCAGATGAAATATGATTTTTTTAGGTGCAATATCTCAATGGCCTGAAATATTACAGTGGTGCTGTTGATACACCATCCAATGGAGGATTATGGTCAACTAACCAGAGATGTCCATAGGATGGTGTAGCAAAAGCACCACTGTAAAATTTCAGGTCATTGAAATATTGCACCTAAAAAAACCTGTTTCACTCAGGATAACCTCTACTATATATATTTGCATTCTGAGTGTTACTATCCCTTTAAAAGGCAATTACAGTAACTAAAATATAAAGCACAGCGTCTTTACAATTAAATTCTGTTTTACAGTTAAATTCTGTTTTCCCGCCACTAGGTATTCAAGCTTAAAAGGTGAACTGGTCTGCCCAGGGCTTTTTATCCCACCTCCATTGATATTCTTGTTCCTACTGGCTGTGCAGGGCTGTTGGGTGTGACCATAGAAGCCGAAACAAATATACAGAAGTTTCTTGCAGCACTTGCTCTAGGAAAGAGGAGCCTGAAGCAGGGACCTGTACACTGCTGTAAGTTTATAATGCTCTACATTTGAAGTTGGGAGTTAACACTTCAAGCATCTGAGTTGTGAGCAATACATTGAAGGCAATGAGCTGTGCAATGCTTTTCAATCTCAAAGGGTTAGTTTTGCCTCTTCATGAGCCTTTGTCAAGTCCATACAAAATATTTATTTAATGTTTTCTATCTATGAAACACTGTAGCATTCTTTGTAACCCTCTGAGTTCTAGGAGTTGTGCAATGCATACTGCTTATGCCTCTAGCAGTCCAGTTAAGCACTGCACTGCAGACAATAATAACAAAGTTAGATTTTTATCAATTTACAAATACTCTGTAGAGTTTGTTTTCTGTATTGCTTTGGCAGAGATGTAGTCAATTGTCAGCTATTATATCCGCCCTCCCAGTGATGAGATTCATAAACCTCAACAGTTTGAGGTCCAGCAACTGACTACACCTGCTCTAGTCGCATATAATCATAAGTAAATACCACAGTTCTAGAAGTCTTGGAAAGTTTTCACAGAATCAGGCTGCACCATAAAGAGGAAGTCACATTTTTAATTCCATTCTTTTTTAACAGGAGATGATGGACAGTCATTGTATCCAATTTGATTTTTCTACGCGTTCCTTATTGCTTGAAGGTAAGTGGAGATAGAAGAATTAGTTTGAAATTAAAGGGATAGTATTTAAAAAAATAAAGTAATTGAGGCCAGTTTTATCTCTCAAACCTTTATGGTTTGAGAGATATATGATTACAAAGTTCCCCCTTTCCTCCCCTTTCACTGATGTCAGCGATCTTACAGCAGGAGATCCTGGTCTGCAGACTGGCCGGCAGCTCTTCAGCAGAACTGAAATAGCTAGATCTAAAAGCAAATACTTAATTGGAATGGTCTACAAAGTGTGTCTGGTTTGCAAGCACACTTTATAGACCATTCCAATTAATTATTTGATTTTAGATCTCACTATTTCTGCTCTGCTGAAGAGCCACCGGACAGTCTGCGGACCAGGATCGTCTGCTGTAAGATAAAACGCTGATGTCTGTGAAAGTGGAGGGAAGGGGGGACTTTGTAATCGTATATCTCTCAAACCATAAAGGTTTGAGAGATAAAACTCGCCTCAATTACTTTATTTTTTGAATCGATACAATATTAAATTGAGTATAAAGATCCATTACTATCCCTTTAACTCTCACATACCCTAATACAGTGATTGTCAACCAGGATGCAATGGACATCAGCTTAGGGTGCCCCATGTTCTCTATGTTGACAAAAATGTGAATATTTACTTTTAATTGTAGATTTATGATTGTTATACAATATGTTTATTTTTGTTATTATGATTGTGAGATCTAATAATAACTGTATATTTATGTATTGTATCCTTCATTATGCCCTTGTTAAATTACATTAAATATGATAGGGGTGCCTCGAAAACTCCACATTGAGTGTTAGGTGTGCCTCAAATATAGGCTGACCATACCTCACCTTTAAAAAGGTACACACATGAAAAATGCATACTACAGGGTTGTTTTGATTTTGGTACACTCTTGAAATATGCCTATTTCCTATTTGTCCCTTTTTAAAGGTGAGGTTTGGTCAGCCTACTCAAGTAAAAAAAGATTGAGAACCACTGCCCTAATATGTTATAAGTTTTCAGTCCTCTCAGAGCCTGGTATTCAAAAGAAAGTGGAACAAGTTTGGGGCAAAACAACTGCTCCATAGGAGACAATAAAACATTCCCCATTTATACAAATATGGCTTTTTACAGCTTCAGTGCTAGAAAGGCTTGCAATAAATGTCTTTCCAATGCATCTGAGACATTTCTAGCATTCTACAGTGCATACCCCTCTGGCACTCAAAGAGTTAAAAGCCACATTTTAATCAACTGGAATTTTCATGTCTCCCATACTATGCAGCTGGTTTGCTCCAGAATTCATCCACATTTCTTTTGAACATAAGGCCCATAGAGGTGAACTATGCCATAGGAATAAGTGGCTGTAAATATTATGAACATATTAATTTGCCAAGGCAGGTGTCCTTTATACAAACAGTCAAGATTATCTGTCTATATATATAATTCTTGTATTGTATCTGCAGTTTACAGTACATAGTCATCTCTATTAACCCCTTAAGGACCCAGGATGTACATATATGGCATGGGAAAACTTGCAATAAGGACCCATGATGTACATGTACGTCATGGAATTCAGGGGTCCCCACGTGTCTGTATGCTGTTCAGGGATCACTGATTCCATTGTAGTGAAAAAAATGCCCCATGGTCCTTAAGTTTCACACAACCGGTCCTTTAGGGGTTAAAGCCTGCCTGTAGGTCACACTCCCTCACAGTAGACTTAAAGTATAGTAATGTTTCACAGTAAAATCAGCTCTGATTAATCATCATAGTATTTGGGCCATGGAGAGTGTTATTTCAATGCTGTCAGAGTTGTAGTTCAAGAGTAATTGAATGATAAAATGTCCCCCTCCCACCCCTTTTACTGATGTAACACTGCTCACCTCAGAGCAGCAAGACTGTCCGGATGGATCACAGAGTGGGACAATCTTCAATAAGCATAAGGAAAAACCTGAAAAACCTGTCAATGGGGGCAGGGTTTTCCTTATGCTCACAGTAAGAAGACTGTCCCTTGCTTTGACCTGTCCAGTCAAGGGACCAGATTCCACATCTGAGGGGAGGTGACTTACACTAGGTAAAAAGGGAAAAAGAGGGGAGTACGTTATCGTGTAATTACTCTTGAACTACAACTGTGACAGTATTGAAATAACACCCTCCATGGCACAAGACTATTCATGAGACACAGATAAGATGATTATAACTACAACATACACTGATCTCTCCAAGAGATTTAGGGAGATGACCCTGAAAATTGGGGGCTATTATCCAGTGATCCTGAGATAGCACACATTTACAAAACCACCCCTTTTTGGTTTTAAAAGAGGTAAAAGCATATGGCATGAGCTAGTTAGATCAGACCCAGTGGAAAAATCTACATTACCCAAATAGAGAGATTTAGGGGTGAAAGGGGTATATAAGTGTCAGAGTTGTGTGACATGCACCCACATGATATCAGGTAATTCATTTATTTTGTTAAATACAGATTACAGGTTAATAGCAAGAGATAATATTACATGTATTACATCATTCAATTTGTATTTATTGAAGTGCCCATGTAGTCTCTGTTAAGTGGGAAAAACTAGTAGGCCATTTAAGATGAGGTTGCGGGAGCATAGGTCTTTGATCATCAGAGGTTTGAATGGCACATTAAATGAGCAAAAACTGAAGCGTTACCTGGTGGCTAGACACTATATTGAGAAAAAGCATAGAGTGAAAGAGCTACAATGTTTCCCATTTGAAGTAATCAAATCATCTCCCAGAGGTGGAGATAGAGAGCAAACATTAGCATGACGTGAAATGTATTGGATTCATACATTAGAAACACTAGCACTGAAGGGATTGAATTAACACTTCAGTCTCATTAGCTATATTTGATTGTCTAAACTGATTGCCATGCTGCCTGTCTTTTAGAGAGATACAATATAACATCATTCTCCATGTTTGGGACTGGTGCATGACCAGCATCTGTGGTTGCTATGGTTATCCACACATGGTAGCCTGGCACCGGCATCAAAGATGGAGTTATATAAAGATCTATGTGGAAATGTGTTTGTATGTCCCTGATGAAAGTCTGAATACGGACTGAAACGTCGGATACATTAATTTTGACGTTCCACCTGACTTTCTCTCATCTTTGGAAAGCAAATCCTATTCCGGTTCTTCAACCCAAAGCAACTGCATCCTACCTCTATAATGATGTATGATGTTCTATAAAGAACGTCAGGTGGAACTCATATAATATCATTGAGATGAATAGTGCCTCTTCCAGTAGTATGCTCTCTACAAGAAATGGATGACAGGTTAGATTGTGGGTTATTCATTGTTCCAAATATTATGTTCGTTGGAATGAGTATGAAAAATGGAAATACCGGTATATTATCCCAAGATCTTCCTGTTATTATTATCAACATTGCCTCTGTGTTCCAAGAATGGAACACAATTACCAAAATGGTAAATAGAAGATCGATTAGACTATATTTGAGGGTTGTCTTTCTGAGGATAGGAGAATGTGAGTTAGATCCCTCTTCTTCCATTGTGTTTTATTTATTTATTTGTATTTTAACTATTTGCATTTGATATTTTGATTGTATTTTCCTATGACCACATGACTGGCTATTGTCCAATGAGTGAAGTGCTGGCAGTTTAAATGCCTGTGAATTGGAGCTGCTCTGTTTGTTTGTTTTAGACTTTTGGGCCATTGGCTTTGAAAAAACAGCTGTTTGAGCCATAAAACATATTAGCAGGCCTAACATATATTTTATTTTTAAATATATATGCATTTTATAATACATTATTAAAGATTTATATATTACGTATATTTGAAGCAGCAGAATTAATTTATATGTGGACATTTAGATACCTGAGTGGGGGCAGGATTGTGTGTGGTTGGGAGGTAAGGCTCTAATGTATACTAAATGTGAGTATAACCTATGACATATAATATCTGGATTTATTGTTGAGACATACTACAGTATTGGGCACCCCCATTCTTTTTTGTTTTTTTCATTATCTATATATTTGTGCCCTGGAGGGAGAAATGTGGAGGAACAGCCCTGGAAGTGAAGTTCAATTAACAAAGGGTTAAGAGCTATTGCTGTGGGTTATATATTTAACTCCCCCGCCAATATTTTGCGAGTATAAACTCACCGGGTGTTTATGGTGGTGGTGAGATTGTATCTGAAGATTCCAAACAAGGGCGGCCCCTGTTTTTGTCCCTTTTCTTGTCGTGCAGTAGGCAACCTTTGGCATTCCAGGTGTTAGCGATTACAACTCCCATCGTGCCCAACCAGCCATTGATTATCCAACAGCTGGAATTCCAAAAGCTGTGTACAGTGTATGCACACGGGCACACACAGTCCACTTTCACTAAGATTTTGATGTCAGCAGACCCCATACAACCTATGGAGGTCAACAGATAGGTTTTCCCAATCAGAGGAGCCCCTCCATGGGTTCCTGTTCTGGATCTTATGGATCAGGCAGGTGGCAGGAACACATGGCTGCTGCTTGCTGGTAGACCGGCAAAGAAAGTGAATTTAATTCTTGTCATTTCTGGGATGACAATCATCAGTCAACTTCTCTCCAGTAATCCCCTGCCAGAAATACCGTTGAAATGTGTTTTGAGGAGGGTAAAACAACTCTAATTCCACTTCATCACCTCAGAAACCTTCGACTGGTACAGCAGGTTTTTTCTGTGTTCTTGTCTGTCTCCCTTTCTTGACCACAATAGGTAGTAAATATTCCCTAGGCAGTGATCCTGGGTACAGGCCAGTTTCTCCAGTCGGCACTAAGCTCACCTTGCTGTCAGCATCTATAGTTCAGCCTTGGCCACAGCAAGGTTTCCTAGGGGGTAGTCTACGCCAACCAGTTCCGAATCCCCAGCATCTTGGCTACTGGGGACTCTCCTGATGTGTACCTGTTTCTGTCATCTGTTGCGGTTGGTGTGTCCCATTGTTTCCCTGCTCTGTGTGTGTGTGTGTGTGTGTGTATATATATATATATATATATATATATATATATATATTATATATCAAATGGCAGTCTGCTCATTCTCTGTGCAGCTGCTCCTCCACAGAGCATGGTTTCAGTCATTGTATATTGGGCAAACCCATCGACATCTCCACAGGCCCACCACAGACTTGTGAGTTTTACAGGGGTTAACAGCACAGATGCATCCAAGTCCTGCTGGAGGCCTATCTTTCTGAGTCCAACAGTCCTGAATAAGGGTACATTTTCGGTGAACCTTCCTGGCCCACTGCCTTAGTCCAAGGGTAACAAACCATCAGTTCTTTGGGCTAAGTGCCGTGGTTCCCATCCCTCCATCCAAAACATAAAGGTTCATGGAGCAATGGCAGCTCAGGTATGTCCTACGGAAGAGGGCCACTTAGGCTCTGAACTGGGGGCCTCAGAATAAGTCAGTGGTGGGCTCCAGCCTTAGGGCAGCAGGAAAACAAACCCTTCCCCTCAACCTGGGTGCCTGGAGCCCAAACGGCTCCCAAATCCAAGAAAACACTGCACGGTGGCTTCCAACATGTCACTGGAGAGGTCAGTCCCTTAACACTGCCATGGCTTACTCTCAGGGCCCCTTTCCAAGGGGCAGGATTCTGAAGCACTGCATCATGCTGTCTCTGCTGTCAAAGTGCCACCTACATCTGGCATATCGCTGGGAGGATCTCTTCCAGCAAACTACCTCCATCTTGTGACACCTTCCTCTGCTCGACCATGTATCCTCCACCTCCCAGTCTTGCAGGGGTTATTGAGAAGCAGCATCATCCCACTGGCTTCCATCCTCTATGGCCTTTTCCAGTTTCAAGACACTCAAGGGCAGCAGTTGCTCACCATTCTCACTGGTTTCTTCACTGTAAGTCTTCTCATGGTTCTTTTTCAAGGTGGTTGGATGGGGACCCAGACTGGCTATCTGGATCCCTCCCTTAGGTTGCTCTCCATCTGCTCCAGGCAAGTCCCATATTTGTTCCATCTGGTACCAGAATTCCTCCTCATTTTAGAGGACCACACTGTGACTGTGGGTCTCCACCCTCTCCCAGGCCATTCTCCATCTCAGCTCTCTCTTGATGTGGAGGTATTCCCACTCTATCTCTACCCAGGGAGTCTCCACCACCACCCCCGCTCATCTAGCATAAATGACAGGTACCCTGGAAATCTTGCCATTATCTTGTCCTGCCTCTCAATCAAGTCTTCCACAAAATCTGTATCATTCAGAAACTCATCTTTCAACAAGCCTCCTTGGACAGGCCTCTTGTCACCCCTCTCAATCTGAATATTGTGTATGTAGGCGACCAGTAGAGTTCTGCCACTGAAGCAAGCATCTGGCTTGTCGTAACAAAGCACAGAAGTCTTCTTCAAGCTCTGGCTCAGCAAAAGCTAGATCCTCCAATAGGTAGCACCACAACTTGCAGGAGTCCAGTCCCAGCATTCTGCACCACCTCTGAAACAAGATTGTTTGCGGGTCCTAAAAAACCTCCATATAAGGAGGTGACTGGACTTAATCTAGGCCTAAGAATGAGTAAGAGTCCTTCAGTCATCTACACTGCTCCCAGGCTACAATCTCCCAGCCAAAGGTGACTGTCTTCTCATAGGCCTCCTCATTGAAATCCACTCTGAGAAGGTTGCAAATCTCCTGCACATGGTCATCCACAATTGGATTGCCTGTAGACATCATGGCCATTTTCATTGTGTGTCCTCTTGCAGTGGCTGGGATGAGAATCAACAGTCAGCTCCCCTCCAGGAAACATCCTCCAGAAATACAGCTGAAACTTAAATTGAGGAGGGTCAAACAGAACTGACTTTATTGAGGAAGCACACTGCATTTATACAGTTCCAGCTGGCATCCTTGTGTACATAGTCAAATTTAAGCTTGTGACACTTTTGACACAGTGTCCAATCAAGGGAATCCCCAGGGAGCCAGTCAGAGCCCCCCTTCTCAATCAAGGAAATGTCATTGAAACACAACTTCTGTCACAGCAGGGGTTAATTAGTGCCCCTTTGTTGTCACTCCACAGACAGCTTCCTGTCCCAAGCCCTAACAGTAACTGATCGGATTTTGAAACCTAAATCTATGTACACAAAATGCCCAGCAAACTACAGAACAGAGGCAAATAACACAGGGAAACAAAAACAAAAAATCCACCAAATTATAACACTTAATGAGTGTACATCAACTTTTAGCTGTAGTGAATAAAAGGGGTTCACCTCCTGTTTCTACTCACAACAAAACAGGAAAATGAACTATTTTGTTAAGCAGGGCACAGGGTAAACAAATGCCCCCAAAAGCCCATAGACAGTCCCACTGCCCTCCTCCCTGGTGCAAACAGCAATAAAGGGGGCACTTTTGACTTAGAAGCTTAGTAAATTGGCTTTAGGCAGGCATATGGCTATAAAGTAGATCCCAGTGCCTGTTTAGATTTTAATCATATTCAAAAGTTTTCCCTAATGAGGTGCAAAAGTGCAGTGCTGCATGAAGAAGACGGGGTGGGGGGTTACTACTAGGATTCCATGTTAATTCCTTGAATGCCAGAGGGATATTCAACACATTGTTTCAGGGTATTGTGTTCCTCTGTGCCTTGTTTAGCACCTTGTTCTAATAAGGCACAGATGAAATTAAACCTAGTCCATTTCCCTATGCATGCCATACAGGTGACATTAAGGTACTGTTTGCTTTAATGTCTTCTGAACCTTTATTTAAATATCAGAATCTAGCACTCTGAACAAAACTCCCCCTTAAAGGGATAGTAATGTTTCACAAAAACAGCAGCTCCAATTAATCTTAGTATTTGAGCCATAGAGAGTGTTATTTCAATACAGCCAGAGTTGTAGTTCAAGAGTAATTGAATGATAAAGTTTCCCCCTCCCTCCCCTTTTACCTAGTGTAAGCCACCTCCGCTCAGATGTGGTATCTGGTCCACAGACCAGACAGTTCACTGCAAGGGACAATCTTCTTACTGTGAGAACAATGAAAACTCTGCCTCCATTGACTGGTTTTTCAGGTTTTTCCCTTATGTTAATTGAAGATCGTCCCTCTCTGCAATCCACTTGGACACCACCTTTCTGTTCTGAGGTGAGCAGTGTTACATCAGTAAAAGGAGAGGGAGGGGGAAATGTTATCATTCAATTACTCTTGAACTACAACTCTGACAGTATTGAAATAACACTCTCCATGGCCCAAATACTATGAAGATTAATTGGAACTACTTTTATTATGAAAAATTCCTATCCCTTTTTTAAAGGGATAGTAATACTTAAGATTAAAAAAAATATATGTTGTATGGTTTATGTCCTCGAATAAAGCAAGGGTACTCCCGCTGCTGAGAGATATTTTATTAAAAAATGATAACAGCTCAAACTTGTTTTTTTTAGGTGCAATATCACAGAGGCCTGAAAATTTACAGTGGAGCTGTTGCTACACCATACTATGGAGATTTATGGTCTATAGACCAGAGCAGTCCATAGGATGGTATAGCAACAGCGCCCCTGTAAATTTTCAGGCCACTGTGATATTGCACCTAAAAATTCAAGTTTGAGCTGTTATAATTTTTTAATAAAATCTCTCTCAGCAGTGGGAGTACCCTTGTTTTACTCAGGGCGATAAACCATACAACATATATTTTTTTACATTTTAAGTATTACTATCCCTTTAAAGAGTACCTGTCGCCCTAAGAAATGTCTGGTTGATTTTAACCCCTTGAATGCCAAAGAGGTATTTAGTGCATTGCAGCGCAATGCATTATATGCCTTTCTGGCACTCAAAGTGTTAAGAGAAGTAAAAAGTAACTATGGGTGGAATGCAAGAAACATTCACAATCGCTATTTACAGAGTAGTTTTGACGGCAAAATGATTAGCACCACTCATATTTTTTCAGAATCAGCGAATGTTTGCACTTTTTTTGTGAATGCTTTTCAAAAAGTGGATGTGGCTATAATGTCCACCATTTCATGACAGGATGAGCAATTGTGCCTAATTCAGCAAACCAAGTAGCACACATTTCATACATCTGGCCATCAATTTAGGCACATTCACTACCTTTGCCATAGTATGTGGCATATGTGCTATTCAGCATAAAGGTGTCGGTATGTTTCTTATGTCAAAACTTGAGCAATCACAAATAGTGCATAAATTTATGCTCTCAAAAATAGCAAATGCGCCACTTTCTTGCATTCTGCCCTATGTTTTCTACTAGCCATTTTTGTGTCATATAAATAGTTTTTGAAAACTAACCTTTACTTTTTTGGTGCCAAACTTGTACTTAAAGGGATAGTAATTTTTCACAAAAACAGCAGCTCCAATTAATCTTCATAGTATTTGGGCCATGGAGAGTGTTATTTCAATACTGTCAGAGTTGTAGTTCAAGAGGAATCCTATATAATAATTTGCTAGGATGTTTGTCATCCGCAGTAGAGACTGCCCTCGTTTGGGCAGTCTCTACTGCGCATGATTGGATCAAGTGAGTGAGGCGACGTAAGACTGCATCGAGTGGAGCAGTGAGGTAGAGGCCTCTTAACTCTTTGAGTGCCAGAGGGGCACTGCGTACCAATGCGTTGCGTACCCCTCTGGCACTCAAAGGGTTAACATTACTCGGACCTTGGCCCGTGTACACAGGCTTTTACACTAGTTGAATGATAAAGTTTCCCCCTCCCACTCCTTTTACCTTGTGTAAGCCACCTCCCCTCAGATGTGGAATCTGGTCCTGTGACCAGACAGCTCACAGCAAGGGACAATCTTCTTACTGTGAATATAAGGAAAACCCTGCGCCCCTCAACAGGTTTTTCCTTATGCTCACTGAAGATTGTCCCTCTCTGGACAGTCTTGCTGCTCTGAGTTGAGCAGTATTACAGCAGTAAAAGGGGTGGGAGGGGGATACTTTATCATTCAATTAATCTTGAACTACAACTCTGACAGTATTGAAATAACACTCTCCATGGCCCAAATACTATGAAGATTAACTGGAGCTGCTTTAATTTTGAAACACTACTATCCCTTTAATGCTGTACTATGAATTAATCTAAGAAGAGTCAACCCACTAGGGACATTTCTAATAGCACCGTGAGCTGTACGATTGTCCTGAAACAGAATTAGCATGCTTTGCAGGGAATTAACATAAAGTGCCAGACTGTGCCATGAACAGGGCAATTTCTCAAACATTATTTATTTTACAGAATGGATAGTACAAACATGTAAGCAGATTTTAAGGCACTGTAGTACAGACTAAACTTGTCTTAGGGAGACAGTTCCACTTTAAAGGGATAGTAATACTTTGTTTTATCTTTATTTTATTTTGTAGGCATTAAAAAAACATGAAGAATGATATAAGTCTTATCTCTCAAACCTTTATGGTTTAAGAGATATTCACAAGCAAAGTATCCCCCCCCCCATTCAGCAAGATCAGAAGGGAGGTGCCCAGGTAGACTGCAGAGAGGGACAATCTTCAATTAAGATAAGGGAAAAAGCTGAAAAACTTGTCAAGGGGGGCAGGGCTTTCATTGTTTTCATACAAAGAAGAGTGTCCCCTGCTGTTATCTGTCTGGTCTTACAACCAGATTCACATCTGAGAAGAGATGGCTTACACTAGGTAAAAGGGGCAGGAGGGGAAACTTTGCTTGTGAATATCTCTTAAACCATAAAGGTTTGAGAGATAAGACTTATATCGTTCTTCATGTTTTTTTAATACCTACAAAATAAAATAAAGTTAAAACGAAGTATTACTATCCCTTTAAGTGAGAATACATACATTATTCTAAATTGTGACCTTGATTATATTAAGGTTCGCAGTGGCTTTTTTCTAACCAATTTCTACTGATGTATATGAAGAAATTTAGAAACGAAACTCTTGATAGTAATCAGTTGCAATGGAATCTATGCATTTATTAGATACAATCATGGTGGAATTTAGATTTTTTATTTCATGTAAGCAAGTATTGCATATATTGAAATGTATGTTTTAGCATTTGATGCACTGTTAAACACAGTGATGTTATCATGATTTATAACGTGTTTACAATGAGTTAACACACTCTGAAACTCAAATGTTTCTACTGATAATGGGGTGTGTGTGTGTATGTGGTGGGGGTGGTTGTACGAATATGATGGAGAGCTATAAATGAGCTGCACTGGTTGATTTCTGCATTTCCCCTGCCAGCTTATTTATACACCAGGGTTACACTGAAAAGGCCAAGCTTGCTTTAGAGCAGAACATTAGAAGCTCTACGTTTGTTACATTACAACGTCCATCATCCTCAGTCAATCAATGATTGTAGATGAGGCAGCAGACACAAAGAATGGACTCCCCTGACTTTGAAATATAGTTAATGGAAAAAATAAGTATCTCTGGGATTATCCAAAATAGATTTAAGGCTTTGTATCTGTCAGCCGGTGTGAAACAGGAAGACTATTTAAATATGTTGACATTGGAACTAAACTTGTATTGAAGACTATTACCAGAAAACAATCTGATGTTGCAAGTCAGATAATTCCTGTTATTTAGAGTGGTACAGGCAGAAATAACAGAGGGAAGTGTGTGTCAGCATGAACACCCACACAGGACAGCATATCAGCAATTTGCAAAAACTATTTGAAATGTTCAATGAATTGTAATTCTATGAAAGAAAGAACATATGTTCTGCTCTGTTTGTGGGCTAGCAATATAAGCAGAGTAGCAATGCGGCTGATGTATTAACCCTTTGAGTGCCAGAGTGGGAAGCATTGCGTAAAATTTCCATATATTTAAATTGATCTTTTAAAGAACACTGTTATGTGAAAATGATCTTGGGTACATAAATGTAAACAGCCTTTGCTTCTTGCTAGAATTTGTATAAAGTCTCTGAATGTTTCCTGAGGTCTAAAATCTAGTTGTGTATATGCCCTGCAGAAGTAACCATTCATGACATTTCTTGGGCTCCCAGACTCCCATTACCATAGCAATCTTGATAGGTGTCTTTCACGGGAACCACATTGATCATTGACATCCTGGACTATTGCCTTGGTGAGCACTACACGGCCAACCACGGCGGATCATGGTGCAGGTAGAAAAGCCCTAAAAACTTCCCCCCAAAAGGCTGTCATTTACTACAAGCAGAAGCACCGGGATGTTGAATGTCGGCCGGCCGCTGATTGGTCAGTCGGAGTTAAAGGGCCTGCATTGACTTAACATGGGGAGAAGTAGGCCCTTCTCCCATTGGTCCACTATTTAAAGGGCACTGTGATGTGGAATGGGAAAACGTTGGCCACCCGCTGACTTGGAGATGGGTTTAAAGGGACTCCATAGGCTTATCATAGGGAAATGTCGGCAGCCACCGGCTGTATGCTTCTTTAGCTCGCACTCCCATTGGTTGGGGCTTTGAAGCAGTGGCCCCACCGAGTCTATCAACCCTTTGTGTCCTTGTTTGCCCAGATCCATTGTTCCGCACATGCCACCACCCCGGCCCCATTGTTTTATTGCTGTTCCCTAAACAGTCCCATTGTACCATAATTTCATCAAACATTTTTATTTAGAAAATGTTTTACCAGGAAGAATACATTGAGATTTCTCTCGTTTTCGAGTATTTCCTGGACAGTTTTCAGTAGAGGGTTGCATATTTACACAAATTGAGAAACATTATATATTACATGTTATTAAATATACATACGAATATACATACATATGGAATTTTGAAAATTATAAACAGTTACACTCTGTTTTTAGATATAGACAAGCATTTACTTTTAAGGATTTTAGACTGGGAGCATATTTGATTATTTCAGGCAGATTGTTCCAGGCCTTTGGCGCTCTGAAGGAGAAGGCAGATCTTCCTGCTTCTTTCTTGTATTGTGGTATACGTAGCGAGTTGTTTGCGGTGGAGCGGAGGTTATACTTAGTATGGAGAGCAGGAGTGAGCAAACTGCTCAGGTAGTGTGGTAGTTTTCCAGAGAAGTGGTTGTGTACTAAGCAAGAAAGGTGAAGGGCATGTCTAGATTTGAGTGTTAACCAATTTAGTTATTTTAACATATCACAGCGATAAGTAGTGTAATTACATTGGAGGCTACAGCGACATATTGAATTATACAGAGTGTCAAGTTTACTAAGATGGATTTCTGGTGCTGGAGCATAAACTACATCACCATAGTCTATGACAGGCAGCAACATCTGTTGCACAATACGTTTTCTAACCAGGGGACTTAAACATGATTTGTGTCTAAAAAGAGTACTGATTTTGGGATAAAGCTTGGAGGTTAACTTGTCAATATGATGTCCAAAAGTGTGGTTGGGGTCAAGCCACATACCAAGATATTTGTAGGAGTCCACTGGGGCCAATTTACGATTAGACTCCGTTACAGTGGATAGGTGGGTATTGCCGAGATTACGCAGTTTGTGCTTTGTGCCAAATATCATTGTGACAGTTTTGTCTGTGTTTGAGAACAATTTGTTCCTTGCTATCCATCTTTCAACCTCGTAGAAATCATGTTGTAATATGGCCTCAAGGTGTGATATGTTTGAGTTTTTAGTATAGAGAATGGTGTCATCTGCATACATGTGTACTGCAGATGATTGCAAACCTTGGGCAGATCATTTCTAAAAAGAGAAAATAGAAGAGGGCCAAGAATGGAGCCTTGAGGAACTCCACTTGTTACTTTGAGCAGAAGGGAGTCATTGCCAGCAACTGACACATACTGCATTCTGTCTGATAAATAGTATCGGAACCAGTTTAGAGAATTATTACCCAGTCCTGATCTTTGGAGTTTATTTATAAGAATATTATGGTCTACTGTGTCAAAGGCCTTGGCAAAATCTAGGAAAATGGCTCCTGTGAGGTCACCATTTTCCATGCCCGTCTGGATATCGTTGGTTACTTTTAGAAGGGCCATGACTGTTGAGTGATTTGGTCGAAAGCCTGATTGAAGTGGGGTGAAAAAACTGGTCTGTTAGTAATATTTATTTAGTTGCACGTGTACACATTTCTCTAGGATTTTGGATAAAGTGGGGAGTAGGGATATTGGTCTGTAGTTTGATACTACATTTTTTTCCCCACTTTTGTGGACAGGCACAACTCTAGCCACCTTCCAGGATTTGGGCATGTACCCTGTTGCCAAAGAGGTATTAATTAAAGATGCAATCGATTTGGCCATTACCATAGCACTGAGCTTTATTAGCATTGCTGGTAGTTTGTCAGGGCTAGATTGGCATTTCATTTTTGGATTTAGGAGGTGATCATATATTTCGCTTTCATTTACTGGTATGAAATTTAATTCATTTTCAGAATTGGACCGGGCAACAGGTGCCAGTGAATGTTCTGTAGATGGCTGAACTTTGAGTTATCTTTGTTTTGTGTAATCAGGGTGGTGGCATCCAACAAAGTAGCTGTTAAATGCATTGGCTATGGCTATGGGGCACTGTATTGTTTCATTATCTATGATTATAGTTGATGGGAGAGTATGATTAGGAGGGTTATAGAGGTTTTTAATAGCCTTCCAAAAGTTGGCTGGCTTTGAAATGTTACTGTTTAAGTTGTCAGTAAAATATTGTGCTTTTGCTAATTTTGTTTGTTTTGTACATGTATTCCTTAATAATCTGTATGCAGTGTGATCATATGTGGAGCCGGTTTGTTCAAATTTTCTCCATAAGGCATCTCTGAGACTGTATAATTGAATCAAGTCAGCTGAGACCCAGGGTATATGTGCCCCCCTAAACCTGACCTTCCTTAGTGGGGCATGTATATTACAGACCTGTAAGAATTCAGAGTTAAAGAATTCTATCTCTGAGTCTAAGTCTGATATTAGCTGTATTCTCTGCAGTGAGCAATTTCTTAAATCATTTAGGAAGGACTGAAGATTCAAATTTCTAAATGACTTGACTGGTTTTATTTTGCGGACACAGTAAACTATGGAGTGATCGCTAAACACATTTGCTAGTACACCTGAATCTTGGATTCTGCTTGTGCAGGATGAAAGAATCCAGTCTAGCAGAGTATGGTTGGATGTTTTAAGATTTATGCGAGTAGGGGAGGATATTAGTTGTGATAAGTTCAATGTTTTAAACAATGAATAACATTTTTCATTCCTGGAGTCTAGCCAATTAATATTAAAGTGTCCAAGAACCATCAGCTCGCTTTTCTTGTTTTGAGTGGCAATCTCCTTTAGGTGTTGCGCTATGTCTGAAAGGGTATGTGCTGGGGTATTTGGCGGTCTGTAGATGCCAACAATTATGATTTGTTTTGAATATAGAAGACAAATTTTGCAAGCAATATATTCATAAGAATCAGTGTTGTGAGAGTCATTTAGAAGCGTAAAGTTGACTGATTCCTGTATTATATGATTACCCCTCCTCCTCGCTTTGCACGGTCTTTTCTAAAGCATGTGTATCCATCTATGGCAACAGCAGTATCAGGTATTTTTGACCCTTTTGTTCACTGGTTCTACCCCCATTCTATAATTCCCCACCATTGTCTGTCTTTTGTCTAACACTGTATAAAAACGTGTGCTCTTGTGCCAATAAACAGTTCTGGTTACCCTGACACTAGTTCTGCCTGGTGATTCAGAGTAAATTGCGGTATGCTGCGGGAGTTCTTTCTGGCTGATTTTGGGAAGAAGTAATCCTTGACGGTGACACCAACGCTGGGTGTCTGCCGGTACCATCACATCTGGTGGCAAGCGGCGGGATTTTGCTTCTTCCAAGGAACTGAGACCAGCATCCAGGGGAAGATATAGCCGCTGGCTTGAATCTGGTCTCAGCAGCGCAGCCAGCAGCGGATGGAGGAGCGGTACGACACCCTGAAACGGAGTACCTTGAAAGACCTGGTGGAGTCCCGTGGGCAGGGGGCCAGCAATAAGTCTAAAGCCACGCTAATTGCTGAACTGATGGAGGGCGACTGAGCCAATCAATACGTCCTCTGTGACCACTGACATGTCTGAGTTGCAGCGGGAGGTACAGTGACGCCTGGCGCTCTATGGCTCCACTCCTCCCCAGGAGATCATCATGCAGGTTCTGAGTGAGGCCACCAACCTCCGGCTGGCAGAGCTGCTGCAGCACAGAGAGGAACCGGCGAACTCCAGACTTAGTGGAGTTCATAAAACGAAATTGCCA
Source organism: Rhinophrynus dorsalis (assembly GCA_037306005.1). Taxonomy (NCBI): domain Eukaryota; kingdom Metazoa; phylum Chordata; class Amphibia; order Anura; family Rhinophrynidae; genus Rhinophrynus; species Rhinophrynus dorsalis. The sequence continues at coordinate 265,609,329 of CM074724.1, read as the reverse complement.
TTGCTGCGTTCAAAGCATGCAACGACGTAGAGAATTAGATTGATGGCTACCTGCAATTTTTGAGCGGCAGTGTGCCCTCCAGGGGTTGGAGGAGGCGGACTAGGTCACTCTGTTGGTGAGCAAGTTGTCTGGAGAGCAGCGGAGGCCTACCAAGCAGTGCCCGCGGAGGAGTGTACGGACTATGAGAGGGTCAAAGAAAGACTCCTTGGTAGGTACACCATCACCCCGGAGGCACAGCGATTAAAGTTCCACAACCTAAGGCGGAAAGAAGGACAGCCATTTACCCACTGGGCCCATCGGATGACAAGGGCAGCTGAAAGTTGGGTGAACGGCTGCCAAGTGGTTACTTTGGGAGATGTTCTACAGCTCATACTTTTGGAGTAATTTTATGAACTGTGACTGTGCGAGATTGGGTCAAGGACCGACGACCCCACACCGTGGAACAGGCGGCTATGTTGGCAGATCAATATATTGACTCCAGGCGGGCAGGAGCCTCGGTGCTATGACTCCCAGCCCGAGCATTTCCACCCGTTCCCCAGGAAGTAGGGCCGGCACTCCCATTCCGTTCCCAACCATTTCCATCTCGTCCCCAGGCCAGCGGGATGCCCTGGAGACCAGGAATTTGCTGCTATGGGTGCGACCAAGTGGTCCATGTAAAAGCAGATTGCCCCAAAAACCAGCCCCGGGATACCTGGGCTCAGCCCACCCCAAGGATGCTGCCGGCAGCCGTCCATTGCCTGGACACAGAGTCTTCCCGGACTACCCAAGGATGGAGTGAAGAGGATTTTGGGACCCTTCATGAAGTGGATCCGGTTCAAGCCGCCGCGGCCGACAACCAGCTGCACCACCGGCAGGTGGTTTGGGTGAAGGGCCGCCCCGCTCAGGTAGCCCCCACAGAAAAAACTGGCCGATCAATAGCTGTCCGAGTGGCAGGGGGCACGGTATTGCGAATTTCCACGGCCAGGGTTCATCTGGATTGGGGGATCGGAGCCCGGAAGTAGAAGTGTGATGAAGAATCTCCCTGAAGAGGTTTTGCTGAGCAACGACCTTGGTTGCCTTACTTCATCTTTTGTTGTGGATGCTACACCAGAACTTTGTCCGGTGACCACCAGGAAGCAAGTGTGCATGAGGGTAAGTCCATCCTACGAAGGGACCCAGGTAAGATCCCCTGACACTGACTCTCCCACTGACCCCAACAGCACCCCCTATTCCCTGCGACTCCCCTGCCAACTTTGCCCAGGAAACTCTCACTGACCCTACTTTAGCCACCTACAGGGACAGAGCTGGGGCTGATCCAGGGGGGCTGGGTGGGGGTTGGATAGAATGGGATCAGGGGTTGTTATACCGAGTCACGGAAGGGAGGAAGGAGACCCGGGTGCCCAAGCATCAGCTGGTTGTACCACAGAAATACCGGCATGACCTGCTCCGGATTGGGCACGACATTCCCCTGGCTGGCCACTTAGGAGTGACCAGAACCCATCACCGTGTTACCCAGTCCTTCTTTTGGCCGGGAATCACAGGAGATATTAGGCAACACTGTCGGACCTGCGACACCTGTCAGCGGGTCAGCAAGATAGGTGATCACAGCAAAGCGCCTCTACATCCCTTGCCCATGATAGATGAGCCTTTCAGTAGGATAGGCATAGATTTGGTGGGACCGCTGCCGCGTCCTAGTGTAATGGTTTGTTTGAGACACAGACACAGTAGGTTTGGATAAAACACAGTTTTATTGAACAGTAGTAATAACAATCACCCTCATGGGTCCAGTAATATATCAGCAATATAGTACAGGCACAGGAAAGGTTACAATGAAGTATACCCACACGGGTCCAGTATATGCAAGCAATACAGCATACAATATACTGACACAGGTCAGGCAGTTTACGTGTGATACTCAAGTTAGACAGCACTGACTGGGTTACTATTAGGCCAGGAGGACTGACAGGCCCTAATAACGCGAGGCCCTTTAAGAAGCTCAGTCTAGAAGACAGAGCACAATTGCGAGTAACGCCCAAGCAGTAATGGGACCAGAGCAACTTGTGTACTGCCGTGGCAGTAAAAGAGACCAGAGCAACTTGTGGGCTGCCGTAGCAGTAACGGAGACTAGAGCAACTTGTAGACTGCCGTAGCAGTAACGGAGACTAGAACGACTTGTGGACTGCCGTAGCCGTAACGGAGACCAGGCAACTTGTGGACTGCCACAGCAGTAACGGAGACCAGGCAACTTGTGGACTGCCGTAGCAGTAACGGAGATCAGGCAACTTCTGGACTGCCGTAGCAGTAATGGAGACCAGTGTGACTTGCCCAGTGAGGCACCCAACCGGGGACTGCACAGATAGAAGGAATACACGGCAATGTCGCCTGTGCAACACCGTTAACAATGGAGACTAGACTGCAGAGAGTGACTGTCCAGAGACAGCAAGAATCCTGTCACAACCCCAACCGGAGGCCGGATAAGGCGTAACAGGAGGGATATGAAACCACAGGGGCCCAGCCGAGCCGGGTCGGTACACAAAGCAGGAACGTCAGCCAATCCAAGTCGGTACACAGAGCAGGAACGTCAGCAGGGCAGGGTCGGTACACAGAGCAGGAACCTCAGCCAATCCGAGTCAGTACACAGAGCAGGAACGTCAGCCGGGCCGGGTCGATACACAGAGCAGGAACGTCAGCCTATCTGAGTCGGTGCACAGGTCGTCTGGCAGGTCGGGTCAGTAGACAGAGATCACACGAAATACAGGAAAAAGCGCTGGTACAGAAACACCACGAAAGGGCACCGGATAAGTGACAAGGCCCAGTATTTAAGGACAACTACTGGGCGGGGACAAGTCACTTCAACCAATGAGCGAAATCAATAGAGGAAACTGACAGAATGTTGCCCGCATAGCACGGGCACCGTGATACCTAGCCCCTCTGGGAAGAAATATATTTTAACAGTGGTAGACTATGCTACCCGGTATCCAGAGGCCGTTCCCCTGGCAAACATTCAGGCAGAGACGGTGGCAGATGCTGTGCTCCGAATCTTTGCCAGGGTAGGCTTTCCCCGGGAGATTATTTCGAACCAGGTGACCCAGCAAGTCTGGAAGCTTTGTGGAATATGGCCCTTACAGAGTGTCCCCTACCATCCCCAGACCAACGGGTTATGTGAAAGATTTAATGGGACTTTGAAGCAGTTGCTTCGGACATTTGCCGCCTCCCATAGGGACTGGGAGAAGCAGCCTATTGGGAGGTGCCCCAGGAAACCACAGGGTTTTCCCCCTTTGAGTTAGTCTATGGAAGGAGGGTGCGAGGACCCCTAGATTTACTCAGGACCCACTGGGAAGGGACGATAGCAGATGGAACCTCCATAGTAGATCATGTACTGGCCTTCCAGGACCGTCTGAAGGCCCTCACGGATTCTGTCCGGGAGAACCTTTAGCTGCCCAGAGTCAGCAGAAACGGTGGTACGACCGGACTGCCCGCACCCGCACGTTGCTTGTAGGTTAGCAGGTATTAGCTCTCAAACCCATCAAACAGGATAAGCTACAGGCAGCATGGCAAGGGCCTTACCGAGTAATCAAGCAATTGTGCAACACCACCTACTTGGTCGCTAAATGTTCAGATGAGAGGGTACAGAAGACCTTTCATGTGAACATGCTGAAAGAGTACCAAGCCAGGCCAGAAGAGGTAGCTGCTTTTTGTGCCCCGATGGTGGAAGACACAGAGGGCCTTCCATTGCCGGCGCTACCCAGATTAGGTAAGGGGAAGACAGTGGTGGAGGCTGTAGAGATAGCAGAGCAACTAGGATCAGCCCAGGTTGAGCAGGCTAAGCATGTACTCCACCAGCGCCAGGAGATGTTCTCCTCCCTCCCTGAGTATGCCACGGTAGCCCTTCACCGAGTAGAGACCCCAGGACAGTGGCCCTTGCGGCAAGCCACCTACCGGGTCCCAGAGGCAGTTAGGGAAGGGATGCGCCAGGAAATTAGGGACATGCTAGACCTGGGAGTCATTGAGCCCTCCAACAGCCCTTGGGCCTCCCCGGTCCTTCTAGTCCCCAAAAAGGATGGGACCACAAGGTTTTATGTTGATTATCATAAATTGAACGACCACACCACCACAGACGCCTACCCTATTCCCCGGGTAGATGAGCTATTAGACTGCATCACTAGGGCTAATTTCTTAACTACCCTTGACCTTTGCAAGAGGTACTGGCAGATTCCACTGGACCAGGAAGTTATCCCCAAGTCGGCCTTCATCACTCCATTTGGCCTGTACCAGTTCAAGGTCATGCCATTTGAAATGAAGAACGCTCCGGCCACCTTCCAGTGGATGATTGAACAGAACCTAGACGACCTCCAGGAGTATGCCTGCGCATACCTGGACGGCATTGCGATTTTCAGCAACACCTTGGGGGAACACCTGCTCCATGTGGGTGTTGTGCTGGATTACATCATGACAGCTGGACTGACCGTTAAATCGGACAAGTGTAGGGTAGGGATGTCCGAGGTACAGTACCTGGGTCACGGGGTGGGCAGCGGGCACCAGCGGCCAGAGCCCAACAAAATCGAAGCTGTCGCCAACTGGCCCACCCCCCGAACCAAGACCCAAGTCATGGCTTTCCTAGGAACGGCTTGTTACTACCGCCAATTTGTACCCAACTATAGCACTATAGCTAAGCCCCTGACAGACCTGACCAACAAAAACCTTCCCCGACAGGTCCTGTGGTCCCCGGAATGTGATGCTGCCTTTAACAATTTAAAACGTGCATTGATCTCTGCCCCTGTGTTGGCTGCTCCTGACACCACCAAACGTTTTTGTGTCCATACAGACGCCTCTATGTTCGGGTTGGGAGCAGTATTGAGCCAGGTGGGGCCCAACGGCAGCGAGCACCTGGTGGTCTACATTAGTTCGAAGCTCCTGCCCTGGAAAGTGGGGTATGCGGCCGTCGAAAGGAGTGCCTGGCACTGGTCTGGGATCTGAAGAAACTGCAGCCCTACTTATATGGACGCTCCTTCACCGTGCTCACCAACCACAACCCCCTCATCTGGCTTAACCAAGTAGCAGGGGACAATGGACGGTTACTTCAGTGGAGCTTGGCCTTGCAGCCCTTCAACTTCACCATTCAATACTGGAAAGCAAAACAGCAATGCTGATGGTCTATTCAGACAAACGGACTTGGAACACTGAACCTGGACAGCCCCAGGCCGACCCGTGAGGATCTAGCCGGGTCTGCCAGACTATGGGTCACGGGGGAGAACTGTCATGGGAACCACATTGACCATTGACATCCTGGACTATTGCCTTGGTGAGCACTACACGGCCAACCATGGAGGATCATGGTGCAGGTAGAAAAGCCCTAAAAACTTCCCTCCAAAAGGCTGTCATTTACTACAAGCAGAAGAACCGGGATGTTGATTGGTCGGTCGGAGTTAAAAGACCTGCATTGACTTAACATGGGGAGAAGTAGGCCCTTCTCCCATTGGCCCACCGTTTAACCCTTTGAGTGCCAGAGGGGTACGCAACGCATTGCTTTGCAATGCGTTGTGTACCCCTCTTGCACTCAAAGGGTTAAAGGGCACTGTGATGTGAAATGGAAAAACGTTGGCCACCCTCTGATTGGCCGCTGACTTGGAGATGGGATTAAAGGGACTCCATAGACTTATCATAGGGAAATGTCGGCGGCCACCGGATTGGCTGTATGCTTCTGTAGGTCGCACTCCCATTGGTCGAGGCTTTGAAACGGCGTCTCCAACGAGTCTATGAACCCTTTGTGTCCCTGTTTACCCAGGTCCATTGTTCCGCACATGCCACCACCCCCAAACAGTCCCATTGTACCATAATTTCATCAAACATGACCCTTTTCTTCATTGGTTCTAGCCCCATTGTATTATTCCCCACCATTGTCTGTCTTTTGTCTAACACTGTATAAAAATGTGTGCTCTTGTGCCAATAAACAGTTCTGGTTACCCTGACACTAGTTCTGCGTGGAGATTCGGGGTAAATTGTGGTATGCTGCGGGAGTCCTTTCTGGCTGATTTTGGGAAGAAGTAATCCTTGACGGTGACACCAACGCTAGGTGTCTGCCGGTACCGTCACAGTGTCTTAGAAGTAATGGTGCAGTATTGTCTTTAAATGGGCTGAGATTAGGCAGTATTCTTTCTGAATAGAACAGGGTGTTTTCAATAATTAAGTGAATATGCATTGTCCCATTGCACTGGTAGGCAGCCAAAGAACCCCCACCCCAGCCTTGTCCCACAATGGAATTTGTAGTTTGCCAGTAGCTGGAGGGCCTCACGTTGCCCACCACTGTCATAGAACTACACATACTGAACTCCCAAACTTGTTGCACTGTACTGGTAGCCAGAGAACCACACACACTGACCCCTGCCTTGTCTCTGCACTGGTAGCCATATAGCCAGACATACTGAGTCTGAACCTCCCAATTTTTCAGCAGGCCATAGGCAAAAAACAACAAAGTCATCATGGGGAATTTATTGGGGTTAGTGGAAAGGTGGACATTTCTCAAACTGCTTACTGAAAAAGTAATAGGGGTCTACAGATTTCTAATAGCAGACAGGGTACGACTGCCAGGGTAGAAAAGACTGTATGTGCATATTATTTTTGCCTAAAAATGAAGTGTAAAGTTGACAGCATTAATTTGCATTCTGACACATAGATGCTGATACGAAGTTAATTCCTTGGATGCTAGAGAGAGTTCTGTAGCATCCAAGGCTCTTTAATTTTACTTTGGTGAGAAGGTTTTAAATTCTTTCAGAATAAAATTTAAAAGTTGCCACTTTGGACATTTTTTATATTTGGCCTGTAAAGAATCTGATTGCTCCATAACAATGAAAACTGTTTAGAGATTTAAACCCACCCAAAAGAGTTCACGGAAATATTTCTCTGTCATGTATTTGTTTACCTAAAACATGAAACTGGTAGAGTAAAAGTGATACCTTTATTGGCTAATGAAGAAGCTCTAGGATGCAAACTTTCAAGGCAGCTTAGGTCTCTTCTTCAGGTATATTTAGTATAAAGGTTGAATGCAAAATACATGACAGGTTATATACTCATCCACTGTTTTTACATTTAAATTCCACTGGAAGTGAATTACTTATCACTATTGTCTTGTACAAATCATTCCCTAGTTTCCAGCTGAGGCATTCCATTGTAACTGACTATGTGGTACAAGATTAATTATCCTTCTGCTCCAGTAAATTTGTGTCTAGTTTTTTACTGAGACCAAAGATGGCTAAGTCTATGGAATGTATGGAATAACCCTCCGTGTGCCAGAGTGTAACCCATCACCTGAAAAGCACCGCACACCCCTCTGGCAGCCAAAGGGCCCAAAATATGTTTGTTTTGTGGGATAATGTGGCATAAATTCCTTGTCATGGTTTGGGCCACGGTTCAGAATGCTAAATTTCAATTTATACTCACGGATATTTTGATCTCTCTGTGCCTTTAATGCTGTGATCAGTTTTGCTAAAATGCTGACCCACAGGGATGTATCTTTTGTTGTTTAAACTGGACCTATGATAATTCATTTGTTTTCTTACAGTTTGTCTTGTCTCACCTACATATAATCCTGTGTTGGAGCATTTCAAATGCATGATGAGGTAGATAACATTAGATGATCTACAGGAGGATTTCCCCTTAAGATTATGGTTTGGGTGGGAGTATGGTATGGACACCTTATCTGTGGTACATATGTATGCAACGGTTCCTCATATCTGTTGTAGAAAAGGAGAAGTGCCATTCTCTGTTGCATCCTTAAAGGGATAGTAATACTTCATTTTAACTTTATTTTATTTTGTACGCATTAAAAAAACTTGAAGAATGATATACGTCTTATCTCTGAAACCTTTATGGTTTAAGAGATATTCACAAACAAAGTATCCCCCCCCGTTCAACCAGATCAGAAGAGAGGTAGACTGAAGAGAGGGACAATCTTCAATTAAGATAAGGGAAAAAGCTGAAAAACTTGTCAAGGGGGGGGAAGGGCTTTCATTGTTTTCATACAAAGAAAATTGTCCCCTTCTGTTATCTGTCCTGTCATACAACCAGACTCACATCTGAGAAGAGATGGCTTACACTAGGTAAAAGGGGCGGGGAGGGGAACTTTGCTTGTGAATATCTCATAAACCATAAAGGTTTGAGAGATAAGACTTAGATCATTCTTCATGTTTTTTTAATGCCTACAAAATAAAATAAAGTTAAAACGAAGTATTACTATCCTTTAAAGGGAGCTCTTTATCAACAGTTGTTTCAGGTTGGTAGGCTGTTTATAGTGGAGTGGAGGTTTTTAGAATATTCTTTTTAATCTGCCATCAGTATGTAATAATGTTTGCAGCTGTCTTGAGATTTTGTGCAGTGCTTCAAGCTGGTCGTTGTAGGTGACTACTAATGTTCCAGGAGATTTCTTCAGAGTACACTGGTGACTCTCTGATTTTGGATGTCCTTGACCTTGGCATTAAATCTGTCTTGAGATTTGTATCTTGGTCAAAAGTCTCAGAGCATATGTGGTTATATCTTAGGGCCAGGCTGTCAACAAGAGAGGGTTTTTTGTGTGTGTCTGGGTTGGAAACTGTCATTTCTGAGATAATGAGGCCTGTCTGTTGTTTTTTGGTATAGAGATGTCTGGATGGAGTTGTTTCTATTATTGATTATCTTATCCAGAAAGTTAATTTGTGTTAGTGAATGGCTGAATTTGAGGTTAATGGTGGGATGGAAAGCACTGTAATTTTCAGGAAATTACAAAAGTACATCTTTGCTGGCAGTCTAAAGGATTCGGATATCATCTATGTAGACCAGAGGCTTTATTTGACATGTGGACAAAAACTACTCCAATTTTGCCATGAATAGGTTGGCATATTGTCAGGGCCGGCGCTAGCATAAGGCGGCTTAGGCAGCCGCCTTAGGGCACTGCAGCAGAGGGGCGTCAAAACGGGGAGAATTTTTTTTTATATCCATTTATTTATTATATATCTGCCGCGAGGCTGATTTAAGCACCGGCATTGCTACCAAGCGCTCCCTCCGTCTGACTCCTGAGCCGGCAGTGACAACTTTGTTCTGGTCTCATCTGATCTATCATGTGATGTGAGATTTTGAGTCAGGCAGCAGGAGACAGAGTCCACTCACTGACTTAGACACGATGAGCCAGCGGATGCAGCCAGTGACATCAGACACATGCACGCACGATGCACTGCGTATGCGCACCCCCATCAGCCGCACCCGAAAATGAAAGAGAGAGCAACGCAAGTGGGAGCAGAGACGGAGTGCTGCACGGTCTGTGAGTGAATGAGTGACACAGCCACAACTAAGTTGCATGCCACGGGATGGGTTGTGCACATTGCCATTGACTTTCATGTTAACTTTCTTTTACAAATGATGGGGGAGGGGTTAAGGAATCCACCGCACAACAATCATTGTTTTAAGAACAATTGCACACCCCACTGTTCCTTAAGTAGTTAACCTCTTCAGTTCCAAAGCACTCTGATGGTTCAAAAATATTCAGATATTGTGTCAAATGGGTTTTACCAAATCTATAACATTGTTATTAACCCATTGGTTGCCAATGAAAGAGGTCCCATACACATTAGAAAACAAGGAACACGCATTGTATGGGTTAACAGCAAAAAATGCAGCTCTAGCCTCTCACTGATTCTACAATTTCATAATTTCACCAGTTAATAGTTTCAATAGGATATAAACCGTTGTACACAAACTTTTACATGTATCTTATCTTATAACAAATAAAAAAACAAATGTTCTGTATTATAAATAAATCAGAGTAATGAAGATTTTTTAAAAGCAGCTAAATCCCATTACTAATGTTTCATTAATTACTTGATTTCTCTATCCAGTGCTAAATTAAATAAATGGGGAAAAAGCCTTTTAGAAATAAAACCTTTACAGCTTGTTGTAAAGCCTTGGCTGTAATGATGAAGATAGTGACTGACTGTTAACTCCTTGGATGCCAGAGGCATCTTCAATGCATTGCAAAACACTGCATTGGATATGCCTCTACCATCCAATTGGTTAATGAAAGCTCTGGACATAAGGGGTATAGAATGTGGTGGAGTATTACCTGCTTTCATGTTGTATATCCATGTTTAAAGTCTGCAGGAATGCATTGATAACAACTTTCCAACATACAGTTTAGGTGAGTCAGACAAAGGAGATATATTAGATGGGTAACAGGGAGGAAGAAATGGGGTGTCAGGCTAGGCATCCAGTGCTGTTTGGGTACCTGTAAGTAACTGCAGGAGACAGAGTCCTTACAAGGAGTGTGTATATAAATCAGAAATACAGCATCACTGCATCCTCATTGCCTTTCACATCAGTAAACTGGTGTAATATGCATATAAAGGGGGCTGCACTCTCAGGACCCCCAAGCCTCCCCCTATCTCTTCCAATGGCAATCTCATCAGGGATCAGTAAGATAAGAGAGACACAGAGAGATACTGCTCTGTCTTTTACAGTCCCTTTTTCGAGGTGGGGGAGAGGGGAGGGAGTGTAGAGTGAGCATGGGTGGGGGGAATATTTGCACCCATGTGGCCAGGGGATTGTGGCTGGGTCGTAGGGGGGTGGGGGGATTAGTGGTGGGGCATCAAAATGCATCTTCGCCTGTGTAGACAAAAATCCTTGCACCGGCCCTGCGTATTGTGGCACCATTCACATTTCCATGGCAGTTCCTGTCTTTTGTATGTATAGTTCTTGCCCAAATGTGAAATAATTATGCTTTAGTATTAAGTGTATTAGCTTGGTTACAGGTTCTTTGGACAAGCCCTCTTGCTTTAGGAATGCTATACTCTGAACTGTGGCCTGAACCATGACAAGGAATTTATGTCACATATCCTACATAATAAATAGGGCCGGCGCCACCTATAGGCGAGGTAGGCGCCGGCCTAGGGCGCACATGTACTGGGGGCGCGGGCATGCAGTGGAGAAGAGCTATGCCCGCACGCACTACTCCCTCATTGCAGTCGGCTCTTTAGTAATGCAGAGCGCACTGGGAGTCATGATCTCCCGGCACGCTCTGCATTACTGAAGAGAAGACTGCACGGGAGCTACAGGTATGTGATGGGGGTCAAAGTGGAGCTGCTGGGGGCAAGTTGGAGTAGATGGGGGCAAAGTGGAGCTGGTGGGGGCAAAGTGGAGCTGAGGGGGCAAAATGGAGCTGGTGGGGGGCAAAGTGGAGTAGATGAGGCAAAGTGGAGCTGAGGGGGCAATTTGGAGTTGATGGCGGCAAAGTGGAGCTGATGGGGGCAAAGTGGAGCTGGGGGGTAAGTTGGAGCTGGTGGGGGCAAAGTGGAGCTGGTTGGGGGCATCTCTTATAGGCATCTCCAGACCAGGAGCAGACTGGCCCAGGGGGCAGAGAGAGGACAATCATGAAAAGAGATGGGGTAGAAGTAGGCGGGGTATAAAGGGGTGGGACACAAGGTGTGGAGCCAAATGGGCAGCAAAATTAGGTTTTGCCTAGGGTGACAAAAATCCTTGCACCAGCCCTGATAATAAACATGTTCTGGGTCATTTGGGTGTCGGGGGAGTGCTCAGTGCATGAGTGTAAAACCTGTCATGTATTTTGTATTCAGCCTTCATTCTAAATATGCCTAAGAAGAGACTACACTGTCTCGAAAGCTTGCATCCTAGAGCCTCTTAGTTAGCCAATAAATGTATCACTTTTATTCTACCAGTCTCCTCTCTACAACTAACATGGTACCACAATTTACCTATACCCAAATCATGCCATACATTGTCCTTATCACTTGTACAAAGAAACAGGAGTTAAATTGTTGTGATCAGCTGCCTCCAGATAATAGGAGAAGCGTGTTTATAATAAAAGATGCTGTTTATTCATCCAAAATATAATTTTTAGAAATGCCGGCTAAGAGTACATGATGTTTTAACCCTCTAACACTCAAAGGGTTAATGTATTTGCACTTTTCATTTTTTGATTGTAGCTTCCCTTCACTTGGTGTCACAGAGGGTTCATGTGAAATCAAATCTATAAAATATTTACAAAACATTCCTCTTAGCCCAGAACAATACTAGTCATGCCATGCATGAATATGTGTCATTGTCAAGGTAGAAGATGAACTGCAGTAGTGTTTCTATTCATCAGTTGTCCAGGGTGACAGTTACCAGCAGAAAGAATTGCACAATTGGTGATCAGGCAATAAGTAAACCTAATTTATGGGCATGTGTTTGCACATTTATTTGTTTATTCATTGTCTCTCTCTCTCTATATATATATATATGTACACAGAGAGAGAGAGATTTTTTTAAATGTAATTTTTCATTTTCTATTTTAGTTAACCATTTTGAGAATGAAGAGGCTGGAGGTAAGTTTGTCCTTTTACTTTAACAGCTATACATTGCAATTTATCTGTGTTATAATGACATTAGAAATTGTGGCATTTGGATTGTTACTGTGGAGGGTGTACAAATAGATTAATGTATTAAACCTGGCCATGGAATCAACTTTCTTGTCCTAGTCCTGCTTCATTCAAATTTATTAAGCCTAAAATTCTCCCCATGATGCCTTTTGCACCAAGGAGAGGGCAGCGGAGAAGTGTATGGGCAGATAAGTGTATTTCCTGATTGAAATTTCAACATTCACATCTTTAGCTGTGAAGTGTAGACAAGTCAGTTTAACTTAGGTTCCTTATCTCTTAGGTCTTCACATCTTCTCTCCCTCCATTATAATATCCCTTGCATGTGTTCCTCTTCTCCTCACAGAGGCCAAAATTTATCAAGTTCCGAATGGCTTGGTGCGGAAGGAAATCGGAGGATTCTTTGATTATAAGCTATTCACCTGTTCATCAATGGCCATATGGTATCTAATCATGGCTTATTCATCAATAACCAATGGACAGATAAATCCATAAATTCCATCTGCCATGTTCAAGCTGGCAGATCCTATTGTAGTCAGTGGGGAGAACACTCCCATAAACATATTTTAATAGTATTTATATGCTAGAATAAGCAAAGTAAAGAAATATGATCAATCATTAATGAATACTCAACGTCTATCAATGAATGCAGCAAATAAGCAGTATATTTGATATGGTGTTTTCCTTGCAACCTGATGAAATGCAATGTTAATGTAAAATGCTAACAAGAAACAATTTTTTTATTTTATTTAATAAATATGCTGTAACTTTCTCTTTTGTCCACTGTTTAAGAAAGGTAGCATGGGGTAAAGTAGGTTCCTCTTGGAGGCAGAGAACTTGCAGATAGGAGGCAGAGACTCCCTTCCAGCTCCACTTTAGCTCACCTAGCAGCCTACGTGCTCTACATAGGAGACACAGCAGGGTGAAGATTCTCTTAGTTTTTTATTTTTGTAACTTACATGGGGCATTTGTCTTTCATTAGATGGGGTCCTATTCCCCTTTGCTCCAGGTTGAATATGGAACTGGGGCAGGCTTTCCCAGGAACTTGAGTCCATTAGGAATTTAGTAGCTACTCTCCCTTTTCTCTTTATTAGGAGCCTGAAGACTAAAGAGGAATCTGCAGTTTCAGAGTGCACAGGTCCTGTGAGTATGTCCTATCTTATTGTCTGTCTGCAATCCACAGTCTGAGGTCTGTGGTTCTCATTCTCTTCTCTTGTTCGTCAGATGGGTCAGGGGTGAATTACAGTTTGGGACATACTGCTGATTTTTGGGGTGTGGCACCTTTAAGAACAGCACTTGTGGCTACCATATTGATAGAAGCACTTCGTCTCTCTACTGGCCACCTCCCACAGAACCGGGTGGGCTCCAGACTGCTGGAGTGGGATGCTGGGGTGGTGTCGAGGTTATTACTGTGGAGACCCTAATGAGGGTCTCCTTCTCCGCTATGACTGTAATTAGGCTCTAGTGGCTGGAGAGCCACCACACCATTTTGGTTAATTCGAGGGAAACACTGGAGGTTCTTATGAGGTATTCTTTTGTCAGGGTCCCAGAGAAAGGAAGAAAGCAGCTATTGCTCCTTCTCTTCCTTTCTTTTTTGGAGAACACAGAAGACTTCTGACTTTTCAGGCTTCGCTCTAGGTGGTTGAATCTCCCTCCTGGCACCTTCTTTTCACCCCTAGATCAGCAGTTAAATATGTTTTTTGAAATTCTCTGTACCTTCTTGTTATGTCTGACCAAAAGGAGACATTGTAAGACTAGGACCACAAAATCTACAGGGGTCTCTGCTGTGGTTCTGTTGCACGTCAGGTTAGTCCTCTCTGTTGTGTGGCCTCTTCACTACCAACTCCAGGCCCTCTTCGTTTGAGCAGGAGCCTGCTTGGATTAAAACCCTGATTTCAACCATGACTAATATTCCTACATCTATATAGGGGATTCTGGAGTCTTGGACCCAAATCCACCCTGTGCTCCCCAATAGAAGGGTTAATCCCTTTGGAGAAGGGGAATTTCTCTGAGTAGAAGGGGAATACTCTATGGAAAGGGGGGTGGATATAGAGGGAGACCCTAGGGATTCATTTGAGGAAGACACTGTGACTCTTAAGGTCTATCCGGTCTCCAATTCAGGTTCATCATCTCCAAATGTTTTTAAAAGCTACAAATGGGAAGCTGTTCTTTTCCCTCCCTACCACTCCCTTGACCAAGCTGTACTTGAGAGAAAGTCACCTGATAGGAAACTATTTATCCCTAGATGCTTCTCTCTCTCTCCCCATTAAACTTTTTCTCAAGCCCCCCCCCCCAGCCACTGATCCCCTATTTCTTGCCTTTGTAAGCACACAGTATTGCCAGTTACAGATGCAGCAAACTTTGAGGCTTTTGGGGCTGCCTTACACCAAGCCTTTTCTATAGCATGGGTGACTAGAGCCATGGCTGTTTGGAGTGAGCAGTTGTTGGATGAGATCAATTCCACCTCTTAGATTCTTGAGGTCAAAACATATCTTACTGAGGTAGCTTTTGATACTGCCAAATTCATTTGGCAAGTTATTGGCACTGTCAGTAGCAGTGCATTGCCCTTATGTTGAAGACTTGGTCTGATGATCTAAAAAGTATCTTTTTTCTCCTCCATTTCTGGGCCCAGTGCTGGAGAAGGTCCACAACCATGTTACTGCAGAAGAGTGCTCTGTTACCCCAGATTGCTCACACATTTCCGGCTTTTGTGCTTAGATTTTGATGCTCTCAACACTCCAACTGCCCTGGTAAGTACCCTCTTTACACCAAGTGCATCCAGCGTGATTTCAGATCTTACAGTATAGATTTCTAGTTTCCTCCTCAAAGTCTTTTTGTCATGAACAAGGTCAATTAATAGAGGATGTTCAATCCCTAGTGGATAAGCACCCTTTCTACTAGCTTCTCCTCAGGAGAGATTCATGGGTTTTTATACCAATATTTTCATAGTCTCCAAAAAGAATGATGACTGTCATCTGATCCTGGACCTGAAGCACCTCTTTTGCTTCATTCATCCTTTGTGGTTCACGATAGAGTCTTTGTGCACAGTCATTTCCGACATATGCCCAGGAGAATTTTTGTCTTCTCTGGACATAAGAGAAGCATAAATTCATGTTCATGTTCATGCAGATCATCAGCATTTCCTTCAGTTCGCCTTTCAAGACTACCATTTTTAGTTCACTTCCCTCCCTTTTGGGTTGGCATCCTCCATGCAGGTTTGGCGGCATTGTCCACCCAATTTGTTCACTTAGGATTTCCTTTCCTCCTTATTTGCACAATTTCTTGCTAAAGGCTCCTTCAGTGGAGGCCTTCATCACATATTCAGATGTGCATGTCCATACTGGAGACTGACGGCTGGCTGGTCAGTCTCAGGAAATCCTGCATGAGATCTGACACACTTCAGGGTTGTTATGTTAGGTGTCTCAGGTCTTAGCTCACCCACTGGCGATGGTGTTGGAATAAATGTGGATGTTGGTATATCTAGTCTCAGTCCTCGAGGCAATGCCATTCCCTGAGTTCCACACTTGGAAACTACAGCTGGATTTTCTTAGGAACTGGTCCAGACAGCAGTATCACCTCTTACGTGTGATGTCTCACTCTCTTTCTCCCACATAAGGGTAGTTGTTTGTTGAAGGCTTCAGGAATCTCACATGATTATGTGTCTTGAATAATCGATTGGTCCATAGTGATGCCAGCCAGAGTTAGGGAGCCTTGTTCTGTTCTTGGAATGCCCAGAGTCCTTGGTCTGACAGTGAGAGTTTTCACTCCATGAACTTAGAGTGATTCACCTGGCTCTTCAGCATTGCTTTCAGTCATTATAGGGATTACTCTGCAGTAGGGATGGGCAAAAAATTTAGCCTCAAACTAAAATCGGTGAATAATGGCACTTCCCACTTTGAGAATATTTCCTGCAAAAAGTGCAGATTTTCCGCTTTTTTGCCTAGCTCATTCCATTGAAATCAATGGTAATTTACACAAACACAGGAAATACTATTTTATTTCCCAAAGGCATACTGCAAAAGGGGCATGAGGGTGTCTGCTTTGGTGGGGCGTGGGGAAAGTATCAGGTAAACAGGCAATTTTTTTGGGGGTTGTTTACTGGGATTGGGGGGCAGTTAATAAAAAATAAATCCTACATACAATTAAAAAACCCTATAAGACACGGTATAAAAGGGGGCTGAGGAGGGTGCCTGTGTTGGTGGGTGGAGTCTGGGGAATGAATCAGTTGAACAGGGAATTTGTTTTTGGGGGGGTCTTGACTGGTATTGCGGGGACAGTTAATAAAAAAATCAATAAAACAAAATAAGAAATTTGCATGTAAAGTGATAGAGACAGGAACCCCCTAACATACCGTAAGCTTCCACTGGGGTGGACTGATACTTGACTTGATAGAGTATTTTGCAGAGGATGATTTGTTAGATTTGTTGTTAGAGGCCCAAGCCCTGAGGAAACATTGAGTTGTAGGTCTTAGGCTTGTTAGAAACAAACCCCCAAAACTGTTTTTTTTTGGTGGGGGGTTTGTAGGACTATGTTTTTTGGGGGTTTTTTTTCAAAGCACAAAAAAAATGCCCTACTAGCCTAGTGCCAGAAGGTCATGTTGGCTAGTGGCCACTGGCCATTGTCAAATGTCCTCCTGAGTCCATACTTGTGGAATTTGCAGCTGCTGTTCTTGCTGCTGCTGCTGAGTTGTTTAAGCAACAGGATGATTAGACAGCTAAAAGGGAATGGGATCAACAATAGCAGTAACATGGGTGATGAAGGTTCCACTTGCCATGACTAGCTCCAGTGATGCACCTGAGGCAGTAGCAGCTCAAAAAGTAGCCCCCAGTCTATGTGGAGAAAAGAAAAAGTTGACCAATAATTCTTCTCTACCTGCCCCTCCTCCTAAACCATGGGTGTGTTGTTATTAGTATAGAAATGTTTCACTTGAGAGCAGGAACTGTGCTTCTCATCAGCAACTGCAATGTGCACAGTGAGTGTGTGTGGTAAATAACATCTGGGGGCACAACTGTATCCAAATACCATGACACCAGAACCCAAGTACTGCAGCTGTCACTATACCCCTTCTCCAGTACCCTCTAAGGACACATGACAAAGTGCTGACAGTTTAATCGTAATGATGAACCTCCCTGCCATCATCTTAGTATATTCTGCAGGATGGAATCTCCTCAGATGTCGCTTGATGCCCTGGTTGTGATTCTCCTCCACCACACTGCCATGCATGGTCCGTGCACCACGCATTGTGCAATAGGTGGAGATGAACTGCCACATCCTAACATCAACAGAGTGGCTATCATTTGGTGGGGGAGGTAACGATGAATGAGGTGGATTCGCAGAAGATGTAGTTACACTACAGGAAGAAGGTGATGGTGATGGGGAGCAAGTTGTTTCACTCATCTTGGAACTTCCTGTTGCTGCCTACGTGTCTCTACTCTTCCTCTTTGTTCTTTGCCTCACCTCTTGTTGCATTTCTGGAGAGTCGGGGGTACAGCAACAGCGGTGCTTGATTTCTGTGGTGGGTGTTTGGCTTTTGACATGTTTGACATAAATGGTGTCTGTGTTTCATGTGTGATATCAGGGCGCATGTGCAAAGGTGTGTTCCCTCCTTTTCTCTTCTCACTGACTTGTCACAAATTGTGCGCAGTGCCTTTGGTGATGACTGCACTGTGCCTGCCCCAAGAGAAAAATAGTCCCACACCCAGTACTTCAGAGGGGAGGGATAGAGAACAGGTGGAGAAGAATGGGCTCTTTCTTCTTGTCCTCCACATTCCCCTTCACTGTCTGTGGCAGCGGATAATGTTGCTGCTGTTGCTGCAACTGCCTCAGAATCAGCACTGCAATTAGGACCAGGAGTATTGCTGCCACTGGCAAGTGGAAACTGTCCTAGTCCTGTATCACTTGCTGACCCTATTCCCACTGTGTCCACTGTGGTCTGTGGCACAATAGCTTGCTCTTCAGCATCCTGCTACCCTTGCATCTAAGCAGCAGCAAGAGTTAAAGCAGTCGCAAATTCCACAAATTCCAAAAGCTCACTGCTAGTGGTGGTGGTGCTGCCCATTCTCATCCCTGTCTCCCATTCCTTTTCAGTTTCAGTTAGAAAGGTCATCAATGTTTCTTTCACTCCGGCTTCTCCAACATCATCATCACCACCACCACTTGTCCCTATGTGCTGCTGCTGCTCTATTACAGACATCTCACTGCTGCTCTATTACAGACATCTCACTGCTGCTTGGAGGAGATGACAAGCAATGTGACAGATGGTCCCCTAATATCACACTTAGCGTTTCTTTTTGACCTGAAGAAGGCAGACTAGCAGCAGCAGCAAAAGGCACAGGCAGCTGATGTGTGCTCCTGCTGGTGGTATTAATTATGCACCTGCTCTCCCTCGACACCAGTTCTGGCCTCTTCAGTATTATGTTCCACTTGGATACTGTAGTGAAGGGGAGAGGACTTCCAGAGCCAGAGGAATGGTGTGGTCTCTCTTGACTGCTAGTCCGGACGCTCTCAAATGCTTTCCCTACCACTCCCCTAACACTAGTCCCACTGGCTGCTTCACCATTACTGCTACTACTACTAACACAAACCACATCAAGTTCAGCTGCAGAGTCTTCCTCCTCTCAGTCACTAGTATTATGAGGATATTGATTACCCCCTCCTTTGCTCCTAACACTAACAAGCTGCTGGACCTTCTTAGTAGTAGTAGTAGTAGTAGTAGTAGTAGTAGTAGAAGCAGTGGTGGGACTGCTTGGGGATGGCAAGAGTGACTTAGGGTCCCTTGCTGTCACAATTGGCATCATCTTCACCTTCACCCCCTCCTGAGCATTACAAGACACTTTAGCAGCAGGTTCAACACTAGTGGCTGCACGTTCAGCACTGGTAGCAGGCACAGAACTGGTGGCAGCAGGGGCAGCACATCTGACAGCAGACACAGTATTGGTGGCAACAGGTTCAGCACTGGCAGCAGGTACAGCACTGGTGGCAACAGGGGCAGCATGTCTGACAGCAGGCACAGTATTGGTGGCAGCAGGTACAGCACCGGTGGTAACAGGGACAGCACATCTGACAGCAGGCACTGTACTGGTGGCAGCAGGGGCAGCACTGACAGCAGGCACAGCACTGGTGGCAACAGGTATAGCACATCTTACAGCATGCACAGTACTAGTGGAAGCAGGTTCAGCACTGTCAACAAGTACAGCACTGGTGGCAACAGTAGCAGCACGTCTGACAGCAAGCACAACACTAGCGGCAGCAGGGACAGTATGTCTGACAGCAGGCACAGCAATGGTGGTAGCAGTAGCATGGGCAGCACGTCTGACAGCAGGCACAGCACTAGAGGCAGCAGGTACAGCAATGGTGGCAGCAGGTACAGCAATGGTGGCAGCAGGTACAGCAATGGTGGCAGCAGATACAGCAATAGTGGCAGCAGGGGCAGCATGTCCTGCAGCAGGCACAGGCAGCTGACCTGTCCTACTCTCACTAGTACTACCCGTCTCTTCCTCCCTTCCCATTAATTTCCCCAAGATCCTTAGGGGTGATTTAGGAGGTGTGGACAGCATCGGTTCAGTAGTGCTCAATTCCTCCTCCTCAAACTCAGTGGATATATAATAGTGCAGCAGAACAGCACAGCACGTCTACCACGCTCTGTAGCTACTTCTATTGTGTTTCACTTCTGCAAATACGTCATGTTTTTATAGTGAAAAGGTGAAAACCACTCAAATCAATGGACGGAAGCTTTCTACCCAATGAAAAATTGCCTTGACTCCAAGAGGAAGATACTTTACCCCATGGTTCCTGTGTTCCACGCAAACTAGGAAAAAGGATTTAGTGATAAGTGCAAAACAATCCCCTTATCCCAGTGTTGGTATTTTTTTTCCTTGTTTTGTAGTTTTTGCATAAGAACCTAGGATCTGCTGGACTTAGACTCTGCAAATTACTTCTTGTCATCTGCCCCACACAACTACCCATTTTCTAAGTAGCTCTATGCAGTTGCTGTAAAATCTAATAGCTGTTCAAGTAAGGGAGGGACTCTGGGATAATTTTTATAATTATTCTTTCAGGCTGTTATGGTGGGGGCTTTTGTTTAGTTTACTTTTCGCCTACATGGTGAGCGTCAAAAGGGTGACATAAAAATGTCACCCGTGTCAAAAGGGTGACCTAAAACTGTCACCATTTAGAAAGTCACCAGTGTATAACGTCAGCACATGTAGCTCTCTTGTGAGCCTCCCCACACCCTGGCCTTGCACTGTGTACCACTAAAGCCAATCACTGTGGATTGGCCAGCTGTACCCATGCAAATTGAAGGTACCCTTGATGTGTCTTTGTCGACATTTAACCCTTTGAATGCCGGGGTGCAGGGCCGGCCCAAGACATTGTGCTGCCTGGGTCCATGGATGAAATGATGCCCCCCCTCCACCAAAACCATGCCCACCAAAACACACCCACATCCATATGTTTTGTATATATATGCATTGTGTTCTCCAGTAAGTCAGTTTCACAATAAGAGTCTGAATAACAGCATAACTTACTAGATAATCCAATGATCTTCATAATATTTCAATGTGTAGCACACACATTGAAACCTTAGGCTGAGCACTGGGTTATGTATTAAGTTGTGTTGTTGTTTTACTAAGGTTGTAACACACTTCACCAGTGATAACACTTGTCCACTTGGTCTGGTTGTTTGTTGATGTAGCCCATGTACTGAGACATGTAAAACTAAAGCAATCTCAGGACATTGATTATATTGAGCAACACAGAAACAGTGGACATGAAATCACTGTGGAAGTATGTCCCCTGTATCACCTCTTCATCACTCCCAACACACATTAGTGTATCACTGCCATCACCTGTTTGCATGAATACATCACAGAGTCCACTCACGGCCAAACAAGTAGTGGACTCCTGTGATGTGGGTCATGCCTTCCCAAGTATGATGGATACTCTAGCCTTGATTGTGGTTCCACATTGAGACATGACTAATCCAACATTTATTCATACAGACACAGATGGAATAATGATGGTTCTCCTTTATTCTGTCTCAAACTACAGTAAAACCTACTTGTGTTTTCTGGGTTTATTGCCAATGTATGGATTGAACACTTGTATGAGCACATGAAAGGTACATTTAAACTGAATATGAATACCTTAGAAGCACTACTGAACTGCTCATGTGTTGTCCACAAGGTTTGTTAGCTCTGTAGCAGTCTTACTGTAAAGGTTTGATACCTGGATGTTAGTACACGTGTCTTCTTGTGTGGATATGTGAATGTTCCAGTAGAGGTTGCTGTGAACATCAGGTCAAACATTGCATTCACTTGAAACATCAAGAAGTGAGCTTCATTGAAGTGTTGTCACAGCTTCAGTCCAGTCACATGGAAACTTCTCTGTTCAAGGATGGATCATGCTATGGATGCCTGCAGGACAAGAGGACAGGATTTAGAGCAGCACCTTCAAACTGATCGTCATGCAACAGCTTCCACATTATTAGCCCCTTAATCTTTTCAGTTACATGGGAGTACACAGCCCATTGCTTTGTAATGTGTTGTGTACTCGTCTGTAACCCATTATGTAGAGAACTAAGGGGATGTCAACCAGCCCTAGGGATATGTGCCCCTGACAAATATACACACATCAACAAATATGTCCTAATAGCTCCATGAAACAAATACATTTGGACTGCCACTGTGAGAGTGACAGCGGCAGGCCAAAATGTATTTGTTTCATGGAGCTATAAGGACATATTTGTTGATGTGTGTATTTATGTGAGGGACACACATCACTGCACACACACAGGTCAGCATGGTGTCCCTTGAGATCAGATCCAAATTTCATGACCTCTATGTTGTGTACCAATACCACTGTAGATCCATCCATCTGCTGCTCTTCTCAGCTCTAGCAAAGTACAGGTCCCATGTTGAATCCAATGGCCCTTTAACCCCTGATGGGACAAAGTGTTATCCGATGCATTGCACTGGATAACACTCCTTCGCTACAAGGCCACCATGATTGCTCTGGCTATGATCATGGCAAATCACGTTAGTTGCTGTCAATTAAGCCCTGGAAGATGCTGAACATGGGTTATGTGTTGTACCTTGGTTCTCATGGGGGTGTGCATGAAATCCTTGAGGTATCTATATCAATGTGGAGAAGGGAATGGAAGATGGTTATGGAATCCCCACACACAATATGCCACGTCCATGGTATGGATGATGTTTGGGACCATACTGCTGCAAGTGCATTGCTGTGTCAATGATCCTGTGGGGTGAAACAGAACATCATGTGCAGTGTGGTTAGTGTGTTGGCACCAATTAACAGGACGGATGGAGGACTTACATGGATTGTTTGAATGCCTGTGTTATACTCACAGCTGAAGTGTTCCGTTATGAGCCTGTCTCTGATCTGCGCCCCTCTCAGGGTCTCCTCAACATGGCAATGTCCATGGGCACTTCAGGTATGGGGGGGCCTGGATATCATCCACCAACCTGGTGTCTACTGCAATGTTGTGCAGTACTGCACACGCCATTATGATGTCACACACTTTTCCTGGAGCATACTGCAGTGCTTCCCCCGAGTGGTCCAGACATCGGAATCGAGACTTAAGGAGGCCAAATGGATTTTCATCCATAGCCAGCATCACCTGTGGAAAGTGAGTGACATGGTGAGACAGAGAGCACATGTGTGAATGATGTTTTGTGTGGTGGACATACTAGCTGTGAGTCAGGAGCATGGTGAGCAGTGTTGTGTGTATACCTGTATATGTGGTATGATTTAGCATTGTGAACTCACCCAGAAGCCATCCCCCTGTATAAGTTCCATTCTCATAGTCTCTGTGGACTGAGGAGTTTTGGAGAATGTTGGAATCATGAGAGCTTCCAGGATACTTTGCACAGACATTCATAATGCTCATGTTGCTGTCACACACCATCTGCACTTTCATGGAGTGGAAGTTCTTCCTGTTGATGAATAGCTGTGTGTCACGTGCTGGGGCTTTGATATGGACATGGGTGCAATCTACAGCACCCATGACTCTGGACATGCCTCACCTTGCGTAAAAGCCCTGCTTGAGATGTATCCACTCCATGTCGGTGGTGGGGAAATGTGTGTAGGTACTGGCCTTGCTTTTGAGGGCTGGCAAGACCTGGGCCAGCACTCTGGAGAATGTGGCCTGTGACATGCCAGATGCGTAACCCTCAGTGGACTGGAAGGCGCCACTTGCCATGAAGTGTATAGCACACAGGAGTTTTTGCAGGCCAGATAGGGCATGGTTGTGGATGTAGATGGGATCCACCTGATCCTTGATGACCTCATTCAAGGCAATGATGCTGTGTGGCCTCAACCTGCAGCGATCAATCACCTCATCATCGCTCATTCCAAAGATGGTGACCCTTGGGCGGTATACCCTGGGCCTTGGTGGTCGTCTATCAATCCTCTGCTGCTGCAGGGGTCCCTGTGATAACTGGGGAGAATCCTGATGCTGTGGAGCATCTTGTTGCTGCAGCTGTGCATCTGCAGGCAAGTACTGTCCTCCAGGTGGTGATGGGCTCCTGTGTGGCTGTTGAGCCAGAGCCTCCTCACTCGCAACAGGTGAAGGCTGTTGATCAGGTGTGCCTGGGGCTTGCTGGTGTTCCACAGCTCTCTCTCTTGCATGCCTTCTCCACAGTCTTCTCATCAATAAGTATCCCAACGTACTTATTGTTCTCTCTCTATCTCTCTCTATTTCTCTCTCCCTGAGTGGAAAACAAGCCACAAGTGAGTGTGGTGAGCTGTCCCTTTAAGTACCTGGTAGGGCGTTGTGTAGGTGTGGTGATGAGGTGAATGCTAACCAATGGTAAGGTGTTTGTTGTCCTGGTAAGTGTTTGCAGGTGTGTCTGTGTTTTAAAATGTTGTGGGTGCAGGTTTGCGTCTGGATCGTGTGGTGATGTTGCACAGGTGAGCTTGTTTTGTATTTGTAGATGTCCCTGTTGTGTGATAACCCCCACTGTTCCATGCCATTTTGTGTTGGTGTTTTTTTGGAGGTCCATGTCCCTGTGGTGTTGCTTGTTGTTGTGTGTGACAGTGATTTGTGGTGTCTGTCCATGTTTTTGTGTTATTTTGGCATTGCACAGGTTAATTTTGCCATTTACATGCTTGTGCAGTAGGCGGATTGTCTATAACGGTGGTTTCTTTTTGACCATTTTGTGTCTAACGGCCAACAAAACTGGGTCTTAAGTTTTAGCCGTTAAGTGTATCTTTTTTTCGGCTGTTAGCAGTACCGCACTCCTTTAAATGGCTCTTGTTCTATGTGTCTCAATGCACGTCAGTCTATCGGCCGTAAGGATTTGTGAACTGCCATTAGCTGTTCTTAAGACAGACCTAAATGGCTTACAACATATTAACACACCCCTTAGTGCTTGTTTTTTGCTAACGGCTACCTTTTAAATCTACCCCATAGTCAGGTAGAGTCTTTCTGAAATCATTGTACACCAAGTGCACTGAAACTTACAAGAAAAGAGTATTCCCAAGTGGGTGATATGCTGTTTTAACTTTATCTATCTTGCAAGTGCATTTCTTTTAAGTTGGGGAAGTGTTTAGTAAACCACTACTTTTAGATTTCTCTTTTGCTTTGATATCAATATGCATTTTTGCTAGACCCCTCCCTATTATAGTTGGTTTAACCCCAGAATTGTTCCAGTTGTCATTATACATATGGCCCGTTGATCTCAGTTCAGTTTTTAAATTGTTGAATTTAGTTCAGTTGTTTTGCTGTTAACTAAATGTGTGCCTTGATATTTTAACACCCCACCAAGAAAATAGGATTTTAGCCTTACCTTCTAAATCCTTTTCTCTTAGTCCATACAGGTTACTGGTAACTTTGGGTAGGCGATCAGCCCCTTTAATATGCAGGAACAATTCTGAAAAGTGACTGCTGGGTGGAGCCTACCTGCTCTCCTTAGCTTTCAGCTATCCAATCAGTAAGATTTGCAGACTAACTATTGACTAGGAAGTAAGAAGGTAAAGGAAGACCAGTAACCTGTATGGACTAAGAGAAAAGGATTTAACAGGTAAGACTAAAATCCTATTTTCTTTGTTGTCCAATACAGGTTACTGGTAACTTTGGGATGTCCAACCATTAAGTTCCCCAGGGCAGGAAGAAAGGCAAGGACCAGGCGTAGGCCCCCAAAGTCACCAGAGCACCAATTAACCTACAGATCATGAAGAGTTCAACACTAACTGTAAAGTGTCAAAGGACACTGAACAGGGGTAAAACAACCCCATAAACTGTTGCACAGCACACAAACTAGAGCCAACAGGACTCAAAAGTGAAAAAGTACTGAGAAACCAAGGAGTTCCTAGACAGGCAAGGCTGCCTCCAGGATCTTCCTCCCAAAACTGGCATCAGCGGACGCCAGCACATCCACACAATAGTGTTTAGAAAGGGTGTGCACAGGTGACCAAGTGGTCGCCTTGCACAACTGATCAGCTGAGGCCTGGTTCTTGTGAGCCCAAGTAGCCCCAATAGACCTCGTAGAATGAGCCGTGACCCTGAAGGGAACAGGCTTCTTCCGAAGTTCGTAAGCCTTACAAATCCTGGACTTAACCCAAGAAGCAATGGTAACCTTGGAAGCAGGCTTCCCTGCCCTAGGACCCTCAGGAATGCAAACTATCATGGTGCCGTGCTCCTGGTTGCGGGCGGCGACATTCTCACTTCCTTATTTTGACTGCCGCATTTCTTATTGGTCCGTGTAATTGACTCCACCCAGGGCCCACCCTTTTTATACCCTGTCATGTCAGTAGACAGGCGCCCTTTCGTGGTGTACCTATACTTGCGCTAGTACCTGCTGCTGCTTTGTTCGTGTATGACCTGGCCTGCCTGACGACGTTCCTGTGTATCCTAATCTGCTCCGATTTTGTTGCTGACTGATCTGGCTGAGAACCCACTACGTTGCTGACTGATCTGGCTGAGAACCCGCTATGTTGCTGACTGGACTGGCTGAGAACCCACTACATTGCTGACTGATCTACCTGAGAACCCGCTACGTTGCTGACTGATCTGGCTGAGAACCCGCTACGTTGCTAACTGGACTGGATGAGAACCCGTTACGTTTCTGACTGATCTGGCTGAGAACCCGATATGTTGCAGACTGCTCTGGCTGAGTACCCGTTACGTTGCCGGCCCGACTGGCTGAGAATCAGCGTCCATTGCTGACCGTGCTGGCTGAGACACAGCTGATGTGGCTGGCTGCGCTAGCTCTAACCCATTTATGTTGCCGACTGATGGGCTGAGCACTTGCTGCTTCAGCCGGTCATACTGGTATCTACCGCCTCTGGCGGTATGCACGCACAGAGTATCGGATCTCGGGCTATCTGTAGTTCAGCAGTGTTATTCATTACTTTCTACGTGTCCATCACTACCACTGCCTTCAGCTGGGCTCACTTCCCGTGGGGAGTTACAGGCACTTCTCTGGGCGTATTACTATCCGTGAACCTTGCTGTACCTAGGTATCCTGCATAACATCTGCTGTAGACTTTGGGCTAAAGAGCCAGCTGTAGGGTGCTATACCTGTCTCTGTACCGTCGTATTTGGACACCAGTTGCCTTCCGTGCTCTGTTGCCTCCATTTCACCCCTAGCATTCTAGGGTCTCTGCTACCAGTAGCTGTTGTCTTGGGCCTCCCTATACCCTAGTGCTCTAGGGTCCTTGCTGCCAGTATCCGTATTGGGCTTCAAGCCGACCCTATCGTTCTAGGGTCTCTGTTCGCCAGTTGTGAGCCTTGGGACTCCTAGCATTCAAGGGTCCTTGTGCCAGTACTTGTGGTCCATGTACCATTGGTCACCCTAGCGTTCTAGGGTCTAGTTGCCAGTATCCGTGGTCTTGGACTTCCAGTCATCCCTAGAGTTCTAGGGTTCTAAAGTCCAGTGTCTACATCAGCAGGTCGCTGCCTACTCCTCACCCTAGCTCTCTAGGGAACTTGCTGCTTGTCTGTTCACTGTTGATATATTGTACCTACCTACCATTGTGTATTGTAGACAGTACTTGTACCATCTTATTCTGGGCCTGTGTGGGCATGAACGTTTATGCTGTTCATACATTATTTTCAATAAAGATATTTTAACCATACAAGTCTTGTCTGAGTGTTCATCAAAAAACGTGACACAAACAGAGTGTCAGACTGCTTCAAGGACTCAATGCGATGCACATAGAACTTGAGACAATGCACAACATCCAACAGATGAAGATCCTTTCTTTGTCAGAAGTAGGGTTAGGACAGAAGGAAGGAACCACAATCTCCTGATTGATGTGGAACTCGGACACAACCTTCGGGAGAAACTTTTGGGAGATGCGAAGTGCCGCCTTGTCCTTGTGGAAAACCAGAAAGGGTGGTTTACAAGACAGGGCATGTAGCTCCGCAACTCGGTGAACAGAAACAGGAGAAGCCAGGAGAAAGGCCAGGAGTACTCCCAAGACCAGGTTAAGATCCCACTGAGAACCAGGGGACATAAACACCAGATGGGTATGAGCAACCCCATGGAAGAAAACCTTGACATCAGGAATTATAGCAAGGCACCTCTGAAAAAGGACAGAGAGTGCAGAAGTCTGAACCTTGAGAGAACTCAGACTGTGACCCTTATCCACACCATACTGTAGGAAGGAAAGAACTGTAGGAAGGTCAAAATCCTGAGACAGGTCTCTGTCAGCACACCAAGCCAGGACGGTAGACCAAACTCAATGGTAAGCCTTAGATGAAACAGGCTTGCGGGCACAAAGCATAGTAGCCACCACCCCATAAGAAAATCCTTTCTTCTTCAAAACTGAGGATTCAGGGCTAGACTTAAAGGCAGGCGTTAGTAAAAAAAAAAACTCTAACGGGTGCGTTAACGTGTTGTAAGCAATTTAAAGAACAGCTAACGCCAGTTCACAAATCCTAACAGCCGATCGACTGACGTGCATTGAGACGCATGGAACAAGATTCCCCAGAGCCATTTAAAGGCTTGCGGTACTGTTAATGGCTGAAAAAAGATGCACTTAACGGACAAAAGTTAAAACCCACTTTTCTTAGCCATTAGACACGTAATGGTCAAAACAAAACACTCATTACATAGGAAAACACACAAAATGCTTACCGCACAAGCATGTAAATGGAAAAATTAACCCAAGCAATGCCAAAAGAACACAAAAACGTGGACAGACACCACAAATCACTCTCACACACAACAACAAGCAACACCACAGGGACAAGGACCCCCAAAAAATACCAACACAACATGGCACTGAAAAATGAGGATTATAAAAACAACACGGACACCTGCAAATACAAAACAAACTCACCTGTGCAACATCACCACACAACTTCACACCCGCAACTGACAGAGCCACAGCTATCAGAACACACCACATTTTAAAACACAGACACACCTGCAAACACTTACCAGGACAACAAACACCTTACCTTTGGTCAGCACTCACCTCATCACCACACCTACACAACGCCCTACCAGGTACTTAAAGGGACAGCTCACCACACTCACTTGTGGCTTGTTTTCCACTCAGGGAGAGAGAGATAGAGAGAACAATAAGTATGTTGGGATACTTATTGATGAGAAGACTGCGGAGAAGGCGTGCAAGGGTGAGAGCTAGGGAACACCAGCAAGTCCCAGGCACACCTGATCAACAGCCTTCACCTGCTGCAAGTGAAGAGGCTTTGGCTCAACAAGCACACAGGAGCCCATCCCCACCAGGAGGACAGCACCTGCCTGCAGATGCACAGCTGCAGCAACAGGATGCTCCACAGCAACATGATGCTCCCCAGCTGCCACAGGGACCCCTGCAGCAGCAGAGGATTGATAGACGACCACCAAGGCCCAGGGTATACCGCCCAAGGGTCACCATCTTTTGAATGAGCGATGATGAGGTGATTGATCGCTACAGGTTGAGCCCACACAGCATCATTGCCTTGTATGAGGTCATCAAGGATCAGGTGGATCCCATCTACATCCACAACCATGCCCTATCCGGCCTGCAAAAACTCTTGTGTGCATACACTTCATGGCAAGTGGCACCTTCCAGTCCACTGAGGGTTACGCATCTGGCATGTCACAGGCCACATTCTCCAGAGAGCTGGCCCAGGTCTTGCCAGCCCTCAAAAGCAAGGCCAGTACCTACATACATTTCCCCAACACCGACACGGACTGAATACATCTCAAGCAGGGCTTTTACGCAAGGGGAGGCATGCCCAGGGTCATGGGTGCTATAGAATGCACCCATGCCCGTATTAAAGCCGCAGCACATGAGCCACAGCTATTCATCAACAAGAAGAACTTCCACTCCATGAACTTGTAGATGGTTTGTGACAGCAACATGAGGATCATGAATGTCTGTGCAAAGTATCCTGGCAGCTCTCATGATTCCAACATTCTCCAAAACTCCTCAGTCCACAGAGGTTTCGAGAATGGAACTCATACAGGGGGATGGCTTCTGGGTGAGTTCACAATACTAAATCACACCACATCCACAGGTGTACACACAACACTGTCACTCACATTCCACAGGTGATGCTGGCTATGGCTGCAAATCCTGGCTACTGACCCTGGTCACCAATCCACAAACAGATGCCCAGGAAAAATACAACCAGGCTCATGGCAGAACGAGGAATGCCATTGAGCGGAACTTTGGCCTCCTCAAGTCCCGATTCAGATGTCTGGACCACTCGAGGGGAGCACTGCAGTATGCACCTGGAAAAGTGTGTGACATAATAAGGGCATGTGCAATACTGCACAACATTGCAGTGGACACCAGGCTAGTGGATCATATCCAGGACCCCCCCCATACCTGAAGTGCCAATTGACATCGGCCATGTTGAGGAGACCCTGAGAGGGGCGCAGATCAGAGACAGGCTCATCACAGAACACTTTAACTGTGAGTACAACACAGGCATCCAAATAATCCATGCAAGTCCCCCATCAGTCCTGTGAATTGGTACCAACACACTAACCACACTGCATATGATGTTCTGTTTTACCCCACAGGATCATTGACACAGCACTGCACTGGCAGCAGTATGGCCCCAAACATCATCCATACCATGGACGTGGCATATTGTGTGTGGGGATTCCAAAACCATCTCCCATTCCCTTCTCCACATTGACATACATACCTCAAGGATATCGTGCACACCCCCAGGAGAAACAAGGTACAACACTTAACCCATGTTCATCACCTTACATGGCTTGACAGCAACTAACGTGATTTGCCATGATCATAGCCAGAGCAACCATGGTAGCCTTGTAGCGAAAGCGTGTTATGCAATGCATTGGATAACACTCTGTCACATTAGCGGTTAAAGGGCCATTAGAGTCAACATGGGACCTGTTCTTTGCTCGAGCTCAGAAGAGCAGCAGAGGTGTGGATTTACAGTGTTATTGTTACACAACGTAAAGGTCATGAAATATGGATCAGATCTGATATGTGCCTCTGACATGAATACACACATCAACAAATATGTTATAATTGTTCCATGGAACAAATAAAATTGGGCTGCCACTGTCACTCTCACAGTGGCAGCCCAAATTCATTACTTCCATGGAGCTCTCTGAACATACTTGTTGATGTGTGTATTCATGTCAGGGGCACATATCCCTAGGGATGGTTCATATTTCCTTACTTCTCTGCATAATGGGTTACATACGAGTACAAAATACATTACTAAGCAATGGTTTGTGTACTCACCTGTAATGAAAAAGATTGAGGGGATTATGATCTTCCATGTGACTGGATTGATGTCTTGACAACACTCCTATGAAGCTCACCCCTTGCTGTTTCAAGTGATTGTGTTGGTGATGCAATGTTTGACCTGATGTTCACAGCAACCTCTACTGGAACATTCTCATATAGACACAGAAAACACAAATTAATGTGTGTACTAACTTCTAGGTATCAAACCTGTACAGTTAGGATGCTCATCTACAGAGTTGTCATATCTTGTGGACCACACATGAGCAGTACAGTAGTGTTACTAAAGAATTAATTTTTAGTTTCAAAGTACATTTAGTGTTCTCATACAAGTGTTTAATGCATATAGGCAATATACCCAGAAAACACTTTGAGACACAATAAAGAAGAAAACTATTTAATCTGTGTCTGTATGAAGAAATTTTGGATTACACATTTGTCAATGCGTAACCACACTCAAGGCTAGAGTATTCCCCATACATGGGAAGGCATGACCCACATCACAGGAGTCCACTGCTTGTTTGGCAGTGAGTGGATTCTGTGATGTATTCATGCAAAAAGATGATGGCAGTGATACACTAATGTGTGTTGGGAGTGATAAAGAGGTGATACAGGGGATGTACTTCCACAGTGATTTCATGTCTCCGGTTTCTGTGTTGCTCAATATAATCAATGTTCTGAGATTGCTTTAGTTTGACATATCTCAGTACATATGCTACATCAACAAACAACCAGACTGGCGAAGTCTGTTACAACCTTAGGGAAACAGCAACTCAACTTACTGGAGAAACCAATGCTCACCCCTGGATTTCAATGTGTAGCACAGTCAGTTTCACAATAATAGTGTGAATCAAAGACTATTTTGCTGCATGTTCCATCTGTCCTGCTTGTTAGTTATCTGCTAAGTCAAATAGCTGTTTGTTTGGTTAACTCTTTAAACACAACAACTGATGCAGATAAATGTTCAGTGTGCACCAGTTATTGTACGAAAGGGTATGTTTTGTTGTTCAAATTCAACCTACATCATCTCCATATAGCATTGTCATGTTATATGGCTTCAGGGATGGATTGTCAGTTGAATCTGGACAACGGTGTGTGTGTGTGAACCCATGTTGTAACATCCCACAAACATTTTACCTAGGCAGAGGTTGTGTTCACTGCATTGTTTGGCAATGCATTAGAGACAACTCTGCCACCCAATCTATAACTGAATACAAGTGGGAGGGGCGAGACAGCGCAATAGAATCTAAGCGTAGTAATTATTTTAATTGAGTCAAAAGCATAATGCGCAGAATTATTCAAAGAATTGAAAATAGATTAATGTAAAAAAATACAAATTTAAAAGCGTGTATTCATGGAGAATATAACAATACAGTATAAATAAAGATAAAAAAATAATAAAGAAAGAAAAAGATAAAAGAATATAAAAGGTAAGGATCCAAAACATAAAGAGGACAGGTATTAATAAGCTTGTATGTCAGTATAGAGAGAAGGATCTCTATATAGAAAGTGGAGAACTTCCAGGTAAATCAATATATATTAACTTGGACCGGTATGTGCAGTAAGTACATACTATAAAGACACATACAGAGCGTAATGGGGGAACTACGAAACGAGGTATAAAATCTGGCTTTGTGAGACAATGGTTGTTGTGGCCTCTTACATTGGATACAATAACCAGTTCGCAATCAATGTATCAATGTATCTTAATCCCATAAAAGTTTGGGTTGCCTCTTACTTCAATCCTATGATGTAGTGTGTCTCAAACCATAAAGCCGATCGATTCCTTTGTCCTCTCCGCTCTTTCCCCTTTCCGCTCCACGATAGTGCCGTATGTCCTCCTCTGTGCTCCAGTCAGCGTCCTGTTTCTCCAGTTGCAGGCTACAGGCAGATACTTCAACACGTTTCGGTGCTAGTAATTGCACCTTCTTCTGGAAGTTGGCCCATGTCTCTTTCCCTACTTAAATAGTATTTGTCCAATCATCAACAAACAGGGAGTAAAGGTCAAAGGTGTCAGGTTTAACTTGTAGCGAACTATAAAATCAAGTGATGAATAAACTATATATAATAAAACAAAATAAAATAAAATTAAAGTATTGGGCATGTGTCTTTGATTGACTATATTTTACTGAAATTCTTCATATTATATGGGGAGCAGTTTTAATACTTTTATTCTTAGTAGATTATTCGTTAATAATAGTTTTATTTTAATAATTTTACTTTTGTATAATCTCACCTAATTTTGATCTTCTAGAGAAGAGGAATTTGTTTTATATAATTTCTTCATATGTTTCTATTAGAAATGGAACCATTTATTATAAAGGAAATATATTAACCTCTAGTTTGCCAGCTTGGTTATTATTTCTAGTAGTGTCGAGATCTGTGATAGTTTTACTTCTATTTGTTCTTATTTTCTTCCTAGAGGAAAAGTTTATTTTGTATGGTTTCTTCATATATTTTTATTAAAAATCGGGCTATTTATTATAAAGGAAATATTAACCTCTGGTTTACCGACTTGGCTGCTGTTTTTGGTACTTGTCGGAGTCCATAAGGTGGAATAATGAAGGTTCTTTTTTCTTAGTTTTTATAGTGTATTTTAATTTGGTAGGAGAAATTTTGTTAAAAAAAGAGAGGGGTGGAGACATGATGTGTCTCTTTTTAAATAATAGGAAGACGTATATATCGGTCCTACACCTATAATTTGTATGTTAGGAACACATTGACTTATTTAAGCCATTGATTCAATAAGTATAAACATTATAAGATGTTGTTAATTGGAGAGCAGTCCTTGTGTCTTTCTCTAAGGATCTTTCTCTGCTTGTTGTTTCACTTGATCACACTGTGTGTTATTCTCTCAACTCCACTAGCACCTGTGAAAACATGTCCATCATCCCCAAGCGGAGCTGTTGGAGTTGAGTATTGATCCTTGTGACCTCCGACTCCAGGGCATGGATCCTTGCCTTAATCCTGTTGGTGTTCCTCCGGGATTCCCTCCGGCTCCTTGTGATGTTTTCATTTGTGCTGTGGCTTGAACGGGCCATACACTCTGACTCCATCCCTGTGGGGCATTCTCTGCTGGAGAGGGTTGTGCCCTGTGACTCTGCTGCTGTGTCCTCAGCTGGTGCTGTGTCCTCAGCTGGTGACTCAGCTGGTGCTGTGTCCTCAGCTGGTGCTGGTGTCCTCAGCTGGTGCTGGTGTCTTAGCTGGTGCTGTGCCCTCAGCTGGTACTGTGTGTGCTGTGGCTGCTGCAGATTGGTACATGCCCACCACATCAATCGACTCACTGCTGCCCACTGATGTTTGTGGTGGTGGAGGTGGTGGAGTAAACAGGTCCCTCGCCAGAGGGTGCTGGGGCTCCCCAAGCAGGCCCAGGTGTTGGTAGACGAGTGGCCAAGGGACATACCTTGGCCACTGGTAGGTGCTTGGCCCCCACCTGGGATCATACCTGGGGCCATGCTGGGGAGCTATCCAGGAAGGTAGGTCCATCTGGGATGAATATGGGCCATATTGGGTGGTGGCCACATTCCCGGGCGGCCATTGCCTCCCTGCTGGTGGTGGCACTGCTGCTGCTGGAGGGTAGTAGCTCCTGGAGGTGGTGGGAATCATCCACCTCTCCTCCTGTTGCATCCAAGCAATGTAATGGGGTGGTGCAGACAGTTGTTGGGCAGCCAGTGGTGGTGCAGCCAGTGGTGATGCAGCCAGTTTTTAGGCAGCCAGAGGTGGTGCAGCCAGTTGTTGGGCAGCCAGTGGTAGTGCAGCCAGTTGGGGAGGAGGTGTGGATGTTGGGTACGGTGCCCACTGGCTGGTCCCCTCCTCCGTATACTTCTCACTGAGTGGTGAGGTAGGCTCCTCCACAGGCTCATGCTGTGTTGGAGGACCATAAGCTGTGTGGAGAATTGAGATTGTGTGATTAGTAAACTTAGCCATGATATGATGAAAGGGATATTAATACTTGATTTGTGGAAAGGGAAATATATGTTGTAGGGTTTATCCCCCCTGAGTGAAATAATGGTACTCCCACTGCTGAAGAGTGTTTTATTTGAAAAGTATCACAGCTCAGAGTTGAATTCCTTTGGTGCCACATCCCAGTGGCCTGAAATTGTACATTGGTGCTGTTGCTACATCATCCTATGGGGATTTATGGTCCCAGCACCCGAGCTGTCCATAGGATGGTCTAGCAACATCGCCATTATACAATTCCAGGCCACTGTGATATTGCCCCTGAAATATAGAACTTTGAGCTGTGATACTATTTGAACAGAACACCGTTCAGTAGTGGGAATACCTTTGTTTTACTC
Source organism: Rhinophrynus dorsalis (assembly GCA_037306005.1). NCBI lineage: Eukaryota > Metazoa > Chordata > Amphibia > Anura > Rhinophrynidae > Rhinophrynus > Rhinophrynus dorsalis. The sequence continues at coordinate 265,573,952 of CM074724.1, read as the reverse complement.
TGGGGATAAACCTTACAACATATATTTTTCTTTTCACATTTTAGGTATTACTATCCCTTGGATCCATGTTAGTTCTATCCCTCCTACCCTCATGGTTAGACAGATATTGCTCTATGTGACAACTGGAGATTTCAGTTATTTGACCACACGGTGGCTCTTCAGCAGAGCCAAAATTGCCCCATTCAGAGATGAATACTTCTTTGGAATGGTCTACAAAGTGTTCCTGGTTTGCACAGAAAGGAATATGGTCTTATATGTACATTTCATATGGGTACAAACATATCCTTACTAGATATGAACCCAAAGATCCGTTCAGTACATGTGTTTCTTTCTGCCTATATATATGTACCTATCACAAACTAACCTTTATTGATATCAGGAATACAAACATACCTCATATATCCCATGTAAGTAAGGTGGGATATACTAGGTATGTGTATTCTGATGATATCAATAAGAGTTAGTTTGTGATGGGTGCACATATATGGGCAGTAAGGCAATCACACGTACTGAACTGATCTCTGGGTTCACATCTTGTTGGGACATATTTGTACCCATTTGCAAGGTACCTATCCACATACATATCTGACCGTTTTTTCTTGTGTACATATCTTTTTGGAACAGATCTGCAGTGGGATTCAAGTGGGATTCATCCCTATGTTATCAGTTTATCCCGTACAATGCAAGATTTTGTATTATTTTACGTCACTCTCTGGTTGTCATGGTATCCTATGCATTGCATTGTGATGCATGGCATGTCACCCTGGCAAACAGAGATTGATGTACTTAACAGGATCCTGTCCATGAGGTCTGTTCAAGTTGAATCCTGAAGGGCAACAATCAAGCCAGTATTGAAGGATATTTTTGTTTGAGGCCTGTGTTTTTTTTCCTGGATGAGGCAGCCGTACTCAATCATAGATATCCATAATTTTGTGACCTGTTGTTGACCAAACTACAATGGTTCATATTTAGTTCACATATGTATCCTGCAAATAGTGGCTGGTGTACCATCCATTCATGACATCAGCACTCCTGAGGATCCATGTGTGAATCAAATGTGAGATTTATAATTTCAAGTTAGAGTAAATGATTGCATGCACAACACCAAGGTCTACTGTTTCACCTTTAATGCTGTGGAGTTGTTTTAGTCCTGTGTGTTGCACATATAACCAGTTATTCTCAGTGGCACTGTGATTTGTGACCTGCTCCATCCTTTTTGTGATTCAGTAAGCGGTGAAGTAGACCTGGTGAACTGAACAAGGTGCTGACTTCTCTAGTGATCTCATTTCCCCATTTGCAATGTTTTCTATGGAGTCTATACAATGGGACCTTTGCAACTTGATTCATGTTATTGAATATTCTCCATAGACTAACACTGGGATTGGTGAAGTGAAGGGATGTAAGTGTAAATTTCTCTCCATCATCTATTTTTTGTTTAGTGAATGTCCCCTGTGTGGCATGTAATTGTTAGCCTATCGACTTGTGTTTGTTGTCTGGTTAACCCTTTTAGTACTGGAGGGGTTGCCAAAGCATTGTTGAGCGATGCATTGATGATCCCTCTAGCACTCAAGGGGTTACGTGCCGACTTCCCTGTGGCTACATGAGTTACATTCTCTATGAAATGTAATGATGTTTAACAAACAAAACACTTTGTAGAGCATGGTTTGTGTGTATTGTGTGTGATCAGCACAGCAACATAAGGGTTGAACTGGAACTTGGACAGGTTTGGGCCTGGTTGAACCTTGCCATATGTCCTTGTATTGTGTCCTGTTTTTAACTCTCAGTGTGCTGTGTTGGTGCAGTTGTGTGGATGAATGATGGACATGTGTTGAGGAGTGACTGTGTGATGGTTGTGTTGGTTGATGTGGTTATGTGATGATGCACTTACCGGTAATGTGGAGGTTCCTCTCATTCCCAGTGTCCGATCCTCCAGGGACCACCTCGATCATTGTAGGGGACATATTCTGCCTCACCATCTCCTCCCATCCGCAGAAGGTGATCGGGACAGGTTGGCCACCTCCGGTGCCACGGACGTGCTTGGCGATTTCGGAGAGTTTGTTCTTGATCATCCTCCAGCAGTCGCCCCATCGCTTCTTGATGGACTCCACGTGCATGGATCGACCTCGTTCACCCGGCTGCAGATCTGGTTCCAGGCTGCCTTATGCCTCACTGACAGGCCAGGGACCTTTTCCCTCGGGTGAAGGACACTCTCTCTCTCCAGGACAGCCTCCACAAGAGCTGTGTTCTCCTCCTAGGTATATCAGGGATCCCTGATCCTGCCCCCCTCAGCTCCGTCCTGCGAGGATTCGGAACAAAAGTGTCCGGCCTGCTCTGCCCCTGACTGTGTAGGGTGCTTCTCGACAGGCACCCCTCATCCCACTGACACAGCTGACCCTCTCCTTTGTTTGCCTGCTCTTGTCCGGGTCCCCCTCCTCCCTGTGGATCTCCCTCTCCCACCCCTGCTCTGCTCAGGGATGCCATCCTGACCTTCCTCCTCCTCCTCCACTACTCTCCCCATCCCTCTCTCCTGTCCTCCTCTCCTCCCCATCACTTACCCCCTCACACCCAGGCACTCCCACAGGCCCTCACAGACACACTCGATCCACTCACTCTGTGTCACACTCTTTCCCTCACAGATTTACACTGTCAAAAAAAAGTTTAAAAAATGTGTATTAAAAAAGTGTTATTAAAAAATAAGACTAGGTGTATGTATGTGTTTGTGTTTGTATGGGTGTATGTAATATGTGCAAAAGTGTGATATGTGCCGAATTAGTGCACCTCTCTCCAAACTCCAAAAAACTCCTACCTCCAATGTCAGCTCCTCTCTCCCTCACTATAACCGCTATCCTCTGCTCCTGGGTCATGTGATGTAGCTCTCCAAAACTCGAAACGCAGACAGGGTGTGACGGTTATTTTTGGGTATATATAGGTGTATTTTAACATTTTTGCTACTTTGGGGCCTTGGGATTGGCTGTAGGTTTGAATTTTGTTTGTGCATCTATTAGGGTTGCTAGCCATCACCTGCCGTAATGTTACATTTTGACTTGTGTTGTAACTGGTGTTTGGGATGCACGACGATGCGAAAACAGGCGCAGCGCAGGTTTTTGTGTTCCGTGTTTTTGTTGTGCCCCGCTCTGTATCAGCCTTGTCACGGGCAGTCTCTACTGTGCATGACTGCAGCACGTACAGCAGTATCTACTATTCATGACTGCATTGTTACAAACTTTGTACCGAATTATTTATAGGATTGGGGTACACTGATGTGGTGGTGGGATTGGCTGTAGGTTTGAATTTCGTTGGTACATCTATCAGGGTTGCTAGCCAACGGCTGCCGTAATGTTATATTTTGACTTAAGTTGTGTTTGGGATGCATAGTGATCCGAAAACAGGTGCTACTCAGGTTTTTGTGTTATGTGTTTTTGTTGTGCCTATGTTCATTAGCTATTCTCGTACACTTACTTTTAAATCTGCCGTAAATCATGTGTTATTTGCGGCCGATGTGCCTTTTTTACTTAGCGGCTAGGTTAACGTGAACCTTTAAATCTAGCCCTCAATCTCCAAGCCATCAAAGCCAGACTATGAACATCTTCTTTCCAGAGGTAACCCTGTAGAAGAAGATCTGGACAGGGAGGAAGTGGAAGAGGTTCTGCCACAGAGAGGTCCAGAAGCTCCAGAAACCAAGCTTGTTGTGGCCAGTACGGAGCAATCAGAGTGACTGGGCAGCGCACCAGTCGCAGCTTCTGAAGAACTCTGGTCAACAGAGGAACAGGAGGGAAGATGTAAGCCAGAGGACACGTACACGGGATCGATAAGGCTGCCAGAGCCATGGGATTCGCCCGGCGAGAGCAGAAGGTTGGAACCCTCCTGTTGTGTCTGGTTGCCATCAGTTCGATGCATGGCAGACTCGACTGCTGGATGATGAGGTTGAACACCTCTGGATGCAGCTCCCACTCTCCGCTGTTCAGTGTGTGGCGACTGAGGAAGTCTACCAGAATGTTGCCTACGCCAGGAATATGAACTGCGGAAATGGCAGGGACATGCTCCTCTGCCCATGATAAAATAGCCTTGACCTCTAACCAAGCTGCGAGACTTCTTGTGCCGCCCTGCTTGTTGATGTAGGCTACCGCTGTGGCATTGTCCGACTGTACCCTTACCGAGCAAACCTTCAGTGGTCGTGTCCAGTGATGTAGGGCATGAAATATCTCCCAAAGCTCCAAGACATTGATGGGGAGGAGAGATTCTTCCTGAGACGACCTGCCCTGAACACTCAAGTGCCCCAGCACCACTCCCCATCCGGAGAGGCTGGCATCTGTCATCACCGTGGTCCAAAAGGGCAACAAGAAGGGTCTGCCTTACAGGAGATTGTTCAGGTTTAGCCACCACGAGAGACTCTGCTCCACTTGAAGAGGGAGAGACTGGGATCTTTCCAGTAGATCTTCATGGCTCTTGCAGGCCAGGATCAAACCTCTGAAGTTCCCTGGTGTGAGTCATGGCAAACAGAACTTGTTCTATGGTGGAAATTAATTTACCCACCAAGGAGGACAACTTCTTGGCTGGAACCAGATCCTGAGACAGGATAGCTTGGACCTTCTATCTGTCAGAAACACCATCCCCCTCTGAGTGTCAAAGAGGAGGCCCAGAAAGACCATCTTCTGAGAAGGAACAAGGTCTGACATGTCCAAGTTGATGATCCACCTGTGATGGGAAAGAGCATGAATGCAGTCCTGCACCTGCTGGTGAAGGAGATATGGAGATGAGGCCTTCAGTAAGAGGTTGTCCATATATGGAGTCACTCTGATACCGTTCTGATGTAGGATGGAGATCAAGGCTCCCAGGACTCTGTTGAAGACTTGTGGAGCCGTGGTCAGGCCAAAGGGGAGGGCAGAGAACTGGAAATGCCCTCGGTCGCAGGCAAAGCAGAGATACTGCCGACTCTCTGGATGAATGGTGATGTGCAGATAGGCATCTTGAAGGTCCAGAGAGGACAGAAATTCCCCAGGAGACAGGGAAGCTATCACTGTGCGCAGCGGTACTGGGACCTGACCACAAAGGAGTTGAGGTCCTTCAGATCCAAGATGGGATGACAGCCCCCATCCTTTTTGGAAACCACAAAGAGGTTGGAGTAGATCCCAAACCCCTCTCCTGAGGGGGAACTGGCTCCAGGGCCACCTTGTCCAGAAGGGCCTGTATAGCTTCTTTGAAAAGGCGTCTTTTTTCTGCTCCCAAGGGAGAACGAGAAACAAAGGGTCTTGGAGGAGGAAGGGAGGTAAAGGGAATCCTGTATCCAGAGGCCACCACCTGTGAAACCCATGGGTCCACCACAGAGGCCTGCCAAGGTGAGAGGTAGTGCCATAGGCAGCCACCTAACTGCGGGTGGGGACCCGGGTTAGGTGAGTCATGCAGAAGAAGGTTTGGAAGCCTTGGGCTTTGTGGAGGACTTGGTTCTCCATTGTTGCTTAGGCTTGGATGAGGAGCACGGAGCCTGAGGGACTGTCTGGGTCACTTGGTGCGAGTCTGCTTGAAAGGAACGAAAAAGCAGATTCCTTTTAACAGGTGCCTTCTTCCTGAGGACCACTGGCAGGTGAGAACTTTTCCTTCCAGTGGCCTCATTGATGAAATCCTTAAGTTCAGGCCCAAACAGGGAAGAACCCTGAAAAGGCAAAGACAGGAGAGCCTTCTTAAAGGCTGTGTTAGCTGACCAGATCTTAAGCCAAAGAGCCCATCTGGCTACCACAGACATGGTAGATGCCCTAGCAACCATACATACAGCATCAAACAAGGCAGCAGAGACATAATGCTGAGCCGCAGCAATGTTAGCGAGAAGACGCAACATGTTAGAAGTAGTGGCTCCCTGACGGACAGCAGAATTGATCTGTTCAGTCCAAACAGCCACAGCCCTATCTACCCATGCAGCGGTAAAGATAGGGCGAAGGGCAGAACCCACAGTTGCAAAAATAGCCTTGAGAGAAGTCTCAAGCTTCTTGTCAGTCTAATCTTTAATAGCAGAAGCTTCAGCCACTGGCAAGGCAGTTGATTTAGAAAGCCTGGACACTGGGGCATCCACATTAGGGGGATGAACCCACTGAGTACGGGCCATTTCAGAAAACGGATAAAGATTAGCAAACTTCTTAGACACAGAAGGTTTCTTGTCTGGAAATTTCCGCTCCTCTGACACCATGCGGTCAAGGGTGGGATTAGGTGGAAAGCAGGCATGGGGCCTAACAGGCTCCTGGAAAACATCAGAGGGGTCAGTTCAGGGTGGACAACACAGTCCTGATCAGGCACTCATCTGAGGAAATGGGGTCTGCCTCGAAGGGGTCCCCAAAAAACTGAGATGAAGGAACAGCTGAACAGTCATCATCAGAGTCCACCAATAATTCCTCCTAAGAGGAATCAGACACATCAGGTACACCCGACTGTTTAGGCAGGGAATATCTGATGGGGCAGGGGTCTGCAATGAAGTGAAGACCCCCTGTAAAGTGGATGGAAGTAGTTGAAAGGTGGACCGGAGGTCCCTGGTAGTAGCCTTAAACTCTTGCATCCATATTGGCTCTAGTGCATGGCTGGAGGCTCCAACAGGGGATTGAGGAGCAGCAGCGCATGCTGGGCAAATATGACCTGAGTATTCTCTAGGTAACTCTGATTGACATGAGGAGCAACGAGCAATGGTTGACACAGACACCCCAGTATCCTTAGTCTTAGGTTTAGCCCCAAGGTCTAACGGAGTAGACATTCTCACAGAGTCAAAACAGTCAAAGTATCAAAACAGCCACAATAAAGCGTGTATGATAAGTAATGCACCTCAGAAACACTAAATTAAGCCTTATCTGGTAGGCAAAGGGTTAAGCTGTGGAGGAGAGAAGGAGAGTCCAAGCCCTGCGTAGGATACTCCATCTGCGAATACACAAAATAGCTACCACGACGGGAGCCAATCAGAAACAAGAGCGAGAAGCAAGCGCTCATAGGAAACGTAGTTTCGCTGACAGAGTACCCCAACAGTGCCAGAAGCCCCCTAAAGCCCCCAACATCCCCAGAATGTTGACTGGATGACAGAGCAAGGGAAAATCCACAAAATGAGCCATCTCTGACCACCCTACGTTGAGTGGTTGCAGAGATATGTCCCAAACTGTAAAGTCCCATAGAAGTGAATGGAGCAATGACGTCTATGCAGTAAACGCGCGCCTTAAAGGCGCGGAACATAAAGTTAACAAGGTGAATACCAACACGTAAAACAACACTAAAGCCCACTCAAATAAAACAGTAGACCCAAAAAACACTGGTCCCAGTAGGGAAAGTGTCCAAAACCCCCCCAAAATGTGCTAACCAGCAACAAAAGGGTTAAGTTGCCACAGAAACTTGTTCCAAACACCTCACAGGCATACAGATAAACCCAATGAGTTCATGATTATGTAATAGGAACTCCAATAGAGACCCCTGTGTGGAGGGGAAGCGTGGGACATGTGGACCTCAGCACTCAAAGGGTCCTCACCTTTTTCAGCAGGTCTTCTGTCTTCAGATTACCATATATCAAGAAGAAGCCTCAGTGGGCAACTCCTGGGGAAAGAACTTGCAGCCAAGATTTCCCCCCCAGGGCTTAGGTCCACAAAGCACCTGGTAAACTGAGCTATCCACATTTGGGTGATGGGAATTGTCAGTGTTGGTAATCCGCCTAATGGTGGTATTCCATATCTAACAGAAAAATAATAAAAAAAGCTAAAACTATTGCCTTGCCTTGTGTCTTGACCATGGAACAAATCTTACTGGTTGGGGATTGGCTAGCTGCAAGCTAAGGAGAGGAGGCACGCTCCACCCAGAAGTCACTTCTCAGAATTGTTCCTGCCTATTAAAGGGGCTGATCGCCTACCCAAAGTTACCAGTAACCTGTATTGAACAACAGAGATAACTGGTTTCCTAGTGGCCGTCATAATAAATGCAAACTAGAATTTCTGTGGAAAACCACCTGAATTATAGGAGGCAAACAAAATATATATTGATTTAAATATATATCGGTTTCAGTGGGGCCTTTAACCCTTTGAGTGATAGCATAGTATGCAATGCATTGATCTGCAATGTGTTGCACACTTTCACTGCTACAACCATCCAGCTGCCATTAATTGAGTTTACAGGGATCCTCTGGCCTTGAACTTGTCATATATTTTAGTATAGAAAAAGACAGTACACTATTTAACTCATATACAAATCTAGTGCCCTAGGCAAGTGCCTAGTCTACCTACTGTTAAATCCAGCTGTGCAGAGGCTTAACTAGAAGCCACCGGGCCCTGGTGCAAAAATTGCTATGGGGCCCCCAACCAAAATGCCCCAATTGTCCATCTCCACGCTGCCCACCCCCACATTGCCTCCCATTGTCCTTCTCCACACTGCCCACCTCCACATTGCCCCCCATTGTCTATCTCCACACTGTCCATCTCCACATTGCCCTCCATTGTTGATCGCCACACTGTCCACCTCCATATTACCCTCGATTGTCCATTTCCACACTGTTCACCTCCACATTGCCCCTCATTGTCCATCTCCACACTATCCACCTCCACACTACCCCCATTGTCCACCACCACACTATCCACCTCCACATTTCCCCCCATTGTCCACCTCTACACTGTCCACCTCCACATTGCCCTCCATTGTCCATCTCTACACTGTCTACCTCCACATGGCCCCCCATTGTCCATCCTCACACAGCGCCCATTGTCCATCTCTGCAAATGTGCCCCCTGTTGTCCATCTCCACAAATCTGCCCCCCGTTGTCCATCAATACAAATCTGCCCCTTGTTGTCCATCTACACAAAGGTGCCCCCAGTTGTCCATCTACACAAATCTGCCCTCCATCTCCACAAACCTACCCCCAGCTGTCCATCTCCACAAATTTGCCCCCAGTTGTCCATCTCCACAAATCTGCCCCAGTTGTCCATCTCCTACCTGACTCAGGAGGTGGGGGGCTCCCTGGCATCCCTTGTGGTCCAGTGGCATGGCAGGAGAGGTCTGTGCTGCCTTCTGCACAGACCTCTATGAGCAGCTCCCGCCCAGTCCTCTCTGCAGTAATACAAAGCGCTGCAAGATGATGTCATCTCCCAGTGCTCTGCATTACTAGATGGCCTGGGACGGCGAAGAAGCTGCTCATGGAGTTGTATGTCAAAGAAGGTACAGACCTCAGCTTACTGGTGGGGAGATCAGTGTGATCATCCCATCGGCAAAGCTTTTTAATGGTGGAGGTGGTATAGCAGGGGGCATCTGGGCCCCTCGAATGATGGGCCCGTTCGCAGTTGCAACCTCTGCGACCACTACTGTTACGCCACTGCAGTTATGGCAGATTCACAGGAATATGATGGCAAAGACAATTTAGTACATGCTTTCTATATGCTATCACGACAATTTCACCACCATATCACCATCCTGGCCCTTATGAGTCTAATCCAGATCCACTGCCCTCCTTTTGGCTGGAAAGCACGGTGCCTAAAAGTTAGTAGTAATCCAAAGATATGTACTAATATGGCTAATATTATGTAACAAATGAGATAAATAATACATCACTAAGAATCTGAGTATAGGTTATTAGTTTGCTCAGACTGCTGCATGTGTGCATGACAACCTGCCTGGCTGCCTCTCTTTATATAACATTTTGGATTACAAACAGCTCACCCAGTGCCAATGTGCTTGGCTTATTTGCTTTCTGCTTCTGCAGTGACTCTCTCCCAATTTTTAATTCAGACAAGTATTGGCTGGTGCATCCAGCTACTATCTACCCTACGTAAACTGTGCCAGAGGATCTGCCCGGCCTCCTCTCTTATTTACTAACTTCCAGTACCCTCCAAAATCGCAGTAGAGTTGTACGTCCTCTCCACTGGTATGAACCCTGCAGCCAGTCTGAATGAGCTTTCAAAATCACCCACATGTTGTGGCCTTTTTATTTAGAAAACTATTTTTTTTAATGATTTAGATTTTGTAACATAGTAATTTAGGTTGAAAAAAGACTTGCGTCCATCTAGTTCAACCCTTTTCCTATTCCTGTTTACCATCGTTGATCCAAAAGAAGAGATTTCTCCCTGGATCAACAAGCCCTAACTAAATATTAATCCCAATACTAACATACATAGCCCTCTATGTTATGCTCTTTTAAATAAGTATCCAGGCCCCTTTTAAAGGCATCTAATGTATTTGATAGCACCACGTCCTCGGGAAGTGAATTCCATACCTTTATTGTCCTTACTGTAAAGAAACCCTTCCGCTGTTATAGATTAAATCTCCTTTCCTCAAGTCTAAGCGGGTGGCCCCTTGTCCTGTGTACTGTTCTGTTAATGAACAGGTCTTTGGAGAGCCCTTTATATGGGCCTTGAACATACTTATATAGTGTTATCATATCCCCTCTAAGACGCCGTTTCTCTAGTGTGTACAAGTTTAACTTTTCTAGCCTCTCTTCATAACTAAAACTTTCCATTCCCCTTACTAGTTTTGTAGCCCTCCTCTGCACTCTCTCTAGTTCCATAATGTCCTTTTTCTGAAAGGGCGCCCAGAATTGAACAGCATATTCTAGGTGGGGTCTTACCATGGACCTGTAAAGAGGCATAATTATATCTTCCTCCCTTGAGTCAATACCCCTTTTAATACATGCCAATATCTTATTGGCCTTTGCAGCTGCCAGCTGGCACTGCACGCTACAGCTAAGTCTATTGTCTACCATTACTCCCAAATCCTTTTCATTAGTAGATTTCCCCAGAGAAACACCATTTAAACTATATGTTGCATTTTTATTATTATACCCAAAATGCATAACTTTACACTTGTCTATATTGAATCTCATTTGCCATTTGCCTGCCCAGTTACTCAATTTGTCCAAATCCTCTTGTAATGAGGACACATCCAGTTCAGACTTGATTACCTTACTTAATTTTGTGTCATCAGCAAACACTGATACATGGCTCCCTATGCCCTCTGGGAGGTCATTAATAAACAAATTAAAAAGAAGAGGACCCAGGACAGATCCCTGCGGTACTCCACTTATCACTTTTATCCAACTGGAGAACTTGCCATTTACTACCACTCTTTGCATTCTATCTTTCAGCCAATTTCTGATCCACACACAAACATTTTCCCCTAGGCCTATTTCATTCAATTTGTACAGTAACCTCTTGTGCGGAACTGTAATGCCTTGGCAAAGTCTAAATAGATCACATCAACTGCCGCTCCCTCATCTATATTATTACTCACTTTTTCATAAAATGCAATCAAGTTCGTTTGACAAGACCTGTCTTTCACAAAGCCATGTTGGCTATTGCTAATGATATTCCTGTTCCAGTAGAATTCTTGAATATATTCCCTTAGCAACCTTTCAAACAGCTTCCCTACCACAGATGTCAAGCTTACAGGTCTGTAGATTATGCTAATTAAAGTGTGTCATGAATCTTAGCCCTATATTACCTCCCCCACTCACTGACACTTAACCATTTCAGTGCTAGGTGAGGTGGACAATGCATTATTCACCTCCCATAGCACAGAAAGGGTTAACCCTTTGAATGTCAGAGGGGTACTCCCGGCACTCAAAGGGTTAAGTGTTAGTGAGTGGGGGGGTAATGTAGGGGTAAAACAGACAGTGCCTTTATAGCATGCTCTACCTAGCATAATCTATAAATCTATATTATTCAAAAACTATTTTTCTAATTAAAAAACTCATATAGATGAGATTAAACCCAAAACGACAGCCAAAACCGGAGTGTGGGCGGCCATTAAAGACCACAGAGCTTTTTTTTTTTGATCATTGATTTCTAGGATGGCAGAGAGGCCTGCAGCCACTCTGGCATCCCAGAGTTCTATGATGTGGCAGAACCATCACCGGTACTTATGTTTGGGTACCGGCATGACAGTGCTGGCACATCATGGGTCTTTAAGGGGTTAAAGGCTAATTCAAAAACATCAAAGTAACTGTTGTCCCTCCCCTCTACCCTCACTTGTGTTTTCTACACCAGGTAGGCCACCTCCACTCTCCATGCAACATTTGTCTATTTATGGTCCTCACAGCCCCACCTTACCCTTCAGGACTTCTTAATTAACTCCATATCTCTCCCATTGGGCGAATCTGGCGAATTTTGGAGAGAAACTATAAGTTATGGTATAGATGATATTTCACTCCCTCTAGACTGCATACTTTCTTGCAGCCTACCAATCCCCAATGATGGAGATGCTCTCAGCACCCAGGCACTTATGTCCACATCTGGTGGTCTTGCTCAAGCATAAAGCCCTACTGGTCACGATCTCTAGCCACATATGTCTCTACCTTGTGACCCTTTGGCCATTTTGCTATATGTTAATTTACCCAAATGACCTCCATCTCAATGACGCCTCTTACTTACTATGCTAAACGCAGCTAAATCTCTTATACCTTTTCAATGGAAGAATCAAAACCCAACCACCTTCTTGGAGTGGCATGGGAGAGTGGGAGAGTAACTTTTACTCATCAGATTGGCCAGGCTTCAACATGGTTGAGGTCCCAATCCCATTTAAATGTTCTAATCTTATTGGCGCTCTCTCCAACCTGACAATCTGACCACCTACCTTATTTTTCTTTACCTCCCTCCCTACTTCATGCCCCCCCCCCTTCCCACCCCCTTTTTATTTCCACAATGTAGCAACCAATAGCAGGGATATACTGAATTGCCTGTTTACCTTTTATGCTTTAATGTACAATAATAACATGTAGTGCAAGCTATTTAAAGAAAATCCAATTTTGTTTGTAGCGGTTAATGTTCTTTTATGTGGAACATAGTTATTGCCTAAAATTAATTCACAGAGTGCCAACTGAGTCCCATAGCAGAGAACTTTAAAAGCAGGGATTAGTGGAAGATTTTCGATTTAGGGCCGCTCAAAAAGAAGTGGAGGAATTCTGTAGCAAACCAATTGTATTACAGGGGAGAAATGAAAATTCCAAAAACATTTCCATCTCTCTAGTATTCAAAATGGTTAAAATCCCCATTTAAATCAATGGACGTTTTGAGCTCTCCCTTACAGCAAAACTGGTTTGCTCTGAAGTGCCTCCACCTTTCTTTTGTCCATATGGGCCTTAGTCCTTAAAGGGATAGTAATACTTAAAAATTACTATCCCCCATGTAGTAGCCAGTAAAAAACTGAGTTTAAATGAGACCAGCGGCATCTCTTAAACCTTTATGGTTTGAGAAATATCAGCTTTCAAAGTTCCCTCTTTTTCGCTTTTCCCTTGATGTCAAAGCAGGGGAATCCTCTCCTGGGATCTGCCGCCGGCTCTGCACCAGAGCAGAGTATTGCGTTAATAAAAAAGAAATACTTTACTAAAAAGGTCTTCTAAGTGTGCTTGGTTTGCAAGCACGTGTAGAAGACCTTTTAAGTTAAGGATTTATTTTTTATTAAAGCGATCTCGGCTCTGCTGCAGAGCCTCTGCCGGCCCCAGGACCGGATTCCCTTGCTGTCAGATAGAATGCTGACATCAGGGGAGAGGGAATTTTGAAAGCAAATATCTCTCACTGATCTCATCTAACTCAGTTTTTTACTGGCTACAACATGGGGGATAGTAATTTTTAAGTATTACTATCCCTTTAAGAGCTAGATGTCCAGCAGTTGATTAACTGATCACATAAAGTAAAATCTCTGTGTGATTACAAATCTGGTGGGCTGAGCACTGCTTGACCTGAGCACCAGTTTCCTGTGGGTCAGGATTATAAGGGGTAGGTACTGTCTAAATTGCATTTTGAATAGTGACTACAACTCTGCTGGCCTGTTGGGGACGATGGGAGCTGTAGTCCACAACAGCTGGATTGATTACCCTTGCTTTAGAGGGAACGCTGTTTACACGTTATAAGGTGCTTTCATTCATGCTTCCTGCAGCTTACATCCTTCCCACTGACACCAATGGGAATCACAGGGTATGGAGATGTATAATAAAACACAACCAAATGCAAAACTCTACTGAGACATGGAAGTGTTGTAATCTATCACACCAAATTGCTTTGCAACAAAATTGCAATTTCTCTTGCATCCAAACAAGAAAAAAATTGTGCTATTTTGCAGTTAAATGCAATTTCCCCCTAGTCAATGCTGGCCACTAACCTGCTTTTCTGTTGCAGATGAAGTAGATGGCTTCAGTTTGTATCCATCAGCACCCATTGTGACACGTATAAAAAACTTCAAACATCGTTTGCTGATAGTTGATCCAAAGGAGTCATATGCCATCTTTGACTTGGATAACAGTGTCAGAGGTACAGTATGAGACAATCGTAGAGGTTAACATGTTTCTTAGCCCTTTCAGGACCAAGAGTATTTAACGTCTTAAAGACTGCATAACATTTAATCTGTCATGCATGTTATTAGTTTTTGCTAGTTTATTATGTAGTGTGGCCATGCATGCTATATATATTGTTTATACACAACACACACAGACAAACACACTCACAAACAGAATACATGCACACAATACACACATACACAATGCATACTCACAATACACACACAATGTATACAATACACACAAAATGTACATAAAACACACACACACACAGACACAATATGCAAACACAACATACACAAAACACATTACATACAATGTACACAAAACACAATACATCTACACAATCACTCACAATGCATGCATGCAATCCACACACAAAAGCAAAATGCTATACACAAAATGCTATATGTAAAACGCCAAGTGCTAAACACAAACTACTATACACCAAACATAATATGATACACCCAAAACCCTTTACACAAAATGCACAACACCAAATACAGTAAGCAAACCGCTATATGCAAAATGCTATGTGCAAAATGCAGTACACAAAAAGCTATACAGAAAACACACACTACATGCAAAATATGCTCACACACTCTCAATCACACAAGCTCACCATGCTTACTTACATGCTCATACATATGCTCTCACACACGCACACACTTACATATATGCTCACACATTCACTGACGGAGCATTGTCTAACAGTGCTTTGCAATGTGTTGCACACCTTTTTTGAAGTTGAAAGGGCTAAGCACTGAAAATTCAACAAGCCAGTCATTGGAAACATTGCTTCCATTCTGGATTTTTCTGGATGTCAGGGGGAAATAGTTCTACATGTAAAACCACTTGTGGTCAGGGCTTCCAGAGTATGTTACCATTTGGAGGAGTGGTGTCCCCCTGAGCTTTCATTGCCGCAGGGGATGAGTGACAAAGGTGACCTGAAAAGAGGGCCACCTAAAAGTGGAACTACCACCCCTTAGCAACATTGGCCAAAATAATTCCCCATCTGGCGACTAGCTGCTCAGTAGCGCTAGTTGTCAGAATTTTTACTTTGTTCAAGAGATCTGTAGACTTCCCCAGGACTGACAGGCAGGATGGAGCGCAGACATCTTTCCATAGTAACGTCTGCACGCCTGTCAGCTATACAATTCTGTGTTGGTCCCAGCGTGCGGACGCTGGTTTGCTCCTAAGCCTTACGGCTATACTAACTCGCTTGTTACACCAGTGTGCGGTCACTGGTTTGCTCCAAAGCCTATCGGCTATACAATTCAGTGTTGGTCCCAGCGTGCGGACGCTGGTTTGCTCCAAAGCCTTGCGGCTAGACAAACTCGCTTATTACACCAGTGTGCGGTCACTGGTTTGCTCCAAAGCCTATCGGCTGTACTATCCTGTGTTGGTCCCAGCGTGCGGACGCTGGTTTGCTCCAAAGCCTTGCAGCTAGACAAACTCGCTTGTTACACCAGTGTGCGGTCACTGGTTTGCTCCAAAGCCTATCGGCTATACAATTCTGTGTTGGTCCCAGCGTGCGGACGCTGGTTTGCTCCAAAGCCTTGCGGCTAGACAAACTCGCTTATTACACCAGTGTGCGGTCACTGGTTTGCTCCAAAGCCTATCGGCTGTACTATCCTGTGTTGGTCCCAGCGTGCAGACGCTGGTTTGCTCCAAAGCCTTGCAGCTAGACAAACTCGCTTGTTACACCAGTGTGCGGTCACTGGTTTGCTCCAAAGCCTATCGGCTATACAATCCTGTGTTAGTCCCAGCGTGCGGATGTTGGTTTGCTCCAAAGCCTTGCGGCTAGACAAACTCGCTTATTACACCAGTGTGCGGTCACTGGTTTGCTCCAAAGCCTATCGGCTGTACTATCCTGTGTTGGTCCCAGCGTGCGGACGCTGGTTTGCTCCAAAGCCTTGCGGCTATACAAACTCGCTTGTTACACCAGTGTGCGGTCACTGGTTTGCTCCAAAGCCTATCAGCTATACAATTCTGTGTTGGTCCCAGCGTGCGGACGCTGGTTTGCTCCAAAGCCTTGCGGCTATACAAACTCTCTTGTTACACCAGTGTGCGGTCACTGGTTTGCTCCAAAGCCTATCAGCTATACAATTCTGTGTTGGTCCCAGCGTGCGGACGCTGGTTTGCTCCTAAGCCTTACGGCTATACTAACTCGCTTGTTACACCAGTGTGCGGTCACTGGTTTGCTCCAAAGCCTATCGGCTATACAATTCAGTGTTGGTCCCAGCGTGCGGACGCTGGTTTGCTCCAAAGCCTTGCAGCTAGACAAACTCGCTTATTACACCAGTGTGCGGTCACTGGTTTGCTCCAAAGCCTATCGGCTGTACTATCCTGTGTTGGTCCCAGCGTGCGGACGCTGGTTTGCTCCAAAGCCTTGCAGCTATACAAACTCGCTTGTTACACCAGTGTGCGGTCACTGGTTTGCTCCAAAGCCTATCGGCTATACAATCCTGTGTTAGTTCCAGAATGCGGACGTTGGTTTGCTCCAAAGCCTTGCGGCTAGACAAACTCGCTTATTACACCAGTGTGCGGTCACTGGTTTGCTCCAAAGCCTATCGGCTGTACTATCCTGTGTTGGTCCCAGTGTGCGGACGCTGGTTTGCTCCAAAGCCTTGCGGCTATACAAACTCGCTTGTTACACCAGTGTGCGGTCACTGGTTTGCTCCAAAGCCTATCAGCTATACAATTCTGTGTTGGTCCCAGCATGCGGACGCTGGTTTGCTCCAAAGCCTTGCGGCTATACAAACTCTCTTGTTACACCAGTGTGCGGTCACTGGTTTGCTCCAAAGCCTATCAGCTATACAATTCTGTGTTGGTCCCAGCGTGCGGACGCTGGTTTGCTCCTAAGCCTTACGGCTATACTAACTCGCTTGTTACACCAGTGTGCGGTCACTGGTTTGCTCCAAAGCCTATCGGCTATACAATTCAGTGTTGGTCCCAGCGTGCGGATGCTGGTTTGCTCCAAAGCCTTGCGGCTTTACGATTCCCCTGTTAGTCTCAGTGTGTGTACACTGGGTTGCTTATGATCCTGTCAATTTGCCATTACCATCGGACTGCTGCTACTATCTCTGGGCTGCCCTGCCCGGTACTGGTAAGGCTGGTAGAACCTTTTGCCACATTCCATCTGAGGTTGCCTTATCCGGTATTGACAGGGCCGGTAGAGCCTACATTATGAATCTATTGAGGCTGCCTTGCCCGGTAATTTGGTAAGGCCGGTAGAACCGTTATGCGATTCCATCTGCAGGTTGCCTTACCCGGTATTGGCAAGGCCGGTAGAGCCTAACATTCTATTACTTCAGACTGTCCTGTCCGGTATATTGACAGGACCGGTAGAGTCTGCCTTCTGTCTTGTTCTATTCTGAATATATCTGTATGTATGTGATTGCCATCCTACGTCATCAATTTATTATTTCAATAAAATTGATTTTTACCTAAAACTTGTGTCTGAGAGTCATAATAAACCGTGACAGTACGAAAGGGCCATGACCTCAGACAGCAAAGGTGAAGGTAACGCACAGAATATCCATTGGAGGATGGATGTGCACGAGCAACGTTTGGATCAGTTGGCAGTTGCAATTCAAACGATCCTTGAACGCACGGTACTTGCTGACAAATCTAGCTCTAGCCCGGTGGTCTCGCCAAGTCAGACACCGGAAAGTGATACCAGACCCCTAGGGGGTACTGTTAAAGGGTTAACGGCTTCTGCACCCTTGCCGCTAAGATATGATGGTGACCCTAGTCTCTGCAGAGGGTTCATCAACCAACTCGAAATCTTTATGGAATTGACGGCACACGCATTTCCCAATGATCGTAGTAATGTGGGGTTCACGATATCATTGCTCACTGGCAGAGCTTTGGCTTGGGCTAACCCCTTGTGGGAGAATGCTAAACCTTGTACTAAGAATTTTAGAGAATTTGTGCAATCCTTTCGAAGAGTGTTTGAGCCTCCTGGTAGAACCACCTCTGCTGCCAAACGCCTTATGGAGATACATCAGGGCAGGCGTACAGTGGGCGACTATGCCATCGAAATCCGCACATTGGCAGTAGAGGTAGGTTGGAATAATGAGGCATTATTGGCAGCTTTTTCTCAAGGCCTGAATGACCACATTAAGGACGAAATCGCTGCTAAAGATCTACCTATTGATCTAGATGACTACATTGAGTATGTTATGATAATTGACTCCAGAATACGTGAGAGATCAATTGCCAGAGATCGTAAGATACGGTCAAAAAATAATGAGCCTAGTAGCATGTTTTGCCCACCCATCCCTCCCCTGGCATTGAAGTCTAGTGAACCTGTACGGGAGACAAGTGAACCTATGCAAATAGGCTTCACTAGACCAACCAAGGCTGAGAGACTATATCGCAAAAGACAAGGGTTGTGTTTATACTGCGGTAAAAAAGGGCATTTGCTAAATTCCTGTCCGGTACGTCCGGGAAACGCACACACCTAGGGTACCTCGGGGGACAGGCCCTAGGTGGTGTACAATCGTCCCCAGTGTCGGGCACAATGAAACCCACCATACAGGTGGTATTATCTTGGGCACAACGCTCTGTGGAGGTTTTGGCCTTGGTTGACTCTGGTGCAGCAGGGTATTTTATGGATAATACCTTTGCTAAATTGCATGGAGTTCCACGCATTGAAAGAGAAAACCCCTTGACTATTGAAGCGATTGATGGCAGACCATTAGAACCGCCTCAGGTTATATTTGAAACTATGCCACTGTCTATGACTATTGGGGCACTTCACAGAGAAGAGCAGCAGTTTCAACTGATTAATTCTCCGCACCATGCGGTAATATTGGGATTTCCGTGGTTACAGTTACATAACCCACAATTTGATTGGAAAAAGTGTGAAATTGCTGCTTGGTCCCAGTTTTGTATGGACAAGTGCGTCATCCAGCCTATTAAGGTCCTGTGCACCTCCTCGGCTATACCGGATGTGTACCAACAGTTTGGCAATGTTTTTAGCAAAGGAGAGGCTAGTTTGCTACCCCAGCATAGACCTTATGATTGTTGCATCGAATTGCAGCCTGGGGCAGTACCTCCAAAAGGACGCACTTATCCATTATCTTGTGAGGAAAATAAGGCTATGGAGGATTATATTTCTGATGCCCTTGCAAGAGGGATCATACGAAAATCTACCTCTCCAGCTGGGGCTGGGTTCTTTTTCGTAAAAAAGAAAAATGGCGAATTAAGACCATGCATTGACTACCGGGGCTTGAATAAACTAATGGCAAAAAAACGCATACCCAATACCACTCATCACCGAGCTTTTTGACAGGCTTAAGGGCGCTTCGATCTTTACCAAATTGGACCTACGGGCCGCTTACAATCTGGTGCGCATTCGAGCAGGTGATGAGTGGAAGACTGCCTTTAATACTCGAGCTGGGCACTACGAGTATCTAGTAATGCCATTTGGGCTGTGTAATGCCCCCGCAGTTTTCCAGGAACTGATAAAGGATGTTCTGAGAGATATGTTACAGACATGTGTTGTGGTGTACCTTGACGATATACTGATTTACTCCCAAAATATGGCACAGCACATCAAAGATGTATCCGCAGTATTGCTACGACTCCGTGAGAACAAATTATTTTGTAAATTGGAAAAATGTGAGTTTCATAGAACCAGTGTGCCATTCTTGGGGTTCATTATTGGCAATGATGGCATTGCCATGGACAAAGAAAAGTTGTCAGCTGTCCTACAATGGCCAAAACCCAAGGGTCTTAAAGCCATACAACGTTTCCTGGGTTTCGCTAATTATTATAGGAGGTTTATTAAGAACTTTTCTTCCATTGTCAAACCTCTGTCCAATCTTACGCACAAGGGTGCTAATCCTTCTTGTTGGCCGCTATCTGCTGAGAATGCCTTTGAGAATTTGAAGCTGGCATTTGCTGCGGCTCCTGTGTTATCCCACCCCAATCCTCTACTTCCATTTACGTTAGAGGTTGATGCCTCAGATATTGGGGTCGGGGCAGTACTTTCGCAACGACACGATAAATGTGGAACTCTCAGACCTTGTGGGTTTTTCTCAAAAAAGTTGACTGTCACTCAAAGCCACTATGAGATAGGTGACAGAGAATTGTTGGCCATTATTTTCGCTCTTAAGGAATGGCGTCATTTGCTTTAAGGTACTAAGAATCCTGTCTTAATTCTAACAGATCATAAAAATCTGACTTATCTCTCGGAGGCCAAGAGATTGTCCTCTCGTCAGGCCAGGTGGGCACTGTTCCTGTCTCGATTTAATTTCATTGTATCATATTTACCGGGGTCAAAGAATATCAGGACTGATGCACTGTCAAGACAATTTGAGGCCGACAGTGACAGAGTGGAAGCACCAGCACCTATCATCCAACCTGATAGAATATTGGCTACTATACGCACGAGTATTACTTCTTCTTTAGGGGAGGAGATCCTGGCCTCTCAGGGGTCCGCTCCCCATGAAACCCCAATGGGCAAATGTTTTGTCGCTGAACCATTTCGTACTAGGTTGCTCGAAACCTACCATTCCTCTAAGGCTGCAGGACATATTGGCAGAGACCAATTGTTATGGTCCCTTTCTCAGTTATTTTGGTGGCCTTCCATGAGAAACGATTGTGCCGAATTTACGAACGCCTGTGCCACCTGCGCCCGCGCTAAGACCCCGAGACATCTCCCAGTGGGCTTGCTTCAACCGGTGCCTAATGGCGAACGCCCCTGGTCTCATGTTTCCATCGATTTTATGGGAGAATTACCTATGTCTAAGGGGTATTCCTTTATATTCATGGTGGTGGACAGGTTTTCTAAAATGGCTCATTTCGTGCCCCTCCGTGGCCTTCCTTCAGCTAAGGAATTGGCAATGGTGTTCGCCAGAGAAGTATTCCGGTTGCATGGAGTACCTAGGGTACTGGTGTCTGACAGGGGGAGCCAGTTTATGTCTAGATTTTGGAGGGCATTTTGCCAACAGATGGGCATACAGCTGTCCTTCTCCTCTGCCTACCATCCCCAGACCAATGGAGCCACTGAACGAGCTAATCAAGGCTTGGAACAATTTCTCCGTTGTTTCGTTACTGACCATCATGATAATTGGTCCGACTTGTTGCCTTGGGCAGAGTTCGCCAGGAACTGTGCGGTCAATTCTTCATCTGGGAGCTCTCCGTTTCTGATTAATTATGGGTTCCAGCCCTGTCTGCTTCCAGATTCATTTCAGACACAACAGATTCCAGCTCTGGATGAGCATATCGAGCAACTCCGTTCCACATGGGCACAAGTTCAGAGGGCACTTGGTCAGTCATTTCAGTGTCATCAGCGCCATGCTAATCGCAGAAGGCTTCCAGCGGTTTCCTTTCAGGTTGGGGATAGAGTATGGCTTTCATCCAGAAATCTCAAGCTACAGGTTCCGTCTAATAAGTTGGCTCCCCGGTTTATTGGTCCATACAGAGTTATTCGCAAAATTAACCCTGTCTCCTATGCACTAGACCTACCTGCATCCATGCGTATCCATAATGTGTTCCATGTGTCCCCTCTTAAGCCTCTGGTTTGCAATCGCTATACTACCACACCTGTGGTGCCAGGACCTGTTGAGGTCGAGGGCCAGGAGGAGTACGAGGTTCAGAGCATTATTGATTCCCGTAGGCTTAGAGGAAGGGTACAGTACCTGGTACATTGGAAAGGGTACGGTCCTGAGGATCGATCATGGGTGGATAGTAAGGACCTTCATGCACCTAGGCTAACTAGGGCCTTTCATGCCAATTACCCACAGAAACCTAAACCCTATTCTAGGAGAGGGGGTCTTTGAAAGGGGGGTACTATCACGGTGCCCGTGATTGCTGCAGTTCCTTGTCTGTCACCAGTAGGGGGCTTCTATTGGCTGTCTGCAGATAGCCCGCCTCTTATTGCCTATTTAAACCTGGATTGGGCACCCTTTGAGTGCCCTTTCGTGTTGTTTCTGACCTTCTTGCTATCACTATGCCAGTGATAGCTGGGCCTCTGTTCCAGTGTTCCTGATCTCATGTGTTCCTGAGTTCCTGATCTCTACTGTTCCAGTGTTTCCTGCATGCTGAGTACTTCCAGTCCTGGTTCCGGCCTAGTCTCTGGTGTTGCAGTTCCTGCTGAACTTCTTCTCTGCTGTTTCCTGACCTGACTGATCGTTGCTGGTTCCTGTCATCGCATCGCCTGTCTCCTGTATCCTGGCGACCTCCTGCCTGGTCGCGTCGGCGACATTGCTTGTCACCAGTGTGCGGTCACTGGTTTGCTCCAAAGCCTATCGGCTGTACTATCCTGTGTTGGTCCCAGCGTGCGGACGCTGGTTTGCTCCAAAGCCTTGCGACTATACAAACTCGCTTGTTACACCAGTGTGCGGTCACTGGTTTGCTCCAAAGCCTATCGGCTATACAATTCTGTGTTGGTCCCAGCGTGCAGACGCTGGTTTGCTCCAAAGCCTTGCGGCTAGACAAACTCGCTTATTACACCAGTGTGCGGTCACTGGTTTGCTCCAAAGCCTATCGGCTGTACTATCCTGTGTTGGTCCCAGCGTGCGGACGCTGGTTTGCTCCAAAGCCTTGCAGCTAGACAAACTCGCTTGTTACACCAGTGTGCGGTCACTGGTTTGCTCCAAAGCCTATCGGCTATACAATCCTGTGTTAGTCCCAGCGTGCGGACGTTGGTTTGCTCCAAAGCCTTGCCGCTAGACAAACTCGCTTATTACACCAGTGTGCGGTCACTGGTTTGCTCCAAAGCCTATCGGCTGTACTATCCTGTGTTGGTCCCAGCGTGCGGACGCTGGTTTGCTCCAAAGCCTTGCGGCTATACAAACTCGCTTGTTACACCAGTGTGCGGTCACTGGTTTGCTCCAAAGCCTATCGGCTATACAATCCTGTGTTAGTCCCAGCGTGCGGACGTTGGTTTGCTCCAAAGCCTTGCGGCTAGACAAACTCGCTTATTACACCAGTGTGCGGTCACTGGTTTGCTCCAAAGCCTATCGGCTGTACTATCCTGTGTTGGTCCCAGCGTGCGGACGCTGGTTTGCTCCAAAGCCTTGCGGCTATACAAACTCGCTTGTTACACCAGTGTGCGGTCACTGGTTTGCTCCAAAGCCTATCAGCTATACAATTCTGTGTTGGTCCCAGCGTGCGGACGCTAGTTTGCTCCAAAGCCTTGCAGCTATACAAACTTTCTTGTTACACCAGTGTGCGGTCACTGGTTTGCTCCAAAGCCTATCAGCTATACAATTCTGTGTTGGTCCCAGCGTGCGGACGCTGGTTTGCTCCTAAGCCTTACGGCTATACTAACTCGCTTGTTACACCAGTGTGCGGTCACTGGTTTGCTCCAAAGCCTATCGGCTATACAATTCAGTGTTGGTCCCAGCGTGCGGACGCTGGTTTGCTCCAAAGCCTTGCGGCTATACAAACTCGCTTGTTACACCAGTGTGCGGTCACTGGTTTGCTCCAAAGCCTATCGGCTATACAATCCTGTGTTAGTCCCAGCGTGCGGACGTTGGTTTGCTCCAAAGCCTTGCGGCTAGACAAACTCGCTTATTACACCAGTGTGTGGTCACTGGTTTGCTCCAAAGCCTATCGGCTGTACTATCCTGTGTTGGTCCCAGCGTGCGGACGCTGGTTTGCTCCAAAGCCTTGCGGCTATACAAACTCGCTTGTTACACCAGTGTGCGGTCACTGGTTTGCTCCAAAGCCTATCAGCTATACAATTCTGTGTTGGTCCCAGCGTGCGGACGCTGGTTTGCTCCTAAGCCTTACGGCTATACTAACTCGCTTGTTACACCAGTGTGCGGTCACTGGTTTGCTCCAAAGCCTATCAGCTATACAATTCTGTGTTGGTCCCAGCGTGCGGACGCTGGTTTGCTCCTAAGCCTTACGGCTATACTAACTCGCTTGTTACACCAGTGTGCGGTCACTGGTTTGCTCCAAAGCCTATCGGCTATACAATTCAGTGTTGG
Organism: Rhinophrynus dorsalis; assembly: GCA_037306005.1. Classification (NCBI taxonomy): domain Eukaryota; kingdom Metazoa; phylum Chordata; class Amphibia; order Anura; family Rhinophrynidae; genus Rhinophrynus; species Rhinophrynus dorsalis. Next base: position 265,549,736 of record CM074724.1, on the reverse strand, counting down.
TCCCAGCGTGCGGACGCTGGTTTGCTCCAAAGCCTTGCGGCTTTACGATTCCCCTGTTAGTCTCAGTGTGTGTACACTGGGTTGCTTACGATCCTGTCAATTTGCCATTACCATCTGACTGCTGCTACTATCTCTGGGCTGCCCTGCCCGGTATTGGTAAGGCCGGTAGAACCTTTTGCCACATTCCATCTGAGGTTGCCTTACCCGGTATTGGCACGGCCGGTAGAGCCTACATTATGAATCTATTGAGGCTGCCTTGCCCGGTAATTTGGTAAGGCCGGTAGAACCGTTATGCGATTCCATCTGCAGGTTGCCTTACCCGGTATTGGCAAGGCCGGTAGAGCCTAACATTCTATTACTTCAGACTGTCCTGTCCGGTATATTGACAGGACCGGTAGAGTCTGCCTTCTGTCTTGTTCTATTCTGAATATATCTGTATGTATGTGATTGCCATCCTACGTTATCAATTTATTATTTCAATAAAATTGATTTTTACCTAAAACTTGTGTCTGAGAGTCATAATAAACCGTGACAGTATGTTACCATTTAGAGGAGTGCTGTCCCCCTGAACTTTCGTATCCTCAGGGGATGAGAGACAAAAGGGGACCTGAAAAGAGGCAAAAGAGACTGGACGGATGCAACTTGTTTATTGGCTTGCGTAAAGATGACATATTATTTAGCTATGTTAGTAAGTGCTCTTCGGATTTTTGTTGTAGGGTTAGGGATATACCTATTAAAACATGTGGATTGCCATCTACTGAATTTGTATTATGTGAGTGGGCACTTGATTCCTAGAGGCTGATGATGATGCTCTTATCTTGAATGAATGGCCTGAGTACTGATTAGAATTGTAGCCTAAACGTGACAGGATGGTGCGTATATAATGAGTGAATGTGGTTGTGATGTGTGGGCTTGATAGGAGTGGAAGGAGTGGACTATCATCTTGGTGCTCTTGGATGATGGTAGTGAGGTGAGTTAGGGATTGTAGGGGCATCATTGATCATATGTGGCGAAGTATGGGGTGAAGTGACTGGCGTGAGACTGATCCGTTTTAGAGTGAGTGATGAATAGAGTGAAGTGATCTGAGTGGCGGATGAGATAATCCCTTCGCACAAAACCTTGGATCTTGTGCAACAGGAGAACTTGCTCGGGCTGAGAAAGCCAAAGAAAGTTAGGCATACTGCTTGGAAAATGAATGATTGCCCTTGGAGTATTACTTCTTGATGACTGAGATAGTGTATGACGGATGGAGATCTAGTTTGACATAGAAGGTTTGGATTCTTATGTTATAGTCTGGAGTGCAATTACCATCTTGGCGAATGAGTAAGGATTGAGTGTGTACCCTTCGACCTCTGCTAGGAGGTAAAGATTGGCGTGTGTACCCTTCAACCTCTGCTAGGAGGTAAGGATTAGAGTGCGTAAACTTAGACTTCTATGAAAATGTAAGGCTAGAGTATAGTCCTTCTGCCTCTGTGAAGTGGTAAGAGTTAGAGTGTGATTCCTTCGGCCTCTGAGAAGAGGTAAAGATTTAGAGTGTAATTCCTTCGGCCTCTGTGAAGAGGTAAGGATTAGAGTGCAATTCCTTCAGCCACTACGAAGAGGTAAGGATAGAATGTGTGATTCCTTTGGCCTCTGCAAAGAGGTAAGGATAGAATGTGTGATTCCTTCAGCCTCTGCGAAGAGGTAAAGATTGAAGTGTGATCCTTCAGTCTCTGTGAAGAGGTAAAGATTGAAGTGTTATCCTTTGGCCTCTGCGAAGAGGTAAGGATTGAAGTGTGATGCTTCTGCCTCTGCGTGTAAGTAAGGATTGAAGTGTGATCTTTCGGCCTCTGAAACTAGGTAAGAATAGATGCGTGATTGATTGATTGATTTGTGATCCTACGACCTCTATGAAGAGGTAAGGATTGGAGTGTGTGCTTTGCTTCAATGAAGAGGTAAGGATTGGGGTGATATACGGTGAGTGTAGACCCCATCTCTGTCAGGAGATGGGTGATGTGAGTGACCTACTTGTTGACTGAGGGGGATGGTGAGCAATGGGAATGTTGTATTATTACATACTTTATGGTGTGACTGGATGTTGGTTACAGTGGGATTGTTGTGCGGGTGCCTAGGGTATGATGTAAGTACGTTGGTTATAATGGGAATGTTTCTTGATGCATACAGTATGGAATAACTGGACTTTGGTTGCAATAGGAATGTTGAAAATAAATGAGAGTTGGTACCGTGTTAGCCATAGAAATACAGGAGGCAAAAAACAAGTTGATACCTTTATTGGCCAACTAAACAGATTTAAAATGCAAGCTTTCGAGACTTCTTAGGTCTCTTCCTCAGGCATGTTATACCGATAAATACGAAAACTTCTTTCTTAAATACAAGTACACATTACATTTTTTATAATGGAAATCAGATAAGAACCTTAGTCCAGATACTGATTCTTTGATCAGTCAGTGGTAGAGGATGTGATTTAAATTGCATTCTTCCTCTGAGGAGTCCAGGGAAAAGTTAATTCACAATGTGATAATGTGACAGAAACTCTCTGTCTCTATTCAGCCCATAAGTCAAAGAATCAAATTGTAGAATTAATTTTACCTCCCATAATTTTCTGTCCCTCTGAGTGTGAAATTGTCCCATCAGTACAGTCTAATGTCCCGCACACTGTGTCCACTTTGGCAAAAATGATCTCCCACTGGTGTCTCTGTCTTTTTGTTGTTAATGCTGGATCTGTGGGAATTAAACCTCTTATGTAATTTCTGTCCTGTTTCCCCCACATAAAGAGCTGTTGGGCATTTTGCACACATGATGAGGTATATTACAATGGATGATTTGCAGGTGAAATTACCGTTGATCTTATGGTGTAACTGGGTGTTTGGTATGGGTATCTTGCCTGTGGTGTAAATATGTGCACAGGTTTTACACTTACTTTGTAGGCAGGGTAATGTGCCATTTTTTGTATTTTTGTTCAGGGCACTCCTTACCAGTTGTTTTAAATTGGGAGGCTGTGTGAAGGACAGTAAGGGAGGATGTGGGAATATGTTCTTAAGTCTTTCATCTGTATGCAAGGTTGCTTGATGTTCTCTTGATATTTTGCGCAGAGCTTCAACCTGGGGGTGGTAAGTGACAACAAGCCATACAGTCACTAAAGAATAACCAGGATATTTTTATTAAGCCTGCGGACAAAGGGGGAGCGGTTGTTATTATGAATACTGCGGACTACATTCAAGAAGCAAATAGGCAACCCTCTGATGAAAGATACTATATGAAATTACAAGAGGATCCCACAAAAAAATATACAAAACAACTCAACATGATCATAAAAGATCTCCAACATTGGAGAACAGATAAGGCCCATACACCATACTATATGTTGTATCGCTACATATAGTATGCTGTAACCAGAATGTTGTATTAGTACTTACGGTAGGTGTAACTGGACATTGGTTACAATAGAATGTTACACTGGTACATACTGTATGGTGTAACTGACATTGGTTACAATGGGAATGTTGTATTGGTACATACAGAATGGTGTAACTAGACGATGGATACAATAAGAATGTTGTAGTGGTACATACAGTATGGTGTAACTGGACACTGGTTACAACAGGAATGTTGTATTGGTACATACAGTATGGTGTAACTGGACTTTGGTTACAATGGAGATGTTGTATTGGTACATACAGTATGGTGTAACTGGATGTTGGTTACAATATGAATGTTGTATTGGCACATGTAGTATGTTGTAACTGGACGTTGATTACAATAGGCATGTTGTAGTGGTACTTACAGTATGGAATAACTGGACATTGGTTATTATAGGAATGTTGTAATGGTACATACCGTATGGTGTAACTGTACGTTGGTTAAAAATAGGAATGTTGTAGTGGTACATACAGTAGGGTGTAACCGGATGTTGTTTACAATGGGAATGTTGTAGTGGTTCATACAGTATGGTGTAACTGGACATTGGTTACAATGGGGATGTTGTATTGGAACATCGGATATGATGTGACTGGACATTAGTTACAATGGGAAAGTTGTGTTGGTACATACAGTATGGTGACTGGACGTTGGTTACAATGAGAATGTTTGTATTGGTACATACAGTATGATGTAACTGAACGCTGGTTACAATTTGAATGTTGTATTGGAACATGTAGTATGTTGTAACTGGACGTTGGTTACAATAGGCATGTTGTAGTGGTACATACAGTATGGTGTAACTGGACACTGATTACAATGGGGATGTTGAATTGATACATATAGTATGGTGTAACTGGACGTTGGTTACAATGGGAATGTTTTATTGGTACATAGGGTAACTGGACGTTGGTTACAATGGAAATGTTGTATTGATACATATAGTATGGAGTAACTGGATTTTGGTTACAATGGGAATGTTGTACCGGTGCACACAATATGGTTTAACTGGATGTTGGTTACAATAGGAATGTTGTAGTGGTGCTTACAGTATTGAGTATTGAGTTACTGGATGTTGGTTGTGATAGGGATTGTATTGCTACATATAGTAACCGGATGTAACCCGACTTGGTTCTTATTGGAATGTTGTATAGTACATACTGTATGGAGTAACTGACATTGGTCACAATAGAAATGCTGTAGTGGTACATCAGTATGGTATAACTGGACATTGGTTACAATAGGAATGTTGAAGTGGTACATACAGTATGGTGTAACTGGTTGTTGGTTATTAATAGGAATGTAGTGGTGGATATACAGTATGGTGTAACTGGACGTTGGTTACAATAGGAATTTTTGTATTGGTACATACTGTATGGTGTAACTGGACATTGGTTACAATAGGAATTGTTGGGTTGGTACATATGGTATGAGGTAACTGGAGGTTGGTTATATGGGAATATTTATGGTGCATACGGTATGGTGTAACTGGACGTGGTTACAATGGGAATGTTGTATTGGTACATACAGTGTGGGGTAAGTTGACGTTGGTTACTATGGGAAAGTTGTATTGGTACATACAGTATGGGGTAACTGGACGTAGTTACAATGAAATGTTGTACTGGTGCACAGTATGGTAAACTGGCGGTTATAATAGGAATGTTGTATTGGTACATACAGTATGGAATAACTGGACTTTGGTTAAAATAGAAATGTAGTAATGGTAATTGCAGTATGGTGGACTGGATGTTGGTTACAATATGAATGTTGTAGTGGTACATACAGTTTGGTGTAACTAGATGTTGGTCACAATAGGAATGTTGTAGTGGTTCATACAGTATGGAATAACTGGACATTGGTTACAACAGGAATGTAGTAGTGGTACATCGATATGGTGTAACTAGACGTTGGTTACAATAGGAATGTTTGTATTGGTACATACGGTATGGTGTAACTGATAGCATGTGCAAGTACGAGAATAACATGGAAAGTACAACTATATTACGAATATAGTTATCCAGTGAGCAATGATCCATGTTTAATGTATGATATGGAAGAGAGATCAAGAATTCTGAACATTCTACAAGTATGTAAATATGGTGATTGTAGAAAAGCAACTGGTTTGGACATTAAGGATACGCTAGACCATTAATGTGGCATATGTATGGTCAAGACATGCATTTGGGAAGCGAATCGGCATAACATGGTATAGGCATAGAATGATTATATAGTATATGCCTAGTCTAATAGGGGCAATAGCATGTTGTTATACTCCTGAGAAGGGGAGTGATGGTGTGGGTATATTATAATGGGTGGGACTAGTGTTCCCATGATGGTCAGCTGAACCATGCTATCTTGTAAATGCTGCTATGATCTGAAGGCTGCAGTAAAAATGTGAATCATTAGTGAACTCAGGATGATGTTCTGCTGGTTAGAACTTAATGTGCTGTATGTGTAATCACCCTCAGAAGGTGTGTGGCCTGAATTTGTAGCATGAAAGGGGGCTGGGAGGAAACGCTGGAGCATTGTAGTGATAACCACTGAGATTGTTGAGTGATCAATGTGGCGTTTAATGAACTACTGGGGCTTAGAAAGTGCCACGATAGGGAGGACCTATAGCTCGGTTGCTCCGGTATGTGGCTTGCCGTATGATCCGCCGATTGAGATCCAGTTAGTTTTGGAGCTTTGCCTGAGCGTGCACCCCTAGGAGGAGCGTGGCGATGTCAGCCTTGAATGGGAGCTCGGCCTTGCATTGATCTCGGACCGGAAATTATGTTACTAGCTGAGGACGGAAGCGTGTTCAGACGTCTTAGAGACGCCCAACAGACAATGTGCCCCATGGGAGAGGCCGCGGCCCGCTATTGAAGGGCTTACAACCCTTCCCACAAATGAAGGCCCAGCCTTCAACTTAATTTTTTAACGCTATTAGAGCCAGATAACTATTTAATGCATTGAGTTGCAATGTAATGGATAATACACATAATGGCTACTCCTGTTTAAGATGTCTTCTGTAGTGTCTGTCTACATAATAACACACTTCCTTTATACATCATGCTATATTTATTTAGTCATATATACAATTGCATGGGGCTTTTTTTTTTTACAATTTGACTTATTAACTGTTCCAATATTGCTAGTCTTTTATATAGATAATATAAATAAATACACACACACACATATTTTATATATATATATATATATATATATATATATATATATATATATATATATACACACACACACACACACACAGAGAGTGGTGGGCACTCAAAAACAAAAAAGAAAGAATAATAAAGAAACTGCCTGGGTGCTTTTTGTAATTAAGGGTATACAACAAGGGGTAACTGGTGAAACACCATAAACAAGAGCACTCAGAGGTCTTACTGATAGTCAGAATATGACTATGTACAAGTGTACCTAGAAGAATTGATGCTGTTTTAAAGGCAAAGGGTGGTCACGCCAGATATTGATTGATATAGATTTTTCTTCTGCTCACTCACTATGCATTTTGTTAATTGATGAATATAACATGTCTATTTTGGAAACATTCTTACTTTACAGCATTTTTTCACCCCTGACTAAAACTTTTGCATAGACATGTTATATTCATCAATTAACAAAATGCATAGTGAGTGAGCAGAAGAAAAAATCTATATCAATCTATATTTGGTGTGACCACCCTTTGCCTTCAAAACAGCATCAATTCTTCTAGGTACACTTGCAAAAAGTTAGAGATTTTTGTAGGCATATAGTCAGGTGTATGATTAAACAGTTATACCAAACAGGTGCTATTGATCATCAATTTAATATGTAGGTTGAAACACTCATTAACTGAAACAGTGTACAAGGAATAAACCTGGGTGAGGAACAGCCAAACCCAGCTAACAAGGTGAGGTTGCTAAAGACAGTTTAATGTCAAAAGTCATACACCATGGCAAGACTGAGCAAAGCAACAAGATACAAGGTAGTTATACTGCATCAGCAAGGTCTATCTCAGTTAGAAATTTCAAGGCAGACAGAGGTTTCCAGAGGTGCTGTCCAAGCTCTTTTGAAGAAGCACAAAGAAACAGGCAACTGTAAGGACCGTAGATGCAGTGGTTGTCCAAGGAAACTTAGTAAAGCAGATGAAAGACACATTATGCTTATTTCCCAATCGGAAGATGTCCAGCAGTGCCATCAGCTCAGAATTGACAGAAAACAGTGGGACCCTGGTACACCCATCTACTATTCTGGTCAGAAGTGGTCTTCATGAAGACTTGCGGCCAGAAAGCCATACCTCCGATTTGGAAACATGACCAAGCAACTCAACTGTGCCCAAAAACACAGGAACTGAGGTGCAGAAAAATGACAGCAGATGCTCTGGACTGATGAGTCAAAATGTTAAATATTTAGCTGTAGCAGAAGGCAGTTTGTTCACCGAAGGGTTGGAGAGTGGTACAAGAATGAGTGTCTGCAGGCAACAGTGAAGCATGGTGGAGGTTCCTTGAAAGTTTGGGGCTGCATTTCTGTAAATGGAGTTGGTGATTTGGTCAGAATTAATGGTATCCTCAGTGCTGAGAAGTACAGGCAGATATTTATCCATCATGCAATATCACCAGAGAGGCATCTGATTGGCCCAAAATGTATTCTGTAGCATGACATCGCCCCCAAAAATACAGCCAAAATAATTAAGAACTATGTTCAGGGTAAAGAAGAACAAGGGCCTAGATGCACTAAAATTCGATGAGGGCTAAAAATGTTGATGTACTGTCGGAGCAATGTCGCAGGCACATCAACAGTATTCATCAAAGTGTCTACAACATTACATCACCAGCACTCTGACAAAAAAGATGCCCACATCGACATCAGTCCGACAGGTTTACAAATTTGCATTCATCACATCAACAACGGCCTATTTCCATATGGAAATGCTGAATAATGAGACACATTCGTATGCAAGGGGGTTTGTTAATATTTTGATGTGACACTTCAACACTTTCACTAAACTCGGATAGCAGTCTCTGCTGTTGGAGTTCACTGTCTCAACTTCACCTAACTCAGGTTGGCGAAGTTGGGATCTCCCTGTACTCTTCTATGGAGTAAAAACCCTCAATCAATTTGTAGCATGAAGGGTTGTCCAAATGCTGGCAATGTGGAAGCACTTGGACTTTGACTCATACATCATGCAATTAGACACCCTTAAAAATTGAAAAAAAAAAAAAAAGAAAATTGAACTAATAAAAACCTAAGAAAACGAGATTCATAAAAAAAATGTAAGGGAAAGTGTAAATATCACCAAAAGAAACCAAACCGCATAATGAACACAGGTATCTATTTGTAGCAGCATGAATTACTATTTGGGATGCCAGCACATTGCAGCGATTTACTATTCATTTTATTTTGTGTTCTTTTGGGTTTCAGCCATGTTGTTTTGCCCCATAATAGTATTCTTTGCTCTATTTTATCATTCTACAATGCTTACAATGTGCTGGAGACCCGCCAAAAAGTACAGGTCTCCAGCTGTAACGTGTTGGAGGGGGACCCTTTAAATACCATCTCTGCAATGCTTGTGGGTCCCAGTATGGTGCAATTAAAAACAGAAGACATACAATATAAAAAAACATGTAAATTAAGGACTTACCTGGTGCAACAACCCCAATGGGTCTGCATAGTGAGAGTCTAAGAGGGCTGTGGATCCAGCAGTCCACTTCATATATATATATATACATTTTTATCAACTCCACACAGGTCATGTGAGGAGTGAATTATTTGTGCAGACAAGGTGCATGCAAGCTAGGACACACTAGAGGCCTAGTCCTTAAAGGGCAAGAGTGAGAGAGGAAATTAGATATAGTGCAATATTATTAGTGCTATATGTAAGTGATTAAGTAGGATAAGTGAAAAGGCTGCTGGAATGAGTGAAGGAGAAGTGGGAACAAAAGCAAGAAAGAAAACTCACAGCACCAACTCACCATAACATATCCATATAATAATGTAATTTTAATGTGAATTTAAAGAGTAAGTACATAGACAGCAGCAAAGAATGAGAGGGTGTTAAATAAGTATTTAGCAATGTGCTAGAGATCCATTGTTAAAGGGATAGTAATGTTTCACAAAAACAGCAGCTCCAATTAATCTTCATAGTATTTGGGCCATAGAGAGTGTTATTTCAATACTGTCAGAGTTGTGGTTCAAGAGTAATTAAATGATAAAGTTTCCCCCTCCCGCCCCTTTTACCTAGTGTAAGCCATCTCTTCTCAGATGTGGAATCTGGTTGCTAGACCAGACAGATTACAGTAGGGGACAATCTTCTTCCTATGAGAACAATGAAAGCCCTGCCCCCCTTGACAAGTTTTTCAGGTTTTTCCCTTATCTTAATTGAAGATTGTCCCTCTCTGCAGTCTACCTAGGCATCTCCCTTCTGCTCTGGCTGAGCAGTGTTACATCAGTAAAAGGGGCGGGAGGGGGATACTTTGTCATTGAATTACTCCTAAACTACAACTCTGACAGAATTGAAATAACTCTCTACAAAGTCCAAATACTATGATGATTAATTAGAGCTGCTTTTATTAAACATTACTATCCCTTTAAGTTAAATTATACCATGCTCCTGGAGATAGATGGTAATGTACCTGCTTTATTGCTTCACTTTAATAAATGCGTGGATACATGTGAAGTCGATATTTCAAGATTGATATAGAGATATAAGGATCCTCTTTAAGATATAGTGTAAGGATAACTGAGTTTCTCTTTAATGGGGAATATCTAAATGTTCTAATAGGAGTTGAGTGTATAAGGCTATCACTTTCTGTGTGTAGTTAAATTTGAGATACTGCTACTGTGGCATCAGTATAGACAGAGCCTTATTGTATTGATCAGAGATGATGGTAACTTACTGATCTAAAAAGCATTATCTTGCTCAGAAAGACCCTGCTTATCTATGATCTTATAATAAATCCCTAAAGATAGGTGTAGTGAGATCTCAGTGCTTTATAATATGCTGGAGACCCACATCCACTTATAATCTCAGGATCATTGCACCTCTCTTTAGAGATTTTTTTCCTCCACTCCACTACTAAGTAGGGAAGCAGGGAGAGAATGGTATTGAACTTCAGAATTATCTTAGTGTTAGAGGTGTGTGAAGGGAGGACATCCCTTCCATATCGACAATCATGTATGCTAATAGGGACCTTCTCCAACACTCACCTTTCATCTGACAATTTTAGTGAATATGTCGATGTGTGTAGAATGAAATGTCAAAGTGTTTCAAACACATCGACGTTTACTGCATCTAGGCCAAGGAGTCCTGGAAGTGATGGTATGGCCCCCACAGAGCCCTGATCTGAACATCATCGAGTCTGCCTGGGATTACATGAAGAGAGAGAAGCAACTGATGCTGCCTAAATCCACAGAAGAACTGTGGTTAGTTCTCCAAGATGTTTGGAACAACCTACCTGCCGAGTCCCTTAAAAACTGTGTGCAAGTGAACCTAGAAGAACTGACTCTGTTTTGAAGGCAAAGGGTGGTCACACCAAATATTGATTTGACTTAGATTTTTCTTCTGTTAGCTGAATTTGGAGATTCCTCACCTAGTTTTATTCCTCCTACACAGCTGTTTCTTTTTCAGTTAATGATTGTCTTTCGACCTACATATTAAATTGATGATCATTAGCACCTGTTTGGCATAATTGTTTAATCATACTTCTGAGTATATGCCTGCAAAATCCCTGACTTTGTCCATGTGTACCTAGAAGAAATGATGATGTTCTGAAGGCAAAGGGTGGTCACACCAAATATTGATTTGATTTAGATTTTTCTTCTGTTAACTCACTATGCATTTTGTTAATTGATGAATATAAACTATTAACATGTCAACTTTTTGAAACCATTCTTACTTTACAGCATTTTTTCACACCTGCCTAAAACTTTTGCACATTAATGTATATAATAGAGAAAGAGAGAGAGAAACATCAGAGGGCAGTTCATTTTTTATATTTTATATTTCTGTTTGTCTGTCTGTTTAATCTAAACACATATACACAAAGTTTAAAAAAAATGTAGCAGTTCTGGCTTAAACCAGCCTCACTTTAGGTACAGATACAAATTCCCAAAGTTCCCATTAATTTAAATGGGGCCCTTTACTCCTTGAATACTAGAGTTCTGGCCTGGAGACTTCTCTACTATACAAGGGGTTGGTCCCTTTTTAAGCAATGGGATTTTTTTGTCTCCTATAGTGAAGTTGGTTTGTCCCATAATTACTCCATTTCTGTTTATACAGCTCATACTTTTAGAACTAATATTATCAATATACCATTTTATTTCTTTAGGAAACCAGGGCAAGTTTTTCCTGCACAAATTCAAAACAACTAGTCCGTACCATGATGGATTGCCAGTGCTCTTTACTGTTAGTGTGGACAACAAAACATTTCTCATGTTCTCTGCCAGTGATGGGGCCATTCATTTTAAGGTGAGTACATAAAGGAATTAACATACTGAATAACAGAAGGAAACAGGTTTAGCATGCAGCTATACAACGCACTAAAACAATAGAGTTATGTTGTTTCTCTAAAACAGACGATGGAATGGTTTTACTAGTGATGCTCCAGACTAATGCTAACGTGCTAAGCCTTTAATGCCAAAATTATCACCTTAATGCAGCTTGTGCTCGAGGCTTCTGGGGAATGGCTGCCAGCGGAATGATTGAAGGTTGTGGAGCCCCACCTTAGGACTCGGCCCACGGGGAGCGATATGACCGGGTCATCCTGATTAGAGGGCTAACCTAGTGGAATAGGATAGAAGGAGGAAGTAAACTGAGAGGGGGTCAGGAAGAATGGGAGGGCCATGTAAGGCATGTGCCCAGTGGGGGAAAGCTGCAGACTCTTTATTGCAGCCAGCAGCCCCTCCCACAAATTCAGGCCCAGCCTTCCACTTCTGCTTGAGGCTTCTGGGGGCTGGCTGCTGGCTGAATGTTTGAAGATTGCGGAGCCCGCTGAGAGATATGACGAGGTTAGCCTGATTAGAGGCCAAAAAGGAGACAAGTGAATGGACCAAAAAGCTTTATTACTTGCGCTGTAACGAAATACAAATTGTAATTAGCAGGTGAGAGAGGAGAGGGTGAGTTTAATCTCATGCTCTGGGTTATATATATATATATATATATATATATATATATATATATATATATCGTGTTTGTGAGCAGCAGTTTTTGAGCGCCCCCTCCCTAGCCTTTGTATAATGAGGGAGGGAACTTTGTTTTTAGAGGCTGCAGTGGCTGCTCCAGTACGGAATTAATGTTATATGTATAATAAATCAAACGAGCATATATAAATAATACTTACATAATTTGGTCAAAGCCATGTGTAACCCACATGGGGTGCCAAAGCTCTAAAAATACTCAAATATATAACAAAAGGGATAAGGAAAAAAGTAAAAGAAAAGTAGATCTTATAATGGCACTCAGATCCATTACTCAATTAGTATCATCAAAAATCAAAAAACAAATTTAAAAAGTTACAAAACACAAATCCAATTTATTAGAAAAAAGTCACATAGACACAATATATAGTAAACAAATCCCCCCCAAAATCCCCAAGATTACACCATGTCTCTAAAAGAGCAACGTTGCATTAAAAACAAATAATACGTAGCGTGTTGATGCGTGTGAAGGTGCACAACACAATGCGCATTAAATATATCAATGAGCATCCATTGCACACATCCACACTCATCACGCCTAAATCCAGAAGACTAAACCTAGCTACCCAATACTAATTCAGTACATATCATAAGAAAAATAATCATAATGTTCTATCCACGTCCAGTAATACAATATTGATATGTTGGACAAGATGTAGTCTGCACGTGCAAATGGTCATGACTGTGATCGATGAAAAGGACATGCAAGTCACTGATGTTATTAACCCCTTCAGTGCCAGAGGCTTGGGCCATTTCCTGTACCCTGCAGGCCAGACACATTATCAGCATTTTTGCTATCCTTCTGTTTAGGCTTGATTTACTCTGGGAATTTCTAGTTACATATGGAAAACTATATAATGTTTTTTTCTGAACAAATTGAGCTTTCTTGTGGTACCTTACATGAAGAGAATTTTACATCGTGCAAAAAGCTATGATGTCATAATGACAAAAAAAGTGAAAATTTACTCATTTTGCTAAAATCACATACTATGTATCAAAAACATTTACCTGGATTGAAAAAGTTTCAATTATTTGAAAAAGCCCCGAGTCCATCGAGTAAAAAAATACCAAATTTGTATAGTTTTACCTACGTCCATGGCTAGCGTAGAGCCCTTATCACCAGCAGCGCAAAATGACATTTTCAACTTTATAAACTAATATGCTCATTCTAGGGTTTTTGTGGTAAAGCTACCCTAACTATATAAAATTATATATTTCTATGATGAGGGGTGACTTGCCTTGTTATCCTAAGCCTGGTGTGCACAAATGCCTCCAGAATGTGGCGCTAATAAAAAAAAAGGCATTTTCTTATATTTCTGCCCCTTCAAATGTACTGACATTTGTAAAAACCATGGTATTTCCAACTGTATGAATTAGCTAGGGCTCTTAGGAGAAAAATGACACCCCATTGGTATGAGTTCACCTACCTCAGGAGGCGCTACAAGTACAAAACTACACCTATTGCAACCTCTAATTTTTCTAACATTTTCTCAAACATTACTTGTCTGTACAAAAATGGTTATAACAACTACAGAAGTGAAGAAAGGGTACACAAACCATACCATTTTGTAAAGAAGACACCCTGCTGCATCTAATTATGGGTGACTTGCCTTGTTACCCTAAGCCTGGTGTGCTCAAATGCCTCCAGAAAGTGGCGCTAATGAAAAAAAGGCATTTTCTTACATTTCTGCCCCTTCAAATGTACTGAAATTTGTGAAAACCATGGCATTTCCAACTGTATTCATTAGCTAGGGCTCTTACGAGAAAAATGACACCCCATTGGTATGAGTTCACCTATCTCAGGGGGCTCTACAAGTACAAAACTACACCTAATGCAACCTTCAATTTTTCTAACATTTTCTCCAGCATTACTTGGCTGTACAAAAATGGTTATAACAACTAGAGAAGTGAAGAAAGGGTACACAAACCATACCATTTTGGAAAGAAGACACCCTGCCACATCTAATTATGGGTGACTTGCCTTGTTACCCCAAGCCTGGTGTGCACAAATGCCTCCAGAAAGTGGCGCTAATGAAAAAAAAGGCATTTTCTTTTATTTCTGCCCCTTCAACTGTACTGAAATTTGTGAAAACCATGGCATTTCCAACTCTATTCATTAGCTAGGGCTCTTACGAGAAAAATGACATCCCATTGGTATGAGTTCACCTACCTCAGGGGGTGCTACAAGTACAAAACTACACCTATTGCAACCTCTAATTTTTCTAACATTTTCTCCAACATTACTTTTCTGTACAAAAATGGTTATAACAACTAGTGAAGTGAAGAAAGGGTACACAAACCATACCATTTTGGAAAGAAGACACCCTGCCACATCTAATGAGGTGTGACTTGCCTTGTTACCCCAAGCCTGGTGTGCACAAATGCCTCCAGAAGGTGGCGCTAATGAAAAAAAAGGCATTTTCTTTTATTTCTGCCCCTTCAACTGTACTGAAATTTGTGAAAACCATGGCATTTCCAAATCTATTCATTAGCTAGGGCTCTTACGAGAAAAATGACACCCCATTGGTATGAGTTCACCTACCTCAGGGGGTGCTACAAGTACAAAACTACACCTATTGCAACCTCTAATTTTTCTAACATTTTCTCCAACATTACTTTTCTGTACAAAAATGGTTATAACAACTAGTGAAGTGAAGAAAGGGTACACAAACCATACCATTTTGGAAAGAAGACAACCTGCCGCATCTAATGAGGTGTGACTTGCCTTGTTACCCCAAGCCTGGTGTGCACAAATGCCTCCAGAAGGTGGCTCTAATAAAAAAAAGGCATTTTCTTTTATTTCTGCCCCTTCAACTGTACTGAAATTTGTGAAAACCATGGCATTTCCAACTCTATTCATTAGCTAGGGCTCTTAGGAGAAAAATGACATCCCACTGGTATGAGTTCACCTGCCTCAGGGGGCGCTACAAGTACAAAACTACACCTATTGCAACCTCTAATTTTTCTAACATTTACTCAAACATTACCTGTCTGTACAAAAATGGTTATAACAACCACAGACGTGAAGAAAGGGTACACAAACCATACCATTTTGGAAAGAAGACATCCTGCCGCATCTAATGATGGTTAACTTGCCTTGTTACCCCAAGCCTGGTGTACACAAATGCCTCCAGAATATGATGCTAATTAAAAAAAAAGGCATTTTCTTATATTTCTGCCCCTTGAAATGTAGTGAAATATGTGAAAACCATGGCATTTCCAAATGTATTCATTAGCTAGTGCACTTAGGAGAAAAATGGCACCCCATTGGTATGAGTTGACATACCGTAGGGGTGTCAGAAGCACATAACAACACCTACCTGTTTTCTTCTTTGGAAATGGCTGCTTGTACTAAAATGTTCATAACTTTTAGGTACATGAAGGAAAGGTATAAAATGTATACCATTTTGGAAAGTAGACATTCACCCGCATCACATGAGGGGTCACTTGCCTTTCTACCCCGTGGCCGAAGTGCTCAATTATTTCCAAAAGGTGGCACTATAGGAATAAATACATGTTTTTTTACATTTCCACCACTTCAAAGATACTAAAATCTTTCAAAACCATAACATTTCCTACTGTATTCAGTACCTGCTACCAACATGAGAAAAATGGTATCCCATTTGTGTGGGATAACATATAATATGTGAGTGGTAGGAACACTTACCTAAACCTGACACTTTTGTTTTTGAAATGATCTGCCTGCACGAAAAGTGTCATAACCATTATAGATATGCAGGAAAGGTAGAGAAACCACGCCATTTTGTAAAGAAGATAACCTGCCACATCTAATGAGGGGTAACTTGCCTTCTTACCCCAAGCCTGGTGTGCACAATTGCCTCCAGAAGGTGGCGCTAATGAAAAAAATGGCATTTGCTAGAAGCACAAAACTACACCTACTACAACATCTGATTTTTCTAACATTTTCTCAAATAGGACTTCCCTGTACAAAAATGGTTATAACAGCTACAGAAGTGAAGAAAGGGTAGACATACCATTCTATTTTGGAAAGACGATTGCCTGCCTCATCTAATGAGGGGTCACTTGCCTCGTTACCCCAAGCCTGATGTGCACAAATGTTTCCAGAGGTTTGCGCTAAAGGGAAAAAAATGGCATTTTCTTACATTTCTGCCCCTTGAAATGTATTGAAACCTGTGAAAACCATAGAAATTTCAACTGTATTCATTAGCTAGTGCTCTTAGGAGTCAAATGACACCCCATTGGTATGAGTTGACATAACTTAGACAGTGCTAGAAGCACAAAACTACACCTACTACAACATCTGATTTTTCTAACATTTTCTCAAAAAGGACTTGTCTGTAAAAAAATGGTTATAACAGCTAAAGAAGTGAAGAAAGGGTAGACAACCCATACCATTTTGGAAAGAAGATAACCTGCCACATCGAATGAGGGGTCACTTGCCTTTTTACCCCTAAGTTAGTTTGCACAACTATTTCCAGAATGTGGTGCTACAGGAAAACGCCATGGGATTTCCTAGGATGACCTCTTGCCAGCCTAATAAAAATGGTACCCCACTGCTGTGGGTTGACAAACCTATTTGGGTGACAGGAGCATGGCTACCAGTAGAACAGGGATAGGAAAGTAAACAGTGTATGTGTGATTTAATGGCAAAAAGATGTAAGAAGCTAGGGCGTCGGCCGGTGTACATGCGGACCTGTGACTACCAGTGTAACAAAGTGTGTGCAGTGGGTGTGAGGGGTTAGGCAGTGTATGTGGGTATGTCTACTAGTGGGGAGCGGACCAAGGATGGTGGTGGTGGTAGGGGTCGGTGTCTGATAGTGTATATGGGAGAATCTGTGACTACCAGTGTGAACTGTATGTCCCCCTCATACAATGTTTGATTCCCAGCAAAAGCTCTCCTGCCCTGCTCTCCTACCTCCGGTAGGAGTGATTGCAATCGGGGAAAGTCACCTAAGGTCACTGGTGACTACGTCACCGATGACGTTAGGAGGCTTCTCCCAGTCCCGCCCACTCCTACCCGGAAGTTCGCGTAGGAGAGAGGGGAAAGGAGAAGCTGCGCTTCTCCTCTTGATTTATTGATCTCCCAGCGCAATCGGCTGGGAGATCAATAACTGGGGGTGCATGAGGAGTGATCCTCATGCACCCCCAGAAGTGCCAAGCAGCATTTGAGCTAACATGTTGCCACTGCAAGCCGGTTATACCAGCTTTTGCAGTGACCAAATTTTAGCTGTACATTGTAGGAGCTTGGCACAGCAGGTACAGCTGTCCAAACTCGTACAATGTACCCACTTGGCACTCTAGGGGTTAAAGTAGTCAAGCACAAAAAAGCAGCAGTCACTGGATTAACTCTTGTAATAACATAGAGGAGCAAGCGTTGGTATTAGACAACTAGAAGCAGCAGATAGTATGCATAACATTATGCAAACATATGGAAAGTTAACTCCTCATTTAACCCTTTGGGGGCAACCTTTCCTAATTTGTATATTCACTTGCTCTCTCATTGTAACAGATCTTTGTCATAATTTCCACTCCTAATAGTCCTTGCAACATGGCACATACCTATGGCTTGTAGTCCATTTGCCTGACCCCCAAGAAACTCCCAAAAGTGTCTGGCAACGGACTTTCCATATTTTGTTTTTGTATGTCTCTTATGTGTACCAAAATTAGTCTTCTTAGTTGTCTCCTAGTTTTGCCAACATATGCCATATCGCAAGGACACCTCAGTTGATATATGACACCTACCGTCTTACAAATAATGAAACTATGAAAGGTTTTAGTCTGGAAAACAAATTTACACGCTATGAAAGTACCACATCTGTACATTCCCTTTAATGGTTCTTTTTCTTGTAACCATGTAGTTTTTATATCTTGACCTTTATAATAACTCCTCACCAGTTTGTCATGTAGATTGGGAGCTCTTTTTGCCACCATAGCTCGGGCATCTCCCACAATCTCCCTGAGGCTTTCATTTTGAGTAAGGAGATGTACATAAAACTTGAGACAATGCACCACGTCTAACAAGTGGAGATCCCTCTCCTTGTCAGAGGTGGGTTCAGGGCAGAAAGAGGGCACCACAGTCTCCTGATTGATGTGGAACTCAGAGACCACCTTCGGGAGAAACTCCTGAGAAGTGCAAAGCACCGCCTTGTCTTTGTGAAACACCAAATAGGGTGGTTTACAGGACAGAGCATGTAACTCAACGGCACGGTGAGCAGACACAATCGCCGGGAGAAAAGCCATTTTCCACTTCAAGAGGCGTAGAGGAATAGTAGCCAAAGACTCAAATGGAGGGTGCTGAAGAATGCCCAAAACCAAGTTAAGATCCCACTGAGGAGCAGGAATCTTAAAGGCAGGACAAGCATGAGCAACGCCCCGGAAGAAAACTTTGACAACAGGCAGGATGGCAATGCGCCTCTGAAAGAAAACAGAAAGCGCAGAAGCCTGAATCTTAAGGGAACTGAAACTGAGCATAGTGGCCACTACTCCAGAAGAAAACCCTTTCTTCTTCAATATTTCAATTCAATTTTCAAGCCGTCAAAGCTAGCTGATGAACATCCTCTTTCCACAGGAAACCCTGTAGGGAGCCGAAATGGCTCCGCCACAGACAGATCCAGAAGCTCCGGAAACCAAGACTGATGAGGCCAGTACGGAGCAATCAGAATAACTGGACAACTATCACGGTCCCCGTGATCCTGTATGTCACTCTCAACTGTGCTGCTCCCTGATTGGTTGAGCTGTGTTGGTCCGCCCCTGGTTACCTGTTTCATTCTGGCCACTGGCACCTGTCAGGTGCCCTTTCGTGGTGTTTCTGGGCCAGCGTTGCTGTTGTTGTATTCCAGTATTCTGATCTCCTGTGCACCAACTAGGCCTGTACCAACAACGTTCCTGTGTTCCTGTTCCGTGATTGACCCGGCCTGGCTGACTTCCTGCGTGTTGCTGATCCGGCTTGTCTGCAAATCTCCTACGGCATCCGACCCGGCCCGGCTGATGTCCTTCCTCCGTTGCTGATCTGGCTTGTCTGAGAATCTCCTACATGTCCTGACCTGGCCTGGCTGACGACTGACTCCTGTGCTTGCTTCTGTTCCTGCCGTTCCTGCTGACGGTTCCTGTTGACATTCCGATAGCTGCAGTGTGTGATTCAGCCTCCGTGTTACCATTGCTGAGCCGTATTGTTTAGCTGAGCCTTCCGTCTGATTCTTGAGTAACGTAGTGCTGAGTCTGTACCATTACTGTGCTGTGTCGTTATTTTGTGCCTAGACACTGGTGTTGCCTCCATCCTATCACTGCCACTCTTTCCATCATTTGCCTTAGCCTGTTATGCTGTTTTTGTGAGCCGGCCACGTGTGGGCCTCGGCAGTCGGCGGCTCTCCACCTTGACAGAGCAGTGGTTCCGTTACGCCCGTTGGCTATTGCCAAGCAGTGCTGCAACCAGTGGTCTCAGTTATGCCCGTGGGAGCTATTGACACAGGCATTCATGATACTATTGGTCTCCGGTTACGCCCGTGGGGGCTATAGGCTCAAGCAATCATGATACTAGTGGTCTCCGGTTACGCCAGTGGGGGCTATAGGCTCAAGCAATCACGATACTAGTGGTCTCTGGTTACGCCCGTGGGGGCTATTGGCTCAAGCAATCATGATACTGTTGGTCTCCGTTACACCCGTGGGGGCTATTGGCTCAATCAATCATAGTACTGTTGGGTTCCGTTACGCCCACGGGGGCTACCACCTTATCACTCTGCAGCTCCAGTTGTAGTCGCAGTTTTATTCTACAGCTTCACACAGTGGATGGATTTTAGGTGCTATCACCTAGCACATATCGCTATATACAGCACCAAGGGCGTGCCTAACACCACATTTGAGACTGATTACCATTACTATTAACCTCTTGTCTTCTGTTTGTGCTGCTATATCTTGTGATTTATTCCCTGTTGTACCTGGTATTTCAGCCCTTATTCTGCTTATGTCAGTACTGCCCTAGAGGCGGCCTTGTCATTATTTTTGCTTTAATAAAATTCTAATTGTTTTATCTAACCCTCTGTCTGAGTGTCTGAAAACCGTTACAACAACGCTCCAGTCGTAGTTTCCGTAAAACCCTGTGCAACATTGGGAGGGGAGGAAAGATGTAGGCCAGAGGGAATAACCAAGGTATGGACATTGCATCTACCTCCAGAGCCAGAGGGTCTCTCCACTGAGAGCAGAACTTCGGTACTTTCCTGTTGTGTCTTGTCGCCATCAGGTCGATGTAAGGAAGACCCCACTTCTGAACAATGAGGATGAACACCTTTGGGTGCAGCTCCCACTCTCCGCTGTCTACTGTGTGTCAACTGAGGAAGTCCGCCATGATGCTGTCTACGCCAGGAATGTGCACTGTGGATATGGCCAAAACGTGTTCTTCTGCCCACGACAAAATAGCCTTGACCTCTAACCAAGCAGTGAGACTTCCGCCCTGCTTGTTGATGTAAGGCATGGCCATGGCGTTGTCGGACTCCACTCGGACCGGACAGTCTTCCAACTGAGATGTCCAATGTCGAAGGGCCTGAAATATACCCCAAATCTCCAATATGTTGATCAGAAGGAGAGATTCCTCTGGAGACCACCGACCCTGAGCGCTCAGGCAACCCAGGACCACTCCCCAGCTGGAGAGGCTGGCATCCATCGTCACAGTGGTCCAGAAGGATACCAGGAATGACTTGCCTTTCAGCAGATTGGTGAAGTCGAGCCACCATGACAAACTTAGTTCCACAAGGGAGAGACACAATGACGTCTTTAGATGGTCTGGCTGACCCCTGCACACCTGGATCACGAACCTCTGCAGCTCCCTGGTGTGCTCCATGGCAAACGGGACCACTTCTATGGTGGAGATGAATTTCCCCACTAGAGAGGATAGCTTCTTGGCTTGAACTGGATCTTGAGTTAGAACCACAGAAACCTTGTGCGCAATCTGGTGAGCCACCTCGTCCGTGACAAACACCATGCTCTTCTGAGTGTTGAAGAGAAGGCCAAGGAAAACCACTGGAATGGGATAAGATCTGACTTTTTCAAGTTGATGATCCACCCGTGATGGGTGAGAGCCTGAATGCATTGCTGAACCTGCTGATGAAGAAGTTCCGCAGAAGAGGTTTTCAGAAGCAGGTCATCCATGTATGGAGTAACTCTGATGCCATTTTCGTGGAGGACGGACACTAAAGCTCCCAGGACACGGTTGAAGACTTGAGGAGCAGTTGTCAGACCAAATAGAAGAGCTGAAAACTGAAAATGTCCCGTGTTACAGGCAAATCGAAGGTACTGCCAGCTCTCTGGATGAATGGCAATGTGTAAGTACGTGTCCTGAAGATTCAGAGATGCAAGGAATTCCCCTGGGGACATGGCAGCAATCACTGTGTGTAGAGACTCCTGGTGATAATGAGTCCGGATCACAAAGTAATTGAGATATTTTAAGTCCAAAATGGGACGACAGCCGCCGTCCTTCTTGGAGACCATAATGAGGTTTGAGTAAAAACCCATACCTCTGTCCTTAACTGGAACTGGCTCTAGAATGTCCTTGTCCAGAAGAGCCTGAAAAGCTCTGTCGAACAGACGGCATGTCTCTGCGCCCTGAGGCGTGTGAGAAGGAAAGAAGTGAAAGGGAGGAAGAGAGACGAAACGGATCCTGTACCCTTCCGTCACCAACTGTAAAACCCATGGGTCTGTCACTGAATCCTCCCAAATGCTGTGATAGTGTTGCAGACGACCACCCACAGCAGAGTGTGGACCCGGGTTTGGTGAGTCATGCCGAAGAAGGCTTGGAAGCCTTGGGCTTGGAGGAGACCTTGGGCTTCCAGGGTGAACTGTTCAGTCCAGACCACAATGGCCCGGTTCACCCATGCTGCAGCGAATGCTGGACGCAGGGACGGTCACAGACATTTTGGGGGGCAAGGGCTCAAATGAAAAAAAGGGCACTTCTCATAATTATTATTATTATTTTTTTTTGTTAAAAGGGCACGAGGGCACTTTGGACAAAAAGGGCAGGTGCTCAAGCCCCCCTTGGTGTCTATGTGTGCACATGCCTGGCTGGACGCATGGCAGAGCCAGCAGTGGCAAAAATGGACTTGAGGGAGACCTCAAGTTTCTTGTCAGTCCAGCCCTTCAGAGCAGACGCATCAGACACTGGTAAGGCAGTAGACTTAGACACCCTGGAGATAGGAGCATCCACTTTGGGAGGATGAACCCACTGAGCAAACTCGGCCTCAGAAAGGGATAAAGCTTTGCAAATTTCTTGGAGACAGAAGCCTTTCTGTCCGGAGACTTCCACTCGTTGGACACAAGGCAGTCCAGAGTGGGGATAGGGGGAAAGCAAGTAAGGGGCTTTTTAGGCTCCTGAAATACATCGGAAGGGTCAGAAGGAACCTCCTGCACCAAGAGAATGTTTAAGGTATTTAAAACAGCCCTGATCAGGCCCTCAACTGAGGGTTCAGGATCAGCCTCAAAAGGGTCCCCAAAAAACTGAGAGAAGCCCACCTCAGAACATTCCTCAACATCCTAATCCACCAGCAGTTCCTCTTCAGAGGAATCTAACACGTCAGGTACCCCCTGAGGTTTTGGCAGGGAAGACTTGACTGAGGAGGGGGCCTGCCAAGAATGAAAGACCCCCTGTACTGGGATGGAAAGAGTTGCAATGTGGACCTAAGGTCCATAGTAGCAGCAGCCTTGAACTCTTGCACCCAAATTGGCTCTAATGCATGGCTGGAGGTCCCTGGAATACTTTCAGGGACATCAGAACATGCTGGGCATAAGTGACCTGAGAATTCTGTAGGTAACCCTGAATGACAGGAAGAGCAATGCACAATGGGGGATACAGAGACCCCAACGTCCTTAGTCTAAGGTCTGGCCCCAAGCTCCAGAGGTATAGACATTCTCACAGTGTCAAATAACCTTACTGTATAACAAATCACCCAATTATAGTGTGCAGGATTAAAGTTTCACCCCAGAAATCGCTAAAATAAACTTATCTGGCAGGTGAAGGGTTAGTCAGCAGAGGAGAGAAGGAGAGTCCAAGCCCTGCATAGGATACTCTTTCTGGAAATTGCACAAAATGGCTGCCGTGGCGGGAGCCAATCAGAAACGAGCGAGCGAAGCAAGCGCTCATGGGAAATGTAGTTTTCCCAGAAAAGTACCCCAAACAGTGCCCGAAGCCCCCTGAGCCCCCAATACACTAGAAAGATGAACTGGATGAATGAGCAAGGACAGACAAGTAAAATGAGCCATCTCTGAAGTCGCTAGGTTAAACGGTTGCAGAGATATATCCCAAACAGTACAGTCCCATAGAAGTGAATGGAGCAATGGCATCTATGCAGTAAAGCGAACTCAAATTTTACAAAATTGAAAGTGTAAAACTAATATATCTAAAACATCACCAGAACATGTTAGGACACCCAAAAAAACACTGAACCAGTAGGAAAAGTGTTAGAAAACCCCCAAAAAATACCAAACCAGCAGGTAAAGGGTTAAGTACCACATAAACCTACTCCAAAACACCCAACAGACATAGAGATAGACCCAATGAGTGTAGGAGTGTGCAATAGGAACTCCAAATGAAAAACCCCTAAGCGGAGGGGCACTGTGGGACAAGTGGACCTGCAGCACTCAAAGGGTTGCTCACCTTTCCTGCAGATCTTCTGTCTTCAGATTACCATGTTTAAAGAAGAAGCCTCGGTGGGCTACTCCTGAGGAAAGAACTTGTAGCCAAGATTTTCCCCCCAGGGCTTAAGGTCCACAAAAAGCACCTGGTCACTGAGCTAGCCACATCTAAGGGTATTGTCAGCTGTGGTAATCTGCCTAATGGTGGTATTCCATTTCTAACAGAAGAATAAAAAACTTCTAAAGCTATACCAGAACTGTTCTCTTGCCTGTGTTATCTTCACCAAGGAACAAATCTTTCTGGAGCTGGTTGGCTAGCTGCAGCCAAGGAGGGAAGGTAGGCTCCACCCCCTGCAATCAATTCTAGAATTGTTCCTGCCTACTTAAAGGGGTGGCTTGACTACCCAGAGTTACCAGTAACCTGTATTGGACGACAGAGAAATATATTTTTTTTATCATTTGAACCCTTCAGATTAACTGACATTTTTGAAAACTATGGAATTTCTTAGTACACGCATTAGCTAACACTCCTTCACGTAAAATGGCACCCCATTGATATAGCTTGACATACTGTAGGGGGTGCCAGAAGCACAAAATGACTCCTACCTGTTCTTTTTTTTAATGGAATTTCCTACTTTATTCAGTACCTGTCACTGGCCTAAACATTTTTTTACCCCATTTGTATGGGCTGATATACTGTATGGGGTGGCAGGAGCATTAATCTACATCTAATACTTTTGTTTATTGAAATTACCTGTCTGCACTAATATGGACATAGCCATTATATATTTTAAGAAAAGGTAAGCAATACTCTTTAGGAAAGTAGACATTTGCCTGCATCAACTGAGGGGTTCATTTTTACTCCTAGGCTAGTATGAACAATTATTTCCAGAAAATGGTGCCATAGGAGAAAAAAAACTTGCATTTTTAAACGTCAATCATGTCAAAGATAGTAAAATCTTTTAACACCATGGAATTTCCTAGTGTATACATTACCTAGTGCCAACTTAAGAAAAACTGTACCCCACTGGTAGTGGTTGACATTTACCTAGTACCAGCTTAATAAAAACTGTACCCCAATGAAATACCATAGTGGGTGCTAGGAGCATGACTACCAGTAAATAAGGCTGAAGAAGCAGACAGTGCGCGTGTGTGAATCTCTGGCTACCAATGGAACAAGGCTGGAGTATCAGACAGAGTAATGTGTGGCTCTGTAGTTACTAGTGGCAGTGGAGCCAGGCTAGGGGGGGTCAGGCAAGTGGGGGCTCTGTGACTAACAGTCAAACCAGGCTTGGAGTTAGACATTGTATGTGAAGCTCGGTGACTGCTAATGAAACAAGACTGGAGTGTAAAAAAGACTGGGTTTTCTGTAGCTACCAGGGGACAGTTGAACTAGTCTGTTGACGTGGGGCTCTGCAACTTACAGTGAAACCAGGATGGGGGGATCATAGTGTATGTGCGACTCTGTGAATACCAACAAAACCAGGTTGGGTGGTCAGACTGTGTATGTGGAATTATGTGACTACCAGTGAAACCACGCTGTGGATATAGAGTATCTGTGGTTACCAGTGAGCAGGGGCACAAGACCGGGGGGGTGGAGGTGTTCAGACAGTCAGACAGTGTATATGAGGAATCTGTGGCTACCGTTGGGCAGGAAAACAAGTCTGCAGGGCCACACAGTGCATTTTGGGAATCTGTGGCTACCAATAAGCAGCAGAACAGTCCTGGGGCAGAATGTGGATGTGGGGATATGTGTCTGCTAGTGGGCAAGGAGACAAGGCTGGTGGGCAGACTGTGGATGCAGGGAATCAGTGGCTACCAGTGGGCAAGGGAAAAAGTTGGGGGCAGTCAGTGGATTTGGGGAATCTGTGGATACTAGTGGGCAGGGAAACAAGGCTGGGGGGCAGACAGTGCATGTGGGGGAATATGTGGCTACTAGTGGGCAATGAAAAAAGGCTGGGGGCAGACAGTGGTTTAGGGAATTGGTGACAACCAGCAGACAGGGGAACAAGGTGGTGGTGGTGGGGGAGTAGACAGTGGAGGAAGTACAGGGAGAAGCTTGAAAGTGCCACCTTGTAATTTTCACTTGGTGGGCCGTGCAGGCCCAGTTTGCCAATGACATGAAAAATTAAGAGGTAGGCACCCAAAGAGTTAAATGGGGCTTTTTTAAACCCTTTAATGTTAAAAAGGTCTCCAGCAGAAGACCCATTTAAAACAGTAGGAATCTTTTTTTTTTTTTTTATCTGTCCCCTATGGTTCATTTGCATACTTGGGAATTTCCTCATCTTGAGCCCCCATAGAGGACTCGTGTGCTGCTGACCAGGGAGATGTCAATGATGCGATTCCCATCATAAAGGGGGCAGGGCTTAATTGAGTGGGCAGGACTTAATCAGCTTTGTATCATAATGTGGGCTGGACGTGGGTGGGAAGAACAGTTTGGAAAGAGAAGAGACTCCCCACTGCCGGAGAATCAGCCTATGTCCCCGGCGACCCAGTAATTCAGTCAGGTATGTTAATTTGATTCTTCCTAATAACGTATATGCATAAATGCAAACGTGGAGCAAAAAACATTTAAATGTAGCTTTTAAGCCCCTTTCACAAATGCATGATTCATAAATCATTGTGCTCTATGGGGAATTTTATACAGGCATGAACTGTGATTATGGCACACAGCATGCTGCAGCTATTCTCAGACAATGCAATAATACAGCTACAAATTTGTGGTATTAATTTTAATGGAATCACTGAAATCACACTAAAATCTCATAATTCCTGCAGGTTGCAGGGTTTTCCTGGCAAATGTATCACTTCTGTTTATACTGAGAGAATAAGATGTTGAAAAAATCCTTGCTACACTGCAGCACTAAGGCCCCTTTGAGATGGGTGTTGAATCCATTGCCTGTGGTTAAAGATAAATTGCTGAACCTTGATACTTTTTTCATACAGGTATTGCCCACATTAATACTACCCACATGAATGCATCAAACTCCAGCATTCCTTAGGGAATGCAGAAAAGTTGCAGTAAGCAAGGTTTGCCCTGCAGCCTATGAGGCCGAAAGCAAACATTTCACACTAGCTTAGTAGAAGGTGGCAATCCATACTGCGACCTTCAATGAATGGCTAACCCAAATGGGCACCTGCCAGTAATATTGGCTGGTGCACCCATGGGCCAGCAGAAGACACTCTACTTCTGCATCACTGGTGGTAGAACACAAAACAGAAGGGGGCTACTTGCATAGTACAACCACCCTTAAAACACACCAACTTTTCAGTGGCTACTAAAAACGTTATGCTAAAAAAGTTAGGCTACAAAGTCACCCGTGTGAAAGAGCCCATAAATCTCTGAATGATAGCCAGATCTAAAGCATTGCTTCATAGTTCATTAATTGTAGAGCAGTACACTGAAACACTTAAAATCCTAAAATCAACCACTTACAAATATAATCAATACATATACCCAAGAAAGTGGTCCAGATCTTCTTCCTCAACAGTCCCTAAGGTCCCCATATTAATCAATAATCTCATAATCCTCCCTCTATCTTCCTCTGCAGAAAAGTGGAAATTAATTAATATATGGTCCAGAACTCCTATATTAATTTTAATGTTCCCAAGGAAGGGGTCCCATGACCCCTTCTTCTGCTCTCTGAGAAGGTAGGTTACAATGAGTGTGTGTGTGTGAACTGTACATACTCAACTAGATGATGAAGTCATACACATTTTAGCTTTCCTTCTTGTGGAGTAGATGAATGAGTCCTGAGACCCCTTCCTTGCATGTTAAAATGTAATATGGGTACTCCAAACCCAACATCAATGTTTTTCCATGTCCTCTTCTGTAAGGTAAGGTAAAGCAAATCATTGATTTTTTTTGGCCAGATAGGGTAGAGGAAATTATCCCAGACTTCTTCCTCTAGTTTATATATCTATTAATATGTGGTCTCCGGTCCTCCATATGAATATTCTACAACAAGACCTATTTCTTTAGTAGTATGGAAGAGGGTAGACATCTTCCTTGTGCGCCTCAGTAATTTGGAGACTCCAGACCCTGTATTTTTATTTTACACACTTCCTCTTCCAAACCTAGATCCACCTTCAATCCATCTTCAATGAATAGTGTATTTATGGACACCTTTAAAAAGGCAGTCCTAGATGATGTTGAAAAACTTGAGGTTAAGGTTAAAAGACGACATAATCTTTCCAAATCAGAAACGGAAGTATTGATGGAGTTACAAAACAACAAGGATCTGGTCATAAAACCAGAGGATAAGGGTGGTTGGGGGGTTGTTGTTATGGATAAAGAAAAATATGGCTTAGAGGTAATGAGACTCCTAAATGATGAGACTACATATAAAAGATTAAGATAAGATCCGACGGAAGCTATGAAAGAGAAATTATTCATATTGTTGAATAAAGGTATATCTACTGGTGTTTTAGATGAAAGTGAATTTAATTATTTGAATGTACATCATCCTATTATACCAGTGTTCTACATATTACCTAAAATCCATAAGTCCCTAACTCATACACCTGGGAGACCTATTGTCTCAGGGATTAACTCCCTAACATCCAGACTGTCAGAATACATTCATATTTATCTACAACCCAGTATTTCTTGTAACATGCGATGTAAGTTCATTATATACCGTTATCATACATAAAGATGGGATAAAAGCTGTTAGACATTTTTTAAAGAAAGAGGAGAAATTGCCGATAGTAGTGATCAATTTTCTCTTAGTAGGTACTGACTTTATTGTGAATAATAATTACTTCTGGGTGGAAAACCAAATTTTTGCAGCTACTCGGTACTGTCATGGGTACACGCTTCGCACCAAGTTATGCGAATTTAGTAATGGGCCTGTGGGAGGAAGAATTTATTATACCAAAACTTAATGTTAAAAATAACCCAAAGTTGTGGAAAAGATACATCAACAATTGCCTTTTATTTTGGGAGGGCGATCGTCAATCTCTGAATGAATTTATAAGCGACTTAAACAGGAACTCCTACAATTTAAAGTTTGTTAGTGAGGTAAGTTGTGAAGAGATAAATTTCTTAGATTTAAACGTTTATATAGAAAATAATAAGTTGGAGACCAAGACTATTAGAAAACTGACAGATTGTAACACCTTTATTCCTCCAACGAGTTGTCACTTTCGTCCATGGCTTATGAACGTACCCAAAAGTCAACTGATTAGAGCTCAAAGAAATTGCTCTCAGAAACAAACCTTTTTATCTCAGGCTGAAAATATTAAAAGAGATTTCTTAATCAAAAAATATCCTAAAGAATTATTAGGCAAAAAATTTAGTGTGGTTCGCTATATAGAGCGTGGATCACTTACTCATCATAAAAAGAAAAAGGATCAGGTAATGAAGGATGAGAAAATTCCACTAGTGACTGGCTACAGTGAGGATCACCATCTATTTAAAGGAATAGTCAATAAATATTGGCCGATATGAGAAAATTTACTTTCAGACAAACCACAGTTTGTATATAGACAAGCACCTACTATAAAAGACAAATTAGTGTGTAGTTTTAATAAAACTGAACCACAGGTCGGGTATTTTAGACAAGCACTAAATGGTTTCTATAGATGTGGAAAGTGTAAAGCATGTAAGACTAGCAATGTTAAAACTAAAAAAAACAATCAGTTCAATTCACTAAAGAAATCTTTGATATTAAGGGTTTCATTACATCTGGGAGTACAAATGTGGTTTATATGCTGGAATGCCTATGTGGGCTCCAGTATGTGGGACGGACCACTAGACCGCTACATGTAAGGTTAAATGAACATATTTGGAATATCCGTACACAGACTAAACCCCACAGTGTATTGGAGCATTTTAAAGAGGAAGATGAATGTAATCCTAATCTTTCAACATTCACTGCAATGGAACAAGTAATGTAGGATTGGAGAGGAGGAGACATCACCCAGAAAGTCTCAAAAAGAGAAACAGAATGGATTTTCAGGATGAAGTCCCTCCAACCCAATGGTTTTAATGTATCTATAGATTTTAATTGTTTTATTAGAAATTGACCAGTGAATGTTATATTGGAGTGTATATATATATGTATATATATATATATGTGATTATCCACTCCATGACTGACCCCTGATGAAGTACTAGGCACAAAACGCATTGGACAGAGTCAGTGAGAGAGCGGATCAAGCACCCATCAGAATTGTCTGAAGTCAGGACTGTAGCACCAGCAGTGACGACAGATGCTGTACTTGGTTCGGTGATCTACAAGGAGTGGGTCTCCCTTTGCCTCATCGGTAAAGTACTACGGGTTTGGGTGCTACGATTTACATGGCTATATACTGAGAGAACTGTTGCCTTGGAGATCACCAATTTGATTTGAAAGAAGGATTCTGAAGATTTAGAGAGACTTGAGTACATGCATGATTATTCATGAGAACTCTTTTTGATGCTTGTTCAACACAAAGTGCATGAGGGTGTTTAAGTGTGATTTTTTATTTACACATCACATTGCATGTTTGGTGATTGTCGTTATTATACATATCTTATTCATACTGTATTGTCATCAATGAGGTATATAATGTATCCCCACTGAGAACAGAAAAGAGGATAAAGTGTATATACCCTTATA
The DNA here is from genome assembly GCA_037306005.1 of Rhinophrynus dorsalis. Taxonomy (NCBI): domain Eukaryota; kingdom Metazoa; phylum Chordata; class Amphibia; order Anura; family Rhinophrynidae; genus Rhinophrynus; species Rhinophrynus dorsalis. Next base: position 265,518,942 of record CM074724.1, on the reverse strand, counting down.
GATATCTACAGATGTGAAATTTCTCTGTCCATATTGAATTAGATACAGAGATTAGTGGTGAGCGCAGGGAGTTTTATTATTGTTTTGGCTTGTTCAGATAGTTTGGTGTACTAGTGATACCTGCTGCCACTATGATTTCTGTTTATATCTAATACGCTATTGACTTTTTATCTCCTATAAGAGCGTTTAATTCTCTATTAGTTTTTGTTTTTCCTCTTCCAAAAGGTAGAGTAGAGGAAGGGGGTTCTAGGACCCTCGCCTTTGGAATTAAATACATTTACTGAATACAGATCCCATATTAATTTATTTTGACTGACTGTTTTGTGAGTTGTATGTAGTGGTTAAAGTCACAAAAAAGCCAAAAACACTTTTTTGCTGCTCTTTTCCTGGCCTAAGACATGGTCAACTGACAAACCAAATGAACCATGAACAATATATCAACGTTCATACAACAGAATTAATATGAACTCTGGTAAGTGCTTAAATAGACAGTGAGAGCTATTCCCTTCAGATACATTTATTGAGGTCCATGAAAAGTTATAGTGAAATGTGCACTGGGTGCTTGAATCTACCACACATTACATACATGCCAGGAGGTAGGTAAGAATTTCTTTACTGACCTGTACTGTACTGAAGTGTACTACTCCTGCGGTTGATATGGAGATAGTCTTAACCACTCAACAGGAACTTAGGCATGCCTTCTTTTTATTGTTTTTTTATTATTTGGATATGCTTAGATTCATGCATTGTATAACCGGGTACTGGAGCCACAGGGAGTTGATACAGAGGACTGCATTTCTACAATACCTAAAAACCATGCAGTTTTTCCATTATCGCTTAACTGCCAGGTTCAATGTGTTCAATAAATATGTAATCTATTAAAATCCCAGAGAAAGAGTTGGTCTGGTAGTTAAGAAGTGTGTGAAATAGTAACACTGAGATATACTGGGAATGTCTGGTTCAAATCCCAGTGTCCCTTTGTTGGGGCTTTTAACTAGTCATTTTCTTTCATGGTGGCTCAGAAACAAAAAAGAGAAAAAATAAGCTCTTCAGGAGGCTAATGTGCTGTCTTGCTGTGTTCTTTCAATTTGCCTGCCTTCATTATTTTCTACTTACTTTGAGTCCTCTGAAAAAGCACTACATAAAACAATGACTTAACTGTATTATATAGTAACTAGTGTAAAAGCCCATGTACACGGGCCAAGGTCCGGGCGATGTAAACCCTTTGAGCGCCAGAGCAGTACTCAACGCATTACTTTGCAATGTGTTGCGTACCCCTCTGGCACTCAAAGGGTTAAGAGACTGGTCCTGCTCTGCTTCCAGCCGCCATCACAGTCATGCACTGTAGAGACTGTCCGAAAGCACAGAATGCTCCCAGCACAGAACTCCCAGCATTCCATGCTCCCAACACAGAAATCCCAGCATTCCATGCTCCCAGCACAGAACTCCCAGCATTCTGTGCGTTCGGGCAGTCTCTACAGTGCATGACGGCTTCTGACAAGCATTCTAGCGAATTATTATATAGGATGATGCTGACAATGAAGAACACACAAAGCCTGCATATTTTCCTATACAGAATTTTACTTGTATATCTACACAATATACAGTGAGCTTAGAAAAAACAATGTATTATGTGAAAAGATAGTTATTCATATTGAACTGGAACATTTTAGCACTTTTACATCCCTCTTACAATGAGAATGGTGTGGAATTCAGCTATTTTCCAGGTAAATTATATATTCGTAGATCAACAAAGATCGCTTGAGAGTAGGGTACCTTTGGTGTTTGGTAAAGCTAATTTAAATAATTTTATATAGGATGATTACCACAGTTAAAATCTGCTGCCTTTCTAAGTCTTCATTATTCACCTCCTATGAAAGGGAGAGAGATTCATAGAAAGAGAGTAGCTGTACTTCCTGTTTCGATTTCAATAGTGATGCATGTCCTTTTTGGATCAGGGCAGAGTTGACACAGTTGTGACACAGGATTGACAACTGCATGCAACATTTCGAAGTCAGCCTAAATATGTGTGCGATATAAAGGTGTTCCATATCAAAGACAATATTTAGAAGGTGACCTGAATGTGTGTGCTATATAAGGATGTTCTGTATTGATGCATGTGACCTACTGAGGGTGGCATTGTGAGTCAGGCGACATAAGCAATGTGCCATTCTTAGGCACACAATGTAATTAATGCTTCATTTGGAGGTGGGCGACATTACAAAAAATGTTCGGTAATGGTGGTCGCGATTCAGTAGTCTCACACCCAGCATTACTGGTGTGAGACTGTACAGAGATACCCAGTGCAACACCAAGCAAGTTCCAGAGCAGCTGCTACAATGTGGCAAACATTACTGTCCATTTTTTTCATGATTCTCCACATACAGTATGTGACAGAATGTGAAGGATTTCTTAACCACTAACCAATTTACCATATGTTTAAATGGGTGCACGCTGAGCATTGTCCTCTGTGATCCTGTTCATGTGCCTCTTGTGTTTCTCTTGTGTTTCCATTAAGTGCAAAGCATGAACATAATCAGTTGTCCACTGTTCACTGCGAAGGTTGAACTTGAGGCATGGATGTCTTTTTTCGCCTCAACAACTATGTTACTATGTTAATCTTTGCTGGTGTTCATGTGGCTATGATGTGCCCATTTATGCGTCTAATGTGCTCCTATTTAGGTTCATAGAGTGCCATTGGTGTATTGTAAAAGCTCAATATCATAATGTGAATTTGAAAAAAAGCAAGATAAAATAAACATTAGACAGCAAACAAAAATCTAAATGAATTTACTTGAATGGAACACTAACAACTAAAGAAAATCTGTAGCTATACACACTTAAAGCGGAACTACTACCTCCACTAAAGTCGCCCTGCAGTACTTAGGCAGGTGGCGACTAGCTGACTAATCATTATTTTACCTCTGAAAAGTGCCCATGAATAAAGTTATCCTTAAGGTTCCGAGACTGACGGCCAGGTTACTGCAGCCTGTGCTGTCAGTCTCTTCCAGAGCCGTCCGGGCCAGTGCAATGCCTGTGAAGGATGAAGAGGATGGACAGCACAGGCGTGCATTCAAGATGTCCGCGGTCTTGGAAGCTTAAGGATAACTTTATTCATGGGCACTTTTGAGAGGTAAAACATAATGATTAGAAAGCTAGTCGCCACCTGCCTAAGTATTGCAGGGCGACTTTAGTGGAGGCGGTAGTTACGCTTTAAATATCATGCACTTCAAACTGCCATCTGTAAAATGTCTCTATTTTTTTTCTGAGGCCTAAAATCTAGTATTACATATTGTCTTCTGGTGCATTTCCCGCCTTTTTCAGGGCTCCAAGTAAATAGCAATCTCAAGATAAGTCTTTCTGAATACAAGAGCATTGGGCAGCCATTGCAATACATTAGCTGCCACAACCAAAATAATGTAAGTGCTTTCTGTGCAGTTTACTTATGAGTTAAAATACAGGTCTACAGATATATTTTAGGAGGGTAATATATGAATTTTCATATGTGCTAAGTTTTAAACAATACTTGAAGTTATTTCAAACAATTTCTTTTTTTAGGTTTTAGTGTTTCTTTACTCAATATAATAATGAAAAAAGACAAAACTATTTCTGAAGGTCATTTTTGCTATATATGTATTTATTCTGTTGAGACCACTTAGGTATTTTAATGATTGTCTCTGTTTTCAACAACAGGAAGGAGAATTACCAAAAAAGATACACTCAGAGAGAAGCGAGTTTATATTCTACCAGAGAACATTTTCAGAAGGTCATTCTACTCTACGTTTTGAGTCTTCTATCAAAGAACATTTTTACCTTGCATTCAAGGAGGAAAATAATATCCAAAAACTGGTTTTAAAGCACTGCCCTCCAGATCACGTGGATGAAACTATTTCTATGGATTGCATTCGTCTGAACACATAATATCCCTTCTTGACCTGTGGCTAGCCGTACTGGAGCAAATATAATTTTTTTTTATATATATAACAATTTAATTGTTCTACACACCTTGCTTTCATACATAGCCCCAATGTGTAATTAATTTAATAGATAGATAGTAGATAATAGATAGATTGCTCATGTTACAAAAAATAGACACAAAAAAGAGTGATATATAATGCACAACCAATAATTGCAGAAAACACCAGGTGTTATATATCATGGAGTATCAGACCCACTAATACTTAAAGTGGAACTTTCACCTTCAAGTTGGCATATTTGAAAACCGCATAAAAAACTGCCTATGTGTCATGTTAGCCAAAAGACCAGGAAATTTACAGTTAAGGAGATATTCACACTTATTACCCCATGCTAATGTATGCTAATTGAGGTACCTGTGAGGTATCAGTGATGTTTCATATGCTAATTAAGCTTTTCAGTGATATTTTATAAGCTAATGAAGCCTTAGGTGACCTGTCATATGTTAATGAAGGATTCAGTGACATATCATATGCAAATTAAGGTTTTAGTGACATGTCATATGCTAATGAAGGTTTCAGTGAGGTCTGCTATGCTAATTAAGCTTTGTTTAGTACCAGGAAATGTTCACTATCAATTTGCCTAGAAATAAAACTGTGACTATCTTCTAACTATACATTTGCTGGACATTTGGTTAACATGACATATAGACAGTTTTTAATGCAGTTTTCAAATATGCAAACTTAAATTAGGGGTGAAAGTTCCATTTTTAAATCTACTAATCTGTTTACAAAACAATAAAGCAGAAGGTATAAGCAGTTTAAATAGGTATGTAAAAGAAGTGTAGGTAACAGATGCACTTTAAAAGCATTTCAGTATATGAAGGATCCAAACGTCTTTTCAACACTTACACTGACTCTAAACTCCTCAGTTTCTTGATGGGTGTAAAATACATTGGGGGAGATTCACTAAGTGGTGATAAAGTGGAAATGACTTCTCCAGTTTCTCACTTCTACAATTCTTATGTTATTCTTTGTAACCAATTCACTACAATTTCTTCAAATTTGGAGATCTTAGTGAATAGGCTCCATAGAATAACACAGGAACTGTAGAAGTGATAAACTGAAGAAGTCATCTCCACTTTATCACCACATAGTGAATCTGCCCCAGTGTTTTGCAAGATATAGCAAGCCATTCTGCAATGCAGGGGTTAGCAATACAATATTTTTATTAACTCTTCTTTCAAATTAATGCACTGCTGTCCCAATGATAGTAGCTGGGTTAATAATGTTTAACCCCTTAACGACCCATGACATGCCAGGTCCGTCATGGGTAAACTTCCCTTAAAGACCCATGATGGTCCTGGCACGTCATGATTTAAATGATAGCAGCGCGCCTTGGTGCACACTGCTATCACTCTGCTGAAGCTAAAACTGAGCTCTCCAGGACCGGAGAGCTCTGTTTCAGTCCTTGTCCCTTCTGCCGGTACACGTGACTGCTCCAGGAGCAATCACATGTACTGGTATTTTCATTAGCAAAGGCAATTTGTTTGACACATTGCCTTTCTGACTGCTCTCTGCCTCTCTCTTCCTTACTAGTAATGGAGAGAGAAGCAGAGAGCAGACACATAGTAAAATAAAACCATTCAATAGTTGGGGTATTAACCCCTTTAGTGCTGGTGCTGGGGGCAGGATGGATGCAGGTCCATTTATGACCCTCTGAGAGCAACATTTTTTCTTTTTTTATTAATTTCATAAATTATATTTATAAAACAACTCTTGTAAGTGTAAAGACAAAATAATGGGTGTTTTATTGTTGTGGAGCCATGTAATACACTTACACACACCACCAAGTCTTAACAACAAAAAAGTGGAAAAATGGGTTGGAAAAGAAGGACATGGGGATTTTTACACCGGGGGGACAGGGCCACTTAAAACTGCCCATTTTGTAGGTATGAATAACCTGTCATACCTTTCATGCAGTCTCCATAAAAATGTAACCCATTTCGCCCAAATGATCACTATAAAATAGATAATTGAACAAAATAAATGGTGGGTTATCCATATAAGTGTGGTATCAAATGAAAGCCCTAATTGTGTGTGTAAAAACAGTATATCATTTGTGTGGCTGAAATAAAAGCCTTACATGGAAAACGCTGTTGAAAACAGACATAGTCAAAACGGTCAGAATTGCTCCGGTCCTTAAGTGCAATCCACCCTAGATTTTCCTGGGCCTTAAGAGGTTAAAAACATAACTCACCCCTCAATACCCACACAACCCAGTTTATTGACCATTAACTCACTGGTGTTAGAATGTCATGCAAAATACTGCAAATAATTTCAGTATTTATTTATTATTCTATGCTGCTAAGTGGTTGACAAATACACATATTGTTGAAAAATTATTTCCTTTTTTCATAAAAATATTTTGTAAACATATATTCTCTTCTTTACAGAGACATAAGTAACAAAAATAATGTATCATTTTTATATTGCCTATGATAGGCCAGTTGTAATGATGTCTGAAATTGAAAATGTGGTCTATTGTTTAGGAATTGTCCTCAGAGAGAGACATTTTGAAATCAAATGTTAGAGCTAATTGTTCATTCTGATTTTAGTAAATGTTTCAGAGATGTTAAGTGTTTGTTATTTTCATTGAACGTTAGAAAATTCAATTACACTGAAAGAGCGCTAGCAAAAGTAGGATTGCAATCGCAGCTAAAAATGTCCAGCAGTGTATATCTTACTATCCACTAGATCCTGTCTTTGTACATTATGATATGTTTTGCCATTATTATTTATCATTCATTCACTTTATTACAGAAACCTTTAACCCTTTGAGTGCCAGAGGGGTACGGAATGGTCTGTACCCCTCTGGCACTCAAAGGGTTAAGACTAAAACTAAATCTTATAAATTATAGAAAAATATTTATTCAAACTGCATATAGCTAAAAATAGTATAACATAAATTTGCTGTTTAAACCTTAGAGAAACAATCCTATATAATAATTCGGTAATGTAAGTTTGTCAGAAGCTGTCGTGTAGTACAGACTGCCAGCGCCACGGCTGAAAACAGAGCCGGGCACTCTGAATTCAGACCGTAGTCGGTGCGCAGAGAGGACTACAGTCTGAATTTGGTGCGCCCCGCTCTGTTATCAGCCTCAGCGTGGGCAGTCTCTACTGTGCATGACTGCACCGCAGCTGTTGCTGCCTGGCACTGTGGCCAGTGTACATGGGCTGTTCAACTAGCCATGAATAAAAGATAATGGGTCATTTTAACAAGCAAAGTAAGTATTTTTTATATGGAGTGAAATTACTGTCTTATTCATACTGGGTATCAACTCTGTATATACCTGAGCAGTATAATTTTACATTTGTAGATCTCTTTTGTCTTTAAAGGAAAGTAAATAATAGGAAAATATGAATATGTTTATTCAAACAGTGACACACGTGTACCTAGCGATTTGCAATTTAAGGGTTGAGAAAGTACAGGGTGGAAATGGGGTCCTTGCTTGACAGCTTATAATCTAAAATATATATTGTGCAGTTTTTTCCTGCTAAGTAAAACAAGGCAACTGCCACTGCTTTATTCAAAAGGTATTATAATGAAAACTTACATTTCTGGGTGTTTTATGAGTCATTTATTGTAGTCCCATTTCACACAGGTGACCGAAATGTAGCAGTGATGTATAACAGCTACATTTCGACTGTATTTTTTTTACTTACATTTTATGTTTCCCCAGTGATCATGTCACTGGAGAGATATGGCTATAACCATCCAACATTAGTCAGCCAAACATGATTGGTTGTTCTGAGATCAAGCCATTCAGCTTGTGATGACCGCTGCAACCTTTAATTTTGTGAAAGGTCAGCACAGTGGCTCCAAAGCCTGCTGTGAAGATCTGCTATGGTGCATCTTACCTGGGTTCCTGAGTGAAAACAGAAAAAAATGCTTCTTTCATTTGAGTCAAGTTACACAAATGAAAGCATCCGTTTGACATAGGGCATTATTTGCCAGATCAGAGATGTTATCCATGTGAAAGCAGTTAATGCTTTGATGCTGCCATGAGACAGCAATAGCAAAAATGTCACCATAAAGGGATAGTGATACTTAAAATGTAAAAAAAAATATATGTTGTAGGGTTTATCCCCCTGAGTAAAACAAGAGTACTCCCAATGCTGAGAGATATTTTATTAAAAAACTAGTTGAAGAGCCCCTTACTCGGGCCACAGTGCCACAGCCAGCCGGTCACGGGGCAGTCATACGCAGTAGAGACTGCCCGCGCCATGGCTGATAGAGAGCTGGACGCTTATTCGGAGTGTAGCAACAGCGCCACTGTAAATTTTCAGGCCACTGTGATATTGCACTTAAAAAATTCAAGTTTGAACTGTTAGAATTTTTTAATAAAATATCTCTCAGCAGTGGGAGTACCCTTGTTTTATTTGGGGACATAATAATAATAATAATAACAACTAGTATTTATATAGCACCTTTTTCCCAGTGGAACTCAAAGAGCTTTTTGCGCACGCTCTCGGAACTAACCGCATTGGCAGCTGAAATAATAGATGTTATTATTACCCAATCAATGGTACTCATTTATCAACCTCGGAAGGATGAAGGGCTGAGTTGACCCTGCTGGGATTCGAATCTGCAACCTCGCGGTTTTAACAGGCTCCATAGTTAGGGACTTTACCACTGAGCTGTCTCACCAGCTCCCTACCAACTACCTACCACTGAGCTATCTCACCATAAACCCTACAACATATATTTTTTTACATCTTAAGTATTACTATCCCTTAAAAGTGAAGTTTGTGCTATTGCAATCTAAAGACAGCTAAGTGCAATCACAAAAGTTCCTAATTTTTGCAATGGGCCATTAAAAATGGAATGACCAGAAAAATGTTACACTAAGTAACGAGTGCAAGACAGTGCAACAATAACATTTGAATGAAGCATCTCCCGGTTTGTTAGTATTACTTTATATGACACTAAAAATTTAGGACTATACCCCAAGGCTGTGGAAAGAGACCACAGAAGGAGAGAGACAACACAGAATGTTGGGCACCACATAATAAGGAAGGAGACATACCATAGGGAAAAGAGAGAGCAATACTATGACACAGAAAAGAAAGACCAAAGAGATGAGAGAGGATACCACAGATAAGGGAGGGTAAAGGCCATTGATAAGGGGGTTAGGGTAGGGAACCAAAAAGAAATGAGGGAAAATGTGAGACCAAATAAGAGGAAGCAAGATATACCACCCAAGATCTAAGGAGAAGGCACAAATGTTGGCCAAGGATACATCAGTGAGTTTAGAAGAATGTTAAACAGTCTTAGGACTATACCCCAAGGACTACTGAAGAAGGGAATTATAGCAGTTTTCAAAATGGAGATGATTTAGAAAGCCCCTAATCTTTCTAAGATTGCCATCAACTCATTCAGGAAGAAGAAATTTGGGAGCTTAGATGGCAAAATGGCAGGACTGTGATACATGAATTGGGAGGTCCAACATAAGCTGACCAATTAGACGTTAGAGAGTGTATCTGCTTCTGGTATATAAGAAGGGGATTGAGAATGATAATCTGTTTTGTCAATTTTGCTCCAGAGGAAAGAGCCCTGAGCTCTGAAAAGTGCTCAGCTATATATTGTTTTATATATAGATTTATGTTATTTAATAAATTGTATTCATTAAGATCAATCACACATTTTTTCCTTATAACCTGTGAAGAGCATCCAGAGACAAGTGATCCCTCAGCAGGGCAGGTTTAAGTCCCTGCTTGAGATATTACTGTCTTGTATTTTATACCTGGTGCTTTCCTAAATGTAAGTAATACATTCGCTTACCCTTACTCGTATATTTAACAAACGTTTATCAGCAACCAATCTGTTGTTTGCTTTTATGATTCTTAGATCACCTCTCTACAGCTCAACTGATTTCATCAGAGGAGGATATGAAAATAGAAACATAGAGTTTATAGATCCAATAATTATTTAATTTGCCAATGGAGAGAACCTGGCTAGCTAATGTTACTAATAAGCTATTCTAAGCTGTTATTGGCTGAGCTTTTTTTAGAGTGGATTCCTAGGAATGATAATAGAAATTACATAATCCATTCATTTTTGTTGTTGTTTTCATTTAGTCTCCCCTATGGGAGAGTAGAAAGGTTGGTTTATAGATTCCCCTTCACCTCAGACAATTTGGATTCATATATGATCAAGATTGGTTAATCAGTAGACTGGCGAGATCTTTAGATCACCTTAAGCAATTTCCCTTATGAGGTCAGTGTCCACACAATCCATCACTTTTATTATCACAAGACAGTCTGTGCTTCACAATTATTATCAGTGGCAGAAAATTACTCAGAGATGTGGGCAGGTGTCTTCTGGGAAGAATGGAGATCAGAAGAAGATGTATGCCAGATACAGATAGGAAAGAGAGAAAAAGGAAACCACAGAGAGGTGTGAGGGGAATACATACATGGGTTGGAAGAAGATCACTGGGGGGACACATAGAGTAGAAGAATTAAATTCAGTGGAGAAAAAAGAGAAGACACTGGAAGGGAAATAGTTTACAGAGAGAAGAAATAGACAACACAAGAGGGATAAATAATATGCAAATGTCAGGGAGGACTAGTACAGAGAAGGATAAGGCAATAGAACAAGAACTACTACAGAGGGAGACAGACCATAGAGATGGGTGGTATCATGTCACAGAAAAAAGAGGAAGACATATCATAAAGAATAGGCAAAGGGATACCAGGCCACAAAAAAGCAAGGGGATCAAAGAGAATGTCTAGAGATAACAGAAGGAGAGAGACAACACAGAATGTTGGGCACCACACAATAAGGAAGGAGGCATACCACAGGGGAAAAGAGAGACCACAGAGATGAGAGAGAGAGGATACCACAGATAAGGGAGGGGCCACATATAAGGGGGTTAGGGTAGGGAACCAAAAAGAAATGAGGGAGAATGTGAGACTACAGAAAAAAAAGAAAGATAGACCACTGAGAAAGGGGGAAGGGAGAGGGGCATAGAAACAGGGTCAAGATATGAAGATATTAGAAAGAAATTCTAAGGTTTCCAAAACCTAGCGCATGTATACCCTGTGCCAGCTGCTATCAGCAGTACTGTAAATCCATCCTCACAGACGGTTGATATTAAAAATGTTGAGAAAAATATCACACTTATGTCCTGGACAACATCAGGGAAAAATATTAAACCCTGCATGCCACTCAACAATAACACCTAGTACAGCATCTTATAACAAAAAATAACCTATTAAAATTATAAATGTACAGCTGTCAAAGCTCCCAGGCTCGACAAAACCCCTAATGGGAACTGATATAAACTAATCTCAGGACACATACATGTATGTCAAACATGGAGTGATACAGCTAACATACTAAAAAATAACAGCTACGCATAAAAATATACAATAAATATTGTAAAATATATAACTCATGGGAATGATCCAGAAATGTCTAATCGTCCTGCCATTAAGTCACAGTATTCACCTGGTGAATATAAGGATAGAAACTATTTCATAAGACAGAATGTTAATACTTATAATGTCTTACGGAACACAGTAACTCTCTACATGAGAAGACAGGTTCTATGGGAAAAGATTTATAGTCACAATGGATATATGCACAATATCACAATAAATAAAAGTGTATAGGACTCACAGCTGTTTGTACAGACATTTTTGGTGGCTTTCCAGACTTCAAAGTCAGAAATGGGTTTCGAAATGCACCAACACAGGGAAACAATGTTTCATAGAAATACCCATAAGTCATTCATACATATACCCACAACCCTCTCCAGACTCTTTAATGGAGCGTATTACTTCCTGAACTACGCTAATCCATTTAACCCCCTTCACCTCTTAAGGACCAAAAGGGCACCCATATAGCACATCGCATTAACACATCTCAATATCAATATGATCAATTCCAATAATTTTTCTTGTATCTCTGAATTTAAGAAACAGTTTATATAAAAAATGTATATCACAATAAAAACATTATTATTTTAGACCTAAAACAATCTTCCTCAAGTGGCATATACATTACAATTAGTGGGTGAATGTCGCAACATCATTAAACCCTTAATATAATACATTCTGAATGACAGGGTATATTATAATATTAATTCTATACATTCCTCAAAAGCAAAATATAGGGAAGGTAATCAAATAACAAACAATCCATTAAAATTCACACTAAGAGGAAACACACTACCTAAAGAGGACAATATTGGGAAAAAGGGGGAAAAGTTTCATAAGGTCAGACTTATGGGCTGACAGTCTATGTTTTATATTTAGTTTTGCTATTATATACATTTTATTTTATTCTTCCTCATAGTCTTCTTTTAGATCTTCCAATATATTGTTTTTTGCATAAACAGATTACCGTTTTAGTATTATAGGTGATCTTATTTTTGAGTTAAAATAAAGTCTCCTGTTTCGTTACTTGAAATTTCTTAATATTTCTTCCAACATTACAGCTCTAGCACCCCACACAGTCCCCACATCTAAAAAATCATGTTTAACTATTTGTTACTATTCTTCCTATTTTTTACACTAGGCACTACTTTAATGCCTAGATTTTGAGCCTTGGAGGCAATCACATTGGGCTTATAAGGGAGGAAGTCATTGAATGATCTGATTGTAAATTACTTCAATTTTTATAAAGGAGTTATATCCTACTTTTATACTCTTTTCTAATTCTATCTCTGGATAGTTTTTTTTAAAAAACATCTCTTTTAGAACTAGATATTGTTCAGGATAAGTACAAATCTCTCTAATGCATTTGGATTCAGCTTTCGGGATTGTTTAGCTATGGAGGAAAATAGCATCAATCAAGAGAGATGTAACTGTTAGTATCCACTGAATTGAAGAAAATCTTAGTTTTAATCAGGCCTTCTTCTATATAGATAGATAAATCCAGGAAATCAATAGGTGTGGTACTGTCACAGTACCTTGTAGTGCCACCGCTTCTGGCAATGCTCACAATGACGCTCTGGCGTCATTTCCATGAACGTCTGGAAGCATCAATGCTAGATGGGTCATCTGCAGGCGTGAGGCTTCAGCATGCTGCAGGCCTCTGTTTTATGTGTTTGAGGCCTGTAGTCCCCTCCTACCTATTTCCTCCCTCTGAGCTGCTCCTCCTACCTACTTCCTGAGGAGGGGTTTAAAGGGCAGACTGAGTCCTGACTCAGTTACCCTTAAGTTGTTGTTCTGAGCAGTTCATTTATTTGGTATTACTGATTCCTGTGTATGACCTGGCTTGTCTGTCCAACCATTTTGGTGTTGGCCTGTGGCTCTGTCTGACCATTCTCCTTGTGCATTCTGATTTGGGTTAGACTTCCTATCTGGTGCAAACCTGTGGCTCTGGCTGACTACCCACTCCATGTATGACCTGGCTTGTCTGACTACCCACTGTGGTGTTGACCTGGGGCTCTGTCCACTGCACATCCAGCATATTAACGCTTCAGTGGATATCCTAGCTGGTGAAAACCTGTGGCTCTGTCTGAATACCTGCTCCGTGTATGACCTGGCTTGTCTGACTATCCTATCTGGTGCTTACTAGAGGGCTCTGTCTGTTTGCTCCGTGTGTTGGTTCCGTTCCACAGACATTCTTCCTAGTACTGACCTGAGGCTCTATCAGACTCCTAGCTATTGACTGCAGACATGAGTCAGTAGTCTCCGTGGTTGCGTACAATATTGAGACTCCTCTCCTAGACTGACTGCAGGCAGAGTCAGTGCTACATCTGATCATTACCTTTTACCACGAGACTCCAATGGGCTGAGGACTAGTCTCGGACAGTGTGGTGGATCTATTGGAAGACTGCTATTTCTGATACAATTTCTGCCTCAAATTCTGATACAATGTCTGCCTCTTTGATCACCTTCTGTGTGTTATTTGTTATTTGCATTACTGTTTATATATTTCTAATAAAGGTGATCTTAACTATACCGTCTGACTCCTTGTCTTGCTTGCCAACTATAACAGGTATAATATGAAACTATCACAGTACCTGTGATCTCGCTATGGCGACATTGCAACTTCCTGTATTATTCCTGCTGAATTCTTATTGGCTGCTGGATCCTGTCTCCACCCAGTGCTAGCCCTTTTAACCCCAGCCCTGTCAGTATGCTGGTGCCCTTTCGTGGTGTGCATGTTTCATGAGTACGCTCCAGACTTCCAGTGTGTATCCTGTCCTGACTGACGGGCTTGGCTGACGTTCCTGCTCTGTGTATTGACCCGGATTGGCTGACGTTCCTGCTCCGTGTATCTACCTGGCTTGGCTGACGTTCCTGCTCTGTGAACAGACCCGGATTGGCTGATGACCCTGCTCCTGGCATCTACCTGGCCTGGCTGACGTTTCCTTCTCTGTGTATCAGGTTGGCCTGATGGTCTTCCTGCCCCCTGGGTATTTGGTCTACCTAGACCTGAGTGCTATTACCACCGGTACTGTGACCCATTCTTCCTCCACGAGCGCTAGCTGGGTTCGCCTCACTTCTGTGTTGCGCTCCCCTTTGGTTAGCACCCCAGTACACTTGACCTGTTCACGTTCATTCTATTGAGGTTGGTTGTGTTCCCTGGGCGCCTCGGTTACCTCATTGTCTGCGGTCCTTATCAGGTCTGAGCGTATGATTACCCTCTTGAAGGGTTGGTGCAAGTTAGCGCTTGTGGATCACAGTTACTGAGCACTTCTTTGGTGGGTGTAGTTGCCTGGTTGCTATTTACCACCCTTCAGTTGGGGCTTATCGTTACCCTAGTTTGCTAGGGTTCTGTTGTGCTTAGCGATCTGTCACTTTTTGCATTCTGGTGCGCAGAGTTCCTATTCAGTCTGCTCCGGCAGCTCCGTTATACCTTACATGGTAAGTTTCTGTTATCTAGATCACTGTCAGTATCCTGCAGCCTTGTTGCCTCGGTTTGGCTGTCTTGGAGTTACTGTCAGTATCTTTTCAGAGGGCCATCAGTGTTCCTTGTTGCCTCCGATTCTGGGCCATTATTGTACGTGTAGATCGTAGTGGCCTCTTACTACGACTACACCTCAGTTGTATCGCTGCCGCCACCTTGTCCCTCTTTGTATCAGAGGGCTACCAGTCTGGACTTCACACTACTGTTCACTCCTAGGCCTAGTAGCTCCCTTCTGGGTATTGTGTCTCTCTTGTGGACTCTGTTGCCGCTATCAAGTTACACACTTATTGTCTGTTAACCTGAACCTGTGTCAGTATAGTATTGGACTATATTGGACCTGTGTGGGTGTCTGTTAACCTGGTCCTGTGTCAGTGTGGTATTGGACTATACTGGACCCACGTGGGTTACAGAAGTAACGAACTGTCTGCTCAACCTAATCCCGTGTCAGTATTGTTTATGTCTGTACTGGACCCGTGTGGGTTCAGAAGTGTTAACTATCATTATCTTTAATAAACTGTGTTTTGCCAAACCTTACGTGTCTGTGTGTCAGAAAAACCGTAACAGTACGAAAGGGCCATGGTGATTGTAACTCACAGAATATCCATTGGAGGATGGATTTACACTAGCAACATATGGATCAGTTGTCATTGGCCGTACAAACCATCTTGGAGCGTACCGCTCACCTCGACAAACTAGTACAAGCCTCGGTGACCTCTTCTGTTAGTACCCCGGGAATTAATTCCCAAGCATCGGGGTAACTCGAATAGAGGGTTGTCAGCAACCGCTCCGTTACCATTGAGATACGATGGGGAACCTACCTTATGTCGGGGGTTTATTATTCAGCTAGAATTGTTTTTGTAAATGAAATCAAGAAGCAAGGTGGGCCTTATGATTTCATTATTGACAGGCAGAGCACTGGCATAGGCTAACCCACTGTGGGAGATGGCCAAACCATGCACCAAGAACTTTACCGAGTTTGTGCGAGCTTTCCGTAGAGTGTTTGAAGTCCCAGGAACAGCCACCTCTGCTGCGAAATGGCTGATGGAAATTCAGCAGGGACCTCGTACGGTCGCAGACTAAGCTATAGAATTCCGTACATTGGCGGCAGAGGTAGGCTGGAATAACGAGGCACTGGTGGCAGCCTTCTCTCAGGGGCTTAATGATCAGATCAAGGACGAGACGGCAGCTCGGGACTTACCAGACGATCTGGACGAATTCATTGAGTTTGCTGTACTTATTGATTCCCACATTAGGGAACGTACTTCTGCCAGAGACTGCAGGAAGCGGCTCACCTGTCACAGTAACATAGGTCCTGGTTTCCCACCCTTGCCTCCCTCTACTCCCATGCCTCCTGAGCACAAGCCTGAGACTTGTAAACCTATGCAGTTAGAGTTCACTAAACTCACCAGGGAGGAACGGTCTTATCGACGCAGACAGGGCCCGTGCTTATATTGTGGAAAAGCCAGGCATCTGCTCGAAATTGCACCATAAGTCTGGAAAACGCACGCACCTAGGTTACCTTAGGGGACGGGTCCTAGGTCAGAAACCCTCAGTGGGAGTTTTGATCTCTTGGGCAGAGTCTTCAGTGGAAACCTTTGCCTTGATAGATTCCGGCACCGCTGGTTTCTTCATGGATAGTTTCTTTGCTCTATTACATAAGATTCCGCTGGTGGAAAGGGAGTCTCCCTTGGCCATCGATGGTAGACCTCTGGTTCCTGTACACATTACTATGGAAACTATACCCTTATCTATACGTACTGGGGCTCTCCATACTGAATCACAATGTTTCCAGATTATACAATCACCCCATCATGCTGTGATCCTGGGATTTCCATGGTTGCAGTGGCACAACCCCATGTTTGACTGGCAGTCTTGTGAGATCACAGGCTGGTCCGAATTTTGCTTGAAACATTGCATTTTGCAGCCTACCAAGATTATGTGTACCTCTCCCTCCTTGCCCACTGAATACCAACAATTCAGCGATGTTTTTAGTAAAGGAGAGGCGAGCGACTTGATGCAGCACCGAGCTTACAAATGCGCTATTGATCTGCCACCTGGGGCCGTGCTCTCTCACGGTCGTACATACCCTTTGTCTTGAGAGGAAAATAAGGCCATGGAGGACTATATTGGGGATGCCCTGGACAGGGGCATTATTAGGAAGTCATCCTCACCCTCGGGGGCAGGTTTCTTCTTTGTTAAAAAAAAATGGGGAGTTGCGGCCGTGCATCGATTATCGAGGTCTGAATAAGCTTATGTCTAAAAATGCACACCCGATTCCACTCATTACGGAGCTTTTCGACCGACTGAAAGGCTCGTCCATCTTTACTAAACTGGACTTACGGGCAGCATATAACTTGATCAGAATCAGAGCAGGTGATGAGTGGAAGTCCGCTTTTAATACTCGCTCTGGACACTATGAATATTTGGTAATGCCGTTTGGGTTATGTAACGCCCCAGCAGTGTTCCAGGAATTTATTAATGATATACTATGCAATATGATACAGTCCTGTGTAGTGGTGTACCTGGATGACATACTCATACATTCCTCCAATATGATACAACACATCAAGGATGTGTCCACAGTATTACAGAGGTTACGTGAGGTTACGTGAGAACAAATTATACTGCAAGCTCGAGAAATGCGAATTCCACCAGTCTACGGTTCCATTGCTGGGCTTTATAATTTCCAAGGATGGCATTGCTATGGACCAAGATAAGCTCGCTGCAGTCCTGCAGTGGCCACGCCCAGCTGGGCTCAAAGCTTTACAATGTTTCCTGGGCTTCGCGAATTATTATAGGAAATTTATTTTAGACTTTTCTAGAATTGTGAAGCCATTGACTGATCTTACGCACAAGGGTGCTAATCCTTCCAAGTGGTGAGATGAGGCTGACCAGGCATTCAAGGCTTTGAAAGCGGCTTTTTCGACAGCACCCGTGTTGTCTCACCCTAACCCCTTGCTTCCATTTACTTTGGAGGTGGATGCCTTAGAGACAGGGGTGGGAGTAGTTCTGTCCCGACGACTGGGTCCTGGGAAAATCTTGAGACCTTGTGGGTTCTTCTCAAAGAAAATGACTAAAGCACAAAGTCTCTATGATATCGGTGACAGAGAACTCCTAGCAATAATTTTGGCCTTAAAGTAATGGCGACACTTGTTGGAGGGTACCAGGGTCCTTGTCTTGATCCTGACAGACCATAAAAACTTGACGTACCTATCGGAGGCTAAAAGATTGTCATCTCGATAGGCCAGATGGGCATTGTTGTTATCCCATTTTAATTTTATTGTTTCTTACTTACCTGGTTCTAAGAACATCAGGGCGGATGCCCTGCCGAGACAATTTGGCCCCGAACTTGAGGGAGAGGACGTTCCAGTACCTATTATCCATCCTGATCGGATATTGGCTACATTGCATACCAGTATCACATCACCATTGGGGGAGTAAATTCTGGCTGCCCAATCTATTGCTCCGCCTGATACTCCTGTGGGAAAGTGTTTTGTGGCTGAACCTCTTCGCACGCGGTTACTCGAAACCTATCACACCTCTCAGGCTGCTGGTCACATAGGTCGCAACCAACTGTTGTGGTCACTTTCCCAGTTGTTCTGGTGGCCTTATTTGCGTGATGATTGTACCGCATTTACGGCAGCTTGTACCACGTGTGCCCGTGCCAAATCCCCAAGACACCTTCCAGTTGGGTTGCTTCAACCCGTGCCTAACGGTGATCGTCCATGGTCCCATGTATCTATTGATTTTCTGGGAGAGTATCACAGTGCCTGAGATTCCTGTCAGTCTCATCCATGACAGATACTGATTTGCTGTGTTGGTTTGGCCCGCCCCCTGGTGACCTTTTTATACTTGGCTAGCACAACTGTCAGGCGCCCTTTCGTGGTGTTTCTGTGCCAGTTACTGTTGCTGTGTTCCTGTGTTCCGGATTCCTGTGTACCGACTTGGCTTGTCTTGACTATTCTCCTGTGTTCCTGCTCGTGTATGACCCGGCTCGTCTGACTACCACCTTTGGATCCTGACCCGGTTTGGCTGAAGTTCCTGCTTGTGAACAACCCGGCTTGTATGACTACCTTCTACGTGCTCCGACCCGGCCTGGCTGACTTCCTGCTCCGAAGAACGACTCCTGCTTTCTACAGTGACCTGTGTTCCAGTTGTCGCCGCCGCGACATTCCTATCCGCTGTTCCAGCTTTTGGTGTGACTGCCTTGCCTGGTGTACTCCGATCAGTGCAGTGCATTTTCCGTTGCAGAGTTGTGCGTACGCGCGCCTCCCTCAGACTGCAGAGCCTTGCTATACCACTGATAAGCCTCGAGTAAATGTGCTAATTAACCCTAGCAGTGCCGCTGGGTTCCACTCTATCGCTAATCCTGTAAGAGTCTCTTCCTCAGTAAATACTACTGCTGAGCTGGCCGCTCTTCGTCGGCAGCTCCACACATCCCTGCAGAGTGTTTACATCCGTTTGGGCCGGTTGGGCACTTGAGACTCTCTCTCTTGTTCATTGAGCGATTCCGCTTTACCGATTGGTTGCAGGCACAGGCATCAGCATTCGTACTCCGGTAATCACGCCAGTGGGGGCTGTCGGCTCTAGCGTGTGCTATCCCGTTATCCGGTTAAGTCTGAGGAGGCTTGGCAGTTATCGCATTGAAGGCCGGTTCCAATCACGCCCGTGGGGGTCTTATGCACTTGCACTAGTTGAAGCAGTTCCAGTAGGTACGCCCGAGGGGGCTACGGGGACTCTTGTGCTTCTTACTGAACACCGTGGCGGGGCAGTCCAGTATCCAGCCGGTGATAGTCTTGGTCTCCAGCATCAGCCTTATAACACCCTGGGCGTTCCAAACATCCACATCTGAGACTGACTGTTATCAAGGACTTAACCCCTGAGGGGTATACGCTATTCTATTACTGTGTAATTGTACTTAAGTCATTTGTGCATTTACCATTATATCTATATATTATCTGTGTATATTTACCACCACTAGAGGGCGTGTTATTGCCTTATCTTATTTTAATAAAACTGTGTTCTTATTCACGCAATGGTCTGAGTGTCTTAAAAAACCGTGACAGTACGAAAGGGCCATGACCTCAGACGGTAAGGGTGAGAGTCAAACACAGAACATCCATTGGAGAATGGATGTTCATGAGCAGCGCATGGACCAATTGGCACTGGCCTTGCAGACGTTACTCGAACGTACAGTACATTTGGACAAGCCTAGTCCTAATCCGGTGGTCACCCCAGTCCTGACACCGGACAATCAGTCCATAGTCCCATCAGCCAGTTCGAAAGGGCTAACGGCATCTGCACCGTTACCGTTAAGGTATGATGGCGATCCTTCCCTTTGCAGGGGATTTATTAATCAACTAGAGATATTTTTTGGAGTTGGCACCCCAGGCATTTCCTAACGACCGTAGCAAGGTCGGTCTTATGATATCTCTATTGACTGGCAAGGCATTGGCATGGGCGAATCCGTTGTGGGAGAATGCCAGACCCTGCACTCTGAACTTTAGAGAATTTGTCAGAAAGTTCAGACGAGTGTTTAAGGTTCCTGGCAGGGCTGCCTCTGCTGCCAAAAAGCTGATGGAAATTCAGCAGGGCGAACGCGCACTGGGCTGGAACGAGGAGGCCTTACTAGCTGCCTTTACTCAGGGTCTCTCCGAGCAAATTAAGGACGAGATAGCAGCTCGTGATGTACCCAGTGATCTGGATGAATATATTGATTTTGTCTTACTAATAGACTCTCGCATCCAAGAGAGACGGTTGGCTAAAAGGGCTAAAGTAAAAAACTATGGCCAGACCAGCTTCCTTAACCCACCCACACCACCCGTTCTTCCTGAGCGACCGACTGATAATCCTGAACCTATGCAATTGGGGTTCACTAGGCTCTCTAAAGAGGAGAGATTATATCGTAGGAGGCAAGGTCTATGCCTTTATTGTGGCAAAGCAGGGCACCTGTTGCGCAATTGCCCAGTTCGGCCGGGAAACGAACGCACCTAGGGTATCTTGGGGGACAGGCCCTAGGTGGTGTAGAACAGTCCCTAGATTCTATCACCACTAAACCCACTATTCAGGTGGTCTTCGCTTGGGCGGACAAGGTTATCGAGGTCCTCGCATTGGTGGACTCCGGGGCAGCAGGCTATTTCATGGACCAGTCTTTTGCCAACCTGCAGGGCATTCCTTTATGTAAAAAGGACTCTCCGGTTGCTATTGAGGCCAGCGATGGCAGACCCCTGGAGCCGGCATTTATTACGCTTGAAACTATTCCAGTGACAATGACAGTGGGGGCTTGCCACAAGGAGCAGATACGTTTTCAAATCATTCGTTCCCCGCACCATTCAGTTATTTTGGGGTTCCCATGGCTACAGGTACATAATCCCCAATTTGACTGGCAGAGATGTGAGGTTAACTCCTGGTCAGAATACTGTGATAAGAACTGTCTCTCCTTACCCGTCAAGATTATGTGTACCTCTCCGACTGTGCCAGCTGAATACGAATAATTCAGTGACGTGTTCAGTAAGGGAGAGGCCAGCGCATTGCCTGAACATAGGGCGTACGATTGCGCCATTGATTTGCCTCCTGATGCGGTGCCTCCCAGGGGTCGCACTTACCCACTGTCCTGTGAGGAGAATAAAGCTATGGAGGACTATATTGCTGATGCCCTGGAGAGGGGCATCATTCGGAAATCTACTTCTCCGGCAGGTGCCGGATTTTTCTTTGTGAAAAAGAAAAGTGGTGAACTTAGGCCATGCATTGACTATCGTGGGCTGAACAAGCTTATGCCTAAGAATGCCTATCCGATTCCACTTGTTACCGAATTGTTTGACAGATTGAAGGGCTCGTCGATCTTTACTAAACTTGACTTGCGAGCCGCCTATAATCTGGTCAGAATTAAAGAAGGTGACGAGTGGAAAACGGCGTTTAACACCAGAACAGGGCATTACGAATATCTGGTGATGCCATTTGGCTTATGCAATGCGCCTGCAGTATTTCAGGAGTTTATTAATGACATCCTACGAGACCTACTACAGTATATCTAGATGATATATTAATTCACTCTGCCAACCTCTCACAACATATCAAAGATGTTTCTGAAGTCCTGCTCCGACTTCGCAAGCACAGGCTATTTTGTAAGATGGAGAAATGCGAATTCCATACATCTCAAGTGCCATTCCTGGGTTTCGTTATCTCTAATAATGGCATTGCCATGGATCAGGAGAAGTTGGCAGCAGTTCTGCATTGGCCTTGTCCTAAAGGGTTAAAGGCCATTCAAAGATTCTTAGGTTTTGCGAACTATTATAGGAAGTTCATCCAGAACTTTTCCACGATTGTCAAACCATTATCAGATTTGACTCATAAGGGCGCTTCTCCCTCTCAGTGGTCCGAGGCAGCGGAGACCGCATTTGTTACCCTGAAATCTGCCTTTGCATCTGCTCCGTTGCTGTCCCACCCTAATCCCTCTCTGCCCTTCACGTTGGAGGTTGACGCTTCTGAGGTTGGGGTTGGAGCAGTACTCTCCCAACGTCCTGTGGGAGGTGGCGCCTTGAGGCGGTTTCTTCTCTAAAAAATTGTCCAGTGCGCAGAGCCATTATGAGATTGGGGACAGGGAGCTGTTGGCCATAATTCTAGCTCTGAAGGAGTGGCGTCACCTTTTGGAGGGTACTCGGACTCCAGTACTAATTCTTACGGATCATAAGAATTTAACTTATCTCTCCGAAGCCAAAAGACTGTCTTCTCGACAAGCTAGATGGGCACTTTTTTTGTCACGATTTAATTTCCTAGTGTCTTATCTTCCTGGCTCAAAAAATATTAAAGCCGATGCGTTGTCTCGTCAGTTCGCTTCTGACACTGAGAGGGAGGAGGAACCTGTTCCCATCATTCAGCCAGATCGCATTCTGGCCACTATCCGTACCACCATTACCTCGCCTCTGGGGGAGGAGATATTGGCATCACAATCGAGGGCACCCCCTGAGACCCCTGTGGGAAAATGTTTTGTAGATGTGCCATTCCGTGTCCGTTTGTTGGAAACTTACCACGCTTCTAAAGCGGCTGGGCATATTGGTAGGGACCAACTAGTCTGGTCTCTGTCGCAATTATTTTGGTGGCCTACCTTGAGAGCCGATTGTGACGCTTTTACTGCAGCCTGTACCACCTCTGCCCGTGCTAAGACCCCTAGGCATCTCCCTGTGGGCTTATTGCAACCTGTGCCCAACGGAGACCGTCCTTGGTCTCATATTTCTATCGACTTTTTGGGAGAATTACCAGCGTCTAGGGGATTTACGTTCATTCTTATGGTGGTCGATAGATTCTCTAAAATGGCACATTTTGTGCCTCTGACTGGCCTTCCATCGGCTCAGGAATTGGCTGTAGTCTTTTCTAGGGAGGTATTCCGCCTGCACGGAGTACCCAGAGTGATTGTATCCGACCGAGGGAGCCAGTTCGTTTCTAGGTTTTGGAGGGCATTTTGTGGCCAGATGGGCATTCAATTGTCATTTTCCTCCGCCTACCATCCCCAAACGAATGGAGCCGCTGAATGTGCCAATCAGGGACTGGAGCAGTTCCTGCGTTGCTTTGTCACTGATCATCATGACAATTGGGCTGACCTGTTGCCATGGGCTGAGTTTGCCAGAAACTGTGCGGTTAATTCATCGTCCTTTTAGGCGCAGCAGATCCCTGCTCTGGATGAGCATTTGGCACAGCTTCGTTCCACTTGGTCACAGGTCCAGAGGTCCCTCAGTCAGTCATTTCGGCGTCAGCAGAGGCACGCGAATCGCAGACGTTTGCCAGCGGTCTCCTTTCAAGTTGGGGACAGGGTATGGCTGTCATCCAGAAACCTTAATGTACAAGTACCATCTAACAAACTGGCTCCCCGGTTTATCGGTCCATTTAAGATTATCCGCAAGATTAATCCGGTTTCTTATGCTTTGGAGCTTCCACCCTCAATGCACATTCACAATGTGTTTCATGTGTCGCTCCTGAAACCCTTGGTGTGTAATCGCTATACTACTACGCCAGTGATTCCTGGGCCGGTGGACGTCCAGGGCCAAGAAGAATATGAGGTGCAGAGCATTATTGATTCTAGGAGATTTAGAGGAAAGCTGCAATACTTGGTTCATTGGAAGGGCTATGGTCCTGAGGAACGTTCTTGGGTTGATCAAGGGGACCTCCACGCACCCAGATTACTACGCAGCTTTCACTCTAAATACCCTTCTAAACCCAGACCTCGAGCAGGGAGAGGGAGTCTTTGAGAGGGGGGTACTATCACAGTGCCTGTGATTCCTGTCAGTCTCATCCATGACAGATACTGATTTGCTGTGTTGGTTTGGCCCGCCCCCTGGTGACCTTTTTATACCTGGCTAGCACAACTGTCAGGCGCCCTTTCGTGGTATTTCTGTGCCAGTTACTGTTGCTGTGTTCCTGTGTTCCGGATTCCTGTGTACCGACTTGGCTTGTCTTGACTATTCTCCTGTGTTCCTGCTCGTGTATGACCCGGCTCGTCTGACTACCACCTTTGGATCCTGACCCGGTTTGGCTGACGTTCCTACTTGTATACGACCCGGCTTGTATGACTACCTTCTACGTGCTCCGACCCGGCCTGGCTGACTTCCCGCTCCGAAGAACGACTCCTGCTTTCTACAGTGACCTGTGCTCCAGTTGTCGCCGCCGCGACATTCCTATCCGCTGTTCCAGCTTTTGGTGTGACTGCCTTGCCTGGTGTACTCCGATCAGTGCAGTGCATTTTCCGTTGCAGAGTTGTGCGTATGCGCGCCTCCCTCAGACTGCAGAGCCTTGCTATACCGCTGAGAAACCTCGAGTAAATGTGCTAATTAACCCTAGCAGTGCCGCTGGGTTCCACTCTATCGCTAATCCTGTAAGAGTCTCTTCCTCAGTAAATACTACTGCTGAGCTGGCCGCTCTTCGTCGGCAGCTCCACACATCCCTGCAGAGTGTTTACATCCGTTTGGGCCGGTTGGGCGCTTGAGACTCTCTCTCTTGTTCATTGAGCGATTCCGCTTTACCGAGTGGTTGCAGGCACAGGCATCAGCATTCGTACTCCGATAATCACGCCCGTGGGGGCTGTCGGCTCTAGCGTGTGCTATCCCGTTATCCGGTTAAGTCTGAGGAGGCTTGGCAGATATCGCATTGAAGGCCGGTTCCAATCATGCCCGTGGGGGTCTTATGCACTTGCACTAGTTGAAGCAGTTCCAGTAGGTACGCCCGAGGGGGCTACGGGGACTCTTGTGCTTCTTACTGAACACCGTGGCGGGGCAGTCCAGTATCCAGCCGGTGATAGTCTTGGTCTCCAGCATCAGCCTTATAACACCCTGGGCGTTCCAAACATCCACATCTGAGACTGACTGTTATCAAGGACTTAACCCCTGAGGGGTATACGCTATTCTATTACTGTGTAATTGTACTTAAGTCATTTGTGCATTTACCATTATATCTATATACTATCTGTGTATATTTACCACCACTAGAGGGCGTGTTATTGCCTTATCTTATTTTAATAAAACTGTGTTCTTATTCACCCAATGGTCTGAGTGTCTTAAAAAAACGTGACAGAGAGATGCCGGTGTCTAATGGGTATTCTTTCATTCTGATTTTATAAAATGGCACACTTCGTGCCCCTCACTGGCCTTCCGTCCACCCAGGAGTTGGCCATTATATTTGCTAAAGATGTGTTCCGGTTGCATGGCTTACCCAGGGTATTGGTGTCAGATCGTGGGTACCAATTCATGTCCAGATTCTGGAGGGCATTTTGGGATCAGATGGGCATTCAACTGTCCTTTTGTTTAGCCTACCACCCCCAGACCAATGGAGCCCCTGAGTGTTCCAACCAGGGACTGGAGCAATTCCTGCACTGTTTCGCATCAGATCATCATGACAATTGGGCTGACCTGTTGCTGTGGGCAGAGTTTGCCAGGAACTGTGCCATCAATTCTTCCTCCGGGAGCTCCCTGTTTCTCGTCAACTATGGGTTCCAACCTTGCCTGCTCCCGGACTCATTTCAAGCACAACAGATTCCGGCTCTGGATGAGCATATCAGCCAGCTCCGCTCCACATAGGCACGGGTACAGAAAGCCCTCAGTTACTCGTTTCAGCATTATCAGCGGCAAGCTAATCGCAGGAGGTTGCCTGCGGTCCCCTTCCAGGTTGGGGATAGGGTATGGCTGTCCTCCAGAAACCTGAATTTCAAATTGGCTCCCCGGTTTGTAGGTCCCTTTAAGGTACTCCGCAGAATTAATCCGGTTTCATATGCCCTGGATCTCCCAGCTTCCATGCGGATCCACAATGTATTTCATGTGTCCCTTCTGAAACCATTGATTTGCAACCGCTATACCACCACTCCTGTTGTTCCTGGACCCGTTCAGGTGCAAGGTCAGGATGAATACAAAGTACGGCCCCCTGAGGCAGGCACCCGCCCCTGTAGCGTTAGGGGGTGCCTACCAGGTCATTTACACCGGATCGGCCTCAGAGGACCACCAGACAGACCTGGGCCATTTGCCACTGGATCTAGCTGTACCACCCAGAGGAGGAGCGGTCAACCGGATTGGAAGACCTCCAGGTGCAGCCAGCCCAATGGGGAGCAGTGACCTGGGTAGGGACTCGCACTTCTACCCACTGGACCAGGTCACCGCGGAGCAGGTATCATCCCTATCGTTCTAATAAAGGTGATCTTAACTATACCGTCTGACTCCTTGTCTTGCTTGCCAACTATAACAGGTATAATATGAAACTATCACGGTACCCGTGATCTCGCTTTGGCGACATTGCTACTTCCTGTATGATTCCTGCTGAATTCTTATTGGCTGCTGGATCCTGTCTCCACCCAGTGCTAGCCCTTTTAACCCCAGCCCTGTCAGTATGCTGGTGCCCTTTCGTGGTGTGCATGTTTCATGAGTACGCTCCAGACTTCCAGTGTGTATCCTGTGTATGACGCGTCCTGACTGACTACTCTTCGTGGATTTCCGATTCTTGCTCTGTGTCCGACCCGGATTGGCTGACGTTCCTGCTCCGTGTATCGACCCGGCTTGGCTGACGTTCCTGCTCTGTGTACCGACCCGGATTGGCTGTGGTTCCTGCTCTGTGCATCGACCCGGCTTGGCTGACGTTCCTGCTCTGTGTATTGACCCGGATTGGCTGACATTCCTGCTCCGTGTATCTACCCGGCTTGGCTGACGTTCCTGCTCTATGAACAGACCGGATTGGCTGATGACCCTGCTCCTGGCATCTACCTGGCCTGGCTGACGTTTCCTTCTCTGTGTATCAGGTTGGCCTGATGGTCTTCCTGCCCCCTGGGTATTTGGTCTACCTAGACCTGAGTGCTATTACCACCGGTACTGTGACCCATTCTTCCTCCACGAGCGCTAGTTGGGTTCGCCTCACTTCTGTGTTGCGCTCCCCTTTGGTTAGCACCCCAGTACACTTGACCTGTTCATGTTCATTCTATTGAGGTTGGTTGTGTTCCCTGGGCGCCTCGGTTACCTCATTGTCTGCGGTCCTTATCAGGTCTGAGCGTATGAATACCCTCTTGAAGGGTTGGTGCAAGTTAGCGCTTGTGGATCACAGTTACTGAGCACTTCTTTGGTGGGTGTAGTTGCCTGGTTGCTATTTACCGCCCTTCGCTTGGGGCTTATCGTTACCCTGCATTTCGCTTACCCTAGTTCGCTAGGGTTCTGTTGTGCTTAGCGATCTGTCACTTTTTGCATTCTGGTGCGCAGAGTTCCTATTCAGTCTGCTCCGGCAGCTCCGTTATACCTTACACGGTAAGTTTCTGTTATCTAGATCACTGTCAGTATCCTGCAGCCTTGTTGCCTCGGTTTGGCTGTCTTGGAGTTACTGTCAGTATCTTTTCAGAGGGCCATCAGTGTTCCTTGTTGCCTCCGATTCTGGGCCATTATTGTACGTGTAGATCGTAGTGGCCTCTTACTACGACTACACCTGGGGAGGTTCCAATCCTTTGGGACACCCTCCAACTTGGTTAACTGGAGTCCGATGGCTCCCAAATCAAGGAAATGTTTTGGGCCAATGTACCAAGGCAGGCATCCAGCTCCACGGTGCTGGAGGCTTCCAATATATAACAGGAGTGATCAGTTCCTTGGCACTCCCATGACCTACGCTAGGGGTTCTCAATGGCCTGGGGTTCCCCTTGGGGGACGCTTGGGACATCTCCCCCTTTTGGTTGGGCAAGTTCCCCATGGGAACAGGAGAGGATGCTGCTCCCACTCTCCTGGGCTGAGGCAACATCCAAAGGGCTACTGGGAACACTGGGGACTCTTTTGCTCAGGGTAGAGGCATCCAGAGGACCGGTGAGGAGCGCACTCCCACTCACCAATCCAGGACAAACAGGCTTTGGGCTGCTGTCAAAACTGGGGCAACTCCCAACTTCCTTAGGGAGGACGGTGGTCCCTCTCCCTCTGGCTGGATCAACAGTTGGCCTGGTGGGGAATAACTTCCCACCCACCAGGCTGGGGTCAGAAGATTCATGGCCAACAAGGGCATCCCTGGTGAGGACTGTGGTCCCACTCACCAAGGCTGGGGTATCAGGAAAAGGGGCAACAGGCTTTGGACTGGTGATGAGGACGGTTGTCCCACTCATCACAGCCGGGGTTTCACAGGGCCTGGTGAGCTCGCTCCCACTCACCAGGCCAGGGGTCACAGGGGGACTGAGGAGCTCTCGCCTACTCGCCAGTATGGGGATTGCAGGAAAAGTTGCAGGGTTGCTGGTGAGGCATGTCTCCTCCCTCACCAGTTCAAGGTCCACGTGGCCATTGGGAAGGACCTCAGTCCCACTTCCCATGGCAGATGTATCTGTGGCCCTGGAGAGCACACATTCCTCTTTCTCCAGGGCGACATCCACCGGGAACAGACAGGGGCTGCTGCTGGGGACCTGCGTCTCGTCCACCGCAGCAGGGGTTTTCCAGGCCCTGGTGAGCGCACTCCTACTCACCAGGCCAGGGTTCACAGGGGGGTTGGTGGGGAACGCATTCCCACCCACCAGTTCACAGTCAATAGGGTCAACAAGAGGGCCAGCAGCACTAATCTCCTCCATTCTGCTGGGGTCCTCTTCTTTCAGGCCACAAACCGCAGGGCCATTCTCTGCCTTGAGGAAGACCGCAGTCCCATTCCTCAGGGCTGTATCATCCCTGCCCCTGGAGAGCACACATTGCTCCTTCTCCAGGGCAGTGTCCATTGACAAAGGGGCCATCTTCATGGGGCTGCTGGTGAGCTCACTCCCACTCACCAGTTCAGGTATCACAACACAGGGGAGCTGGTGGGTTACTTTAAGATCCATTATTGTTCCGTTGTTTCTCCAGGACCCAGCATCAAGAAGGAATCTACTATTGAACCTTGTGTCTCCTGCACGGTCTAGCTCTGCACGAACCTGCCGCATAACCTCTCTTATAGCACCCTCAGAAACAGGTGGGGTCAAGTAAGCCAGTCTCTCCCGCATCCTCTGCTGAAAGGGGGTTTCTGTTCTTTGCTGTGGCGCTGGGGCCTTAGCTAGGCCAGCCTCCACATCCATCTTAATTAGCTGAACAACAAGCTCCGGCTTACTGCGTTGACCATGATCAGACCCTCTGGCGATGATCAGTTCCTTCAGCGATGCGATGCTCAGCTTCTTGTAAATGGCTTCCATCTCGGGGTCTGGCTGTGCTCTCCTCTGAACCTCCCGATGGAGGGGAGTCCCGGTGGTGGTTTGGACTCTGTAGTGCAGAGATCCCACCACTGCCACCAATGTGACGGCCCTTCGCGGCAGGCACCCGCCCCTGTAGCGTTAGGGGGCACCTACCAGGTCATTTACACCGGACCGGCCTCAGAGGACCACCAGACAGACCTGGGTCATTTGCCACTGGATCTAGCTGCACCACCCAGAGGAGCTGTCAACCGGATTGGAAGACCTCCAGGTGCAGCCAGCCCAATGGGGAGCAGTGACCTGGGTAGGGACTCGCACTTCTACCCACTGGACCAGGTCACCGTGGAGCAGGTATCGTCCCCTCTGCTGCCAGGTCTCTGCTTGGCAGGCACTAACCCCTCTGCCTTGTCCTGGGGAACAGGTTCAGGTCCCTCTGCAAGAACAACATCCCCTACTAGCAGGAACTCACCCCTCTACCCAGGTAAAATGACACCACCTTCAACAAGGTGCTTCTGGCTACAGGGACCTGGTGTCAACATCCCCAACCCCCCCCCCCCCAATAACAGAGCCTAAACAGCTGCTTTAGGAGTAGGGAAACACACCTCTAACTTTATTGAACTTGAATACCAAGACTTTCACAGCCTCCATTTATCTTGTAGTGACATGAATACAACAAAATATAATACACAGAAGACAAGACATACATCAAACATAACATGGTATAACAATTTTAGGGTGTAGGATGGGGGAGTATAATGAAAACATTGGAGAGAAACTGAAGGTCCCAGAATGCAACACTGACATATTTACATACTTGCATGGGACACAGCAATACTGCAATGTAGGTCACCAACCAATAGATGGCAGTGCAC
Organism: Rhinophrynus dorsalis; assembly: GCA_037306005.1. Taxonomy (NCBI): domain Eukaryota; kingdom Metazoa; phylum Chordata; class Amphibia; order Anura; family Rhinophrynidae; genus Rhinophrynus; species Rhinophrynus dorsalis. The sequence goes on along the minus strand of CM074724.1, from coordinate 265,488,591 downwards.
AGTACAATGCTGCAATGCAAGGTTCAACCAATAGATGGCAGTGCATAGCACAATGCTGCAATGCAAGGTTCAACCAATAGATGTCAGTGCAAAGCACAATGCTGCAATACAAGGTTCAACCAATACATGGCGAGGTTGAGTTCAAAGGACTTGAGATAGGAAAAGTCCATAACAGATGTATTGCTGGAATGTCCATGTAAGCCCACGGTCCTCATATATCACAGGGTCATGAAAGTTGAACCTTCTGTTTCTTCACACAAAGTATCCTTGATTCACGTAGGGTTTGGGGACAGTTACAGTACTTGGTTCATTGGAAGGACTATGGCACTGAGGAGCGTCCCTGGATGACTCAAAATGATCTACATGCTCCAGCATTGTTGCTCAAATTCCATGCTAAGTATCCCCAGAAGCCTGGTCCTCCTCCACGGGGAGAGGGTCTTTGAGGGGGGGTACTATCACAGTACCAGTGATCTTGCTATGGTGACATTGCTACTTCCTGTATGATTCCTGCTGAATTCTTATTGGCTGCTGGATCCTGTCTCCACCCAGCGTTAGCCCTTTTAACCCCAGCCCTGTCAGTATGCTGGTGCCCTTTCGTGGTGTGCCTGTTTCGTGAGTACACTCCAGACTTCCAGTGTGTATCTTGTGTACGACGCGGCCTGACTGACTATTCTTCGTGGATTTACGATCAGTCTGCCCTTGGTGACAACGTACACACCTTGCATTTAATGGATATATTGTCTTACATATGGAAATGCTAAGCCTATATAGCTACGATATCTAACACCTAAAATTTATATGTTAAGTGGTGTGAACACTGAGCTTGAAACTATACGAATCCGCCTGTTTGCAATACATAACTACTATATAGTATCAATTGCATGAATATATGGATGTGATTAGGAGTAGGCTATGTTTTACTCCATCCCCTTCTAAATAAAAGGATTAGATCACATGACTTATTCATGATAATTAACATCTTATAATCGGCAATCATTTTGGTATTGCTTTCATGCTTAGTGTCTAATTGAGCCTCGTAGATAATGACGCCAGCAATATAAGGCAGTCTAAGTGATCCACTAAAACGAGCAGTGCTACATTTTGTTTTTAATTTGTATGTTTTGTATTTTAATTGTACTTTGGCAATATTTTATTTTGTTTTTAATCATGTACCCCACCCAATCGCTGGTTATCATCACACTAAATGTTTCCTTGTTCTCACAGTATTAAGGTGGGTTTGGTGCTACAAAAGGGTCTCTATTTCTAATATGACTCTGAGTTAGTAGTTGGAGATGACAAGAGTCATAGCTGGTGAGATTGCTCAGTTGGTTAATGCACCAGCTGCAGAATCTGTTCAGACTGCAAGGTCACAGGTTCTAGTCCCACTGGGGTCATACTTCCGAAGAAGATAAAGGAGTACCATAAAATTGGGTAATAATATCTATACCCCCAGGACATACGTTAAAATGAGATACAATCTCAGTGTATCCTTCCTGGTAAAATACTTTGATATTATTATACAGTGACACCCATACTGACACCACTCCCACCACCTACACAAGTCATGTTCTTAAAGCAATAAAGTTACACAGTTCTTCAACTATGTACTGCCAACCCACATTTACTGAGTTCTTAGAAATGAGTCAAGAATTGCACAAAAATAATCTAAAAGTATGCATGTGGAATGCTAAGCTTGACAAAATGTTTGCAGTGGAAATGCTGCCATTCTCTTTTGTTGAAAACAAGACCGGAGCAGTCAGTTTCAGCCTTTCCCCAGTGGGTCTGTGCATGTGCTTGATGCTACAGTGATCACGTGCCGGTGTAGCCACAAAACTAAGGCAATGTTTGTGAACAGGTTTGGTTACTTGATGACATTCTGCCACCTCTTTGTGTTACTGAATAAATTAATTAGAGCAAGTCCATATAATTTTATTTATGCAGTCTAATTTAAAAAGACATATTTTGAAGTTCAATCAAACATTAATGTGAGATTTATTGATGTGGAGCAATGTGATACACATATTTACACACATTGTCTGATCTCCTAAAAGAGACACACCAGGGAGTGAAAGTGGGACATAGGGACATATTTCTCAGAGGGACAGTAACCACTTAAAAAGGGACACTTGGGAGGTGAGAACTAATCTTCATTTCTTTTATTCAGTCCCTGATAAAAAGTAACAAATTAAGCACAAATAATCACAGGAACACCCATAAAAATGTTCTGCTTTTTTCATGTTTTTATAAATTAATAAATATAAACAGGGGTGGACTGAGAGGACCCAGGGCCCTGGTCCAAAAGTGGTCTGGACCCCCTGTCCATTGACATCATTGGCCCCTCCCCATAACATCACAAGCCCCACCCCATGCCATCATAAGCCCCATCCCATGACATCATAAGCCCCATCTCTCACTAAATCCTCAGCCCTCCACTAAATCCTCAAACCCGCACACTTACCCTCCCCCACACACACAGACTCTCCTCCCATCCAGAAGTTTCACAATACACAAATTAAGATACTCCACACCATTTCAGAAGTTCAGTACCCCCTAGGATTGCCACCCAGCCGGTATTTTACCGGCAGGCCAGTAAAAAATTGGCTTCTGTCCAATGTTAAGTCTATGGAGGGAATGCCATGGCTGGTATTTTTTTGAAGAAAAGGTGGCAACCTTAGTACCCCCCAGACCATCCATTATCCCCAGGCTATCCATTACCTCCCAGGCCATTAATCCCCCAGGCCATCCAATAACCCCCCAAGCCATCCATTACCCCCCCAGTTGATCCTTTACTCCCCCAGGACATTCTGGTATTCTTCAAATCAAGCACAATAAAAACTAGTATGTCTATATATCATATGTTGGTTTATAGGATAACAGCAGGGAAACAGCGGGGAATTGGAAGGCAAGAGGCTGTGAAACAGGGAAGGTTGGGTAGGTAGGAGTGAGAACAACAGAAACTGACTGTGAGAATAAAGGGGAAAGAACATGGAAGGGAAAGAGTGTGGCAGAAAGCATGGGGACGCTGCCACCGTAAAAGTAAAAAATAATGCCTTGGAAATGGCCATCAGAATGTGTGTTCTAGTGCATACATGTGTGTGCCAGGGTGTGAATGTGTTTGCTAGTGCATGCATGTGTGTTCTAGTGTATGAATGTGTGTGAATGTATGTACTAGCATGTGAATATGTGTACCAGTGTGTGAATTTGTGCACTAGTGTGTGTGTCAGTGTGCATGTGTGTTAGTGTGTAACAAGAAGAGGAGGGCAAATAGGTGCATAATTTGTGCACAATATATCAGTAACTCACTGCCAGATGTGACCTTCTGGTGCAGGTTGTTAGAACTGAATATTCTCATGATAATGTGATGTACAATAGACTGCACTCAAACCGGAAGAGAGCCACATCAAAAGTAAAAAATTATTTCTTGGAATAGTCATCAGAATATTCACATGTGGACATCGGGACAAAATCCAAGCAATCTAACAAGTTCTGCACTAAAGGTTCTTACACATAGATCTATGAGTAAGAACCTTTAGTGTGAAATGACTATTTCCAAGAAATATTTTTTTTAGTTTTATGGTGTCTCTCTTCCGGTTTGAGTGCAGTCTATTGTACATCACATTACACATGATTTTTGTATACCTGATATATTGTGCATAAATGATGCCCCCATATGCCCTCCTCTTCTTGTTACACATTAACACACATGCACACACACACACACTAGTGCACAAATTCACACACTTGCACACACCTTCATATACTGGAACAAACATGCATACACTAAAATATTCACACACTAGCACACTCATTCACACGCATTCATACCCTGGCGCACACACGCATACACTAGAACACACATGTATGCACTAGCAAACACACATTCACACACAGATGCAAACACACATTCACAAGATGTCAAACACATATATACACTAGCACACAAATTCACACCCTGGCAGACGTATGCATACACTAGCACACACATTCACACACTAGAATACACACAGGCATATACTAGCACACGCATCCACTAGCAGTCCCATTTACACACTGACACACCCTTTTTATTAATCAAATATAGGCTATGGCTGGGGGTGGGTGGACTTTATAGCATGACTTTGTACTAGAATTTGCAAGTCTTATTTTGTAAAACTGAAGACATAGGAAGCAAAAAGGGAATAATGGCAAATCTGCCTTTTTTTAGTTCAAAGTCCTTGATTGAATTTTATTTAACCTGGTGATTTCCCAGTTATTAAAAATACAAAACAAAATGATGATAGTCTTGGCTTGTTTATTAATATTCAGCATTACTTGCTATAGATGTATAACACCCGTCTGACACTCAAAGGGTTAATGGAGGTCACGTATCTTTTTGTGTACAGAAAGCATGATCACCCCCACATTTAACCTTCTGAGTGCCAGAGGAGTATGCAATACCTCTAGCACTCATAGGGTTAAAAACACTTCCTACACAGCTATGGATTAACAGATTTCATATGTCCATATTATTACATCTGTGCTGTCCTGGCACAACTCACTGCCCCTCCGCTGCTTACAGAAACTCAGCCAGACACTTCCTGTGTGATTTCCCTTTCCCAGTTGGCCTGCTGCATAAGTACCCATGGGTTGCTAGGCAATCGACTGCTGTTCGCAGCACCAAAGTTTCTCTCCAACAATACATTTACCTTCTTCTGTCACACACTGATGGTGGCCCAGGTCCAAAAAACTAAAAATGCCTATAGTCACCAGTTGAGGGCCGGAAGCCTTCCTATGGCAGCTAGTGGAAGCTGGAGGGAGGCTGCGGTCCACCATCCTCCTTGGTGCCGGTGGGCTCATGTGATGTCCTGTGGCAGACTCTGCTGCTGACAAAGTCCCATAATCCCCCCTCGCATCATCACCTGCCCCTGCATGATGACTTCAATGTGCATGCTGCTCAGACCAAATGATTGCGTAACATGCGCAATGAAGAGGAAGAGGCACAGACAGAGAAGCCGAAGCACTTGCTGCCAGCAATTGCCAGACTAACAACTCCAGCAGTGAGTCTGGACTCTGGCAGATTGGCATCTCGTGTTGGATAAAAAGATCTTCTGATCTTGTGTTGGGGGAATGTGGTATGCAGCACTGCATAACTTATAATTATTATGCTGCCTTAAGTTAAAGGGTTAGCAATGCCCATATTTAAGTTGATGCAATATTGTAGATGTTAAAAAAAAATAAAGTATCTGGAGAAAGTCCCATCTCTCAAACCTTTACAGTTTGAGAGATATTTGCCGCTAAAGTTCCCCCCTCCCCTTCTCCTGACTTCAGAGCTCTACTGACAGCAGGAGATCCCGGTCCTGGGACCAGCCGGTGGCTTTTCAGCAGAGCCAAAATAACTATATTTAAAAATAATTAGTTCAATGGAATGGTCTACAAAGTGTGCCTGGTTTGCAAGCACACTTTGTAGATCATTCCAATGAAGTAGTTTTTTTTAAATATTGCTATTTCGTCTCTGTTAAGAGCCGCCGACACGGATCTCTTTCTGTCAGCTTTACAGCTGACATGATGGAGGGGGGAACTTTAGTGGTAAATATTTCTCAAACCGTAAAGGTTTGAGAAATGGGATTTTCTCCAGATACTTTATCTTTTTAACATCTACAATATTTCAACTTAAAGGGATAGTAATATTTCACAATAAAGGCGGCTCCAATTAATCTTCATAGTATTTGGCCATGGAGAGTGTTATTTCAATACTGTCAGAGTTGTAATTCAAGAGTAATTGAATGATAAAGTATCCCCCTCCTGCCCCTTTTACTGATATAACACTGCTCACCACAGAGCAGCAAGGCTGTCCAGATGGATCGCAGAGAGGGACAATCTTCACTTAGCATAAGGAAAAACCTGTCAAGGGGGAAGGGCAGGTTTTTCCTTATTCTCACAGTAAGAAGATTGTCCCTTGTTGTGATCTGTCTGGTCCAGAGACTACATTCCACATCTGAGGGATGGTGGTTTACACTAGGTAAAAGGGGCGGGAGGGGGATACTTTATCATTCAATTACTCTTGAACTACAACTTGGACAGTATTGAAATAACACTCTCCATGGCCCAAATACTATGAAGATTAAAGGGATAGTAATACTTCGTTTTATCTTTATTTTATTTTGTAGGCATTAAAAAAAACGAAGAACAATATAAGTCTTATCTCTCAAACCTTTATGGTTTAAGAGATATTCACAAGCAAAGTTTCCCCCCTCCCGCCCCTTTTTCCTAGTGTAAGCCTTCTCTTCCCAGATGTGAATCTGGTTGTAAGACAAGACAGATAACAGCAGGGGACAATCTTCTTTGTATGAAAACAATGAAAGCCCTTCCCCCCTTGACAAGTTTTTCAGCTTTTTCCCTTATCTTAGCTGAAGATTTCCCTCTCTGCAGTCTACCTGAGCACCTCCCTTCTGATCTTGCTGAACAGGGAGGGGATACTTTGCTTGTGAATATCTCTTAAACCATAAAGGTTTGAGACATAAGACTTATATAGTTCATGTTTTTTTAATGCCTACAAAATAAAATAAAGATAAAACGAAGTATTACTATCCCTTTAATTTGAGCTGCAGTTTTTGTGAAACTGAATGCCTGAATGGTCAGTCCGCCCCTGAATATAAAATTAAATGATGGGTTATACATATAAAAATGGTATCAAAAGAAAGCTCCACTTGTGCTGAAAGTATTTATATTTAATTTGTGTGGGTATACTAAACGAATTAGAGGAAACATATGGTTGCACAAATGTAAACTAAAAAGGACAACATTGCTCTTAACATCTAGTGTGATAAACCCTTGTAGCCAAGGGGTTAAGACTAATGTGAACAGCAACGCATTCCTAAGCACAGCGCTGCCTATACCGATGGTCTCAAAATGTTAATATCACATAACTCCACAAGGGAAAGCCAAAAGGGACGTCCTCCCCAGTTTCTATGCAGGTGTACACAACGCCTCTCATCTGCCCATCCCTACACTCCACCTCCCATGCATCACAGCCAGCTGCTGGGTGTAACTGACAGTCTGTAACCTGGCCATTCTTGGTCTATAGTTATTAATCTTTTGAATGCCACAGGGGTACTGCCTCTCAAATGGCTAACACTACACTTTCTAGGTATTGCTATTGCATACTTGCTTTTCAAAATATCTTCTATAAACCCTTGAGCCTTCCATGTTTCCATAATTACTGGTGTTGTCCATACACGTGCATTATGTATTTACAGTAATAACGTGCTAAAGCATGGGTATCAATCGCAGAACTCTGACTCCCCTCCGACATTCAAATGGTTAAACAAAAAAAGAAGTCGGATCTATCTATTGGCACAGGATCAGCTTCAGGGGGCTTAAAAATTTGAAGACGAGCGGTTTCTCGAAGCTCATTGCACAACAGTGACTGCATTGACATCTCCCTCATCCCCATGGAAATGTTATAGCGATCCAAAACAAGAGTACAGTGAAAGGAAACCAATTTGTATAATGCGCAAAGAAACAAGATACTGGGCACCACTCAGGAAGCGTGATGTCATTATACTTCTGTCGTAATTTTGTCACGTGTGAAGGAAGGTAGTTTACTAGAGAATCTGGGAAGTTCTTTCTGTAATTCTGTTTGTGTAATCGCTTACTTCAGTTTGATTCAGAGATGCAAAGTGAGGTTAACTACAAGCACTGTTGTTCAGGTACGTTTTGGTTTATTGTTCTGGAATCTGGTCTCATAACAGTCTCTCAGTTTGGCTGATAGAGAGGTATAAATGATTTGGAGACTAATAAAACTTTTTTCTATACTCATTTTAAATGCCAAAAAAAATGACTTTTGCATTTTGAGTTCCAGAGCGATATACGCATTGAAATGCGTTGGCTACCTCTCTGGCTCTCAAACGTGAAGAAAGTGTGTGTAAATTTAAATACATGTAGCTGTACCCTCGCCTACCTGTTTAAACGCTTAAGGATCAGGGTTGCTCATGGCCATACCTGGGAACTCTCAGGGTTTGACCCAAATCTCAGGGTCTCAGAGTGAAGGGCCAAATTCTCTGGGTGAGAGTGTTCTGTGTTACCTACTATATGATTTGCCCCAATTAAATTTTTCTTTAGTCACTAAATTCATGCCATTTGAACCAGAAATACAGGGGGAGATGTCCTGCTTGTTTTGTATGTGTTTAGGACATGAGATCTTTAAATTGTAGCATGTTAAAGGGTCCTTGTAGACTGACTGGATCACCTCTGTGTTAGAGCAAGCGGGTATATATTGTGTAAAATCTACATTATGGGAAGCTTTAAGGGTTAATATTTCAAATATCTCAGGGTCAGCTCATCTTGAAAGTTCCCAGGTATGCTCATGGCATTGCTTCTAAAGAGTGTTTATTAAAATTTGTGCAACATTTCCAAACATCCAAAAAGTAGGATAATTCTGTGGCCTTGAACTTCACATGAAGGACATATTCATACCACCCATCATTTCAAATGGCCAAAGCAGGATACATTTGTTTTAGGTGCTGTTGCATGGGGTGTGACTGGTGGCCCTGGCATATTTGATTTTTAGTGTATTTCATGACTTGTTGACTCTCTTTGTGTAACAGAACAAATTATTTTGAATAAGACCGAAGTATTTTATTTACACAGACTAATTTATAAACACATGTACTGCAGTTTAAACAAACATTACCATGATTTTTATTGCTGTGAAGCAATCATATACAAACACCACACAGTCTGATCTCCTAAAAAAGAGGAACACCTGGGTGGGAAAGAGGCACAGAGGCATGGCTGGTGCAAGGATTTTTGCCACCCTAGGCAAAACCTAATTTTGCCACCCCTTGGCTCTGCCCCTTGTGTCCTACCCCTTTATGCCCGCCCTGTATGTGTATAAGTGTCAGTGTATTCCCTATATGTGTATAAGTGTCAGTTTGTGTGTGTGTTCTCTATATGTGTATGTGTTCCCTGTATGTATATGTGTGTTAGTGTGTGTGTGCTTCTCTATATGTGTATCAGTGTGTCAGAGTGTATCTTCTCTATATGTGACTCTCCCCCCCTTTGACTCTCTCCTCCTCTTGACTTTTGAGCCTCCCTTTAACACTCTCTCTCCCCCGTCTGACTCTTGATCCCCCTCTTGACTATTGATCCCCCTTTTTACACTTCCTTCCCCCCGTCTGACTCTTTATCCCCTCTTGACCACCCTCCCACTTACTCTTCCAGGTGCAGGTCTCCTCTCTCGAGAATAAATATTGACCAGTGCTTCCCGCTGCACGTCTCTCTCTCTCCCAGTGAGTACGTTTCGGTGCCCTCCTTTGGCTGGCTATTTTTTTAATGTAGCACAGCGATGCCTGTTTCTCTCTCCCCCTCCGCTCCTTCAATACTCCAGGATTGAAGGAGCGGAGGGAGAGAGAGAAAAATGGGCATCGCTGTGCTACATTATAAAAATAGCCAGCCAAGGGAGGGCACCGAAACGTACTTTTTTTTTGTGACGGGCAGGCTAACATTTTCTCGGCTCCCCCCTGCTATGCCTGGGCAGTAAGTGGTGAGCAGGGGGTGTCGTGGGCCCCTATGCTCCCCCAGAGAATGTGCGCCCTAGGCCAGTGTCTACATCGCCTATAGGTGGCGCCGGCCCTGACAGAGGGATTTGGGTGTCAAAGAGGGACGCTTGGGAGGAATGAAGAAATGTTTGTTTGTTTCCTGCTTGGCTTTTAACCCTTTGAATGCTAGATACAGCTCTAGTCTTATGAGCTTAAAAGCCCAATTTAAATAAATGAAATCCCTTATTAAAATGTATAGAACATGTTAGACATAAAAAACAAAAAAATCTAAAGGGGAACAACTCTGTAATCAAAATAGACTGCATCATAGATGGACAAATAAAATGTTCATTTAAATTGGGCCTTTAAAGGGATAGTAATACTTTCTTTAATAATAGTACAATACAAAAATACAGAACAGGGTTAAGAGCATGAGGCTAAAGTGTGGTCATTGCTGCACTTTTTGTCCGGCTAATAACGCAAAGGGATTCATACACGAATAATGATCATAACAACATACAGAGGCAGTAGGAAGATGATCATTCATAAGTGCAATTATAAGGCTTCAGTAAAGGATGTGCAGAATGATTCTAATGTGACTGTCCGTGTGCACAAGAAGAATAATTGCACCACCTCTATTTATGCCCATGCATACATATACATATGTGGGCCTTATGTATAAAGCCAAAGTGAATCAATTCTGAGAGAAACTAATTCCATCATAGACAAAAACAGAGCTTCACAAATTTCTCATTGATTTAAATGTGGCTTTCAGACCCCCTGAATTCTAGAGAAGTCTCCAATGCATGAGACATCGCCATCGTTCAAGGGATTAAATACCAATTTAAATCAATGGGAATTTGGTTAGCCTCAAAACAGTTCTGTCTCAGCTGTACTTATGTCCTATAGTTTGTACATATATACATGTATTGGAATCCTCTCTAATAAGTTGTTATACACCTGAGATAGCGGAGTCGCAACTTCTCAGTATATGTTGGGCTGTTCTTTATTATCACTCACTTTGTCTGTCCCACCCACTCCCCCTGTGAGTTCCTGCTCCAGCTCCTGGACCTATCTACCATCAGGTACCGACACATCGGCATAGCCACTAGGGTTTCCCATGCTGACATCCATCTTCTCCCTGTATACATTTACATTTCTCTTTTCCTACGGTGGATATTATATGTGGAGACTGTCTTTAGAACTGTTTAATGGAGCCCTTCTTTTGGATTGATTGGACACTTGAAGACCTGTTTGAGCAGTGGAGTTAATGGGCACAGATTGCTGGGTAATAGGGGATGTGACCCTGACATGCTACAAGCCCAAGATGGGGAAATGTGTGTGCATAAACTGATTTTATTGTATTAAAGGGCATGTAGCACCCCTATACAAGTTAGCATGTATTGTTAGCTTATACAGCACAAATAAATAAATGTGTATTAATTTTTTTTTTTTTTTTTTTTTTTAAAGCTCCTGTTCGTCTAAATTTGTTATAAAGTCTGGGCTGCAGCTACTTCCGGACAGACTGAGGTTACCTGCTCCGTAACTGCAGTCCGTCACTGTGCCTCTGCTCTCCTCCATCTTTCAAAATCTAGCCAATGAGACATCTCCAGCTTACAGGCAGAAAGCCTCTGTCATCGGAGGAGACTGGATAGAGGGAGGAGAGCAGAGGCAGAGTGACGGACTGCAGTTACAGAGCTGGTAACCGTAGTCTATGTGGAGGTAGCTGCAGGGAAGATATTATAACTTCAATTTAGACGAACAGGAGCTTTAAATAAATAAATAAATAATAATACAGATTTACTTATATTCGCTGTATAAGCTAATGATTCATGCTAACTTGTATAGGGGTGATACTTCCCCTTTAAATATACTACACTTAGACTGGATTTTATTATTTTGTGTTTGTTTTGCTGTTTGTGCTATAGGATATTAGAATTATCTGTCTATTTGGTGGAAAAGGTCACAGAATGTTTCTAGCAGCATCAGAAAATACAGAATAGACTATCACGTCTCATTCACTCCCATTTCTTCATCATCCATTTAACAGAATTATTCTGTGGATTATATTTTCATTTTTGGACTTATTATTTATATCTGCTGGAAAAGATACTGTGTTTTTTATTATTATAATACACACACAGAGGTATAGTTGCACTAGTGTTTTGATTACTGTTATAAACTGTGTACCTGTACACCAGTTTTTAACCCTTTGAGTGCCTGAGAGGCATCCAGTGCATTGCACTAGATGCCTCTCTGGCACTCAGAGGGCTAATGGTGTTTGAGGAAGGAACTGGCGAGATGACGTTTTTTTCCAGAACTGATGAACAATAAAATAAAAGGTTGTAAAAACAGGGTTGATGAGAAACAAGCACGTCCAACTTGAGGGCTGGATTTTATTGCTGGTAATAAATGATTGCACTATTTATTCACAAATATCCCCATAAACTACAACAGGAGCTTGGATATTAAAAAAGAGAAACAGCCATAAAAATACTAAAGGGGAGGAAGAAAACAGGAGTGTCCCTTGTGTATATCACTCTCAATTAGTCCAGGACCACCACCAGAGACCCTTAACATGCACACTCACAAGACAAATGTGTTGGAGAAGACATACACCCAATCCAGCTTTTAAGTCTTCTGGAGCTTTAACCTGTCCCCAGACACCGTAAACTTCTTGTTTCTGAAAATCCTCCGGATGGCTGCTCACTCCTAGTAACACACTCTCCCCAGCAGCATAAAACTCCAAGAGACCAGAAGTAGCACCAAATAGTGTAATATTGTTACAAAATGTGACGCAATCAGAAATCTTATAATGTACTAACATTCAGTTGTTGCCACACTTCTGATATTTAACCCCTAGAGTGCCAGCTACTTACGCCGTACGAGTGGACACAGCTGTACCTGCTGTGCCACGCTGGTACGGCGTAAGAGTGAAATGCGGTCACTGCATGAGCCGGTAGTACCCGCATGCAGTGGCCGCATTAAAAAAAAAAAAAAACCCTGGCACTCCCGATCGGGCTGGGAGATCAATAAACACAAAGGAGAAACAGAGTTTCTCCTTCCCCCTCTCTCCTACCCGAACTTCCGGGTAGGAGTGGGCGGGACCAGGGGAATCCTCCAAACGTCATCGGTGACATGGTCACCGATGACGTTAGGGAAGTTTCCCCGGTCCTTTTCACTCCTACCGGTGGTAGGAGAGAAGGGCAGGAGAGCTCTTGCTCTCCTGCGGTCGCCTGAAGAGCAATGACTGAGGGGACACCAGGAGGGGTCCTGATGTCCCCCACGAGGTCTGAAAATTAAAAAAATAAATAAATAAATAAATAAAAAAAATTAAAGTAACCCTGTGAGTGCCACAGGGTCCCCAGCACATTGCTTTGCAATGTGCTGGAGACCCCTGTTGCACTCACAGGGTCAATTCTTTGGGGGGGATTTATTTTTTTTTTAAAGACCTCATTGGGGGGATCAGGGGGGGATCCTGATGCCCCTCAATGAGGTCTATAATTGCAAAAAAAAAAAAAAAAATTAACCCTGTGTGTGCCACGGGGGGGGGGGGTCCAATGCACCCCCCTTCCTGTGGCACACACAGGGCTTTTATCATTATTTTGTTACCAGAGATTGTTGGGGGGCCATCAGGATTGCTCCTGATGGCCCCCCAACAAGCTCTGATTACAAAGTAATGATAAAAAAAAAAATTAACCCTCTGAGTGCCACAAGGGTCCAATGCATTGCTTTGCAATGCGCTGGAGACCCCGGTGGCACTCACAGGGACACTTTTTTTGATAACTTTTTTTTTTTTTTTTTTTTTTTTGGTAAGACCTCATTGGGGGGATCAGGGGGGTTCGTATACCCGTCAATGAGGTCTATAATAAAAAAAAGTTAAAAAAAAATTAACCCTGTGTGTGCCACGGGGGGGGGGCAATGCAGCCTCCCTTCTGCGGCACACACAGGGCTTTTATCATTACTTTGTTATCAGAGATTGTTGGGGGGGTCATCAGGATTGGTCCTGATGGCCCCCCAACAAGCTCTGATTACCAAGTAATGACAGAAAAAAAATTAACCCTCTGAGTGCCACAAGGACCCAATGCATTGCTTTGCAATGCGCTGGAGACCCCTGTGGCACTCACAGGGTCACTCCGTTTGTGGACATATATATTTTTTTTTACTAAGACCTCATTGGGGAGGGATCAGGGGGTCCTGATGCCCCTCAATGAGGTATATAATAAAAAAAAATAAATTAAAAAAAATTTAACCCTGTGTGTGCCACTGGGAGAGGGGTTCAATGCAGACCCCCTTCCTGTGGCACACACACAGGACTTTTTATCATTACTTTGTGATCAGAGCTTGTTTGGTGGCCATCTGAATACAAAGTAACGGTAAAAAAATTAACCCTTTGTGTGCCACACTTCCCAATGCATTGCTTTGCAATCCACTGGACACCCCTGTGGCACCCAAAGGATTATTTTTTTTTCCCCTTTTATTTTTTATTTAGACCTCATTGTATGGGTTCTGATGCCCCCAACGAGGTCTACACAAAAATATTGGGGGAAAAGCCCCAAAAAATGCATGTGCATATTGCTTTGCAATACGTTGGACCCCCTGTAACACACACACACACTTTTTATTTTTTTCATTATTCTGTTTTTAGACCTGGATGGGGGACACCAGGAATGTTCCTGACACCGCCTCCCCAACGAGGTATGAATACAAAATAATAATTAAAAAAAAAAAAACTCTTTGTGTGCAACAGAGGGTCCAACGCATTGCTTTGCAGTGCATTGGGCACCCTTGTGGCATGCACAAAAAATGCCTCCGAATCCCCCCCACACACACACACGTACCGTATTCCCCTGCCTGGTTCCACAGCCAACTGGCAGTACCATTCCCCAGCCTGACCACCAGCCTGTTTCCACTGCCTATTGGTAGACTCAAAGTACCAGTATGCACTAGATTCAGGCTGGGAATCAAACTTTGTATGAGGGGGACATACAGTGCACACTGGTAGTCACAGATCTCCCATACACACTCTGAGACACTGCCCCACCATCTCCACCATCCTTGCTCCTCTGCTCATACCCACACACACTGCCTAATCCCTCACCCTCCCACACTGTTACACTGGTAGTCACAGGTCCGCGCGTACACTGGCTGACGCCCTAGCTTCTTTCATCTGTTAGCCATAAAATCACACATACACTGTTTGCTTTCCCATTCCTATTTCACTGGTAGCTACGCTCCTGTCACTCAAATTGGTATGTCAACCCACAGCAGTTGAGTACCATTTTTCTTAGGCTGGCAAGAAGTCCTCCTAGGAAATCACACGCCATTGAACCATTTTAGTATCTTTGAAGTGACTGAAGTGTAAAAGAAATGTTTGTTTGTTTTCCTGTAGCACCACATTCTGGAAATAGTTGTGCCAACTAACTTAGGGGTAAAAAGGCAAGTGACCCCTCATTAGATGCGGCATGTTGTCTTCTTTCCAAAATGGTATAGTTTATCTACCTTTTCTTCACTTCTGAAGGTGTTATAGCCATTTTCATAGAGGCAAGTCAGGTTTGAGAAAATGTTAGAAAC
Source organism: Rhinophrynus dorsalis (assembly GCA_037306005.1). Classification (NCBI taxonomy): domain Eukaryota; kingdom Metazoa; phylum Chordata; class Amphibia; order Anura; family Rhinophrynidae; genus Rhinophrynus; species Rhinophrynus dorsalis. The sequence continues at coordinate 265,473,499 of CM074724.1, read as the reverse complement.
ATCAGTTTGTAGTAGGTGTAGTTTTCTACTTCTAGCACTCCCTAAGGTAGTTCAGCTCATACCAATGGGGTGTCGTTTGACTCCTAAGAGCACTAGCTAACGAATGCAGTTGAAAATTCCATGGTTTTCACAGCGCTCCATACATTTGAAGGGGCAGAAATGTAAGAAAATGCCTTTTTTTTCATTAGCGCCACCTCGTGGAAGCATTTGTGCATACCAGCCTTTGGGTATGAAGGCAAGTGACCCCTCATTAGATGCGGCAGGTTGTTTTCTTTCCAAAATGGCATTGTTTTCTACCTTTCCTGCATATCTATTATGGTTATAACCATTTTAGTGCAAGCAGATAATTTGAGAAACAAAAGTGTCAGGTTTACGTACGTGTTCCTAGCACCCACATATTGTATGTTAACCCACACAAATGGGCTACCATTTTTCTCATGTTGGTAGCAGGTACTGAATACAGCAGGAAATGTTATGGTTTTCAAAGATTTCAGTATCTTTGAAGTGGTGGAAATGTAAAAAAACATGTATTTATTCCCATAGCGCCACCTTTTGGAAATATTTGTGCACTTCAGCCCAGGGGGTAGAAAGGCAAGTGACCCCTCATTTGATGCGGGAGAATGTCTACTTTCCAAAATGGTATACCTTTTATACCTTTCCATCATGTCTCTAACAGTTATGAACATTTTAGTACAAGCAGCCATTTTCGAAGAAGCAAACAGGTAGGTGTAGTTATGCATTTCTGGCACCCCTAAGGTATGTCGATTCATTCCAACGGGGTGTCATTTTTCTCCTAAGAGCACTAGCTAATGAATACAGTTGGAAATTCCATGGTTTTCACAGATTTCCATACAGATGAATGGGCAGAAATGTAAGAAAATGCCATTTTTTTCCTATAGTGCCATCTTCTGGAAGAATTTGGGCACAACAGGCTTGGGGTAAGAAGGCAATTCACCCCTCATTAGATGCGGCAGGTTGTCTTCTTTCAAAAATGGTATGGTTTGTGTAGCCTTTCTTCACTTCTCTAGTTGTTATAACCATTTTTCTACAGACAAGTAATGTTTGAGAAAATGTTAGAAAAATTAGTGGTTGCAATAGGTGTAGTTTGGTACTTGTAGCGCCCACTAAGGTAGGGGAACTCATACCAATGAGGTGTCATTTTTCTCCTAAGAGCACTAGCTAATGAATACAGTTGGAAATTCCATGGTTTTCACAGATTTCCATACAGATGAAGGGGCAGAAATGTAAGAAAATGACATTTTTTTTCCTATAGTGCCACCTTCTGGAAGCATTTGGGCACAACAGGCTTGGGGTAAGAAGGCAATTCACCCCTCATTAGATGCGGCAGGTTGTCTTCTTTCAAAAATGGTATGGTTTGTGTAGCCTTTCTTCACTTCTCTAGTTGTTATAACCATTTTTCTACAGACAAGTAATGTTTGAGAAAATGTTAGAAAATGTAGAGGTTGTAGTAGGTGTCTTTTTGCACTTCTAGCATCCCCTGTGATAGGTGAACCCAAACCAATGGGGTGTCATTTTTCTCCCAAGAGCACTAGCTAATGAATACGGTTGTAAATTCCATGGTTTTCACAGATTTCAGTACAGTTGAAGGGGCAGAAATGTAAGAAAATGCCATTTTTTTCCTATAGTGCCACCTTCTGGAAGCATTTGGGCACAACAGGCTTGGGGCAAGAAGGCAAGTTACCCCTCATTAGATGTGGCAGGTTGTCTACTTTTCAGAAATATATAGTTTTATATAGTTATTCCACTGTTTAGGGTAGTTTTACCACAAAAACCCTAGAATGTGCATTTTAGTTTATAAAGTTGAAAATGTCATTTTGCGCTGCTGCTGATTAGGGCTCTACGCTAGCCTTGGACGTAGGTAAAACTATACAAATTTGGTATTTTTTTTTACTCGGGGGACTCTGGGCTTTTTCAAATAATTGAAACTTTTTCAATCAAGGTAAATGTTTTTGATACATATTATGTGATTTTAGCAAAATGAGTAAATTTTCACTTTTTTTTGTCAGTATGACATCATAGCTTTTTGCACGATGTAAAATTCTCTTCATGTAAGGTACCACAAGAAAGCTCAATTCGTTCTGAAAAAAACAATATATAGTTTTCCATATTTAAGTAAAAATCCCCAGAGCAAATCAAGCCTAAACGGAAGGATAGCAAAAATGCTGAAAAAGTGTCTGGCCTGCAGGGTACAGGCAATGGCCCAAGCCTCTGGCACTGAAGGGGTTAAAGCTATGACTCAACTCGCATACAGAGAAAATTAGCCAGTATTCACAATGGTCAGCCTTTTGATATCAAAAGTCTGGCAACAACTGAATGTGAGTACATATACTACAGACTGTTAATATAAATGGGTCATAATTAACCTACAGTTTAAAATTAAAAGTGCACAAAATATTGTAATTAAAGTGCAACATGAATCTATATCTAAGAAAGCTAAGAGCTTCACATGACAGATTCTCTGTCCGCACTGGACACACCCCAGAGTGGCATTAAGAACGACATATGGTAATCTCCTCCATAATGCCTCTCCAGTAAGTAGAGGGCTAGGAGCATGATTTTGACGGGAGCGACCAAGGGTATAAAGCCCCCCCCCCCCCCCCCACATACTCCTATCAAAATGTCTGCAAACAGTTGAAGGGGGCAGGAGACTTTGACAGGAGTGGCTTGGGGTGGAGCCTTCCTGGACACTCGCAATTGCCGGCCCTTGCCTTTACTTCTTCCCTGTATCCTGCCCTCCCTCACATTTGCCCACCTCCACCTTCTCCTTTTTCCATATAATCTGCCCTTCCTCACATTTGCTGTGTCAAAACAATGCAGAAAGTTTTTTAGTTTCAAACACCCATCCTCCTCTTCAACCTATAAAATCTCCCCAACACTTATGAGCCATAAGAGAGATTTTTCTACCCTTGTCTACATGTACACTGTGTGCACAATTATTAGGCAAGTGAGTATTTTGACAATATCATCATTTATATGAGTATTTTCCAACTCCAAGCTGTATAAACTATGCTTATTGGATTTAAGCATATCAGGTGATGTGTAATGAGAGAGGGTGTGGCCTAAGGAGATGAACACCCTATGTCAAGATGTGCATAATTATTAGGCAGCTTCATTTCATCAGGCAAAATGGGCAAAAAGAGATATAACTGACTCTGAAAAGTCAAAAATTGTAAAATGTCTTTCAGAGGGATGCAGCACTCTTGAAATTGCTAAAATATTGGGGCTTGATCACAGAACCATCAAACGTTTTGTTGCAAATAGTCAACAGGGTCGCAAGAAACGTGTTGAGGAAAAAAAAGACGCACATTAACTGCCAGATATTTGAGAAGAATCAAACATGAAGCTACCAGGAACCCATTATCCTCCAGTGCTGTCATATTCCAGAACTGCAACCTACCTGGAGTGTCCAGAAGTACTAGGTGTTCAGTGCTCAGAGACACTGCCATGGTAAGGAGGGCTAAAAGCCGACCACCACTGAGTAAGACACATAAGTTGAAACGTCAAGACTGGGCCAAGAAATGTCTGAAGACAAATTTTTCAAAGGTTTTATGGATTGAGATGAGAGTTACTCTTGACGGTCCAGGTGGATGGGCCAGTGACTGGATCGGTAACGGGCACAGAGCTCCACTTCGACTCAGACGCCAGCAAGGTGGAGGAGGGGTACTGGTATGGGCTGGTATTATCAAAAATGAGCTAGTTGGACCATTTCAGGTTGAACATGGACTCAAACTCAACTCCCAAACCTACTACCAGTTTTTAGAAGACACTTTCTTCAAGCAGTGGTACAGGAAAAAAAGTCTGCAACTTCCAAGAAGACCATGATTTTTGTGCAGGACAATGCTGCATCTCATGCATTGAAGTACTCCACTGCGTGAATGGCCAGTAAAGGCCGTAAAGATGGTAAACTAATGACATGGCCCCCTTCCTCACCTGACCTAAACCCTATTGGGAACTTGTGGGCCCTTCTTAAATGGCAGATTTGCGCTGAAGGAAAACAGTACACCTCTCTCCCAGTGTCTGGGAGGATGTGGTTGCTACTGCACAAAAAGTTGATCGTCAACAGATCAAGAAACTGACAAACTCCATAAATGGAAGGCTTATGACTGCTATTGAAAAGAAGGGTAGCTATATTGGTCACTGATTTTTGGAAATGTCACAAATGTTTATTTGTAAATTTCCTCTGTGGGTTTTGACTCCTCTCAGCTGGTAGGACCAATAACTTTTTACTTAAGCATCAGCTCTGCTCTCTGTCCTCAGTTATTTGTTCCTACCACACCTGGAGGATGGAGGCAAAAGCCTCTCCATCGAGTGGAGAAAAAACGTCTGTTATTTCACCGTGTGGCTAGCCTTAAACGCTAACCACAATATGTCCCAAAACGCGTGGTTTACTAGCGGATCACATACCAATCATCAGCTTGCGTTGCATGGATCCCCATTCTGCCTTGCTACTGCAGAGTTGGTCGGCGTTCTGTTCCCAGTGTAGATGATGCGCAGGCAGATGACGCGTCTCCTTATAGGACCCAAACCGGAAGTCAATCCGCTTATGTTCCAGCGGTGAACTGCACGCTAGGAAACTGGACCAGGCGTCTGTACAAGCATGCAGGTGTATAAAGGAGCAGCAGGGGATGCAAACTAAGTACTATACTGCTTAGATTTATTCAGTTGTCCATTTTGTGGTGTATTATCTCTGGCTCAATGTCTGCCCCTAAAGATCAGAAGCCAGACAAACCCAAGGTTATTCCTGACTCTAAAGAGGATAAATCTACCCCAAAAACAAAGACATGTGCTAGCTGTGACACAAGGCTTGCTTCCTCAGACCCATCTAAGCTCTGCACAGAATGTCTCAGAAAAGCTTCAGGTGATGTTATTCCTTCTCAGTTTCAAGACTTCCTTGGGTGAATGCGTTCATCCATGCAGGAAAAGTTTTCTGCCTTACAGGAGTCCACAAGAAAACGCCAGAGGACCTCAGATCCAGATGAAGGACCCTCTATGTGAATTAGGGAGGAAGAGGAGGAAGAAAATCTGATTGACCTAGAATCAGCCCTTTCTTCAGCGGAAAAGGGAGAAATTACAGAGGAGGCAGGTCATTTTAGTATTGACAAGGTGGAAGGCCTAGTTAAAATCATGCACAAAACTTTGGGTCTCTCTGACACTCAAAAAAACTTTAATGTGATGGATGCAGCATTTATTGGCTACAAAAAGACATCACCTCTGTTTCCGGTACACAGTTCCATTTAGGATATCATACGGACTGAATGGAAACAGGGTGATAAAAGATCTGCCATGTCCAGGCGATTCCAAAAAAAATGTACCAGTCCCCTGAGGAAGAGGTTTCTGCATGGGTCAACCCAAAAGTTGATGCAGAGGTAGCCCAGATTTCGTGAAGAACTACAGTCCCAATGGAAGATGGAACAATGTTGCAAGATCCTATGGACAAAAGAGCTGATAGCGCCCTTAAAAAACAGTATGATACCATAGGCCACAATTTCAAACCTGCAACAGCAATGGCCTGTATGTTCCGCACATTACGTCTCTGGCTAACAGACCTTGAGGAAAAAATTGATTCTTCTGTATCACATTCTAGATTATTGAAAGAAGTCTCTACTGTCAATGACTGTAAATTATTCATGTGATACCTCATTGGATAACATCAAGTTGACGGCTAGATCTTCTGCCTTGGCTATCCCTGCATGTAGAGCCCTCTGGATTAAGGCCTGGGAGGCTGACATATCCTCTAAAAATAGATTGATCTCCTTGCCCTATACAGGAGGTAAATTATTTGGGCACCAATTGGAAGAAATTATAAAGAAATCATCAGGTAGGAAAAAACCATTTCTTCCCCAGGAATGTCGCCAGAGAACATCCTCTCCAAGATCGTCAAAATTTAAGCACCAGTCTTTTCGTGAAGCAAGACTCTACAGGCCAGAATCTTCATATGATCAGAGGAAGAGAAGCTTGGCACAGAACATCCACCCTGGAAACCGGAGAGATTTCCAGAGGAAAGCAGATTTTAAACAGAACTCGCAATGAAGCCAGTAGGACCCTATCTTTAATTCCAGTTGGTGGCAGACTGGAAGCATTCCAAAAAAGTGGAAGGCGATTTACCTGGATCATTGGGTAACCCAGATTTTAGTGATAGGGTATGCGCTGGTATTTCTGACTGTCCCTCAGCATTCTTCTTTCCAGACATCAAAGATCAGACACAGAAGAATGGTTCCACAAATTAAGAGAAATACAGAATCTTCTACTAAAGGGGGTCATAGAAGAGGTCCCACAGACTCAGAGGTTCAGAGGAACCTATTCAAATCTTTTTTATGTTTCCAAGCCATCAGAGCAACTTTGACTTATATTGAACCTCAGAAGGGTGAATTCTTGTCTACACAAGAGATTCCAGATGGAAACCATGTCTTTAATTCTAAAACTTATTCAACCTCAATCTTTTCTGACAAGAATCGATCTCCAAGACGCCTGTTACCATGTTCCGGTAAGAGAGGTTCATCGTTGATTTCTGGGGGGTCACTATCAATACAAGGTTCTGCCCTTCGGACTGGCCACAGCTCCTCTGACCTTCACAAAGATCCTCGCCATAGCCATGGCCTCATTAAGATCTAAAGGCATCCGAGTAGTACCTTATCTAGACTACCTGCTTCTAATTGCAGACAGCCGGGAGTAGGCGACAAGCAACACTGACATGTCTGGAGCTTCTAAGACATTTGGGGTGGATTATCAACTTGCACAAAAGTCAACTATCCCCCACCCAGTCACTGATCTTCCTGGGCGTCAGAATAGACACAGCTCATTCAGTGGCGACTCTGTCAATAGAAAGTCAAAACAGAATCCTACAAGCAGTCAAAAGCTTCAGGAAATCCGAAGTCCAGACGGCAAGAGCATTTGCAAAACTCTTGGGAAACCTAACATCCGCCAAACAGATTGTTCCTTGAGCCAGTTCTCATGGACGGCTAGCACAGGAAAATTACTTACGATTCCTTAAGAAGGATCCATTTTTCATTACAGATACCACTCCTTCCACCAACAAGGAAAGAATTAGGATGGTGGGGCACAATGAAGAACATTCAGAAAGGGAGACCTCTTCTGGAGCCTCAATGGGAGATTGTAACAACAGATGCCAGCCTTCAGGACTGGGGTGGAGTTTGGAGACAGAAATCTGTCCAGGGCCTTTGGTCAGCCAAAGGAAAAAGGTTACACATAAACAGCTTGGAACTTCTGGCAGTTTGGAAGACGTTAAGGTCGCTTCAACCTCACCTACAGAAAGCAGCTGTCTTAATAAGATCAAACAACAACACAGCAGTCAGCTACTTGCTAAATCAGGGCGGAACAAAAAGCCTCCAGCTCAATCACCTGGCCCTTCAGATATTGTATTGGGCGGATCATCTACTGGCTTTTAAGGCTGCGTATCTATCGTGAAAACAAAATACAGAGGCAGATTTCCTCAGCAGGAATCCGATAGTGCCAGGAGAATGGTCATTGAAGAAAGTCTTCAGGGAGATCACAGAAATCCTGGGTCTTCCAGTAATAGATCTCATGGCCACACTAGCAAACACACAGTGCAGCAGGTTTATGTCCAGGTGGAAGACCCCGCAAGCGCTACAGCAGGACCCTTTTAAGAAAAAGTGGAATTTCTCACTAGCATATGTCTTCCCTCCCCTTCCTTTGATCATGGAAGTAGTGAGAAAGATAAGAAGGGATCAAGCCAAAGTAATTCTGATCGCCCAGAAAGTTATAGTACTCAGATCTCAAACAACTCTCAGTTCAACCTCCAATAAAGCTTCCAGACGTGATAGACCTCTTAACCCAAGTTCCTATTCACCATCCGAATCCAGCTTTCTTGAGCCTAATGGCCTGGAAGCTGAACATAGCTCTTTGAGAAGTAGAGGATTAACTGAACCAGTAATCAATACAATACTGCAGGGAAGGAAACCTTCTTCTTCTCGCATTTATTATAGAGTTTGGTCCATTTTCCACACGTGGTGTGTATCAAAGAACTTGAACAGAGAGAATATTCTTCCAGAGACAATCCTAGAATTTGTACAGGAGGGGTTCCACAAAGGATTGAAACCAGCATCCCTGAAAGTACAACGATCCTCTATTCTTGCATCTATTCGCAGAACAGTATATCATCTGTAGATATGTCAGCAGTCACTAAGATTAAACGTACAATTATGGAGCTTATCCCTCCATGGGATCTAAATCTGGTTTTATAACCACTCTGTGCACATCCTTTCTTCGAACCCTTGGAACAAGTGTCTCTCAAACACCTCACCATAAAGACAGTCCTGTTGACAGCAGTCACCTCTGCCAGAAGAGTGGGTGAGTTACAGACCCTGTTATGCAGATCACCCTATTTGGTATTTCATCATGATAAAGTAGATTTGAGACCAAAATCTTCCTATAGAACCAAGGTGGTTTCTAGCTTTCATTTAAGCCAGGAGATTGTCTTTCCTACTTTTCCGCCGGATTCCCAGGGGCCATACTATATAAGAAAATTGCTTACATCTGTATTGTAGATAGCAGAGCATGGTGCATTACCTGTTTTAGCATTTTTTATGTGATATTTATATTAAAATTTGTTTTATTGTCCATAGTAGTGGAAATGTTTTCCTCTGCTAAAGAAAAAGAAAAATGGAACACTGATAAAGAGGATAAGGCTCCCCAAAAGACTAAAACTTGTTTGGGATATGATTATAAACTATTGGCTTCAGAGGTATCAAAGTTATGTCTTGAATGTTTAAAGAAGGCAGCAAATACTGAGGTACATTTCCAATTCCAAGATTTTTTATCTTGGATGAAGAATTCCATGCAGGAAACTTTTAACTCTCTCTAGTCCTCTGCTCCTTCAAAGAAGAGACCCAGACTTGAGGATCCTGAAGAAGGTACTTCCTCTAGAGCCTTAGCTATGGATGAAGACAGTTTGTTTGACAACCTTTCTGACTATTCATCTGAGGAAGAGGGAGAACTATTAGAGGAGGACAAAGGTTCTTTTAATATTGAAAAGATGGAACCCTTTTTGAAAAGTATGCATAAGACTTTGGGATTGGCTGAAGAGACCAAAGAACAAGGAATCCTGGATGTGGCCTTCCTGGGGAAAAAAGATACCTCAGTTTTTTTCTGGGCCACCATGCGGTATCAGACTTAATAAAGTCTGAGTGGAAAAAGGGTGACAAGAGAATTTCACCATTAAGAAGATTTCAAAAGATGTACCCCTTTAAGGAAGAAGATTCTGCTACATGGGTAACCCCTCCTAGAGTGATTGCTCCTATTGCCCAGTTGGCAAAAAAGACCACTCTGCCAATGGAAGATGGCTGGCCATTAAAGGATCCCAGGGACAGGAGAGTAGAGGGCACCTTTAAAAAACAGTTTGCCATGCTAGGACAGAACATCAAAGCATCTAATACATTGGCCTGTGTTTCTAGAATGGTTAGAATATGGTCATCTGAACTAGAAGAAAAAATCGAGCCCTCAGTGTCCAGATCCAAGTTGATAAGGGAGGTCGCCTCTACAAAAGAAGCCATAGGGTTTTCCTGTGATGCCTCATGGGACATGATTAGGTTAGCAGCAAGGTCTTCAGCTTTATCCATCACAGGCCATGGGGAGCCAATCCTTCTTCAAAAAACAAACTGGTATCTCTGCCTTTTTCAGGATCTACCTTTTTCAGAGACCAATTGGAAGAACTCATTAAGAAAGTCACAGAGTTCCTTTTTACCTCAAGACAGGCGAGGAAGATCATCCCCCATCTAGGTCTTCATACAGGAGTCGCAGATCCTTTCGTGACTCAAGGAGCTACCAGTTCTCAAGAGCATATGAGCAAAAAGAGAGCAACTTTAATCAGTCTTCCAGAGGATCATTCAGAAGGTCTGGTCCCATGGGAATCCAGTACACAAAGGAGACCTCATGAAGCATTCTGGACCCTACCTCTAATTCCAGTTGGCGCTCGACTGGAAAAAGTCCTGCAAGCCTGGAGGGATCTAACCACCCCAGACAAATGGATAACACAAATATTAGAGGCAGGATGTCCCTTGAAGTTCGACAGTGTTCCTCAAAAACATGTCTTCAAGACTTCAAAAGTCCCGAAGAACCCCATAAGATCCAGAGAGCTAGAAATATCCATCCTGGAACTGTCAACAGGGTTATAAAGCCTGTACCCCATCAGTCAAAGAAGGGCTTCTTATCCATAATATTCACAGCCTCAAAATCAACTGGAGGTTTCAGAACCATCCTAGACCTGAAGGCCCTGAATCAGTTTATAAGACCAAAGAGCTTCAAAATGGAAACGGTTACATCTGTAATCCAGACTGTTCGTCCTGCAACTTATCTCACGACTATAGACCTCAGGGATGACTGTTATCACATCACTGTAGCTCCATGTCACCACAGGTTCCTGAGATTATGCTTCAAGGATCACTATTGGCAATTCAGAGTTCTTCCATTTGGGCTTTCATCAGCCCCAAGGATATTTTCAAAGATCCTAGCGGTTGCTCTGGAACCCTTGAGAAGAAAGGGGATTGTCATTCTCCCCTACATGGACAACCACCTTATTGTATCAGAGACAAAGACAACCGCACAATCCAATACTTGGTTGATGCTTCAACATCTTCAGGACCTAGAATGGTTGGTGAATCACTAGAAAAGTCAATTACATCCCACCCAACTACTCAATTTTCTGGGGATGACCGTCAACACGCACAAGGGGACTGTAGTTCTCTCCTACTCAAGAATGAAGGGGATGATCAGTCAAGTCAAGAACTTCAGCAGACGCAGTATCCATACAGCCATCAATTACATGAAAGTCTTGGGAGTTCTGTATTCCGCCATCCACGTTGTTTCATGGGCAAGGATCCACACGATTTCACTCCAATCCTTGTTTCTATCCAAGTGGAACAAAAATCCGGACAACCTGAATCAAAAGATTAGGTTGACACCCCAAGTAAAAAAAACAGTTGAAGTCGTGGATCAACCCGAAGCATCTGCAGAAGAGATCTCCTCTTCAAGACCTCCAGTGGGAAAAGGTAGCCACAGATGCAAGCCTGGCAGGGTGGGGAGGATCCTGGAACAACATCTCCCTTCAAGGACTATGGTCACTGCAGGAAAGAACCTTCACATAAATCTCCTGGAACTCAGGGCAATAAGACTCTGCTTCAAAAGACTAGTACAACATATCAAGGGCCATCCGGTTCAAGTAACATCAGACAGCATGGTAGCAGTCCTGTATTTGCGAAATCAGGAAGAAACAAAAAGCAAAGACCTGAACAGGGAAGGTGAAAAGCTAATATTCTGGGCAGAAAAAAAATCTACAAGCATCCTCAGCCATCCACATACCAGTGAAACTAAACTTCCAGGCAGATTACCTGAGCTGAAATCAAGTGGACCCAGGGGAATGGGCTCTCAACAAGGAGGCGTACATCCAAATTACAAGAAGATCGGGATCACCAGAACTAGACCTCATGGCAACATGGGAGAACAAAAACTGGCAGAACTTTTTTCCCAGGACAAAACATCCAAGGGCCCAAGGAGTGGATGCTATGACTCAACACTGGCATTTTCCCCTTACAAACATCTTCCCTGCAATTCCAGTGAGACAGAGAGTCCTCCAGAAGATCAGGTACGAAAAGACCTGTGTAATTCTAATTGCTCCAGAATGGCCGAGGAGAGTGTGGTACTCGGAATTGATCAATCTTTCGATAGAAGATCCCTGGCCTCTTCCGTGCAGATAGGATCTCCTGTCCCAGGGTCCAGTTCTGCACCAGAATCCAGCTTTCTTCTGCCTGGAAGCTGAAAGGAACTTACAATCAAGAGGATTTTCAGATTCGGTTATTAATACTATCGTTTCAGGCCAATAAGTCACCACCTCCAAGATATATTGTAGAATATGAAAATCCTTCTCAGGTTGGTGGAAGAATGCTGGAATAACAAGGTCAGATATAAAAACCTCACATGATCTGAGTTTTCTTCAGGAAGGGTTCGAGAAGGGTCTTCGACCATCTTTTAAGATACAACTATCAGCCTTATCTGCAATATTGGCCATCCAGTTGGCAGACAACTAAGTGGTTTAAAGATACCTGAAGGCAGTAACAAAAGTAAGACCAAGAATAAGAAGTTTTGTACCTCCTTGGGACTTAAACATGGTTCTAGACCAACTATCTTCATCACCTAAGTTTGAACCACTGGAAGAAATTCCAATGAAATTTCTCACCAAAAAAATCAGTTTTTCTTACTACAATGACCTCTGCAAGGAGAGTTTCAAAAATCCAGGCTCTCTCAGAAAAACCTCCATACACAGTGTTTCATCAGGATAAAGTAGTAGTGAGAACCAGACCCACATTTAGATCTAAAGCCGTTTCAGATTTTCATCTTAATCAGGATATCATTTTGCCCTCCTTTTGTGCAAACCCTAAAGGGGTCAAAGAAGAAAAGTTCCATAAGCTAGACCTAGTCAGGTGTCTTGAGATTTACCTCAGCAGAACCCAGAACTTAAGAAAAGCAGACTCCTTATTTATACATTTTTATGGCCGATACAAGGGGTCTGCACCCTCAAAATCCTCTATTTCAAGATGGATAACCCTATGTATAAAACTTGCCTACGCTGAAGCAGGAAGAGATCCTCCTAAGATCCTCAAGGCCCACTCTACCCAAGCTCTTGCTACATCCTGGGCTTCAAGGGCCTCTGCTTCACCTGAAGAAATTTGCAGAGCAGCAACATGGTCTTCAATATCCACCTGTTATAAAACATTATCAGATTGATGTATAAGCCTTCTCAGAAGCTAAGTTTGGGAGGAAGGTCCTTGAGGCAGCAGTACAGTCAGGAGAGGTAATATTTCCTTTGTTTCCAATTATGAGTTCTTATCATATGATCATGTGAAGGGCAGGCACATGAATTAAGTTTCGGGGGACACTTTTTCCCACCCATAATGTTACTGCTTGGGTACGTCCCATTCGTCTCTATTGCCGTACATAGGGACACAGAAGAAAGGGAGACATTTTTCTTACCTATATTTCCTTTTCTTCTGTGTCCCTCCACGGCACACCCTTCCCTTTAACCTGTCTTTATTATGTTTTTCAGCTTTGACAATAGATGACTGCCGGAGGAAGCAGGAGACTTCCTTTTGTATTCTTCGTTTGGTCCTACACCAGCTGGGGGGTCCCTATCATATACCCATTAGTCTCTATCGCCGTGAAGGGATACAGAAGAAAAGGAAATATAGGTAAGAAAAATGTCTTCCTTTCACTCTGGGAACACATCATAAACTGGAGGCAGGGTTGGCCTGCAGAGGAGGAGAGGCTCCACCTATAATACCTTGTCTTTTTGATGTGTTCTGCCTTCCAATGGAAGATCAACCCCATGGTACCTGGGTTTCATATGGACTAAGAGGAAATGATTTAACATGTAAGACTAAAATCCTGTTTTTGAGGCAGAGACTCCCATCCTGTACCACTTCAACCCCGCCCAGACATGCTCTGGATTGTGTAGTACACATGCTTTCAGGAACAGGTCTGTGAAGGAAGGCTTGTATTATCAGCCAGTTTTCATATAGCTTTTCTGAAGATTCTCTATTCCTATAGAAAACTGAGGAAAGGATTTTCTATTTAATGCACAGGTCCCAGAAGTATGTCCCTATTTTCTCTATATGGCATCTCTGTGTGGTTTTGTAACCTGCAGTGCACTCTAGCTCACTTATGCAGCACATCCATATAAAATTCAGCACTTCTGTATTCCTATTCACTCTCATTTAGTGTGTTTTAACTCCTATGCTGCTTGTCTAACTATTCGCTGCTCTATGGGTCTACTCTCTTCTCTTGTTCGCAGTGGTGCTTATAGACTTGTTTAATAATTTAGCAAAAGTTGCTAAATGTAATGAGTTTTATGAAACGTAACTTTTTTTCAGGTCACAGTGCCTTTAAGAATGGGCATGGTCAGTGGCCATATTGCTTGGAACATAAAATGCTATTCTGGGACTTCACTTGCTTCTGTGTGTGTGTTTGAGAGGCAGTGAGGGAAGGCTAAGGGCGATCATGATCTGCGTTACTGAAGCCCCGTAGGACCCCCCTGATTTTCGGGTGCTATTTAGCAATGCTGGGAGCAACCACATCATTTTTAAATCTGGGAAACTACACTTCCCATCAGCCTGTTCTTCACGGGCTTTTTGGCAATTGAACGTGGTTCTTAGCTGACCCTCCATTTTTGAATTCTACTTCGTACACAATGACTCCCTTCTGCTTGGCACATTAACCCACTGCTGTCATAAGTACTTTTAAGGATATGTATGTTTACCCTCTCTGTACTACTTTGACTAAAATTGTTTTCTGTCAGTATCTAAGGAAGACATGGGCAAGTCCAAGGCTACTAAGGCTTCAGGGTTCCCTTTTAACCCCTTTTTAATCAGTTGTTCCTTATGTCAGTTTGGGAATCCTGTGTCCCTTCCTCTACCTTTTTGGGCCCTCACGTTACATGCATGGGTTAAGACCCCAATTTCCTTAGTTCTATCTGTCTATTCAAAGGGCTTTAAATTATTGGTCCATGAGACACCCTGTATCCCCCAGAAGATGCTAAAGTCATGTTATTGAGGATGATAACCTCCCTTCTCTGTTGGGGACTGTTCTTTTGCTGAGAGCCGTATTCGGGCAGTCCTAGGGACATTTAAAGTATCGGAGGCTTCTGGTTCTAGTTTCTCTTCCCTGAATATTTTTAAAAGCTACAAGAAGGAGGTTGTGGTTTTCCCTCCTCACCTTTCCTAACAGCAATTGCTCCTGGAGTAATGAAACTCCTGTCAGGAGTATATCTGTATTAATGAAAGGGAGAAGGCTGGCAGGGTGCCAGGTTCTCTGTCTCCATCACACAGACCCCTAGGTGGACAAACACCCCCAGGGGCGGCAGTAAAGAGGAGATATTCATATCTGTTCCATACTGCCTCACCAGGAGATACATAGGGACATGATTTTTGACAAGAGTGGGCAGGGAGGAGTTAGCCTGCTCTCAAGTTACGGCTTTTTTTTTTTTTTAATAAGGTGAAACATATACACACAACAAGTGCTCCATAATCTGTATGGCCTCCCCGGTGTCCTGCATGTGATGTCCTTCTGGGTGCCAGCTGCAGTGTGCCAGGCTTGATGTGTTGGTGTTGGCTGTAGAGCGTTTACCTTGATGGGTGCTGGCTGTAGAGCATTGGCCTTGCTGTGTCCCTGGTACAGTGAGAGCTCTTCCCTCTCATCGCTGTGGCTGTGTCCTGCTCTCCCAGATACACAGTGCAAAGCTGTAGCCAGGACGCACTCTGAATTGCCTTCCCTGTATCCTGCACACCCTCTGATAACTTTTCAACATGTTCCCAGCTGCTTGGAGAGCAGCAGTGCGGAGAGTGCACCGATCAGCCTGTCTGTATTTTGGAGGCAGAGAAGTGCAGGACAGAGCAGGAGCAGCCGGAGCTCTGCAGCATTAATCTGTCTCTCAGGGAGAGGAGGATACAGCTGCAGCGAGGAGACAGAAGAGCTGCATTCAGGTGGCCTCTATGAATTGCATAAAGGTCGAAACGTAGTACTCACTATCCATTCCTGGTAAGGGAGAGACAGGGGCTCACAGCTGCTGATCCACAAATGCAGCAGGTACAAAGGTATGTGATACACACAGGCAATTGGCTCCTGTATCGTTATTGGATCCAGAGATGTCACAACACACATTAAAGGGGATCTATCACCCCTATACAAGTTAGCCTTAATCCTTAGATATATGTATAAAACCTGCATTCATTTCGTTTTTTAAATCGCTATTTGGCCGAAATTGAAGGAATAAATGCTGCCCTGCACCCTGCTTCCGGAGAGACTGCAGTTACCTGCTCTGTACCGCAGTCTCTGCTCCCCTCCCTCTATTCAGCCTTCTCCAATGATGGAGGCCTTCTGCCTGTAAGCTGGAGCGGTCATTGGCCAGAAATCACTCCAGCTTACAGACAGACCGCCTCAGTCATCGGAGGAGGCTGGATAGAGGGAGGGGAGCAGAGTCAGAGTGACACACTGGTACAGAGCTGGTAACCACAGTCTGTCTGGAAGAACGGCGCAGGGCAGCATTTATTCCTTCAATTTCGGCCAAATAGCAATTTAAAAAACAAAATGAATACAGTTTTACACATATTCGCTATATAATCTAACTATTAAGACTAACTTGTATAAGGGTGATAGATTCCCTTTAAGCATGCCACGAAAAGGTTGGAGGTCGAACCAATGAAGTAATTCTTAAATAACGCTATTTCGGCTCTGCTGAAGAGCCGCCGGCCAGTCCCAGGACCGGGATATTCTGTCAATAGAGCACTGACATCAGGAGAAGGGGAGGGGGGAACTTTAGATGCGAATATCTCTCAAAACATAAAGATTTGAGAGCTGTAGATAAAAAAAAAAATAAATAAATAAATAAATATATATATATATATATATATATATATATATATATATATATACAGAAAATCCCAATACCACACAAAGTTATTATGGGACATTACTATCCTTTTAATGAGGGAAATGAAAAAAAGACCATATTAATGGTATGCAAAAAATATGGCCAACCTGTGGCTCTTTAACACTTTGAGTGCCAGAGAGGAAAGGAAAGTTTTGCGTACCCTTCTGGCACTAAAGGGATAAGTAACAACTTGGGACAGTGGTGGTCTTTTTCTAAGCTGTATGTATACAGAGGATAGACTCAGTATAGCTCTGTCTGGTGGAGAACAGCATGATGACTTTTGCTTATCCACGGAATTAATACATGTCCTCTAGATACAGCTAGAGTCAGTGTCCTGGTTCACACAAAGCAGAGAAGGGGGAGCAGCATTTTGGGCAGTGAAGAGGGAAGTGAGCTGCACATACATTATTGCCTACAATTCCAGCACACTGTAAGGAGCCACTAATCTTCTCTGTGCAACTTCATTTAAAAAACAAAAGAAATCCCGTATCTGCACTAGCCCCCCCCCCTAACAGTTTCACGCTTTGCCTCTTACATTCTGTGCCTCTTCTAGGAACACATGCAGTAAAGCTATCCCCTAATCCCATATTTTCCATACATATATACATTTGCAACAAGAAAAGAAAAGCTCCAGTTCCCCAGACATTCGACCAAAACCCAGAGTGCAAACACAAACAAGAAAGACAAACCTGCGCTCTTCTATATAAAGAGAGTGTGTGCCCTGTATTGGGCATATATAATACTTCTTGGTGAATAAGTGAGATTTTAGTCTCACAAATTAGCCAATTCATGTATAAGCTTGCTACCCGCAGGTTTGTCTGTCTTGTCTGTGTTTGCACTCTGGATTTTGGCCTAATGTCTGGGGGACTGGAGAACCCGGTCATTCCTTGCTGCCATCTATATATTAATCTTTATATATGCATTAAAATTATATTTATTATATGTATAGTTTATGGTAAGTTAGCACTGTGAGCTTTGTTTTTCTTGTTGCACTCAATTCTCCTTTGCTCATTCTAGCAGCTTCTCATTTTATCCTATTTAACCCTTTGAGTGCTAGAGGGGTATGCAATGCATTGCTTTGCAATGAGTTGTGTACCCCTCTGGCGCTCAAAGGGTTAATCATTTAATGCAGTGGTATATTGTGTATATTATTGTTTCCTTTTTCATTTCCTTGCATTTGGCCTTTAATCTTTAGCTCCCTGAGCACTACTCTTTGTGTGTGCGTCTGTTTTAGGTTTTTAATTAGTTCCCTGCCACATAGCTATCCAATGCTAAAGGAGTAATCAATTCTGTGGCAAATAGGTATCCAATGAATTGGATAGCTTGGTGCCACTGAAAAGGTTAACCATTCCATTGCCCTTTCACTGCCACACACCTAATCCAATGCATTGGATAACTCTTTGCCACTGAAAGTACGCTCAGAAATGTTACCCCTTCACTGCTACAGACCTATCCAATGCATTGGATTTGTCTTTAGTATTTAAAGCCCACACAAAGGGTTATCCCATTCAGAACCACATATCTATATGATACGTCTTTCCACAAAAGGGTCATTTCTTTAACCCTTCCATGCATACACACAGTCAAAGCATCGCTATGCATTACATACTACTTTGCCTGACTGAGTCACACTTCCCTTCACCTGACTGACTGCCTCAGACTCCCCTTTTGCCTCCTCACCTTCTCTTATCCAACGCATTGACTTGCAATGCGTTGAATACCTTTCTCACACTCTAACGCTTACATTTCCTAATAATACAGCTGCCGCTATGTTGAAAACCCAAATCAGACCTACTCACACGTATACCACCAAAGAATGAATGTACAGTAAAAAAATTAGATCAGACCTCTTCAGATGTCCAGCACTTTACTGACTGGCAGCTCTAACGTGAAAGACCCTCACCCTCCACCCCCCTGAAGTCAGAGTACACACCATGCTTGAATTGCCAGCTGCTTCCTTGGCTTCTATGTCTCCCTTGCATGACATCTTCCAATCAACAAACATCCCAGTTGTGAGAGGAGCTTAACTTCCTCGCAGAACACTACCATACTTTAAATATGCATAGGTGTGGAGGAGGGGCGGGGGCACTTGTGCTCATTACAACTTCAGGTCAATGACGTGCTCCTCGTTTGTAGAGGTGTCTTCTAATTTTTTCCCATACGTTTAATTCTTTGTGGGATGTGTGTGACCAGATCTGATTTTAATTTTGTACATTCTGGGAACTGTAGGATTACAAAATGTAACCCTTTCAGTGTCACAAGGTATCAAACACATTTCAAACAATGTGTTGCATACTTCAGTGCCACTCAAATGATTAACAAATGGACAACGCTGTGCCAAGACTGCTAGTCTTTTATGACTGCTTTAGTGCAGTGGGCAACCTCCTCTGCTGCTGATCTCTCTATTCCAGGCAAGGTGAGAAATGCTGCTTTGCCACTGCTGGATGGTATGGCTCTCAAGGGTCAGGCAGACCAGCGCCTTAATTCCCATATTCAAAGTGTTCTTGGGTTTTCTTGTCCAGGGGATTTCCTGTCTTGCTTCACTTCTGTTTAGTTTCTTTTAGCTTTGATATACATAAAAACTGAGCATGTCTGGCCAGGAAGAAGTGGTTCAGAATGCCTCCTCCTCAGAGCTCTTTTGTCAGGGCCCTGTCCTTCCTGAGAGAGGGGGCCTCACTCCATGGTTCCTGTGGACGAAGAGAAGTATTTTTTAAGTACACAACATTTCCCTTATTTAAAGGGATAGTAATGTCAGAGAAAAAAAGAATTAACTAAATGGTATATACAATTAAGAGAGTACTTGCACTTATTCGTATCTCTCAAACCGTTATGGTTTGAGACATATAGGAAAATTAATTTCTCTAGTCCCTCCCCTTTCTGCTTGATGAGCTGTAAAGCTGTCAGGAGCAGATTCTGGTCACTTGACCAGATGTGGCTCTTCAGCAGCACCGATATAATGATATCTAAAGATAAATACTTAATTTGGAATGGTATACAAAGTGTGCCTGGCTTGCAAGCACACTTTGTAGACCGTTCCAGTTAAGTATTTATTTCTAAATAGCGTGATTTCAGCTCTGCTGAAGAGCCTCTGTCTGGTCAAATGACTGGAATCTGCAGCTGTCAGCTAGATGGCAGACTTGAGTAAAACAGCCAGGAAAGGTAACTTTAGCAAGTTATAGCTCTCAAACCATAAAGGTTTGAGAGATGAGACTTACATTCATGTTAATCTTTTTTTAATGTCTACAATATTAAATCAACTTAAAATTAACCATTACTATCCCTTTAACGCCCTCTTCTGAATCTGTTAAATTGGAACTCCTGACCTGTTGCAATGTAATTTTTTTTTTGTCTTTCCTGAGACTTTTCTTCCTGATGTCCTGGTTTGACTTGAGTGGAAATCCAGGCTCGTAGATGGTTATAAATGTGATCAAACAGGTGTGTGTTCCTCCAATCTGTCTCTTTCTTAGTATAGGACTCTGATATTCCTCAGTGTTGGGCATCCATACCAATAAAACATCTTATCTGGTTAAAAATGTATTTGTACAGCCCACATAATGCTGTGCCCAAAATCAGAGGATCCACAAACCCCCAATAAGGAAAAGGAATGAGTTGGTGACTTCTCTGTTATTAACCCCTTAAGGACCGGGAAAATCTGATGTCGTTTTCACTTCAGGGCCGGAGCAATTTTGACTTTTTTGACTGTCTTTGTTCAACCACATTTTCTCTTTAATTCCTTTTGTCCACCCACACAAATTATATACTGTTTTTTTTAAGCACAAGTAGGGTTTTCTTTTGATACCACAATTATATGAATACCTCATTGTTTAATTTGATTAAAATAGAAAAAAAGAGGAAAAAATTAAGAAAAAACATTTTGCTTACATTTTCCTGTCAGGATTTGCATACCATTAGTTCATTACAAAAAATACCTCTAAATAGAATCATTTGCTTTTCCTGAATATAAGAGTACCCCATATGCCTAGTATTTCAATCCCTTTCTCACATTTGCAAGGTAAATATTACAAGATGGATGTCATTATTTCCACCCTGTAATTTTTCAAAGGTGTATGTTTCTGAAAACTAGACAACATAAGGTAAATAATCAGGAGAATTTTGTAGTTTTTTATGTAGCTATTTTTCTAGAAATATTTTTCAAAATTGTGATATTTAGTTTTTTTTTGCAGTTTTCACACTTACACTTCAATATTACTGTTGATATCAAGCACGGGATAGTTGAAAAAAAATGCACTGCTTAGTATTCAGCTCCTTCTTCTGAGTACGGCAATACCCCATATGCATAGGTTTCTCAAGGTTTGGGGGAGCTACGGGGTCCAAATTGGAACATGCACGTTTCCTGTTTCACAGTTTGAATTTTCACAGCTTGCATCACTGGTGCCATGTCTCATTTGGGGCTGTGTATCAGTGCTCCAACTTAAAATTTCCCCCCAAAAGTGTATATTTTTGGAAAGTAGACACCCCAGGCTTTCATTTTATGTATGTTTTCACCTTTTTTATGTAGCCATTGTACCACCAATCCCTCGTAAAACTTGACGTAAGTAAAAAAAAAAAAAAAAAAAAAAAAAACTTTTTTCACACGTTGACTTTAATGTTGATGTGAATTTCAAGCACAGGATAGATGAAGACTTTATAAACTGCATTGATTAGCGTTCGGCTCCTTCCTCTGAGTACGACAATGCCCCATATGAATAGGTTTGTCAGGGTTTGGGGAAGATACTGAGCCCAGTTGGAATATGTGAGTTTCCTTTTACAGACATGCCATTTTTACAGCAGGTGCCTTGTCTCATTTTGGACTGTTTGGCAATGCTGCAATGAATTTTACCCCCAAAAGTATGTTGTAGACCCTGTGGAACCCTGGCTTTCATTCTATGTGCACTTTCTCAATGTTTTCACTGCCACTATCAGCAATCCCTCCCAAAACCTGCAGTAAGGCAGAGAAACACCATTTTTTCACACTTTTATATTTTAGTGTTGCTCTGGATTTCAATCAGATGATATTTGCAGATTTTTTTAAGTGCTTTACATTAGTGGTGAGTTACATCGTCTGAGTATGGCAATGCCCCATATGTATAGGTTTGTCAGGGTTTGGCGGAGCTACTGGGCCCAGTAGGGAACATGTTTGTTTCCATTATCAGAGATGGAAAAAACTTAGGGTGCTTTGCTTCCCATTATATTTTGGTAGTGTTAGATCTATGGAGGGATGTATTTTGAAAAATAAAAAAACAGGATATTTCAGGGGGGAAAAGTAGCCAAATAATAAACTTTACAGCACTACTGCATTGTGCCTGCGTGGTATTGCTTGACGCAGTCACCCATGCAGAGGCCAGGTTTGGAAGGGCAATCAGGACAGTAAGTGGAGGTTTCTCTCCGTATTCCCTTGCTGTAGCAAACCCTGCAGTGCTTTTGTGGGTTTTTCTTTTGGGGGGTTGGGGGAATTTTATAAATAAAGTGTACTACCCTGGGATTTGGTGGAATTATTTCTGTTGCAACTTGAAACAAAAATTGGGAAATAACATGGAGCTGATACTGCAGAAAACTAAGTTTTAGAGAGGGGTTTGGAAATCAAAAAATATATACTGCAGTCTGCATCATGTAAATGGCAACTTTTTGTACCATGCCCTACTCTTTCGCATGGTGAGGTACGGCTGCATGAGTTAATCACACAGAACAACTCCCCCACCCCCATGTGCTTGTTGTAATCTCTGATGCAGACTGGCTTTCTTAGTACCCCCCTTCTAACAGAGACTGGCAAAGTTTTGTCCTCATGCATGGTGGAAAGCATGTAGACATCTTTTCTGTCCTTGAACTTAACTGCCATCAGCTCCTGTTGGCACAAAGCTGAGGACCTCCCAGTTTTTATTTTTTTTGCTATAAGTTCTTTGGGCATCTCCCTGCAGTTGCGCCTGACAGTGCCACAGGACACGGTGTAAAAATAAAAAAGTGACTTAAATAAAAGGGGGCTGGTGTAGTAGTAGTCAAAATATAAATGATATCCTTTATTTAATAAGGGGTAAATTTGATCCCAAACTATTTTCCCATTCGTTCCCAGAAAATCGGTATCTGCAGCAAACTGATCACTATTAGAGTGATTGGGGGGGGGGGGATGTATTGATCACTGCAATAGTGGTCAGTGGGGTTAAAATGGTATTTTTTTCCAACTTTTAACAGGAGCAGGAATTCTGGAACACGATCTGAACTCTGGAACAAGATGTCTCTCTGTCTCTCTCCTCCTCAGCAGTGTATAAGATGGAGGGAGACAGAGAGATGTGACAGGGAAAGTATTTACAAATACTGTCCCTGTCATTCGGCTTTTGCAACATGTGATTTGCTAATCACATGTTGCAACAATGTTGCTACTGGCTGTAACTAAGTGCCCTGGTACCGGAGCGCTTATTTACAGCCATCCCGCGCTCTCCCATCGCTCTGTTCGGCGGCGATGGGAGAGTTTAACCCACGACGGTACAGGACTGTCCTTAAGTGGTTAAAGATGTTAAAAGCCCCATATAAATAAATGGGAACGACTTTGTCCCCTATGGCTCAATTATTTTGCTCCAGAATTAGTACATCAGTTTCAGCATTCTCTAAATATTAAGAGAAGTTGTAAAGTTTTGGCCTCTTGCATAATGAAAACATGTAGAAATTTGGGGCAAACAAACGGCATGATAGGGGACAAAAAATAAATTCCAACATTCCTACTGATTTGAATGGTACTGCATTTCAATGCACTAGAGATCTTTCTAGTATTAAAGATTTAACCCCTTAAGGACCAGAGGGGTATGCAACATATTGCAAATCAACATGTTGCTCACTCCTCTGCTCCTTAAGGACTTAACAATCCTGTATAAATATCCAGGATATTTTAAATTTCTCACCTATAGTGCAGGTGGTTTTCACCAGTTTGCTCAACATTGCCTTTATACACAAGGCCCATTTTGTCTGAAGTGTTTAAACTAGGGTTGCCACCTTTTCTGGAAAAAAATACCGGTCATAGCTGTGGGTGGGCGGAGCCACAAAGGGGAGGAGCCACGAAGGGGCAGAACCACTCAATTTTGCACAACCCTACAAAACTGAGTATCAGGCTCCTCGTTACAGGTACCAGTGCAGGGGATTTAATATATATGTTACTTTGCTGTAGACCCAGGGTGGTTTTTACCCTCTAGGTAGTTTATATTATTTGTAGTGGTGCTTTGTAGTGGTTGGAGGTTGTGCTTCAGTCCCACTGTTTATTGTAACAGTGACTGTGATTTCTTTCATAGTCATGTTTTTATTACCAATCCCTTACTTATGATGGGAAAATACTTTATTTTTAACTTTTAACAAATAAAGATTTATTTTTTAGTACACTACTGGTAACACTGAACTGGTCTTCTTTTTAATGGAGTACATGCTGATAAATGTAGCATCCCTCTCTAGCCCAATTTTTTGTTCTCTATATATATATATTTATATATTGCATAAAACCTGCAGTGTGGCAGCTTTATTGTTCTTTTACTAAATATAATAATTTTCTTGTTAATATATTTGGATTTTTGGAATGACGTAAGATGGGATGAAACACTCAAGAGATGAGTAGCAGTAGCAGGACATAGCAGTAGCTATGTCCTTGTTTTACTCATCTGGATTTTCATTATACAAAAGAGGTTTATTGCTCCTTTATAAACTCACTGTGACTGGAGGCACTCACTCGCGTCACCCACACCACGCGCAGGCACAGCGGGACTGCACGCACGACTGACTGGACAGAAGGCAGCAGACAGCAGTAAGAGGAGGTACACTTGCGTGCGCATATAAAGTGTGAGCGAATCCGCAACGCGCACACGCATTACTAGTGCATGATGATTTGATGGGCATGAGGACACCTCGCCGCCACTCAAAACGCAGGTGAGTGAGTGAGGAAGGGCTTAGTGACATCATCATTAAAGGCTGCAGTCCTGCCGAAGTGGCCTGGGCATAATCAGAAGCTGCTCAAGCGGGGCAAAGAAGTTCATGCACAGACTATACCGGCTTTTCTATTGCCGGTATAGAGGTTATACCGGCACCGGCTCGGCAGTGCTAATTACCGGCTGTGCCGGTAAAATACCGGCCGGGTGGCAACCCTAGTTTAAACACTAAAATAATGGGTGTGGCGGCAGCTGTTCATGACCTTCTGACCTTGCTTGTTTGTAAAAGCTCTTAGTAAATGATAAATTGACTATATGTCATAACTGATAGGCATATAACATAGGAGTCCCTATTAACTGAAAAAAGGGATCTAAACACAGTGCAATTATCAATTTTTGGATTGATCAGGTTTTTTTAATCAGCTTGTTAGCAAATGTAGCAACCAGGTACTCTAGACATTTATTTATATCCTATTATAGATCAGGTATAGATGACAATGGCCCTCAGTAGCTACCAAAATGCATGTTTTTAAAATATCCCTGCTTGAACACAGGTGGATCTGGTTAACCCCTTAAGGACCAGGAAAATCTGAGGTGGATTTCACTGAACTACCGGAGCAATTCTCACCTTTTTGACTATCTTTATTCAACAGTCTTTATTCCATCCACATAAGTTATATACCATTTTTTTATGTACAAATAGGGCTTTCTTTTGATACCAAACTTACATAGATAAACCACCCTTTACTTTATTAAAATTAAAGAAAACTGTAAAAAAAAACAAAAAAAAAAAAAAAAAAAAAAACACCCATTTTAATCTTTTTCTTGGGCGCAGTGGGTTACATTTTTAAGGAGACTGCATGAAAGGTATGACTCATCAGTCATACCTACAAAATGGGCAGTTTTATGTGGGCACTGTTCCCCCCCCTGGTGAAAATCCCTATGTCCCTATTTTCCCACTTTTTTTTTTTTTATTGAGGTGATTTGGCGGTGTGTATAAATGCATTACATGGCCCCACAACAATCACATTCCCAGTATTTATTTGTTAATCTTAGGCAAATTATTTTATAAATAAAATATTTTTTTTTTTTTTAATTTATTAAATGCAACATGCTTTTTTTTTTTTTTTTTTTTTTTTTTTAACAGGTCAGCACTGAAGGGGTTAATGCCGCCAGCTACTGCATTTTTTTTTTCTTTCTAGGTGTCTGCTCTCTGCTTCTCTCTCCCTTACAGGGCAGACACAAAGGCAGTGTGTAAAGCCCACTGCGTTTGTCAATCTAAATCCCGGTACATGTGATCTCTCCTGAAGCGATCGCATGACCCGGCAGAAGTGACAAGCGCTGAGACTGAATGATCCAGTACTGGAGTGCTCAGTCGCAGCCTGAAATTAATAACAGCAGCGTGCACGGAGGCGTGCTGCTATCGTTTAACCCATGATGTGCCAGGACCATCGTGGGTCCTTAACCCCTTAACGACCGGCCATGCAGGCACTTGGAGGTCACTAAAGGACCACGGAGCATTTTTTTTTTAATGTGCCGATGCGACTCAGGGCTCCCCAAATGGCGTGCCTTGAAATCCGTGACGGTCCTGGTACGTCATGGGTCGTTCCGTCACTTTTACCCATGACGGCCCTGACACGTCATGGGTCGTTAAGGGGTTAAAGGGAAAAACAAGAAACCATGTACAGAGAAATCAAAGTAAAGTAGGAGTAACCAAATAAAGATGGCAGTAATAAGAGAGAAGCCAAGTGTGGAAAACCAGAGTCATTTGCAGGAGCATGGAGTACTAGACAAGAAGAGCTCAACTGCCCAGAATCCGATCTAGTGATGGCAAGGAAAATGTATAGGGGGAATGGAGCAAGGGAAAGCACGAGTGAAGCTGTTGTCATATATAGGGAGTCTCAAGGGTGAGAAAATGACCACCAAAAGGATAAATACGGGATCTTATTTCAAATGTTTATACTCTTGGTGGTCAATTTCTCACCCTTGAGACTCCCTATATATGAGCTCTACTCTTGCTTTCCCTTGCTCCAGTCACTCTATATTTTTCCTTCCCTTCACTATACTTCTCACCATCTGGGCCCTGGTTCTCTATTTATTGGATTCTGGGCAGCTGCGCTCTTTTTCATCCAGTACTCGGCTCCTGCACATTACTCTGGTTTTCCACACGTTGTCTCTGTCTTATTATTGTTATCTTTATTATTTGGTTACCTCTACTACACTTAGATTCCTTTGTGCTCTGTTTCTTTGTTTTCCTTTTATATATATATCTTACCCAAGGGATTCCTGGAAACGTCACTTCAGCGCAAGGTTTGAGGGCCCCTTCACTTGAAGAATAGCAGCTTGAAGCCACAAACCCTATTTCTGAGCCATAACTGTTGAATTTTCCCTATCGAGTGTCCGGTCTTTTGGAAGTGATCATTACATTATCTCAATCAGTTATCATTTCATTATCAATTCAATTCTTCTAATAATCTCATTGTATGACCTGTTGATGGTGGTTCAAGTAACATTACACCTTGGATTGATTTGCTTCACAGTATGTATTGTTATGTACAAATATTCGGTCTTATTGTTATTTGGTATCCTACCACCATTTTTGGATATTTATTTTCACCATTGTACAGCTACAATTCTATAAGTATGGGTTTATAGAATATTTGCTGTGGGGCCTGGTTATGAGATTGAGCCTCTATAACCCCTTCCTGAGTGTGTTGAGGAGCACAAAATTTGTTTTATAGCTTTTTAATTTGTTTGGTCACCGGATCTGTTAGAGACTGAACAACTGAGTGAACCACCTGTTCTCAAACATAGAGAACCCGACAGCATTTGCTCCATGAGGACCAGTTTGAACTGTAATAACTTTTGAATAAATAATTTCTAATTGTTGGGATTGTACTTGTTGTACTTGGGAGGGAAAGCAGTATGATCTCTGGTTTTAATTAAACTTTACTGATTCTGTAATATGCTAAATGCATGTCTTATAAAATGTGCTTTTTTTATTTTTTTGCGTATTACCACTTCCATGGTTAGTAATATGTGACTTCTATGTTGTAAATCTGCAACTAAGTGAAAAGTGAACATTCTTTAGGTTTGAAGCATTTTAAGTTGTGTAAATGTTTGTAGGGGAAAAGTGTGTGTATAAGTATACTTTTGTTCTTTTTGGGGGGTGGGCATTTTTGAAGTACATTTTTATATTTTCTTGTAAAGGGAAACATTCACATAAAAAAAACTTCACTCACCTAGTATTTAAGATATGGGGACTTGTAATATGCCACTTCCGCGTTGTGCTGCACACTGTATGTGCGGCACAATGGATCAGGAGTGTGTTCACGCTTCCCTTCGTGATGGCATTTATGTGGGCTAACGTTACAGCAAGCTCCGTTTACCATGCTACCAAGCACAGAGTATCATATGCTCTGATGTTTACCTGAAATCACTAACCGATACAGAATTACCTGTATCTTTATGCTTTGCTGTCATGGTTGGCAAGCAAAGACAAGAGTCACACTGTATAGTTAAATCATCTTTATTAGAATAATATGCAGAAATGGAAATTAATCTAAATAATAACCATCAGCAGAGGGTGACAGGAGAGAATAGGGACTCTATCAGAAATAGGAGCCGCTTACAGGTCCACCACAACTGTTTAGAGACTAGGCCGGAGCCAACTGGTAGTCTCAATTGCCCTGAGGAATCACCAGACTTACCCTACTGTCTCCCCTAGGATGACAACAAGGGAGACTACTGACCCACGCTTGCAGTCAGTACGGCCGGCGCCCGCCAGTGCCATAGGTCTGCAGCAGATAGGATGTCCACCACTGCTTAGGAGGCAACACTGAGAGGGTAGCTGGACAGAGCCACAGGTCAGCACCAGATTAGATGGTTAGACAAGCCAGGTCATACACAAGAGAACAGGAACTGTAAGACTCAATAACAAGGTAAGGGTGCTGAATGAAGGCCTCAGTGCCCTTTAAATACTCCTTCCAGGAAGTAGATAGGTGGAGCAGACCAGAACCACACTATAAAGCTGAGGCCTGCATCATAACGCAGCCTCGTGCCACAAGATGACGCATCGATCCACGATGCATCCAGCACCCCCGTGTATGTCTGCTTCAACCAGCCACCTAGGACAAGGGCATGGTAGACAGCTCCAACGCCAGACCCCTTCCAGGCAGAGCGCACGGAGCGACACCTGGGATGATGCCGAAGCATCATTCAGAGCAATCAATTCCCAGCGTCACCAGAAGCTGCAGCGCTGGGTTTAAGGTACGCTGTAACATTTTCAGAAGCAAGACAGGGAAATATGAACTTCAACTGTCCTGAAGTCAGCCATAACTATGGTATACGCACATCCATCATAAGTATATGCTTAGGTCATCACCATTGATTAGAATGGCTTCCTCCCCCCAGTACCTGACTGATGCAAATGGCGGATTTACCTTATTTGTTTTTTGATGAATGAGTATCATTAATGATCTAGAAATTGAGATGTATATGAATGGCAAATATACTTTTCTTGTCCTGTCAGCAAATTGCTCTTTGAATTTTAGCCCTAGATTTAATCTAGAGGCTCAAAATGTCTCTGATCATTGTATGTTTAAGGGTAGTAGAGAATAATAAAGCAGCCAACTCTTCTGAAATAAGTTATATGTATAAGTGGTGGCGCTATATGGGTTATAGTGATATTACTCACTGCGCGGCTGCTACAGCTTTGCTATTTTATCTCATTATCCCCTTTTTTCTTACAGATTACATTGACCTGTATACAAAACATGATGGGATTCTTATTTTTAAAGGTATGTATGTTTTTATGCTATCTATTGCTGGACTGTGCAAAAAAACAAAACAAAAAAAAAAATGAAGATGTTCCTAAAATCCTTATTTTAAAGCCAGCTTCAAATCAGACTGCTGTTGGAAAATCTAAGGTTAATGTGATCTGGTTTCAAAATGAGATTGACTATCTTTACGCATCATTTGCAAAGGATGGAAACCGATGAATTGTGTTTCGTTATAGGAGGCAGACCATTTTAAAGAAACAGTCAAAACAATGCTTCCTAAAAGGCATGCTGCCTTCTACATAGAGATATTACTCAGACATTCTAGAATTAAATACTTATCCTACTGCTTACAGAATCCTCTGATGTTTCTGTGAGGTCATGTGACGGCATTTCTTTCCCTTACTGTGACCAGTGATAGTGTGAACATGGGCAAACTGCATCCCTTCTTAAACCCTGTATTATTACTGTGCAAATGCGTTAGCAAAATACACTGTTCGCATATGCTCATTAGTAAAACAAGTTTTGTGCAGGGAAGACTTTTGTCCATACTTTAACTGCATATTACAAGTCTGTAGAAGGAGTCACCCAATGCTGCTTTACATTTGGCCATTTCAAAGGGGTACCTTGATAGCTGCATTTTAACCATTGTTGTCCTATAGTGTGTGTTTTCCATATTTCCCCTATGAAATGGCTGATTATGGGAGCCCTAGTGCCACTACAAACTATGAATGGACTGTCAGGCTCGACTAATCCGGGGCAGTTAGGGCTAGGCATCATTGCGTGGGAACTCAGTTCAGGTCACACTAAACACTTGCCCACGGCTGAGGACAGATTAAAGGCATTGGCCCTAAAGCCAGATGACCGATCCTGACCAGGATGGGTGTTAATGTGCATGGTGACTGACTGACCTGGAAAAGCAGTAAGAGAAGGACTACTAATGCAGATAGATTCCAAGGGAGCAGGAGGTCTAATAAAAGGAAACTCATGGATGAGTAATAGCAGGCTGAGACTGCTCACTGAAACCAGGGAGCTAGCGGTTGTGGTGTAGGCCACACGTAGCACGCTAGGTCTACAAACTTGTAGCAGACTGAGACTACTGCATAGCGAAAGGCAGGCTGTCACGAACAGACATCTGTACCTAGGTTGCAGGCTGGGGCTGCTGAAATTCCTGTAACCAATAGACCGCTGTAACAATGTAGCAGGCTGGGACTCATGAAAACTCTGTACCAAATAGGTAGCTGTAACAAGGTAGCAGGCTGGGACTGCTGGGAACTCTGTAACAGCTGGGCACTTGTATTAAGATGGCAGGCTGAGACTACTTCATGCAGTGGCAATGGATAGCTGTCAGTAGATGGCAGACTGACTGCTGGCCCCACCGCAACAGACTGAGAGCAGTAGTACAGACAGCATTGCAGGCTGAAACAGACAGGCCCAGAAGATGAGCACAACCGGTGGCAGGCAAAGTCCAGAGGGCAGACCCACTATCGACAAGGATCCTGAATGCTAAACCCCCAGAGAAGAGGACAGGAGTCTCAAGCAAAGCAAGGAGAAACCATTGGCTAGTGCCATTACAATTCTGCTGGATCCAAACCCAACACACTGGAAGTGGGCTTCTACCGCTAATAGTGCCTACAGAGCAAGGAAGAGGGTGGACCCCAATACGGCCAGCCCCGATCTTGGATCTTAAGAGTGCAATAATATGATTTTTGCATGTGAAAACAAGCGCATTTACATTTGTTATGCAATATAAAGGTGCTAATATCACATATTATCACTGTATAAAGGATCACCAAGCCAATAATTATGACAAATGTGAGAAAGCAGAGCTATCCTTAAAATCTACACTGTCTCAGCCCCTTAAAACTAGTCCACGTTGGCAACATTACCAGAAGTGTTTCTAAAGGTCTGCTAATCCCCATAAAATAAATCACCTGGCTGTCTATAAGAGACTATCATTTTGTATGGTGCAGCCTTAACCCTTTGAGTGCCAGAGGGGTACGCAAAGCATTGCAAAGCAATGTGTTGCGTACCCCTCTGGCACTCAAAGGGTTAAAGGCTGATCATTCATGGCAAACTAAATTGTTAAACTACTTCTATTAACAAGCCAATAAGTACCCACATGAGTGTTATTCAGGATTAGCTAATGCCATTCAGGATCATCATTAGTTACACCACTGGTACTCCCACCAGCGACTAGAGTATGGTTACACTGAAAGATCTGTAGGAGCAAGGCAAAGTGGGGATAAAGGGCTAGAACATGCAGATAAGAAAAGAAGGCAATAATAAAGCGAAACATAGCCCTGCTGCCAAGGTAGGAAGTAGCTTCCATCCCAGAAAGTCCCATTTTGGAGAAGAACTGCACCAACTGTAAGCGCCAAAGGAAACTGTGAAGATCTGCCAGGAGAAACCTAAAGGACTATGGTACATTTGAACTGGCTTGGTGACTAGTTTCTCTCTAGCTGGTGTCCTGCCAGCCCTCTTCCTCCATGACATAATTTGCCATGACAACGGTGGTACTTTTGCAGGATGGAGATGGGGATCCAGGTCTATGTGTAGGCTGATTCACTCCCCCACTATTTTAATGTTTGCATGTTACACATGTAGATTACAGTCTTGCATTGTTTACATGGTATGCTGTTTTAAAGGGGAACTACCACCCCGCAATAACTTAAGCTTGACTGATTGTTCATCTGGCGACTAGCTGCTTAGTAGCGCTAGTCGCCAGAAATATTACCCGGTTCTGCAGATATCGGCGTTTTACAGATGGTGACAGGAGCAGGAAGCACGGACGTCTCGTCACAGTGACGTCCGTGCGCCTGCTCTGTCAATCCCTTTCAGAGCCACTATGCCCCAGAGCTCAGTTACTATGCAGTCTTCCTACAGTTTGCACCACTCAGTCCTTTCTCTCCCACTCCCGGCTGATAAACAGAGAGACCTCTCTAATGCCTACATATTTGTTCCATGCATTCTTGTGGATGTGTAGGCCTACCTGTTGATCCAGAGGAAGGAAAAAAAACCCAGTTGAAGCAATTTCCAATTAAGCCCCAAGTTTAAAATAAATAAAAATAAAAAAGCTATTATGTAGTTTCAATATTGTTCTGAGCTACAAATGTATCAGTTACATTTTTGAAAGCAACTACATTAATTGCTAGCGCAGCTTCCAGAAGCAAATAATTATGTGACTTAACTGCCCTTACTGTAAAAGAAAAAAGCCTACCTTTTGTTTTAGTTGAAAGTACCTTCCTTATAGTCTTAATGGATAGCCTATTGTTTGTTTGCTCAGTTCTGAGTAAATAGTTCCTTATATTGACCTCAAATATATTTGTAAATGGTAATCATTTCACCCCTTAGTAGGCTGTTCTCTAATGTAAACAAACCCAGTTTGGCTAATGTCTATTTACATCTTAAGTCCTCCAATCACTTTATTAGTTTTGTTGCATGTCTCTCTACTTTTTCTAGTTCAGTAATGTCTTAAGAATTGATGGCCAAAACTGTACTCCATATTTTAGATGAGGCCTTTCCAAGGATTTATATAGAGGTAAAATTTATTTCTGCAGCCCAGTGTGTAACCTTACATTTATATTATACTTCATCTGCCACTTTTCCCCCATTCACTCCGTTTATCCAAATATTTCTGCAGATGAAAAAACATCCTTCTCTGTATGTATTTCCTTACACAGCTTAGTGTCATCAGCAAAGATTGAGATGCTACTTTCAATATCCACTTCTACATCATTAATAAACACATTGAAAAGCACCAGGCGCAGGACTGAACCCTGTGGCAACCCACATACAACTTCAGACCAACTTGAAAAGGTTCCAATTACAATTCCTCTCTATCATTTTAACCACTTTTATTCATGCACAGATATTACTTCCCAAAGTGAAGACTTTTAATTTATGCAGTAACCTGTTGTGAGGCACCGCATCAAATGCAAATATACTACATCAGCGGTAATAGTCTTGTCAAAATTACTACTTAACCCTTTGTAAAACCATGATGATTCTTCTTTTTAATGTCATTGGTCGTCAGGTAGTCCTGAATACTACCAGATAGCAACCCTTCTAATATTTGACCCACTACAGAAGTCAGGCTCACAGGTCTGTAATTTCCTGGTTTAGATATTGCCCTCTTTTTGAATAATGCCTGTATATGGGAAAAAATTTTGACTGAAGCAGTGGAGGAAATCCTGTAAGAACTGTCTTCATCCTCAGCCAGCCTAATGTTCGTACTCCTTTGTGGTTGATGAGGCTTATAGTCTTGCAACAGCTGAGGGCTACAAGTGTCTCATTCCTTAAACAGAGTTAAAGGAGCACTTTTTATCAAGCAGTCCTTCATATAATTTTGGAACACTTGGGTGCATTTTGTATATTATTTTCTGGGATTGGGCCAATGCAGCGTTTACTTTATCTGGTTATTTATATAAGTTTAAAATGTTTAATTCTTACTTCACAATTCTTACAGAGGAACATTTACAGTCTGATTCATGGAGACAAGACAGATCGCTGAACGCAACCATTTTAAACTATTTCCAGGAATATCTCCAAGCTTACCCCGAGCATGATAAAGGGTGCCCAGCAATATTTGAACAAAAACACGATGCAGGTATTCAGACCTAAAGGTGTAAATGTTTTTTTGTTTTTTTTTTTGTTTTTTTTCCTTTACAATTTGAGAATATTTCTCGTAAAGGGGAACTTTCACTTGTAAAAAAAACTTTTGGTGCTTAAGTTATTAAAAATGTATTAGGATTCGTGTTTATTTTTACTTACATACTTAAGATATGTAGAGTTCATATTGGGCACTCTCATGCTGCGGCACACTGTATCTTGGACACAGCAGCGCAGGACTTCCCACCTCCCTCCCAGCTGTCCCTGGGATCGCGTTCACTCTTTCCTTCGTAGTGGTGTTTACCTGGTCTGTCGTTACAGCAAGCTCTGTGAAAGCGCTTCTTGGAACAGCTGGGAGGGAGGTGGGAAGACCTGCACCTCTGTGTCCAAGATACCGTGTGCCACAGAATGAGGAAGTGCCCAATATGAGCTCTGCATATCTTAAGAAGTACGTAAGTAAAATAAACATGAATGCTAATATAGTTTTAATAACTTAAGCACCTGGCCAAAAGTTTTTTACATGTGAAAGTTCCCCTTTAAAAGGATAGTAATGGTTAATTTTAAGATTCTTTAATATTGTAGGCATTAAAAAAAAAAAAAAAAAAAAAAAGACATCGATGTAAGTCCTAAAGCTTTGAGAAATAACTGGCTAAAGTTCCCCCCTCCAGGCCATTTCAGAAAGATATACTTAATTATAACAGTCTACAAAGTGTGCTTGCAAACCAGGCACACTTTGTAGACCATTCCAATGAAGTATGTTCTTCTAAATAGAGCGATTTCAGCTCAGCTGAAGAGCCGCCGGCCAGTCTGTGGACCGGAATCTCCTGCTGTCAGATAGCAGGCAGACTTCTCTGAAACAGCCTGGAGTGGGGATCTTTAGCCAGTTATATCTCTCAAACCATAGAGGCTTGAGAGACAGGACTTAGTGATGTAATTTTTTTTAACCCTTTGAGTGCCAGAGGGGTACGCAATGCACAGTCCAGTACTTGTTGCAGCTTTGTGATTCCAGTAACCCACGCAAATTACAGAGAGTAGCAGGAAGATCAAAGAAGTATAGCTAATGTTCAATTATGTTAAACATTGACCATGAGCTAGTTCTGTGTCAAAATCAACCATCCTCCGCCACCCTCCATAAAAACCACAGTTCGCAAAGTAATCTAATTTCCTACAATCTCCCCCCACTTTAAGAAAAAAAATTAAAAGTAAGAGGCCCCTGTACACCCCACCCTCCCAAGGAAAACCAACATTAACAATAAAGAAGGACCCATTTCCTCCACTCTCCCATACAAGAACCAACATTAACAATAATGACGGCCCTCTCCCCATGTGAAGTACTTACCTTGATGCCAGGGGTAACGTGGTGTCTGTGACTTTTCTATTCTAATTAAAAAACAAAACAATAACAACTTTACTTGGTCACTGCTAAAAAGTGTGAGGGGAAAAAATATTCAACAGGGAGTGGCTTTTAAAACGCCAATCCCTGTTCATATCCTTTCCCATGCTCCAATTGGCTGGGATTGGGGTTACGCAGGCACAGAATGTACCCTAGAATAACCTCAGCTCTCAGCCAATCACCATCTAGATGAAAAGGTCTCAAGTATGCACATGTCATCCCTCCATCTATCCAATCATTGGCTAGATGGAAGGGTTACGTTATGTATATGCATGACCCCCTTCATCTGGATGTTGATTGGCTGAGAGGTATGGTTAGTCTAGGGTATGTTCTGTGCCCTGCGTAAGCCTCCTCCCAGCCACTGGGATCATGGGAAAGGATACCTTTCTGGCCCAAACAATATAAAGAACTATGACATTTTGGTTTCAGTGTAGATAGGATGTTAATCCATGGAGGTATCGTATTGCCTTTTGTAGTCATAAAGGGCATAATTAGAAATGGCTTAAATTAATTTTTTTCTTTATTTTTTGCCTCCACTGGATCAGTGGTGGGCAACCTGAGGCCCTCCACCTGTTTAATCCTGAACAGCTGGTGGGCTTAAGGTTGCCTACCACTCCTCTGGATAAACAAAAGGTGATATGGCAAAGTCAGAACTTTATGGACACTTGTCTTTTTTTTTTTTTTTTTTTTTTTTTCTTTACAGCTTTCTTAACTAATGTTGCTATGAAGGTAGTGTCAATGCTGTTCCCTTCCTTGCTGCATTGTTGTACCTAATGCCTTTATAGGACCAAAACTGGCGAGTCAGTCACTTTAATAATACAAACGCTCCTCTTATTGCTGCTGTCAATCCATATAGAATAGTTTGTAAGATCCATACAGGAATAAACAGGCAATAACTTAGCACCCTTGCAATAACTTTGAATACCTAAAAGTTGCTGCAATGGGAATTGGGCCATCAGGGTCATGATTAAAGGTGTTGAGTTGATCTTAGCCACTTTCCTATGACTTGATCTGTCAGAACTCCCATTTCAGAGGAGGTTTACAGTCCTAGGTATAGAGTGCAACAATGTGATATTTGGGAATTCAGCTTTATTAAACGTTATATACAGTACAACAGATGCACAGCATAACTTTACAATTATAATTGTATTTCAGTACACCGAACAGAGTTCACGATGAAAATGTATAGAAATACCAATCCTTCTGGGGGATTGTCTGTGGCTTTCACTGTGAAGTTTGGTGTGGATACTTACATAATGTACTGCACAAAGGAAATGGAGATTGGCTTCAGGGTAAGACTATACAGTATGCTACTATAGATATTGAACTTCATGTTGAGGCTGAAGATATTTGTGAATATAGCATATAGCCACTAATCAGAATATTTTACATCAGTGGTTGAGTCCCCTGCAAACTATTTTGTGGAGGTCCCATACCACTGGGACATAAAAGGCCAACTGGTAGTGGCAGGATTGCATATAAACAGTCTGCCACGCCTGCCTTGTTCTACTGGTAGTCACAGAACAAAATACCCTGTCAGATATACCACCAGACCTATTCAACTGTCCACTGGTAGTTACAGAACTATCCATACAATATCTGTTATAAACCACCATATACCTGTAGGTGGTTTAATCTCAGGAGCTGGAGCCTGATGGCAGGGTGGTGTACAAACCACAATAACAAGGGGCCTGAAATTGAGAACAGAGCACCTAGAAGTGGGAGTTTGTGCAGAGGCAGAACCAAAGGCAGAATGTAGGAACAGGATACCGGATACAGACAGACAGAGGATGCTACTAGGTACAAGCAATTGTGAGGGCTACAGGTACAGGAAGGCGGGTGTGAGGACTTGAGCTACAGGTAACAAAATCAGGAACTTAACAAGAAAGGCTGAGTCTGTGATCAAGCCAAACTACTCTGGACTGATACTTCTGGGAAGCTGCTTTAAATACCTTCCTCCAGGAGGCAAATGACATAGGTCCTCCAATCAGGTGATGGGAGAAGTTTCCAGAATGCAGAAGGAAACAGCAGAAAACAGTAAACTTCTGGAATATCAGAAGAAAAACTGCCAATGCAGGAGATTCCTCTAAGTGTAGTGGCCTATCTTGCCTTCACCCTGGTGCGCGCAATAAAATATTACTCGCATATTTATGAGGCTTCTATTCTGACTCTAACAAGTATCAGCATCCCCGGTATATACCCCGGGATTGGTATTCTTGGTCTCCCTGCTTTTCTTGCACCTACGGCCTCCAGTTATTCAAGGATAATGTGGGGTTTAAATGGTGATCACTCCCTGGAGATATCTACCCCAGAACATAGGTCACCCACACCCCCTTTAAATCCAAACAAAAATCTGGGCTACTAGGCTATTAATACTAGGGACATATAGAAATAATATTATTTAAGCACCAGGAACTATGGCTAACAGGCACAATCTTTTATTCTAAAAGTGCCCTATACAAAATACAATATATATTGTTCTAAAATAAAAACGGCAAAGATCCTTATAATGGCATATACACAAACTTCTTAAAAAAAAAATATATATATTAAAAACAGTAGATCCGTTCTATGTGTTTTGTGGCACCAATTGCCATTGCATCAGTAACAAAAAATGAGACACCAGGTAATTAATACCAGGCCTTTTTGTGTTGCAGAGCTCACCAGTGGGTTCGATTTTTGTTTGCTTTTTTTTTTTTTTTTTTTTTTTTCCCTTCTCAGAATGTACCAAACTGTTGATTTGGCCATTCCTAATGTTCATGCTATCTCTCCGGATTTTTTTTTTTTTTTTTTTTTTTTTTATGCATGGATGGCTTATTTCACTTGCATTGAGAGCACCTTTGACCGCATGTTGTGGGTTCACAGCAACAGCATCCAAATGCCACACCTGGAATTAACTCAATACCTTTTTCTTGCTTAATTGATGAAGAAATAACAAAGGAATAGCCCACACCTGTCCATAAATCCGCTTTTGTCCAATTACTTTTGGTCCCTTGAAAAAGAGGGGGCTACATATTAAAGAGCTGTAATTCCTAAACCCTTCCTCCAATTTGGATGTGAATACCCTCAAATTAAAGCCAAGAGACTGCACTTTAAACCCATATTCATTATTTAACTGTTATGTGAATTTATTTTGGTAAACAGCAGAAATAAGTGTCCAAATATTTCCGGACCTAACTGTGTGTCTGTGTATATGTATGTATGTATGTATATAATATATATTGCTAATAATTCTAACCTGACTGCCACTCAACACAACATCCAAAAACACTATTTGAGATGTCTAGGTGTTATGTCTGAGTGTAATCCCTCTACTAACAGAATGTCATCAATGAAACAGCTATAGGACACCAGATTCACCCTTCATTTAATTTCCTTATCTATGTTTCCAAATCATTTCTTGCACAGAAAACATATTTTTTAACTCCTAAATCTGGTCTTAAACACTTGGATGCCTGAATATTGTCCTTTCGCACAATCCTCACAGACTGTCCCTATGCACTCATAACCACAGCCCTCCCTTTTCCACTCGTATATTTCTCTCAGGTCCCCTGGTAATGATGGGTAAGAGGAAGAATGTCTATGGGGATGCTATAGCTTACAGGCTCCTGTTCTGACCCTAAGGGGAACGGCAGTGATGGCAGAATCCATGCCCTTGCAAAGAAGACTTCAGATGCATGAGACAACAATCCTTAAGCTATCTTGGCCTATAAATCTTAGGACCAACTTTCTAGATTACAATGCACCTAACGTTCATTTATCTTTTTCTTTCCAGCCTTCATTTGTTGTAAATCCATTATTTAAAACATCTGGTATATAGGTACAACATTCAGTCTCAACCAGTTTTGCAAACCCCTCCCTTATGTGCTAGCATAGCATCTAAAGCTAGCCTGTTTTTGAGGGACATGGTTACCCTTACCACAACAACCAGAGCCAGACAGTGTGATAGCCATTCAAGTTAGCATTCTATTGAAGAACATGCAGAATTCAGTAGCATTAACAGGTATTGGAATAAAGGTTGCTCCTCCTCTTATAGCTAAGAATGCATGTGAGCGCACACACAAACAATTAGTGCTGTTACTGTGGAAGAAATAGACAGATGTAAAGCTCAAGCAGAAGTTATGAATCCGTACAGAGAATAGAGGACAGAAGCAAAACATGCAAAGAAATCTCACAGCCATGGTCCTTAGAACTCTTTACAAACAAAACTACATAACAGGAAACTTAAAATGACAATAAAAGCCGACAGAAAACAGCAACAAAGTAATTTCTCTGTCGTCCAATACAGGTTACTGGTAACTCTGGGAGGCAGTCCGCCCCTTTAAGTAGGCAGGAACAATTCTCTAAATGTATGTAGGCGGTGGAGCCTCCCTTGGCTGCAGCTAGCCAACCAGCTCCAGAAAGATTTGTTCCTCGGTGCGACAACACCAGGTGGAGAACAGTTCTGCTTTAGTTTTAGAATCTTTTTTTATTTTCTGTCAGATATGGAATAGCACCGTTAGGCGGATTACCATGACTGACAATGCCCTCCAATGTGGCTATCTCAGTTTCCAGGTGCTTCCAGTGGACCTTGAGCCTTGAGGGGGAAAATCTTGATTCCAAGTGCTTCCCCAGGAGTTACCCACTGAGGTAATTCTTGCTGCATGGTAATCTGAAGACAGAAGATCTGCGGGAAAGGTGAGCAACCCTATGAGTGCTGCAGGTCCACTTGTCCCACAGTGCCCCTCTGCACAGGGGTTGTGTCTGGGAGTTCTCATTGTGCACTCCTGCACTCATTGGGTATATTTGTATGTCTGTTGGGTGTTTGGAGCAGGTTTATGTGGTAACTTAACCCTTTGACTGCTGGTTTGGCATTTTATTGGAGGGTTTTATGGCACTTTCCCTACTGGGTTAGTGTTTTCTGAGTGTCCATACATGTTCCCTGGATGTTTCACACCTTTTCATGTTTCACTTTAATGTTTGTAAAAATTGTGTACTGCGCCTTTAAGGCTCGCTTTACCGCATAGACACCATTGCTCCATTCACCTCTATGGGACAATACTGTATGGGACGTATCTCTGCAACCGCTTAACCTAGCGACTTCAGAGATGGCTCATTTTAATTGT
Organism: Rhinophrynus dorsalis; assembly: GCA_037306005.1. Lineage (NCBI taxonomy): Eukaryota > Metazoa > Chordata > Amphibia > Anura > Rhinophrynidae > Rhinophrynus > Rhinophrynus dorsalis. The sequence continues at coordinate 265,433,240 of CM074724.1, read as the reverse complement.
CTACCCTTGCTTTATCATCTGGTTTGTAGTTCAAGTGTGTTGGGGGGCTTCGGGCACTGTTTGGGATACTTTTTGGGAAAAACTACGTTTCTCATGAGCACTTGCTTCACACCTATTTTCTGATTGGCTCCCGTCACGGCAGCCATTTTGTGAGCGTTTCTCAGTGAGTATCCTACGCAGGGCTTGAACTCTCCTTCTCTCCTCTGCAGGTTAACCCTTCGCCTTCCAGATAAGTTTATATTTAGCATTTCTGGGGTGAAATATTAATCTCACACACTATAATTGGGTGATTTACTGTACAGTTGGTTATTTTGACACTGTGAGAATGTCTATACCACTGGAGCTTGGGGCTAGACCTAAGACTAAAGAGGCTGGGGTCTCAGTATCCCCCATTGCGCATTGCTCTTCCTGTCATGCAGGGCTACCTAGAGAGTTCTCTGGTCATTTATGCCCAGCATGTTCTGAGGTTCCTGACAGCAACCCAGGGACTTCCAGCCATGCTACTGAGCCAGCTTGGGTGCAAGAGTTTAAGGCTGTGACTAGGGACCTTAGGTCCACATTGCAACTCTTTCCATCCCAGATACAGGGGGCACTCCAAACATGGCAGACCCCCTCTACTATCAGGTCTTCCCTGCCTAAACCTCAGGGGGCACCTGATGTGTCAGATTCATCTGAGGAGGAACTGCGGTTGGATTCGGATGTTGAGGATGGTACTGTTCTGGAGTCTTCTCGGTTTCTTGGGGACCCCTTTGAAGCTGATCCTGACCCCTTTGCTGAGGGCTTGATCAGGGCCGTCTTAACCACACTTAACATTCCCTTGGTTCAGGAGGTCCCTTCTGATCCCTCTGATGTATTTCAGGAGCCTGCTAAGCCCCTTACTTATTTTCCTCCTTACCCCACCCTTGACCGTCTGGTTTCTGAGGAGTGGAAATCACCGGACAAGTCTGCTTCTGTGTCCAGGAAATTTGCTAAGCTTTACCCCTTTTCTGAAGCTGCGCTTGCTAAGCGGGTTCATCCCCCCAAGGTGGATGCACCTATCTCCAGGCTGTCTAAATCCACTGCCTTGCCAGTTTCTGATGCTTCTGCTCTGAAGGACTGGACTGACAAGAAACTTGAGGTTTCCCTCAATGGTTTATCATACTGAAGTCAGAATGGGCTCTTTCTTCTTGTCTCCTCATGCCCTTTCATCTGGTTCATGTCCTGAGTATTGTGAGGGTTCGCGAGTGGAGTTGCAGGCATTGTTAGGCAACAGAGAAGACTAAATTACCCAGAATGCCAGTTTCGCAGGCCGCCTTCTTATTGGCTGGCTGTTTAGTAGTCGTCACTACTCTTGTTTATCCTGCACAGAGGCACATTTTCCTTGCTCTCCTCCAGATTAACTCTTTCTGGGCTTTTCTTGGGTGAGCTATTAGTCTGGGGAACTGTTAGTGATTTTTACTAGTTTAGACACTACTCCTGTCAGGATGTTTGATTCTAATGGACATTGGGTTAGACCTCAGGCTAAGGACTCAGGAGCATCTCTGACCCCCCTTGCTTGCTGTTCCTCGTGTCAAACAGATCCCCCTACAGACTATTATTGATTTCTCTTCCCTTTCTGTACTGTGGCATCCACTACTTCACCCGGCCCCTCCAGCATTGAATAAGAGCCATCTTGGGTAAAATCATTGTTGTACACAATGGCCAAATTTCCTCTCTCCCTCCAAGGGGTTCTTCAATCTTGGAAACCCCCATTACTTTCAGATATGTGGCCTCTAGATCTCTGAGTATGCCTGTGTCCATAGGGGGCCTCCTCTGAGGAGCAATTTTCAGAGGAGAAATGAGTGGAAGGGGACTATGGGGACATGGATTCTTCCTACTCTTATAGGGACTCTTATATGGCTGACCCCCTTCCCTTGGCTGAGGGGCTTATTAGGGCTGTTCTGGAGACCCTTCAGGTCCCTGGGACTCCTGATGAAGGGCCATCCTCTGTGGTTGTTTTCCCAAGGCATAAAAAATCTTCTACTGTGTTTCCCCCTAATGCCACTCTTGATTAGATGCTTCTGGAAGACCCCTGATAATAATCTGTCTATCACCAAGATGTGTTCTAGACTGTACCCATTCTCAGAGGCAGCTTTGGGGGGCAACTGACCTATCCTCCAGGCTAGCCAAGTCCACTGCTCTGTCTTTGGCACATGCAGTGGGACTCAAAGATGTGACTGATAAGGAGCTTGTTTCTATCCTCAGTGCTAATTTCACAACCCCATGGGCTGCATTGCAGCCTATTTTTGCCTGTGCCTGGGTTAACAGGGCTGTTGCTGTTTGGGGTGAACAGATGATGGAAGCTGTCCATGCATATGCTTCCAAGGAGGAATTGTTGATCTTTCTGTCCAACATGAAGGAGGCCTTGTTTGAGGTGGTCAGATTGACTTCTAAAGCCTCAGTATTTTCTGTTACTGCGCAATGCATCTTATGGCTTAAGATTTGGTCTGCGGAACAATATTCCAAGAAGTCACTGGTTTCCTTACCCTGTTTGGACCTGAGCTAATGCATATTATTAGTGATGCTACTGGGGCAAGACTACCTTATTGCCTCAAATACCCACCAAACATCCTACTATGCGAGGAAACTGTGTCTTTTTCATCCCTGCCAAATGGAGGAGTAAAGGCAGCAAACTTTGTAGACCCCAAACTCCCCCCTTCCAAGCCAAGACAGCAGTGGCAACCCAAGCAAACAGTTTCAGAGGCGAAGTCTGTCAAGCCAACTTCCATGTGACTTGCAGAATCCTGGTCCTCAGGCTCCCATAGGAGGCGTCTTCGTCTTTTTCAGGATCCAGGGAATCCTCTATCATGGACCAGTGCATTTTGCGGGCAATTCCAGAACGGTAAAGAATAGGTTTCAAATCCCTTCCTCTTTTCGTTACTAACCCTCCAGAGTCCCTGCTGTGCAAGCCAAGTTAAAGCTTTTACGGGATGCAGTAAAGTCAATGCTGGACATAAAGGTTCTGATTTCAGTACCTCCCCAAAAACAAGGTTCAGGTTTCTATTCCAATTTGTTTGTTGTTACAAAGAAGGATTGCTGCATTGATGTGCAAATCTCCTCCTAGCTGCCTCCCTGGGGTGTGTGTGGCACGGACATAGGATTTGTGGTCACCTGACCACTTCTTTTATAGTCTAGATACACATTAGCAAAAGGGTCACGGCGTTGCCCCTGGGGATTAAGTCCTTTGAGAATTCTTCAACACATTCATTGACAATGGTTTGCATACGTTAGAGGCACTGAAAGGGTTATGTCTCTGAGAGTCAGCTATCCATACAGTGAAATGTGTTAGATTCCTGTTTAGCACTAAAGTGGTTTAAAGAAACCAAAGAAAATGCGCAATGTGTTTGGTTCCATCAGTGAGAAAGAGCTATCCAACACATTTTAATGCACGGACGCCTCTTTGGCTGTCAAACACTTAACCCTTTCACTGCTGCAATTTACCCAAACCCTCAACCACTCAAAGGATTTAATCCCCTCGGACAACGCTGTGCCCCTTTTGCTAGTGGGGTATAAAAGGATTTGAACAATTGCTTGCTTAACTATCACTATGAGGACTGAAACGTGATCTTCTAACAAAACAGTGAGGTCTGATTGAGCTTATAATATATATATAATATTATTATTTAACAAAGGTGAAGGCTAAAAAGCTATTTATTCCTATAGCTATAGTTACTTTTCATGGAAACATATGAAAGAGAATCAGCAATGTAAAAATTGTTCACTATGAATGCTGAAGACAACAGTAATGTTATTAATTTTCTTTTAATTTCTTTTCTCTTTTTTTCTCTCTCTCTCCCTCTCTCTCGCTTTCCTTCTTTCTTTCTCTCTCTCTCTCTCTCTCTCTCTCTCACTTTCCTTCTTTCTCTCTCTCTCTCACTTTCCTTCTTTCACTCTCTCTCTCCCTCTCTCTCTCGCTTTCCTTCTTTCTCTCTCTCTCTCTCTCTCTCTCTCTCTCTCTCTCTCTCTCACTTTCCTTCTTTCTCTCTCGCTTTCCTTCTTTCTCTTTCTCTCTCTCTCTCTCTCTTTCTCGCTTTCCTTCTTTCTCTCTCTCTCTCTCTCTCTCTCTCTCTCTTTCTCGCTTTCCTTCTTTCTCTCTCTCTCTCTCTCTCTTTCTCGCTTTCCTTCTTTCTCTCTCTCTCTCTCTCTCTCTCTCTCTCTCTCTCTCTTTCTCGCTTTCCTTCTTTCTCTCTCTCTCTCTCTCTCTCTCTCCCTCTTTCTCACTTTCCTTCTCTCTCTCTCTTCTTCTTTCTTTCTTTTGCGCTCTCTCGTTCCAGAAAGGAGACTTCCCCAATAAGATTAATGGAAACCATAGCGACATCATATTTTATCAAAAAGATGCTTCTGAAGGACACAAAACGTTCACGTTTGAGTCTGCGCAGCAAACGAAAGGATACTTCCTGGCTTCCCTTGAAAAAGATGGCAAGCACAAATTGGGTCTAAAGAGACCTGTTGATACTCCTGATGAAACAACATTTATAGGTTTAAACATATTGAACAAAAAGTGATTATACAATACCATTTTACATATAACAAAACTCTGTCTTTGTTAGGGAAGGATTTAAGAGTTCTTGAAAGTGGTAGATAAGGGGTAGCCAACCCTAGTCCTCAGGAAGAAGCAAAAGATATCCCTGAGTGAGCATAGGTAGACCAGTAAATTGACTGAGGCACTAATTAGTCCACATGTGATCCAGCTGGGGTATCCTAAAAACAGGCAGTTGGCAGGTCTTGTGGTCCAGGGTTGGCTACCCCTAATGTAGACAAAAGACCACAACAGTGTGCAATGTCTGTAAGTTGCTCCAAAAGGCAATAGGTATTATTTTATTATTTCTTCAAAAGCGATTACTCTTTCGTCCAATGTGGAATACAGGAAACATGGTGGTAAATTTTCCTCCCAGAGGACCGCATGGCTTTTTCTCCACTCCACTTTAAACCCAACAGGCATGCTTCATTTTAAGTGACCTCAATGGAGATGGTTAGGAATTATCGGAGTGCACTGGTCCTTTGACTATCCCCCCCTCTCTGTCTGTCTAGCCCTCTCTGTCTGTCTAGCCAACACATTCTGAGGTCTGGGGAACTGGCTACTTTGGTACTCTGTCAATCCTGTTGCCTCTCCCCTCCCCCTCCCTTTCCCATCTGCTAGGATTGGTCTCTTTTATTATGCCTTAATTTACTTTTTTTCTCTCTCTCTATTGACAGTGGCTATAATACTTCTGCAGTATCTGGTAGGCTCCAATGCTTAGGCTGTCTAGTTTTTAACTACTATTGGGGGGGACAACCACTGGGGGTTCCCATACCAAGCGACCCATGAGGCACATGATTTTTCAGCTCTTCCTAGGGTCTGAATTTCCCTTCTGTTCTGCATTTAATATCCTGCAGTTGAGTATTTTCTGTCCTTTATTCTTCTACTGGGGTCTCCTGACTGTGGCTGAGCTCAGAGGAAACACAGCATGTCTAAGACCACCAGGGTTTCATGGGGTTCATAACCTTTTGCTTCTTTTGTCAGACTGGTATTCCTAGGGTTTCTGAGGGAACATTTTATCCCTCTTGTTCTGTGGCCCCTTTCGAGCAGCTTCCTGGTCTCTGAACAGTCTGCATGGAATAAAGCCCTGATTTCTATGGTGAATGATATTAATTCCTTTATTAAGGGTGTTCTTGAGTCCTGAACCATGATCACCCATTCTCTCCAAAAGACCATACGGATATTTTGTGGGAGAGTAGGTCCCCTGGGCAAGGGTGATTCCTCTTTTGAGGAGGGGAATCTAATAATTTTCACTGTCGTCCAATACAGGTCACTGGTACTCTGGGAGGCGTAAGTCCCCTTTAATAGGCAGGAACAATTATGCAAATAATTTGCAAGGGGCGGAGCCTCCCCTCTTACTTAAGCCACCTTCTGGCCAGAGCCACTCATATTGATTTGTTCCTGGTGTGCTTCCACACCAGGTAGAGAACATCTATGCATCTTAGTATTTTATTATTTTTTATTCAAATATGGAATACCACCATTAGGAGGGTGACCATGGCTGTGAATTGCCCTCTTTAAAGTGGCTGGTGCAGCTTCCAGGGATTTTCTGTGGACCTATACCCTGAAGAGGGGACAGCTTGTGTTAAGCAGCTCCCCTGTTGGGGAATTTACCTCTGGTTCTTTCCCTCCCTATCATGGTCACCTGAAGACAGAAGTCAGCAAGGAAGGTGAGTCACCCATTGAGTGCTGAAGGTCCACTTGTCCCCACAGTGTCCCTTTGATGGGCTTGTATTTGGGAGTTTTAATACACTCCAGCACTCATAGGGTGTTTTTATTGCATTATTACTGTTTATGCAATTTCTGTGTTATTCTCTGAGTTTTGGAGCATTGGGTATTCATTTATTTATGTTTCTCATGTGTTTCATGCTTGTTTGGGCACTTTTTAATGTTTTCTTAAACTTTATTAAAAATGGTGTTCCGCGCCTTTAAGCGCGGCTTTTTCCCGCTCAGACGCAAGGGCTCCTTTACTCTCTATGGGAATTCACAGTATGGGACATATCTCTGGAACCGCTTGTCACAGCAACTTCAGAGAGGGCTCATTTTAATTCTAGGCTCCTGCTCTATCATCCGGAATGTGTTTTATTTATGTGGGGTGTTCAGGGGGGCTTCGGGCACTGTTTGGGGTACTTGTAAGGAAAAACTACATTTCCCATGAGCGCTTGGTTCGCGCTCGTTTCTGATTGGCTGTCACGACGGCCGCCATTTTGTGGTACTTTTCCTAGGCGAGTACACTACGCAGGGACCGAGCCTTCTCTCTCCTCAACAGATTAACCCTTCGCTGGCCAGATAAGTCCGTTTTTAGAACATTTCTGGGGTGAAACTTTAATCTTAACACTTTTTCTGGGTGATAGTGTTATTAGTGGGGTATATTGACGCTGTGAGCATGTCTACTTCACTGGAGCTAGGGGCTAGACCCAAGTCTAAGGAGGATGGGGGGTCCGCTACCCCCATGGCGTTTTGCTCCTCTTGCCACATTGGGCTGGATGGCGATAATGTGGGGGATCTATGCCCTAATTGTACTGGTCAAGATAGCAACCCTGGGCTTCCCAGCCACGCTATTGAGCCATCTTGGGTGAAGGAGTTTAAAGCTGCCACTAGGGATCTCAGATCCACGCTTCAACTCTTTCCCTCTCAGGTACAGGGGGCTCTCCAGGTCTGGCAGACCCCCTCTACTATCAGGACCTCCCTGCCTAAGCCACAGGGAGCTCCTGATATCACTGATTCTTCTGAAGAAGAACTTTTACAGGATTCTGATGCTGAGGAACGTACTGTTATTGAATCTAACAGGTCCATTGGGGACCCCTATGAATGTGACCCTGAAGTTTCGGCTGAGGGTCTGATCAGAGCGGTTCTGAATACGCTCAACCTTCCTCTGACTCAGGAATCCACTTATGATCCTACTGATGTTTTTCAGAAAAAGCCATCTAAGCCTGTTGTTTGTTTTCCAACTAACCCTACTCTTGCCCGTCTGGTCTCTGAGGCATGGAAGAATCCTGATAGATCTTCCTCTGTCTCCAAAAAGTTTGCCAAACTTTACCCTTTTCCTGAGGCGGAGCTGGCAAAATGGGTTCATCCTCCCAAAGTGGATGCTCCTGTGTCTAGACTATCCAAATCTACTGCTTTGGCTGTCTCAGATGCCTCTGCCTTGCAGGACTGGACGGATAAGAAACTAGAGCTCTCTCTTAAGTCTATTTTTGCCTCCATTGGCACAGCCATGCGCCCCACTTTTGCTGTGGCATGGGTTAATAGAGCTATTGCGGCCTGGACTGAACGACTGACTGAAGCGGTTCGCCAGGATGCGCCTGTATCTGAACAGTTGCAGCTTCTTGCTAATATCACTGAAGCTCAGAACTATGTTGCTGATGCTGCTTTTGATGCTGTGCGCATGATGGCGAGGGCCTCCACTTCTTCTGTGGTGGCTAGACGCGCTCTTTGGCTGAAAATTTGGTCTGCTGATACAGCCTCTAAGAAGGCTTTGCTTTCCTTGCCCTTTCAGGGGAATTTGCTTTTTGGGTCTGAACTCAAAGAAATGATCAGTGAGGCTACTGGCGGTAAAAGTACTCTTCTACCCTCAGTCTTTAAGAAAAAGTTTCCAGCCAAACGCAATCGGTCCTTTCGTTCCTTTCAGACTGAGACACGCTCCTCGGCCCAAACGGGTCCTCCCACTACGCGCTCCTCCTCCAAGCCCAAACAGTCCTGGAGGCCCAAAGTTGCCTCCAAGGCCAAGACCTCCAAGACTGCTTCGGCATGACTCGCCGAACCCGGGTCCGCATCCGGCTGTAGGCGGTCGTCTCCGCATCTTTCGCCGGACTTGGGAGGAGTCAGTGGCGGACCCATGGGTTCTTCAGGTGGTGTCAGAGGGATACAGGATCCCTTTCTCTTCCCTTCCTCCTTTTCGGTTCCATTTTACTCGTCCTTCTCAGGAACCCACAAAAAGGCGTCTGTTCGACGACGCTATTCAGGATCTCTTGGACAAAGAGGTCCTGGAGGCGGTTCCTCAGGGGGACACAGGTTCAGGATTTTATTCCAACCTGTTTGTGGTAGCCAGAAAGGACGGAGGAGCCCGTCCCATCTTGGATCTCAAAGATCTCAATGCCTATGTGGTGACTTCCCACTTCCGCCAGGAGTCCCTGCGCTCTGTGATTGCAGCAATGTCTCCAGGGGAGTTTCTTGCCTCCCTGGACCTTCAGGATGCTTATCTTCACATCCCTATTCATCCAGAGAGCAGGCGGTATCTCAGGATTGCCTGCCACAGGGGACACTTTCAGTTTGCAGCGCTCCCCTTTGGGCTGACTTCAGCCCCTCAGGTCTTCCAGAGGGTGTTGGGCTCCTTGATAGCGGTGCTCCATCAGGATGGGATCAGAGTGACCCCCTACATGGACGATCTCCTACTGAAGGCCTCCTCAGCGGAGCTTCTCCACCAGCAATTACAGATGTGCATGCACACCCTGAACCGTCATGGCTGGATCCTGAATCTGGACAAGTCGGACTTGATTCCATCTCAGAGGCTTCTGTTCCTGGGTCTCCTGTTCGACACTCGCCAATGCATGGTGTTTCTTCCAGAGGACGTGGCTCACCAGATAGCTGTCAGAGTGGCTGGAATTCTGGACCTGGACGTGATTCCAGTTCCGAAGTTGTCGTCCTTAGTGGGGAAGTTCATTTCCACAATCGAAGCAGTACCATTTGCCATGGCCCACTCCAGGGATCTTCAGAGATTCGTGATCCAGACGTGCAAGAATCATCCAGATCATCAACATCTGTCTGTTTCTCTTCCTCCTCATGTCGAGTCGAGTCTGCACTGGTGGTTAGATCTCTCTCATCTCCTGAAAGGGAAATCCTTTCTAGTTCCTCCTTGGACCACAGTCACTACGGATGCCAGCCTTCGGGGCTGGGGTGCAGTCTGGGGTCGCTTCAGTGCTCAGGGGAAATGGGGTCTGGAGGAATCCATGCTCTCCATCAATGTTCTGGAACTTCGAGCTGTCCGGCTGGCCCTGAGGCACTGGGAGTCTCAATTGACCGGTCTTCCAGTCAGAGTGGAGTCCGACAACGCCACGGCGGTGGCTTACATCAACAGGCAAGGCGGCACAAGAAGCGGTTCCGCCTGGTGGGAGGTCAAGGATATTTTGTCTTGGGCAGAAGATCACGTGCCTGTCATCTCTGCGGTTCATATTCCAGGCGTGGACAACGTCATGGCAGACTTCCTCAGTCGTCATACCGTCGACAGCGGAGAATGGGCTCTGCACCCAGAGGTGTTTCACATGCTCACTCAACGGTGGGGGATGCCTGTGGTGGATCTGATGGCTACCAGACACAACAGGAAGGTTCCGGTGTTTTGCTCCCGGTTGAGGGACTCCCTTGCTCTAGCAGTGGATGCCTTGTCGATCCCTTGGGACTTCTCCCTGGCTTACATCTTCCCTCCTCTTCCTCTATTGGTCAGAGTTATCCAGAAGTTGAAGAGGGAACGTTGTCCTGTCATCCTGATTGCTCCAAACTGGCCTCGCCAGTCCTGGTTTCCGGAATTGATGGCCATGTCAGTGAAGGATCCAATCCCACTTCCAGCCCGTCCGGACCTGCTTCTTCAGGGGTATCTGTGGAAAGAGGATGTTCACTCTCTCCATTTGATGGCATGGCGGTTGAATCCTCGATTCTAGCTAAGAAAGGCTTTTCTCCTTCTGTGGTATCGACGATGCTCAGTGCTCGTAAGCCTGTGTCTTCCAAGATCTATCATCGCATATGGTCAACTTTCGTGACATGGTGCTCTGACAAGAAGTTGTCTCTTGACTTCCATCTTCCCACTGTCCTGGCCTTCTTGCAGGACGGTGTGGATAAGGGGCTCAGTCTGAGTTCCCTCAAAGTTCAGACCTCTGCCTTGTCTGTGTTTTTCCAGGAACGGATTGCTGTCCTTCCTGATGTGAAAGTCTTTTTCCAGGGTGTGACTCATGTTCGACCTGCCTTTAAAAGTCCTGCTCCCCAGTGGGATCTCAATTTGGTGCTGGGAGTTCTACAGCGACCACCGTTTGAATCCTTGGCTTCCATTCCATTACGTCTTGTGACTTGGAAGATGGCCTTCCTCTTGGCTGTGGTGTCAGTGCGCCGGGTAGCAGAGTTACAGGCCTTGTCTTGTAAACCTCCTTACCTGGTGTTCCACAAGGATAAGGCTGTGCTTCGCACTACCAAGGAATTCTTACCCAAGGTTGTGTCTGAGTTTCACATCAATCAGGAGATTGTGGTTCCCTCTTTCTGCCCTAATCCTTCATCTGACAAGGAAAGAGATCTCCATCTGTTGGATGTGGTGCGTTGCCTTAAATTTTATGTTCATCGCACCGAGTCTATCAGGAAGTCTGACGCTCTATTCGTCATTCCTGAGGGGCCTAGGGCAGGAAGACCGGCTTCCAAAGTTACCATTGCCTCTTGGATTAAGGCTACCATCCGTGAAGCCTATAAGTTGAGGAATAAGCATGTTCCCTTCCGGGTGACTGCCCATTCCACCAGATCTATTGGGGCCTCTTGGGCCTACAAGAATCAAGCTTCTGCTGATCAACTGTGCAGAGCGGCCACTTGGTCCTCTGTGCACACCTTTTCTAAGCACTATCGAGTTGATGTACTGGCTTCGGCTGATGCCAGTTTTGGAAGGAAGGTCCTGGAGGCAGTCTTGCCTGTGTAGGTCTTCCGCTCTGTGATCCTTAGTGCTTCTTTACTGTTGAGCCCGGTTGGCTCTGGTTCTGTGTGCTGTGTTAGTTCAGGGATTGTTCCCTTGGTTGGTGTCCGTTGACACTTACAGTTTGGGCTATGTTATCAACTGGTCATAACAGTTCTAGTGACTTGGGCCTTGCGCCTGGTCCTTGCCTTCCTTCCCGCCTCTGGATCAGCTCAATGTTTGTACATCCCAGAGTACCAGTGACCTGTATTGGACGACAGTGAAAATAGGATTTTAGTCTTACCTGTTAAATCCTTTTCACTTAGTCCATACAGGTCACTGGTCTCCCACCCTGTCAAGGGACCAGTCTTGGCTCTCCTGTGGCATTCAGTGGGAGACCGTTCGGGCATGCTCACAGGAGTCTTTCTTTTTGCTTACCTGAGGTCAGTTCTTGGGGTCTCAAATCAATATGAGTGGCTCTGGCCAGAAGGTGGCTTAAGTAAGAGGGGAGGCTCCGCCCCTTGCAAATTATTTGCATAATTGTTCCTGCCTATTAAAGGGGACTTACGCCTCCCAGAGTACCAGTGACCTGTATGGACTAAGTGAAAAGGATTTAACAGGTAAGACTAAAATCCTATTATTTGATTCCTAATTTCATCCAAGGAATTAATTTGAGGAATAGAGACACTTAAGATCACTGAAGCCCCTGATTATAATTCTTCATCCCTAAATATTTCCAAGAGGAGCAAGATGGGGTTCTAAGCATTCCCTTGACATCATTCCTTGGACCAAATGGCTATTGAGGAATGAAGTTGGCAGATGAGAAACTATTTAACACTAGATTATTTTCTCTCCTATAATCATTCTTTCCTGATGCATTACAGCAAAGCCCCCCCCCCCCCCAAACAGCAGACAAGCCTATTTAACACATGTCTAAGACAGAATTCTTGTGTACAGATGCATCACTTAGGACCTGGACGATAAATGCCTTCCCATAATTCCTTGGACCAGGTGGTTCTTGGGGAATGGAAGTCACCTGATAAACTATTTTTTCACCAGACTAGTTTCATTTCTATAGCCCTTCTCTCCTGCTGTGCTGCAGAAATGGACTACCCTACCCCCAGCAGCTGACCCTCTTATTTCTCATCTGACTAAGCAGACAGCATTTCTGCTTGAAGATTCAGTGACCCATAAGGGCCAGGCAGATAAATACCTGAATTGTTTGGCCTCTAGAGATGCCTTATGTCCAGTCTTTCCTTCTGTTTGGGTGACTAGAGCTGAAAGGGAAAATATTTTGCTTCTGCAAGGCCTACATATACGCATTGGCTATAATCTGCTGATATATAATATTTCTAGCTATGGTTTGCTCTAACAGTTATAGTTTGATAAGAGTTAATTAAGAAAATGATATCAACCTTGTGACATTGAAATTTGTTGAAAAACAAGCGAGGGACTTCCCCTTATGTGTAGAACAAATCTTTATATAACTTGTTTTGTCTTGTTGCGGTAAGGGGCATTCTGCCAAATGATGAAGTTACTTGCAGGTGCAGTATGTCCGAAGCTTTTTAACTAGTGATCTCCCTCTGTCTTCCCATTGGTTAAATGACCGACAATGTCCATATATGTTCATGTAGCCTGGGAGGGGAAATCTCTCCCCCTAATTAATATGCTTACCACCCACTGATTTTGCATTATATAAACTGGTGAATTTCACTTAATAAATTGGATAAGAGATTATAGCACAAGACTTGTGTCTGCGTGTAGTCATTTCTTATCTCCAGGCCTGCGACTTAGGAGATCTCGGAGGAACAGTGTGGAAGTCCAAGGTCCCCGGGGGAGAAAAGGGAAACCAGTAATACAGAACATACAGACCAATATTAACAATTGGCGTAGTCGGCAGAATCTTCACGGACTGGTGAGTTGACTATATTTTTATATATATATATATATATATATATATATATATATATATATATATATATATAATATTTTTTTATATATATATATATATATATATATATATATATATATATATATATATATATAAAATATAATGTGTTTTCATATATATGCTGCTATACATATGGTCTGCTCACTTGTCTCTGAGGATATTATTTGTTGATGCTGGTCTGTATTGAAGTTGGGTATCCAGTCCCAACTTAATCAGGTGACACACATGATTTTCAGTGTTTTAAAGTGTCATGTGTGGGTAATACGGTATATATAGGCACCAGATTGGTCTGTATCGAAGTTGGGTATCCAGGCCCAACTCACCCAGGTGGCACACCGTGATTTTAATCATTATGTGTGGGCAATAGGTTATTAATGCACCTGGTTGGGAGGCAGGTTTGAGTCCTGGCCTCAGTATAGCGGAATATTGATTACAGGGTATCCAGGCTCCTGTAAAGTACGGACACACACCCTTCCTCGGGATTGAATAAGTCATATTGTTACACTAATAGAATTATATATATTTTAGTCCTTGTTTGTTATATGGCTGTTACTAACCATTTCTCATGTTATATATATATGGCTTTATATTTCCTTGCATTTTCATATAACACTTATTAATGTAACTTGAATGCATGTGTTTAAGTGTGCATGAGAAGGTTCCTTTTCTGGTAATAATGTCTGGATATTACGCTGTTATAATAATTGTTATTTACCAATAATTCTTATGTACGGAATGTACCTAATACTTTGTCCATAAGTAAATTGTTTCACAAAAATAATAATAACAATACTTTGTCTCCAGATGATTTACGGGGTAAGACCATATAGTTCATTCTAAATTGTCCCCTTGATATATGCACGGGACAGAGTAGATAATCTGTCCAGGTCTATCCCTGAGCTATATATATATGCGGGCATGAGTAGATAATCTGCCCTATGGAAGCAAGTACATTTCATGATTTTTAGGGGCAGCGTACATGAGCACCCTATTTCCCGGAGGAAATACTTTAATTTGTTTCAAAACACAAACAAGGAACCTGTAATGTCTGAGTCTACGGTATTTGTTTGTTTATCTGGTTGTTTATTTTCGCGTCTCTACTATAATTAACATTTGCATGATGTTATTTTTGTCTTAAGGGACCTTGGTGAATGGTCCTGTCATAGAAACTGTTATCATTTGAGTTTCATCCTAAACTTATGGTAGTATAATTTGTATATACAGGTATATACGCATAGATATTAATCTATATTTGTTTGACAAGCGCTGTTTATTTTGAATTAAGACTTTGATATTGTTGATATGGGTACCAATCAATCTAAACCCAAGGGTTCTACCATAACCATTACGAAGGGTAACAAAAATGGTAAAATACAAGTATGCAAAATGAAACCTGGCCAGACCCCTAAAGAGTTTGTCACAGAACAAGCAGGGAATTTCTATGCAAATCCGTTCTGTGACAACATGGCGGGATGGACTGAAGGTTTACAGACTTCAAACCCCTTTCCTCGGGAAGGTAGGTTTGATCCTTGGCACATAGCCATGATTAAGGGACTTTGTTAAGTGACCCTAAATATGTATCGTATGAAGGAGACCCATCTTGGGATATGAAATATATGTCTGCATGTGGTAAAGTGTGGGTAGATTTAGCCCCTTATGCATGTGTTCAGACTATGATGCAGGACACTCTTCCGTATAATTTTCCACCTCCTCCACCACCATCTACCCCTATTCCTACTGCACCTTCACTACCAACTCCTTATCCTCCTCCCCAGACCCCTAACACTATGCACCCTTCCTTGACTGTGTCTCGGACCCCAGACGATGATTTAGAATTGTTAGCTGCTACTTCTAGACGTATAACCCCTAAGACAGAAGACCTTAAACAAGAAGGTGAGACAGATTCTACTGTACACGCAGCAACACCCTCACAGATTGTCACAAGTATGGAACCCTCACCTACACAGGGAGACAAGGAGACAAAGGACACTATACCTAGACATCCTGATATAACACTAGCAGACACTCCAACAGGTTCGGCAAGGGTTACGGACATTCAGCCTAGACAGGAAGGAGTTAAGGAAACTGAACAACAGGAACTACAGAAAGAGCGAAGGCACTCTGTCCCATACCCGAACATATTACCAAATCTCCCACTCACCCCCAGCCTCAAACAACACCTTGCTGGTCTTACAAAAGGGACCCAGCCTTTGTTGACAGAACATGAGAGACTGGGATCATCCCCAAACCTTAGCAGACGAGATCCATTCATAGATGACATGCGGGTTACTGATAGCCCCAGAACCCCCTTGCATACAAGACCATACACACACAAGGTTCACATTCTGCCTACTGATAGATTGGCACATACTGATACACCCAGTACGCCAAGACTTACAAAAGGGCAGAAAAGGGACGTTCGCAGGAGACTCACTAAGGTCTTGGACCTGACTTCTGAGGACAATTATAGACACACAGACACCGAAACTAGTATAGGAGTTCAGACAAGACAGATGACCAGGGCTTCAGAGGCACAACAGAGACAGCAAAACCTAGAGACTGAGCCATATGCAGAAGAACAAGTACTTCAGACCCTTACCCAGTCGGTAGGTGACATACAGCTGACACCTAGGGATCAGAAAGGAACTAAGGTAATAACAGCAGCTGACATACATAAGGAACCACCTACCCTCGCTAGCCAGACTAACCTGGCTATGCCTTTTATGACTGTAGGCAATCAGGTCATAAACAAACCCCCTGATGTCTTGACTATGAATGCATGGGCTAAAGATTGCCCAAACCCAATTAAATCCCCCAGTGCAGCAATAACTTATTTAAAAAGATGCACCCAAGGGGCATAGCTGACCGGGCCAGACTACAGATTTTTACTAGATGCTTGTACTAAACACATGGGGATTGATTGGACTAAGGAATGTGCAACATTGGGCACTGAATATGACTTCCCGCAGACAGTGGCTGACAATGTGTGGTTAACCACTGAACATTTAAATGCCATGTGGGAACAGGTTAAAAGTAAGCTAGTGAAACTAGGGGGTGATTTGAAGGACATTACTAAAGCCATTGCTTGTAAACAGAAAGGAACAGAAAGTGTCTCTGATTTTTTTTAACCTTTTTTGGAGACACCTGGGCAAATGATTGTGGACTTGACAAAAAGAATGAGTCTCTGGGCCCACTATATGTGCAACATCTGCTTACTAATATGAACCCTGAGATAGCCCAGACTGTCAGAATGTGTATTGATAGTTGGCACAAATTAACTGCTGAAGAATTTGAGGAAGCAATTAGGATTAAGGATGCAGCAGGGGCATTCCCGGCTAAGACCGGAACGGTTGCAGGATTTACTATTACAGAGCAACCTCCAGCAGAAATGAGTATGTATTTCCAGCAGGGAGGAGGGAGAGGTGGAAATCCGTCTGGAGGGCAGTATCGAGGGAAATGGCAGAATAAGAAGAGAAGAGGCCCTTATGCGGACCCTAAAAATCAATCAGGAGTCAGGCAGCTTTCAAATGGTGCCTGTTTCAATTGTGGTAAGACAGGACATTGGAAGAGGGAATGCTGGGCACCCCCAAGGATAGATCAGGCCAACGCCTCGTATAATGGACAAACACAACTCACTCAGACTAACGCATAGAATCAGACTGCACAATACAACATGGGACCCCCTACCCATCAGCTACAATGGAGACCACAACCCCACTAGTGCTGCCAGAGGACACAACCCCTTGCTTTGTTGCTCAGCTATCTGAGAGGTGGGACACTCTCCCTATATTAACCTTAGAGGTTGAGGGATAAGTGTACGATTTCCTCGTGGATACAGGGGCCACAAAATCAAGTATCTCTGCTAAGAATTATACAGGTCCACTTACAACTGCAAGCATGTCCTCTGTTGGAGTAGGAGGGGTCCAAATTGAGTGCAAGGTCACTCCTAAATTAACCCTTACTGTCAGTGACCATGGCGATAAATTACAAGATGCCTTTTTAATCATACCAAATTGTCCTGTTAATCTGCTGGGCAGAGATTTAATGAGTAAGTTACAATTGACATTGCAGATCACCGAAAAGGGAGGGATAGTGTGTACTTCTGCACTTTCACTTCCCCTTATGACTAACACAGAACCAGCTGGCATTGACAGGGTTATTTTTCAACATTTATCTTTGCTACTGCAGGATGATATCCTTGGCATACTTTGTAACATTTACAACCGGGTATGTTCACCCAAGGCCACTGTCATTGTGTGACATGGGACACCGGAATGTGTCCTGGGGGCTACCCACGAATCTGGTGCAGAACAGGTCCATGGTTTGTGGTTCAGTGAGCAATGTGTGTATATTGTTACAAACTTAGGAGCTTATCTGGGGCTTGAGGGCAGTTGTGTGGTAAGCAAACAAATCTACATTCCCTTGGACCCTATCACTACCATGTTTTTCACACATCTAGATTGTGACCCCAACATACCTCTGGCACTGGCTGATCTGCCACACACATTATGGGCCAAATCCTCCACTGACCCAGGGTACATTGATTGTTCCCCTTATCAGGCAACTCTCAAACCAGGTAGTACTCCTGTATATGTTAAGCAATATCCCCTATCACGGGAAAAGAGATTGGAATAGAACCCATTATACATGAATTAATACAAAAAGGCATTTTCACTGTCGTCCAATACAGGTCACTGTACTCTGGGAGGCGATCCGCCCCTTTAATAGGCAGGAACAATTATTCAAATGTGTGCAGGGGGCGGAGCCTCCCCTCCTACTTAAGCTGCCTTCAGGCCAGAGCCACTAGATTGATTTGTTCCTGTGTGCTGTGCACACCAGGTGGAGAACATGTATACATTCAACTTAGTATTTTATTATTTTTTATTCAAATATGGAATACCACCATTAGGAGGGTGACCATGGCTGTGAATTGCCCTCTCTAAAGTGGCTAGTGCAGCTTCCAGGGATTTTCTGTGGACCTTATGCCCTGAAGAAGGAACAGCTTGAGTCAAGCAGCTTCCCTGCTGAGGAATTTACCCCTGGTCTATTCCTATTTCATCATGGTCACCTGAAGACAGAAGTCCTGCAGAAAGGTGAGCCACCCCTTGAGTGCTGAAGGTCCACTTGTCCCCACAGTGTCCCTTTGATGGGCTTGTATCTGGGAGTCTGCTTTGCACTCCAGCACTCATAGGGTGTTTTTATTTGCATTTCTCATGTTTATGCAAGTTCTGTGGTATTCTCTGGGTTTTGGAGCTTAGGGTATAGTTTTACTTATGTTTCTCATGTATTTGGTAACTGTTTGGAACTTTATATGTTTAAGTGGGACTTTATTAAATTTAGTGTTCCGCGCCTTTAAGCGTGCCTTTTCCCTCACAGACGCCATTGCTCCTTTACTCTCTATGAGATTACACAGTGTGGGACATATCTCTGGAAGCGCTTGTCACAGCAACTTCAGAGATGGCTCATTTTATTTCTATGCTCCTGCTCTATCATCCGGTGTCTGTTTTCGGGGTGTGGGGAGTTCAGGGGGGCTTCGGTCACTGTTTGGGGTACTTCTGAGAGAAAACTACATTTCCCATGAGCGCCCGTTTCACGCTCGTTTCTGATTGGCTGACCTGACGGCAGCCATTTTGTGGTGTTATTTCTCAGCGAGTATACTACGCAGGGACCGAGCCTTCTCTCCTCTCAACAGATTAACCCTTCGCTGGCCAGATAAGTCCGATTTTAGGCATTTCTGTGGTGAAACTTTAATCTTTCACACTTTTACTGGGTGATATTTGTTAAGTGGTGTATATTGACGCTGTGAGCATGTCTAGTCCACTGGAGCCAGGGGCTAGACCTAAGACTAAGGAGGCTGGGGTGTCTGTTCCCCCCATTGCGCTTTGCTCCTCTTGTCACTCTGGGCTGCCTAGAGATTGTTCTGGTAATTTATGCCCTAAATGCACTGATTGTCATGATAGCAACCCTGGGCTTCCCAGCCATGTTATTGAGCCAACTTGGGTGAAAGAGTTTAAAGCTGCCACTAGGCATCTCAGATCTACTCTCCAACTCTTTCCCTCTCAAGTACAGGGGGCTCTCCAGGTTTGGCAGACCCCCTCTACAATCAGGACCTCCCTGCCTAAGCCACAGGGGGCTCCTGATGTGTCTGATTCTTCTGAAGAAGAACTTTTGCAGGATTCTGATGCTGAGGAAGGCACTGTTATTGAATCTAACAGGTCCATTGGGGACCCTTATGAATGTGACCCTGAGTTTTCTACTGAGGGTTTGATTAGAGCTGTATTAACTACGCTCAACCTTCCTCTGACTCAGGAATCTACTCATGATACAACTGACGTTTTCCAAAAACCATCTAAGGCGGTTGTATGTTTTCCAACTAACCCTACTCTTGCCCGTCTAGTCTCTGAGGCATGGAAGAATCCTGATAAGTCCTCTTCTGTGTCCAAAAAGTTTGCTAAACTGTACCCGTTTCCTGAGACTGAACTGGCAAAATGGGTTCATCCTCCTAAAGTGGATGCTCCTGTTTCCAGGCTGTCCAAATCTACTGCTTTAGCTGTCTCTGATGCCTCTGCCCTGCAGGATTGGACGGACAAAAAGCTAGAACTTTCTCTTAAATCTATTTTTGCCTCCATTGGCACTGCCATGCGTCCAACCTTTGCAGTGGCGTGGGTTAATAGAGCTATTGCGGCCTGGACTGAACGACTGACTGAAGCGGTCCGCCAGGATGCACCGGTATCTGAGCAGTTGCAGCTCCTTGCTAATATTACTGAAGCACAGAATTATGTTGCTGATGCTGCCTTTGATGCTGTGCGCATGATGGCGAGGGCCTCCACTTCTTCTGTGGTGGCTAGACGTGCCCTTTGGCTGAAAATTTGGTCTGCTGATACAGCCTCTAAGAAAGCCTTGCTTTCCTTGCCCTTCCAGGGGAACTTGCTCTTTGGTTCTGAACTCAAAGAGATGATCAGCGAGGCTACTGGCGGTAAAAGTATTCTTCTACCCTCAGTCTTCAAGAAAAAGTTTCCAGCCAAACGCAATCAGTCCTTTCGTTCCTTTCAGACTGAGACACGCTCCACGTCCCAGACGGGGTCGTCCTCTACGCGTCCCTCCTCCAAGCCCAAACAGTCCTGGAAGCCCAAAGTTGCCCCCAAGGCCAAGACCTCCAAGACTGCTTCGGCATGACTCACCGAACCCGGGTCCGCATCCGGCAGTAGGTGGACGTCTCCGCATCTTTCGCCGGACTTGGGAGGAGTCAGTGACGGACCCACGGGTTATTCAGGTAGTGTCAGAGGGATACAGGATCCCTTTCTCTTCCCTTCCTCCATTTCGGTTCCATTTTACTCGTCCTTCTCAGGAACCTACAAAAAGGCGTCTGTTCGACGACGCTATTCAGGATCTTTTGGACAAAGAGGTCCTGGAATTGGTTCCTCCAGAGGACACAGGTTCAGGATTTTATTCCAACCTGTTCGTGGTGGCCAAAAAGGACGGAGGTGCTCGTCCTATTTTGGATCTCAAGGATCTCAATTCTTATGTTGTGAGTTCCCACTTCCGCCAGGAATCCCTGCGCTCTGTGATTGCCACAATGTCTCCAGGGGAGTTTCTTGCCTCCCTGGAACTTCAGGATGCTTATCTTCACATCCCTATTCATCCAGAGAGCAGGCGGTATCTCAGGATTGCCTGCCACAAGGGACACTTTCAGTTTTCAGCTCTTCCCTTTGGACTGACTTCAGCCCCTCTGGTCTTTCAGAGGGTGTTGGGTTCATTGATAGCTGTGCTTCATCGAGAAGGTGTCAGAGTGATCCCCTACATGGACGATCTCCTCCTGAAAGCCTCCTCAGCGGAGCTTCTCCACCAGCAACTGCAGCTGTGTATACACACTCTGAACCGTCACGGCTGGATCTTGAATCTGGACAAGTCAGACTTGGTCCCATCTCAGAGGCTCCTTTTCCTGGGTCTCCTGTTCGACACTCGGCAATGCATGGTGTTTCCGCCAGATGAAGTGGCTCATCAGATAGCCGGGATCCTAGAGCTGGACAGAGTTCCAGTACCGAAGTTGAAGTCTCTGGTGGGGAAGTTCATTTCCACGATCGAAGCAGTGCCATTTGCCATGGCCCACTCCAGGGAACTTCAGAGGTTTGTGATCCAGACGTGCAAGAATCATCCAGATCATCAGCATCTGTCAGTCTCTCTACCTCCTCATGTCGAATCGAGTCTGCACTGGTGGTTGGATCTCTCTCATCTCCTGAAAGGGAGATCCTTTCGAATTCCCTATTGGACCACACTCACTACGGATGCCAGCCTCCTGGGATCGGGTGCTGTGTTGGGTCGTTTCAGTGCTCAGGGGAAATGGGGACTGGAGGTATCTCTTCTCTCCATCAATGTTCTGGAACTGCGTGCCATCCGGCTCGCCCTGAGGCACTGGGAATCTCAGCTGGAAGGTTGCCCAGTCAGAGTGGAGTCCGACAACGCCACCGCAGTGGCCTACATCAACAGGCAAGGCGGCACAAGAAGTTGCACCGCCTGGTTGGAGGTCAAGGATATTTTATCTTGGGCAGAAGATCACGTAACATAGTAACATAGTGCCTGTCATTTCAGCAGTTCACATTCCGGGCGTAGACAACGTCATGGCAGACTTTCTCAGTCGTCACACAGTCGACAGCGGAGAATGGGCTCTTCATCCAGAGGTGTTTAACCTAATCACCCAGAGGTGGGGGGTTCCTGCAGTGGACCTGATGGCTACCAGACACAACAGGAAGGTGCCGTCGTTTTGCTCCCGGTGGAGGGCCCTCTTGCTCTAGCAGTGGATGCCTTGTCAATCCCTTGGGCTTTTCCTCTGACCTACATCTTCCCTCCTCTTCCTCTATTGATCAGGGTCATCCAGAAGTTGAAGCTGGAGCGCTGTCCTGTCATCTTGATCGCTCCAAACTGGCCTCGCCAGTCCTGGTATCCGGAGTTGATGGCCATGTCCGTGGCGGAATCGTTTCCACTTCCTGCCCGTCCGGATCTGCTTCTTCAGGGTTATCTGTGGAAGGAGGATGTTCAGAATCTCCATTTGATGGCATGGCGGTTGAATCCTCGATTCTAGAGAAGAAAGGATTTTCTCCTTCAGTGGTGTCGACGATGCTTAGAGCTTGTAAGCTTGTGTCCTCCAAGATCTATCATCGTGTCTGGGCCACCTTTGTGGCTTGGTGTACTGATCGGAAGATGTCTCTAGATTTTCATCTTCCCACTGTCCTGGCCTTTTTGCAGGATGGTGTTGAAAAGGGGCTCAGTCTGAGTTCCCTCAAAGTTCAGACTTCTGCTTTGTCTGTATTTTTCCAGGAAAGGATTGCTATCCTTCCTGATCTCAAAGTTTTCTTCCAAGGCGTGACTCATGTTCGGCCTGCCTTCAGGAGTCCTACTCCCCAGTGGGACCTCAATTTGGTGCTGGGAGTTCTCCAGCGTCCCCCGTTTGAATCATTGACTTCCATTCCTTTACGTCTCTTGACTTGGAAAATGGCCTTTCTTTTGGCTATTGTTTCAGTTCGCCGGGTAGCAGAATTACAAGCTCTGTCTCCTCCTTACCTGGTGTTCCATAAGGATAAGGCTGTGCTTCGCACTACCAAGGAATTCTTACCCAAGGTTGTGTCCGAGTTTCACATCAATCGGGAGATTGTGGTTCCCTCTTTCTGCCCTAATCCTTCATCTGACAAGGAACGAGATCTCCATTTGTTGGATGTGGTGCGTTGCCTCAAGTTTTATGTTCACCGAGTCTATCAGGAAGTCTGACGCTCTATTCGTCATTCCTGAGGGGCCTAGGGCAGGGAGACCGGCTTCCAAAGTTACTCTTGCCTCTTGGATTAAGGCTACCATTCGTGAAGCCTATAAGTTGCGGAATAAGCATGTTCCCTTCCGGGTGACTGCCCATTCCACCAGATCTATTGGGGCCTCTTGGGCCTACAAGAATCAGGCATCTGCTGATCAACTGTGCAGAGCGGCCACTTGGTCCTCTGTGCACACATTTTCAAAGCACTATCGTGTTGATGTACTGGCCTCGGCTGATGCCAGTTTTGGGAGGAAGGTCCTGGAGGCAGTTTTGTCTGTTTAGAACTTCTACTCTGTGGTTCTTAGTGCTTCTTTACTGTTGAGCCCGGTTGGCTCTAGTTCAGTGTGCTGTGTTAATTCAGGGGTTGTTTCCCCCTGGTTGGTGTCCGTTGACACTTACATTATGGGCTATGGGATTAACTGGTTCATAGCAGTTCTAGTGACTTGGGCCTTGCGCCTGGTCCTTGCCTTACTTCCCGCCTCTGGGTCAGCTTAATGTTTGTACATCCCAGAGTACCAGTGACCTGTATTGGACGACAGTGAAAATAGGATTTTAGTCTTACCTGTTAAATCCTTTTCACTTAGTCCATACAGGTCACTGGTCTCCCACCCTGTCAAGGGACCATGCTTGGCTCTCCTGTGGCATTCAGTGGGAGACCTTCGGGGCATGCTCACAGGAGTCTTCCTTCTTGCTTACCTCTGGTCAGTTTAGTGTCTCAAATCAATCTAGTGGCTCTGGCCTGAAGGCAGCTTAAGTAGGAGGGGAGGCTTCGCCCCCTGCACACATTTGAATAATTGTTCCTGCCTATTAAAGGGGCGCATCGCCTCCCAGAGTACCAGTGACCTGTATGGACTAAGTGAAAAGGATTTAACAGGTAAGACTAAAATCCTATTATTGTACCCACAGTATGACCTTACAACACTCCCATAAATCCAGTTCCCAAACCTGGAACTAACACATGGAGATTGACCCAGGATCTGAGACGTATTAATGACATAGTACAACCCCTGGCACCCATAGTGCCGGATGTCAATTCTATATTGTCTGCCATCCTGGCCACTAGCACTAGGTTCACGGTCATTGATTTGAACAGTGCCTTCTTTAGCATACCGGTACACCCTGATACACAACCACTTTTTGCCTTTACATATAGAGGGAGCCAGTATACTTGGCGGTAGACTCCACAGGGATTCTGCCATAGTCCCACTATTTACTCCGTTGTTGTCCGCAAGACAATGGAAAACTGGGCCCCCCAGAAGGGTTCCACGCTACTACAGTACATTGATGACCTGTTGCTTTGTAGTCCGGATGAAGAGTCATGTCAGGGAGACACACACAGTTTGTTGTTACATTTAGCCACAAATGGCCACAAGGTGTCGCCCAAGAAACTTCAATACTGCCTGCCAAAGGTGAAATACTTGGGATTTGTTTTGTCACATGGACAGAGACAATTATCCTCAGATAGAGTGCAGGCAATTACAGGACTGGCCAAGCCACAGACTAAGCAAGCCATGATGTCCTTCTTGGGAATGATTACTTACTGCAGACAATGGATTCCTGACTGTTCACACTATGACCATATTTTGCGACAAGGTACTCTGAAAGATGCTCCAGAGAGGCTTTGTTGGACACCAGAAATGGACAATGCTTATGCCATCTTGAAAACATTATTATGCTCTGCTTCAGCTTTGGGACTACCTTACTATGCTCTGCCTTTCCATTTGTACTATACAGAGTGAGGGTCCACTTTTGCAGGTGTCCTTGGACAGGAGCATGGGTGTGGGATAAGGCCTGTGGCCTATTTCTCTAAAGTTCTCCCCACAGTGGTACAGGGCATGCATGCATGCTTAAAGTCAGTGGCCAGTTGTGCTCTGTTAGTTGAGATTGTTCTCTCCCACCCCACCATTCTACATACTACTCACCAAGTTTTACACATACTCAACAACATTACCACTCAACACATGACCGCACAACGATGCTCAGGATATGAAACAATATTAACATCCACACAGAATTTATCCATTAAATATTATCCCTCACATATGGGCCCCTCACTGGCACTGCATAAGATGCTAGCACATTCACAACCGGAAGAAAGGTACACGGATGAAGAGCCACATGATTGTTTGCAAACCATTGCAGCTGACACATGAGGCATGATTTATCTACTTCTCCTTTAAGTAGAGGAGGAGTGTTTTTTGTTGACGGATCCTGTTCTAAACCAGCGGATGGGATATACCACACTGGTTTCTCTGTTGTACAATTGCCAGATGTAATTTTAATGGCTAATTCTTTACCATTTGTCTCTACAGAAGCAGCTGAATTGGTTGCTTTAACACAAGCTTGTAAACTGTTTAAGGACCAAGATGTCACCATTTACAAAGATTCTAGGTATGCATATGGGGTAGTTCATGATTTTGGTATTATCTGGAGAAATAGGGGATTTGTATCTGCAGATGGCAAGGGCATATCACATGCACAATTAGTTAATGATTTACTTGATGCCATTCTATTACCCAGAACACTAGCTATTGTCAAGTGTAAAGGACATAGCTCTGATATAGCCAAAGGTAATGCCTTAGCAGATAAAGCTTTAACGGATGCAGCCCTCTCAGGTCCTTTATATAAAGATTACAGTTCTATGATCGATACTCGGCTTACAATGGTCATGATACCACCTACCCCCACTGTGGACATTGCTGCACTACAGACCTTAGCCTCTGACTGACAAAGATTATTGGACACGTAATGATCTGACCTTGAACCCTGACTGCTTTTGGTCAGATAAAGAGGGGAGAATAGGCATTCCCAGAACAGCAGCTCCCATTTTCATAAGTCACTTTCACGGTTTTGGCCACATAGGCAGGAAACAGACAACTAGCACCATACAGAAACAATTTGTCATACAGGGTTTGACAGAATTAGTTGATAGTCAACTATCAAGGTGTCTGACGTGCTAGAAACAATCCCACTGGTGCAAAATATGGTAAACATGAACACTTGCCTCCTCCCGATGGACCTATGCAAAATTTACAAATGGATTTTATACATATGCCAAAGTCAAAGGGGTTTTAATATCTGTTGGTCATCTGTGATCAGTTCTCTAAATGGGTTGAGGGTTTTCCAGTGCACAAGGAAAATGCTGCAACTGTGGCTACTACACTATGTAAAGAAATCATCCCTAGATTTGGATGTCTACTAGTTATCAACAGTGACAAAGGAACACCTTTCACGGCACAAATTACCCAATTAATTTGTCAAAAATTGTGTATAGAATGGAAGTTCCACATACCATATCACCCACAGTCCTCTGGTCAAGTTGAAAGAACCAATAGAACCATTAAGGAAGGGGACAAGGGGCACCTTTGTGAATTGGCCAGTATACTTACCTGCGGTACTGGCAGAAATGAGAATGACACCTAATAAAACCATTGGGTTTTCTCCATTTGCGGTGTTAATGGGGAGGCCATTCCCAACCCCATGGGCTAAGACACATGGTCCACCAAAGTCACTTGGTGACTTGGAATGTATTAAACAGGAATATGTATCACAATTAATTGACAATTGAATGGCATATATGGTGATGTCTCTTTCTCTACCTTCTCCTACAGGTAAACTGACACACCCTTTCCAGCCAGGTGATCAGGTTCTGATCAAGCAGCTCGTCAGGGACAAGACTTTGGACCCTCCATTCGGTGAACCAACCACTGTCCTTGCTGTAACACGGACCGCTGTCCTGACTGAAAATAGTCCAACATGGATACACGCATGTCGCGTCAAGAAGGCTCCGGTGATGAAATAACACCATCCCTTGATAAGCAATTCATTGATGAATTTCTTGCTCTTTACTTGCCACCAACCCAACAAGAACCATTTCCCCAAGAACACTTTTATAATGACTCTGTTGGTGGGAGGAGCTACATCCAATTTGGGTTACGTGCCCTGGATCCACTATATCGAAACTTTGAACGTGTGTATATGATAATTTTGGGTGCTGTAATGCTCTCTACTATGATTACTATGCTTTGCTATGTGCATCATTCTGAAACCATGCTAACTCGTAATGAGACTAGATCCGTCCTCCTTAGGGCCCGCAGACATTTTGGGGAAATAGAGACTCCAAATGTATGGTCATATATGGCATTAGACATAATGCAGACCCCCAATTTGTGTCTATCTCGCATGATAAGTCTTACAAGCGTTATGACCACTTGCCTTATCAGTATCCCGACTCCACTCTCAACCCTCCTCAATTTTACCTTCTTCCCACTGGATACTTCTCCAGGTGACGTTTCCTTTTGGACTCTGGTGGAAAGTATTTCAGATTTGGATAATAAGCGCAACTTTATCCCTGCTAACAGTTTATGGCCAAATATGACATCCATACGTACCATATCTGTTGCCCCAGCCGACTATTGTGTGTATTTTTCCGGGTTCCCTAGTTATTTTTTCAGTCCAGGAGGACAGATAACTGGTAGGTAGCATCAAGCCCCCCTACCACAGGTGCCCCGCAATAGAATGACCTGTAATTTTACAGTTACCACCCAAACTGCCTAGTACTCTGTCAAGCTATCCAAGGGATGGTTTCTTTCATGTGGGAATACTTCCTACTCCTATATTCCAGGGATCACCACAGGTGGACCATGTGCTATTAGTAGGATTGCCATATCACTACCCTCTAGATCTGACCCACCAATAAGAACACCCATCCCAGATATAGGGCGGGTCAGACGGCAGACTTTACAATTGCCAGAAGATTGTGATTCCAGTGTCAGGCTAATGAGTGATGCAGAAATTTTATCTCTAGGTATCTCAGTCATTGGGGTCCCTGGTTTGGCAGTGGGCACTGCGAAGACCATTAGAAAACTTGCCTGTGCTATGGTCAAGGCTATTAACCACACCTCTATTGCTATGGAAGAACTTTTGGCTGATGTTAAGAGCTTGAGGGGCATGACACTCCAAAACAGGGCCGCCATTGACTATCTGTTATTGAAGCATAATCATGGGTGTGAGGAATTTGAGGGAATGTGTTGCTTCAATTTATCTGACCATTCTAAGTCAATAGATGATCACATCCAGGGATTACATGACATAGTTAACAATATTAAACACATTACAATTGGAGATGAGTGATGGGATTGGTTGTGGTCATGGCTTCCTAATTTTGCCTGGCTCAAACAAATAGTTGTAGGTTTTCTCCTTTGTGTTTCCATCCTTCTTATGGCCTGCTGTTTCGCCCAGTGCTGCCCATTCTTTATTAGTTGTGCCCGCCTCACTATGCCCTCATTTGGTAAGGTCAGTTTCCCTTTTGTTCACGCTCCCACAAACCTGTCAAGCAAGGACATTCCCCTTAAAAGGTTAGACCCCGCTTATGATGTTCCCCTCCAAGCACTGAGTGAAGTCTATGAAAAATTACGCCCCCTTCCACCATTACCAGTAACCCCTCCTACTAATATGATTGACAGGATAATTACCAAACAACCTGGGGGGGGCTTTGTGTAACGATCAAGGGTTGAATGGTTGTTCTTTTAAGAAGAACAAAAGAGGGGACTGAAAGGGAAAATATTTTGCTTTTGCAAGGCCTACATATACGCATTGGCTATAATCTGCTGATATAATATTTCTAGCTATGGTTTGCTCTAACAGTTATAGTTTGATAAGAGTTAATTAAGAAAATGATATCAACCTTGTGACATTGAAATTTGTTGAAAAACAAGCGAGAGACTTCCCCTTATGTCTAGAACAAATCTTTATAGAACTTGTTTTGTCTTGTTGCGGTAAGGGGCATTCTGCCAAATGATGAAGTTACTTGCAGGTGCAGTATGTCTGAAGCCTTTTAACTAGTGATCTCCCTCTGTCTTCCCATTGGTTAAATGACCGACAATGTCCATATATGTTCATGCAGCCTGGGAGGGGAAATCTCTCCCCCTAATTAATATGCTTACCACCCACTGATTTTGCATTATATAAACTGGTGAATTTCACTTAATAAATTGGATAAGAGATTATAGCACAAGACTTGTGTCTGCATGTAGTCATTTCTTATCTCTAGGCCTGCGACTTAGGAGATCTCGGAGGAACAGTGTGGAAGTCCAAGGTCCCCAGGGAGAAAAGGGAAACCAGTAATACAGAACATTCAGACCAATATTAACAAGAGCCATGGCTGTTTGGAGGGAACAATTGTTAGATGCAGTCCATGCCAACACGCTTGAAAAGGACTTTGTTTTTGCTGTCTCTAAGATCCTTGAGGCTAATATGTACTTTACTGAGGCCTCATTTGATTCTGCCAAGATCATTGGGAAGTACTTGGTGCTCTCTGTTGCTGTGTGACTTGCCCTTTGGCTACAAATTTGGTCTGCAGGCCTATCGTCTAAGAATTCCTTAGTATTTCTTCAATTTGTAGGAAAGCAGTTGTTTGGCCATAAGAAATATATGGAGGCTCTGTGTTGGTGCAAAGTGACACTATTCTGAAGTTAGATTATACTCTTATGTGGCAAATTTGGATCATGAGAGTCTTGCAGTTTTTGATTAAAAATCACAGACAAATGGAAAACATACCATCCAGTCTGCGTGTGGTATCCTTACATCGACTGAACTTCTAGTTTAAAGGAGGACAGAGTTTGAAGGGGTGACACACATGAAATACCTTTTGTGACATGGAAAGAGACAGGGGCTGTTGCTTACTGGAGAGGGGTCAACACTAGGCTCTATATCAGTGGTTCTCAACCTTTTTTTGGTCAAGGCACCCCTAACATTCAGTCTGGAAGATTTGAGGCACACCTAACATTTTATAGGTCATTTGACCAGCAAGTAATGTAGGATACAGATGCAAATATATTCAGTTCTTGTTAGGTCTCACAATCAGAATAACAGAAACAAACTTATTATGTAGAAAAATGTCCAAAAATATACAACTGAAACTCAGCACTCATATTTTATCAAAATCTTTATAGAAAAGATGGGGCACCCTAAATAGATGCCCGTGGCACACCAAAGTGCCACGCACCCTGGTTGAGAAACACTGCTCTATATTCATGTTTTCCATTTGCAGGTTATAAGCCATGCCACTGGAGGCCAAGCACTCTACTGTCCCAAGGTTTTATTTTCAGTCTTTGCTACACTTCAATATTGAGCATGTCTAGTGCTGGTAAAGTAGAGTAGCCAAATCACCTTGGAATGTGGTGGTTAGACACAAAAAGGACCTGTCACTCTAATAACTGGAATCTTAGAACTGATCATCTCCACTGAGACCAATTTTAAAACCCATCAGAACAGGGAGGGAGTCCTCGCCTGAGAGTTCATTTTATGGAAGTGCCCTGCCCTCCTGTGGGAGGATACTTTACCTTCATGGTTCCTCATGGAAGAAGAGAGAAGGATTTATCTGTAAGTACACAAAAATCCCCTTTCTTACACACTAGGGATGAATATACTGTATTTATAACTCTCTGAATCTTTATCAAGACCTCCTCTGGAATATGGAGTACAGATTTGGGCATAATTTCTTAACCCTTTAAGGACCAGCCGCGCACTCATGGTGCAGTCACTTAAGGACCACGGGGCATTTTTTTTTTCTTCTTCAATCTGATCCCTTACTCCCAGACGGGGGAGCCTGGAATTCCATACATACGTGTACATCCTTGGTCCTTTAGGGACTGCAACCTCATGACGTACATGTACATTATGGGTCATTAAGTGGTTAAAAATGAAATTGAAAAGTACAGAAATGCAACAAAAGTTGAGAAAAGGGATTAGTAAATGTTGGTTATATTTTAGTTGAAAATAAAGAGTAAAACCAAACTGTTTTCACTGTCGTCCAATACAGGTTACTAGTAACTCTGGGAGGCGATCCACCCCTTTAAGTAGGCAGGAACATTTCTCCAAATGTATGCAGGGGGTGGAGCCTCCCCTCCCTCCTCAGCTGCTTCCCAGTCAGCTAACACCAGAATGATTTGTTCCTGGGTGTGTACACACCAGGTGGAGAACATCTCTCTTCAGTTTTAGTCTTTTTATTGTTTTCTGTCAAATATGGAATACCACCATTAGGCGGGTTACCATGACTGACAAATGCCCTCTCCAAAGTGGCTAGCTCAGTGTCCAGGGATTTTTGGTGGACCTTATGCCCTGATGAGGGAACAACTTGGTTTCAAGTACTTCCCTGGGGGATTATCCTCTGAGGTAATCCTTTCTTTGCATGGTGACCTGAAGACAGAAGACCTGCAGAAAGGTGAGCCATCCTTTGAGTGCTGAAGGTTCACTTGTCCCACAGTGTCCCTTAACTGGGCTTGTATTTGGGAGTTCTCATTGTGCACTTCGGCACTCATTGGGTGTTTACGTATGTATGTTATTGTATATATGTGTATGTCTGTGAGTTTTGGAGCAGTTTTGTGGCACTTTAACCCTTTATTTGATGGGTTGACTGTGTTTTGGGGGGTTTGGTTACACTTTCTTTATGGGTCAGTGTTTTCTCCTCATGTATACCTGATTACTATGTGTTTTTAACCTTTTCTTTATTGGGGTTAATGTTCTCTAATTTTATGTTCCGCTCCTTTAAGGCGCGCTTTTACCGCATAGCCGCCATTGCTCCTTTACTCTTATGGGCTTACATAGTGTGGGACGTATCTCTGGAACCGCTTCACATAGCGACTTCAGAGTAGGCTCATTTTGATTGTCTTCCCTTGCTCTTTCATCCGGTTTCATGTTCAAGTGTGTTGGGGGACTTGGGGGGCTTCAGGCACTGCTTAGGGGTACTTTTTGAGAAAAACTACGTTTCCCATGAGCGCTCATTTTGCACCTCTTTTCCTATTGGCTCCTGTCGCGGCAGCGATTTTGTGAGTTATTCTCATCGAGTATACTACGCAGGGACCGGACTCTCTCCCTCTCCTCCATTGATTAACCCTTCGCTTGCCAGATAAGTTTAGTTTTTAACGTTTCTGGGGTGAATCTTTAATCTTTCACACAATTGGGTGATTTCTTGACAGCGGGTTATTTTTGACTCTGTGAGTATGTCTACACCGCTGGAGCTTGGGACTAGACCTAAGACTAAGGATGCTGGGGCATCAGTATCCCCCATTGCGTATTGCTCCTCTTGTCATTCAGGGCTGCCTAGGGAATTCTCTGGTCATTTATGCCCAGCATGCTCAGAAGGTCCTGACAGCAACCCAGGGCCTTCCAGCCATGCTATAGAGCCAGCTTGGGTTAAAGAGTTTAAGGCTGCAACTAGGGACCTCAGGTCCACTCTTCAACTCTTTCCCTCTCAGGTACAGGGAGCAATGGAGTTATGGCAGGCTCCCTCTACTATCAGGACCTCCCTGCCTAAACCACAGGGGGCACCTGATGTGTCTGATTCTTCTGAGGAAGAATTGTTGCAAGATTCTGATGTTGAGGATGGTACAGTTATTGAGTCTTCCAGATCTGTTGGAGACCCCTTTGAATGTAACCCTGAACTCTCTTCTGAGGGCTTAATTAGAGCCGTTCTGACCACCCTCAACCTTCCCTTGAGTCAAGAGGTTTCCTCTGACCCAACTGATGTTCTTCAGAAACCGGCAAAAGCTGTTACTTGTTTTCCTCCTAACCCTACTCTTGACCGTTTGGTTTCTGATGCTTGGAAAAATCCTGACAAGTCCTCTTCAGTCTCAAAAAAGTTTGCCAAACTTTATCCCTTTTCTGAGGCTGAACTGGCTAAATGGGTTCATCCTCCCAAGGTGGATGCTCCTGTTTCTAGATCGACTGCTTTACCTGTATCTGATGCTTCTGCTTTACAGGATTGGACAGACAAAAAGTTGGAGGTTTGCCTCAAGTCTATTTTTGCCTATATTGGCACAGCGATGCGACCGGCTTTTGCTGTGGTGTGGGTTAACCGGGCCATTGCGGTCTGGACTGAGCAACTCCCCACGGCGGTCCGTCAGGACGAGCCAGTTTCAGAGCAGTTGCGTTTGCTTGCTAATATCTCTGAGGGTCAGAACTATGTTTCTGATGCTGCCTTTGATGCTGTCCGCATGATGGCGAGGGCCTCCACCTCTTCTGTGGTGGCCAGGCGTGCGCTTTGGCTTAAGATTTGGTCTGCTGACACTGCGTCTAAGAAGATTTTGCTTTCTTTGCCTTTCCATGGTACTTCCTTGTTTGGTTCTGAGCTCAAGGAACTAATTAGCGAGGCTACTGGGGGTAAGAGTACCCTTCTGCCCTTGGTCTTTAAAAAGAAGTTGCCGGCTAAGCGTTACCGGTCCTTTCGTTCTTTTCAGATGGAGAAGCGTTCGTCGACCAAGACGGTTCCGTCCGAGCCGCGTCCCTCCTCCAAGCCCAAACAGTCCTGGAAGCCTAAGGTTGCCTCCAAGCCCAAGACTGCTTCGGCATGACTCACTGAACCCGGGTCCGCACCCTGCCGTGGGGGGATGCCTCCACCTCTTTCACAGGGTTTGGGAGGATTCCGTGATGGACCCATGGGTTTTACAGGTTGTCTCGGAGGGATACAAGATCCCTTTCTTTTCCCTTCCTCCCTTTCGTTTTCATCTCACTCGTTCTCCGCAAGATGCAGAGAAACTGCGTCTGTTCGACGCTATTCAGGATCTCTTGGACAAAGAGGTTCTGGAGCCAGTGCCTCCTGTGGACATGGGTTCGGGGTTTTACTCCAACCTTTTTGTTGTGACCAAGAAGGACGGTGGCGGTCATCCTATTTTGGATCTCAAAGATCTCAATTCCTTTGTGGTGAAGACTCACTATCGTCAGGAATCTCTGCGCACTGTGATTGCTGCCATGTCTCCGGGGGAGTTTCTTGCTTCTCTGGATCTTCAGGACGCGTACCTGCACATTCCTATTCATCTAGCGAGCAGGCAGTATCTGAGGTTTGCCTGCGCCAGGGGTCATTTTCAGTTTTCAGCTCTTCCATTTGGGCTGACAACAAGAGATGGCTCATCAAATTGCTCAACGAGTTTCCAGGATTCTGGCACTCGATCGGATTCCAGTGCCGAAGTTGTCTTTGCTGGTGGGGAAGTTCACCTCCACAGTAGAGGCGGTACCATTTGCGATGGCACATGCCAGGGAACTTCAAAGGTTTGTGATCCAGACGTGCAGGAATCGGCCGGATCATCTGAAGTTGTCAGTATCTCTGCCTCCTCATGTCAAGTTGAGCTTGGAGTGGTGGTTGGACCTTTCCCATCTCCTGAAGGGGAGATCCTTCCGGATCCCTTACTGGACCAAGGTCACGACTGACGCCAGTCTCTTGGGCTGGGGTGCTGTCTTGGGTCACATCAGCGCTCAGGGGAAGTGGTCCTCGGAGGAGTCTCTTCTCCCCATCAACATTCTTGAACTTTGGGCGATTTTTCATGCTCTGCGTCATTGAGAATCTCAGCTGGAGGACTGTCCGGTCAAAGTGGAATCTGACAACGCCACCGCCATGGCTTACATCAACAGACAGGGTGGGACAAGAAGTCTCGCCGCTTGGCTAGAGGTCAAGGCCATTCTGTTCTGGGCGGAGGTTCACGTCCCCGCCATTTCAGCGGTGCACATTCCAGGCGTAGACAACGTCATGGCAGATTTTCTCAGTCGTCACACAGTCGACAGCGGAGAGTGGGAACTCCATCCGGAGGTGTTTCAGCTCCTGACTCAAATGTGGGGCGTACCCCTAGTGGATCTGATGGCAACCAGGCACAACAGGAAGGTTCCGATGTTTTGCTCCCGGTGGAGAGACTCACTGGCTCTGGCGGTCGACGCCATGTCGATTCCTTGGGCGTTTTCCCTAGCCTACATCTTTCCTCCCCTTACAATGTTGATCAGGGTAATCCAGAAGTTGAAGGTGGAGCGTTGTCCGGTCATCCAGATCGCTCCGAATTGGCTTCGTCAGTCCTGGTATCTGGACCTTCTGGCCCTGTCTGTGGCGGAGCCCTTTCCGCTTCCCTCTCGTCCAGATCTTCTGCTACAAGGTTATCTGTGGAAGGAGGATGTTCATCATCTCCATTTGACGGCCTGGAGGTTGAATCCTCAATTTTGAAGAAGGGGTTTTCTTCTGCTGTGGTGTCTACCATGCTACGTGCTCGTAAGCCTGTTTTTTCAAGATCTATCACCGGGTCTGGTCGACCTTTGTGTCTTGGTGTGCTGACAGGGACCTGTCTCACGATTTTCATCTTCCTACTGTCCTGGCCTTTTTGCAGGACGGCGTGGATAAGGGACTCAGCCTGAGTTCCCTTAAGGTTCAGACTTTGGCGCTTTCTGTCTTTTTCCAGGAGCGCATTGCTATTCTTCCTGATGTCAAGATCTTCTTCCAGGGCGTTGCTCATGTGCATCCTGCTTTTCGGAGTCCAGCTCCTCAGTGGGACCTTAATCTGGTTTTGGGGGTTCTCCAGCGTCCTCCCTTTGAGTCCTTGGATACTATTCCTTTACGCCTTTTGTCGTGGAAGATGGCTTTTCTTCTGGCTATTGTGTCGGTCCGCCGGGTGGCGGAGTTACAAGCTCTCTCCTGTAAACCACCTTATTTGGTGTTTCACAAGGACAAGGCGGAGCTTCGCACTTCTAAGGAGTTCTTACCTAAAGTGGTTTCTGAGTTTCACATCAATCAGGAGATCTTGGTGCCCTCTTTCTGCCCTAACCCATCTTCCGACAAGGGATCTCCATTTGTTGGATGTTGTGCGTTGTCTCAAGTTTTATGTGCATCGCACTGAATCCATCAGGAAGTCTGACGCTATGTTCGTCATTCCAGAGGGTCCTAGGGCTGGGAGACCGGCATCCAAAGTGACTATTGCATCTTGGATTAAGTCTACTATTCGTAAGGTGTACAAATTGAGGAATAAGCATGTTCCCTTTCGGGTCACGGCCCATTCCACCAGGTCCATTGGGGCCTCTTGGGCCTACAAAATTCAAGCGTCTGCTGATCAGCTGTGCCGGGCGGCCACTTGGTCCTCTGTGCACACTTTCTCGAAGCACTACCGTGTGGATGTGCTGGCCTCGGCTGATGCCAGCTTTGGGAGGAAGGTCCTGGAGGCAGTTCTGCCTGTCTAGGATCTTCTTCTTCTGAGGTTCTTAGTGCTTCCTTACTGTTGAGCCCTGTTGGCTCTAGTTCAGTGTGCTGTGTAACAGTTCCTGGGGTCTGTTTTTACCCCTAGTTGGTGTCCGTTGACACTTCTGTTTTGTTGGGATCTCTGTTCGGTAGGTTCATAGAGGTCCTGGTGACTTTGGGGGCCTTGCGCCTGGTCCTTGCCTCCTTCCCACCTCAGGGAAACTCAATGGTTGGACATCCCAGAGTTACCAGTAACCTGTTTTGGACGACAGTGAAAATAGGATTTTAGTCTTACCTGTTAATTCCTTTTCACTTAGTCCATACAGGTTACTGGTCTCCCACCCTGTCAAGAGACCATGCTTGGCTCTCCTGTGGCAATTTGTGGGAGTCCTTCGGGGCATGCTCACAGGAGTCTTCTTCTCTCCTATTTCTGGTCAGTTAGTAGGGTCTCAAATCATTCTGGTGTTAGCTGACTGGGAAGCAGCATACATTTGGAGAAATGTTCCTGCCTACTTAAAGGGGCGTATCACCTCCCAGAGTTACCAGTAACCTGTATGGACTAAGTGAAAAGGATTTAACAGGTAAGACTAAAATCCTATTTTCTCTGTCATCAAATAGATCTCACAGGCACAATGGGGAGGCAAAGCTCCTCCCAGTGGGATGGAACAATTCTAGAAGAAGTGCAGGATGGAGCCTCCCTTTCCTCCATATCAGGCTAGCCCCCACCCAGATAGACTTGTTCCAAGATCCTAGATAGGTGGCTGAGAACAGTTCTGCTTAGTTTTAGTATTTTTTCTTGTTTTAAAGTTAGATATGGGGTGTCCAAATCCCCCCATTAGGTGGATTACCATCACTGGCTTCCCCTGGAGGATTGCCATTTATCAGGTGCTGTTGTGGACCCTTTGCAGCCCCATGGAGAGAATCTTGCAACCCTTTGAGCCATGGTCCACTTGTCCCACTGTTCCCCTCTGCACAGGGGTCTTATAGGAGTTCCTTATAACTCCTGCACTCAGGTTTGGTATTGCATTGTTTGATCCAAGGGTAATTGGAGCTTGTTTGGCTGTTTTTTATGGTCATTTAACCACTTCCCTACTGGTTTTACTGGGTTTGGGAGCTTATTTGTACCTGTGGTCAGGCCTGGAACGTTAGAATACACCCTGTTCCAAATTATTATGCAAATTATATTATTCTGATTTACCTAAATAATTGATGTAAATAACAGTCAGAATAATTCTCATGTTTTCAAC
Organism: Rhinophrynus dorsalis; assembly: GCA_037306005.1. Taxonomy (NCBI): domain Eukaryota; kingdom Metazoa; phylum Chordata; class Amphibia; order Anura; family Rhinophrynidae; genus Rhinophrynus; species Rhinophrynus dorsalis. The sequence continues at coordinate 265,396,081 of CM074724.1, read as the reverse complement.
TATTAAGAGTACAATTCAAATTTTATTGAACAAACCTCCTAATGATAACAGTATTTTTTTTTAAACATAAAAAACTTACAATGCACTGTTCCAAATTATTACGCTCAGTAAGTTTCAAAACACTTTATAGGTTGGAAAGAACCCTAAATTGTCATTTGTTGTGTTTGCAGCCTATTTACTGAAATCAAAAGCTCTTTCAATCAAACTTTTAACAACATTTTAACTTTTTAAACATTTTAACAGGTCTCGTTACATTTCAACATAGGACCCCTTATTTGATACCAGCTTCACAAGTCTTGCATCCATTGAACTTGTGAGTTTTTGGACAGTTTCTGCTTGAATTTGTTTGCAAGATTTCAGAATACCCTCCCAGAGCTGCTGTTTGGATGTAAACTGCCTCCCACCCAGGGCCGGTGCAAGGATTTTTGTATACACAGACGAAGGTGTGTTTTGATGCCCCCCCCCCCCCCGACACAATCCACCTGCCCCCCCCCGACCTTGCCACAGTCCCCTGCCACCGCCCACATATTCACCTCCACAATGCTCCCTTCATCTCCACATTGCACCTTCCACAATGCTCCCTTCATCTCCACAATGCCCCTTCATCTCCACATTGCTCCTTCATCTCCACATTTCCCCTTCCATAATGCCCCTTCATCTCCACATTGCCCCTTCATCTCCACATTGCCCCTTCCATAATGCCCCTTCATCTCCACATTGCTCCTTCCTTTATGCCCCTTCATCTCCACATTGCCCTTCCATAATGCCCCTTCATCTCCACATTGCTCCTTCCTTTATGCCCCTTCATATCCACATTGCCCTTCCATAATGCCCCTTCATCTGCCCCTTCCATAATGCCCCTTCAGCTCCACATTGCTCCTTCCTTTATGCCCCTTCAGCTCCACAATGCTCCCTACCTTGAGTCCCTGGTGGTCTAGCCATAAGAGAGCTCTGTGCCTCCTTCGGCACAGAGCTGAACCTCCCAGCGCTGTTCTCAGTAATGCAGAGCGCTGGGAGATGATGTCATCTCCCAGCGCTCTGTATTACTACAGAGCCTGGGTCGCTCTGCGTTGTGAGCGTCCCATAGACGCCGCAAGGGAGCGCTTGGTCGTGTAAATGAGCACTCCCTCACAGTCGATATATTTAAAAAAAAAAAAAAAATTCTCAGCTTCTCCCTTTCCGGCGCCCCTCCATTGCGGCGCCCTAAGGCAGCTGCCTGCGCTGCCTTAATGGTAGAGCCGGCCCTGCTCCCACCCTCATAGATCTTTTGCTTGAGGATGCTCCAAAGGTTCTCAATAGGATTGAGGTCAGGGGAGGACATCTTTACACCTTGGGGGACCCTAAAGGGGCCGACCAGCTCTCTTCCCATGATTCCGGCCCAAAATATGACTCCACCACTGCCTTGCTGACGTCGCAGCCTTGTTGGAACAGGGTGGCCGTCCACCAACCATCCACTACTCCATCCATCTGGACCATCCAGGGTTGCACGGCACTCATCAGTGAACAGGACTGTTTGAAAATTACTCTTCGTGTATTTTTCTGCCCAATGCAGCCGTTTCTGCTTGTGAGCATTGGTTAGTGGTGGCCGAATAGAAGGTTTATGCACAGTTGCAAGACTCTGGAGGACTCTACACCTTGATGTCCGTGGGACTCCAGAGGCACCAGCAGCTTCAAATATCTGTTTGCTGCTATGTAATGGTATTTTAGCAGCTGCTCTCTTGATCCGATGCATGGATCTGGCAGAAATCTTCCTCAATGTGCCTTTATCTGCACAAACCCGTCTGTGCTCTGAATCAGCCACAAATCTCTTAATAGTGTGCTGATCACGCTTAAGTTTTCGTGAAATATCTAATGTTTTCATACCTCGTCCAAGGCATTGAACTATTTCACTCTTTTCGGCAGCAGAGAGATCCTTTTTCTTCCTCATATTGCTTGAAAATGGTGCTCTGCTTAATAATGTGGAACACCCACCTTTAGTAGTTTTTCCTTAAATTGGGCTCACCTGGCAATCTAATTATCACAGCTGTTCGAGATTGTTTTCAGTGATCAAAAGAGCCCTGAGACACAATGCCATCCATGAGTTAAACTGAAGAACAAAATATTTAATCTTTGTGACACTTAAATATCATTTGCATAATAATTTGGAACAGGGTGTAGTAGGATTAGGTTGGATGAATATTGTCTTGTCCGACCTGATAGTGGGCCTATGAGAGGGCCCACCTGTATAATGAATGTTTATTAAAGTTTTAATAAAAAGGGTTGGGTGGTTAACTGAGCTCTGTCGGAGCTCTCGTCAGCCTGGTGGAGCGGCCGTGGTTGAGTATAAGAACCTTCCGCCGGCCCTTCCACAACCCCAGGCTAACCAATAGCCTTACATTTGTGGTTAGGCCTGGAAGGTTAGTATAGTAGGATTAGGTCAGATGAATATTGCCTTGTCCGACCTGATAGTGGGCCTATGAGAGGGCAAAAATTAGTCATATAAGTGATTGAAGACCATTCTTGTTTAATCATGGAAAATACAATAACTTACCGTAAAATCTCGGGTATAATACGCACAATTTTACCCCACTTACCCTTATGTGAAGTGGGGGGTGCGTATTATACACGAGAGTTTTTAAATAAAGTAAAACATTGAAGCTGGTAGATAGCTTCCCTCCCCCCCCTGCGATATTCGCTCTGAAAATAAGACTTACTATTTTAAATATAAGTCCCCGCTGAGAAGAGCAGGCATACCGGTATGTAAAGCTTCAGTGCGGGCTGCATGCTTCCATTTGCCACCCTCTTTCTTCAATGGGCTTTCAGGACCTTCCGACTATGGAATTGCCCTGTGAGGACCTTGAGATCCTCACAGGGCATTGGCTGCAGCGGAAGGACTTGAAAGCCCATTGAAGGAAGAGGGCGGCAAATGGAAGCATGCCGCCCACACTGAAGCTTTACATACCGGTATGCCTGCTCTTCAAAAGATGAGGACTACAGCGGTGACTTGCATTTAAACTAAAAAGTCTTATTTTCAGAGAGGATATCTCCAGGGGAGGGAGGGAAGCCATCTACCAGCCTGCCAGCATTGACCCTTTGAGGCACTCAAAGGGTTAAAAAAAAGATCTCAGTAACGGGGAAAACAAAGGCGCGTATTATACATAGGCACTCTTGTTTTCCCCAGAAATCTTAGGCATAATATGCACCTGCGTATTATACACAGGAGCGTATTATACCTGTGATTTTTACGGTGATTAATCAATGACTGAAAAGCTTGCTGTATCTCATTTATTGGTTGTGGGATGTAGGTGGCGTAACAATTGGAATTCCAATGTCCCAATTTCTTTATAATATGAACGGGGATGTTGTTACGTGAGGCTGCGGTTGCAGCTCCTATTCTAAAGGAGTGACCTGAAAAAGCTCTAGGGTTATAAGCCTTGAAATGAGTAACCGTATGTAGTACATAAACTTTTCCTTCGTATGTGGCTTACCTTGGTAAGTAAGCAGTGGACTAGTCATGGGTTTGTATTGAAACTGTGACAAATAAGTGTTGCACATTTTTACTGGGCACCATGTATTGCCAGAGGGGTATAATGGGACTTCAGTAACTGGTCCCACTTGCCTAGTTTTAGAGACTGCCAAGAGATTCTTTTATGAGATCTCCCACTTGTACGTAATGACTGGAGGTAGCTGACGCTGTGAGCTCCTCTAGTCTGAGGAAACCATAAAAGGCTAAATATATGGCCATGGATAAGGTGAGATTAACTTGAGGTTCGAAAGGGGCTGACATAATTAATGTAGCCATTTGACGGAACATAGTTCCCTCTATAGGAAGACGATGTGGGTGTGCTGTTGGTGAACTTTTCTCTATGCCTCTCATTAATAGTTTTATGGAGTGATGGGAGAGAAAGGACTTACTTCTTGGCTGTAGTATTTGGCAATAGTGGATACCTGCAATGTAGGATTTGATGGTAGCATGTGATAATTTTTATAATGGAAGTGTGAAATGAAAGCCAGTATGGAGTTTATGGCAAAAGGATGTGTTGGATGGAACACCCTAATATATCTTTCGAATAGGATCCTGGGCCAGTCATAGAGTCTTCTGGTATTCTTAGACAGCGCAGTATCCATGAGGGTACTAGCTCTGTTTAAAAGCTGTCTCTGAGTAACTTCAGTTTGGTCAATGGAGGTGGAACAGAGGGTAGAGGGTCTGTTGATGGATGTAGTCTGTGAAAGTCCTGAAATTTAAGTCGTGAAAGAGTGTCAGCCTTAGTGTTAAGAAAACCCAGAATATATCGGCATTCAATGGCAAATTTATGGTACATGTATAACCAGGTAAGTTTCCTGACAAATTGCATAATGGACATTGATGAAGAGCGAGCTTTGCTAATGATCTGTGCTGTGGCTTGATTGTCTGTATAAAATATTACTGTCTGGCCTGTCCAGAGATTACCCCATGTGGCTGCCACTGCCACTATAGGGTATATCTCAAAACAAGAGGAAGTAGTTAGGAAATCTGACCAAGCATATACCTCAGGAGGCCAAGCCACTGCCAACCAGTGGTTGTGATATACGGCCACATACGCTCCTGAGGCTGCGGCATCGCTGACCATGAATGGTGATTCTGCTGTAGCTGTAGGAATAAACATGGAGTGTCCGTTACATTTTTTTGAGGAAACTAGACCACATATTTAAATTTGATAGTACAGAATCATCCATCTGGATCCCTCCCTGACTCCTGGAGTCTTTCCCTAACAGGTTAAGCAGGTGTGAAATGAAAGAATGCCCTTGAGGCATAATACACATGGTGTATACTACATGGATTTGAGTTCTTCTTTCCGCATTTTGTTTTTTGTGAACCTACAGACTTCTGACTATCTGTAGCAGTTTCTCACTGGTAGACTAGCTTCCATGGCTATGGTGTCCAGCTGTATGCCCAGAAAACACAATTTATGTATTGGACCTACTGCTTTCTCCATAGGCATTGGAATATTGAGGTCCCAGAACAGATTGTGAATGATCCCTACACCTTAACGTGTACTGGTTGGGGACTCTATCATGAGAAAATCGTCTAAGTAATGTATGATTAATGGAGTTCTGGATACAAAACAAAACAAACAGAACAAAATCCAACATAGGGTCTCAGTGAATATGTCGAATAGCTTGGGACTGCTTTTAGCCCCAAAAGTCAAGCATGTGGAAAAATAATAATTCTCTCTCCATCGAATACCAAACAAGTGCCATGGTTGTGGATACAATGGCAAGAGCTTGAAAGCATCACTGATATCCATTTTAGACAGCCATGACCACAACCTGCCTGAATTATTGATTGTATAGCGTCATCCACAGACGTGTATGATGAGGAAAATTTCTCTGATGGTATTAGGGAATTTAAGCTAGAGATAAAAGAGGAATGCTAGGCCAACAAGTCATAAATTAAGCGTTTTTTTATTATTGAACTTCCTGGTTGCTAAGCCTATGGGATTAACTCTCCATGACTCGTACTGGGGAAAAAGAAAGGGGCCTGATATAAAACTCTTCTCTAACTCTCTTTCTACAGGGAATCTACAATGAGTGGTTCTTTCAGAGCAGATAGAAGATTATCACATTCTATCGTAGCTGTTGGTATTGCTATGAGACTGCTGTTGAATCCTGATGTAAAACCCTGTATGAAGAAATCCATCAGAATAGGTGATGGGTGGGTGTGGAGGTACGTCGCCAGCATAGCCACATTCACCCCGTCTAGTCATGGTTTTGGAAATAGCCTCTCGTGACACATGATTTTGGGGTGAGCCCCATGGCATGTCAGACAGACGTGCGAGAGGAGACATCCATTAAAATAGCAACCGGATGAGTTAAAATTATTGGAGATCGGTGTAGGTCTTCCTGATCTGTCTACGGTCTTGCGGACTGGTAGTGGTTGGGGTAGCCCCGTGGGCTCTGGATACTGCTGATTTGTAGAACCAGAGGTCGTGGCTGCATAAGGACACAAGTTGGTGGTGTGCTCTGCTGACTGACACACCTCACACACTGGGGTTCGTAAACCCACAAAATGGCGGCAAAACAGTTCAGTGTCCAACCTGCTCCAATCCGTAGCAAGGTTAATCTGAGCCTGAGCTGCCGCCTCCTTCGCTGAAAATGATCAGTGGTAGTCATAGAAAGCCTGGCAACCATACTTGAGTCCCAGCTCCACTACCCTATAAAGGTATAGGTCCAGCTCTTTCCTGCACTGTGGGTAAACAGAACATAATATGTCCCTATATAGGCTAAAAGCTATAACAAATTCGGCTATAGTAAGTTTCTACTCAGCCTAGGGTCCCTAGCTCTGAGGACCACGAGACCTGCTCACATGAAAAAGATCTAGTTTCTAGGTGTGCGTCTGGGATTACGCCTAGGAATCTGGGGGGAAGGGGGTGTTAGAAAACAGCAGTTTAAAGAGTTCTACTTTCCTTGCAGAAGCTAAAAAGGGGACACCTCTTCTGTGGAGTTCCGCTATGAATTTTGATATTGTCCATGTTTTTTTTATATAATGCTGCTGATTCATAAAACCCTCCTTATTTAGTGAAATAAGAAATAAATTGTATTAAACTTGTAGGTGTATATGGCTGGTGAGTCCCTATCTAATGCCAAGCGGCTGGTGCGAGATGCTACCTATGATTTGGGCCAAGGGGCTTGTGGCGTATGCAATAGGCTGGGGGTGTTGGTCTCACTGTGACTATAAGCTAAACAGAAAAAGAACCCTATGCCTAATGAGTGGGTATGACTGATGATTCTCTATCTTAAGAAGCATAGATAGGAGAGGTTCTGTCTATGATTTGGCCTGAGGGAAGATGATGGGGTGAGACTAAACTGAAGCCTTCTCCTATACTATCGTAAAAGACGAACCAGCAGTCTTACCCGCTGTCTAACCTAATTCTTGTTCCCCAAAATTAACATATATTTACAATAATCTCACACACCTGTATTTTGCCTGTTGACTGATGAGGCTGAAATTATACAGGTGTAGCATTCGCAAATAAGTGACCTGATATCGCCATCTCCACTGTGCACATGCTATGGGTAGAAAACATGCTGGCAGACTCTCTCAGTCGACAGACGGTGGACCCAGGAGAGTGGGAACTCCACCCAGTTCTTTTCAACCTCTTAGTGCAGAAGTGGAGTCTCCTTTGGATAGACCTGATGGCCACCAGGGACAACAGGCTCAGATGTTTTTCTCTTGCTGGAGGGACCCTCTGGCAGTTTCATCTGGCCTAAATCTTTCCTCCATTCATCCCCAGGGTGCTGAGAAACATTCGGATGGACGGTGTGGCGGTCATAATGATTGCCCCCTATTGGACCAGGAAGCTTTGGTTCCCAGAACTTGTGGCCTTGTCTGTTCAAGATCTGTTTCCTCTGCCACTCAGACCAGGTCTCCTCCTTCAGGGTTACCACTGGGGAGAGTACAAGGAGCGATTGACTTTGACAGGATGGCTGTTGAAGCCTCTATCCTAAGGAGGAAAGGCTATTCTCCTGAGGTGGTCTCCACCATGATCCAGGCTAGGCAACCAGTCACATCTAAGGCCTACCCAGGGTTTGGTCCATTTTCCACTTGTGGCAATGTGGACAGGGATCTGTCCTCACAGCAGTTTGACCTCCCAGCAATCCTGCCATTCCTACAGGATGGTGTGAACAGGGGTCTCAGCCTTATTTCCCTGAAGGTGCAGACCACAGCTATCTCTGTCTTCTACCAGAGGCACATTGCCATCTTGCCAGATGTCAAAGTCTTCATTCAGTGTGTCGCTCATGCTTTCCTTGCCTATAAGGCTCCCACTCCCTAGTGGGACCTTAATCTGGTTTTAGGAGTCTTACAGCGGCCTTCATTTGAGTCTTTGTCTACCATTACTCTACGTCTTCTGATGTGGAAGATGGCCTTTCTTTTGCCAGTGGTCTCTTTCCTCAGAGTCACAAGGATAAGGCTGTTCTCTGTACCTCCCAGGAATTTCTTCCTAAGGTGGTCTCTCAGTTCCAAATCAAATCAGGAGATTGTTGTGCCTTCATTTTGTCCTGACCCTAAATCTGACCAGGAGAGGAACCTCCACTTGTTAGATATGGCATGCTGCGTTAAGATCTATGTGCACCACACAGAGTCTTTCCTTAAGACTGATACATTATTTGTCATCCCTGAAGGTCCCAGGGCTGGTATGGCTGCATTCAAGGTTACTATTGCATCCTGGATTAAGTCTACCAACCGCAAGGCTTATGAGCTTGGAAAGAAACCCGTTCCCCTCCGCACTACAGCACACTCCACCAGATCTGTTGGGGCCTCCTGGACCTACAAGAATCAGGCCTCTGCTGAACACCTGTGTAAGGTAGCCACATGGTCTTCTGTGCACACCATTGCCAAACACTACCGTGTTGATGTTCTGGCTTCGGTAGAAAAGTCCTGGAGGCAGTTTTGCCTGTCTAGAACTTTATCATTCCTGTGCTTTATAGCTCTTTAACTGTTTGAACCCTGTTGGCTCTTGTTCTTGTGTGCTGTGTTATGTTATTCAGTGTCCATTGGCACTTTGTTGGTTTGGGCTTTTCCATGTCCTGGATACTCCATGGGAACTCTGGTATCATGGGGACCGGCGATAGTCCTTTCCTTCTTCTTCCCACCCTGGGAGCTCAAATGTTGGTATATCCCCATGGTACCTGTGAGTTATATTGGGCGACAGAGAAAAGAGAATTTTAGTCTTACCTGTTAAATCCGTTTCTCTTAGTCCATGCAGGCTACTGGTAACTTTGGGTAGGCGATCCGCCCCTTTAATTAGGCAGGAACAATTCTAGAATTTAATGCAGGGGGTAGAGCCTACCTTCCCTCCTTGGCTGCAGCTAGCTAACTAGCTCCAGTAAGATTTGAGACACTAGCTATTGACTAGATAGTAGAAGGGAAAGAAGACTCCTGTGAGCATGACCCCCACGGTCTGCCACAGCAGAGCATGACAGGGCAGGAGATCAGTAACCTGTATGGACTCAGAGAAAAGGATTTAACAAGTAAGACTAAAATCCTCTTTCGTCTGTCGTTCAATACAGGTTACTGGTAACTTTGGGATGTCCAACCACTTAGTTTCCCAGAGGTGGGAAGTAAAACAAGGACCAGACGCAAGACCCCCAAAGTCACCAGAGCAGATATGAACCATCAGATCAGAGATAGCCCAACAAAACAAATGAAGTGTGAACGGACACTGAACAGGGGTAACAGTACCCCAAGAACTAGAGCCAACAGGGCTCAAAAGTGAAGGTAGCACCAAAGAACCGAAGAAGATCCTAGACAGGCAAGACTGCCTCCAGGATCTTTCTCCCAAAACTGGCTTCAGCGATACCAGCACATCAACACGGTAGTGCTTCGAAAAGGTGTGCACAGATGACCAAGTGGCAGCCTTGCACAACTGATCAACGGAGGCCTGATTCTTGTAAGCCCAAGAAGCCCCAATAGATCTAGTAGAATGAGCAGTGACCCAAAAGGGAACAGGCTTCTTCCTTAGCTCGTAAGCCTTACGAATAGTGGACTTGATCCAGGACGCAATAGTCACTTTGGATGCAGGTCTTCCTGCCCTGGGGCCCTCACGAATGACAAACAGCTCGTCAGATTGTCTGATGGACTCAATGCGATGTACATATAACTTGAGACAACACATCACATCTAACAAGTGGAGATCTCTCTCCTTGTCAGAGGTAGGGTCGGGGCAGAAAGAAGGCACCACAATCTCCTGATTAATGTGGAATTCAGAGACCACCTTCGGGAGAAACTCCTGAGAAGTGCGAAGCACCTCCTTGTCTTTGTGAAACACCAAAAAGGTCTACAAGACAGAGCATGCAACTCCGCGACACGGCGAACAGACACAATGGCCAGGAGAGGCGCCATTTTCCACGTCAGCAGGCGTAAAGGAATAGTAGCCAAGGACTCAAAGGGAGCGCACTGAAGGACGCCCAAAACCAAGTTAAGATCCCATGGAGGAGCGGGATTCTTAAAAGCAGGACGAGTATGAGCAATGCCCTGGAAGAAAACCTTGACATCAGAAAGAATAGCAATGCATCTCTGAAAGAAAACAGAGCAGAGGTCTGAACCTTGAGGGAACTCAAACTGAGGCCCTTATCCACACCGTCCTTCAAGAAGGCCAGGACCGTAGGCAGATCAAATTCCTGAGACAGGTCCCTATCAGCACACCAAGACAGAAAGGTCGACCAGACACAATGGTAGGCCTTAGAAGAAACAGATTTGTGGGCACGGAGCATAGTAGCCACCACACCAGAAGAAAAACCTATCTTCTTCAATATTGAGGATTCAATTTCCAAGCTGTCAAAGCTAGCCGATGAACATCCTCCTTCCACAGGTAACCCTGTAGAAGAAGATCCGGATGGCAAGGGAGCCGGAAGGGCTCTGCCACTGACAGATCCAGAAGCTCCGGAAACCAAGCCTGTCGAGGCCAGTATGGAGCAATCAGAATGACTGGCCAGCGATCCAGTCTCAATTTCCGTAACACCCTGTGCAACATGGGGAGGGGAGGAAAGATGTAGGTCGAAAAAATAACCAAGGAATTGACATGGCATTCACCGCTAGAGCTAGAGAATCCCTCCAGCAAGAACAGAACCTCGGAACCTCCCGGTTGTGTCTTGTCGCCATCAGGTCAATGCAAGGAAGACCCCACTTCTGAAGAATGAGGGTGAACACCTCTGGATGCAGTTCCCACTCTCCACCGTGTGTCGCCTGAGGAAGTCTACCTACGTAGTCTACGCCAGGAATGTGTACTGCGGATATGGAAAGAATGTGTTCTTCTGCCAAGTGGCGAGACTTCTTGTTCTGCCCTGCTTGTTGATGTAAGCTACGGCCGTGGCGTTGTCGGACTGAACCCGGACTGGGCATTCTTCCAGCTGGGCTGTCCAATGACGAAGGGCATGAAATTTTGCCCGAAGCTCCAACACGTTGATGGGAAGGAGAGATTCCTACGGAGACCACCGACCCTGAGCACTGAGGCGAACCAGGACCGCTCCCCAGCCAGAGAGGCTGGCATCCGTTGTCACCGTGGTCCAGAAGGATATCAGGAAGGACTTGCTCTTCAGTAGATTGGAGAGGTTGATCCACCATGACAAACTCAGTTCCACATGAAGAGGGGAGGTATATGGACATCTTCAGAAGGTCCGGTTGACCCTTGGTACAGCTGGATTACTAACCTCTGGAGTTCCCTGGTGTGAGCCATGGCAAATGAGACCACTTCTATGGCAAAGATGAATTTCTCCACTAGAGAGGATAGTTTCTTGGCTGGTACTGGATCGTGAGCCAGATCAGCAGAAACCCTGTGGGCGATCTGGTGAACCACCTCATCCGTGAAAAACACCATGCTCTGCTGAGTGTTGAAGAGAAGGCCCAGGAAGACCAGACGCTGGGATGGGACAAGATTCGACTTGTCCATGTTGATGATACACCTGTGATGGGTGAGAGCATGAATGCAGTCCTGAACCTGCTGATGAAGAAATTCCGCAAAGGGAGCTTTCAGAAGCAGATCGTCCGTGTATGGAGTAACTATGATGCCGTCCCGATGGAGTACGGATACTAATGCTCCCAGGACATGGTTGAAGACTTGAGGAGCTGTAGTCAGACCAAAGGGAAGAGCTGAAAATTGAAAGTGAATGGCGATGTGTAGATACGCGTCCTGAAGATCCAGAAAGGCAAGGAATTCCCCCAGGGACATAGCAGCAATCACCGTCCTTAGGGACTCCTGGTGATAATAATTCCTGATCACAAAGGAATTGAGATCCTTCAAATCCAAAATGGGACAACAACCTCTGTCCATCTTGGAGACCTTAAAGATGTTTGAGTAAAAACCCATACCTCCATCCTGAACTGGAACAGGCTCCAGAACATCCTTGTCCAGAAGGGCCTGGATAGCGTCATTGAACAGACAGCATTTCTCTGCGCCCTGGGGCGTATGAGAGGGGAAAAAAGTGAAAGGGAGGAAGAGAGATGAAAGGGATCCTGTACCCTTCCGCCACCATCTGTAAAACCCACGGGTCCGCCACTGAGTTCTCCCAGACGCCGTGGTAGTGACACAGACGGCCACCCACAGTTGAGTGGGGACCTGGGTTCAGTGAGTCATGCCAAAGAAAGCTTGGAAGCCTTCGGCTTGAAGGAGACCTTGGGCTTCCATTACTGTTTGGGCCTGGAGGAGGCACATGGAGCTGAGGGAACCGCCTGGTTCACCGGACGTGTCTCAGTCTGGAAGGAACGAAAAAAAACGATTATGCCTGAGAGGCATTTTCTTCCTGGGGACCAAAGGCAGAAGGGGTGGCCTCACTAATCAGATCCTTAAGATCTGGCCCAAACAATGATGTGCCTTAAAAAGTCAAGGAGAGCAAGGCTTTCTTGGAAACAGTGTCAGCAGACCAGATCTTGAGCCAAAGACCTCGTCTGGCAAACACAGACATGGTGGAAACCCTTGCCAACAGACGGATGGCATCAAATAAGGCAGTAGAGACATAGTGCTGGGCCTCAGAAATGTTGGCAAGAAGCTACAACATATCCAAAGTAGGAGCACCCAGAGTGAGCTGTTCAGTCCAGACCGCAATGGCCCGGTTAACCCATACCTCAGCGAACGCTGGATGCATGGCAGTACCAGCAGTGGCAAAAATGGACTTGAGGGAAACCTCAAGTTTCTTGTCAGTCCAGTCTTACAGAGCGGACGCATCAGAAACTGGCAAGGCAGTAGACCTAGATAGCCTGGAGATAGGAGCATCCACTTTGGGGGGGATGAACCCACTGAGCAAGTGTCGCCTTAGAGAAGGGGTAAAGCTTGGCAAATTTCTTGGAAACAGAAGGTTTCCTGTCCGGAGATTTACACTCATCAGACACAAGGGGGTTAAGAGTGGGATTAGGTGGAAAACAAGTAAGGGGCCTCTTAGGCTCCTGAAAAACATCAGAGGGAAATGAAGAAACCTCTTGGACTAAGGGAATGTTTAGAGTGGTTAAGACAGCCCTGATCAGGCCCTCAGCCGAGGGCTCAGGATCAGCCTCAAAGGTGTCTCCAAAAAACTGAGAGGAGCCCACAGCAGAACATTCCTCAATATCTGAATCCACCAAGAGTTACTCCTCAGAGGAATCTGGTACATCAGGTGCTCCCTGTGGTTTCGGCTGGGAAGATCTGATGGAAGAAGAGGTCTGCCATGACTGGAAGACGCCCATTAACTGGGATGGAAAGAGTTGCAATGTAAACTGAAGGTCTCTAGTAGCAGCCTTGAACTCTTACACCCAAACTGGCTCTAATGCATGGCATGGGAGAGACTCAGGGACATCAGAACATGCTGGGCATAAATGACCTGAGAATTCTCTAGGTAACCCTGAATAACATGAGGAACAATACACAATAGGGGACACCAAGCCCCCAGCATCCTTAGTCTTAGGCCTGGCCCCAAGCTCCAACGGATTAGACATTCTTACAGTTTCAAAAACGTTTAAAGTATACGGAATCACCCGAAATACAGTGCGCAAGATTAAAATTTCACCCCAGAAATCGCTACAATACACTTATCTGGCAGGTGAAGGGTTAATCTGCAGAGGAGAGAAGGAGAGTCCAAGCCCTGTGTAGGATACTCATTCTGGAAAAGGCACAAAATGGCTGCCGCGGCAGAAGCCAATCAGAAACGAGTGCGCAAAACAAGCACTTATGGAAAGTGTAGTTTTCCCAGAAAAAGTAACAGTGCCCAAAGCCCCCTGAGCTCCCCAACACACTTAAAACGTTAACTGGATGACAGAGCAAGGGCAGACAATTAAAATGAGCCATGCCTGAAGTCGCTACATTGAGCGGTTGCAGAGATATGTCCCAAACTGCATAGTCCCATAGAAGTGAATGGAGCAATGGTGTCTATGCAGTAAAGTGCACCTTGAACATAAAAAAAAAAAAATTTAATTGAAACTGTAAATTAAAAGTACATGAAACATCACTAGAACATGTTGGAAGACCCAAAAAACACTGAACCCAGTAGGGAAAGTGCCAATATCCCCCCCCCCCCAAAGATGCAAAACCTAAAGGGTTAAGTTACAACATAAATTTGCACCAAAACACCCAACAGACATACAGATAAACCCAATGAGTGCCAGAGTGTGCAATAGGAACTCCAAAGGAAAACCCCTGTGCGGAGGGGCACTGTGGGACATGTGGGTTGCTCACCTTTCCTGCAGATCTTCTGTCTTCAGACTACCATGTATTAAGAAGAAGCCTCGGTGGGCAACTCCTGAGGAAAGAACTTGAACCCAAGATTTTCCCCCCAGGGCTTAAGGTCCACAAAAAGCACCTGGATACTGAGCTAGCCACATGTAAGGGCATTGTCAGTTATGGTAATCTGTCTAATGGTGGTATTCCATTTCTAACAGAAAAATAAAAAAAAATAGCTAAAACTATAGCAAAACTGTTCTCTTGCCTGTGTCTTCACCAAGGAACAAATCTTACTGGAGCTGATTGGCTAGCTGCAGCCAAGGAGGGAAGGTAGGATCCACCCCCTGCATTCAATTCTAGAATTGTTCCTGCTTAATTAAAGGGGCTGATTGCCTACCCATGGTACTTGTATGTTATATGGACTAAGAGAAAAGGATTTAACAGGCAAGACCAAAATCCTCTTAATATCCTGTGCTTGAAATCCACAGCAACACTGAAATGTAGTTATGAAAAACGGTTTGGTTTTTGTTTTCCTGCAAGTTTTTTTGGAAGGATTGGTAATAAAGTGGCTTAGAATTGTCAAAATGGACCTAGAATGAAACCCAAGGTTCTCTACTTTTATAAAACATACTTTTGGGGACAAAATTTTAATTGCAGCATTGCCAAACAGCCCCATATGAGACCAGGCACCAGTTAAGCGAGCTGCAAAAATTCCAAGTCTGAAAATGGAAATTCTCATGTGCCCAACTGGGCCCAGTAGCTCCCCCAAACACTGACAAGCCTATGCATATGGTGCATTGCCATACCCAGAAGATGAAGCTGAACACTAATCAATGCATTTAAAAAAAATCTCCAAATATGCTTGACATCCACAGTAACACTGAATATCTGTGAAAAACACTTTTTTTCAATGCATATGGGGCATTGCCACACTCAGTAGAAGGAGCTAGACACTAACCAATGTGTTTTTTTTTTATTTTTTATTTGCAACTATCCTGTGTTTGAAATCCACAGCATCATTGAAATCTGTGTGTGGAAAAATGCTGATTTTTTTTTTCTTACTGCAGAATTTGAGAGAGATTAGTGGTAAAAGGACAGCGTAAAAAAAAAAAAAAAATTTGAAAAATCACAAAAAATGAAAGCCTGGGTTGTCTGCTTTTCAAAAATCTACACTTACGGGGGAAAATTTCAAAGTGGAGCTCTGGTACACAACCCCAAATGAGACCTGACACCAGTTAAGCAAGCTGTGAAAATTGCATGCGTGAAAATGGAAAAATTTACATATACATATGGGGTATTGCAGTACTCAGAAGTAGCTGAACACTAATCAATGCATATAAAAAAAAAAAATCAACTATCCTGTGCTTGAAATCCATAGCAGCAATGCAATGTAAGTTTGGGAAATGCAAAAGCAAAATATTACCACAATTTTGGTACAGAATCTGTAAAGAAAGAAAGAAGGGGGGGGGGGGGGGGGGGGAGAAAAAAAAAAAAAAAAAGGTGCATTAAAAACTTCAAAATTCTACAGATGAATTACCCTATGTTGTCTGTTTTTCAGAAACGCATACTTTTGTGTGGCAATTTTTGAGTCTGGCACCGTCAACTAAGCTATTAGCCTCACATGCCAAATATTGACATACTCGAAAAGGTCAAAATTGCTCTGGTCCTTAAGTGCAAGCCACCACAGATATTCCTGCTCCTTATGGAATTACTGTAGTGCTCTTTGGAGAACTTTTATATATATATATATATATATATATATATATATATATATATATATATATATATATATATATATATATATATATGTAGTATAGTTTATCCCCCCGAGTAAAACAAGAGTACCCCCACTGCTGAAAGGTGTTTTATTCAAAAGCTATTACAGCTCAGAGTTAAATTTTTTAGGTGCAATATCACAGTGGCCTGAAATTGTACAGTGACGCTGTTGCTACACCATCCAATGTACAGGTCTGTGGACCATAAATCTCCCTTTTACGTGCTGTTGTTTATCCCTGGTCTGGGTTGTTTTGGATGTATACACACATCTTAATCATGTTCTACAACAGGGTCAGAAACCCTTACCCTAATTTCAATCATCCCAGCTAGCAAATGTCAAGTAGTGACTGTGGAAGTCATAGTCCAACATCAGCTACAGGGGCTGCACATTCATGTAAAACAAGTGCAGTGAGGTTTGTTTGTTTTTTTTTTTATATTATAGTGAAGGAGCCAGTTCCTGACTCACGATAAGCCATTCTTTTATTTAAGAGTACCAAGGATCATATAAAAAAAATAATAAAATATCTGAGTAGCACACCCAGTTCAATAACCAGAACACAGACCTACCAGACACTAACATTTCTAGGGTGCTCTCATCCCTATAAAAGACATATGACACCAAAAAAAGAAGTACCAAGACAGGGATTTGTAAGGCACTCAGTCTAATAAACACTAAGTCAATTAACCCCTTCGTGTCCGTTGACATACCAGGACAGTCACGCTGGTCCTGCACTTAAGGACCAGTGACAGTCCTGGTACGTCAAGCGTTAACTTTCCCATTGCCGCCGCTGTGCGCGATGGGAAAGACGCGGGCATGGTGTTACTAGGTGCTCCGGTATCGGAGCATCTAGTTTCAGCCAATGCCCGCATGGTTGATACATGCAATTTGCTAAAATAGCGAATCACATGTATTTCGCCGCATATGACAGAAGCAGTGTTTTGAAAACACTGCTTCTGTCATATATCTCTGTCTCTCTCCTCCTCAGACACAAATCTGAGGAGAAGAGAGACAGAGAAAGCGTTACTGTGTATCCAGTGTTCCAGCCACCGTTGCAGAGTGGCAACATTGTAAAAAAAAAGAAAAAAAAAAAAGCTTTTGTTACATTTGATCACTGTTAACACAGTGATCAATTGATTTTACCCCAGTGAGCACTGATTTTAGTGATCCACTGCTGCAGATCAGCTTCTGCTGATCTGTGGTATTTTTTGCCCCCCCCCCCCCATTGAAATCCCCCTTTTTTTTTTTTAAATAAAAATTGATTTTTTTGTTAATTTTTAGGTACTTTAATAGTTTAGTTAGGTGATCTTAGTGGGGCTAGGTAGGTTTAGGGGTTACGTGGGTTAGGGTAAGTTTAGTGTTGATTTTAGGTCAGATTTAGGGAATTATTATTATTTTTTTTAATAAAAAAATTTATTAAAATATTTAGGATTTTTAGGTAGTTTAGACAGGGCTAGGTAGGTTTAGCGTGTACGTCAGTTAGGGTAAGATTTAGTATTGAATTTAGGTTTAAAGATTAGGGTTTTGTAAAAAAAAAAAAAAAAAAAAAAAAAAAAAAAAAAAAATATATATATATATATATATATATATATATATATATATATATATATATATATATATATATATATATATATATATATATATATATATATATGAGAGAGAGATTTATTGTAGGAATAGTGTGTATTTGTGTTAAGTTAGGTAGGATTAGGGTTGACGTGGGGTAGGGTAAGGTTTAGGGTTAGAGCTAGGCACAGAAAAAATAAATAAATAAATATATATATATTTATAGTTTTATTGTAGGAATAGTGTGTATTTCGGTTAAGTTAGGTAGGATTAGGGTTGACGTGGGGTAGGGTAAGGTTTAGGGTTAGAGCTAGGCACAGAAAAAATAAATAAATAAATATATATATATTTATAGTTTTATTGTAGGAATAGTGTGTATTTCGGTTAAGTTAGGTAGGATTAGGGTTGACGTGGGGTAGGGTAAGGTTTAGGGTTAGAGCTAGGCACAGAAAAAATAAATAAATATATATATATTTATAGTTTTATTGTAGGAATAGTGTGTATTTCGGTTAAGTTAGGTAGGATTAGGGTTGACGTGGGGTAGGGTAAGGTTTAGGGTTAGAGCTAGGCACAGAAAAAATAAATAAATAAATATATATATATTTATAGTTTTATTGTAGGAATAGTGTGTATTTCGGTTAAGTTAGGTAGGATTAGGGTTGACGTGGGGTAGGGTAAGGTTTAGGGTTAGAGCTAGGCACAGAAAAAAAAAAAAAAATTAAAAAAACAAAAAAAATATATTTATAGTTTTATTGTAGGAATAGTGTGTATTTGGGTTAAGTTAGGTAGGATTAGGGTTGACGTAGGGTAGGGTAAGGTTTAGGGTTAGGCACAGAACCAAAGAAAAAAAAAAAAAAAAAAGCTTGGGTGGGTAGCTATTTAGAAAAAATTAGGGTAGGTAGGTTAAGTTAGATAGAAGTTATTTAAAAAAAATTAGGGTAGGTTAAGATGCAGTGGATATATTCTGCAGAAGAGGCGTATGCCTTTTTGGCTTCAGATTCAGAAGCCACAGATACTGCCTCTGATTTCGATATATCACAGTTCACAGAGAGCGACACTGATAGCTCCAGTGATCATGCTGGGCCATCTCCTAAGAAGAAGCGTACTGCTCTAAGAGCTGCCCCAGAAGCAGCCCCAAGATATACCCCAAGAGTTGCCCCAAGACAAATCCCAAAAGCTACCCCAAGACCTGCCCCAAGACCCACCCCAGAAGCAGGCCCAAGCCATACCCCAAGATCTGCCCCACAAGCAGGCCAAAGACATGCCCGAGAAGCAGCCCCAAGACATGCCCCAAGAGCTGCTCCAAGGCCTGCCCCTCAGCCAGAGCCTAGGGAATGGGTACCACCAGTAGGATTAAGTCCAGAGATACCCAATTTCACAGGCAGCCCAGGGATAAATGAAGGTGTGGCCGGTTTTAACCATGAACAGTTTTTTAATTTATATTTGGGGGAGGACATTTTGGGGGAGATTGTAGAGCAAACAAATATTTATGCAGCCCAGTATATTGCAGCCAATCCCACACGCTACATTTCAAAGGAGCAAACATGGTACCCCACTGATGTTACTGAATTCAGGAAATTCTGGGCCCTAATTATGGCTATGGGGATTATTAAAAAGCCAAGCATCAGGTCATACTGGAGCAAAAATCCTGTATTCGTTACCCCCATTTTTGGCCAAACAATGAGCAGGAGACGCTATGAAGTGCTTTTGCGCTTCATGCATTTCAATGATAACACCCTGTGCCTCCCCAAAGATCACCCCCAGTATGACAGGCTGTATAAAATTCACCCTCTTATAAGTCATTTACAAAAAAAATTTTCAGAAAACTATACCCCCAAAAACAAATATCTGTTGATGAGTCATTAATGAAGTATAAGGGAAGGTTGGGTTTTAAGCAGTATATCCCCTCCAAGCGCTCCAGGTTTGGCGTCAAATTGTATAAGTTGTGCGAAAGCGCCACAGGATACACTTATGCGTTTCGTATTTATGAGGGCAAGGACAGCCAGTTTGATCCTCCTGGTTGCCCTGAATATCTGGGAACCAACGTCAAAATTGTTTGGGATCTCATTTCCCCCCTATTAAATAAAGGATATCAATTATATGTGGATAATTATTACACAAGCCCCCTTTTATTCAAATCACTTTTTTATTTTGACACTGTGGCCTGTGGCACTGTTAGGAGAAACTGTAAAGGGATGCCCAAAGAAATGATAAACTGCAAGCTACAAAAGGGAACGTCTGTAGCTTTGTGCCAAGAGGAGCTGCTGGCAGTGAAATTTAGAGACAAAAATGAAGTGTACATGCTTACAACCATGCATGACGAGGAAACTGTGCCAGTCTCTATCCGTGGCACGGTCCTCAGGAAACCAGTCTGCATCAGAGACTAATAAACACATGGGGGGGTGTTGATCTTTGTGATCAACTCATGCAGCCTTACCTCACCATAAGAAAATCTACAGCCTGGTATAAGAAGTTTGCCATTTTCCTGCTGCAGACTGCAGTTTATAATTCATATATCATTTTTAAATTGGCAAACCCCACTCAAAAAAATACTTTTTTGCAGTTCCAAATGCATGTAATTTCCCATTTTTTGTTTGAAGGGGCAGGAGCAACAGCAGTTTTACAGCAGAGACCCAGTTTAGGACACTTTGCATTTAAAATCCCCCCCAACCCCCCAAAAGAGTAAGCCAGAGAAACGCTGCAGGGTGTGCTACGCCAATGGCAAACGGAAAGAAACCACCTTCTACTGTCCTGATTGCCCTACAAAACCTGGGCTCTGCATTGGTGACTGCTTCAAGCAGTATCACATGAATCTAATGCAGTAATTCTGTAATTTAATTATTTGGCAACGCTTTCCCCCTTAAATATACTGGGTTTTTTTTCCCCAAAACACATCCCTCCTTAGATCTAACACTATGAAAATATAATAGGAACAACCCTGTTTTTTTTCCATGTCTGAAAATGGAAATGTACATGTTCTCAACTGAACCCAGTAAATCCCCCAAACTCTGACAAACCTATGCATATGGGGTATTACTGTACTCGGAAAAAACAACTGAACATTAATCAATGCATTTATTTAAATGTTCACCTATCCTGTGCTTGAAATCCACATCAAAATTAGAATCTAACTGGGAAAAGAGATGATTCTTTAATTTAAATAATGTTTTACGAGGGATTGGTGGTAAAATGGCTGAGAGGAAAATTTGAAAACATGCCTAAAATGAAGGCCTGGGTTATCTACTTTTCAAAACTATACACTTCTGGGGGGAAAATCTTAAAATGTGGCGCTGTTACACAGCCCCAAATGAGAAATGGCACCAGTGACGCAAGCTGTAAAAATTCAAAGTGTGAAACTGGAAAAGCACATGTTCCAATTTGGGCCCTGTAGCTTCCCCAAACCTTGAGAAACCTATGCATATGGGGTATTACCGTACTCCTAAGAAGAGCTGAACACTAAAAAAATGCATTTTTATAAATCTTCACCTATCCTGTGCTTGAAAATCACATCAATATTGAAACCTAATGTGAAAAACGCTGAATTTGTTAATTACATCACGTTTACGAGAGATTGCTGGTAAAATGGCTGCGTAAAAAAATTGAAAACATGCCTAAAATGAAAACCTGCGGTGTCTACTTTCCAAAAATATACACTTTTGAGGGGATAATTTTAAAATGGAGCACTGTTACATAGCCCCAATTGAGACATGGCACCAGTTAAGCAAACTGTGAAAATGTGATGTTTGTTCAAAAGTTGGCCTGTAGCTCCCCCAAACCTTGAGAAACCTACGCATATGGGGTATTGCCGTATTCAGAAGAAGGAGCTGAACATGAAACAATGCATTTTTAAAAATCTTCAGCTATCCTGTGCTTGAAAATCACATCAACATTGAAACCTAAGTGTGAAAAACACTGAATTTTTAACGTACATCAAGATTTACAAAGGATTCATGGTAAAATGGCTGCGTAAAAAAATTGAAAACATACATAAAATGAAAGCCTGGGGTGTCTACTTTCCAAAAATATATACTTTTGGGGGGAAATTTTAAAGTGGAGCACTGATACACAGCCCCAAATGAGACATGGCACCAGTGACGCAAGCTGTGAAAATTCAAAGTGTAAAACTGGAAAAGCGCATGTTCCAATTTGGGCCCCGTAGCTCCCCCAAACCTTGAGAAACCTATGCATATGGGGTATTGCCGTATTCAGAAGGAGCTGAACATGAAACAATGCATTTTTAAAAATCTTCACCTATCCTGCACTTGATATCAACAGTAATATTGAAATGTAAGTGTGAAAACTGCAAAAAAACAAATTACCACAATTTTGGAACATATTTCTGGAAAAATAGCTGCATAAAAAACTCCAAAATTTTCCTGATTATTTACCTTATGTTGTCTAGTTTTCAGAAACATATACCTTTGTGGGACATTTTTGGGTTCTGGCACCGTCAACTAAGCTATGATACTGACATACCAATTGTTGAAAAGTTACAGGTTGTAAAGAATGGAGTCCATCTTGTGATATTTACCTTGTAAATGTGAGAAAGGGATTGAAATACTAGGCATATGGGGGTACTCTTATATTCAAGAGAAGCAAATGAATATATTTAGGGGTATTTTTTTGTAACGAAGTAATGGTATGCAAATCCTGACAGGAAAATGTAAGCAAAATGTTGTTGTTTTTTTTTCCATTTTTTTGCTCTTTTTTTCTATTTTAATCAAAATAAATGATGAGGTATTCATATAATTATGGTATCAAAAGAAAGCCCTACTTGTGCTTAAAAAAAGGTATATAATTTGTGTGGGTGTACAAAAGGAATTAAAGAGTAAATATGGTTGAACAAAGACAGTCAAAAAAGTCAAAATTGCTCCGGTCCTTAAGTGAAATCCACCTCAGATTTGCTGGTCCTTAAGGGGTTAAAAACAAAATTAGAAAAGGCATTTATTACCAAACCACATGTAACAATAACCATACCGGCACGTAATCGACACAGTGTTCCTCCTTCACCCTCCCATCCCTACATGTATAAAACTATATCCCAATAATAAACTAAACATATAAAATCAAAACAACATCATAAATGTAACCCAATACTGGCGCCAGTGAAAAAACTGGAGCAAAATGGATCAAACTAAATCCAATAATGTCAACAAATTCAGTTGATACTCTTTGTATGTATCAATATAATCCGTGTCTGCCGTCACAATAAATTGCAATAGAGCTGAAGCAAGATGATAGTTATTGCAAAGCAGCAAAAGTGAAGCCAAGTAGTGTCATAGAGATAGAGGTTATGTGAAGCGTTCATAAAGCCATGGCACATGGAACTGTGTGCAGCACATTTACATCATAATATACGTTGGCAATATACATATTTTGCTAGTACTCACAAATACAACGGAGTCTAGACTACCATTAGGATAGGTGTGCAGTCCTGCAATTTTCAGGACACTTTCAATTTATCCCACGCAGATTTCGATACAACACCTGCCTCTGCGCTGTTCCGGCGCCACTCACAAGTTGTATCAACATGTACTCATTTGCCGTATAAATCCATCGCTTCCTAGGTCTGTATATCCTCCTTGGCTAAATTTCATCTCGCAGAAACAGTCACTATGCTCCACATTTTAGCAGCTCCCAAGGTGCTTCTTTCCAACGTGTTTCTCCCGCAAACTTTGCAGGCTTCGTCAGGGCAAACCCCTGTACTTCCTTGTCACATTATTTAAAGGGATCCAACCGGAAGTTAGATCGCCATATCTTAGTAACAATTATAAACAAAATCTCATTGATCGCAACCACGGGTCACAACACTCGCTCCCCCATTTCACGCTCAAAAGTGAGTGATCCCTGCAGCCAAATGTTGCCCCTGTGGTCACCCTCAGACCCCACACCATAATGGCCCTCAAAAATAACAAAAGGCAGCCCATATGGTCTCCAGTGTCCAAGGGATCTCAACCGCGGCTAGAACATCGCAGCGACTGAGAGCCCTCCAGCAATCTAAGTCTAACATGACCTGATCAGACTATAACTCAAACTTAACATTCCTACATCATCTTAAGAGAATAGTGAATGGAAAAGCATGTCATAAGGGAGAAAAGGTATAGAAACCATATACCTCAGGGCAACTTAATGAAGCCCATTTCTCTATACAATAATTTATAAAAACATATTAAAGATCTTCATTCAAACCGTTCAGAGACTTACTCCCCAGATTATATATCCATCTTGACTCACACTGCAATAAGTGTCTATCCCAATCATCCCCTCTAATATCCCTCACAACATGCTCCATTCCTATAACCCTAAGTCTATTTGATGAACCCTGATGATAATCTTAAAAATGACATGCCACTGGACTCTCCACGTTCTTATTTTCTATGTCACACTTTTGTTCTAACTCACGTCTTCTAAGTTCTCTAAATGTTTTTCCAACATAGATTTTCCCACAGGGACATAATAACGGATATATTACCCCCTTGGTACGACATTTAATAAATCACTTCATTTTATAATTCCTTGTTCCATCAAAATTACTAAAGGTCTTACTCTTCTTCACAAACCTGCATGCATCACAAGATCCACAGATGAACATTCCACAAGTCAAATCCCTACCAAGCAATGTTTCCCTAGATTTTTTTTTTGGTTCCCAAAGACTGTGGACCAGATTATCCCTCAAATTCGGTGCCCTACGGGCAACCAAAGCTGGACAACAACCCAAGATCTCTGCCAAATCCGTATTCTGTGTGAGGATACTCCAATGCTTGACCAATAGACTTCTCAAAACAGGCTAATGACATCCATAGGTGGTGACAAAACATGCCCTATTATCTACCAGTCTCTTTTTCTTACCTAAAAGGACCTCATTCCTATCCTGATGAAGTGCTATCTGGTAACTTTTCTTCAGGTCACCCATATTGTAGCCCCTCTGTAAAAATCTCTCCGTTAGTTCTCTCGATTTTATTTTATATTCCTCCACCTCTGTGAAATGCCTCTGTAACCAGATGTATTGTTCATAGGGGATCCCTTTAAGTTGGGACTTCAGATGAGGACTATCTGCTCGTAATAACGTGTTACACGCTGTTGGTTTCCTATACATAGTAGTTTTTAAGAATATACTCCTCTTTATAGATTTTCAAATCTAAAAAGTCCACACTCACGGGACTCATTTGGTATGTCAATTTTATATTCAACTCATTGGAGTTTAAATCCTGGACAAACAACTTGAGATCATCTGAAGTGCCCTGCCAAATAAAAAAAAATATCATCTATATAGCGCAGCCACAGGGCGACGTGCTCCCCAAAACCCACGCGCATCCCCCACCACAAACTGTCATAATCTGAAGTCCCAGATTAAAAGGATCCCAGATGGACAATACCTCCGGTTACAATTTTATATGTTTAGTTTATTATTGGGATATATTTTTATAGATCTAGGGATGGGAGGGTGAGGGGGGAACACTGTGTCTATTACCTGCCAGTATGGTTATTCTTACATGTGATTTGGTAATAAATTATTTTTCTATTTAACGGACTTAGTGTTTATTAGACTGAGTCCCTTACAAATCCCTATCTTGGTACTTCTTTTTTTTTGTGTCATATACCAAGGATCATATTATGGAAACTGAAGATGTGCAGTTCTATGGCAGACCAACTGTAGCAGAAGGGGAAAGAAAAAAAAAAAAAAAACAACCAACATACCCTTATTTAACTGGTGCTTTTAACCCCTTAACAACCATTGATGGTCATAGCACATCATGGGTAGATCTGACTTAACGACCCATGACGTACTGACCGTCATGGAATTCCGGGCTCCCCCCGCGGCTGCATGCCGTTCGGGGAGTCCAGAACCAGAAACAAACAAAAAAAAAAAGCTCTGTGTTCCTTAAGTGACCGCCGCGTCCGTTCCTTAAGGGGTTACACCCCTTAAAGTTTTCAACACATCTATTTGAATGTGTTAGAGACCTCTATCATTCAGGCAGGTAAAAGATCCCTTTATGCAAACTTCCACTCATAATAACTGCTCCTCCACGGAATACCAACTAAAATATGTACAGGAGACTAAATACTGGCACTTCAACAAAGCAGGTCTGAGCCAGGATTAAGCACCTGGCCTGTGAAATATGTTATTTAGATGTATACTCTCGGTATCCACGTCTGTCTGAATGTTGCAATAAACCAACTGATTTTACTGCAACGGAAGTTGGATTTTTTTGCCTTCTTGGTTCAAATTGGCGGTCCAGCCCACAGGCTCCCCAGAGGTTACTTTAAGGTGGTGAGTGAACACGCAGTATTATACTTCATTTACTTAGACTTGAGGCACCACTACTGCTAATGGATTCTATTGATTTCACCATCTACATTATTCAAAGAAATGGGGTGTTGGAGACCTCACAGCATTCATTTGGTTAAAAACCCAATTTAAATCAATTGGAAATGTATGACTTTATTTGTCCCCTATAATACAATAGGTTAGCCCCAGAACTACGCCACTTTTCTTCTGAACAAAGGGCTGTATGTTCAAAAGTAGGGGAATTCTGAGGCAAAGCAACTGTACTATTGGGGAGAGGAAAAAAAAAAAAAAGTTCCTATTGATTTAAAATGGATATTTTAACCCCTTGAATGCAAGCAGGGTGTCCACCACATTGAAAGATCCCTTGCTATGATTCGGGGGTTAAAATACCTGTTTAAATCAATGCGAAGTTTCAAAAAAAAAAAAGTTATTTTGAACATATGCCCCAGAGTGTTCAAAGTGTGGAAAGTCCTATTTGTGCACTGCAATCAAGCCTGTATACACCAGGAAAGCAAAATAACCACTATCCTTTCATACATTTTTATCACACACTTTATTTATAGCAATTAAGCAAGCACCAATATTGATGCTCATAATATCAAAGGCCTTATTGGATAATGATTCTGATTCTCTGTTCTGTATGGACCTGAGGACTTATACATACCTCCAAACCTAGGAAGACCAGCAACAATAGGCCATACAGAGCAATTCTTGGGAAAACAAAAACAAATAAAAATGCCCACTAACTCAAATGGGACTTTTAATACTTTGTATGCTAGAAATCCCCGGCACATTGCACAAGAAATTTCACATCAGTTTTTAACCCCTTGAATGCTAGAGGCCTGTAGCACATTGCTTGACAATGTGTTGGTGACCTGTCTAGGATTCAAGGGGATGAAAACCTCTTAGATTTTTAAAATCGCTCCACTCCACTTTTGTCTCTGCCAAATGTGGATCCTGTTTTTTATTATTTTGACAGCCCTTTTCAATAAAGTTTTAAAAGAAAAAAAAAAATTATATATAGATTGTTTTTTTACATGGAATAGCAATTTTATTGCATATTCCTTCAGCTGAAACTTTGTGAAATCCAAAGTAACTTAATTGAGGCCTTCACAAGGAAAAGGTGCCAAGTAATTTGTTTAAAATTACCTCTGGCAGCAAAGTGTTAAGGCTGGTGACTAATAATAAATCCCCTTGAAAAGCTGCATGTCAACTGGGCCACTAAATGTTTTCAGTTGTCACAAAAGACAGTCCTCACTACTTTACTGTATTAGTAATTTAATCTGTTTTACCATGAACTATAAGTGCAATGGTGTGTGGAAATCAACAGTATATCTACAAACATTTTTACTTTTAGGATTCCCTCAAGTGCTGATCGTTCACAGAAGTGAAGACATTTTCACTCCCTAAATTAAAATTACTAAATCTGCTATGTGCTGTACTCCAGATGGCAAATGGATAATGTATTTATTCTCCAATCACATCCCAGGTCAGTAATGAATAACCACTGTTGCTGTCCATTTTGCGACTTAAGAGAGAGATAGGCATACAATGAATGTGCAAGTATACAATCATCTAAGGACTGTTTACAGGCTCCATAGCATGGCTACTGCTTTGCAGATGCCCACATCGTGGTAGTTGAAGTAGCAAAGGCCTGCAAAGGTCAAGGCTGACAGTGCAAATAGGCTGGTATTGGCTAGCTTAATCTTTGTGTCTCCGTGCACGTAGTCAGTCACCACCTGTCCAAGGCCCCTGTGAAAGAAATATAAAGAGGTTTTAATTCCCTTTATTCATTCATAAAAACATTTTTTGGCAAAGTCAATAAGTCACCAATATTAAGGATGGGTACCCTTCATAAATAAAGGTCAAATTACAAAAATAGCTGAAATTGCTCAGCCTACTGGTATTTTTATTTAAAATTCTTTTCCGAAACCAAATAAGAGAAAAGTAACTGCACTTCTTATGGCTAAATTAAATACAACGAACAAAGCCAGTTTATTTTTACATTCTATTTAAACCCATAATTGTATCAACACCACCTAGGGCCATCTGACTCGGACAATGTTCACACTTTAAGGATGAGGGAGTGCACAGCACACAGCAAATCACTCACACACACTTTAAATAAAGAAGATCAAGTCAGTACAAAAAGAGTTAAGGGTAAAGTACACCATCCTACTGGGTGAATAATTCAGAAAAGAAAAAAATAACACACAAAAACAGAGGAAGGAGAAGGAAAAATAAATGACTGTTCATCTAAACAAAAAGCCTCAGTCTTCTGCAAAGCATGATTATTACTGACCTAAACCTTAACTCGTGTTACGTTAACCAAAATTCCATCAGATGTGTAGTTTAGGAGATATTCACATTTATTTCTGGGAAAAGTGAAGTCAATCACCTGGTAATGCACAGAGCATCATTTGCATATAAAACGTCACTGAAAACCATTCGCAAATGAAAACATCACTGGTACAGAAATTAGCATACAGTAACAAGTATGAATATCTCCTTAACAGCACATTTGCTAGTCTTCTGGCAAACAGGACATTTAAAGGGATAGTAATACTTCGTTTTAACTTTATTTTATAGGCATTAAAAAAACATGAAGAATGATATAAGTCTTATCTCGCAAACCTTTATGGTTTAAGAGATATTCACAAGCAATGTTTCCCCTCCCGCCCCTTTTACCTAGTGTAAGCCATCTCTTCTCAGATGTGAATCTGGTTGTAAGACCAGGCAGATAACAGAAGGGGACATTCTTCTTACAATGAAAGCCCTTCCCCCCTTGACAAGTTTTTCAGCTTTTTGCCTTATCTTAATTTAAGATTGTCCCTCTCTGCAGTCTACCTGGGCACCTCCCTTATGATGTGGCTGAACGGGGGGGGGGGGTACTTTGCTTGTGAATATCTCTTAAACCATACAGGTTTGAGCGATAAGACTTATATCGTTCATATTTTTTTTTTTTTTTTTTTTTTTTTAATGCCTACAAAATAAAATAAAACGAAGCATTACTATCCCTTTAATGCTGCTTTCAAGCATTAAGATGAAATATCCACTTTAAAGGGACAGTAATAGGGAAAAAAAACCAAAAAAAAAACCCACAGATATGTGTGTGTGTGTTTTGGTTTTTTTTGCAGTATCTCAATGGCCTGAAATGTATAGTGGCGCGGTTGATATATCATCGTGTGAAATTGACCATAAACTTCCATAGGATGGTGAGGCTCACCACTGTAAAATTTCAGGCCATTGAGATAATTGGGTATATTAAAAAAAAAAAAAAAAAAAAGCCCACCATGTTTCAGCTGCAATAACTTTTGAATAAAATGCCTGTCAGTGGAAGAACCCTTGTTGTATAACAATATACATTTTACTATCTAGGAAGAGTTATACCCGTTAAAGCAGAGAAGGTGGGGTACCTAGTAACATATTAACAGTCAAAAGCAAATTCATATTTTGTAATAACCTTATCTAGATCAAAAGGCATACAGAAGGTATTTTAATTTGGATAACAAAGGCAAATCTGTAAAGCAAATGTAAGTGTAGAGAATAGGAGTAGGGTGCCCTTCCTTCTGGTACCCCATTCAGATCGGATTTTTAAAATGTATAGGACACAATGCGAGGAATCCAATTTCAGAGCAATTCGTCATTGGTATGACATTGGACCAGAATCAGTTGTTTTAAATGGGAAGCATAATACTGCTCTGAATCAGGGACGCTCAGGTCCCCTTGGAACCTGCCTAATACTAGAATGGATTAAGAAATTCTGGGGTTTTTTTCTATGTCATAAAATGCATAAACATAAATATGAATATGAATATATTTTGATTGTGAAGAGTTAGGATAAAAATTTGAGAAAAAAATAGCCTTGATAGAAGAATTCATGTTCAGGGTAGCAATCTGGTCCCTCTATTAATGTACTGAAGTGGCATATAATTAGCTTAATATCAAATGGGAGTATGTGGTAGTTCTATTAACCCTTTCAGTCCAGAGCGGTACACAACAATGCATTGCTTACCCCCTGGCATTAAAAGGGTTAATGACCAAGTCTCTCAGTGAACAATCCTTCCAGTTATAAGGGAATGACTTCCATAAATGAGAGATCAGTGTACATAACACTGCTTCATTGGAATGGTCTACAACGTGTGCCTGGTTTGCAAGCACATTTTGTAGACCATTACAATTAAGAAATTCTTAAAAAAAAAAAAAAAAAAAAAAAACCACGAGTTTGCAGCTCTGCTGCAGAGCCTCCTTGATGGCCGACACAGATCTGCACTTTGAATGCAGATATCTCTCAAACCATAGTGGTTTGAGAGACACTTTTTTTTTCATTCAATTAAACTTTTTAATCTTTACGAAATGCAAAAGATTTTTTTGGGGACATTACTATCCCTTTAAGCCTCAGAGCTAGGGATGAAGGAAGACACTTCATTGTATGAGGGGTTCGTCATCATTAAAGGGGAGTTTAATAAGATCTTCTGCAAGTGTTTTAAAGGAGCATTATCATAAAATATATAAAATTTATTTTCTCTAGCTTTAGAAGTGTCCTCAGTCTGTGATAATCAAAAAACATTTAATTGTTGTAAAAGGCCCCTTTGTTCTATACGCTTTCACCTTACTGCTTGGAGAAAATTATATCTACAGCCCTCCTGATTAAACATTGCTAAAAGGACTACACTTGCTGGAACCAAGACCATCTGTATTTTGCTGGAGGACTCCTGTATATAACAGAATAATAACACAGGCACAGAAGGATAAGGGGGGGTGGCTGCTCACTACAGCTTGCAATTAATAGGATGTAAGAGGGGGGGGGTTGTTACAAAATTGGGGCGCAGTAAAAGCAAACAATCATATATTGTCTCAGTCTACAAGAAGTGTAAAGGTGAAGCGAGATCCAGCCACAAAGCAAGAGAGTAAGAGGCAGGGAGTAGCTGAGTAGAACAATGAGATGCTTTGTGAGCGGATAGGCATCCATGACAAAGTGTTTTCTGGTGCCCTGTAAAGGTATGGAAGTTAGCGAAAAGGTTGATGATGCAAGGTAAAAGTTCATTTAAGTGGGAGCAGCTCTAAAAAGAATCTTACATAATAAAATTGAAAATTGAAGACTCCATCTGCAAACACTAGTGAGAGAGAGGACTCATTTAAAAAGGAACATTGGCAAACACTTTCTAAAACTATTTACGGACAATATGTTGTAGACAGGAATTAGGCGTAGCGTTTAACCCTTTATACACCAGAGGGGTGTGCAATGCATTCTACAAGAGCTAAAAAGAAGGGGACGAAAGCACTATCACCTAATGTTGGGGCTTTAGTACCTTAAATGAGAGTGAAGTCTCCAAGACAAAAAAAAAAAAAAAAAAAAAAAAAAAAAGATTAAAGTCACCCCAATTTAAAGGGATAGTAATGTTTCATAATAAAAGCAGCTCTAATTATAGTATTTGGACTTTGGAGAGTGTTAATGCTGTCAGAGTTGTAGTTCAAGAGTAATTCAATGACAATGTATACCCCACCCATCCCTTTTACTGATGTAACACTGCTCAGCCAGAGCAGAAGGGAGGTGCCAAGGTAGATTGCAGAGAGGGACAATCGTCAATTAAGATAAGGGAAAAACTTGTCAAGGGGGGCAGAGCTTTCATTGTTCTCATAGGAAGAAGATTGTCCCCTACTGTTATCTGTCTGGTCTATAGACTGCATTCAACATCTGAGAAAAGATGGGTTACACTAGGTAAAAGGGGTGGGTGGGGAAACTTTGCTTGTGAATATCTCTCGAACCATAAAGGTTTGAGAGATAAGACATATCATTCTTCATGTTTTTTTTAATGCCTTCAAAATAAAATAAAGATAAAATGAAGTATTACTATCCCTTTAAAGGATGCAGTGTTCACTAAAACCTTTTCAAATAAGATGCTCTCTATATGCAGCCTAAAAGACTCCTGTGACTGCAGTTGCTTCTCTATTGCTGCTCTCATATTAAAAAGGAACAAACCTATGGGATAACGCTGGGCTCCCCCTCCCCCACATTTCCCCTATAATACAATCACATTTCTATGTGCATATGGCCCTTTGTTTCTCAAACAAACATTTTCAGAAAAGCAGGCACCAAATATTTTATGTATGATTTTCTTTCCTTACCAGTGCCCATGGAGAGTGAGGGCTGCAGCCAATGAATAGTCCA
Source organism: Rhinophrynus dorsalis (assembly GCA_037306005.1). Classification (NCBI taxonomy): domain Eukaryota; kingdom Metazoa; phylum Chordata; class Amphibia; order Anura; family Rhinophrynidae; genus Rhinophrynus; species Rhinophrynus dorsalis. Next base: position 265,364,135 of record CM074724.1, on the reverse strand, counting down.
TGGCAGCTCCAGGGTAGAGATAGGCTGCAGGAAGAAGACCCAGTAAAGCCACACTCAATGCTCGCTCACCAGTCCAATGCATAGAGGCAGCTTTGGATCCAGCTGTAGAAGACACAAAGGAAGAGGCAACATGTACTGATGCAGTAAAACATCTGTATATAACTTGTCCTGGTGGGCATTTCTAGAAATGCAAGTGAATGTCTGTTTTGGCCATTTGTTGAGGATGCCTCTAGAAGTGATGCAGCTCTTCAATTATAGATCAGAATTTTGGATTATAAAACACACTACGATTTTAACAGCAAATTTTTCTATAGCTGAGAACAGGTCACACAAATCTCAAAAAGGCATTTTGGCCACAACCAAGCACAGAAGTTGAAAGGGTTTGTAATGCCCAAAAATAAAGTGTATTCTATATGGGAGATTTTACAAAAATAAAGTATTTGCAGAAAGTCCTCTCAAACCATAAAGGTCTGAGAGAGAGATATCCGCCACTAAAGTTCCCCTTTTCCTGATGTCAGCTGTAAAGCTGACAGAAGGAGATCCGTGTCGGCCAACACGAGGAGGCTCTTCAGCAAAGCCGCAATAGTGATACTGGAAAAGTCTACAAAGTGTGCTTGCAAGCCAGGCACACTTTGTGGACCTTTCCAATTAATTAATTATTTTCCAATAACAAGATTTCAGCTCTGCTGCAGAGCCGCCAGCAGATCCACGGACCAGAATCACCTGCTGTCAGCAGATCGCTGATGTCAGGAGAAGGGGAGGGAGGGGGGAACTTTAGCGGAGGATCTCTCAAACCATAAATGTTTGAGAGATAGGACTTTCTGCAAATATTTATTTTTGTAAAATCTACCATATAGAATACGCTTTATTTTGAGCGTTACTAACCCTTGAAGAGGATAAACAATTGCCAGTTGAAGGGACCTCCCCAGTCTTAGAATGTCAGGAGCACCAACTCACATATTTTCTTCTTGAATAGGTAGGCAACATTATATCTCAATTTCCATTGTCAGCCTGCTATGTCAACAATTCTACAATATCTGTGAATGGACAAACTTCCTTACTTCTCACTCCCCTATTTTGAGGTGCATACCCAGGTGAACCAAGTTGCAGCGTGAGCATGTTTAGGATGCCTCCAGTCCCATGATCCACAGCTCCATGCAATGCACTGACATCTCATAAGCCTGAGTGCAGTGTTGATAACATCAGCACAGAAGTGTCTGCACAGAAAAAAAACAAACTGACCCTATTTAAACTGCTGTACAACAGTATGGCTGAAGAAAGGGGAAATCAAAAGCTTTGCCCAACCCTGTGAATATGAAAAATGTGTTAGAACAACAAAGGAAATATTTCACATTAACGCTAGTTTTAATCTATAATACAAAAGTAGATTTTCAGTGAGTTGGATTTCCTGTTACTATCACAGTCTAAAGCAGCATACTACCATTATGATCCATAATTATTTACAATTCATAGAGCTGACAATACTTTTCTCCTTGAGACCGATTCATACCATGGCGATTTGGTGAAACTTGGATCTGAGGAGAACGGAGTACAAGACGATCTTGTGGCAGACAAGCTGTAGGTCTGATGAGGAAAGACTTAATGGCAAAGTCTAGAGAGAAATAAAAAAATACATGGCATAATTATACAGAAGTCCAATTTCATTTTAAATTGCTGGGTCTGCTTCATTGTTTAACTTTTACAATTTTGTTGTCAGATCTAGAAATTGCCCCCTTAAAGACAAGCAATGTAGAGCAACAGCACTATAACAACAACTCAATTGGTACAAGGGTAAACAGAATCATGCCACATACAATCCATTCCCACCTATGCCATAGTCAAGATAATATATGGGGGGGCACAACAGGAGGCCCTCCAGCTGCTGCCAGACTACAACTTCCATCATGAGAACAAAGGGACTTTTAGCAGGAAAGCCTCACTCCCCACTTATCTTATTAATTGATACATACTACCAGTGAAGATACACATTAATGCTAAAATATGATTTGCTTATTTAACATTCACGCATACACTTGTAAAAGTCTCCACAGAACTAAAACACTGTATGTACTGTTTTGCAGAAAATTCAGAAGCAGTTTGCCAAACTCCACTCCTCTATGAGACCAACAGTACAGGCTTTCAGGATCCCCTCACGTGAGCACAAGTGAATCTCACCAACAAAGATAAGTCAGAATTGGTTCACTTGTGAGCATCGAAAGTGTTCTTAAACCCTCTGAATGCCAGAGGGGTATCCAAAGCATTGAATTGCAACGTGTTGGCTCCCTCTCTGCCACTTAAAGAGGATATATCCACCCTATACAAGTTGCTCTTAAATGTTAGGTTATATAGCGATTATTTTGAGTATTTCGTTTAAAAAAAAAAAAAAACAATGAAAAAAAAAAAACAAAAACACACTATTTGGGCGAAATAGAAGGAATAAATATTGCCCTGACACCACTTCCGGATAGATTGTGGGTAAAGTTCTATACCCACAGCCTGTAACTCTGCCTCTGCTCCCCTCCCTCTATCCAGCCTCCTCTGATGATGGAGGCTTTCTGCCTTTAAGCTGGAGCAATCTCATTGACTAGATAACCATCTCTGCCAATGAGATCACTCCAGCTTACAGGCAGAAAGCCTCCATCATCTGAGGAGGCTGGATATAGGGAGGGGAGCAGAGGCAGAGTTACAGACTGTGGGTACAGAGCTGTACCCGCAGTCTAATGTGAAGTAAGGGCAGGGCAATATTTATTCCTCTTATTAGTATATGTTCTCTTTTGAAAGAAATGTATCTAATCTTCTCTTAAATGTATCCATTAGATCTACCATAACCACATCCTTGGGCAAGGAATGTCACAATTTAAACAGACCTTTATGTAGTAAAAAAAAAAAAAAAAAAAAAACCATTCCTCTGCTGAAATTGAAACCTCTTTTCCTCTAATCTCAAGTGTTGGCCCCTGGTTACTTGAGGAGGCCTTATTATAAACAGCTCACTAGAGAGCTTCCTGTATTGACCTCACATATACTTGTACATTGTCATCTCCTCTTAGTCATCTTTTTTCTAGAGTAAATAAACCAAGTTTGTGTAGTTGTTCCTCATATGTCAAGTCCTACATTCCCATTTGCCCCGCAGACTGTTTTTTGAACTCCGGGAAGAAAGGCTGATTCTCCGGTGGTAGGCGGTTTCCTCTGAAGCTCCACCCATTTCTGCTCCTTCCCACCCTGTTCTTTCCACTTCATTGTATATCCATTAATCCCCACCCCTTTCTAAAGCAAATAACTTCATTTATATCCTCCCACCAGCACCACATGAGTCACCTTTTGTGTCCCAGGTATGCTCATGGGGTGTGACTGGGTGCTATAAATGATGCAGTTTGTGTCACAAAGGAGTGAGGCTTAAAGCGGAACTTTCATATGATTAATATAGAGCCCCAAATCATCATTAGCGATATACACAGATGTAGGTTTACTGTCAAGTATAATTGTTGCATTAAAGAAAAATAGAACCTTTTTCACAGCCAGCAGCAGGGAACAGAGCAGACATGTTGCAGAGCCATCATCTATGAGTCTGAAGAAAAGGGTGGGAAGGAAGAGAAGCGGGCAGAGTTTCATAAGAAACTCACCACCACTGTACATCACATTTGCAGATCCAAGGGGAAAATAAAAAGAACTATAGAAGCCATTTCCAATTACACGGGCAAAGCATTCTTTCCTAACTGCAAAACGTGGTTGATTATTGCCCTCGATCAACATACTATCTGCTTTGGGGAGAAAAAAAATAAAAAGAGGAATAATTCTCTAAATTGTTCTGAGCTAGAAATGCATCCTTTACTTTTTGTAAAACATCAACATCTGCAAATACAAATGCATACCACCCAACATTTCAAATGGCCAAAGAGTGACATTTGTGATTTAGGGGGTGTGGCTGGTGGACTAGCCATTACTGGGAATTTTTGGTTATGACATACTGACACCTCTTTGTGCAACTGAATTAATTATTTAGAGCAAGACCAAAGTATTTTATGTACCCATACTAATTTATAAACACATATACTGATGTTTAAATACATGTTAATGTGAGTTGCACTATGGAGGAGCAATGCCATATACTTATATACACACCACACAGTCTGATCTCCTAAAAAAGAGGGACACCAGGGTAGGAAAGAGGGACAGAGGGATTTGGGTCTAAAATAGGGACTCTTGGGAAGTATGCAAAGGATTCCACAACTTCAAGGTCCTTACTGCCCTGTCTTTATTTTATTGAAAACATCTTTCTTCTACTCTTAATGCAGACCTGTTTTCCTTCTTGTCTCTGATTAAATAATTCCGATATTAGTATTTATGCAGAATGCATCTGTAAATGTTAATCATGTCAACTGTTTTACCACAGTTTTTTGTTCAGTACATCATATATAGAAACGTTCTTACATCACACTCACATATTACACTCACATATTTCACTCACCTCTACTTCCTCTGCACAGAGAGCCTACTCTCACCAGAGCCGCCATCTTTCCCAGTACCACATCAAGGTCACTCGCAGACCCGGAAGTTAATATCTAGGGGGCGGGACTAGAAAACGCTTTCTGTATTAGTCAAATCTGCTCCAATGTCTGTGCCACGGTATAACAGCTGACAAGGAGAGAAACGTTAACCTATACTTATCAATAAAACCAATGTTAGATTGTTTTGTTCGATGTAACTAAACTAACGCTTAGTGACATAGCCTTGACAGGCGAAAGAAATATGACTAATTGTGATGTTGACAACTTGTTATACAATAATGAGGCATGGTACGCATACCCTGCCAATCGTATTAGAGTGTGCGTTTCAGACTGGATAGTAGAGAAAGACTCGCTTTAACATAGGACATGCGACTAGCGCTCGACCAATCACAACTAAGTAGCCTTGGTCCACTTTTTCATAAGAACATATTGTGTACTCAAGAGCAGGAGTTCTGTGAAGGTCAAGTTATAAGCATGGACGAGTTTAGCTCCGATCTGGATTTGTCAGGCGTGTCCGCTAATCCCGCAGAAGCGGCAGAACTTCAGAGGATGATTGCAGTTGAGCAGCAAAAAGCTCAATTCACCGCTCAGGTGAGAAACATAGGACAGTGGATTGAGAATGTCAAACGCGTGGTATAGAGCTCCTTTAACGTTAGTTGCGTTTTACAGTGTCTACTGCGCTCCCCAAAGCGTACAAACAAACCAGAGTGAACAGCGTACCTCCCAAGTGTCCCTCTCTAGTAGGGACAGTACCAGACCCAAATCTCTGTTGTCCCTCTCTTTAACAGATCAGACTGTCTGGTGTGTATCTCAATGCTCCACAGCAATAAACATTAATATTTGTTTAAACCTCAGTGTATGTGTTTATAAATTAGTCTGTGTAAATTAAATCCTTTTGGTCTTATTCTAAATCACTTATTCATTTACAAAAAGGGGTGTTGGTAGGTCCTGAAATAACCTAAAAAAATGTTTAATGCCTTGCCCACCAACAACATCCCCCAAGACAAAAGTGTCCCTCTTGGCCATTTGAAGTGTTCAGAGGTATGAAACAGGGATGTCAAATATATAATCTTGTTTTTATCCCCCCCCCCCCAAAAAAAAAAATAGTGATTACTAGTCTGCTTTGGGGCACCTTATTTACATGTGACATATATCCTTCAACACCTAGCCAGCTCCTAAACATATGGTCAGCTTCCAAACTTTTAAATATTTTTCCACCACTATGCTAGGAATTTTCATGTCCCACTCAATGGATATGGTATCCTGGACTGGTTGAAGATGTGTTCTCTTGAACAAAGGCAAAATTCATAGGGGCCATTGGGATTTCTGGTTTTAGTAAGGAAAGAGGGGTGCAGGTTTTATTATTCTTGTTTACGTCTTTTATATGGACAATCACACCTCTTCTACACCGCCGTAAACAATTCACCGTACCAAAGCACATTTTGTACTTTACTACTATTATGCTGTTTGTTCCAATCAGTTAAATATATATTAAATTGGAAGTTTGTGAAATTATTTTGTGTGGCAGCCTATGCAGCTGTTAGTAGGAGCATTAAGGGGACTGGTAGGGTTTGGGAAACAAAGTGAAGTCTACAAAGAAATCTGTGCGCTGCTTCCAGGAGACATCACACACTGTTCTGCTATAGAGAGGTGGTGCAAGGCTTTTACTTAACTTTAACACAATCTTAGAAAAATAAAAAATATATATGGGTTAAGCACACATACACAGAATACTCCTCTAGGTATTTACTTTGCATATCATACACAGGGTCCCTATAGATCCCAAAATACGTATACAAAGAAGAGAGAAAAAGTGGATCAAAAAAGCACTCTGCTCCTCCAAAATCTCCTCCTAAAAGTTAAAAAAATATGACACTTATTGTCATAAACTGTATATATTGCTGCTGTGGACAAGCAGCAAAACAGCACATAAATGTCCCTCTCCTATTGCCCACCACACACCAAAAAAAAAACCCCCATAATGCTTAAAAGCAAACCTATCACTCTATTCCGCAAAAGCTATATAAACCTCCAAACATATACAAAATAATATAAAGTAAAGCAGGAATACATACATGCGTGAGAAGGAACCTCAATCCTTTATACACTACTGTTCAAAAGTTTGGGGGCACTTAGAAATTTCCTTGTTTTTGAAAGAAAAGCAAAATTTGTTTAAAATAACAACAAATGGATCAGAAATATAATGTTAATGTTGTAGATGACTATTGTATCTGGAAACGGCTGATTTTTAATGGAATATCTACATTTGCTGCCAGTGGAGCATTCTTTGAAAGTTTGAAGGACACAATTATTATTGAAATGCAAAATCATTATTTACTGTGTTCAATCTACGGCATACTGTGGGTTGTTGGCTCCGCCCTTCAGCTGGTAGGATCAATTCAAATTGTATACATTTTCTGAGTTCACCCCTCTTCTGCAGTTATTTTGGTCCTACCTATCTGGTGGACAGAGGCCTTGCCTCCCCCTCTCTGTCCTCCAAAAATACCTTTTTTATTTTGTCTGGTGCATTCCTCATGTAACCTGCCTCTTACCGGGTTACATTGCTTCCTACACATGCTGCATCAGATTGTGGAACAGATTTCCCAAATATAGTGGAAGTTCCTAGGGCTCATGTTGGGGGATGCTGGTATCTGCCCGCTGCCGTACCAACCCCTCTGCTGTCATCTGCATTGGAAACGCTGTCCCTGAACGCGTGCGTGACTTCAGGACAGCTTCTGTTTAAAGAACCGAAAGTGGCGCGTCTTGCATCCCAGCAGTGGAACGCACACCGGAAGAAGCATGTTCCGGTTCTCCTGCAGCAGATATAAATGGCGGGTGACTTCTGGAACCACAGGTATTCACAACATTTACTATATTATTGTTCTATATATATCTGTTGTCAGTTCTGTAATATTTATTGCCTCAATAGCCGTTTTATGCATATTCAGTGTCTTGTAGTTCTTTGCCAATAATATGTCTGCCTCAAAAGAACCTAAGATTGATAAGCCCAAGGTTACTGACCAACCTAAGGAGGACAAATCAGCCCCCAAATTGAAGACTTGTGCTAGCTGTGACCAGCAAAGATCGGCTTCTGATCCTTCAAAATTATGTACTGCCTGCCTGAAATTAGCTGCTGGGAGGGAAGTACCGATCCAGTTTCAGGATTTCCTCTCATGGATGCGATCATCAATGCAGGAAACCTTTACCTCCATGCAAGAGGAAGTAAAAAGAGACCTAGAGCACTGGTCCCGGATGAAGGACCTTCCAGAAGACCGGGGGATGATGACGACCTCTTCATTCAGGTTGATTCTGACCCTTCATCAGAAGAAGGAGAAATTCCTGAAGAAACAGGTAATTTCAGCTTGGTTAAGACTGATGGTCTTGTCAAGGCAATGAGAAAGTCCTTGGGTTTGGCTGAAGTCCAAAAAGAACTAAATGTCATGGATGCAGCCTTTGTAGGCTATAAGAACACTAACCCACAATTCCCAGTACATGCCTTCATACAGGAGATCATACAGTCTGAATGGAAGCAAGCAGAAAAGAGGGGTACAGTATCCCACAGATTTCATCGAATATATCCATTTGCTGAAGATGATGCATCTCTCTGGTACTCCCCTCCCAAAGTAGACGCCGCCATTGCTCAGACCTCATGTCGAACTACCATTCTCCTGGAAGATTGGACTACCCTTAAAGACCTTATGGAAAGGAGAGCAGATAGTGTACTGAAAAAAACAGTTTACTGCCATAGGTCAAAATTTGAAAACGGCCACAGCCATGGAATCTATGTTCCGAACCCTGTGTATTTGGCTGAATGAATTAGAAGAGAAAATTAAATCTTCTCTTTCTAGATCACATATATTAAAAGATCTTTAAATATTAAAAGAAGCCATAAACTATTCTCATGATGCATTCCAGGACAACGTACTTCTTCTAGCCAAGACTTCATCTCTTTCTGTCACAGCACATAGAGCCTTATGGGTCAAGGCATGGGAAGCTGACCCTTCATCCAAAAATTGATTGGTCTCTCTCCCCTTTACTGGTCTTAAACTATTCAGAGACCAGTTGGAAAACATTATCCAAAAATCTTCTGCTGGTAAAAGCTCCTTTTTACCACAGGAAAAAAGAGCCAGTTGATCACCCGACAGGATGGGGCCATCTCGAAAGCAGTCCTTTCAGGAGGCAAAGAGCTACAAGCCGAACATAGCTTATGAGCAACGACAAAGAGGCCCTCACCAGCCTGGGAATCTAAGAGCTTTCCAGAAGAAGGGCCAATTTTCCCAATGAAGCCAGCATTCCCCCTGCTGTTCCTCCAGATGGGGGCAAGCTGGAGGAATTCTGTCACGCCTGGGAACATGTTCATCACGACAGGTGGGTGATAGAAATTATTCAGCAGGGATACGCTCTGGAACTACAGACTGCTCATATACCTCACAAATTAAAGTCATCAGTCCCCAGAAAGAAACCGGGCATCTACCAGCTGAAATAATCCATTCAGGAATTACTGCACAACAAAGTACTCGAAGTAGTACCTCAACAAGAGAAGTTCAGGGGCTTCTACTCAATTCTTTTTTTCTGTTACAAAGCCTTCTGGGGATCTTCGTTTCATTGTGGACCTTAAGGACCTGAATACCTACCTGAGAACTCGCCATTTCAAAATAGAGACAGCTGCATCTACCTTAAAAGCAATTCATCAACAGTCCTTCCTCATGCGAATCGACTTAAGGGATGCATATTGCCATATCCAGATCAGGAAGGATCACAGGCGGTATCTCAGATTCCACATATTTGGCCAGCATTACCAATATCGTGTCCTGCCAAAGCCCAAAGTTAAACAACTTGGAGCAGAAAATTCTGTTTTGGGCCGAGAAAAATATTCTGTCCCTCAGAGGCATTCCTTTCAGGTCACCTTAACAGTTAAGCAGACTTCCTAAGTTGCAAAAAGGTGGACCAGGGAGAATGGAGCTTAAACAGAGTCTTCCAACAGATAGTGTCACAACTAGGTCATCCATCAATAGACCTGATGGCCACGGCACAAAACAGGAAATGCCAGGCCTACATATCAAGATGGTACGAGCCACAAAGCCTGGGCCAGGATGCCCTCCATCTTCCATGGCAGTATCCTCTAGCCTACCTATTTCCTTCTCTTCCTCTGCTATCAGACGTTCTGAGAAAAATAAGACCAGACCGGGCAGAGGTCATTCTCATTGTCCCAAACTGGCAGAGGAAGTCCTGGTACACAGACCTGCTGCAAATGTCAAGCAGGCCTCCAGTTCAGTTGCCAGACATCCCAGATCTACTCGTACAGGGCCATCTAGTATAGCCATAACTGGCTCTTTTCCAGCTCAGGGCCTGGAGGCTGAGCTGCAGTCTCTTTTGATGCAGGGTGTCTCTGAACCTGTTGTTCAAACCATTTACAGGGCAGAAGTCCATCTTCCATCGATGGTGTCAGGAGCACAACTTGAACAAAGCAGATATATCTGCCCCCAAAATCTTGAACTTTCTCCAGGAAGGTTTCCAGAAAGGTCTCAAGCCGGCCTCACTAAAGGTTCAGTTGTCAGCAGTCGGTGCAGTCCTGGCTACCCCTTTTGCTGACAGTTACCTCATTAAGAGATACTTGGGTTCTATATCAAGAATCAAACCTACAATTCGTCAGATCGTCCCTCCATGGGATCTCAACCTGGTGCTACAGCAGCTAGCTTCTCATCCATTCTTCGAGCCCCTGGAGACTGTTTCTTTAAAACGTTTAACCCTCAAGACTGTCTTTCTTACGGCAATCACATCTGCCAGACGTGTAGGTGAGATTCAGGCACTTCTTAGGATTCCACCCTTTATGGTTTTCCACAAAGATAAGGTGGTCCTATGTCCCAGGTCTTCATTTCGCTCTAAAGGTATATCTGAATTCCACCTTAACCAGGACATTGTTTTGCCTTCCTTTTGTCCTAACCCACAGCATGAATTGGAGAAGAGATTACATAATCTGGATCTTCTTCGATGCCTTAAAATATATCTTAACAGAATAAACCTGAAGAAATCTGATGCCATATTTGCACACTTTTGTGGAAAGTGTAAGGGTACCATCTGTTTCCCCACTGGATTAAAGATTGTATTTACCTGGCATATGAATCAGCTGATTAAATACCACCTCAGGGCATTAAGGCCCATTATACTAGGGCCATGTCTACATCTTGGGCCCATAAGGTGGCTGCATCCCCTCAAGAGATTTGCAGGGTCGCCACCTGGTCGTCTGTTTCTACCGTTATAAAACATTACAGACTTGACTTTCAAGCATCTGAAGATGCCAAATTCGGCAGGAAGGTGCTTGAAGCAGCTGTTCCTGTCTAAACTACCATCTACACCCCTCCCAAACTTGGGGTACTGCTTTGGTAAGTCCCACAGAATGCTGTGGCTTGGACACAGAGGAAAAGGTGAAATTTACTCACCGATATTTTCCTCTGTGTCCTACCACGGCAACCCTCCCTTCTGGTTTAATTGGTATTGGTATCGGTTCCATGTTAAGCAACCTCTATCCAGTCTGTTATATAATGTGGACTGTAGCATCATTGTACCACTTTTGTTGCAAAACACTAACCTCTCCCGTCTTTCAGCTTGTACAACTGTATAACTGCAGAAGGGGGGTGAACTCAGAAAACGTATACAATTTGAATTGGTCTTACCAGCTGGAGGGCGGAACCAACAACTCACAGTATGCCATGGAAAGACACAGAGGAAATACAAATATCGGTGAGTACATTTCACCTTTTTTTGGATGGTAGTGTATGGTGGGCCTCATAAATCATACAGAATAAAGTGAAGCTGAACAAGATGAAACAGATCACCACCACCATAGCAATCAAAATCACAGATCATCCACTCTTGGCTGTTTTAAACGTTCCGCCATCTTGAGCAATTGCCAAGTATAGTCATCAGCGCTGTAAATCACGTATAATGTTTCCCATTAGTTCATCACATACAAGAATGGACAGATGCAATCAATCTCAGTGTAAATTCAACCAACAATGTGTCACATTGGATGGCTATCATAGGGCAATAGCTTTGAAACATGTACTTATTAGGAGTAACCCACACACGCAACTCCATGATCATAGAAATCGGGTAGATCTGACTATACTCTTATGAGCAAACAAGCTTTTATTTCTCTACCTTCATCTTTGTGTGCTCCAAAGGGCCCTCTGTATCTCTGCATTCACCATGTATAGTGCTGCCATGCCCATATATTAAAAGGAAAGAGAACCCGACTTTCTGGTGACAGAGCGATCTCTGCTAACTAAAGTAGCCTAATCAAGGCACCAAGTACATAAAACCGAAATAACCTTGAAGCTGCATCATGTAGGTATCATACCTAAAAGAAAGCCTATCACAGCAGCTACCAAATCCTGCTCTCATCTTAGTGATAGGTCCCTTTTATAAAAACACCTTTACGTATGAATTAAAATTAAGTTTATTTTACACAGTTTTTAAATTTAGAAGTTGAATTTCATTGACCATTTATGTAGTCATCTGAAGTTGAGCGTTCTCCGAAACATTACTAGGTGTCTCAAAATACCAGAAAACAAGAGTGTGTCTTCATGTTCCTTGCTGGCTGGTGGGGGTTCTCTTATGCTTGCACACTAATGTTACTCAGATGGGTTGTCTGCATTGCATAGCCTTCTGGCTCTTAGGGTAAATTGAATATGTTGCACACTTGCCAGTCAAAGAGGTTATGTCTACATGACCTCACAGCATGCCAACAGGCCAGGTTTTAAGGATATCCCCAGTTAAGCACAGGTAGAACAATCACAACAATGGAGCTATCAATTATTCACAAGTCAGCAAGCAGGGATAGCTTGAAAACTGCACTCTTAGGGCTGGATTCTATTGCAGGTGCTAAATTTTAACACCCCTTTTATCAAACATTTTCCTGTTGAAGTCTATGGGGAAAACTGGAGATAAACCCAGAGATAAAATTAGCACCTGTAATAGAATCTAGCCCTTGGTGTGCTCTTAGGATTAACATTGAGAAGTATTGCCTTAGTTACTACAAACGACTACCCCACTCATGTATGGTATATAAAAAGGATGCTGTTATCATTAGTTGTGGACTCCAACAGCTGCAGGGCCAAACATTGCCTATTGCTGATCTAGAGGGAGTAGGCTTTATTAAAAAACAAAACCTAATAATCTTTTTCCTTTCAGGTCCACAACTTTATGGACGTGTGTTGGGACAAGTGCATAGACAGACCTGGGTCAAAGTTGGACTCCAGGACCGAAAATTGCTTGGTTAGCTGCGTTGACCGATTCATTGATACCACCTTGTCTATCACTAACCGCTTTTCTCAGATGGTACAGAAAGGAGCACATTAACACAATTTTCCATTTCAAGGAGTGACCAGCACTGTTCTTAATATTATTTGAATCAGTGTCTCATTGCTGTAGAGACCATCACATTCATGCAAATGCTTGTCATTTTTACATCTGGTTATGACTGACTTGGTACTGAAGAAACATGCTAAAGTATGTTTTTTTTTTTTTTTCTGTTTATCAGTAACTTACTCTCTAATCCGTTTGTAATTCATTTGTAATATTTTTACTTGTTCAATTAAAGAAAATATATAAAGGCTCTGGATAATTTATGCCAATGATGTCACATTTTAAGGTTGCTATATTTAATTACTAAACCGAAACAAACCAGGGAGCTGAATTTGCTTTGCAATGCATTGGTGACCTCTAGCATTTACATGGTTATAGGCCCCATTTAAATACATGGTCATTTGTATTGGTCTCCTATGATGAAGGTGGTTTGCCCCAGAAATGTTCCTCTTTCTGTTTGTGCATAAGACTTTACAGGCTTTTTGCACAAAAGGGACACATTTCATATACCCCATAATAACTACACCATTCTTTTCTGCATAATTCCCAAACTGGTGTACAGAAAAAAAAAATATGGGAAACTCCACATGCACTGAGGCAATATATATGGAAAATAGCAAGGGCTGGATTTACATCTCTATTGCTCCTCGTGATGCTTATCTCCACCCATGGTCACACCCCTATTGATGACCCCCACCCCAGCTCAATTTATTGTAGCTTACCATAGAAAATGCTTGCTCTGTCACACACAAGCAGAGGGCATGCTCATGTTAGCAGGTTAGTACATGATCTTACAAAAAGGCAAAATTCTTAAACAAAATGGATATCACATCAGTATTTAAACTAGTAAATAAATCTGCTGCTATAAACCAGGAATGAATCTCTAGTGTAGGGGTTGCCAGGCCTGGTACTTATGGGCTACAAACAATTTTCAGATGGTCTCTGCTTAAGAAATAAATTAGTGACTGTAACTGAGCCACATCTGTCACATGCACTATGTATAACTTTTGAACGCATACCTCATAATTTAAAGGGATTGTAATGTTTCAATATGAGCAATGCTGCAATCCCTTCCTTGTAGTATATACTACTGATCCGTTAAAGGGATAGTAATGGTTAATTTTAAGTTGATCTAATATTGTAGACATTAAAAAAGGTTAACATCTATGTAAGTCTTATCTCTTAAACCTTTATGATCTGAGAGTTATAACTTGCAAAAATTACTTTTCCTCTGTGTCCAATCCACGGCATTGACAGTGGGAGTTGGCTCCGCCTTCCAGCTGGTAGGACCAAATCAAATCTTTTAAATACTGCTTACTTCCTCCCTTCGATAGTTTTTTTGGTCCTACCAAGCTGGAGGACGGAGGAATATTCCTCTCCTCTAAAGCTCCTTTATTGTTTTTAAAATTGTACGATGCGACTTGCCTGACCGCGGTTGCATAGATATGTTGATACAAGGTTCAGCCTCCCGGTATACTGTGAGTCTGCCACCCCTTCCGCTCACTCAGTCTGGCCAGGTGCTTGAAGCACAGAGCCAGCCTGCTCCGTGTATGTCACGCTTCCGAAGCGCGCGTTCTGCAGTTACCCAACAGGAAGTGGCAACAGGAAACTCGTCATGCGTTCCACACATGGAACGCAGGAAGCGTCTATACAGCATGGACATCTATAAACGGAGCAGAGAATCGCAGCCATGAGGTCTGAGTGAGTAAAAAACTTTTTCATATATCTATATATAGTTAAAGTTATATTACTATTAGCCTGCATTACACTAACATGTCTAAAGAACAAAAAATAGAAAAATCCAAAACAGAAGCTCCAAAAGAAAATTTGAAAGCATGTTTAGGATGTGAACATCAGCTCCCTGTGGAGGACCTTTCAAAGTTGTGCCAGGATTGTCTTAAAAGAGCTGCGACAAGCGATGTCCCAGCACAATTCCAGGATTTTATGACTTGGATGAGAAGCTCTATGCAAGAGACATTCTCATCCATGCAGGAATCTGCCAGGAAGCGTCCAAGACAGTTTGATCCTGATGAAGGTCCCTCCAGAGTTCCTGAAGAAGAAGAAGAAAGAAAGCTAGATATTCAATCAGGGGCTTCATCTGCTGAGGAGGGCGAACTCACAGAGGACACTGGTAGTTTTGCACTTGAGAAAATGGATAACCTAGTAAAATCTATGAGAAAATCACTAGGGCTAGCGGAAGTACAAAAGGAACTTACAGTCATTGATACAGCCTTTGTGGGATATAAAAAAGTCTGTCCACAGATTCCAGTGCATTCATCCATTCAAGATATTATCTCAAATGAATGGAAACATTGTGATAAACGTAACTCTTTGTCCCGCAGATTTCAGCGCATGTACCCTTTTGCAGATGAAGATACTCAAAACTGGCATACGCCTCCTAAGGTAGATGCGGCAATAGCCCAGACCTCCAGAAGAACAACTATCTTATTGGAGGATGCAACTACCTTACGTGACGCAATGGACAAAAGAGCTGACGCAGCATTGAAGAAACAATTCTACATGCTAGGACAGAATCTCAAGACGGCAACTGCAATGGCTTCAGTGTTCCGTACAATGCGAATTTGGCTTACCGAAATAGAGGAAAAGATTGAATCCTCAGTGTCAAGAAGCCGGATTCTAAAAGATTTTGGTTTACTCAAGGATGCAGTGAATTATTCCTGCGACGCATCCCTTGATAACATTAGACTACTAGCAAAAGCCTCTGCATTGTCTGTTACTTCACGTCGGGCTTTATGGATTAAGTCATGGAATGCAGACCCATCATCAAAAAATCGGTTGGTTTCATTACCTTTCACTGGTTCCAAACTATTTGGGGACCAGCTTGAAGAAATAATCAAAAGATCATCAGGGGGTAAAAGTCCTTTTCTCCCTCAAGGTAAAAAGCCAAGGAGTCCAACCTCTACAAGACCTGGACAGTATGGTAGACAGTCCTTTCGTGAAGCCAGAAAATATCGCCCGGGGAAAAACGTGGATCAAAAGCGAAGAGGCGCAGGCCAAGGACAAAAAACTGGGGATCGCAGAGATTTCCAGAGAAAAGGTCAGTTCTGAAGAGAGTGCTACCCCTTCCCCAGTAGGGGGCAGACTGGGGGACTTTCAGCAGGCCTGGGAAGAATTAAATCAGGACACCTGGGTGCTGGAGGTGATAAAAAGGGGTTATGCACTAGAATTTCAGAATGCCCCATTGAAATTCCGATTCATAAAAACTATACTCAGGAGGAAATCACAACTTCAACAGATGAAGCAGGCTGTACTCCAGTTAATTACCAACAGAGTGATAGAGGAAGTCCCGGTAAACCAGAGGTTCACAGGCTTCTACTCAACGCTCTTTCCTGTTTCAAAACCTACAGGGGAATTACGTCTGATTCTAGATCTCAAAAAATTGAACAGATCCATGATCCACAGACATTTCAAGATGGAAACAGTTTCATCAACATTGAAGTTGATTCCTCCAAAGGCATATCTAACCAGACTGGATCTTCAGGATGCCTATCATCATATTCTTATAAGAGATTTCTCAGATTCTGTTTCCTGGGAAGACATTTCCAATACAGAGTGCTCCCATTTGGTCTGGCCACAGCTCCTCGAGTATTCACCAAAGTGCTGGGCCTAGCCATGGCACAAATCAGACAGACACATCAAGTAAGGGCAATCCCTTATCTAGACGACATCTTGATAATCGGTTCATCCAGGGATCAGGCCAGTTGCAGCACCCTGAGGTGCAAAGAATTTCTATCCAGCCTGGGGTGGATAATAAATCAAGAAAAAAGCTGTCTTGTACCTACCCAATCATTGACCTTTCTGGGGATACAATTCAATACCTTAACAGCCCTAGCCACTCTATCACAGGACAGACAATATCGCATCTGTCAGACTGTATCCAGATTCCTACTCAAGAAAATTCAATCTCTGAAGAACTTTCAGAGACTCTTGGGACATCTGTCATCATCGTTTCAGATTCTTCCATGGGCAAAAGCCAATGCCAGATTAACTCAACAGAACTATCTCCTGTATTACAGAAGACACCCACACAATCTCAATCTAAAGTTTCCAGTCCACAGAACAACCAGACAAGAACTGACATGGTGGACAAAATCACATCACCTATCAAAAGGAAGATCCCTAGTGGAACCAGAATGGGCCATTATTCACACAGATGCCAGCAATACAGGATGGGGAGGCATCTGGGATCAGAATTCAGTCCAGGGCACATGGACAAATCAAGAGTCTCTTCTACATATAAATGTAAAGGAACTCTTAGCTGTGTGGAAAACATTAAATCACTTCAGGGATCACCTGCAAAACAGAGCAGTTCTGGTACGTTCAGACAATGTGTCTGCTGTTCAGTATCTCCTGAACCAAGGGGGTACAAGAAGCAAGTTGTTAAACACTCTGGCTCTCAAGATTCTGCACTGGGCGGAACAGAATCTAGCAAATCTGTCAGCATCCTTCCTCTCAGGACATCTGAACCAACAAGCAGACTTTCTCAGTCGACATGCCTTAGACCCTGGAGAATGGAGTCTAAAAGAACAAATATTTCAACAAATAGTTCAGTCCCTAGGGGAACCATGGATAGATCTGATGGCAACACGGGACAACAGGAAATGCAGCCGGTATATATCCCGTTGGAAGGAACCTCAGGCATGGGCCCAAGATGCATTAAGGATAAAGTGGAACTTTCCCCTAGCATACATATTTCCCCCTCTTCCGCTCATACCAGAAGTGATACGAAAGATCAGAAGAGATCAAGCAGAAGTGATTCTCATTGCTCCCGACTGGCCCAGAAGAACATGGTACACGGACTTACTCCATCTATCAGTAAAACCTCCAATTCTTCTACCAGTGGTAAAGAACCTTCTCACTCAAGGTCCCATACTTCATCCAAATCCAGGCTTCTTCAAGCTCAAGGCCTGGAGGCTGAGCGGCAGTCATTAAAAGAAAAAGGAACATCTGACGACGTCATTGATACAATTTTACAAGGGAGAAAGAAGTCCACCACAAAAATCTATTACCGAGTATGGTCAATATTTTCTAAATGGTGCTCTGCAGAAAAGTTAGATCGCACTTCTCTTTCCCCCTCAAGAATCCTGGATTTCTTGCAGAATGGTTTCAGAAAAGGGCTAAAACCTGCATCACTACGTGTCCAACTATCAGCTATATCTGCAGTATTGGCCACGCCACTGGCAGACAATTATCTTATCAAAAGATATATGGCCTCTATTACAAAAATAAAACCAACAATTCATGAAATTATTCCACCATGGGATTTGAATATTGTTTTACAGCAACTAGCATCCCATCCATACTTTGAACCTTTAGAATCTGTCTCTTTGAAACATCTTACTCTTAAGGTGGTTTTCCTTACAGCCATTACATCTGCCAAAAGAGTCAGTGAATTACAAGCTCTAGTATCAATTCCACCTTTCTTAGTTTTCCATCAGGATAAAGTTGTCTTAAAGCCTAAACTTTCATTTAGATCAAAAGTGGTTTCTCAATTTCATATGAATCAAGAAATTGTCTTGCCATCCTTTTGTAAAGACCCTTCTCATCAAATTGAGAAAAGACTACATAACTTGGACCTTATCCGCTGCCTGCGGATTTATCTAGATAGAACACAGCTGTTCAGGAAATCGGACAGCCTGTTCGTTCACTTTTTTGGAAAATTCAAAGGAACTTCAGCTTCCAAGTCTTCCATCTCTAGATGGATCCGGGACTGTATACACTTGGCATACGATTCAGCTAATATTATTCCTCCAAATGGTATAAAGGCACATTCGACCAGAGCAATGGCTACATCATGGGCATATAAGGCAGCAGCAACTCCAGATGAAATTTGCCGTGCTGCTACTTGGACATCAGTCTCCACATTTATTAAACATTATAGACTAGATGTTCAGGCCTCTGAAGATGCCAAGTTCGGAAGGAAAGTGCTGGAAGCAGCCATTCCTCAATAATCCAGAGTCAATCCCTCCCTTACACAGGGTACTGCTTTGGTAAGTCCCACTGTCAATGCCGTGGATTGGACACAGAGGAAAAGGTGAAATTTACGCACCGATATTTGTTTTTCCTCTGTGTCCTTCCACGGCAACCCTCCCTAAGGTTGTTCAGGTTATTGGTATTGTATCGTTGCAATAAAAAATGTTATTTTGCAAAAGTTATGCATACTATATTATCTGTATCTAACCGGTTCTGTCTTGTAGCTTGGACAACTGTATAACTATCGAAGGGAGGAAGTAAGCAGTATTTAAAAGATTTGATTTGGTCCTACCAGCTGGAAGGCGGAGCCAACTCCCACTGTCAATGCCGTGGAAGGACACAGAGGAAAAACAAATATCGGTGAGTAAATTTCACCTTTTCCTGGCTGTTTCACTCAAGTCTGCCATCTAGCTGACAGCTGCAGATTCCGGTCACTTGACCAGACAGAGGCTCTTCAGCAGAGCTGAAATCACGCTATTTAGAAATAAATACTTCATTGGAACGGTCTCGGTCTACAAAGTGTGCTTGCAAACCAGGCTTACATTTTAGACTGTTCCAATGAAGTATTTATCTTTAGATATTGATATATCCATGCTGCTGAAGAGCTGCTTCTGGTCAAACGACCAGAATCTGCTTCTGACAGCTTTACAGCTCGAGAAACCGAAAGGGGAGGGAGCGGAGAACTTCATTTTCCTATATCTCTCAAACCATAACGGTTTGAGAGATACAATTAAAACAGAGTACTTGAACTTATTCGTATCTACCATATAGTTAATACTTTTTACTGACATTCCTATCCCTTTAACTTAGTAATTCTGAAAACATATTATAAATTGTCCCCCTCACACCCCTTTTCGGTATGCCAGGCCACATCTCCTGAGATCTGAAATCCAGGCTTTTGACCAGACAGATCGCTATAAGATACAACCTGCCTTCAATCAGTATAAGGAAAAGCCTTCCCTCCTTGATAAAGGAGGGCAGGTTTTTGTGTATACTGAAAGATTGTCCCACGTTGCGATCCACTTTCAGCTCTGAGGCACAAAGTATAAGGGGTGAGAGAGGTACAATTCATATTATTTCAGACAATATAGAGCGATTTCAGTATTACTAAAGTAACAAATCGGTATTATGCTACAAGGATGAATTGCAGTGGTGCTCATACTGAAACATTACTATCCCTTAAACTCCCTTGCCATCTGTTGCTGGCCAAGACTCGTACCAGCCCAGCCTAGGGGCTGTATTCAGTAAGCTAATGAAGACCAATTCTGAAGCAAGCCAACTGCATTATCGGGAGACATGAAAAATCTTAATGATTGAAGTGGTTCATTTCCACTTTAAATGTTAGAGGGGTCTCCAACGCTTTACAGTGTGTTTGTTTCAGCTCTTTAAATGCTAGTAAGGTCTCAATGTTAAATTTGAGAAGTTGTATTTTTTCCCCCTGTTCTGCAGTCAGTTTACTTAGGAACATATTGCCTAGAATATACATTATTGGAATTCATAAGGGTTACTGTTTCAAAGATTTGAATTTGCCCATTTTGAAAGCTTCTTCTTTTGATCATATATCACCTGGGTTGGTTTGAAACACTGGAAAATGAAATGTGGGGCAATCCACTGTTTCACTTTTAACTAATTTACAGGTGATTAATATATCATTGGGTTTTATTATTTTATTTTCACTGTCGTCCGATACAGGTCACTGGTACTTCTGGGAGGCGATTCGCCCCTTTAATAGGCAGGAACAATTATGCAAATGATTGCAGGGGGCGGAGCCTCCCCTTCTACTTAAGCCACCTTCAGGCCAGAGCCACTAGATTGATTTGTTCCTGGGTGCTGTACACACCAGGTAGAGAACATCTATGCATTCAACTTAGTATTTTGTTATTTTTTCTTCAAATATGGAATACCACCATTAGGAGGGTGACCATGGCTGTGAATTGCCCTCTTTAAAGTGCCTGGTGCAGCTTCCAGGGATTTTCTGTGGACCTTATGCCCTGAAGAGGGAACAGCTTGAGTTAAGCAGCTTCCCTACTAGGGAATTTACCTCTGGTCTATTCCCAATTCATCATGGTCACCTGAAGACAGAAGTCCTTGCAGGAAAGGTGAGCCACCCATTGAGTGCTGAAGGTCCACTTGTCCCCACAGTGTCCCTTTACTGGGCTTGTATTTGGGAGTTTGCTTTGCACTCCAGCACTCATAGGGTGTTTTTATTTGCATTTAATGCAGTTTCTGTGGTATTCTCTGGGTTTGGAGCCTTGAATAGTATTTCTTTATGTGTTTTATGTATGTTTGGGCACTTTTTAATGTTTTATTAAACTTTATTAAAAATGGTGTTCCGCGCCTTTAAGCGCGGCTTTTCCCGCTTAGATGCTATGGCTCCTTTACTCTCTATGAGATTTCACAGTCTGGGACATATCTCTGGAACCGCTTGTCACAGCAACTCCAGAGAGGGCTCATTTTAATGCTAAGCTCCTGCTCTATCATCCGGTGTGTGTTTTATTAGTGTGGGGTGTTCAGGGGGGCTTCGGGCACTGTTTGGGGTACTTGTATGGGGAAAACTACATTTCCCATGAGTGCCCGGTTCGTGCTCGTTTCTGATTGGCTATCCTGACGGCCGCCATTTTGTGGAGCTCTTCCTCAGCGAGTACACTACGCAGGGACCGAGCCTTCTCTCCCCTCAACAGATTAACCCTTCGCTGGCCAGATAAGTCCAATATTAGGCATTTCTGGGGTGAAACTTTAATTTTCCACACTCTTACTGGGTAATAGAGTTTAAAGTGGGGTATATTGACGCGGTGAGCATGTCTACTTCACTGGAGCTAGGGGCTAGACCCAAGTCTAAGGAGGATGGGGGGTCTGCTCCCCCTATGGCGTTTTGCTCCTCTTGTCACACTGGGCTATCTAGTGATAATGTGGGGGATCTATGTCCTAACTGCACTGGTCAAGATAGCAACCCTGGGCTTCCCAGCCACGCTATTGAGCCATCTTGGGTGAGGGAGTTTAAAGCTGCCACTAGGGATCTCAGATCCACTCATCAACTCTTTCCCTCTCAGGTACAGGGGGCTCTCCAGGTCTGGCAGACCCCCGCTACAATCAGGACCTCCCTGCCTAAGCCACAGGGTGCTCCTGATGTGTCTGATTCTTCTGAGGAAGAACTCTTGCAGGATTCTGATGCTGAGGAACGCACTGTTATTGAGTCTAACAGGTCCATTGGGGACCCTTATGAATGTGACCCTGAAGTTTCGGCTGAGGGTCTGATTAGAGCTGTACTGAATACGCTCAACCTTCCTCTGACTCAGGAATCCACTTATGATCCTACTGATGTTTTTCAAAAGAAACCATCTAAGCCTGTTGTTTGTTTTCCAACTAACCCTACTCTTGCCCGTCTAGTCTCTGAGGCATGGAAGAATCCTGATAGATCCTCCTCTGTCTCTAAAAAGTTTGCTAAACTGTACCCTTTTCCTGAGACTGAGCTGGCAAAATGGGTTCATCCCCCCAAGGTGGATGCTCCTGTTTCCAGACTATCCAAGTCTACCGCTTTGGCTGTCTCTGATGCCTCTGCCCTGCAGGATTGGACGGATAAAAAGCTAGAGCTTTCTCTTAAGTCTATTTTTGCCTCCATTGGCACTGCCATGCGTCCAACCTTTGCAGTGGCATGGGTTAATAGAGCCATTGCGGCCTGGACTGAACTGACTGAAGCAGTTCGCCAGGATGCACCAGTATCTGAACAGTTGCAGCTTCTTGCTAATATCACTGAAGCTCAGAACTATGTTGCTGACGCTGCCTTTGATGCTGTGCGCATGATGGCGAGGGCCTCCACTGCTTCTGTGGTGGCTAGACGTGCCCTTTGGCTGAAAATTTGGTCTGCTGATACAGCCTCTAAGAAAGCCTTGCTTTCCGTGCCCTTTCAGGGGAAATTGCTATTTGGATCTGAGCTCAAAGAAATGATCAGTGAGGCTACTGGTGGTAAAAGTACTCTTCTACCCTCAGTCTTTAAGAAAAAGTTTCCAGCCAAACGCAATCGGTCCTTTCGTTCCTTTCAGACTGAGACACGCTCCTCGGCCCAGACGGGTCCTCCTGCTACGCGCTCCTCCTCCAAGCCCAAACAGTCCTGGAAGCCCAAAGTGGCCCCCAAGGCCAAGACCTCCAAGACTGCTTCGGCATGACTCGCCGAACCCGGGTCCGCATCCGGCTGTAGGTGGACGTCTCCGCATCTTTCGCCGGACTTGGGAGGAGTCAGTAGCGGACCCATGGGTTCTTCAGGTGGTGTCAGAGGGATACAGGATCCCTTTCTCCTCCCTTCCTCCTTTTCGGTTCCATTTTACTCGTCCTTCTCAGGAACCCACAAAAAGACGTCTGTTCGACGACGCTATTCAGGATCTCTTGGACAAAGAGGTTTTGGAAGTGGTTCCTCAGGAGGACACAGGTTCAGGATTTTATTCCAACCTGTTTGTGGTGGCCAAAAAGGACGGAGGGGCTCGTCCTATTTTGGATCTCAAAGATCTCAATGCCTATGTGGTGACTTCCCACTTCCGCCAGGAGTCCCTGCGCTCTGTGATTGCAGCAATGTCTCCAGGGGAGTTCCTTGCCTCCCTGGACCTTCAGGATGCTTATCTTCACATCCCTATTCATCCAGAGAGCAGGCGGTACCTCAGGATTGCCTGCCACAGGGGACACTTTCAGTTTTCTGCTCTTCCCTTTGGGCTGACTTCAGCTCCTCAGGTCTTCCAGAGAGTGTTGGGCTCCCTGATAGCGGTGCTTCATCAGGACGGGGTCAGGGTGACTCCCTACTTGGACGATCTCCTCATCAAAGCTTCTTCGGCGGAGCTTCTTCACCAGCAATTGCAGAAGTGTATCCACACTCTGACCCGCCATGGCTGGCTCCTGAATCTGGACAAGTCGGACTTGGTCCCATCTCAGAGGCTTCTGTTCCTAGGTCTCCTGTTCGACACTCGCCAATGCATGGTGTTCCTGCCGGAGGATGTGGCTCATCAGATAGCTATCAGAGTGGCGGGGATTCTGGAACTGGACTTAGTGCCGGTAACGAAGTTGTCGTCCCTGGTGGGGAAGTTCATTTCCACGATCGAAGCGGTTCCTTTTGCCATGGCCCACTCCAGGGAACTTCAGAGATTTGTGATCCAGACATGCAAGAATCATCCAGATCATCAGCATCTGTCAGTCTCTCTATCTCCTCATGTGGAATCGAGTCTGCACTGGTGGTTGGATCTCTCCCATCTCCTGAAAGGGAGATCCTTTCAAGTTCCTTGTTGGACCACGATCACAACAGATGCCAGCCTTCGGGGCTGGGGTGCTGTGTTGGGTCGCTTCAGTGCTCAGGGGAAATGGGGTCTGGAGGAATCTCTTCTCTCCATCAATGTTCTGGAACTACGTGCCATCCGGCTTGCCCTGAGACACTGGGAATCTCAACTGACCGGTCTTCCGATCAGAGTGGAATCCGACAACGCCACTGCGGTGGCTTACATCAACAGGCAAGGCGGCACAAGAAGCGGCACCGCCTGGTTGGAGGTCAAGGATATTTTGTCTTGGGCAGAAGATCACGTGCCTGTCATCTCTGCAGTTCATATTCCAGGCGTAGACAACGTCATGGCAGACTTCCTCAGTCGTCATACCGTCGACAGCGGAGAATGGGCTCTTCATCCAGAGGTGTTTCAATTGCTCACCCAGAGGTGGGGGATGCCGGAGGTGGACCTGATGGCCTCCAGACACAACAGGAAGGTTCCGGTGTTTTGCTCCCGGCGGAGGGACTCCCTTGCTCTAGCAGTGGATGCCTTGTCGATCCCTTGGGATTTTTCTCTGGCTTACATCTTTCCTCCTCTTCCTCTATTGATCAGAGTCATCCAGAAACAGAAGCGGGAGCGTTGTCCTGTTATCCTGATCGCTCCAAACTGGCCTCGCCAGTCCTGGTATCCGGAGTTGATGGCCATGTCAGTGGCGGATCTGTTCCCACTTCCTGCCCGTCTGGACCTACTTCTTCAGGGATATCTGTGGAAGGAGGATGTTCACTCTCTCCATTTGATGGCATGGCGGTTGAATCCTCGATTCTAGCAAAGAAAGGGTTTTCTCCTTCTGTGGTGTCGACTATGCTCAGTGCTCGTAAGCCTGTGTCTTCCAAGATCTATCATCGCATATGGTCAACTTTTGTGGCATGGTGCTCTGATAAGAAATTATCCCTTGATTTTCATCTTCCCACTGTCCTGGCCTTTTTGCAGGACGGTGTTGATAAGGGGCTCAGTCTGAGTTCCCTCAAAGTTCAGACTTCTGCCTTGTCTGTGTTTTTCCAGGAAAGGATTGCTATCCTTCCTGATGTGAAAGTCTTCTTCCAAGGTGTGACTCATGTTCGACCTGCCTTCAAGAGTCCTGCTCCCCAGTGGGACCTCAATTTGGTGCTGGGAGTTCTCCAGCGACCACCGTTTGAATCCTTGGCTTCCATTCCATTACGTCTCTTGACTTGGAAGATGGCCTTCCTTTTGGCTATTGTTTCAGTTCGCCGGGTAGCAGAGTTACAGGCTTTGTCTTGTAAACCTCCTTACCTGGTGTTCCACAAGGATAAGGCTGTGCTTCGCACTACCAAGGAATTCTTACCTATGGTTGTGTCCGAGTTTCACATCAATCAGGAGATTGTGGTTCCCTCTTTCTGCCCTAATCCTTCATCTGACAAGGAACGAGATCTCCATTTGTTGGATGTGGTTCGTTGCCTCAAGTTTTATGTTCATCGCACCGAGTCTATCAGGAAGTCTGACGCTCTATTCGCCATTCCTGAGGGGCCTAGGGCAGGGAGACCGGCCTCCAAAGTTACCATTGCCTCTTGGATTAAGGCTACTATCCGTGAAGCCTACAAATTGCGGAATAAGCATGTTCCCTTCCGGGTGACTGCCCATTCCACCAGATCTATTGGGGCCTCTTGGGCCTACAAGAATCAGGCTTCCGCTGATCAATTGTGCAGAGCGGCTACTTGGTCCTCTGTGCACACTTTTTCTAAGCACTACCGAGTTGATGTGCTGGCCTCGGCTGATGCCAGTTTTGGAAGGAAGGTCCTGGAGGCAGTTTTGTCTGTGTAGGTCTTCCGCTCTGTGATCCTTAGTGTTTCCTTCCTGTTGAGCCCAGTTGGCTCTAGTTCCGTGTGCTGTGTTAGTTCAGGGATTGTTCCTTTGTTTGGTGTCCGTTGACACTTACAGTTTGAGCTATGTAATTAACTGGTTCATAGCAGTTTTAATGACTTGGGCCTTGTTCTGGTCCTTGCCTTCTTCCCACCTCTGGATCAGCTCAATGTTTGTACATCCCAGAAGTACCAGTGACCTGTATTGGACGACAGTGAAAATAGGATTTTAGTCTTACCTGTTAAATCCTTTTCACTTAGTCCATACAGGTCACTGGTCTCCCACCCTGTCAAGGGACCAGACCTGGCTCTCCTGTGGCATTCAGTGGGAGACCTTTGGGGCATGCTCACAGGAGTCTTTCTTCTTGCTTACCTGGGGTCAGTTTTAGGGTCTCAAATCAATCTAGTGGCTCTGGCCTGAAGGTGGCTTAAGTAGGAGGGGAGGCTCCGCCCCCTGCAATCATTTGCATAATTGTTCCTGCCTATTAAAGGGGCGAATCGCCTCCCAGAAGTACCAGTGACCTGTATGGACTAAGTGAAAAGGATTTAACAGGTAAGACTAAAATCCTATTTTTTTTTTCCACTAACAGTTTTAATTGTTTTGTATGAGGACATTTTGGAGATGATAAAACCAGGGATTAAAATTGGAATTCCTTTGCTACTAGCCAGACCTGAAAAGTTACTCGCCACTGCAAGCCATAGCATACCCACCAGGGCTGAATTTCTACTCGCCATTGGCTAGTGGCGAGTGGAAATTTTGAGCCCTGATAAAACATTGGTTAGTTGATCACCAGCAATTGAACTAGTTCTATATCTAAACAAGTCCATCACCCCCACCATACATTGACCCTTCCTCGTTACCAGAACCTAAATCGCTTTACCGATAGAGGATGGACAGATGGAACTTTCACAACTTTTCTAAACAAGTGTGGCCACTCCCTGATGTAACATACAGGTTTAATGTGCAGGAACAATGATAAGCATTTGATAAAGAAAACTCATGACAATAGGAAAAATGTATATAAACAAACAAACAAACACACACACACTTGTTTATAGTTAGTCTGGTATTTCTTCTGTGTCCCTCCACGGCATAAAGAAATGGGTAATGTCTCCGCCCTCCAGCTGGGTAGGACTTCCTCTACTATTTAAAAGTGTGATTCCGGTAGAGGCTTCAGACGTCACAATTTACCAATTTTTTGACCTGGATGAAGTCCTCAATGCAAGACACCTTTAGAACCATGCAAGAAGGAGAACCTGCCAGAAAACGCCAACGGATGGATCCTGGGGAAGGTACGTCCGCCATGAGAGAAGGAGAGATACGTGAATCCAGTATCTTTGATCCTGAGTCAGATTTCTCCTCTGAAGAGGAAGGTGAGGTCAGTGAGGACCAAGGTTCATTCAACATGGATAGAATTGATGGCTTGATTCGCCTTATCAGAAAATCATTGGGCCTGTCAGAGGCGCCACAAGACCTGAATGTTATGGACGCGGCTTTCTTAGGGAAGAAAAAGGATGTTCCTGTTTTTCCCTTACATCAGTCCATTACAAATTTGGTAAAGGAAGAATGGAAATTGGGGGATAGAAGATCTACTGTACCCAGAAGATTTTCAAGGTTGTATCCTTTTAAAGAAGAAGATACTAATCCTTGGATTTTACCTCCTAAGGTGGATGCTTCAATTGCACAACTGGCTAAACGCACTACACTACCGTTAGAGGACGGCACGTCTCTCAAAGATCCAATGGAAAGGAAGCTAGATGGAGTATTAAAACGTCAATTTTCGGTTTTGGGACATAACCTCAAAGCTGCTACAGCACTAGACTGCCTGACTCGTACCATGAGGATATGGCTAACGAATCTTGAAGATAAGATTGAGTCTAATATGTCCAGATCAAAGCTCCTGAAGGAAGTCGCAGTCATGAAAGAGGCTACAAATTTCTCTTGCGATGCTTCTACAGATATCATCCGCCTTACTGCTAGATCATCTGCACTGTCGGTTGCGGCCAGAAGAGCCTTATGGCTGAGATCCTGGAATGCAGACACATCTTCAAAAAGTAAGCTGGTCTCTCTTCCTTTTTCGGGTTCCTCCTTGTTTGGTGAACACCTTGATGAGATTATCAAGAAAGCATCAGGGGGTAAGAGTTCCTTTTTACCCCAAGACAAGCGTCAAAGATTCTCCTCTCCCAAGCCTTCTGGTTCAAGAGGACGGAATTCTTCATTTCGTGACTCTACCAGGTTTCAGGGAAGAACTTACCGCAGGAAACAGGGATTTGACCAGAACTTTCGAGGAGGTTTCAGAAGAGACTTCTCCAAGAAATCTCAATCCAAGAAAGAACCACAATGAAGAGGCGCGGGCCCCGGCCATAGACTCAGTTGGGGGCAGACTGAGTTTTTTTCTGCCAATCTGGGATCAACTAGCAACTCCAGATCGCTGGGTTCGGCAGATTTTACAGCTGGGGTACCCGCTAGAATTTGTCAAGACCCCTGTTCATCACAGATTTATTCAATCAAAACTCCCTTCCAAGCCAGACAAAGCCAGAACCTTGGTGAATTCTGTCAGAGACTTACTTCACAACAATGTGATAGAGCCAGTACCTTTGCATCAGCGGGGTTCTGGCATCTATTCAGTTCTGTTCTTGGTTCCCAAGGCTTCTGGAGGATGTCGGTCGATTCTAGACCTCAAGGAATTGAATCATTCAATCAAGGTTTCACATTTCAAAATGGAGTCAACAGCATCGATTATGAAGGCAATCTTTCCAGGAGTATTCATGTCTTCAATCGACCTCAAGGACGCATACCATCATGTTCCAGTGAGATTATCACACAGGAGGTTCCTGAGGTTTGCTGTGAAGGAAAAACATTATCAGTTCACAGCCCTACCTTTTGGACTGGCTTCAGCACCCAGAGTATTCTCCAAAGTTCTGGCAGTAGCCATCCAACCTCTAAGGAAACAAGGAATCCATGTCATCTCATACTTAGACGACATTCTGATCCTGGCAGAATCCCAGTCTCAAGCAATCCAGAACACCCAAAAGTGTCTACAGCATCTTCACCAATTAGGATGGTTGATAAAAGAAGAGAAGAGCCAGCTTGTCCCTTCCAGAAAGATCACCTTCCTGGGTATGAATTTGGATTCAAAGAAAAACCTGATAACCTTAACAGAGGACAGGATATCCAGAGTACTCAAGAGGATAGCTCTCTTCAAGAAGGATCGGAGTCACACAGCTCAGGATTTCATGGAACTTCTAGGCAATCTTTCATCAACCAGTCAGGTAGTTCCATGGGCAAGATTACACATTCGCCCCATCCAGTGGAATTTCTTGAACTTCTGGGACAAAGATTCTGGGAATCCTTACCAGAAGATACCCCTCCTTGCAGCCACAAAGAAGGAGTTGGCATGGTGGTCAAGGAGAAACCTCAGGAAAGGAGCGTCCTTGAAGGAACAGGATGTAGAAAATCTGTTCACAGACGCCAGCCTTTCAGGCTGGGGAGGAAAGTGGAGATCAACGCTTCTTCAAGGAAAATGGAAGTCTTCAGAAAAACGTCTCCATATAAACATCCTAGAAATGAGGGCAGTCTGGAACTGTCTTCAGTTACTGAAACACAATCTAAGAGGAAAGAATGTCCTGGTGTATTCAGACAATCTGCCCACAGTATTTTACTTAAAAAATCAAGGAGGAACCAGAAGTCTCAGCCTTTACAAGGAAGCAAGAAGACTTCTTCTCTGGGCAGAAAGGAATCTGGAAAGCATCTCGGCATCACACGTGTCAGGAAATCGCAACCTAGTTGCAGATTACTTAAGCAGGGCAACGTTAGACCCAGGAGAGTGGTCCCTGAATCCAGCAGTTTTCAATCAAATCTGCCTCAGATGGGGTCAACCGGAGATAGACCTCATGGCTTCCAGGAAAAATACGAAATGCCAGAGGTATATTTCCAGGTGGAAGGAGAGGATGGCAGAAGGACAAGATGCACTGAGAATCCCATGGACTTACAATCTGGCATATGTTTTCCCTCCAGTACCAATCCTGATGGATGTGGTCAGGAAGATCAGGAGAGATCAGGCAAATGTTATTCTAATTGCACCGGACTGGGCCAGAAGACCATGGTATTCCTTCCTGGTTGCCATGTCAGTTCAACCGCCTTGGCAACTTCCCTTGGTTCCCAACCTCTTAACTCAAGGTCCAATATCTCACCCACACATCAGTATGTTACGTCTGACGGCTTGGAGGCTGAGAGGCTCATGCTGAGGAACAAGGGATTGTCAGACCCGGTTGCCAACACCATCATTGCCGGCCGGAAGAAATCCACTTCAACAGTTTACAACAGAGTCTGGTCTACCTTTTTATCCTGGTTCAAATCTCATTTTTCCCAGGATACTTGCATATCTATTCCTAAAATCTTGGATTTCCTGCAAGACGGATTTCAAGCTGGATTGCGACCAGCATCCATCAGGGTCCAGGTCTCTGCCTTATCAGCTATATTGGCTACTCAGTTAGCTGATCATGAACTCATTAAAAGATACCTGAGGGCAATATCAAAAATTAAGCCGACTATCCGGGACATTTTCCCTCCCTGGAATCTTAATCTGGTTCTGGAACAGCTATCTAAATCAAACTTATTTGAACCTTTGAATGATATTCCACTGAAATATTTGTCTTTTAAAGTCCTTTTTCTTACAGCCATCACGTCTGCTCGCAGAATTAATGAATTACAGTCTCTTTCTTGCAACAGTCCTTATATGGTTTTTCATCAAGATAAGGTGGTCTTGAAACCCAAGCCATCCTTTAGAGGTAAAGTCATCTCGGATTTCCATTTAAATTGGGAGATTGTTCTACCATCTTTTTGTTCCAATCCTCAGAATACTAAGGAGCACCAGTTTCATAATCTGGATCTGGTAAGGGCTCTTTCGATCTATCTGGAAAGGACTCAAGAATTTAGGGATTCTGACTCTCTGTTCATATACTTCCAAGGGAGACTTAAAGGCAAGTCAGTCTCCAAAGCTTCTATATCAAGATGGATCATCTCTTGCATTCAGCTGGCCTACAAAGAAGCGGGTCAACAGGCTCCTAGAAGCCTAAAAGCACACTCCACTAGAGCTCTATCCACCTCCTGGGCCAGGAAAGCAGATGCCTCTCCATCCGAGATCTGTAAAGCAGCAACCTGGTCCTCATTATCTACTTTTACCAAACACTATCATCTGGACGTCCAATCCTCGGCAGATGCCAAGTTTGGAAGGAAGGTGTTAGAGGCAGTCATTCCTTCTTGATCGGGTAGGATCTCTTCTTGTTGTCATTATGATGCCTTGTTCCCTCCCTTGGATATGGGTACTGCTTTTTAAGACCCATTTCTTTATGCCGTGGAGGGACACAGAAGAAATGATAAATATTCGTAATACTCACTGTTATTTGTATTTCTTCTGTGTCCCTACACGGCATACCCTACCCATCTTGTTTTCACTATTTCTGTTTGTTTTATAGCTTGGTCAAAAGAGAACTGAAGCCTCTACCGGAATCACACTTTTAAATAGTAGAGGAAGTCCTACCCAGCTGGAGGGCGGAGACATTACCCATTTCTTTATGCCGTGTAGGGACACAGAAGAAATACAAATAACAGTGAGTATTACGAATATTTATCATTTTTGTCACTATCCCAACAATAACATTTTTCTTTGTAGAAGTCCCTTTACGCAAATCAATGCAGTTATGTTTTGTTGCTTATGTCCCCCTCCTCTTGAATGGTACACTGCTGGGTTATGGTGCCTTTCACATGCATTATTATCACCAGACCTTACAGCATGCTGCAGCTTTATTGGGTTTGCTCTGCAACTCTCATGACCTGAATGGAGGCCTACTGGGCTGCAAGCAGACCTTTCATACAAGCAGTGTTGGTGGATGCAGCACTAAACATTACCTCCAATGAATCTCCAAGCCATATGGGTGTCCACCAGGAGTATTTGCCTGACATTCACATGAGCCAGCCATCAGCCGTGCCCCCTGAGACAGGATCATTGACAGAACACAGGAGAAGGTGTGAAAGGAAGGATAGTGCTACATTTGTCACCATAGTTAAAGTTCTTCTACTTCTAAGAGACAAATATATTCTGGCCAAACATTCACTCCCCCCCCCTTTTCTTTCTTCTCAAATAAGCAGAGCACCTTTATGAGTTTTATATTGATTTCGTTGATACACTATAGTATATCATTTGTTTGAATATTGTTTTTACACAAGACTGTTAAATAAGTAAACACTGATACATATATAAATATCCTCTCTCAGTGTAGGGCAACCCAAGGCTGTCCAGCTGTGGCAGGTTACATCTGTCATATTCAATCAGCCTCTTAACCTGTGGTCTGGATCACATTGTAGGCCGGCTCCAAAAAGGGACTGACAGTGCAGGTGCACGGATGTCCATACTTCCACTTCCTGCTACTGTCAGCCTCCGAATAAATCGTAAATCTTTTAAACCAGGTAATATTTCTGGTGACTAACGCTACTAAGCAGCTAGTCGCCAGATGAAGACTTAATAAAAAAAAAGTTTTTTCGGGGTGGTAGTTCCCCTTTAAGATAAGTGATAAACCTGAAAAACTTGTCAATTGAGGCAGGGCTTTCATTGTTCTCATAGGAAGAAGATTGTCCCCTTCTGTTATCTGTCTGGTCTATGGACTGAATTCCACATCTGAGACGAGATGGCTTAAACTAGGTAAAAGAGGCAGGAGGGGAAACTTTGCTTGTGAATATCTCTCAAACCATAAAGGTTTGAGAGATAAGACATATCGTTCTTCATGTTTTTTTAATGCCTACAAAATAAAATAAAGTTAAAACGAAGTACTACTATCCCTTTAATATAATTTAAAACAAATTCCCAGTAAATGGAACAGCTATTGGATGTGAAAAGCAATACATTGAAACATGCAATATTGCACAGTATGACAAGATAGATGTTAAAAATAGAACTCATAATTGATGAGATCGTATATATATTGACACCGAGTTACTAATTTAAAACCATAACAGTTATTGGTTGAGATCTGCATTGCATCATAATAAATGGCAAATAATTAAGCTATACACACTTCACTATTGCATCAGACTTCTGTGAGTGACTTAGAGGTTCTGTGATGATCGTTCAGATGCAAATAGATGACTTTATACACAGGAACTTGTGGAAAGACAGACTGTATTTCTATACTATTTTCTCAAGGATTCTACACTATTAATCTTACAGGTGTATCAGCAGTATAAAGATTATGACATGCCACAAAACTATATTTAGGTAACTTTTATTTTCTCAACAATTTTCATGGATAGGGATATAAATGAGATCTATTTTTTATTTATACTATTCATAAATAACATTCTGGCACCTCTATCTTAAGTAAGGTTCGCTCTTCAACTTGAAATTTATTGGCTACCTCTGCAATTTATACTAACCATGGACACTGCCTATAAATTGTAAATAAACGGACAGCTTTCTATATAGAATTATTAAGCTTTCAATCAATTGTCAAGTAGCCCTGCCATTGGACGCGTGATTCTTTACACCCATCAATTAAGGGGTTTAACTAGCCGGTAGTGAGACACATTCAGTAACACTGCTAGCCCCTGATAAAGCCGTGAGCTGTATGGGGATATGCGTAGGGCCGCATTGGAAGGGTTAATTGAATTGCGAATGTATGAATATAAGGCTAGAAACTGATAATGAACTTAAGGCTAGGAACTGAAACACAGAATTGAAGGCTAGTAACTTGAAACAGAATCATAAGCTTGAAATGGTACTTAGACTGAGAATAGAAATGACTAATAAAGATCAGCATAACTGGGAACTCTCAGGGTTTGACCCTGAGACTCAGGGTTTTGACTCAGATCTCAGGGTGAAGGGCCAAAATCTCAGGGTGAGGAGAGTCCAGGGTTATGTACTACATGATCTATACCATATAACTGCTTCTATAGTCTTTTAATTGGTGCTATTTCTACCAGAAAGGAAGAGAAAGACATACTGGTTGTCTTATGTGTGATTAGGCAGTGGTGCCTTTAAGTTGTAGCATGATAAAGGTTCATTGCGGACTGATTGCAGCATCTCTGGGTTAGAGCGCGTATGGACTTATTGCTGAGAATCTACTTTCTGGTGAATGTAAAGGGTTACTATTTCAATTATCTGAGGGTCAGTCCATTTGGAAAGTTCCCAGGTATGAAGATCAGTAAGGGATCAGAAACATCTAGTGGATCTCCTTTTCTACGAGCTTTTACAGGCAATACGTAGGGATGTTCCGGTGTAATATAGAGCTCTCTATTTGAGAGGGCTTCAGGACAGATCTTGCAATGGTCAGAACTGAACTACTATAAGGACCAACTAACTATGATTAGAAAGTGATTAGAAATATGTAGCAGATCTCCTCTTGTACTAACTCTTACAGGCAAGATTTAGGGACGTTCAGGTTTAACTTAGACCTCTCCATTTGAGAGGGCTTCAGGATAGATCTTGCAACAATAAGCACTTTATTATTACTATATAAGGAGACATAGAAGCCTAAGTTTATTGCCTACAGGATCGCTATACTACTGATACTAGTGATTTCGGTAACCCATACCTATGGTAATCTGAGTAACATATTCTGATTGCCATTGAGGTATAGTGGATAAGTATACAGTATCCACTGTGTACCAGCTGATCGAAGTATTAACAGTATCAATCAGTCATTCGCATTACCCCGTATGTGCTGTTTTTAAAAGCCAGCGGAGAAAGCATCCGATCACACTGCAGGGCTAACGGATCATGGGTTGTTCAATCTAGCTGGACAGTTTTACATTTATGCTGTTGTAATTAGTCAAGAATACTACTGCGTTAGGTTTTAAATAAACTAATAAAAGTTAAGTACTAACCTCACAATCGGAATTATACATTTGGGCGCCTTATTGAGACTGAACTGGTCTACTTTGTCACATGAAAACAATTTTCACCGCACTCAATAAGATCGGATTAAAATCACCTTCTTTATTAGAACATGTAACACTAGACACCGGAGATCACAGTCTCACACGTTTCGCACAAACGTGCTTACTCATAGACTAACACTATACAATTGAAAAGCTCCCTTTATACATCAAGATACTAACGGCTTCAATTCAAACAGCCCAATCAACAATCAATTCCAATTAAGCTGTTTGATCCACACCATCAGTCACAAAAGAGTATTAACCCATTCCTGACTGTAAACCTAAGATGGCAATCTCTAAATAAACTTTTACTTATCATAATCATACATATTTCACCATATTTAAACAATCTGAAATGGGCCAATCATAACCTATTATATGATCTCGATGCAATAAGGAAACCTACAACATCACATTTAAATACGTGTTAAAACATAATTAAAACAATTACCACATGACAAATGAAATTTTATCATCAATTTCAACATAATATTCCATGTGTGCAACCTTAAAGACAGAAAGGTAAACGATATGGAAAACCCATAGTATCTGCAGTAATAGAAATAATACACTCGCAACCCAATTGGAGCCACAGATAAAATTACCCTGATCAAAGAGTCAATAAGTATAACTCTGAACCCATTAACAATCAGGGCTAAAACTGTGAGCGCTCCCCTCCATAGGTAACGAGTATAAACATACCATATATAGCGGACTAACTAGGGTTCCCAAACAGATCCCATTCCTGTATCCAAGATAAATACACACAGGAATGATTTCAACAAATATGGGGGATAATTGTTCTAATATATCTGAGAGAGCACAGAATGACAAATATTATGATGTTAAACCTACTAACAAAATCACTACATAAATTAATCTTCTTAATATAGTATCATATTATCTATTACATTCTCATAAACATCCATCTATCTTAAAATAGGGCCAAAGCCATAAAGCTAAGCCACATACACACGAACTACACATGTATATGAGACTACAGCTATACATTCTTACTATGCTCACTACCAATATCCAATAGCAATATCAAAGCTTTTTACCAAACTCAACCAAGTTCTATAATATACAATGTATAGTATTGTGTTCAATGCTTAAATTCATCACTACTTCTCAAACACAATAAGTAACATCGTATATTCTATTTAACCCTTTTGGTTCCCTAGTGGACAAAGTGAATATCCAATAAACTTCACGATGTGATAACATGCCAGATAGGTCTCCTCCTCTTACAGGTCTTACTAATCTTTCCAACCCCTGTACCATAAAATTATTTAAATCAGAATTATGTATTGTAGAGAAATGATGGGCAACTCCTGTCTTCAAATCTTGACAATTGATGTTACTTATATGCTCACAAATTAGTTCTCTCAACATACGTGTAGTTTTTCCAACATATTGAATACTACAAGATTTACAAGTTATTAAATATATCACATTTTTTGTAGTACAATTAATGTATTGTTTATTACCATATACCTTGCCAGTCACTTTAGAATAAAAGGACCTAGATTTATTTATCCATCTACAACTACATCGTGCATGTCCACATTTAAAGGTCCCAGCTTCATTAAGCCACAAATAAGATTCTTTCTTCCTTATGTACATGCTAGGTGATAATTTTCTCGCTAAAGTGGGGGCCTTTCTAGATATAAATCTACATCCATTTTGTATGATTGGTTGCATTTGTCTATCACCCATCAATATTGGTAAACGCTTCTTAACAATGTTTACATTACTATTATATTCACATCTATATGTAGTTACAAAAGTCACCTTCTCAACTTTTTCTTCATCCTGTTTGCTCTTAGTCTTATTAGACGTTAACAAAGACTCTCTTTCTCTTTCTCTGGAAATCTGCTCAGCTCTATCCAACATCCAAATAGGATATCCCCAAGATTGCAATCTTTTACGTAAATCCTGACAAGCCACATCGAAAAGCGCATCGGTACAGCAGTTCCGTTTCAACCTTAGGAACTGTCCCACCGGCACGCCTCTCAACGTGTGATGCAAATGACAAGTATCTGCCCTCAAAACGGTGTTTGATGCAGTAGGTTTTCGATAGACATTAGTTATTATATTACCTTCTAACTTAGTACTTATCTCCAAATCTAAAAAAGTGATACAATTTGCATGACACAATAAAGTGAATTTTAAATTACTTGTATTGTCATTTAAATATTGCAAAAAAACTGTATCGATAAGTGACCTATCACCATCCCAAATCATAAGAAGATCTAAAAGGATTCTTATCTCCAGAGATGTGGGACTTCTTCCACCAACCCATAAATAAGTTGGCATATGATGGGGCAAATTTTGCCCCCATCGAAGTCCCACATCTCTGGAGATAATACTGGCCATCAAACAAGAAATAATTATGTGTTAATAAGAATTGTATGATATCCAACAAAAAATCACAAAAAGAAGTTGTGTAAGTGCTATACTTATACAAGTGATATTTAATAGCCTCTAATCCTAAGCAATGGGGAATGCAAGAATAAAGCGAAACCACATCGCAGCATATCCAAGTGTATTCTTTTTTCCATGCGATCTCATCCAACTCCTGTAAAACATGCTTAGTATCCCGTAAATAAGTGTCTAACCTTAACACTAGGGGTTGTAAGCAATCATCCACATATTCACTAAGTTTTTCACTCAGAGAACCAATTCCCTTCAACTATAGGCCTGCCCCCTGAACTCTCCAACGATTTATGGACCTTCGGAAGATGATAAAATATCTTCCGAAGATGATGAAATATTCACGAGAAGTGAAAAATCCTTCCGAAGATCCAAAGTCTATTAGGGAGTCCAGAAGGCATTTATATTTTTTATTCAACATCTCATATACATCTGTATTACTCAGTTGTCTCATCGCTTCCTGTACAAAAAAATCAGTATCCATGACTACCACCGACCCTCCCTTGTCTGCTTGTTTTATTATAATATTTTCATCCTCAGACAAGGATTTTATAATATTTATCTCAATAGTAGTTAAATTATTTCTTACAGGGGATTCTCTTCTAACTTCAGAAAGTGCTGTCAGATCTTTCTCTACAAGTTCTTGGAATACATCAAATACATTAGATCTAGTATGTACTGGATAAAAATCTGTATTTTTAGGTTTCCTAACCGGGACACGGGAGGCAACATCACAGCCGGCGATCAATAATTCATCAACCGCCGGTCGCGAAGGTACCCCCAAACATCCCTCTACTGAGATATCCATAACATTCCCCAAATTCTGAGTACAAGGAGATCCATTCAGACCCTCGGACACCGCATCACCGGTAACCAAGAGTGCAGAATCACACTCCAACATAGACAAGGGGACACTCCGTTGTTCATTACAAGACTACTCATGTGAAACGCATGGTGCCCCATCACCGGCAACCAAGGACACAAGAGTGTTGTCTTCCGCCGGCAAGGGGGCACCACGAATCAAATCATCATTATTATTAATGGAAAAATGTTTCTTTAAGACTAATTTACGAACAAATCGATTAACATCAACTATGGTTTCAAACAGATTAAAATGTTTAGTAGGTGCAAAACCCAATCCTCTAGAGAGGACGGATATTTCAGTGGGAGTTAAATTCCTTGAGGAAATATTAACTATTGGTATCGATCCCTGGTCTTCCTGTTTCTCCTTGGGTATCGACGTGGTGTTCTTTCTTCTTCTTCTTCTTCCTCCTCTTCGTATATTCTTATTTGATTTTTTCTTGTTTTTTTGTTGTTGTACCCGGGAGGTTGCCGCCTCCTTTGTTGCTCGTTTTTTGAAGACTGATGATCGCCAATACAGTCATAGCCCTACTAGTTCTATTCTCTTCCACTGAGATATCCGATTGCGATATAGAATCTATAGTAGTACTTTCAGCATCCGTAGTACTAAAAGATACAGATTTTGGTGTGGAAGTATTCTTTAAAATAGATTTCCTTCCATAAGATCTTTTTTCTCTCCACAATAAGGGTTTCCACTTATAAACCATACCTGATTCGTAATCTTGTTTGTCTCTTAGAAACTTTCTTTGTTTTAATTCCATTATATCCTTTTCTAATTTGTCTATTTTTTCTTGTAATTTTGATTGCAACTTCTTATATTCCAATGTATGTTCTTCATTCTTTATAAGCTCTTTTTGTGTTTCAATTTCAACTTGAGTTGACTGCAGTAAAGATTCCTTATGCTCCACAATCAAGTTCATCAAAGTTAATGAACAATAAGTCAATACATTATTCCATTTGATCAAAAAAGGATCCCCATCTTGTATGAAGGTAGGTCTTTTCTTTATCCTTAAACCTCTGGGGATCCATCTACGTGTTAGATATTGTTTAATAGTTGTTATCTCCCACCATAATTTAGTTTCTTTGGCTAAAAGCTTCTCCAAATTATCCATAATTTCAGATAATTTCACAGGTGATGTCATACCTGATTCCAAATTCTCAGAAAAAACCTGAAGCACCAATGCATCTCTTCTTGATGGTATTCTGTTATTAATAATAACATCGTCATGTGAATCTTGTACTCCACGTGTGTCTGTGTTCACATTCTCCATAAGTAAAGCTGTAGCTTCTTGAATGAAAACAGCAGGATGGAGCGCGGACATCTTGTGACGTCCACGCACTTGCGCTGTCAGTCCCAGCCGGGTCTAGGAGGCGTTGCTAGGAGCCATTTGGCTCCAGCTGGGACTGACAGAGCAGGCGCGTGGACGTCACAATGACAAGATGTCCGCACTCCATCCTGCCTGTCACCCATGGGAGAGAGGAGAAATCTATTAAATAAGGTAATTATTCTGGCGACTAGCAATACTAAGCAGCTAGTCACCAGATGGGGACTTAGTGAAGGTAAAGATTGTGTCAGGTGGTAGTTCCCCTTTAAAAGGAGAAGTATGTCTGATGGGTCTTTTTTCTTAGTTATCCATGATAGTCTCATAAAAAGGATCTGTTCCTCAATGGTGGACACCCATGCTCTGAAAGATGGAGGCTCTGTGGAGGACCATAATTTAGGGATTAATGTCTTAGTCTCTTTCAACAATGTGTATAGAAACAATTTTTTTTACTGGGGAGGTGGAAGGGAGATTTCTATATAAAAGAGCCAAAATAGCAATATTTGAAAATAATTACTTCATTGGAACGGTCTACAAAGTGTGCCTGGTTTGCAAGCACACTTTGTAGACCATTCCAATGAAGTAGTTCTTTTTAAAGGGACACTAATGTCCCAAAAAAAATTAGACTTGTTTTGTAGAGGTTTAAAAATAAGTTATTTGGCACAAATCCTATCTCTCAAAACTTTAAAGTTTGAAAGATGTTCATATGTAAAGTTCCTCACTCCCTCCCCTTCTCCTGATGTCAGTGCCTAGCTGACAGCAGGAGATCCCAGTCTGGGGACCAGCCGGCGGCTCTGCAGCAGAGCCAAAATCACGTTATTTAAAAAGAATTACTTCCCATGAAGAGCTTCCGTGATTTGAACGACTCAGATCAGAGAAACTTTACAAGCAAATATCTCTCAAATCATAGTGGTTTGAGAGATAGTATTTGTGCCAAATAACTTATTTTTAAACCTTCACAAAACAAGCATAATTATTTATGGGACATTACTGTCCCTTTAAATATTGATATTACAGCGCTGCTGAAGAGCCTCCTTGTGTTGGCTGACACGGATCTCCTTCTGTCAGCTGTACAGTTGACATCAGGAGAGGGGGAACTTTAGTGGCGAATATCTCTCAAACCATGTAGGTTTGAGAGATGGGATTTGTGCCACATAATTTATTTTTTTTTAAATCTACAAAACAACATAAAATTATTATTGGACATTACTGTTCCTTTAAAACCTAGTATAAGGGAATTTTGTTATGAAGGTCCAGTGAGAATGTAGGGGCCCTGTGCGTTGAAATACATATTGGGGGCACACATAATAAAATATGTTAATGAGGATTTGCTACAAGCCACCTAATATTGGGGAGTTTGAGGAAACCCATTTGTTACTGAAATGGAAAAGGCTTCTCAGTCAGGAAATGTAATCATAATGGGAGATTGCAAATATCCTGAATGACTGGAGAAATTTAGCTTCCAGCACAACAATGGAAAAATAGGATTTAATGTAACAGATACAGAACACCTGAAGGGTATCCAGGGGAGATGAAATGGTGTTCTGCATCCAAACAGTTAAGTGAATAGTCATCATTTTAGCTAGTGGGGTGAGGTAAATATCATGAGAAAAGGTAAATTATAGTGGCTACCCCAATGGACACTATTTCCCATGCTCAAGTGAAAGTGGGGTGAACTTACTTTGTTTTTATTTTTTGTTTATTTGTCTGCTTTGATTATATTTTTTTGTTTTCTGCTTTGTAGGCTTGCTTGTAACAAAGTCAAAGGATCATGCCATAAAATTTCTTTAACGCTGTGCCTCTGTCCTCTATTGTCTGCTCTTGTTCACAACTTGTCAGCGGAATCACTCAATGTAAGCAGCCTGAAACTCTACTTTGTGAAGGAGCAACTCCACAGAAAGAAAGCAGACTGCTAGTTGATATATATAAAATGAGCAGAGCAAGGACACTCTGAGACAAAACACAGTAACTAAACAACAACAGTAGGTACAAAGTAGGGTAGTCCCCGAAGGCAAGATACTGGGGTATGCAGAGTAGGGTATGGAGCTGGTTGGAGTTGGCTGCCCCCCCTAGGCAGCCTTGCTGCAGCTTAGGCCGAATTAAAGGTGCTGGCCATAAGGTCAGTTTAGTGCTGACCAGAGGAGCTGAACCACACCCATTGAGGTCAAGGGAGGATGACAGATAACAACACAGATTTTACCT
The DNA here is from genome assembly GCA_037306005.1 of Rhinophrynus dorsalis. Classification (NCBI taxonomy): domain Eukaryota; kingdom Metazoa; phylum Chordata; class Amphibia; order Anura; family Rhinophrynidae; genus Rhinophrynus; species Rhinophrynus dorsalis. The sequence continues at coordinate 265,322,399 of CM074724.1, read as the reverse complement.
GCAGTACCAGGAAATGCTGGTGAACAGGAATATTCAACCACCAAGACAAAAGTACGACTGGCGGTTCAAAGAGTTAAACTGCTTGGGCTGGTATCTGGTTGAAGGTCGAATGGGAGGGTAGGAACAGAACTGACAGAAGGTCATTGAAGTTGAACTCCAACTGCTTCTGGGAAGGCAGATGAGTCAAACATATGGCTGGTTTTTCGGATGGTTGGACTAGCAGGGTTGGTAACAGGTGAGCAAGCAGGAGAACAGTTGAGAAGGAGTCAGGAAAGGAGAATCAATCAAATGGAGGCATGATGCAAAGTTGAAGAGCAGGAGAGTAGTCAGGAAGCAAGGCCATGGTCTATACACACTGAAGAAAAGCAAGGAAACTCTGGAACCTGACTATGAATCACAAATCACACACTAGAATGCTTTGATCACGTGCCAGCACTGAGGAACTGATGCTTGATAAAGCACAAAACCAGTGCAAGAAACAAGGATCCTGCAAACAGAAAGAACCAAGACAAAAAACCAGGAAAGGAATAAGAAAAAAGAGCAGCAAAAACAGCAGAACATGACACAACTCCTAGTTTGAAGTTACCCCAGACAATCACGGTCCCTTCTTTGAAGTTATCCACGAGCCTCAGCAATCTGGCTAAGAAGAGATAGACATCAGTATTGGGGGCATATGTTGATTAGGGTGAAAATGTGTCTGTGAATCCAGCCCTTTAGGAGGAGGACTCTACCTTCCAGATCTTTAATCTCTGTGATATGGGACCACATGCAATTTTTACTGAATATAATAGCTACCCCTAGGTGTTTATTCGAAGCTGAAGCATACGAGCCCACCAGGAAATGAACAGATGTAAGAGATGGATTATACAGAGCAGCAAAATAGGTCTCTTGAATAAAGAGGAAGTCAGAATGAGTCTGCAAGCCTATCTGGTTAAAGCCAGTCTTTTTTCTGGGATATTGGAACCTCTGGCATTGAGAGAGATAAATGTAAGTCTCAGTGGGGCCATGGTATATGACACATTGAAAACTGTGATATTACAACTCAAGTAAAAGGGTAAGAGTGATTTATTAATACAACCAGCTTGATCATGCATCTAGATAATATAGAGCTTACCACGAGAGGGGGAAGGAGAAAAAAAGAGGGGAAGGAGGAGGGGGGAAGGGGGGCAGAAATATACTGTAGTACGAAGGAGGAAAGAGAAGTTGAAGATGGAAATGTAACCTCGGTTTTTAATCCACTTCTGCTTTATAGTCCATATCTGTACTCTGTTGACAAAACCAGAAACCTTCAGATGTACAGTAATAGATGTAGAGAAGAAGGACGCAGAGCTGGCAGTTAAAGTTGAATGTGTAGCAATATATTGCTGTAACCAGCATGGTACATTAAAACTAGAAATGGAAGACACAATTTATAGAGGCAGTGCCTCCTAGATGATGAAAAATATGTTTCTTATTAAAAACAGCACTGAGAAGTTTGTCCCTAATACACCAAAGTGGCTTCACAATCTTTTAAAATGTTTTTTATTTTTCATAAATTAATTCTTACAAACAAAAGAAAAAAACCCTAATGCACACCCAATATGTGTTCATATACTCAGGGATACAATTATAAATGGAGCTGAGTGCTCACAGGGCAAAAGTACCAATTAGAGAAAGAGTAACCCGTCAAAATCAAGCACTCACATTGGCCATTGATTCATAAGTCCCTTGAGTGTCCAAGATATACACGGGGAAGTGAAATAAAACTTAACTTTTATTAAATTAAAATGAAAAAAAAAAAAATGCGAAATTTAAAATAAAAAATATATCTAACTCCTGTCATCCAACAACTGGATCTTTAGGTCCTATCTGTATAGAGAAAGTAAAAGGTGAGTCGGTATATTGATATCCTCTTGAGACCCTATGCCTATGATCTTACGTCTTATACTTGAGACCCACTAGACATAATTACTAAGATTGACGGGTTACCATTAGAAAATGTTGTACTTTTCATTACATGTGATGTCAAATCGCTATATACATCAATAAAACACAGATTCGGCCTGAAAGTGACTTCCTACTTTTTGGAGAGAGATGCATGCTACTCCTTGGAGAAGAAAGATTTTATTCTAAATCTTCTTCTCTTTGTCTATCAAAGGAATTATTTTGTTTTTGATTACCTCCATTGAGTACCACTTCTATCTCCAACTCCGAGGTACAGTGATGGGGAGGAGAATGTAGTCTTTAAAGGGATAGTAATACTTCGTTTTAACTTTATTTTATTTTGTAGGCATTAAAAAAACATGAAGAATGATATAAGTCTTATCTCTCAAACCTTTATGGTTTATGAGATATTCACAAGCAAAGTTCCCCTCCCCGCCCCTTTTACCTAGTGTAAACAATCTCTTCTCAGATGTGAGTCTGGTTGTATGACAGTACAGATAACAGAAGGGGACAATTTTCTTTGTATGAAAACAATGAAAGCCCTTCCCCCCTTGACAAGTTTTTCAGCTTTTTCCATTATCTTAATTGAAGATTGTCCCTCTCTGCAGTCTACCTGGGCATCTCCCTTCTGATCTGGTTGAACAGGGGGGGGATACTTTGTTTGTGAATATCTCTTAAACCATAAAGGTTTCAGAGATAAGACTTATATCATTCTCATGTTTTTTTAATGCCTACAAAATAAAATAAAGTTAAAATGAAGTATTACTATCCCTTTAATGAAAATCTGAGTGTATACTGAACACTTACTACTGTGGCAAAGGTATATAGATGACCTCTTTATTTTATGGCAAAGAGACTGTGAGACCTTAAAAAGCTTTATGAATATCTTGAATAACAATATCTTTAATCTTAAATTGACCTATGAAGTAAGCAATATTTCGGTCAATTTTTTGGATATTAAAATTCAAAGAGGTTCAAACAACAAATTGGAGACTGATTTCTTTAGGAAAAGCACAGCCACAAATATCTTACTATAATTCAGTAGTAATCACCCTGTTTATATGAGACATAATATACCTACAGGTGATTTCCCAAGGTTGAGAAGAAATTGTTGTAATACTACCACATGTAAAGAACGTGCCAAGGAACTTATGACCAGATTTTACAATCAAGGATACAGTAAATCCTGGGTAAAAAAGGCATCCAAGCGTGTTCTCTACTCCTCTAGACCCTTCCTCTCATAAAACTAAGATAACTCTGTGAAACATAATTCTAACAAAGTATGCTTCATTACTACATGCAACTGTCGTTAGCGAAAAATAGAAGAAATATTAAATAATCACCTTCCTATTTTGAAAACTGTACTTAGTAGTAAATTTGATATTGCTTATAGAAGTTCACCTAATTTAAAGGATATCTTAGCCCCAAGCCACGTTAAAAAGAAGAGATCCTTCAAACTACAAATTTGTGGATATTTCCCATGCAGATCATGCATTGGATGCTAACACACGGCTACTGTTCAAACCTATGAAGACCATTTTGGGAGAAAGAATACCATCAATTCTTTCATCATTTGCCATACTAAAGGTGTTATATACTTCCTTGAATGTCCCTGCGGTTTTAGATATATAGTGAAAACAGGAAGTTATGCACCAGGATAAGTGAACATGCAAGAAATATTGACAAAGTACCACATGATGTAATGAAAGATAAACAACTTACATCTGTGGCCAAACATTTTTTGCATAAACACCAATCCAACTCACAAATGTTAAAGGCTTGGGGTATATTTAAAATCAACCTTGGTATTAGAGGTGGTGCTCTCGATAGAGAATTGATTAAAAAGGAAAATACATTTATTTTCCTGTTAAGTACCATGGTCCCACATGGATTGAACAAAGAAATACAATTGAATTCTCATCTCTAATAAACGTGTGATTTAATTTGAAGCTACTTGTATATGAACTCCATTCTCCAAAGCTCTTCTCTCTTACATTAATAAGATGCTATTTTGTTTTCAGCATTGGTATTATTTGTGTTTAACAGTGCTATCATTAGTCCCACTGAATCTTGAGACAACAATACACTGTCAATCAATCCAAGGTGTTTCCAGAGCATTTTCAATCTTCTTTTGACTATCAACTGATTCGCTCAGGTATGTTTGAGTTACACCACTAGCAGTACGGATTAGAGTTTAAATCGGACGCTGATTTGGGCATCTGTTTGATTCCTTTTTCTCTGTGAGTAAGCTGCCCATAGAAACACGCGTCAGATCTTATGCATGAAGCTGGCTCCGATCAAACAGCCCGATTTATGGCTGTATTGGAGCTAATAGGCTTCATCCACAATTCTTTATTTTAACTAATGGATCTACTACGACTGAATAGATGAAGACTCCTTATATCCTCCTGTCATCACACTACATATTGGTTGTGCTGTGGCTCAGTCATTTAACGTACCCAACAGACAGGGTTTGGTTAACTGCTAAATACCTTAATATACATTGAAACACAGTATATAGCCATTTATATCCTTACTTTATATAAGACTATACTATATGACCGAGTGGCTGTGTGAGCAGCCATAATCAGATTATGCTTCGGGATAAATATTTGCATGATGCCGGCCGTGATTAGACAACCTGATTTGAGGAGATATCAGTGCTAATTAGGCTTCATCCGATACCTAGAGTGTAGGGGGTAGATTTAAAGGCAGCCGTTAACCAAAAAAATCACTAACGGGTGCGTTAAGTGACATGTTGCAATTCAAAGATCCGTCTAAAGAACAGCTAACGGCAGTTGTACAATCCTTACGGCCGATACACTTACGTGCATTCAGACGCATGGAAAAACATACCCCAGAGCTATTCAAAGGCTTGCGGTACTGATAACGGCTGAAAAAAAGACACACCTAACGGCTAAAAGTTAAGACCTACTTTTTTTAGCCGTTAGACACTTAACGGCCAAAACAAAACACCCGTTACATAGGAAAAGACACAAAAGGCTTACCGCACAACCATGTAAATGGGAAAATTAACCCGTGCAATGCCAAAACAACACAAAAACATGCACACACAACACAAATCACTATACACACAACAACAACCAACACCACAGGGACAACGACACACAAAAAAACAACAACACAACATGGCACGGAACAATGGGGGTCATCACACAAAGCGGACACCTGCAAATACAAGCTCACCTGGGCAACATCAACACGCCACCTGCACCCCACAACTGCATGTCCGCAAATGGCACACACAGAACAAGCACAACACACCACATCTTATAACACACACACACCTGCAAACACTTACCTGGACAAAAACAACTCACCATTGATCAGCACTCACCTCATCACCACACCCACACAACGCCCTAGCAAGTACTTAAAGGGACAACTCAACACACTCACTTGTGGCTTGTTTTCCACTCAGGGAGGGAGAGAGAGAGATAGAGAGAGAGAGGTAGAGAGAGAGAGAGAGAGACAGATAGAGACAGATAGAGAGAGCAAACAGTATGTTGGGTTACATATTGTTGCGAAGACTGAAGAGAAGGCGTGCAAGGGAGAGAGCTAGGGAACATCAGCAACCTCCAAGCATGCCTGATCAACAGCCACCACCTGTTGCAAGTGAGGAGGCTCTGGCTCAGCAGCCACACAGGAGCCCATCCCCACCTGGAGGGCACAGGATGTATAGACGACCACCAAGGCCCAGGGTATACCGCCCAAGGGTCACCCTCTTTGGAATGACCGATGATGAGGTAATTGATCGCTACAGGTTGAGGCCTGACAGCATCATTGCCTTGTATGAGGTCATCAAGGAGCAGGTGGATCCCATCTACATCTACAACCATGCCCTAACTGGCCTGCAGAAACTACTCTGTGCCATGCACTTCATGGCAAGCGGGGCCTTCCAGTCCACAGAGGGTTACGCATCTGGCATGTCACAGGCCACATTCTCCAGGGTGCTGGCCCAGGTCCTGCCAGCCCTCAAAAGCAAGGCCAGTACCTATATACATTTCCCCACCACCGACATGGACTGGATACAAGTCAAGCAGGCCTTTTACGCCAGGGGAGGCATGCCCAGGGTCATGGGTGCTATAGATTGCACCCATGTCCGAATTAAGGCCCCAGCACGTGACGCACAGATATTCATCAACAGGAAGAACTTTCACTCCATCAACGTGCAGATGGTGTGTGGCAGCCATATGAGGATAATGAATGTCTGTGCAAAGTATCCTGGCAGCTCACATGATTCATACATTCTCCAAAACTCCTCAGTCCACAGAGATTTCGAGAATGGAACTTTTACAGGGGGATGGCTTTTGGGTGAGTTCACAATACAAAATCACATCACATACACAGGCGTACACACAACGCTGCTTAGCATGCTCCTGACCCACAGCTACTACGTCTACCACACAAAACATCATTCACACAACATGTGCTCCCTGTCTCACCATGTCACTCACATTACACAGGTGATGCTGGCTATGGATGCAAGTCCTGGCTACTGACCCCACTGGCCAATCCTCGAACACATGCCCAGGAAAGCTACAACCAGGCTCATGGCAGAACGAGGAATGCCATTGAGCGGACCTTTGGCCTCCTCAAGTCAAGATTCCGATGTCTGGACCACTCGGGGGGAGCACTGCAGTATGCACCTGGAAAGGTGTGCGACATCATTGTGGCGTGCGCAATACTGCACAACATCGCAGTGGACACCAGGCTGCTGGAGCACATCCAGGCCCCCCCCATACAGGAAGTGCCCATGGACATCGGACACGTTGAGGAGACCCTGAGAGGGACACAGATCAGAGACAGGCTCATCACGGAACACTTTACATGTGAGTATAACACAGGCATGCAAACAATCCATGCAAGTCCCCCATCAGTCCTGTGACACTAACCACACTGCACATTTTGTTCTGTCTCACCCCACAGGAACAGTGACACAGCACTGCACTTGCAGCGGACGTGGCAAATTGTGTGTGTGGACTCAAAAACCATCCTCCATTCCACTCTCCACGTTGACATACAGACCCCAAGGATATCACGCACACCCTCAGGAGAAACAAGGTACAACACATAACCCATGTTCATCGCCTTACAGGGCTTGATTGACAGCAGCTAACTTGATTTGCCATGAGCATAGCCAGAGCAACCATGCTAGCCTTGTAGCGAAAGAGTGTTATCCAATGCTATGCATTGGATAATACTCCGTCACATCAGGGGTTAAAGGGCCATTGGACTCAATATGGGACCTGTACTGTGCTACAGCTGAGAAGAGCAGCACAGGGGTGGATGTACAGTGGTATGGGCACACAATGTAGAGGTCATGAGACGTAGATCAGATTACCAGGGACACCATGCTGACCTGTGAGTGTGCAGACATATGTGCCCCCGACATGAATACACACATCAACAAATGTGTCCTAACAGTTCCATGGAACAAATGACATTGGGCTGCCACTGTCACATTAACAGTGGCAGCCCAATGTCATTACTTCCATGGAGCTCTCAGAACACTTGTTGATGTGTGTATCCATGTCAGGGGCACATATCCATAGGGCTGGGGCACATGTCCTTAGTTCTCCACATAATTGGTTACAGATGAGTACACAACACATTGTCAAGCAATGGTTTGTGTACTCACCTGTAACTGTGAAAATTGAGGGGATCAAAAAGACTAAATTGTTGTTGCTTGATGATCAGTTCAAGTCAACTACTCCAAATCCTGTCCTCTTCTTCCACAGGCATCCGTAACATGATCCATCCTTGAACTGAAGTTCTTCTATGTGACTGGATTGATGTCTTGACATCACCTTCATGGAGATCACCCCTTGCTGTTTATGTTGATGTTGTTGGTGATGCAAAGTTTGACCTGAGGTTCACACAAACCTCTACTGGATCATTTTCATATAGACACAGAAAACACTAATTCCTGAGTTTTATAACCTGTACAGTTAGGATGCTCAGCTACAGAGTTGTCAAACCTTGTGGACAACACATGAGCTGGGCAGCAGTGTTACTAAAGTACTATTTTTTTGTTTCAAAGTACATTTAGTGTTCTCATACAGGTGTTCAATGCATATAGGCAATACACAGAAAACACATGTACATCCTAATGTACTTTGAGACACAATAAAGATGAACCATCACCATTCTATCTGTGTCTGTAGGAGGATATATTTGAGAACACAGTTGTCAATGCGTTACCACACCCAGGGTAGAGTATCCCCATACATGGAAAGGCATCACCCATATCACAGGACTCCACCACTTGTTTGCAAGTGAGTGGACTCAGTGATGTATTCACGCTAACAGATGGTGGCAGTGATACACTAATGTGTTGTGGGAGTGATAAAGAGGTGATAAAGGGGACATACTTCCACAGTGAATTCCTGTCCACAGTTAATGTGTTGCTCAGTATAATCAATGTTCAGTGATATTGCTCCACTGGGACATATGACAGTACATGGCCAAGTGGACAAGTGTTTTCACTGGGGAAGTCTGTTACACCCTTAGAAAAAACAACAAGTCAACTTACTGGAGGCCCCAATGCTCACCCCAGGATATCAATGTGTGTGCTACACATTGAAATCCTAGGTTGAAAACATTGGCTTCCCCAGTCAGTCTGTTGCACAATGAGTGTGTGAATCCAAGACAATATGGATACATGTCCCATTTATCTGTCCTGCTTGTTATCTCACCGCTAAGCCGTTTGTTTGGTTATCCCCTTAACCCTCTGAGTGCCAGAGTGGTACCCAACGCATTTCTTTGCAATGCGTTGCCTACCACTCTGGATATCAAAGGGTTAAACACTACATATGATGTAGATGAATGTTCAATGTTGTACCAAATGTTGGGCTAAGGGGAATGTTTTGTTATGCAAAATCAACACACAACATTGCCATATAACACAGTTGTGTAATATGGCAACAGGGATGTTTTTACAGTTGATTTTGTACAACGATGTGTATGTGAACCCATGTTGTAACATCCCACAAACATCTTACCTAGGCAGGAGTTGTATTCACTGAATTGTTTGGCAATGCATTGGAGACAACTCTGCCACCCAAATCTATGACCAAATTCAAAGCAGATCAGACAGGATTCAAAAGCACAATGTTCCTTTATTCAGGGGAAATTTAACATGTTGGGCATTTTATTTTTTTTTCTTGGGGGGGGGGGCTTAGACTGTGTGGCAGAAGTGGATAACCTGGATGATCTCCTGGTCACCCTTTGCCCCCTAGGTGTGGCTTCGGGGGTCACATTAGAGGGGGTGGTGGGGGCAGTGGATCCCTCTGTGGAGCGCAGGTTTTCCCTCTCCAAACGTAAGTCCTCCCTGCGGTTCAGCTCTCTCAACTCCACCAGTAGCTGTGCAAGCAGGTCCATCACCCCCGTGTGTAGCTGATGGAGTTGAGTGTTGATCCTCATGACCTCCGACTCCAGGGCATGGATCCTTGCCTCTATCCTGTTAGTGTTTATACGGGATTCCCTACGGCTCCTGGTGATGTTGTCATTGGTGCGGAGGCTTGACCTGAGTAGTCTCCTTTGCAGAGCCATACACTCAGCTTCCATCCCCGTGGGCCGTTCACTGCTGGTGATGCTTGTGCCTGGTGAATCAGCTGCTGCTGTGTCCTCCTCTGCTGGTGCTGTATCCTCCTCTGCTGGTGCTGTGTCCTCCTCTGCTGCTGGTGTGTCCTCCTCTGCTGGTGCTGTGTCCTCCTCTGCTGCTGCTGTGTCCTCCTCTGCTGGTGCTGGTTGTGCTGCAGATGGGTATGTGCCCACCACATCAATTGACCCACTGCTGCCCACCGATGTCTGTGCTGGTGGAGGTGGTGGGGTAAACACGTCCCTTCGCATAGGCTGTTGGGGCTCCCCAAGCAGGCCCAGGTGTTGGTAGTCGAGTGGCCAAGGGTCAAACCTTGGCCACTGGTATGTGCTTGGCCCCCACCTAGGATCATACCTGGGGCCATGCTGGGGAGCCATCCAGGAGGGTAGGTCAATCTGTGGGTATGGCCCGTATTGGGTGGTGGCCACATCACCGGGCAGCCATTGCCTCTCTGGTGGTGGTGGTGCTGCTGCTGCTGCTGGGGGATAATAGCTCCTGGAGGTGGTGGGGGGCATCCAGTCACTGTAATAAGTCGGTGCAGGCAGAGTTGATGCAGGCAGAGTTGGTGCAGGCAGAGTTGGTGCAGGCAGAGTTGGTGCAGGCAGGGTTGGTGCAGGCAGAGTTGATGCAGGCAGAGTTGGTGCAGGCAGAGTTGATGCAGGCAGAGTTGGTGCAGGCAGAGTTGATGCAGGCAGAGTTGGTGCAGGCAGAGTTGGTGCAGGCAGAGTTGGTGCAGGCAGGGTTGGTGCATCCAGCTGGCCAAGAGGTGTGGATGTCGTTGGGTACGGTGCCCACTGGCTGGTCCCCTCCTCCAAATACTCCTCACTGGGTGGTGAGGTGGCCTCCTCCATGGGCTCCTGATGTGCTGGAGACACATAACCTGTGTGGAGGATTGAGATTGTGTGATCAGTAAACTTAGCCATGATGGTGTCAAATTGATATTAATACTTGAAATGTGTAAAGGAACATATATGTTGTATGGTGTATCCCCCTGTGTGAAACAACGGTACTCCTACTGGTGATGGGTGTTGTATTCTACATGTATTGCAGCTCAGAGTTGAATTCCTTTGGTGCCACATCCCAGTGGCCTGAAATTGTACATTTGCGCTGTTGCCACATCATCCTTTGTGGATATCTGTTCCCTGGACCAAAGCTAGCCAGAGGATGGTCTGGCAACATTGGCATAGTACATTTTCAGGCCACAGTGATATTGTCCCTGGAATATTCAACTTTGAGCTGTTATACTCTTGTGATGAAACACCTTTCAGTAGTGGGGATACCCTTGCATTACCCGGTGGATCAATCCTATGACATGTATTTTTCCTTTCACATTTTAGGTATTACTATCTCTTTAACGGGATAGCAATGGTTAATTTCACCTTGATGTAACATTGCAGGCATCATAGAGAGATGTTTAGAAAGATGTTGCTGTATGTGACAGCTGGAGATGTCAGTCATTTGACCACACGGAGGCTCTTCAGCAGACTCCACATTGACCCATTTGGAGATAACTACATCTTTGCCATTGTCTACTAAGTGTTCCTGGTTTGTAAGCACGCTCTGTGGACCATGTCAATGATGGATCCATCTCCAATTGTTTCAATTTTGGGTCTGCTGAAGAGCCTCCGTGTGGTCATATGACTGACATCTCCAGCTGTCACATACAGTAACATCTTTCTAAACATCTCTTTATGATGCCTGCAAGGTTACATCAAGTGAAATTAACCATTGCCATGCCAAGGTACACAGTGAGGAATATGGTCTGATATGTGTGTATATGTACCTTTCATACGGGTACAAACATATCCTTGATAGATATGAACCCAGAGATCTGTTCAGAACATGTGATTGTCTAACTGCCTATATATGTACAGCCATCACAAATGAACTTTCATAGATACAAGTGATACCCATCCAAGTAGGTGTAATATACTGGGTATATGTACTGTGATGATGATATCAATATGAGTTATTTTGTTGAGGGTGCACATATATGGGCAGTTGGACAATCACACGTACTGAACCGAACTCTGGGTTTACATCTTGTTGGGACCTATTTGTACCCATTTGAAAGGGACATATCCACATACAAATCTGGTTGTTTTTCTTTCTGTACATATCTTTTTTGAATAGATCTGCAGTGTGATTCAAGTAGTATTCATCCCTATGTTATCAGTTCATCCCGTACAGTGCTGGATTTTGTCAGATTAGACATGTCCCTCTCTGGTTGTCATGATGGTATCCTATGCATAGCATTGTGATGCATGGGATACCACCGTGGCAATCAGGGATTGATGTACATTACAGGATTCTGTCCATGAGGTCTGTTCAAGTTGAATCCTGAGGGGCAACAATCAAGCCAGTATTGAAGGATATCATTGATTGAGGCCTTTTTTTTCCTGGATCAGCCCATCCATCCTTCTGTGTGAGGCAGCCAGACCCGATCATAGATATCCATAATCCCTGGCCTGTTATTGACCAAACCTCAATGGTTCATATTTGGTTCCCATATGTATCCTGCAAATAGTGTCTGGTGTACCATCCATCCATGGCATCAGCACTCCTGAGGATCTATATGTGAATCAAATGTGAGCTATGTAAATTGAAGTTAGAGTAAATGATTGCATACACAACACCAAGGCCAACTTTTTCACCTTTACTTATGTGTGATTGTTTTTGGCCTGTGTGTTGCACATACAAGCATTTATTCTCAGTGGCACTGTGATTTGTGACCTGATCCATCCTGTTGGTGATTCAGTAAGCGGTTAAGTGGACCTGATGAACTGATTATGATGCTGACTTCTCCGCTGACCTCATTTCACCATCTGCAATGTTTTCTATGGAGTCCACACAATGGGGCCTGTGCAGCTTGAATCCTGTTATTGGATGTTCTCCATAGACTAACATTGTAATTGGTAAAGTGAGGGTATGCAAGTGTCAAATTCACTACATCAGCTCTTTTTCACCGCTTAGTGAATGTCCCCTATGTGTCATGTAATTGTTAACCTATCGACATGTGTTTGTTGTATGGTTAACCCTTTGAGTACCAGAGGGGTTGCCAAAGCATTGTTGATCGATGCATTGATGATCCCTCTGGCACTCATGGGGTTATGTGCTGGATTCCCTGTGTGAACATGGGTAACACTGTGTGACAACAATTGTGATGTTTAACATACAACACTTTACTGAGCATGGTTTGTGTGTATTGTGTGTGATGAGCACAGCAACATGAGGGTTAACCAGGGAGTTCGACAGGTTTTGGCCTTGTTGAACATTGACATTTGTCCTTGTCTTGATCCCTGTTTAAACCCTCAGGGTGCTGTGTTGGTGCAATTGTGTGGTTGAATGAAGAGCAGATGTTGGGATGTGAGTGCTTGTTTGTGATGGGTGTGTGATTTGGGGTGGTGTGTGGTTTTGGGGTGATGCACTTACCGGTGGTGTGGAGGCTCCTCTCCTCCCCAGTGTCTGATCCTCCAGGGACCCCCTCAATGAGGGTAGACGACAGTGTCTGCCGCAGCCTCTCCTCCCATGCGCTGTAGGTGATGGGGACAGGTGGCCCACCTCCGGTGGCTCTGGCGTGCAGGGCGGCATCCCCCATCTTCCTCTTCACCTGCCTTTTGCAGTCGCCCCATCTCTTCTTTATTGAGTCCACATCCCGTCTGCAGGTGGCCACCGCATTAACTCTGCTGCAGATTTGACTCCAGGCAGCTCTCCTCCTCGCAGACAGGCCAGGGAGTCTGTCCCCCGGGAAGAGGACACTCTCCCTCTCCAGCACAGCCTCCACGAGGGCCGTGTTTTCTTCCTCGGTATATCGGGGATCCCTGACCCTGTCCCCCTCAGCTCCGGCATGCGAGGAGTCAGACCCGGAGTGTCCTGCCTGCTCTGCCCCTGCCTGTGTGTCGTGGTCCCCAGGCACTACCCCTCGTCCCACTGCAGGATCTGTCCCTCTTCTTCTTTGTGTGCCTGTTCTTGTGGGCCTGGTCCCCCTCCGCCCTGCGTATCTCCCTCTCCCACCCCTGCTCTGCTGAGGGATCCCCTCCTGACCTTCCTCCTCCTCCTCCACTAGTCTCCCCATCCCTCTCTCCTGTCCTCCTCTCCTGGCCATCATTCACCCAGTCACACCCAGGCACTCTCACACGCCCTCACAGACACACTCGATCCCACTCACTCTCTGTCACACACTTTCACTCACGGATTCACACTGTAAAAATAAAGTTTAAAATGTGTAAGGTGTGATGAAAAAAAAAAGACTATGTGTATGTATGTGTATGTGTTTGTATGGATGTATGTGCTATGTGCAAAAGTGTGCTATGTGTCTATTTAAATGTAACTCTCTCCTCTCCAAAATCCTTCTACCTTACTCCTCTGTATGCTTCTCTCTCTCTCTCTCTCTCTCTCTCTCTCTCTCTAAATGCTATCCTCCACTCCTGGGTCCTGTGCTCTAGCTTGCTGAAACTCGAAACACAGACAGGGTGTAACCGTTATTTTGAGGTATATATAGGTGTATTTGAACATTTTTGATACTTTGGGGCCTTGGGATTGGCTGTAGGTTTGAATTTTGTTTGTGCATCTATCAGGGTTGCTAGACAACGGCAGCCGTAATGTAACATTTTGAGTTAAGTTGTGTTTTAACGGGTGTTTGGGATGCACGGTGATGCAAAATCAGGTGCGACGCTGGTTTTTGTTTAACGTGTTTTTGTAGTGCCTACGCCCGATAGCTATTCTTGAACGCTTACCTTTGAATCTGCCGTAAAACATGTGTTCTTTGCGGCCGACGTGCCTTTTTTACTTAGCGGATGGTTTAACGGCTGCCTTTAAATCTAGGCCTAGGACTTTATAGGCTATGATGTTTAATCTTTTCAGAAAATACACATGAAGCCAGCCCTGTTTAAATTACCCATTTTGAGATGATATCAGTGCTAAGTAGGCTTCATTCGTTATTTTCAGTTTTCCTCTTCATACAGCAAGAGTGTTGGTTATTTTGATTATCTGAAAAGATACTGTGTGGTATCTAACACTATGAGTTGTTTGTACGCACATTCTAGCGATACTGTGAGTTCATTACTATAATTGTATATTGATACCAGTACTTTCTTATGTACTCACTCACTTAGTTTCAAGTTTTCACCACTGTGTATTACAGTATTTAGTAAAGCTCTTTTTTTTCTTTGCGCACACTGTTTGCTTTTCACGTACAATTAGTTTGCAATTTGGAGACCGGATACAGCAGTGTGTGTGTGTTTGCTGTGTGAGACCTGATATTTCCAAGGTGTCTCCAATATTTAACCCTTTGAGTGCCAGAGGGGTACGGAATGCATTGCTTTGCAATACATGAGTACAGCCTCTTTAATCATCTTCAGAGGTGCTTTAGCTTTCTCCTACTGAGACCAGATCAGATCTGATGGTCTGCACCTTATTCAAACTAATAGGTCTCAATTTTGGTTCAGTAAGGGAGATATTTTTCCATTGAATAGATATTATTTCTCTATACAGATAGGACCTAAATATCCAATTGTTGGATGACAGAAGCTATTTATATTTTTTATTTTAAATTTCACCTTTTATTTCTTTTATTTTAATTTAATAAAAGGTACGTTTTATTTCACTTCCCTGTGTATATCTCACTTTACAGTGGACACTCAAGGGACTTATGAATCAATGGCCAATGTGAGGGCTTGATTTTGCAGTGTTACTCTTTCTCTAATAATTTAATTCTTCCAGAGTCTCTACATTCAGCTGGTTTCATCTTCCATTGTAGATCAAATCTCCTATTGATGACCAAAGACGGACCCACTGAAGGGGGGGGTCTGAGATACTGACATCATCAGAGTAGAAGAAGCTGAGAGTAAAGACTTTTCCCATTGCCACAGAAACATAAGGAGCTGGTGAACATTTTTAATGTCTTTATGTGAATGAGAGATGAGAGGCATATTACTTGGTACATAACAATAAAAGCTAAATCCATATTAAAACGAGTGTAGATAAAGACTGGAAGCAATTATTACTAAATGAGAACTGTTCTTTATTATTCCAGTTTTTTCATTGAGGCAAAAATTTAGTAAAGTTGATACTTTTATTGGCTAACTAAACAGATTTAAAATGCAAGCTTTCAAGACTTTTTAGGTCTCTTCCTCAGGCATGTTATACAGATAAATATGAAAACTTCTCTCTTAAATACAAGTACACATTACATTGTTTATAATGGAAATCAGATAAGAATGTTAGTCCAGATACTGATTCTTTGATCAGTCAATGGTAGAGCATGTGATTTAAATTGCATTCTTCCAGGTATTTATGATCCCAGAGGGACTGTCGTTACTTCACAATGTGATAATGTGACAGAAACTTTCTGTCTCTATTCAGCTCATAAGTCAGAGAATCAAATTGGAGCATTAATTTTACCTCCTATAATTTTCTGTCCCTCTGAATGCGAAATTGTCCCATCAGTACAGTCAGTCTAATGTCCCTGACACTGTGCCCACTTTGGCAAAAATGCTCTCCCACTGGTGTCTCTGTCTTTCTGTCCTGTTTCCCCCACATAAAGAGCTGTTTGGCATTTTAATAATAATAATAATAATAGTCTTTATTTATATAGCGTCAACTTATTCTGAAGCGCTTTACAATAGAGGATACACATATAGAGATATTAAATAGTACAAATCATATGTGGAGAACAGAAGGATCAGAGGGCCCTGCTCATGAGAGCTTACAGTCTAGAGGAAGGAGGGTAGGATACAGAAGGTGTAAGTGCTGTTGGGTGTAAGTTTATCCTGCCACATAAGCTGCCGGTCAGTGGGTGGGAGAGGGAAGTGCTAGCGAGTGCAGTGGTCCAGGGAATGGTTGGTTCTTGGTGATAGTATTTATGGAGGTAGTTGATATGCTTCCCTGAAGAGGTGAGTTTTCAGGGAGCGTCTGAAGATCTGAAGGCTAGGGGAGTGTCTGATGGGGTGAGGGAAGAAATTCTAGAGCTCGGGTGCAGCACGGGAGAAGTCCTGTAGGCGGGAGTGGGATGATGTAATAAGAGCTGTGGAGAGCAGAAGGTCATGTGCAGAATGAAGATGGCGAGTGGGAGTATATTTGGAAATAAGAGATGAGATGAGATATAGGGGGGTGAGGTGTTAGTAAGGGCTCTATAGGTGAGCACCAGGATTTTGAATTTAATTCTATGTGCTAATGGGAGCCAATGTAGGGATTGGAAGAGGGGACTGGTGTTGGAAAAGCGGTTGGTGAGGTAGATTAGTTGTGCTGCTGAGTTCATTATAGACTATAGTGGGGTTAGTTGGGTGAGAGGAAGGCCAGTTAGTAGTGAGTTACAGTAGTCAAGACGGGACATGATGAGTGCTTGGATTAGAATTTTAGTAGAGTCTTGGGTGAGGAAGGGTCGGATTCTAGAGATGTTGCAGAGGTCGAGGCGGCATGATTTGGAGATTGACTGGATGTGGGGAGTAAAGGATAGGGCGGAGTCAAATGTAACCCCCAGGCAACGTGCTGTTGGGGTTGGTGTGATGGTAGTGTTGTTGACAGTGAGGGTAATATCTGGGGTAGGGCTGTTAGGAGAGGTAGGGAAGATAATTAGTTCGGTTTTGCCAAGGTTAAGTTTGAGTTGATGGGAGGACATCCAGGAAGACATGGCAGACAGACAGTCAGATACCATGGACAGGAGGGAAGGGAGAGGTCTGTGGAGGAAAGATATATTTGAGTGTCATCAGCATAGAGATGATGGTGAAATCCAAAGGAGTTTATTAGTTTGCCCAGGGATGCAGTATAAATTGAGAAGCTCAAGGGGCCCAGGACTGAGCCCCAAGGGACTCCGACAGACAGTGGGATGGGTGGGGAGGTAGAGCCAGAGTAGGACACACTGAAGGAGCGGTTGCAGAGATATGATGAAAACCAAGCGAAGGCAGTGTCACAGAGACCTAGAGAGTGGAGGGCTTGGAGGAGGAGTGGGTGATCTACTGTATCAAAGGCAGCTGACAGGTTCAAGAGAATAAGTAGGGAATAGTGGCCTTTTGACTTGGCAGAGAGCAAGTCATTGGCCACTTTAGTGAGGGCAGTCTCGGTGGACTGATGAGGACGGAATCCAGATTGCAAGGGATCAAGCAGTGAATGAGAGCAGAGGAATTTAGTGAGCTGGTTATATGCGAGACCCTCAAGGAGTTTGAAGGCGAACGTGAGTAGGGAAATGGGCCGGTAGTTTGACAGTGCGTTTGGGTCCAGGGAAGGTTTCTTTAGAATGGGTGTGATTAGTGCATGTTTGAAAGAGGATGGGAAGGTGCCAGTTGATAGAGAGAGACTGAATAAGTGAGTAAGGGGTGGCGTTAGTAGAGGTGAAAGTTCTTGAGTGAGTTGAGATGGGATTGGGACAAGAGGGCATGTGGTTAGGTTTGAGCGAGTGAGGAGAAGGGAAACTTCATCCTCGGTGACTGGTGAGAAGGAACTTATTGAGTGTATGGGGGAGGTGGCAGGGCTAAGCTGGATGGGTGGGAGTGGAAGTGAAGAGATATCATGTCTGTCGATCTTCTCCTTGAAGTGGATGGCAAGATCTTGGGCAGAGAAGTTAGTGGAAGGGGTTTGCATTGGTGGGCGTAGAAGTGACTTGAAGGTTGAGAAAAGGCGTTTTGGGTTTGAAGAAAGATTAGAAATGAGAGAGGAGAAGTATGACTTTTTGGCCAGGGAGAATGCAGAGCTATAAGAACAGAGAATGTATTTGTAGTGTATGAAGTCAGCTGTGGAGTGCGATTTCCTCCAGTGCCTTTCGGCAGTGCATGAGCACCCTTGGAGCTATCGCATTTGTCTTGTGTGCCAAAGTTGTAGTGGGGTTGTGCTGGGGTGACGTAGAGTTGCAGGTGCAGCTGTGTCAAGGGCTGTTGTGAGAGTGCTGTTGTAGAGAGCAGTAGTTTGCTCTGGGCAAGCAAGTGTGAGGATGGGGTTGAGAAGAGGTTGCAGGCAAGTAGAAAATTGTTGCAGATCAAGAGTATGCAGATTTCTCTGCATGCTCTTGATCATGGTGGAGGGGATGGATTTATGTGGCATGATGAGGCTTCCAGTGAGGAGGTGGTGGTCAGAGAGGGGATAGGGATCATTCGAAAAATTTGAGATCGAGCAGAGGTTAGTGAAGACCAAATCAAGAGGGTGACCATCACTGTGTGTGGGAGTGCAGGTCCATTGTGATAGGTAAAAGGAGGTTGTTAAGGAAAGGAGTTTGGTGGCGGGGGGGGTGTTATGGTTGTCAACAGGGATGTTGAAGTGTGCCAGGATGAGAGTGGGGATGTCAGAGGACATGAAATGAGGGAGCCTGGAAGCGAAGTGATCAAGAAATTGTACAGTAGGACCAGATGGTCTGCATATGACAGCAACACGCAGGGGGAAGGGAGAGAAGAGGCAAATTATGTGAGCTTCAAAGGTAGGGAAGGACAGAGAGGGAACAGTGGGAATTATCTGAAACATATGGTTAGGGGACAACATGATACCCACTCCACCCCCCTTACTGTTGCTAGTCCTAGGTGTGTGGGTGAAGTGAAGGCCGCCATGTGAGAGTGCGACTGTGGAGGCAGTGTCTGATGATGTGAGCCAGGTTTCAGTGATGGCTGGGAATTTTAGGGAGTGAGAAATAAACAGATCATGAACAGCTGTTAGTTTGTTACACACAGAATGGGTGTTCCAGAGACCAAAACAAAAGGGGGGAGGTTAAGTGACATGATACAGTTATTAGGTTGTGGATGTTGCGTGTTTGAGTGGGTGTTGCGTTAAGGAGAGAATGAAAGGGGACATGGGTTAGGTGAGATGTCTCCTGCAGCAAGCAGGAGGAGAAGGGATAGGGAGGTAAGGTGGGAGTGGGATTTGAAGCAGTGGGGTTTTTTGACAGCAGTTGAAGGACATGGTAGAGCTAGGGACTGGCGGAATGAGAAAAGTTTATGGGAGCAGAGAAGTGGTGAGTGAAGAAGTGAGGGTGCAATGTGGATGGAGTGACACTTCATGTGGACACAGGAGAAGGAGAGTCTAAAGCAGGAGAGAATGGCAATGAAAAAGCAAGGAGCAAAATGACCATAGTGGGGTTAATGTGTGGGGCGGTAGGGGAGTGCTGGTGACTTGGAATTCAAGGGTAAATTCAGGGTGCAAGGGTGTAGGTGTCAGGGAGGATGAGTACAGTCAGTTGCAGAGGTGTGAAGTATTTGATGAGGGTAGGAGTCAATGTAGGGTTAAATGAAGTAGTCCATTTATGATCAGTAGAGGTAGATGTTGTAGCGCTTAATGCTGATTGGAGAAGAATCAGAGTTTTTTCCACTTCAGGGATAAGGTGGTTAACTGTGCTGTTTGCAAAATCAGTCCTGGTAATTCTGGATATATGTTCTTAAGTCTTGAAGGAAGCCAGGTGTTTGTTTTACCAGGGGTTTCAGGGTATTTTCTACCCAGCCAGAGATATTCTCTGTGAGTGTGACAATTCCAGAAACGCAGAGGAGACTTTATTAAACAGTGCAAGGATTATTGACAGTCAGATACAGAACGCTACTCACATACCAAGAAAAGATCTGTTGAGCTACAAAGAACAGCATAAGGGAAACCGTGTGTCACTTACCACCCCCAGGTTGAAGCTCTGCGCAAAATATCAAGAGAACTTCAAACAACATTACATACAGATGAAAGACTTAAGAACATATTCCCACAGCCTCCCTTACTCTCCTTCAGACAGCCTCCCAATTTAAAACAACTGATGGAAAGGAGTGCCCTGAACAAAAATACAAAAAATGGCACAGTACCCTGCCTACAAAGTAGGTATAAAACCTGTGCACACATTTACACCACAGACAAGACACCCATACCGAACATCCAGTTACACCAAAAGATCAATGGTAATTTCACCTGCATATCATCCAATGTAATATACAGCATCATGTGTGCAAAATGCACAACAGCTCTTTAGGTGGGGGAAACAGGATAGAAATTACATAAGAGGTTTAATTCCCACAGATCCAGTGTTAACAACAAAAAGACAGAGACACCAGTGGGAGAACATTTTTGCCAAAGTGGGCACAGTGTCAGGGGCATTAGACTGACTGTACTGATGGGACAATTTCGCACTCAGAGGGACAGAAAATTATGGAAGGTAAAATTAATGCTACAATTTGATTCTTTGACTTATGGGCTGAATAGAGACAGAGTTTCTGTCACATTATCACATTGTGAATTAACTTTTACGACAGACCCTCTGGGATCATAAATACCTAGACTCCTCAGAGGAAGAATGCAATTTAAATTACATCTTCTACCATTGACTGATCAAAGAATCAGTATCTGGACTAACGTTCTTATTTGATTTCCATTATAAACAATGAAGTGTGTACTTGTATTTTAGAAAGACATTTTCATATTTTTCTGTATAACATGCCTGAGGAAGAGACATAAGAAGTCTTGAAAGCTTGCATTTTAAATCTGTTTAGTTAGCCAATAAAGGTATCAACTTTACTAAATTTTTGCCTCCTGTATTTCTACGGCTAACACGGTACCAACTCTCATCTATTAAGAAAGATCATGTACACCATTTAGATTAACTGTTGTACAATACAGTACAAATCCTTAATCCACATAAGTACAGTTCAGCAACAGCTGCTTTGTGTGTGACCTTGCTTCTTCCTGTGTTTGCTGGGAAGCAGAACAGTTACTGTATGCGTGAAACAGCTTTCACTGCATTGCATTTATGTGGACTCAGGGTACATTCTATATTGTACAGGAGTTAATATGAATGGTGTGCATGATCTGTTTTAAACTGAAATAATAAAGAAGAGTTCTTATTTAGTACTGATTGATTCCACATATATCTGCATTTTATCTGCATCAATGGTGGTATATCACCAAGATGACGAAAGTAGCAGAATCAGCAGTTAAGAGAACAAAAATCCAGACAGTGGCTGAGAGGAACAGAAACAGGAAATGACCTTGTACTACACTGATTGCAGCAACCCGGGATTCTCCAACTTCGGATCTTCAAAAGTACAGCACTTTTGAATTATTTTTGTTTGTTACATGATTTAACAGTTTAAAGATTTACACATAGCGGCTGATATAATAAGAAAAGTGAAGCAATACTGGAGCAAGATAGTTGCACCTTAGGAAACAAATAAGCATTTCAACATTGTTACATGTATTTAAATTGGGATTTTTAAATCATTGAATTCTGGAAAGCCAAGCAATATAGGGAGACCTCTCTAGCAATCAAGGGGTTAAAGCTCCATTTAAATCAATTAATATTTTTATTTTCCCTATGGTAAACGTAATTTGCGTCAAAGGTATACTACTTTTTCTGGTATATCAGTGTCATTGAGTGCAAATCTATCTGGACTTGTTCCTAATTCATAGCTGCCAACTGTCCCAATTTACGCGGGACAGTCCCGATTTTGGGGCCTAATTCCTCTGTCCCTTCAGCTTGATAGAATGTCCCGCTTCCCAGACTTCTGCCCAGCTTCCCAGGCACTGGCCGGCCACTTCAGCACCCATACAGCGGTGAGGCACGAAAAATAGACACTGCGCATGTGCGTCATAATATGCGCATGCACGCAGCGTGCTCTGTAATATACTCCTTGCCCACCTCTGAGTAGTTGGAGTCCTCCTCCGTAGCAACACTTATCAGCTGTGACTGAATGAGCACGCGGACGGGGCTGAGTCTAAGACTGAATGACTCTAGTCTGACTGGAAGTCATCCCAGTGGTACGGTACTAATTTATACCCAGGCACCAGCGTGGAGAATTCTCGTTGGTCAGAGAGAGAGAGACTCCTGCAACCAATCATGTATTGTCGATGAACCACTTCAGAGAGGAGTCAGTGTGAGAGAGGTACTCAGCGCAACGCAGAACGCGTTCTATACTTATGGCACTCAAAGTGTTAATGTAATCTCGCCTTAGAAGCCCTTTTACAAAATAATTTCTTTATGTAACAGATTTCACATTTAATTTCAGCCCCAAATACTTATCTTGTGGTCTTTCCTCCTTCACTTCAGTCTATAGTGTAATTTTTTTCTTGGTTGTGGCATCTAAGAATGATATAAATAATCCTGTTTGGCGTCCTGTTTTATATAAATGGATCAGATAAGCTAGGTGTTTTATAATCCTTGCTCCACATATATCAATCATGTTTGGCACTGTTAAGAGTCCACTAGTGTATGTAAGACCCTAAGGGAAGCATTCATGGCAAGTTCTGTCCAGCAGCTACTAGAATTCATGTAGATGTTGCGTCCTCAACTGAGACTTCTTACTTTCTGCATGTATAAATAAAATGTATAGAACCTTTCTTGCTGAGTAATATAATGATACTCTCACTGCTGGGAAATTTTTAATTCAAAAGCTTTTACAGCTCAAACATTATTTCATAGTGTATCACATTGCCCCACAGTAATAATATTCACATTATTGTTTGTTTATACTTCCGTATATGTGTCTATAAATTAGTCTGTAAATAAAATACTTTGGTCTTGCTCTTTTCATTTAATCAGTCAGTAGGTCATGAAATGACGTAAAAATTCTCGGCAATGCCCCGCCCACCAGCGACTCCCCCAGCAACACCATTTGAAATGTTGGGAGGTATGATAATTCATACTATTACTGGCCTTAAAGGAGCAGTACATTTTTTTTATGTAGGTCTTTTCCTGTTGCGGAAAATAAGGGTACTCCCACTGCTGACAGATACATATTTCCAGAGTTATAACAGCTTAAACCTGTATTTCTTTAAATTAGCAGTGCCCTCTCGTGGTCCAATTCCAATTCATTATTTTGTTACATTCTAATGAAGAGGAAAGTCAGTGAAATACAGTTCTCCATAGAATGTGATAGAAAATGCTGAGTCATTTCCTGTCATTAAACACACATAAATTCACTTCCTGGTTATTTGAATTTGTTAAACATCCTATATAATAATTTGCTAATGTATGTTTGTCAGAAGCTGTCATGCGCAGTACAGACGGCTGTGCGCCCTGCAGTCATGCGCAGTACAGACTGTCTGCACCGAGACTAATGGAGCGGGGCACTCCAAATTCAGACCATAGGACTATGGTCTGAATTTGCAGAGAGGACTATGGTCTGAATTCGGATCGCCCCATTCCGTTATCCGCAGGCAGTCTGTACTGCACATGACTGCACAGCAGCCGTTGCTGCCTGGCACTGTGGCCCGTGTACAAGGGCTCTTCAACTAGTTTTGAATAAAACACCTGACAGAGATGAGCATGCACTTGTTTTACTAAGCAGGAGAAGCTATATAACATATAGGTTGTCATAAAAAAAAGTGTACTGCTCATTTAATCAATAAGCTAGAGGAGCAATTCTGGAGCAAACCAACTGCACCATAGAGGAAAACTAAAAATGTTCAAATATTTTAGTGGGGCCTCATGCAGAAAAAAGTAAGCTATTCTGGAGTAAGCTGTCTGCACCATAGGGGAGAAATAAAAATACATATTTATCTAAAAGGGTCATGCAACTAGGGATGGATAAAATATTTGTCTAAAAAGAGAAACAGGTGAAAAACTGCAATTTTCGCCTTCTCTGGGAATTCTGTGAAAATTGCAGTTTTCCTACTTTTTGATTCCCTCTCATATTTCTCCCTCATCTAGGGGTGTGTCCCATCATGTTCCCACGACAAAATCAGAAAAAAACACGTGGTTGTCCTCTTTTTTTGCAGGAAAATCCGCTTCAAATAAAACAATGAAAATATTTGCCATTTTCACCCGTTGCCAAAAAAATGTTGCTTGTTTTTCAATGGCTACAAACTGTTCACCCCTTTAATTACATGTTTTTCACCTTTTCTCTATAAAAACTAGATGTTTTCCTGGAAGTGAAACACAATACAAGCAGCTACAGTGAGAGAGAGAGAGAGAGAGGTGCTAGGCTGTTGTGCTGTGAGTTTATAGCAAAATTGAGGCAGGAGAGGCTCATAGTGACTGCTATCACTATGAGAAAGTGGAATAACAATAAAAGGAAAAGCTGAAAGGACTGTTATGAATCCATTGAGTCTGAGGTGGAGGAAGTGACCACTGCCAACATGAAAGGGTCTGGATGCCCTGGTTCCCTAGGGATCTTGGGGAAATTTGTATCACAGGAAGAAGAGGGTGGTGGTGTGAACAGGACAGGTCATCTGCCTGTGCCTGCTGCCAGTACTGCACCAGCTGCTAGTAGTGCGCCTGCTTCCAGTGTGTCTTGTGATTCTCTGGAGGGGAGGAGGAGGAGATGATGCCAAGCTTGACAGCAGGGGACCCTAAGTCACACTTGCCATGTCCAAGCAGTCTCACCACTATTGCTACTACTACTACTACTAAGAAAGTCCAGCAGCTACAGACTCTGAGTCTTAGGAGGGAGGGAGGGAGTGATCATACTACTAGTGAGGAGGAAGACTCGGGGACTGAAATTGATGTGGTTGGTGTTAGTAGTAGTAACAGTGATGGTGAAGCGGCTGGTGGGACTGGAGTTACCACAGTAGATCCTCCTACTGATGCTGAGGTGGTAAGGCACATACTGCAGAGTAGGCAGGTTAGAGGTCAAGGGAGCCTATAATATTCCACTGATCCTGTGAGTCCACTCCCCCCCATGGCATTGTCCAAATGAAACATGATCCTGAAGAAGGCTGAATGGTTGCCTAGCAGCAATAATACCACTACCATTAGCACAGATCGACTGCCTGTGCCTGCTGCTTGTGTTGCCAGTCTGCCTTCTTCAGCTCAACAAGAGATGGCATGTGAGACAGTAGGGAACCCTCTGTCACATTCTTATCATCTCCTCCAACCTGTGAGACGTCGGTAACAGAGCAGCAGCAGCAAGGAGGGAGTGGTGATGTTGATGATGATAGTGGAGAAGCTGTGGTGGAAGAGACATGAATTGTCTTTTTAGCCCAAACTGTGAAGGAATAGGAGACAGGGATGGGCATGGGCACCACCACCACCACCAACAGCAGGGAGCTTTTGGAATTTGTGCAGTTTGCTGCTGCTGTATTTCCTGCTGCTGCTGAGTTGCAAGGGCAGCAGGGTGCTGAGGAGCTGGCTAGTTTGTCACAGACCACCGTGGACACAGTGAGAATGGGGTCCAGTGATGTGGTACTAGGACAGGTTCCTCTTGCCAGCAGTAATACTCCTTGTTCTACTTGCAGTGCTGATTCTGAGGTAGTAGCACAGCAGCAACCTCATCCTCTGCCCCAGCCAGTGAAGGGGAATGTGGAGGAAAAGAAGAAAGAGGCCATTCATCTCCACCTTTCCCCTCCACCCTGAAGTCCTGCATGTGGGACTATTATTCTCTAGGAGCAGACACACTGTAGTCATCAGCGACGGCACTGTGCACAAGTTTTGATAAATCAGTGAAAAGGGGAAAGGAGGGAACGCACCTTGGCACAACCACCCTGATAATGCTCATGAAACACAGGCACCATGACATTTATGTGAAAAATGTTAAAGCCAAACTCCCACCAAAGAAACCGGGCACCACTGCTGCTGAATCCCCTGACTCTCCATAAAAGGCAACAAGAGGTGAGGCAGAAGTCAAAGAGGAGGAAGAATAGAGAAACCCAGCTAGAGGCTGAAAGTTCTATGGAAAGCGAAACACCTGGCTCGCCATCACCTTCTTGCTCTAGGGTCCTGGGAAAGGGAAGATCATGCAATTACATCTTCTGGTTATCCACCTCATTTATCTTTTCCTCCACTCACCACCTGATAACCATTCAGTAAATGTCAGGGTATGGAAGTTTGTGCCCACCCATTGCACAAAATGTGGCGTGTTGACAACACATGGCAGTGTGGTGGAGGATAATCTGAAGCAGGGCTTCAAGTGGCATCTAAAATTCAATCCCGCAATATATGCTAAGCTGGTGGCAGGGAGGGTTCATCATTATTATTAAACTGTTTGCAAGTTGTTAGGTGTCCTTAGCGGGTAGAGGACAACAGGCATAGTGACAACAGCAGTACCTGGTTTCTGGTTGGATAATTTCACATCATGCATCATGGTGTTTTGTTACAGTTATATCTGATGTTTAATGTGAGTGCAGATGTGCCCATTGTTACCTGTCATCCCCTTATTTACCACACATTGTGCACATTGCAGTTACTGATGAGAGGCACAGTACCTGCTCTCAGGGGGAACATTTATATTCTAACAACACACCCCATGATTTTTGAGGAGGGGCAGGTGGAGAAGCATCATTGGCCAATGTCTTCTTTTCTCCAATATACCTGAAGTGGCAGGGGCTACTTGTGGTGCTGCTAATTGTGGTGATCATCTCTCACCCTTGTTACTTCTGTTGTTGTTCCCATTCCTTTTGAGGTGCCTAATCATCCCGGTGTTTAAACAACTCTGCAGCAGCAGCAATAACAGCAGTCGCACCAGTGTATTTGAAAATGGCCTCCACAGTGTGACCTTTTGGCACTAGGCCAGTAGGGCATCTTTCCCTAGAGCTTGTTCTTTAAAAAACAAACAAACAAAATAAAAAACAAACAGAGGCTTACAAAAAAATGGGGGGGGGCTTGTTTCTAACAAACCTAAGTCCTACAAATCACTGATTCCTCAGGACTTGTGATGTTAACAAACCAAAGTCCTACAAATCAATGTTCCCTCAGGGTTTGGGTCCAAAAAGTCAAAGTCCTACAATTTAATGTTTCCTCAGGGCTTGGGCCTAACAAACGTCTAAGTCCTACAAATCAATGTTTCCTCAGTGCTTGAGCCTAACACAAGTCTAGTCCTACAGCAAATCCATGTTTCCTCAGGTCTTGGGCCTCTAAAGTCAAGTCCTACAAATCATCCTCTACAAAATACTCTATCCTGTCAAGTATCAGTGTGCCCCAGTTGCAGCTTATGTCAGGGGGTCCCTGTCTCTGTCACTTTATGTATCAATTTCTTATTTTATTTTTAATTTTATATTTTTTATTAACTGTCTCCCCAATACCAGTGAACAACCCCCCAAAAAAATCCCTGTTCAACTGATTCTTTCCCCAGACTCCACCCACCAACACAGGCACCGTCATCAGACCCCTTTTATACCATCTTATGTTTTATTTATTTTTTTATTTTTTTTAACTGTCCCACCATCCCAGTCAACAACTCCCCGCACTCCACCAACACAGGCACCCTCATACCCATTTCATACTACGCTTTTGGGAAATACAATAGCATTTGCTATGAGTTGTGTGTAAATTCAGTGTTCTCATTGATTTCAATGCAATGCGCTAGGTGAAAAAAGTGGAAAAACTGCACTTTTCGCTAAAAATTTTCACCAAGTGGGAAGTGCCATTATTCACCGATTTTGGTTTGAGGTGAAAATTTTTGCCCATCCCTAACCTCATCCTCTCACTCTCATTCTACTCTTCTTCATTTCTTTCTCAGCCTGTCTCATCTCTTCTTCCTCATTCACTCATTCTTTCATGCCTTCACTCTCATTCTTTCTTTCATCCTTTATAGTCTTTTCTTATTCTCTCCCTTGTGTAACCCCACTCTCCCTCTGTCACATTTTCTCTCTCTCTACCACTCCCTGTCAAACTATTTCTCTCATTCTCCCTCTGATCCTTTATTTCAGACAATTTCTTTCTTGATCTGTTTCTTGCGTAATCTTTCTCTCTTTCATTCACTCTTTCTCTCATTTTGTTTCATATTTGTACACACTCATTCTTTCTACATATACTGGCAGTCTTGAATATACAGTCATCAGCTGTTAAAAGCCATAGTTGCTGCATGCATTCTGAAGTGATGCTTTAAAAATGGTATTGTGTAAAAGACACATTATGAGTGTAGTGAAATATGTGCATGTTTGCACTTAACCCCTTCAGTGCTAGAGGGGTACGCAATGCATTGCTCTACAATGCGTTGCGTACCCCTCTGGCACTGAAGGGATTAAAATATAATGTGGTTATTTACTTAGAAATGTTATTTTTCTTTGTCAGGAACATTTTTGATGGGTATTGACCTTCTACTCTTTTGCTGGAAGCATGCCCTTTTTCCTTAGACATAAGGGTAGATGTTATCCTTTGCCCTGAGTTCCAGTCTTGATCAGAATCATCACTGGCCATTAACTCTTGCAAGTTTTTCACTTGGAGATTGTTGTTCAGCTCATCTAAACTAGTTTGGAGTCTTTTCAGTGACACATCCAGATGGTTTTCGTGGTCTCTTGACATCTTCTGGACTGACATGAAAGACTTTTTTATCTCTATGAAGTTGTTTTTCAGCAGGCGATTAGTTTTCCTCTGAAGAACCAGGGATTTACGTACATCACTTTGTATAGTCTGAAGAATATCATTGGTATCCTTCTGACGAACAATTAATTTATCTAACTTGGTGTCCAACCTTCCAGTCTGCTGTGAAGGCAAAGCAGGTGTGTGTTTTCTTAATGTATTAAGGGCATCAGCTTTGTGGTACCCAGATGGATGCTTTGAGGACTGACACTCCCTATTAGACTGAGAGATGGACTTATCTTGAGGATCATTCTCAGAAGAAGAATTTGTGAAAAAGACCAATCCCTTCTTAGAATCAGGTTCAAAATCATCATCAAAGCAATCAGAATCAATATTCAGTGATAAAGAACTCTGCTGGGACACTTGAACTGAAAAAAGAAAAAAAAAACATTATGTCATTAAAGGAACAGTAGTATCAGGTCAAAACAAGACCCTTTCAACACACTGCCAGTGTCCCCAGATTTCCCATAGTTCATAACTCACCCGTTGTCTGTCAGTTTGCTGTGATCACTGATAACAGCATAGCTGAGTGACATCTGTGCCTTACTTGACGCTAAATGGAGCATCATTCTGTCTCCATAGAAGCCCTGTTTCTGTCAGTCCACCAGCAATGGGCTTATACAGAGACAGGAAAAAAAGCTCCCATGATTCCCTAGTAGGGTGCTGACATCACCCAGCTGTGCAGATATTAGTGATCTTAACAGCAAACCAGCAAACAACTGGGGGAGTTCCCATAGCTTTGAGGGTGCTGACCTTGAGTTAAAAGTTTCATGGCAGTTATGAAACCTGAAGGGATAAGATTATTGTAAGGCTTTGGACATTCTGAGACTGATGTACTAAGAGGAACTAGAGCAGACCAGCTGCACCATATAAGTGAAATAACAATTCCCCGAATTTCCAGAGGTTTTAATGGGATTTTTAACTTTAAATTCCCAAAATTTCCAAAGGTTTAAATGGGACTTTTAATTCTTTAAATGCTAGAGATATCTCCAACACATTACAAGCAGGCTAAGGAGATTGATACCACATAACACAGTTGAAATGGTGCTACACTAGGGATACTATAGAGCTTACAACTGAAATGGTGCTACACTAGTGATAACATAGAGCTTAGAAAAACAAAATGGAGCTACACTATAGATACATAGAGCCTACAATTGATATGGAGCTACAAAAGAGACACCAAAGAGCTTACAAATGAAATACAGATACACTAGTTACACCACAGAGCTTAGAAATGAATTGGAGCTACATCTGTGATACACCAGAGCTTTTAATTCTATTAATACCAATGGATAGTCATTTAATTGCAAGCTCTGTCATATCACTAGTGCAGCTAGGATGGGGCAAGGGGGGAGAAGACATCACGAATTCTATTGACCATTGCGTGACAGTGTAGGATCTAATGGCTGGATACCCTTCTGGCAATGAAAGGGTTAAAGAACAACAAGCTCAGTGAAGCTGCAGCTTCCTTCTCTGACACTCCCTATTAAACTTTTGAACGCTTGTGGGTTGTGCAACACATTTCCTCTGTGTCATCCCAGCTCTGACCTTCTTACACTGTCCACTGGCACTCAGTCAACCATTCATGTACTGTCTGACATGCTACCTTGTTCCACTGTTCACTGGTAAACACAGAATTCAACATACATTTTCTGACACACAAGCTTTCTTTCACTGTCAGCTGGTAATCAAAGGACCACACATATACTTTTCTGACAACCCAATATTGTGAACTAGTTGTCACAGAATCACACATACACTGACAGGCCAGCCTTGTTCCCCTGTCCACTGGTAGTCACAGAAGTACACATTTTGTGAGAGGGTATGCAGTAATTTGGAAAAGGGTATTGCTGTTGATGTAGTATACTTAAATTATGCAAAAGCATTTGATACTATGCCTCACAAGGGAGGTAATATCTGTACATTGATAGAGAACCGGTTAAATTATGGATGATACACACTTGTTGTAAATGGAACCTCTTCAAGTTGGTCTCAAGATGTAAGTGGAGTGCCACAAGGTTCGGTCCTAGGTTCTAGGCCCAGTGCTTTTTAGTTTGCTTATTAATGATCTAGAAGTTGGTATTAAAAATAGTGTCTCAATCTCTGATAACTATACTAAGGTGTATAAGGAAATACATACATCAGGATGTTACTTCCCTGCAGAAAGATTTGGATAAACTGAGTAAATGGGCAGAAAGTGGCAGATAGATTAATGTAAATAAATGTAAGGTTAAGAAGAAATTAACATGCTACATATACACTAAATGAGAAACTACTTGGGGAATCCTCGTTAGAAAAAGATTAGGAATACTGATAGACAAACTTCAAAGCAGTGTGCAGTGTTTCTCATCTGCTACAAGACCCAGTAGAGTACTATGGTGTATAAAAAAGGGGTTTAGATGCACTGGTTCGGACTATAATTCTACCTCTGTATAAATCCTTGGTAAGGCCTCATCTACAATATTGAGTGTAGTTTTGGACATAGTTCTTAACCCCTTAACGACCCTTGACGGTCATAGTACGTCAAGGGTCGATTTGACTTAACGACCGATGACGTACTATGACCGTCATCGAGTTCCGGACTCCCCGAACGGCGTGCAGCAATAAAAAAAAAAAAATTGCTCCATGGTCGTTAAGTCACTTCCGCTTCCGGATTCCCCGGTTGTTAAGGGGTTAAATAAATACATTATTGAACCAGAAAAAGTGCAGAGATTTGCAACAAAATGAATTAAGGGACTGGAGTTATGAAGAAAGGCTAGCCAAACTCGGTTTGTTTACATTAGAGAAGAGACCTTTAACCCCTTACGGACCGGCAAATCTGAGATGGATTTCACTTAACCCCTTAAGGACCCATAACGGTCCTGGACCATCATGGGCTGTTATCCCCTTTTGACCCATGACGGTCCAGGACTGTCATGGCTTAAATGATAGCAGCGTGCCTCTGTGCTCGCTGCTATCATTAATTCCAGGCTGAGACTGAGTGCTCTGAGACTGGGGCGTTCAGTCTCAGCCCTTCTTGCTTGTGCCGGTTCATGTGATCGCCATAGCAGCAATCGCATGTACCGGCATTGTGAGAGACAGAGGCAGTACAGAAAGCATGCTGTTTCTGCGTGTCTCTTCTGCCTCTGTCTCCCTTGCTATCAAAGTAAGGGAGACAGGAGTAGAGAGGAGACACCTAGTGGCAAATGAAAATACAGCAGCTGGGGGTATTAACCCCTTCACTGCTGTTGCTGGAGACTTGCTAAATGCAGGTCAATTTCTGACCTGCAATGATACTTTTTTTATTTTTTTTTTTTTTTTTTAAAACACAGCACACTTTTTTTTTAAAAAAAAGATATTTTATTTAAAAAAAAAATCTCATTAAACAATTTTAGCAGTGTGATTGTTGTGGAGCTATGTAATACACTTATATACACCGCCAAATGTCAGGGATCAAAAAGTGACAAAACAGGGTGGGAAAAAGGGACATGGGGATTTTCACCCAAGGCGGTTACAGTGGCCACTTTAAACTGCACATTTTGTAGGTATGACCGACCGGTTATACCTTTCATTCAGTTGCCATAAAAATTTAACCCTTTGTGCCCAATTGATCCCAAGAGAAAAAACAAAAAATTTTTTTTTACCTTTTTTTTACCTTTTTTTAATTTTAATAAAGTGAATGGTGGGTTATCCATATAAGTAGGGTATCAAATGAAAGCCCTATTTGTGCTTAAAAAAACAGTATATAATTTATGGGGGTGGAATAAAAGCCTAAGAGGGAAAACACTGTTAAACAAAGACATAGTCAAAAAGGTCAGAATTGCTCCGGTCCTTAAGGGAAAATGACCTCAGATTTTCCCGGTCCTTAAAGGGTTAAGGACCGGAGCAATATTGACTTTTTTGACTATGTCTTTGTTTAACCATATATTCTCTTTAATTCCTTTAATACACCCACACAAATTATATACTGTTTTTTTAAGCACAAGTAGGGCTTTCTTTTGATGCCACAATTATATGAATACCTCATTGTTTAATTTGATTAAAATAGAAAAAAAGAGGAAAAAAATAAAAAAACAACATTTGCTTACATTTTCTTGTCAGGATTTGTATACTATTAGTTCATTACAAAACAATACCCCTAAAAATAATTATTTGCTTCTCCTGAATATAAGAATACCCCATATGCCTAGTTTTTCAATCCCTTCCTCACATTTACAAGGTAAATATTACAAGATGGATACCATTATTTCCAACCTGAAATTTTTCAACTATTAGTATGTGAGTAGCATAGCTTAGTTGACGGTGCCAGAACACAAAAATGTCCCACAAAGGTATATGTTTCTGAAAAGAAGACAACATATGGTAAATATTCAGTAGAATTTTGGAGTTTTTTATGTGATATGTGAATATTTTTGAAAAGGCATTGTTTAGTGTTCAGCGCCTTCTTCTGAGTATGGCAATATCCCATATGCATAGGTTTCTCAAGGTTTGGGGGAGCTATGGGGCCCAAATTGGAACATACACTTTTCCAGTTTCACACTTTGAATTTTCACAGCTTTTGTCACCGGTGCCATGTCTCATTTGGGGCTGTGTATCAGTGCTCCACTTTAAAATTTCACCCCAAAGTGTATATTTTGGGAAAGTAGACACGCCTGGCTTTCATTTTATGTATGTTTTCAAATTTTTTATGCAGCCATTTTACCACCAATCCCTCGTAAAAGTAAAAAATTCAGCATTTTTCCCACTTAGGTTTCAATTTTGATGTGATTTTCAAGCAAAGGATAGGTGAATATTTTTAAAAATGCATTGTTTAGTGTTCAGCTCCTTCTGAGTATGACAATACCCCATATGCATAGGTTTCTCAAGGTTTGGGGGAGCTACAAGCCAACTTTTAAACAAACATCGAATTTTCACAGTTTGCTTAACTGGCACCATGTCTCATTTGGGGCTGTGTAACAGTGCTCCATTTTAAGATTTCCCCCCAAAAGTGTATATTTTTGGAAAGTAGACACCCCAGGCTTTTCATTTTAGGCATGTTTTCAAATTTTTTACGCAGCCATTTTACCACCAATCCCTCGTAAACGTGATGTAATTAACAAATTCAGCGTTTTTCACACTCAATGTTGATGTGAATTTCAAGCACAGGATAGGTGAAGAGTTTAAAAAATGCATTGCTACGTGTTCAGCTCCTTCTTCTGAGTACGGAAATACCCCATATGCATAGGTTTCTCAAGGTTTGGGGGAGCTACAGGGCCCAAATTGGAACATGCTTGTTTCCATTTTCACACGTTGAATTTTCACAGTTTGCGTCACTAGTGCCATGTCTCATTTGGGGCTGTGTAACAGTGCCCCATTTTAAGATTTCCCCCCAGAAGTGTATAGTTTCGAAAAGTAGATAACCCAGGCTTTCATTTTAGACATTTTCAAATTTTTTTCTCAGCCATTTTACCACCAATCACTCGTAAAACGTTATTTAAATTAAAAAACCAGCATTTTTCACAGATTTCAATGTTGATGTGCATTTCAAGCACAGGATAGGTGAACATTTAAAAAAATGCATTTATTAATGTTCAGTTGCTTTTTCTGAGTACAGCAATACTCCATATGCTTAGGTTTGTCAGGGTTTGGGGAATCTACTGGGCCCAGTTGGGAACATGCGTGTTCCATTTTCAGACGTGGCATTTTTACAGCTCGCTTAATTGGTGCCTTTGTCTTATTTAATATTTTACCCCCAAAATATATTTTTTCGAAAGGAATACAACCCTAGGTTTTAGTCTAGGTAAATTCTGGCTATTTTTTTATCAGTCATTTTACCACAAATCCCTCCCAAAACCTTCAGTAAGAAATAAAACCCTGTATTTTCACAGCTATATTTCGGTGTTGCTGTGGGTTTCAAGTACAGGATATTTAGAGATTTGTAAAAGTGCATTGTCTACAATTCAATTACATGTTCTGAGTATGGCAATGCCCCATATGCATAGGTTTGTCAGGGTTTGGGGGATTTACTGGGTTCAGTTGACAACATGTATGTTTCCATTTTCAGACATGGGAAAAACAGGGTTGTTCCTATTACATTTTCATAGTGTTAGATCTAAGAAGGGATGTGTTTTGGGGAAAAACAAAAAGGATATTTCAGGGGAAAAGCATTGCCAAATAATGAAATTACAGAATTAGTGCATTGGATGTATGTGATACTGCATGAAGCAGTCACCAATGCAGAGCCCAGGTTTTGTAGGGCAATCAGGACAGTAGAAGGTGGTTTCTGTCCGTTTGCCATTGGCGTAGCACACCCTGCAGCGTTTCTGTGGCTTACTGTTTTGGGGGGTTGGGGGGATTTTAAATGCAAAGTGTCCTAAACCGGGTCTCTGCTGTAAAACTGCTGTTGCCCCTTCAAACAAAAAAATTTGGAACTGCAAAAAAGTAATTTTTTGAGTGGGGTTTGCCAATTTAAAAATTATATACAAATTATAAATGGCAGTCTGCATCAGGAAAATGGCAACCTTCTTATACCAGGCCGTAGATTTTCTCATGGTGAGGTAAGGCTGCATGAGTTGATCGCAATGATCAACACCCCCTATGTGTTTATTGTAGTCTCTGATGCAGACTGGTTTCCTGAGGACCTTGCCACGGACAGACACTGGCACAGTTTCCTCGTCATGCATAGTTGTCAGCATGTACACGTCCTTTTTGTCTCTAAACTTGACTGCCAGCAGCTCCTCTTGGCACAAAGCTAAGGACGTTCCCTTTCGTAGCTTGCAGTTTATAATTTGTCTTTACAATTTGTCCTAACAGTGCCACAGGCCACAGTGTCAAAATAAAAAAGTGATTTAAATAAAAGGGGGCTTGTGTAATAGTTATTTACATATAACTGGTATCCTTTATTTAATAGGGGGGAAATGAGATCCCAAACAATTTTGCCATTGGTTCCCAGATATTCAGGGCAACCAGGAGGATCAAGCTGGCTGTCCTTCCCCTCATAAATGCGAAAAGCATAGGTGTACAACTTATACAATTTTATGCCAAACTTGGAGCGCTTGGAGGAGATATATTGCTTAAAACCCAACCTTCCCTTAAATTTTATTAATTACTCAACAGATATTTGTTTTTGGGGGGTATACTTTTCTGAAAATTGCTTTTGCAAATGCGTTATAAGGGGGCGAAGTTTATACAGCCTGTCGTACTAGGGGTGATCTTTGGGGAGGCACAGGGTGTTATCATTGAAATGCATGAAGTGCAAAAGCACTTCATAGCATCTCCTGCTCATTGTTTGGCCAAAGATGGGGGTAACACATACAGGATTTTTGCTCCAGTATGACCTGATGTTTGACTTTTTAATAATCCCCATAGCCATAGCTAGGGCCCAGAATTTCCCGAATTCATCAACATCTGTGGGGTATCATGATTGCTCCTTTGAAATATAGTGCGTGGGATTGGCTGCAGTGTACTGGGCTGCATAAATATTTGTTTGTGCTGCAATCTTCCCCAAAATGTCTTCCCCCAAATATAAATTAAAAAGCTGTTCCTGGTTAAAACCGGCCACATCTACATTTATTCCTGGTCTGCCTGCGAAATTGGGTATTTCTGGGGCAGCTTTTGAAGCAGTACGCCTCTTCTTAGGAGATGGCCCAGCATGATCACTGGAGCTATCACTGTCACTCTCTGTGAACTGGGATATGTCAAAATCAGAGGCAGTATCTGTGGCTTCTGAATCTGAAGCCAAAAAGGCATACGCCTCTTCTGTAGAATACATTCGCTGCATCTTTTAACTTAACCTACCCTAATTTTTTCTAAATAACTTTTAACTAACTTAACCTACCTACCCTAACTTTTTCTAAATAGCTACCCACCCACTCAAGCTTTATACGTAACCAGATTAAATTGCTAAAAATACCTAACCCCAACAAGTCCCTATTCCTACGTAAATACTACATATATTTTTTGTTTTTGTTTTTTTCTTCTGTGCCTAACTCTAACCCTAAACCTTACCCTAAACCTTACCCTAAACCACGTCAAACTCTAATTCTACCTAATGTAACCCAAATACTCACTATTCCTACTATATATATATATATATATATATATATATATATATATTTATTTTTTTTTACAAAACCCTACCCTACCCTTTAAACCTAAATTCAATACTAAATCTTACCCTAATACATGTACACGCTAAACCTACCTAGCCCTGTCTAAACTACCTAAAAAGCCTAAATATTTTAATAAATTCTATTTTTATTGAAACAAAAAAAATTAATTCCCTAAACCTAAATTTGACCTAAATTCAACACTAATCTTACCCTAAACGTACCCTTTAAACCTACCTAGCCCCACTAAAATTACTTAACTAAATTATTAAGCTACTTAAAAATTAAAAAAAAAATAAAAAAATATACATATATATATATATATATATATATATATATATATATATTAAAAAAAAAGGTATATGGGGGGGCAAAAAAAAAAAAAACAGATCAGCAGAAGCGAATCACATGTATAAACAATGCGGGCATTAGCTGAAACTAGGTGCTCCGGTAATAACAGCATGCCCGCATCTTTCCCATCATGCACAGCAGCGGCGATGGGAAAGTTAACTCTTGACGTGCCAGGACCGTCACTGGTCCTTAAGTGCAGGACCAGTGTGACAGTCCGGGTACGTCATCGGACGTGTAGGGGTTAAGGGGTTATGTGAACAATACTGATTTATGACATTTGGTTTCAAAGCAAATAGAATGTTGATCAGGGAAATAGATGAAGAATGAGTGTACTATACTCACAGGATGTGGAGATGAGAAAATATGGGACATAATATAGAGGTGCATGGCACTCAAAGGGTTACTCTTCTTTCTTCAGGTATCAGAACCTCAGAGAAGTTCAGCAATGAGGAATAGACATCATAAAATCAACCTCAACAGGGAAATGGGCCAAAAAAAAACTCCTGTGAACTGGGCAATCCAACTTTAGGGAAGCCAGTGATAAAAGCCCGTCTAATGGGGGATTGTAGAGTCCCATATCTAAGATAAAAATAAAAAGTAGACATAAAAAAATTAAGAGAAATTCCTGTTCATTCCTCTTGCTAGAAAGACCACATTAAACTGTTAAGGACCCATGACGGTCCAGGACTGTCATGGGTAGTATCCACTTAAGGACCCATGACGGTGCTGCTCTTGCTTCGGCCTCCACACTCACATGGTGTTCTCTGCTCTACCACCTTTCTTCCAGCATCTTGAGCAGCAAAGGGGGTCTTGGAAACATGACCTCACATCTCAGAGCATGCAAGGAACTGAGATGGGCAAAATGTCCTGTTTTGTTTCCACAAGAATTTCCATTGAAATGCACTATTTGAAGCTTTTTCTGCGGGAATTCTAGTCCATGGCAAAATCCATCGAAGTTCTGACTTTTTTCCCAAACAACTGATTTTCCCATGAAAATGGTTCGTTACTAGTGTATATCTTCTATGGCACTAAGAATTCCATCCTTCCCCCATGATATACCCAGAACTTCCTTCCATGTATGTTGTAGATTAGACAATAAAAAATTAGAAGCGAGTTAGGGGAGAGAGAGAGAGAGAGAGTTACAAAAAATAAAATTCTATTTTGATGCTTGCAGGAGAACAAGAATGAGCAAGAAAAGTTGAAGGGGTGCTATTGCTGCTGCTGAATCTAAGGTAGAGAAATGCAGCAGCAGTAGTGAAGGAGAGAGCCCATTTACTCAGGTATCTGTGAACCCCAGGCCCCCAACACCCTCCCCAAGAATCTGGGGTAATATCAGTAGCACAGTTCAGCTCTCTGAGCCTGCTGCTGCGGTCACTCTACCAACTGTAATGACACGTGTGACAGCAGGGGCCCCTCTGTCACATTTGTCATCACCAAGTAGAAAGCAGCAAGATAACGGTAGGTGGTTATAACTTCGGTTGTGGTGGAACTGGTGGTGTAGAAAAAAGCATGAAAGCCTTATTGGCTGAAAGTGATTTAAAATAGTAATGAGAGATGCAGTGGGAATGGGCATAGCCATCACCGCTAGTAGTGTGAATAAGGTGTTTGCTGCTAATTTATTTCCTGCTGCTGAATCATCTGAGGCAAATGTACATCTGTTGTAGTAGCAGGCTGATGAGGCGACTAGTGTGCCACGTTGTACTGTGGCCATGGGAGAAGTGATATGGGACAGGCAGTTGTAGATGTGGTTCCACTTCCAACTACTCCTACTCCTACTCCTACTCCTAGCATTACTACTGCACTGAGGAAGCAACAGCAGCAGTAGCACCTGCCTCAGTCATTGCATTGCATTGCATTGCAAGTAAAAAATGTTCTCCACCTTTGATCCAGCTAAAATCATGGGTGTTTGATTATTTTGGGGCAGTCACAGTGCAATCATCAGCAACTGCACTGTGTACAGTGTTTCAAAGGGGAAAGGAAGCAACACACTTTGGAACATCTTCCCTACTTAGGATCTTGCAATTTAACCACCCTGATGTGTATGGAAACCATTGTAAACCATCCCCCAAGAAAAGGAAATCAAGTGCTTCTTTCACTGTGCCCCTTTTCCCTCCCCAAAGGTACAAAGACAGTGGATGAAAATTCTACAGAAAGGCAAGAGAAAACCATCACCACTCTGGAACAGTGATAATGACAATAACACCAGTGTCGCCAGTGTCTTCTTGTGCTAGGGTCAGAATGTGAGATAATATATCCTTTGTCCCCCGGCACTCTCCGGGTCCTCCTCTTCCTCCCCAGCACTGCAACTGTTGATGCCAGTACCACCTCCATCAGCTGACACTCTGCAGATGTGCGGATCTGGAAATATGTCTCCACCTACTATACGTTATGTGGTGCACTGACCAGCAATTTGGTGGAGACCAATCAAATGCAGGGAAATAGGAATTATCTGTAGACCTATACTACATGTGCTAAGCTGATGGCATGGAGGGTGCATTGTTTTTATTGAGTTTTGTAACTTGTGAGCCATGGGAGAAGTGCCAGTCACTCAACACCACCATGACCCAATGATTTGTATTTAATGGAATGACAAAGGCCATAGTTACTGACAAAGCAGCACCTGATTTCTTGATGGATTAATTCATATTGTTGACATCAGCCTCAAAGTGGTGGTTATACTTTTGCTTAATAAGAGAGAAGTATGACCCCAGTCCTTCCCCTCTTTCACAGTGTGTTCACACACTGTGCACATTACAATTGCTAATAACAACTGAACAGTTACTTCCAGCTCAATTAAAAATATTTCAACATCCATGATTTTAGAAGGGGGTGCAGGAAGGGCCAACTTCTTCTTGCCAGATGCACCTGAAGTGGTGGTGGCTTGGTTTTGTGCGGCTTCATCCTCAGCAGCACTAGGGATAGTCCGAAGTTAAACCATTATCACACTACCACCTGTCTCGTGTCACATCTGCTGCTGGTTCAAACACAACCACAGTCTGTGGGAATGATGAGCCCAGTTCCATGTAGCAGCCTAATTCTGATACTCAGTTAAATCAGCAGCTGGAATTAGATCACTAGCAACCTCCATAATATCATTGGTGAATGGGTGCTATTGGATGGCATAGAGGGCAATGATGGTGTTTCTGATGGTGGCTTACCACTACCATCTAGCCCTGCTGGCAATAGGTCAGAAATTCTCATAATTTTCTCAGGGCTTGCTTTTGGCAAGCCTAAAGCCTGACAATTTTTCAAGGTTGAAGCCTGCAAACATATTTTTCAAGGTTAGCCTTACTGTAATATTTTTAAGGTTTTCTGTCTGCCTTCTAAAATTATATATAAGGCTTGCCTTTCAGTAAGCCTGCTGGAGCCCGGAATTCCATGACAGTCATAGTACGTCATGGGTCGTTAACTTTGATCTACCCATGATGTACTCTGACCGTCACAGGTTATTAAGAGGTTCAGATCTTTCACTTCCAAGTTATTCACTTCTGCATAATGCGGCACGGTGTAGCTGTGGCACTGCTCTCAGGACTTCCCAGCACTATGTCATTCTCCTCCTACCTCCCTCCCAGCTGCCCCAGGGAGCACGTTCACGCTTCACTTCGGTGTGGTGTGAACGGCTCCTAGCTATGATTAGCATTATATTGAGGTTGCAAATCCTTCCTTTTCCTTTAGTGATGCTAATACTACTATACATGCCTTAGGATTCTTTGTCTTTTTTTTCCCCCACATCTGCTACACGATACTCAGATGACCTTAGATGATAGCTCATTTGTGAAAATGTAAGTCTACCAACACTGCTGCTAAATATATGTCTCCTAAAATCATTAACAGTATAAGCAACAGCACTGAAAACACTATGGCTACATGCTTACTGGTGGGAAATTTAGGGGTTCCACAGCAGTATGCATCAGTGTTTGCCAGTAGTCAGTTGGGTCATTGTTTTTACCTAGAACATAGCGATCCTTCAAGCATGCTATAACTATCTTACATTCAGTGGGGCCATTCCTTACAGGTAGACTTTTTTCATGTGTATCATTTCTCAACCCATACTGATAGAGCAAGTCCCATAGAGAAGCTCTGCAACCACAACGGCCACCAGTGCCACAACCACCTCAAATGATAGACTGCTGCCCCTGAGACAGATTAATTTCTTGCTGTCATGATGGTGACGAGTTCTGAAAAATGTTGGGATTTTGTTGTTGCTAATGCTCCTGATGGTATAAACCCTTTGCTAATTTATTTGGCCATGCCTTTCTCTCTCTCATCCAATGCAACCCTCCACTCAATATATAATCGCTTCTTCATATTCTTCCCAGATTCCGATTCTTCAGAGCACTACTGCTCATGCTTTGGCACAAAATCATAAATATTGTGTTTAAAGCAGCGGTCGAGCAATGTAGCAAGATTATGGACTCGATTCAAATGTTGCCAACGGCTGTTTTTTCTGCTGACTGCATTTTTTCAAGCACAGTAAGCTTTTCAAATACCTGTGCTGTGAAAAAATGTTGGCAAAAAAAAAAAAAACATTGGGTGATAAAGTTAAAAGGTGTTTTCACCTAAGCAAATAATGAAAACAAGTTGCAGTTCAATTGTCTGCACTAGCCATGAAGATCCAATAACTTAAACTTAAGACACAGTTTTTTTGGGAGTCCTTTATCGGACCTTCAAATAGCTGACACAGCAACTGAAAGGAAAAAAAGTCAAAATAAAACCAGTGCCCAGTGGATGTATTGATATGGGGCCCTAAGCCACATATCAATACATTCAAAGTACCTAAAAAATGTTCAAAGTTAGTAGAATTAACCCTATGAGTGCCAATGGGATATCATTAAATAATTAGTCATAGGGTTAACCCACTATGGTACAAATCAACATCCCCTGCAAAGTAACACTTACCATTAATCCTGATGTCCA
Organism: Rhinophrynus dorsalis; assembly: GCA_037306005.1. Classification (NCBI taxonomy): domain Eukaryota; kingdom Metazoa; phylum Chordata; class Amphibia; order Anura; family Rhinophrynidae; genus Rhinophrynus; species Rhinophrynus dorsalis. The sequence goes on along the minus strand of CM074724.1, from coordinate 265,280,335 downwards.
GTATTCTGGTCATTTACTGTCCTTCTCTTCTTTCTTCTGTCTTGTATCTTCTTTCTTTGGTCTTGTATCTTCTTTCTTCTCTTCTTTCTTCTAGCTGTAAAGGAGAAATAACAGTATGAATACAAGTTTTTCTGAAATATCTCACACACTAATACATAGTTTAACCCCTTGAGTGCCAAAGGGGCACACAATGCATTGCAAAGCAATGTGTTGTGTACCTCTTTGGGGCTCAAAGGGTTAAACCCTGTATTACTATATGGTTCAATATAAATATGCTTCCAGTTATTACAATATGTCCAACTTGGTCAAAATAAATATTCCAAAATGCTATAATAAAGTACTTAACTTTATGTTATCTGTCTCCGCTGCTGTGTGTAGCCGCAGAGGTGGTGGCAGCCGACACAATAATGTGTGGCACAGTCCCGCCCATCCTTTCCATACATCCCAGCCAATGGCTGTAAGGGAATTTGAACAGAGACTGCCCATATATAAAGGCAATCTTTGTTCAAATTCCCTCAGTGTGGAAAGGGCGTTGGTCCCTGAGGGAAAGGATGGGGGGAGACTGTGCCTCACATTACTGTATCTGCTGCCTCTGCACCCACACACAGCAGCGGACACAGATAACATAAAGCTAAGCATTTTATTATTGCATTTCGGAATGTTTATTTTGACCAAGTTGGACATTTTGTAATAACTGAAGGCATATTTATTTTGAACCGGACAGTAATACATGGTTTAATTCTTTGAGTCCCAGAGAGGCACGCAAGGGGTTAATCTATGCATTAGTGTGTGGGATATTTCAGCAAAACTTGTATTCATACTCTTATTTTTGCTTTACAGCTAGAAGAAAGAAGAGAAGAAAGAAGATACAAGACAGAAGAAAGAAGAGAAGAAAGAATGAAGATAGAAGGAGACAGACAGTGGATGACAGGTAAGTGGAACACATATAAGTTAACAAGCGGAGCTTGGCAGTATGTCAGGCACTAATAGTTAGCTCTTTTTCTGCAGTAAATATATAAGTGGAAGTATCTCACTAATCCATGCCCCAGCACAACTAACCAGCAAGGGGGCCTCCTCAAAAAATCTCAGCAGCTAACATACGTCACACATTAGCTGCCATTGACCAAGAGACAAAGATGCCGTCCTAAAGGCTTCCAGTTACAAATTATATTCTTGATAATAACCTTAGTCTGCTTTAGCATGTACAATATGGAATTACACTTGGCTGGGACATCCATTTTGAGATGGTGATGAAGCAAGTTTTTATGCCCTTGTATCGAATATAATACATTGTGAACAGTATAGCAGTGGCTAAAATGTGCATAGGTTTTTTTGCAAGTGATATTTAGAATGTCTTTGAAGATTTCAAATTCTGAGAGGAATTGAACAACAACTAAATTTAGAAGATGGGCGTAGCAAGGTACATGCACCATATCATCTATTATCAAGGCAGCTATTATGTTGGAGTCATTGTCAGCAGACACAAGGCCAGCTTTAAATGAGCATGGTACAAGCCATTCATGTATCATGGACTGTAGTTTATTTAACACATCAGCAACTTTGTGGGATTTCTGATTAAAGCTATGCATGAACAAAGTGACATGCCGATGTTATGGTATACACTGTATGAGGTACTGCTGCCCTTTAATACTAATGTCAGAGCCATAGGCACACAATCTTCTTTTTGTCCCATCAGAAGTCTTCCCTCTTCTGACTAGTTAATGCCCTAGAGAGCTATAGCACTGTCTTCCAATGCAAAATGAATTATTCTAAATCAGAGATCTTGGCTCTTGGATCCTTACTAGCCTACTACATGACATACAGATCAAATATTCTTTTACTTGGGCTATGGAGACCATCCAATATCTTGGCATAAAGATTGCTGGTGACTTGCAGCAGGTGGTGCAGTCTAATGCCCTCTTATTGCTAAATACAGTAACTTTGGACCCCGCAGTATGGACTACCCTAACTGTTTCTTGGTTTAGCAGGATTAAACTGTTGAAAATTATCACTCTTCCCAAGATACAATATGGTATTAAATGCATTACATTGAAATTTCTGATGTCCTTTCTTTGGAAACTACAAAAGACCCTGAATGCTTTCATATGGGCCAACAAGATTCTCTGACTGGATTTTGGGAAACTGTGTCTCCCTAAGACTCTGGGGGGCTAGGTATACCTAACATTTCTCCATATACCTAGCTGTTAATGCGCAGAAACAGTTTGAATGCTACTAGGGTGGTATCAGCGATTGGATTGACGCTCTCTTTTTTCAAAATCACCAAGCTGGCACCTTCAAACCTGATGTGGCTACTTCTGTCCCTAGCCATATCAGAGCACATCTGATTTTGAGCCATCTATTAGATATCCAGCATTGTGCTTGGGGTCCCACCTCATTGGCGCCTCACCCCTTTTTCTGCCTTTCAGTGTATGGTCAACCTGATTTTCCTCCCAGACAGATTTGCTCACCCTTTACTCTGTGGAAAGTCTAAGAGGTGCACACTCTACAGATTTTATACCTAGAGGGAGGCTTATCCTCTTTCGACCCTTTGCATCACAAATACTCCCTTCCCCTTAGCAAAATTTCCAAGTCAAGCACTTTGGCTCAGCCCTCGCGGTGATTGAATATGAATCTCAAGACTTGAACCCCTCTGATCGAATGCTCCCTCAGGGCAGATTTTGTACCCACGCTACCTTCAAATTTTATAGGCTGATAAATGTTCCTCAATCATTTTTTGGCCAAACCTTGGTAGTTTGTTCAAAGGTAGTGGGAATTGGGCTTCAACTGGATGCTCCGCAAGTGGTTTCACATTTATGCTCACCTTTTGCAATCAGCTCAGGACATATTGCACCAGGAGATGAACTTTACATCAGTCACCAGATGGTATTATACTCCACAAAGACTCGCTGTCATTCACCCTTCTGGATCCACTCTTTGCATGGAGATGCCAAAAGGAGGTGGGTTCCATGGCCTATCCTTGGTGGTTCTGCGATGCCGTTCAACCATTCTAGGATGCAATCCACTCTGACATAAATAAAACCTCTGATGCCTCCCTCCCAAGAGACCCTACCCTTTTTCTATTTCTCCACCTTAACCTGACCCTTCTCACTTCATTCCATAAACTCTGCCTTCTCCAGTTTATGTTAAATACTGCTAAATCCCTTATTCCTTTACACTGGAAAGACTCTTCCTCCCATCGGTGGCTGATTGGAGAGCCTGGCTGTGACAGTATGCAACTTATTATATGTATGTTGTATGCCTGAAGGTCTTCAATAAAGTTTGGGGGGATAAAGAAAAAGTAAATGGACATCCCTGAGAGAAGGAATTCCACATTGTACATGCTAGAACGTGTGTAAGAGCGGGCTATCAGTGAAAGTAAAATGCTTAACTAGAAGGTTTTGGGCAGTAGGCTTCTTTGTCACCTGGTCAATGGCAGCTTATGTCAGACCTTTATCAGTTCCTGAGGCTACCTTGGCATGCTGATTTAGGCATAAGTGAAATACTCCCCATTATTTATGGCAGAAAAAAATAGAGAACATGGCAGACTATTCTGTTCATACTGGCAACAGAGATATGAACCAGCTGGTGACTGATATATTAGCATGCCTTGAGCAGGATCCTAGAATAGTATCTATAAAAAGCAATGAGGAATACATCTTTTGCTACATTGCTAGGCCCCTCTTTATGCAGAAAATGTCTAAATTTGTGCCAAAGCTGTATCAGTTTGTACAAGGGTATAGTCAGCAACATTTCTCTGATGAATTTGATTCCATCAAAGCTTATAAAGAAATCCTTTTAGGTTAGTTGAACATTGTGTAGTGGAGAGAGAGAGAGGCCAAATAAAAATAGAAAGCTTTGAGAAGTGAAAAGAAGATGTATGCCCTCAACCGCAGCAACAACATCACCAGAATAGAAGAACACATGGCATATTCATCACAGAAGGCCATTCTGGTTTCTCAGGGACAGTAGCTGGTACTTATGATGGTAGTGGTGGTGGTGGTGAAGGTGGAAGTGGTGGATGTAGTGGTGATGATGGGAATGGCACTTTTCTATAGGACTTGGGTTGGGAACTGATACCCATGAAAATACTATAGCTCAAAGGAGTGGTCCCACTGAGTGTACGATGGTTACTGCCTACCTGCAGGGTAGTTATATTCTAGGCAGAAATTATGGCCCAAGCACTGGTACGAACTGCAGTTGAAACCCTAAGATACTCACCAGCAAGCTAACAGTCAGAGAGTGTTTTAAGTGGTACTGGTAATATTGTTAATGAGAGTAGGAGATGGCTATTTTGCATCAGTGTGGGTAGATTGACTTTTATTTAAGAATGAACCATCAACTAATACCAACAGATTATCATGTAGCAGAAGTGGAAAGAATAATACAAGCCACATACGTTTATGGTGCATGTACAACTAATAGCAGCATTGACGACAAGTAGATTTGCATGTTTCCTGGGCTACTGCCAACCACCAGGAGGGACCATTGCTATCATCATATTTATATATTTCAGTGCCACCACATCACCATCTGCATCAACCACATTTAAATCCACATTTTATATTCAGATTATCTGTCTCAAAAATTCATTTCAGTCTTATAAGGCATGCCATAATAAGCATTGCTTGCAGGCTTAAGTATAGCAGGGAACTCCTTCAGAAAAATGTTTGCAGGCTTATAATAAGGCAATCTATAATAACTATTGTTTGCATGCCTAGTTATAATAGGGGAAATTTTCAGGAAAACATGGTTTGCAGGCTTATAATAAGGTAATCCATAATAACTAATATTTGGAAGCTTAGATATTATAGGGAAAGCCTATTTGCAGAATTCTGTTTGCAGAATTACAGAGCAATGCAAACAATGCAAAAAGTATCAGCATAACACAGGAAACCTTGACAACATTATGAATAGGCTATATATGATAATATGCTGATTTATTGCTGCTGCATTGTTGATCTGAGTATCATGTGTCACCCCAGTTTCTGTATCTACCTTGGCCACTACAGTAGTAATGGCAATGGGAGCATCATTCAGATGCTGTGACATAGGACTGGTGTTGGCGGTGGCTACGGTTCTTCCTAGTACTAGTACTGTAGAGAAAGACAGAAGCTGCAGCAACAGCACAAAAAGCCACTTCAGGCATAGTTGACATATCATGGGGGTTAGAATAAGGTTATTAGTGGTAGGAAAGGACTGTGCTGTTTTGAACAGCTACAATGTGCAGTGTGTGTGAAAACAAACAGTGTGAAAAGGGGCACGGGCTGGTGTCTCGTAACTGACACATCAGCACTCAGCAGTACTCAGAAAGCACACCCAAATTGCCAGCATCAGTTTCAAAGTGCTGTGGGTTATGTTAAACCATCAACCAAGAGATCAAGAGCTGTCAGTCACTGACTGATGCCCTTGTTGGTTCGGCAACGTACATAAGCCAGTCACTTGATGGTGTATTGGTCAAGTGTCCAAAACAGTGTGCCCTCCCAGCTATTACACTGGCATACTCAGCAGGATGTGCTATCTGTAGATCTCCATTATGCCCTCCATTCTATTGCTCTCTCTATTGCCATTGCCATATCTATCTATTATCTATCTATCTATCTATCTATCTATCTATCTATCTATCTATCTATCTATCTACATGTATTGTAAATAATTATGACACCTGGACAAATAAATGGTAATATTTCAGAAAAGAGTCAAAATTAACCAGATTACAATACAAGATTACAGTAAACAAGTGTAAAGGAAGAAAAGGAAGATGTAGACGCACTTCTCAGTTGGTAGCGAAAGAGGTGGTGAATGCATAAAAAATAATGTTAGAAAGGTTTCGAGAGTGGTGAAACCAGCCCTCTCCATATTAATCACTACCTACTCCACCTACATATGTATTCCTCCCAAAACAACAACTCCAGCCACTGCACCTCTTCATATTATTCTATGATGAAATACAAAGATTGCATAAGGGCCCCACAAGCCAGGTAGAAGGCACCCTATTCTCATTCATAAGTGGCTACATTAGAGTTGAAATTAAAATTTTATACAGGAGGTAACATACTTAATGCAGTTAGCATGTTGCATATCAAAACTTGTTTAAGTCACTTCATTCTACCCTCTATGTGAACATTATAAATAGGGTGGGATGGTGGGTGGGTGTTACCACATGTTTACACCTAGGAACACTGAAGTATGTTCACTTCCTCTAAACCATGTCCTGCTATAGCTCCACCCCACACATCTAGTATGCTTCTTATTTAACCCTATGCTTCCCAAATCCATGTACAGTAAAATTGTGTTTTTCATTTTTAGCCCTCTAAACTTAATCTATAAGACCTGGTTACAGGTCATTCGGGTCTGCTGTCATGCTGCCCTTATGCTTATGGTTCCTGGGCTTCTTTTCTACTCACTCTTTGCTATGTGTGAATGAACTGGGTGCTACTGGAGACTATAGTAGGCAGCTGCCTACTCCAGCCAAGTTCCCTCTTCCCTTTCTCCATATGAAATCAAGTGAGTATGGGTAACCCATGGATGAGGCACTGCTGCTCTTAGTTTGGTTTCAACTTTCCTCCCAGACTGTTTTGTTGAACTTTCCTCCTCTTTCCATTGCTCTTCTCTCTCAGACCACAAATGTGATTTTAAGACTGGTTAGCCAACATATGAAGCTGATTTAATTGATACACGGACACCAGCCTGATACAATACAGACAAAATTACCTATGTGTAAAATATTAGGGATTCGCACTACATAGCTAAACTTTGATCCATATTGTTAAAGGATCCTGAAGAAAAGTGCTCATGTAGCAAGCCCCCTGGGAACTGGCCACCGTTGGAGTTGTCACTTCTATACGCAAACTAAGCCATAGTTTAGAGGGAACACTGTAGAGAATGTAAGTATGGTTCTGTGACTTCCAGTGGATGAATGGAAGGATCACTTCATATAATGTAATTTTGTTTTCTGTTAGATTGCTTTAGCAATAAGCACTGAAATATTTCCTATTCTAGGAAACAATAGTATCACATTTAATTATGATATATCTCTTATCCAATACATTCAGCCTTATAGTATAGTACCTATTTACATGCTACTACATCTACTATTGATATAATGTTAACCCCCTTGTATGAGGTCATCAATCCATGGCAAAGCCATGCTTTGGAGACCTCTCTAGCATCCACCAGGTCAAAGTGTTTGAGTGTTCCAGTTCCACAGGGATTTGATTAAAAGAAAATGGTTCCACCATTGCAAACAATTTGAGAACCACTAATCTTGAGCAGAGTTTATCAAGCTCAGTTCTCAGGTTGCCTACCAATACAGTTTATTTGCATTTCACTACCTTTGTACAGGTGAACTAGTCAGGTTGAAAAATCCAATAATTACACACCTGTGTTCAGGCAGTGAAATCCTTAAACATGCACTGTAAGGGGTACTTAAGAGTGAGGGTTGAGAAACACTGTTATTGAGAATAGACAACAGAAAAGCTTTGGAGAACATCAGGATGGTAGTGATTGGCTAAAACAAAATGCACAGTATTTGAAGCAAGTGGGCTTACCTTGGTTTAAATTTGCATCATCAGACAATCCTTGGATTTCATTTTTATCATCTGCATCCATCTTAAAAAATCGAGCAACAAGCTCCTGCCTTCTGGGCAAAGTGGTTTCCAGAGGCACAGATGCTTTTAATTCACTGACATTACGTTTTACTTTTCTTTTGTAGTCACTCCATCGTTTTTTACACTCTTCCACTTCACGCTTTAGGCCACCAATATTATTGACCTTGTTGGCTACTGTTTCCCAGATAACAGTTTTTCTCAAGACATTGCTTGATTTTGGTCCAAATAATTCATCAGCATGCACCATGATCTCATCTACAAGAGTATGAAGTTCAGGGTCAGAGAACCTCTCCTTCCGCTTCCTGGAGACTGGTTTCCATTGAGAACCACTTATCTGTTTTTGTTCCATATCTTGGACTGAATGTTATGTGATGTCTAGACACAGTGTGCAACACAACTTTTCTGTTTTTCTGTTATTAAAAGAGGAATATCTATTAGAACAGGAGTCACTTGTAAAGAAAGTTGAGTAATGGATAAATGTTCTTTACTTATAAATACAGTACTAGCATATCCAAGATTGTTTTTTTTTTTTGGCAGGACCTACTATTCACATATTCAAGTTTTAATTTTGAAAAGAAAAAAAATGCAAGACAAAGACATTTTCCTGCTGAGTAAAAAAGGATACTCTCATTGATTGGAGATTTTTAATTGAAAGTTATTACAACTCAAATTGTTTGTTTTAATTAAACTACAACCATCTGTTGGGTTCACAAAGTGGTGCTGTTCCTATCCCTTATTATGGACAACCTTAGTCAATGACTCAAGCTCTAGCACTGAGTACATGAAAACAAATTGCCTTTTGAACACTAGTTGGTGCTGTTGCTATTTTAAATTTAAAACGTATGTTTAACCTGCAATACTGTTGGAAACAAAAGACTCCAAGCTGTGAGGGTAACATTGTTTTACTCAACATGCAACACCTTATAGCACATACCCTTTCATAGAAAAAGTTCTGCTCCTTTCAATTGCATATTCAATCAAATAAAATTAAGCTAAGTAAGACTTTTAATTCACTGAATGCTAGAGGGGCTTCCAAAGCATTGTGAAGCAAGGCACTGGAGACATCTCTAGCATTTAAGGATTAAAAACCCCACTGAAATCAATGGAATTTGGAGAATTTGTTGTTTGTTTCTCAAGAATTGCTCTAGTTCTTTTTAGTGCATCAGCATCACAGATTCTTATTTGTATGATGCACTGCTGGTGTTTTAGGATGTACTATTGATCCTATGCAATATGTTGTGATGCTGTTATGGTGCACTGCTACTGTCATGTGGGTGTTATTCACTTATGGCATCATGGAGATATCATGCACTGCTAGCATTATGCATAGGTGTTATGTATTGCTACATCATATATATACACTACAGTTGAAAAGTTTGGGGTCACTTAGAAATGTCCTTGTTTTTGAAAAAAAAGCAAATCTTGTCAATTAAAACAACATCAAATTGATCAGAAATACAGTGTAGACATTGCTAATGTGGTAAATGACTATTATAGCTGGAAACTGATGTTTTTTTTAATGGAATATCTACATTTGCTACAAATGGAGGATTCTTGGATGAAAGCAAATTATTATTTAAATTAAAAATCATTATTTTTAACCTTGTCAACATCTTAACTATATTTCCTATTCGTTTTCCAACTTATGTGGTTTGTTTTCATGGAAACAAGGGATTTTCTAAGTGACCCCAAACTTTTGTGTATTAGTTCAATACTTAATCAATCTGAAATGATGCACTATTCGTCTTGTGTAATTGTACCATTCCTTCTCTGTTTCATGTAATAGTGAGATGCTCTGCTAGTCACATGTAAAGTTCTGCTGGTCTCATGGGTATCTATACCTTTTAATCTTAAATCCAGAGATGCCAGGGCAAACCAAGTGCACCATAAGAAACAAATCCCCTTTGATTTATCCCATTGAATGCCAGAGAGGTATCCAACACAATGCGTTGGATACCTCCCTGGCACCGAAAGGGTTAATAGGGTTGTGAATGCTAGACAAGTCCCCTTGCTTTGCAACATGTTGGTGATGTCTAGCATTAAATGGGAGTTGTGGACTAGGAGTGATAAAGAGATGATAAAATGGAGAAGAGTTCTCCAATTATATCACTTCAACAGTTACAGTGTTATTCTATATAGCCTATGCACTAAGATCTCCGAAGGTGGAGAAATCTTAGTGCATTGGGTCCATAGAATAACATGGGAACTGGAGAAGTGATATCACTGGAGAAGCCTTCTCCACTTTATTACCTTCCTATCATACCTTAGTGCATCTCCCCCCAACGTGTTTAAGGTTCTGTTTACCTGTGGAGATTTGTATTTGTTATTTATGGTTCCCCTTTTCTTAGTGAGTCAGCCTCAGAGTATCAAATGAGCATCTAAAGTTTCTGATTTCCACTGAAGAAAAACCTAAACAAATTAACAAAAATAACATAGATATACCTGACTGACATATAAAGAGCTCTTATCAAGTGAAATCTTTCTGTTATAAACACAATTAAAGGGATAGTAATACTTAAAATGTAAAAAAATATATGTTGTAGGTTTTATCCCCCTGAGTAAAAGAAGGATACTTCCACTGCTGAAAGGTGTTTTGTTCAAAAGTTGTTACAGCTCAAAGTTGAATTTTTTGGTGCAATATCACAGTGGCCTGAAATTGTACAGTGGTGCTGTTGCTACACCATCCTATGGAGATTTCTGGTCCCGGGACCAGAGTTGTCCATAGGATGGTTTAGCAACAGCACCACTGTACAATTTCAGGCCACTGTGATATTGCACCAAAAAAATTCAACTTTGAGCTGTAACAACTTTTGAATAAAACACCTTTCAGCAGTGGGAGTATCCTTGTTTTACTCAGGGGGATAAACCTTACAACATATTTTTTTTTTTACATTTTAAGTATTACTATCCCTTTAAGCCTGCTGACCAGACCTTTAGGATTCCAGCAGCAGCTGTGTCCAACAGAATTGTAACTCTGCATTAACCCTTTGAGTGCCAGTGGGGGTACGCAATGCGTTGCTTACCCTTCTGGCACTCAAAGGGTTAAAGATTTATTATTACTGTTGCTTGTAATGATTTGTGTTGATCTATGGCCTTATCGGACTGGTCTGAGACTTGGTATTGTGTTGAGTGTGTTGAGTTATGCATTTGACAGATTCACAATGTAAATCCAGGAATGCATCAGCTATGCTACTTAATATTTTTTAGTAGGGATGGACGATAAGTCCTTTTCTGTTCCCTATGGTCATTCACAATATAACCAGCTACACTGAAAATCCACTCAGACTCATTGATTGCTGGAGGGCAACTAAAGGTTTCCACTGCAGTACGTGTCAGTGCTGGCCACACAAACTGTTTTTTTGCCATGGTCCATGGGGTCATTGTTTCTGCCTAGAACATAGCTATCCTGCAGGTATGCTAAAACCATCTCACATTCAGTGGAACTATTCCTTGGAGCTACAAGGTGTTCCTGTATATCAATTACCAACCCTATACTCTAGTCCCACAGAGATGTGCTGCCACCAGTGCCGCCGCCACCATCACCAATATTGGATATTTGCCACCCCTGCTGAGACCCATGAATTGCCCTGTGTTTAGAATGGGATATTCTGGTTGATGATGTAGCTGTTCCTGCTGCTGTTGGTCTAAATGCTTTGTGCCTTCTTTTTCACTATGCTGTCTAGAAGTTTTTTGGGCCCTAACTTTCTCCCTCTCAGCTTCCACAATGCAACCCTCCACTTGATCAATAAGCATATCTCTATATTCCTTGACATAATCTGATTCCTCAGAGAGATGCTGCTGATCCTCAGAAATGGGGATAGGAAGAGATTTAAATAAATACAACAGTTTTGGGAGGATGTTTATTTTGATTGCATTAATCCGACCTAAAGTATCCAAGTATCCAAAGAATTTTTAATCATGGATAAGAGTGTGAGAAATTAAGAGAAAGTTTTAGAACGTAGTTTGGGGATTTTGACACCTAGGTATGTAAGAGCGACATCTTTCAATCTAAAAGAAAAGTCTTTTTTAATCAAAACAATTGTTTCTCTATCCAGGGTAAGGTTTAAAATTTCTGATTTATTTTGGTTAATGGCCAAGCCAGAAAATTTGCTGAATCTAGTAAGAACCAACCAAACCCTATAAAGAGAAATTTCCGATCTGGAGAGAAAAAGTAAGATGTCGTCTGCATAGAGATTTAGCATGCTGACACAATCAGGGTCGCCTATGCCCGTTATGTTTTGGTCTTCCTTAATCGGTCCTGCAAGGGGCTCCATGCATAAGGCAAATATCATTGGTGATAAGGAGCATCCCTGTTTGATGACCCCTTTCGATTTTAATTTCTTCCGATTCAAGGCCAATAACTCTCAGCAAGCTCCAGGAGTTGGAGTGAATTGCTGTTAGGTATTGACTAATGATACCATTGATACCAAACCTCTCCAAAACTCTATGCATGTATGGCCAGTTAAGAGAATCCTTTATAGCCAGGTGGATCTCTTTCGGGTCTAGTGGTCTGTTTAATTCTAGTTGGCCTTTTTCGTTTAAGCTAGGAAGGTTGACACTTTGAAAAAATTTGTCAAAGACATTTAGATTGAAACCAAGATTATCATTAAAGACTGATGTGAAATATTTTTGGAAGCAATTCACAATGTTTTTTAGGTTAGATGATTTGCCTATTTTATTACCACAGTTTAGTCTTTTAATACATTGAATTGGTTTGTGGGAGTCGAGTTGGTGGGCCATTAAGGCGTGCGTTTTGTTGTTCCAAAGAAAGTACTTTTGTCTGAGGCACAAGAAGCTGCGATATGTGACTTTATTCAACAGAATAGCCAATTCCTTTTTAACTTTACAGATTTTTTTGGCTCTAATGAGAGATGGAAAGATATTTTGCTTATCCTGGAGAGACTCAAGGGAGTCATGTAAAGAATTTATCAGAAATTACCTATCCTTTCGCCTCTTATACGCAATTTTAATTAAAATACCTCTGATCACAGCCTTATGGGCCAGCCAAAGCCAGGACAGGTCAGAGTCGGGGGTCATATTTTCCTGAAAGTAGGTGTTAAGAGAGCTGGAAATTTCTCCTTTGATACCCTCATTAAGCAGCATTCTTTCATTAATTCTCCATCTAAAAACCTTTGGATGGTCGAGGAAAGGATGGAGCCAGAGTGAGACTAATGAGTCATCCGACCAAACCTGGGGGAACATACCTACGTCAATGACTTTGTCTAGTAAAGTGGAGTCCAGCAAAAAGAAGTCTATCCTTGAGGCAACATCTTTTGAGGAGAAAGAAAAGGTAAACTCTTTATCATTCGGAAAAAGAACTCACCAGGGATCAAGTAAGTCTAAAGAATTCATAAAGTCTTTGTGAATGTTTATCACGGTGCCTGTGATTTTCTTCTGTCACTCTTTGCTGTGGTGCGCTCCCATTGGCTGAGCTTGTTTGGCCCGCCCAGTATGGCCTTTTTATACCCCGCCTTTGGCACCTGTCAGGTGCCCTTTCGTGGTGTTCCTGAGCCAGTGTTGCTGTGTAGCTGTGTTCTAGTGTTCCTGCTTCCTGTATACTGACTTGGCCCGTCTGACTACACTTCTTAGTTCCTGCTCCGTGATTTGACCCGACCTGACTGATGTTCCTGCTCTGTGATTTGACCCAGCTTGTCTGACGATCCTGCTCCGTGAATTGACCCGGCTTGGCTGACGTTCCTGCTCCGTGACCTGACCCGGCTACATTGCTGACCCTTCCTGTGTTCCTGCTGGATGTTGTTCCAGTGTCACCTGGGCGACATTCTGACTTCCGCTGTGCTTGTGGCAGGGCTGACTGTGTCGTTGCCTCCTGTGTACTGGGCCTTTCTGTTTACTCTTGCTGAGCGTGCTGCCTCCGTTACTGTGGGCCTCCGTTTACTCTTACAGAGCACTGTGCCTTTTGTTAACACTTGCAGAGCCGTGCCTCCATTCACTGAGCCTCCGTTAACACTTGCAGAGCAGTTGCCTCCGTTCACTGAGCCTCTGTTAACACTTGCTGAGCAGTTGTCTCCGTTCACTGAGCCTCCGTTAACACTTGCAGAGCAGTTGTCTCCTTTCACTGAGCCTCCGTTAACACTTGCAGAGCCGTTGCTTACGATAACCTGAGCCTTCCGTTACACTTGCTGAGCCTTGGGTCTCCGTACAGCGCCCGTGGGGGTGTCATTGGCTCTATCCAGCTAAGCACTTGCAGTGTAGTTGGTCTCCGTTACAACGCCCGTGGGGGTGCCATTGGCTCCATACAGCTAAGCTCTTGCAGTGTAATTGGTTTCCGTTACAATGCCCGTGGGGGCTATTGGCTCTATTATCCTCAGCTCTCGCAGTGTCCTTGGTCTCCGTTAAACGCACCGGGTGGGTGCCATTGGCTCTATAAAGCTAAGCTCTTGCAGTGTAATTGTTCTTCGTTACAACGCCCGTGGGGGCTATTGGCTCTATTATCCTCAGCTCTTGCAGTGCACTTGCTCTCCATTCACGCACCGATTAGGGTGCTAGTGGCTCTAGCTCTTTAAGCTCTTGCAGAGTATTTTGGCCTCAGTCCCCTGCTCAGCATAAGCAGTAGTCTCTGTCCTGCTCTATTACTGGTGTTTTCTCATCTAGCACCAGTTATCGCTCCTTTACCATCTTATGGGCGTGTCAAACACACCACAACAGAGACTGATTGATTTCTATGTCCTTTAACCATCGAGTACCCTGTATGTAACTTATGCCTGTCCTGTGACAGTATATATATTTATTTCTCTGTATACTGGGCCTGAGAGGGCATCTGTACTTTACTGTTCATTTCAGTTATTCTGTATTGCCTATAGAGGGCAGTCTTCCTTGTCTTTTAATAAAACTGTGTTTTATTCTAACCTGCTGGTCTGAGTGTCCTACAAAACCGTTACAGTGTTACAGTGAGAGTCTCTATAAATGCCTTTTCCCTTTTTGTCAAGATTGATATCTAAGAACATGTTAAAATCTCCTCCCACAATAAGTTTTCCCCTTCTATTTGAAATTAGAAGTGATTTTATTTCTTGGAGAAAGGTTTTTTTACTTAACTTGTGGGCCATAAACATTTACTAGAGTGAATTCAATCCCACATATATTGCCCACTGGAATTAAGTATCTTCCCTCAGAATCTTCAATAATGAAAGGTGTGTTATTTTTAACAAGTATGGCTACACCCCATTTCCTGGCCATATTGGAGCTCAAGAAAAAACGTCTGTATTCTCTAGAAAATGTTTTTAAAGGATTGCTTTTGCCAAACTTGGTCTCCTTTAAGAAGAGGAAATTAGGTTTGAATTTTTTGAGTGAAAAGAAAACTTTTTCATTTTTTTTGCTGCATTGAAGCCTCTTACATTGATTGAAGTAAAATAAACTTTTTCGAACATTGAATCTTTGTCTTCCCTCCCTCCCCTAGGTTAATAAGTAACTCTACCTGGTGATTAAATCAACCAGGTAAAGGCAGAACAAATGCTTACCTAAGTGGTCTCATAGCTTCACCACGTCACCCTTTCCACAAATACTAGTGACATAAAAGAAGGGGCCTGAAATACGTGGATGAAAGGGTGGTAAATAGTGACGTCAGGAGAAAAAACATAAAGTAATATATATAATAAAGGGGGAAATATTATTAAAAACCAAGCCAGGGCAAAAAAATAAAAAAGTACCTGCTATGGGGAGCGGAAGTGCACCAACCCCATCGGGGCTTATACCCATGTCCCAGATCAAATGTGTGTGAGCCCGACAAATAAATACAAAAGAAATACAAAAGAAATACAGTAAGGTAAGGTATAGGAACACACCCTTGTCCCGAATCACACACATGTAAACCTGACTAGTTCAACAAGTAACAAGTAAGAAATATTGCCATCTGTATGGCCATCTGGGAACAAATAAATATATCATAAAAGTATAACAAGTATCTAAATCTTTCATACCATGTGCAGGCATTTGGGGGAAAACAGATACTACCAACGTTTTAATAAAATTACAAGTAAAAATGTAATATGTATAAATCTCAACAAGTATTCCCAAAATGAACGTGCAAACACCCACCAGGGAATCTGAAGTGTAATGTCTCATATGTATCTCTAGAGTAATTAAGAGTATATATGGAGACACCCTCTGCAATGCATCAACAACTCAACTTATGTCAACTCGGAACAAAACAGGATATGTGAGAAGAAGTTAAGAAAGTTCAGAACTTGGGGTAAAACATAGAATAATAAATATTAATTATGAGTCCACTTGTAACCAGTCATTCGGGTCCGCTTCTAAATTTTCCCCCTCTTGTTGGGATCTGGTGGGGCTGGTTTTCTTTTTATCGTCTACTCTTTTCTCGTGAGGTTGCATTCCATGTGTTCCAGATGGGACGCTCAACTGAGCATGTGTGTCTTCCGATGTCGAAGGTGACGTTGCTTCAGAGGCAAGAGTCCGCCTCCTCTCACCACTGCTTCGTTGGTTGGTCTCACGTTGCTCAGACTCATTGCGAGGGCTGCGGGAGGGTGCCTCAAGGATTCCTCTCTCCTCTGGAGTCGCGTGAGTAGATCCAAACCATCCTCATCCATTTTAATCATGTATCTTCTGCCTTCTAATATGAAGCTCAGGGCTAAGGGGGTATACAGCCATGAATATCTAACCCCCTTTATGGAAAGCCAGGCTTTTAAGGGTTTGAGGTCATATTTTTTTTGGTAAAGAAGAGCCAGCTATGTCTGGAAATAAAGAGATTGTCATATCCTTGAAATGTCTCAGATCTCTTAATCTAGCAAGTCTTAAAATTGTATTTCTAATGTCTAAAGACACACAGTGTACCAGAATGTCTCTGTTGTTATTAAGTCTGATATTTTTCCTACCAATACGGTGGATATTAGAGAAGAGGCGATCCGGGGCAGGTTCATCCTGACCATATATAAACTTGAATAATTCTGTACAAAGACATTTATAAGGGATTCAAGGTTGCCTGCTACATCCACAATTGAGAAGTAGTTTTGGTCGATATTTCTTCTATTTATTTCAATTTTTTCTGAGTGTGTTATGGATGTTTGTGAGAGTGAGATGACCTGGTCGTGGATAGAGTTTAGGTACACCTTTAGGCCATGGATATTGAATTTTAAAGAGTCTGATATTTTGTTCATCTTGGCAATTAGTTGGGACTTAAGAGAGAACAGGACTTCCTCTATATTGGCCATTGTGACTAAGACTTTAGGCTCTGATGTATTGGCTTCAGGGTTTTTATCAGGGACTGAGGGTGAAGTCAGGGAAGTAGATTGGGATGCTGAGGCTGTGCTGCATCTCGATCGGTCAGGTTTTTCCATTGCTCCCCTGCCGCCTGTCTGTTTCATCTGTCTGGTTTTTGCTGTTCCTGCTCTATTACCAGCCATTGCCAAAACTGAATAAAAAATATATAGCTGGTATCGAGTTATGGCAATGGGTTATTCAGTAGTTCATATATTAATAAATTATCTCTCAGGCCGCTTAAAATAGTTAATTTATGGGGAGACGTAGCAGAGCTTGTCCTCTATGCGACCATCTCCCACCCCCAGACATGTATAACTCGGACCACAGCTGCCTGTGTCTTTCAAATCAAATCATTCAGAAAGAAGTTTTGGGGTATTTGAGGTCAACCTCCTTTGCTCCCTTCTCACATCCCCAGACATGTCTAACACAGAGATAATAACAGCAATATCAGCAAGGAACTTGGACCATAGCTGCCTGTGTCTTTCAAATCAAATTGGTCAAACAGAATGTTTGGGTATTTGGGGTCAACCTCTTTTACTAACCTTTTGTCCCAGTCTCCCCTAATACAGAGAACAAAGGTCCTGCCCACAAGACTCCCAAAACTGAGCTTCAACTTGACTTTATTAGCCTGGCTTCTCTAGCACAAAACTTAGCTGCTCTCTCTTTCTCTCACAAACACAGAATGGAATGCTGTAGGAATGTGGCACTCATTTTTTAGTATGCCTGTGGGAAAATAAGGGAAACTTGCAATGAGGTCACTAGCAATTCATTCCTCCCACTGAGTTCAATGCAATGAGCTAGGCAAATATAGCAGGAAACAGAATTTTTTATGAAAAAGTTGCAGCCTGCCGAAAAGTGTCATTTTTTTTCCTGTTTTGTTTTTGAGATGAAAACTTTCGCCCATCCCTATTGTTTAGATGTGCTGATGCATGAAAATTTTGACTGAGTTTTCAAGAATTCAGATTGCATTCCAGGAAGTGGCTATAATAAGAAATGGGGCAATCCCAACTACTCCATAGGGGACAACAAAAATCCCCCTTGTTCTAAATTTGGATTTTAACTTCTGGGATGCTAAAGAGCTGTCTAAGATTACACTGCAAATCAATGTTCCATCGACCTCTTTAGCACTCAAGGGAGTAGATGCTCAGTTAGTTTGCCCCAGATTTGCTTCATTTTTGGGGGGGGTGTACATATCCACCAGAGCAGCTATGTTGCAGTTGGTCTCCCACTCTAGAATAGGCGCAAAAGTGTAGTGAGTCTAGCACCATGGGGTATGAACCAGAGGGCATGAACGCTTTAGTGCATGCTAGTGCACACCATCTACCATCATTAAGATATTTATATCAGCAAGATCTGACCACCTCCATAATTTTTTAGTATGTATGTTTATGCGTGTGTGTATATATAATGTTTGTCTATTTGTTTAGATAATGAACTCTTTACTGTAAACACTCCAGGACATACTTGAAAATGAGAGAAACCTCAATGTAGTCTTGTAGTCATCAATGTAGTCCTGGAAAAAGGTTTTCTAAATAAAATAAATAATTTACACCATTTGCACTGCTCCTTGTATAATACATGGTGTTAAACAGGGCACAGAAGAAAGGAAATCTGTGAAACGCCAGTAGACTGCCCAACTGCAATGCCATTAGTGCAAGTGGCATCAAACCTTAAAGGACCTGAGGGGTGTACAAAGCATCTCTTCGCAATGCATTGCACACCCCTCTGGTCCTTAAAGGAGCAGTAAACGTTGGGGGAAAAATTATATATATATATATATATATATATATATATATATATATAATAGGGATATTCCTGTTGATTAAAACAAGGGTATAATTACTGCTGACAGATGCATATTTTTTTGTTATTACAGTTTAAGCTATTGGCTTTTCACATAAACATTGCCCTCTAGTGGTCAGATTTCAAATAGATATTCTGTTGAATTCTCTGGGAGAGGTGAGCTGCCAACAAACAGTTCTTCATAAAATGTGATATAAACTGCTGAGTTATGCTGTTAGTGCTTTCAAGAGGTAAACAAGCTGTCACTCACGTCCAGACAATCTAAACTATTATCATTTAATATAGCAATTGACATAATTCGGGGTACTCTTTACTCAGAAGGAAAAAGCCCTATAACGTATAGGTATTTATGAAATGTGGGCAATTTTGTACACCAAGGAGGCAGGGGGACTTTTTCAACATTATACATATATATATATATATATATATATATATATATATATACACATACCAGTCAGAAAAGAATCAGCAATCACAGGACTTTTAAATAAAGAATATTTACTTTGATAAGTGTAAACAGGGGATTCCCTTTGATCCCTTGTGTTGCTACTCGTACATTATTTCATTCATAAATTGTTTCAGTCACTTATTTTTAACACAGTGGTGATATATGCTATTTCAACACTAGAGGTCTCTCTGCTACACATGAACTGTAATGAACTTTACACTGCTCATGGTGAGATTTGGATGCTACTGAAGGTTACGTGAGGACAGTAATCATGATCTCAATGCACCCCATAATATCACTATAACCCCCTAAAGGCATACAGTTCCCTTGGTAATAGATATCCAGCTGCATCAAATGGTGGGTTACATGCTTTTCTACCCCTAGCTTGATGTGCACAAATGTTTTCTGAAGGCTGCACTAAAGAAAAAAATTGATATTATTTTACATTTCTACCCCTGGCAATGTACAAAAATTATTAAAAATATGGAATTTACTACTGAGTTCATTAGCATAATGCTCTTCTGGTAAAAATGGCATTAATGAACTACTGTAGGGGGTGCCAGATGAAGAACAAAACTACACCATCTGAAATCTAATTTTTCTTTAATTTTTTCAAATGTGACTTGCCTGTCCTAAAATAATTGTAACAACTACATAAATTAAAAAAAACCTAGACAAACAGTTTAGAAAGAAGACAACAAACAGCATCAAATGAGGGTTTAATTTACTTTCTACCCCTTGCCTGATGTGCACAAATGTTTCCAGAAGTTGGAGCTAAAGGCATTATTTTACATTTCCAAATGACAAACTATGGAATTGACTGCTATATTCCTATCCACTGCTCTTCCAAGAAAAATGGCTCCCCATGGTATGAGTTGAACCACTGCAGGGTTTGGCAAAAGTACAAACCTAAATCATCTTGAATCTCTCATTTCTTTTACATTTTTCCTAATGTGACTTGACTGTAATAAAATGGTTATAACAACTGCAGAAACAAAGAAAGAATACAACCTACTGCATAAAATATTGGGTCCCTTGCCCCTCTATCCCTAGCCTAATATGAAAGATGTTTCCTGATGGTGGCACTAAAGTAAAAAAATAGGCCCTCATTTACATTTCCAAACCTTCAAATGTACTGACATCATTAAAGACCATGAAATTACTACTGTATTAATTAGCTACTGGTCTTCTGAGAAAAATGACGCCCCATTGGTAAGAACTGAACTAGTAGTGGGTGCCAGAAGTACAAAACTACACCATCTACAATCCCTAATTTTTCTAAAGTTTTTTCAGATGTGACCCTACCTGTACTAAAACGGTTGTAGCAATGAGAGGAATGAAAAACGGGCAGATAAACCATACCATTTCAGAAATAAGACAACCCACTGCCTCAATTGAGGGATTCCTTGCATTTCTGCCCCTAGCTTGATGGGCACAAATGTTTCTGGAATTGGCACTAAAGTTAAAAAACTTCAAATTCAAAATTTCACCCCTTCAAATGTAATGAAGTCTTTGAAAACTATGCAATATCTATCACGGTGCCCGTGATTGCTGGCTTTTGCTGTCAGTCAGGTGTGTGAAATCTCCATTGGCCGCCTGTCTATTGCCCGCCCAGTATTGCCTATATAGACTGGGTTGAGGCACCCTTTGGTTGCCCTTTCGTGGTGTCTCTATGTCAGTAGTCACCTGCCTTTGTACCTGTATCTCTGGGCCTGTTTAGCTCAGTTTACCAGTGTCAGTGTCTTGTCCAGACGCCAGTGTCACTCCTGTGTGGTTCCTTCCTGCGTTCCTGATCCGGTTGGGCTGAGGTTCCTGCTTCCGTTCCTGATCCGGTGTTGCCGTTGTTCCTGCTCCCGTTCCTGACCTGGGTTGGTTGTCTCTGCTGTTCCAGTGTCCTATCCTGGCCTGTCTGTCATTCCTGCTCCTGGATCCTGACTGTCATCCTTCATTCGACTCTGGTCGCCTGGGCGACATTCTGACTACTGGTTTGCTCCATATCACCGGTTGCTAGCTGCCTCCATTTCTAGCACGGATAGGGTTTCTGTGTTCCCCAGTACGCGGTACTGGTTTACTCCATATCCCCAGTTGCTAATCTGCCTCCATTACTGCACCGGTAGGGCGTTCCTGTTGTCCAGTACGCGGTACTGGTTTACTCCATTCACCGGTTGCTAAGCTGCCTCCATTACTGCACCGGTAGGGTGTTCCTGTTGTCCAGTACATGGTACTGGTTTACTCCATATCACCGGTTGCTAGCTGCCTCCATTTACAGACCGGTTGGGCCTCCCTGGTTGTCCTATATGTGATACTGGTTTGCTCCACTGTACCATCTTATGCTGATGCATCCAACCTTACAGCACTAGTGGAACTGTCCTTCAGTCATTTAGGCTGCCTTGCCTGGTATATTGGCAAGGCCGGTAGAGCCTCACTCAGATTGTTGTGCCATCCTTCAGGCTGCCTTGCCCAGTATATAGGCAAGGCCGGTAGAGCCTTATTCCTACAATTGAGTAATCCATCAGGCTGTCTTGCCCGTTATATTGGCAGGGCCGGTAGAGCCTCATTCAGATTGTTGTGCCATCCTCCAGACTGCCTTGCCCGGTATGTTGGCAAGGCCGGTAGAGCCTTAGTCATATTGTTGTGTCATACCATAGGCTGCCTTGCCCGGTATATTGGCAAGGCCGGTAGAGCCTACCATATTGTATCTTGTAAAAGCTACTGTTTGACCTATTTTGTGCATGTTGTATATATGTATGTTCAGGACCCGTGAGGGTTCTTATTAAACTTTTCAATAAAGTTTGATTTTTATCTTACTCTGTGTCTGAGAGCCAAAACAAACCGTGACAATATCCTACTGTATTCATTATTTACTGTTCATCCAAGAATAATGGCACCCCACTGGCATGGATTAATATACTGAAGGGGATGCCAGAAGCACAAACTACACCTACATGTTATATTTTTTTAAATTGCCTTCCTGCACAGAAATGGTCATAACTATTAGCAATATGGAGGAAAGGTATGCAAGACATACCATTTTGGAAAACAGACATTCATCTGTATCAAATTAGCGATTGTATGCCTTCTACCTATAGGGTGGTGAGCACAAATGTTTCTAACAGATATGAAAACCATGGAGTTTCATTCTGTACCCGCAACCAGCCTGAGAAAAATGGTACCCCATTTATATGGGTTGACATACTGTATGGTGTGCCAGGAGCATTAACCCACACCTACCACTTTTCT
The DNA here is from genome assembly GCA_037306005.1 of Rhinophrynus dorsalis. Classification (NCBI taxonomy): domain Eukaryota; kingdom Metazoa; phylum Chordata; class Amphibia; order Anura; family Rhinophrynidae; genus Rhinophrynus; species Rhinophrynus dorsalis. The sequence continues at coordinate 265,258,003 of CM074724.1, read as the reverse complement.
TTAATGAAATGATCTGCCTGCATTAAAATGGATTAGATATATAAAGAAATGGTAAGCAAGGCATACCATTTTGGAAAATAGTCATTCACCTGCATCAAATGAGGGCTCGAATGCCTTTTTACCCCTAGGCTAGCGTGTACAATTATTTTAAGAAAGTGGTGCTATAGTAAAAACAATTAAAATATATTATACAGAATGTAAAAATTAAAAATAGTTTGATAAGCGACAGGGACCCTGATGTGAGCTCTGATTAAGGCAGAGAATAGAAGGGATAGAGTATTTTGTAAAGAGCAAGACATTCCCCACACAATCAGTTCTTTTGTTTACTTCAACATTTAATAATGTTCAGAAAACATTCAAGGGGTGCGGCGAAAGGAGCAGTAGCAGTGCAGGGACTTGTTAGTAAAGTGGAAGTTGATGATCTTTCGCCTCCTGAGGAAGCCGTTTGCCAGTCACATAAAACTTTCCACCATCATTAGTAATATTCATAAATCATGTAAGAACACTGTAGGGTGGCACAACTCACATTCAAATGTCGATGGCATAATGGCAAAATGTACGGCAGTTCAACCAAGTGCTGTGCCTGACAGTGAGAGTAAAAACTCCAGTCCTCAAAGTTGAGGAGAATGGGCTGAAAATCCCTCTAAGTAAAAAGAAATTGTTTGAGACTTCAGAAGGACCTAGAGGAATATAAAAGTAGTGGGGAAGAAGTGTGGTGAGAAGTTGAGGATGACCTAATAATTGATGATAATGTTGATCTACAATATATCCTGTTTTGTTTACTAAAACACATTATAACCCCTTCAAGAGGACTGCCAGGCACATTATGGCAGATTAAAGGTAGAGGTGGAAAAGGGGCAAAAGAATGTTGTAGTGTGAAAATTAGAAAAAAATCCTCAATAAAAGGGGATCGCCTTATATTAAGGATTTTGTCTTTTTTTCATACCCAACATTTGAAAAGTTGGGGGGGGGTTAACCTTATAATCGGGGTCGCCCTGTATGTGGGCAAATACAGTAATGGACCTTACTTTAAAAAAAAAAAAAAAAAAAAAAAAAATGTTCCTCTTTTGAAGTTGAAACATCCTTTCATATAATCTCAAGGGGTGTCCCCTAGTTGTTTGCCCAGGCCTTAGATCCCTGCTATACAATAAAACTGGATTAGACTAGATTTAGACTGGCTGGGATAGAGTGAAGCAGGAGGGAGTCTCTACCTCTGAGAGCCTTTTAAGGCAAGTGCCCTGCCTCCTGCAGGGGGATACTCTGACCCATGGTTCCTGTGTTACACATAGAATGTAAGAGAAAACATGCTGCAACTGATTTCATGATGCTGTGCTGGTGTAAGACTGTTACAGCTTACCTTGTTTTCAGCGTTAACTGCAGGAGCAAGGCTTCAAGCATGCAGCAGGCCTCTGTTTTATGTGCCATGCTTCCTGTAGTCCCCTCCTACCTACTTCCTTCCTCTGAGCTGCTCCTCCTACCTATTTCCTGAGGAGGGGTTTAAACGACAGTCTGAGTCCTGACTCAGTTGCCCTTGTGTTGTTGTTCATAGCACTTCTATTACCTTGGGCTCTGTGTATGACCTGGCTAGTCTTCCATCCAACCTGGTGCTGACCTGTGGCTCTGTCTGACTATTCTTTTGTCTGTCCCTATAGTGGACACCCAACCTGGTGCAGACTTGTGGCTCTGGCTGACTACCTGAACTGTGTATGACCTGGCTTGTCTGACTACCCCCTCTGGTGCTGACTTTATGCTCTGTCTGACTATTCTTATGTTTGTTCCTTGTACCTAGCAGACACCCAATCTAGCGTGGACCTGGGGCTCTAGTAGACTAGCTCCGATACTGACTGCAGACATGGGTCAGTTATCCATTTCCTTATACTGACTGCAGGCGTGGGTCAATTATCCATTTCCTTATACTGACTGCAGGCGTGAGTCAGAGAACGCTCCCTACTGACTGCAGGCGTGAGTCAGTATTCTCGCTCGTCGATTCAAGATCCAGTCTTCTTGTTGCTGCTCCTGGTTCCTGCAGAGACTACCAGTGGCTGAGGCCTAGTCTCCAGCAGAGTGGTCAAGCTTGGCAGCCTACTATTCCAGATAGCAGTGCTCGCTGGCTTGTATCCTCTGCATGCTACTTGTGTATATAGTGTGAACTACTTTTCTATTATTAATAAATTTTGCATTTAACTATACCGTACTGACTCCTAAACGTTATTGGTGTTACCGTGACAAAGACCAATTCAATAAGCTATTTACACTGAAAATTCTCCCCTTAACACTTTAATCCTTTGAGTGCCAACGTCATAATTTTCACGAGGTTGGCAAAATGGGCTTGCATGGCCGACCTCATAAAAAATTACGAGGTTGCACTTAGAAGCTTCTCCCTGCACTCCTGGGGCTGGATTCTTTTGCAGATGCTAATTTTATCACTGCTTTTATCTCCAATTTTCCCCATAGACTTCAACAGGAAAATATTTGCTAATACGGGTGTTAAAGGGGAACTACCACCCCGCAATAACTTTACATGTATTCAGGCTCCAAAAGGGACTGACAGCGCAGGCGCACGGACGTCACTGTGACGAGATGTCCGTGCTTCCTGCTTCTGTGAGCATCGGTAAAACAGCAAAATCTTTGGAACCAGGTAATATTTCTGCGACTAGCGCTACTAAGCAGCTAGTCGCCAGATGAAGACTGAATACATGTAAAGTTATTGCGGGGTGGTAGTTCCCCTTTAACATTTATCACCTGCAATAGAATCCAGCCACTGGACTCCACATGTACTAAGAGAAAATGATTTATTGGTAAGGACACAAAAAAATCCCCTTATTGTATTAGTACCCCTGCAGGTTCTTTGTACTGGAATTATACAACATGTAATTCCATCCAAGACTATTTTTTTTATACAAATATGCTTCCTTTCTTTCTTCTCTGTCGTTGGGTCAGCATGATTGCCACCTGTTCCCTTACAAAGCTCTCTGCTAACAGATTCAGGAAGTTCATTGTCTGGGTCATAAAAGTGTAATATAATAGGTTAACCCTTTGAGTGCCAGAGGGGTAAGCAACGCATTGCAATGCAATGTGTTGCGTACCCCTCTGGCACTCAAAGGGTTAAGATGAAAAATAAAAATAATAAAAGCTAAAATTTGACTGTATATATTAAATACTTTCAGAATATGCAAAAAAAAGGTATATTATTCTTTTACAGTGATAGTAATGGCATTTTAAAAATTGCTCCCAGCATCTTCTGCATGTTAAAAGTAACCGATTGCTCTATGTCTCATACCTTACATGTTTATAGTTCAAAAGTTATGAAAACTTCATCAAGGGGGCAGGATTTCCCTTATAATTACTGAAGTTTGTCCCTTGCTGTAGCCGTCAAGTCACACAAGCCGATTACAGATTTGGTGGGAGGCGGACAGAAAGGGGCGTGCGGGGGATCTTTAGCTCTTCATAACATCTGAACTACAAATATGTATGGTATGAGACATAGTGCAATATGTTAGTTTTAACATACGGGAGACTCAGGGAGCAATTTTTAAAGTGCCAATACTATCACTTTAAAAAGTAACTATCATGTAGATAGTGCTCTAATGGCAGGTCTCCTCTGGGAGCAGTGCTGCTGCCATTGTGAGGCTGCTTGGAGCAAGATGGAGTAGACACTGGGTAAGACACTGAATGCAAGACTGAGGTCTCGTAGTTTAGTCTATTTGGGCAATGTGTACAGTCTCCATAGACCATCTGCATCATACTTTGAAACCTGATGTATGAATGCTGCACATGCAACTATTGTTGTTTATGACTGAGAGCCACATACTTCTGAGTTGCATTCCCACCATTCTCTCACCCCTTCAAATGATTGACAAGAGCTGTTTTAGTCCCATAGAAGCAGACTACGTAAAACATAATGATTTCCCTTTTAAAAAAGTCTACAAAATGTTGTGATAGCCCTACCTGAAAACATTCTCTATTCACAGGTCAAAACAGGAAAGAAGTGCAGAGAGAAGTTTTATAAGACTAAGAATATAATAATACATAGAAACTCTCAGTATATGCCCTGGAGACTCTGGTTTTCTGACTTAATTACCAGGTCTCCAGCACAGGGGCTGATTCTCCAACTTGATGAATTATCTGTAACCCCGCCCACTCCCAGCCCGATTCTGCTCACTTGCACCGTTTCACCTATACCTCATGCATTTCAGAGCAAACCCCTCCTTTCTGCCTCCCAATACCATCCACCCAGATTAAGCCACACCCACATTATGATGAGAATTGCATCATTTGTACACTCCCATCCCCATCCCTCCTTGATACACTGGAGGGGATAGAAGGCTCCTAGATATGATAATAACAGTATCTGGGACCTTATGCATGAAGCTAAAGAGGTGCAGTTTTGAAGGATACAAACTGCACCATGGATAGGAAAGAATTTTGCATTGATTTAAATGGAGATTTTAACCCCTTGAATGCTAGGAAGGTTTCCAGCTCTTTGCTTTGGAGGGATTTTTATTTTTCCCCTTTATTTTTAAAATTTTTTTGTCAAGGTGTTATTCCACTTGAACCCCTTGAAGCAATGCATTGAAGACCTCTCTAGCATTCAAGGGGTTAAAAACCTCCATGTAAATGAGTTTGGGGAATTTACTCATGTGTTCCCTATGGTGGGTCTGGTTTGCCCCAGTATTATTCCACTTTGCTTTTACATATATATATATATGGGCCAATGGGCCTTATGTATAAAGTGGATCGATTCTGGGGCAAACCAACTGCATTAAAGGGGGCAAATAAACAGCCCTCCGAAGCAAAGAGCTGGAACCTGCTCTAGCATTCAAGGGGTTAAAAGATCCAATTAACTCAATGCAAAACGTTTTCTTACATATGGTTAGGGGTGGGGACGAAAGGTCCAGTTGTGTTCCCCTGAAAAATCAGCTAAAACTACATGGTTGTCTGCTTTTTCACGGGAAAATCCTCCTTAAACAAAGCACTTAAAATATTTGCCATTTTTGCCTATTGCCATAAAGGTTTCACTGTTCTTTTTCAATGGCTACAAACATTTCTCCACTTTACTTACATGTACTTAGCATTATCTCACTAAAAACATAACTTTTCCAGGAAGTGAAACACAACACAAGCAGCGAGGGAGAGCGGGTGTAGGCTCTTTTGCAGTGCTAAATTTTGAAAAATTAAGTTAGCAGAGGCTCCTAGTGTGTCCCATCACTATGAGCACCTGGATGACAAAAAAAGGAGGACCTGGAAGGGCCGTGATGCATCCAGTGACTCTGAGGAAGAGGAGGAAGTGGCCACCACCAGCACTGAAGGGTCTGGAAGCCCTGATTCCCCAGACCCAATGATACCCAGTCCCCCAACACCATCTCTTGGGATCTGGGGGAAAATAGTGTCACAGGCACATACATAGAAAGAAGTGAGTAGCAGTGTGTGCAGTACAGGTTATCTAACTGTGCTGGATGCTATTGTTGCCAGTGTGCCATGCGATACTCAGGAGGGATGAGGAGGAGATGATGTCAAGTGTAACAGCAGGGGACCCTAAGTCGCACTTGCCATCCCCAAACAGTCCCACTACTACTACTATGATGCAGAAGCTAGGGACTGAGAGTTTTGGGAGTGAGGGAGGGGGTGATGGTGATCATGATGATTCTGAAGTTGATGTTGTTTCTGTTACTGAAGGCTGGTGGGACTAGCATGACTGTTGTTGATCCTCCTGCTGAGGAGGAAAGGGAAGAGAAGCCAAACAGCCAGACTAGCGGTCAAGGAAACTCACAATACCCTCCGACCCTGTGATTCCCCTTCCATGGCATTGTGCCTCTGGGACTTGATACTGAGGAAGGCAGAACTGGCTAGCAGCAGTAATACCATCATGAGCACAGATCAGCTTCCTGTGCCTGCTGCTAGTGCTTCCAGTCTGCCTTCTTCACCTCTAGAGATAGCAATTGTGAGAGTAGGGGACCCTCTGTGACATTTGTCATCATCATCATCATCAGCAAACAGTGAGACACTCATAGAGCAGCAGCAGCAAGGAGGGGCTGGTGGTGAAGATGAGAGTGATAGTGGAACAGCTGGGGTGGAAGAGACATTAATGGCCTTTTTAGCCCAAAGTGAGAAGGAATGGGAAACAGAGATACAAATGGGGATGGGCATCACTACCACTAGCAGCAGTGATTACATTGAGGAGTTTGCTGCTGCTGTAATTCCTGCTGCTTCTGAGTTGCAAGGGCAGCAGGATGACGATGAGCAGGCTAGTGTGTCACAGTCACAGTGGGAATAGGGTTCAGCAGTAGTGATGCGGGACTAGGACAGGTTCCACTTGCCAGCAGCAGTACTCCTCTTTGTCCTAGTTATAGTGCTGATTCTGAGGAAGCAGCAGCATCATCCTCTGTCCCAGCCAGTGAATGGCTATGTGGAGGAGAAGAAGAAAGAGACCATTCTTCTCCCCCTTTCCCCTCCCCACTGAGGTCCTGGGTATGGGACTATTTTGTCTTGAGGCAGGCACAGAGCAGTCATCAGCGATGGCACTGTGCACAATTTGTGATATCAGTGAAAAGGGGAAAGGAGGGAACATACCTTGACACAACCACCCATCATAACACATATGAATCACACATACCATGACATTTGCTTTAACAAATGGCTGTTGCTGTATCCCCTGACTCTCCCCAAAGGCCAAAAGAGGTAAGGCATAAATCAAAGAGGAGGAAGAATAAAGAAACCCAACCAGAGCCTGAAAGTTTGATGCAGAGTGAAATACCTGGCTCACATTCACCTTCTAATACTAGGTTCAGGGAGTGAGAAGACATAGCTACATCTTCTGAAAGAAAAGGAAGCTAGATTGCACCAAGAAGATACAAATAAACACCTATATGTATGAAGCAAATAGCTAAAGGTGCACTCTTAGACTATAAATGTCATACATTGAGATGCAAATGAGAGCACAAAAGGGTATAGAAGCCCAGAACAATAGGTGATATAACCCAGAAATTATGCACCAATACACACAGCTAAAGTGCATACTGTAAAAAGTAGAAAAATACATATCCAGTGTTAAATGTAAACACAAGGGGAGTATCCGAATAACTGGTCTCCCGGCAGCCCTGCAACCTACACATATAGCCACCTTGGTGGTTTTGTGACTTCGTAAACACTTTGGCTGTTTGTATGCACATTTTTGCACTTTATTTTACTGTCCCTTTTGATTTTTCATTAGGGATTTAGATCATCATACTTAGTGTATTGGTGCATAATTTCTGAGTTATATCACCTATTATGATTGTTCTCCCTGGCTGTGGTTTTTAATTGTTTTTATGATGTTCACTTTACATTATATACAATAAAGATATTTTTATAATTTTTTGCTATACACATAGTTGTGTGCCTCATTTATTAGGGTTTATTCTTTGGAAAGTATATTTGGGCATCTATACCCTTTTGATAACAGATGAGAGTTGGTACCATGTTAGCTGCAGAAATACAGGAGGCAAATATAATCGTAGATACCTTTTTTGGCTAACTAAGCAGATTTAGGATGCAAGTTTTCAAGACCTCTTAGAGCTCTTCCTCAGGCATGTTATACAGATAAATATGAAAACATCTCTCTTACATACAAGTACATATTGCATTGTTTAGAATGGAAATCAGATAAGAAACCTCAGTCCAGACCCAGATTCTTTGACCAGTCATTTGTAGAGTGGAGTGATGTAAATTGCAGTCTTCCTCTGAGGAAGTAAAGGATAATCCACAATGTTAGAGTTAGCCAATAAAGGTATCAATTACTATATTGAATCCTATACCCTTTTGTGCGCTCATCTGCAGCTCCACGTAGCTACATCTTCTGACAATCCACCTCATTCATTGTTACCTCCCCCACCTGGTAATAGCCTTTCTGTAGATGTCAGGATGTGGCAGTTTGTGTCCACCCATTGCACACTGTGTGGTGAGAAGGCTACACATGTCAGTGTGGTGGAGAATAATTGCAACCAGTGCATTTGAGGAGATTCCATCCTGCAGAATACTCTAAGCTGGTAGCAGGGAGGTTTTGTAATTATTATTAAAAGTGCAGGTTGTCACGTGTCCTTAGCAGGGAGCAAACAAGCGGCATACTGACAGCATCAGTACTTTGTTTTCTGGGGGGGATGATTTCACAAGCATAAAGGTGTTTACTTTCAGTTGTGCCAGCTGTTTGATGTGAGTACAGATGTGTCCATTGTTCCTAGTCCTTCCCCTATTCCTACACCCACTGTGCACATTGAAGTTGCTGCTGAGAGGCACAGTAACTTCCTGTTCTCAAGGGAAACATTTATATTACAACAACATTCCAACCCATGATTTTGAAGAGGAGCAGGAGGAGAAGCATTATTGGCCAATTTATTTTCTCCACATATACCTGAAGTGGTGGTGGGTAGTTGTGGTGCTGCTACTGCCTCACGTGCATCACTGGAGCTAGAAGTGGAAAGTAGAACCATGATCATCATCACCCATATCACTGCTGTTGTGGATTCCATCTCCTTGGAGATGCCTAATCATTCTGCTGCTTAAACAACTCAGAAGCAGCAGCAAGAACAGCAGTCACAAATGCCACAATGACATCATGGCATTTGCCAATGGCTAGTGGCCACTGGTCACCATAACATGACTTGCTGGCATATATTTTTGTGACGCTAACAAGTCTTATTGCCAAAAAATATCACCGATTCCTCAGGACTTGTGACGCTATCAAGCCTGAGTGCCAAATATTATCACTGATTCTTGAAGTCCTACAACAAGTCAATGTTTCCTTAGGGATTGTGCCAAACAACTGTAAGTCTTACAAATCAATGTTTCCTCAGGACTTGTGCCTTTAACAACAAGTCTAAGGGCTCAATCCAATTCACGGGGCTAAATCTGTCAGTAGGGCAAAAATCATTACTGGACGGTATACACACAGTATTATCATTGGAATCCAATAGCCTTACCAACAGTAACCGCGAGGAGCATTGGGGCAAAGAATCCAACTTGTGGCTCAAAGTTAGTAGTGTTTTTTTCATTCCCAAAACTCAAGCTAAATAGTGTGAGAAATTGGAAGATCAAAGGAGACCAGCTAACGCTTGGTATTTGACAGTGTCAAACACAGAGAGTGAACTCAAAAACACATTGGCTGGGATGAGGGCTTACGCAGGGCATGAAACATCCCAGTCAATCAGCTTCTAACTGGAGGAATGATGAAACGAGCAGATTGGATGGGAGGTGTGGTTACTGCAGGGCACATTTCATGCCCTGTGTAAGCCCACATCCCAGCCAATGGGAGCGTGGGAAGAAATTTGCACTCGGACTGGCCATATAAAAGGCAGTCCCTGTTCAATTTTCCCTCCGTTGGCATCAGGCAATAACCTGAAAGGTATTAGAAGGGGGGCTTTTCTTCTGTTCCACGGCTGGCACCAGTGGAACCTACGTGGATTTTAGCATTGCAATGATAATTTTATTTTTTATAGACTGCAACAAGTTTCAGATGTAAGAAGACAGACGAACACAGGTGAAGAAGAAGATAACAGATGAAGAAAGATCATATAAGCTTACAGAAGAAGAAGACAGGAGGAACACTAAGGTGCTGCAGACCCCGCTGGATGTCAGACATCCAGGAAAGTGTGTACTGTTCATGGGTTGGTGTTACTTTTAGAGGGTATTAACAATTTGAGTGCCAGTGGCGTATCCACACTGTGAAATGCATTGCATAACCCACTGGCACTCAAACTGTTAATTTTTTTTCTGTTCACTCATGTTTTTGAGTCCTTGGGTGTATTGATGTGGGGCTTAGGGTGCCGTATCAATACATCCACAGGTCACTTAGAATTTTTTTTAACACTGCAATTATACTTAGGTGGCTAGGCACACATATTAAGGGACTCAATGTGAAATATTTACAGGGGAGATTTTTGACAATGAAAGTGAGTTCCTTAATGCATGTTACTAGCCACCACATGTAATAGCAATGCAAATTCAAAACCTTCTCATTGCTTCCAAAGGGGCGCAAATTTAGCGCCTGAAGTGCAGTTTTTCTGTTCGGTAATATGTAACAGCACAGTAATTGCATACCTCACTGTGACTTAAAACTGCCAACTAATTTTTTTTTTTTTTTTACTGGGTAGAATTGGATTGAGCCCTAAGCCCTACAAATCAATGTTTCCTCAGGGCTTGTGTCTAATACAAGTCTAAGTCCTACAAATCAAAGTTTCCTCTGGGCTTAGGCCTATAACAAAAAGTCTAAGTCCTACAAATCATCCTCTACAAAATACTCTGTCCCGTCAAGTATCAGTCTGCCCCAGTCACATCTTACATCAAGGGGTCCCTGACTCTGTCACATTACTTACCAATTTCTTATTTTATTTATTTATTTATTTAAAAACTGTTCCCCCATCCCAGTCAACAAAACCCCTCACAAAAAAATTACATGTTCAACCTATTCTTTCCCAGACTCCACCAACACAGGTACTCTCCTTAGACCCCTTTTATATTATGTTTTCTTTTTTCCTTTTTTTACTGTCCCCCCAATACCAGTCAACAACCCCCCCCAAAAAAAATCACTGTTCAATTGATTCTTTCCCCACACTCCAGCAACACAGAAACCCTCAGATGTCTTGTATACTGTGCCTATGGGAAATAAAATTTGCTATGTGTTATGTATAACTACAATGTTCACATTGATTTCAGTGCAATAAGCTAGGCAAAAAAGTGGAAAAACTGCACTTTTGATGGTAGTGGGTGCTAAATTTTGCACCCGTTGGAAGCATTTAAAAATATACTGAATTTGTGATTCAAGTCCATGCCCTTGAACTACAAAACTATTTGTATTACAATATAGTGCTACATGCTCAAAATAGATTAAAGAAGACTTGGACCTGCACTTTATTAGAAGACTTAGGGGCTTAGGGCCCTATATCAATACATCCATTGATAACATAGCTTTTTTTTCTTTGCTTTTTTCAACTTTTGTTTTAAACCATGCATTATGGAACTCTGCTCCCACTTTTTTTAGTAGATTTTTGAGGATACAGTGGGATCCCTTAACACATATTACAACCCAACACATGGAATTGAATCTGAAATGAAACATCTTTTTTTTGCTTCCAATGGGTGCAAAATTTAGCGCCCAATGTGTTTTTTTTCCTTCTGTAGTTTGTCATAGCACAGGTCATTGGATTGCTTACTATGCTTGAAAAACTACCGTCGGCTGTTATATTTTTTTTAACGCTGGTTATTGCATCGAACCTCTAGTCTGCACATTTTCCTACAGTAAAAACCTCAAACCTTATCTGGTCCGTGATCTTGTCTTCTGTCCTTATGCCGATCCGTGCATACTTAAATTCTGTCACTGTATTAATCTCTTCCACTTCTGCTGGTAGGCCATTCCACTTATCTACCACCCTCTCAGACTATCTTATATAACCTCTAAGCCTCTGTCCCTCTAGTTTTAGACTATGGCCTCTTGTCCTTTGAAATGTGCTTCCCTCGTGTTTTTTTTAATCCCTTCATGTATTTGAATGTTTCTATCATATCACCACTCTATCTTCTCTCCTCCATGCTATACATGTTCAGATGCTTTAGTCTTATCCTGTAAACTAGTCACCATTATAGAAATTCTGGAACAAACTATCTGCACCAGAGGGAACAAATAAAAATTCCCAAAATGCGTATTTGTTTAAATGTGGATTTCAACCCACTGAATACATTGAAGACCTCTCTAGTATTCAAGACCTTAAAGTGGTAGTAATGTTTGAAATGAAGTGAAGCTACGATCTGTCCTTATACTTTGTACTACTGCTCCATTACATTCCTAATGCCAACATCGCTATATATTCTTAGAAATTATATCATAAGTTCCCCCACACACCCTTTGTACTTACATATTCTTTACTTAGAAGTGAAGGAGGATTGCTACGAGGGACAATCTTCATTCCATATCAGGAAAAACCTGCCCTTCTTCATTAAGGAGGACAGGATTTTCCTTATACTGGATGAAGGAAGATTGTCCCATGTTGTGATCTGTCCGATCAAGTGACTGGACTTCACATCTGTAGGGAGGTGGCTTACCCAAAACAAAAGGGGCGTGAGGGGAACAACTAATAATTTAATTTCTAAGAATATATAGCAATGTCAGAATTAGGAATGTAACAGAGCAGCAGTACATAGAATAAGGATGGATCATAGCTTCACTTGATTTTAAGCATTACTGTCCCTTTAAATCCCATAAGAGCTGGCATATGTTCAACAACAACAATTATTTCTCTTTTTTGGGGTGTGAAAACTTTGTATCTCTAATCTGATAGAGGAGAAAGAGTGCAAGGTGAAGGAGGGTTCTGGTTACTTGGAAACCTCATGATTTGTCCTTGTTCAACTTGATGAGAAACAGCACAGACAGTGCCATATATCCTAATAATTTCTATCAGGATAAGAAACCATTTACATACATATTTTGAATGTTACAACATGTCTGTTAACATAGAATAACCTTGTATTTTAGCATTTCCACCGTACGAGGGAGCTGTCTGAATCTGCCACAGACTCAGTATTTGCAGTTAACCCTTTGAGTGATAGATGCATATGCAATGCGTTGTGTATCTCTCTGGCACTCAAAGGGTAATTTCCAGGAACTATAAGGACTCTGAATCAGTGAGTTTCCTAATAAACTCATCCAGTTTTTTCTGCCTTGCTCTGTCCATTCCTCACCCTGTTTGGCCCACTTCCCACCCATTTTCAGATCAAACCATCACCACCACCCCCTACTCCAAATAACCCTTTGAGTGCCAGAGTGGTATGCAATGCATTGCAAAGCAATGCGTTGCATACCTCTCTGTTGCTCAAAGGGTTAAGCACCAAACACATAACTTGAATCATGTAATTTGGACACTCCCACCCCAGACCTTTTTGATACTTGGACATACCTCCCAACATTTCAAATTGACAAAGAGGGACACTTGTGTTTTAGGGGGTGCTGCTGGGGGTGTGGCTGGTGGGTGGGGCATTACAGACAATTTTAGGCTATTTCATGACCTATTGACACCTCCTTGTCTAACCTATTAAATGACATATAACAAGACCAAAGTATTTTTTTTACACTGACTAATTTATGAACACATATACTGATGTTTATGCAAACATTAATGTGAGTTTTATTGCTATGGAGCTATGTGATACACATATATACACCACACAGTCTGATCTCATAAAAAGGGTGGGAAAGAGGGACAGAGGGATTTAGGTCTAAAAGAGGGACTGTCCCTCCTAAAGAGGGACACTTGGGAGGCATGCCTGGGGCAAGAAGGTTCATACATATGATTACTAGCAGGGGGCATTACTGCCAGTTGGCACCAGTAGCTAGCAGCACTTCAGGCTATGCTGAAGTGCAGATACTCCACCAGTGGTAAGACTTCAATACCATCAAGCCCCTTACACCTACCCCATGCACTGGAAAATGGCATGAAATTACATCATTTCATCTCGCCTTTTTAAATACACACATGTAGAAAAGGTATAAAATAAAGAAACACCTCAAAATGCCCATACACTACCCTACATCCTTCCACTTGTTCAAGCAGTGTTAATAGGAGAATTGTCTATATAAATGAATAAAGTCATGCATTCTCCTCATCTATAGATAACCACACACATGTCGTAAAAGATAAAGTACCTGTTAGGAGTTTCCAGTTACTGAGAAAAACAGGAAATGACTTGTGAATTAAGTTTCATTTCTTTAAAAACTGATTCTAGCTTTCCAGTCATTTAGGGTGTGTCTTACTGCTCTGGGATATACTTTGAACCGTACCTATTGTTTTTTTTAAAAAAAAACAAATTCTTGTCATCTGAACAAACGTAGGTCGATATTCAGTAAGCTAAAAGGTACAATTTTGGAGCAAACCAGCTGCACCATAGAGAACAAATATTAATTCTCCAAAGTCTCACTAATTTTCGTGATACTTTTAAAGTGACAGTCAACCTCCTTTTAGACTACATATTTTACAAGTGCATAAAATGGAAAGTCAGATTGAGTATATCTTTTATCATGTTTTTTCTTCTTCATCAATTATTTTCATTTTTATATCCCTAACAGTGAGCTCTCTGAATTTCTACTTCCTGTGAACTTTCAGTCAGTGACTGGGGAACCAAGGATAGTGAAAACATAGAAAATACTATCCCCGTAGAAGAGAATACAGCATGAAAATAAACATATGTACAACAGCAACAAATGACTGTAACGATTAGTGTTGTTAAAGCCTGGTCTCTCTCTGATCTGATGGGAGGGAGCAAATGTTTGGGAGGGGGTAGGGTGACCACATGTTCCGGTATGCCCGGGACTGCCCCTTAATTGGGCCTGTGTCCCGCTTCCCAGGTCACTCCCACCGGGACAATAAAGAGTCCCGGAATGAGCAAAAATAACCCTACAGCACAGACAGTCTCTGTGACTGTCACTCAGCCCTATTCTGCCACCTCAGTGATCCCACAGTCACAGTCTGCATACAGTAACACACACCACCACCAGCCAATGAAAGAGGAGAATATTTGCACAATGATCCTCTCCTCATTGGCTGGCTGGTGCGTGTGAGACAGTGGGGACGGCGGCAGCACATAAGTCAGCAATGCAACGCATGCCATCATGGATATTATGAGTGAATGCCTGGCTGCCATCATGACGGAATGGAAGGAACAGGATAGCAGGTGTGTGAGTCATAGGGTGATCATGAACCAAGCAAGTGGAAGAAGTCAGCAGGTTATCAAGTGACAATATCAGGTCAGTAGGGAGCCCAGTGATGTCAGATATTTGTAAAGAAATGTGCGGGATGATCTTATGATAAATTTAGAGGTCATGTAATAAAAGCATTTGTGTGGATGTTACAAGTCAGTAGGAAACAACGTGTGAGCCATGTTGGGGTATATGTTATGTTTGTGTACTCTGCATGCACTCAGTGAGATGACCAACGATATATAGTGACCCCCCCCCCTCCGCATATCTGCCTTAGAGCTGAGGACAAGTGTCCCTGAATGGCAGAATGGAAATGAGGCCACCCTAGGGGTGGGGGAGGTTCTGGACAACTGGAAACCCCCTTTCATTTTCCCTTGACCTTTACACAGACAATTATTTTCTGAATATATATCTACACATAACTATACACACACATACAGATCCTGACAGATTTGCTTTGTCATAAAAGATGGGTAAAGCACCTTTATACCTGTTAGTATTTTCCAGTTAAGAAGAAAACCTGAAAATGATTTGTGCATTAAGTTTCATTTCTTTAGAAACGGATTCTAGCATTTTCTTGCTTTCCAGTCATTTAGGGTGTGTCTTACTGCTCTGGGATTTAATTTGAACTGTACCTGTTTTTCAAAAACAAATGCTTATCATCCTAACAACTTTAGGGTCATATTCAGTAAGCTAAAATGTACAATTCTGGAACAAACCAGCTGCACCATAAAGAACAAATATTAATTCTCCAAAGTCTCACTAATTTTCATGATACTTTTAAGGTGACAGTCAACCTCCATTTTGACTTTACATATTCTACAAGTGCATAAGATGTAAAGTCAGATTGCTTATATCTTTTATCATATTTTTTTTCTTCATCAATTATTTTCATGTTTATATTCCTATCAGTGAGCTCTCTGAATTTCTGCTTCCAGTGAGCTTTCAGTCAGTGACTAGGAAACCAAAGATAGTGAAAACATAGAAAATACTATCCCTGTAGAAGAGAATACAACATATAAAGCATTTAGTGCTGCAGGGACAATGTTACGTTGTATCAATACCAGTACCTTAGGGAGACCAACAGAGCTCTGTGCAGTAGGCTGACCAGATCTCACCTTTAACCAGGGACACATAGGAAATAGACATATTTCAGTACTCCACTGAAATCAAAGCAGTCTTGCACTATGCATTTTTCCTATGTGTCCCCGGTTAAAGGTGAGGTAGAAGAGAATACAGCATAAAAATAAACATATGTACAACAGCAACAAATGATTATAATGATTAGTGTTGTTAAAGTCTAGTCTCTCTCTGATCTGATGGGAGGGAGCAAATGTTTGAGAGGGGGTAGGACGACCATATGTTCCAGAATGCCTGGGACTGTCCCTTAATTGAGCCTGTGTCCTGCTTCCTGAGTCAACCCCACCGGTACAATAAAGAGTCCCGGAATGAGCAAAAATAACCCTACAGCACAGACAGTCTCTGTGACTGTCACTCAGCCCTATTCTGCCACCTCAATGATCCCACAATCACAGTCTGCATACAGTAACATGCACCACCACCAGCCAATGAAAGAGGAGAATATTTGCACAATGATCCTCTCCTCGTTGGCTGGCTGGTGCATGTGAGACAGTGGGGACAGCGGCAGCACGTAAGCCAGCACTACAACGCATGCCATCATAGATATTATGAGTGAATGCCTGGCTGCAATCATGATGGAATGGAAGGAACAGGATAGCAGGTGTGTGAGTCATAGGGTGATCATGAACCAAGCAAGTGGAAGAAGTCAGTAGGTTATCAAGTGACAATATCAGGTCAGTATGGAGCCCAGTGATGTCAGATATCTGTAAAGAAATGTGCGGGCTGATCATATATCTTTTATCATGTTTTTTCTTCTTCATCGATTATTTTCATTTTTATATCCCTAACAGTGAGCTCTCTGAATTTCTACTTCCTGTGAACTTTCAGTCAGTGACTGGGGAACCAAGGATAGTGAAAACATAGAAAATACTATCCCCGTAGAAGAGAAAACAGCATAAAAATAAACATATGTACAACAGCAACAAATGATTGTAACGATTAGTGTTGTTAAAGCCTGGTCTCTCTCTGATCTGATGGGAGGGAGCAAATGTTTGGGAGGGGGTAGGGTGACCACATGTTCCGAAATGCCCAGGACTGTCCCTTAATTTGTTCATTCCGGGACTCTTTATTGTCCCGCTTCCCTGGTCATCCCCACTGGAACAATAAAGAGTCCCGGAATGAGCAAAAATAACCCTACAGCACAGACAGTCTCTGTGACTGTCAATCAGTCCTATTCTGCCACCTCAGGGGTCCCACAGTCACAGTCTGCATACAGTAACATGCACCACCACCAGCTAATGAAAGAGGAGAATATTTGCACAATGATCCTCTCCTCATTGGCTGGCTGGTGCATGTGAGACAGTGGGGAGGGTGGCAGCATATAATGTACAATTCTGGAACAAACCAGCTGCACCATTGAGAACAAATATTAATTCTCCAAAATCTCACTAATTTTCATGATACTTTTAAGGTGATAGTCAATCTCCTTTTTGACTTTACATGTTCCACAAGTCAGATTGCTTATATCTTTTATCATATTTTTTTCTTCATCAATTATTTTCATTTTTCTATCCCTATCAGTGAGCTCTCTGAATTTCTGCTTCCAGTGAGCTTTCAGTCAGTGACTAGGAAACCAAGGATAGTGAAAACATAGAAAATACTATCCCTGTAGAAGATAATACAACATAAAAATCATTTAGTGCTGCAGGGACAATATTACGTTGTATCAATACCAGTACCTTAGGGAGGCCAACAGAGCACTGTGCAGTAAGCTGACCAGATCTCACCTTTAACCAGGGACACATAGGAAATAAGCATATTTCAGTACTGTACTGAAATCAAAGCAGTCCTGCAGTATGCATTTTTCATATGTGTCCCCGGTTAAAGGTGAGGTCTGGTCAGCCTCCTGTACAGTTACATAAAAACAGTGAAGCAAAGCAGGTCTGGTGGATAAAAATGCACCCCCTGGCACACTGGTATGCAGAGACTTTCACATAAACATCCAGTGATATGCATCCCATGAAATCAGAACTCTTTGAGAACAGACAAAGCCATAACTGGGAACTTTCAGAAATAGCTTGCCCTGAGATATTATCAGTACTTTTGGTCCATTTTCTTCAATTGCACAATAGATAAATTATATTCACATTGTTGAGAATATGTGGCTGTGAGCCTCAACTGTTTGCATTTGAGATGCATGCCTTAAAGGAACAGACTAAGTAACCTCCAGACAGTGTCCTACTGCAAAAAAACAGGTTTTCCCCTACCCTGGATAGCTCCAACTTACTCAATTACATTTACCTAAAGAGTGAAAGTCTTAATTTCCCCCAAATCTGCTCTGCCAAAATGAAGATCATTGTTGTGACATAAATTCATTGTTTATGATCGAGAAAATAACTTACAACACAGTGCAGGTTGTCTTCTACGGTCTGCCTTCACTGCCTTTCCCGCTCTGCTCCTCTTGCCCTGCGAAACCACACACGCAGAAAGTCACTCGTCAATCATCTCTAACTCATTTCTCTCCAGCGACGCCAAGCAGCATTGGCTGACTCAGTCACTATCTATCAGGTCAGATGACAGGTCACACATATCGACTTGTGGTCAAATATTTATTTCCAATTGTGACGCGTAGCCTTCAGTCACTTGCTAGGCATGTCCAGGGGCCATGGTATGTAAGCCTCACTCCTGCAATGCTATTTACAATTGTAATATATTTACTTATTTTTTTTTTTACAATATTATAGTTTCGCAGGAGCAGCAAAGGTACTTCACCCAGATAATTTAAAGTTTCATCCGGAGACAGTGCTCTAAATCCGGAGTCTCCTGGTGAAACACAGCAAGTTTCCAGCCTTGGACACAGCTGAGCAATACCCAATCATAAAATACCACCAGAATGTTCCATGAGAGCAGCATACCATGACCGCATTACACGAGACTATTGAAACATCAATATATTACCAAAGGAAGTAAGTTTATGATCCAACCAAGTTCAAATCCCACCAAGGACAACATCTGCAATGAGTTTGTATGTTCTCACTGTGTTTGCGTGGGTTTCCTCCGGTACTCCGGTTTCCTCCCACACTCCAAAAAACATACTGATAGGTGAATTTAGATTGTGAGCCCCAATGGGGACAGGAACCAATATGAGTGTAAAGCGCTGCGGAATCTGTGTGCGCTATATAAATAAAGGATTATTATTATTATATTATTATTATTATTATATCCAGTAACAAAATATCAACAAGGTAAAGGGGCGCCATTAGGGCAAACAAATCACAACTTTATACATGTGGCAAGCATCAGTGCCAGTGTATACACACTCTGGATCATTATACAGAGTGGCAAGCATAATTACCAGTGTAAAAACACCTAGTATCATTAAACAGAGCAGTGAACATAATTACCAGTACATAAACACCTAGGGTCACTATTCAAAACATGTGCATCCTTGGTAGTGCATAAACGCCCGAGGTCATTATACAGAATGGCAAGCATTATTACCAGTGTATAAACACCCAGGATCCTTATACAATGCAGGGAGCAGAATGCCCATGATCTTTATAAAGACAAGTGAACAATAATACCCAGGGTCATTATACATTGGAAAGGAAGCTCTTTGCTTTAAGGTCATTATAGACTGATAAAGATGTCCTCTGCTCTGGGCATTTGTACTCTGTTAAGGATACTCACCATTTTGTACAAAACACTAAGGATGGGTGAAATGTTTTGCCTCTAAAGCAAAACTGGCAAACAGTGAAAGAGGAATTTTCCCTCTTTTTTCTCACTTTGTCATTGCATTGAAATAAATGAGAAGTATTAGATAAGTGGTCAAAACAATGGAAACTTCAGTTCAATGTTTCCAAATGTAAAATAATGCACTTGGGGACAAGAAACCCTCAATCTGACTATCGTATTGGCAGTTCTGTGGTAGCAAAGACTTCAGAAGAGAAGGATTTGGGGGTGGTCATCTCTGACAGCCTCAAGATGAGTAACCAATGCAACCAGGCGGTGGGGAAAGCAAATCGTATGCTTGGCTGCATAGCTAGAGGTATAACAAGCAGGAAGAGGGAGATTGTGATCCCTCTGTATAGAGCTCTAGTGAGACCACATCTGGAATACTGTGTACAGTTCTGGAGGCCTCATCTGCAAAAGGATATAACTAAAATTGAGCGGGTTCAAAGAAGAGCTACAAAAATGGTGGAAGGTCTAAAGCATAGAACTTATCAAGAACGACTCAGAGATCTAAATATGTATAGTCTGGAGGAAAGAAGAGAAAGGGGGGACATGATTGAAACCTTTAAGTATGTTAAAGGACTGAACAAGGTTCAGGAGGGAAGTGTGATTAATAAGAATCTGAATACAAGAACAAGGGGGCACAATCTGAGGCTAGTTGGAGGAAAAATCAAGAAAAACATTAGAAAATATTATTTCACTGAAAGAGTAGTAGAAACTTGGAACAAACTTCCAGCAGAGGTGGTTGATAAATCCACAGTAACACAGTTTAAACATGCCTGGGATAAACATGTATCTATCCTAAGATAACAATAAAGGAATACTAAAGGGCAGACTAGATGGACCAGGTGGTCTTTTTCTGCCGTCAATCTTCTATGTTTCTATGTTTCTAAGTATGAACCCCCACACCACACACCCCCACACCCAAACCATACACATGTGGAGAGTTTCCCTTGAACTCCTGCTGTTATAGTATAAAAGGGGTGTCAGGTTCCTGAATCTTGTCATTCTGTGTTTGTGAGAGAGACAAAGCAGTGAATCTGCCACAGACTCAGTTTTTGCAATTAACCCTTTGAGTGCTAGAGGCATATGGAATGCTTTGTGTACCTCTCTGGCACTCAAAGGGTTAATTTCCAGGAACTATAAGGACTCTGAATCAGTGAGTTCCCTAATAACCTCACCCAGTTTTTTTCTGCCTTGCTCTCTCCATTCCCCACCCTGTTTGGCCCACTTCCCACCCATTTTGAGATAAAACCATCACCACCACCCCCTACTCCAATTAAGCACCACACACATAACTCAAGTCATGTAATTTGGACACTCCCACCCCAGACTTTTTTGTTACGTGGACATACCTCCCAACATTTCAAATTGCCAAAAAGGGACACGTGTTTTAGTGGGTGTTGCTGGGGGTGTGGCTGGCGGGTGGGGCATTACAAACAATTTTAGGCTATTTCATGACCTATAGACATCTCCTTGTCTAACCTAATAAATGACTTATAACAAGACCAAAGTATTTTATTTACATACACTAATTTATGAACACATACACTGATGTTTATAAAAACATTAATGTGAGTTTTATTGCTATGGAGCAATGTGATACACTTATATATACACAGTGGGGACTCTAGGATTTCTACTTAGGGGGGGCACACATGGGGCCAGAAGAAAAAATGGGGGCCAATTTAATGAGCAGTAACAAAGTCTTTACACCTAAAATAATGACATTCAGGCCACTGGGTATGTGTGTATGCACACCATAGCAATGGAAAACATTGGTAGACTGGTAAATATTTATTTATTTTCCTAGCAATTGTTAAAGCTCTAGCACAACGCATCTCATCACTGGTCCATTTGTATTCCTGTCTTAATCAACTTCAGATATGGCACCACCAGAGCAATACAGAGTTATATGCCACCACCAGTGCAATACAGATTTACATGCCACCACTACAGCACTGCAGTTAGATGCTACCACTAAAGTATTACAGTTATGTCACCACTAGAGCAATACAGTTATATGTCACCAAAGCAATACACTACCACCAGAGCATTAGTTAGATGCTACCACCAGAGCAATAAAGTTATGTCACCAGCACAGCAATAAGGTTATATGCCACCACCATAACAGTTATGTCGCCAGCACAGTAAAATGCCACTACTAGAGCAATAAATTGTTATATGCCACCATCAGAGAAATACAGATTTATATGTCACCCCCAAAGCAATACACCACCACCAGAGCACTACAGTTAGATACTACCACCAGAGCAATAAAGTCATGTCACCAGCCCAGCAATGCAAAGTTATATGCCACCACCAGAGCAATACAGAGTTATGTCACCACCAAAGCAACACACTACAACCAAAGCACTACAGTTAGATGCCACCACCAAAGCAATGCAGAGTTATATGCCACCACCAGAGCAATACACCACCCCCAGAGCACTACAGTTAGATGCCACCACCAGAGCAATACAGAGCTATATTTCAGCTGGGTGAATAGAGAGAGTAAAGGTGGAGAGAGAAAGGGCAAAGAAGGGAAATAAAGGGCAAAGGGGAGAGGAAAGGAAAGGAAAGGGGAAGGGTGCAACAGAGAGAGGACCTTTTGACCAGTGCTGCTTACTGGTTTAAATATGTGCAAGAAAATAGCTGATGGTAGAAAATGATCCCCATCCCACTGGGCATTTCATTTGATGAGGCGTTTGAAGTTGTAAGGATTTCTATTGCTACTACTTGGGTGATTTGATGTAGTGGGGGCTCTTTATTTGCAGGAAGATGTGTTATGTTGATGGGGGCTTTTGATGTTGCAGGGGGGACAATTGATTATTAGGGAGTTTTTGCTATGGCATGTGTTATATTTGATGTTGAGGGGTATATTTTGATGTAGTATTGTCCATACTTGTCACAAAAACTAAAGCAATTGAACTCTTTAAGTGCCAGAGGTGTGTCCTGCATTTGCTTGAATATAAGGCAATCCCCCACCCACACAAACATGAGATTTTCATGAAGGAAAATAGAAAAGGCCTGAATATAAGGTGACCCTAAAGACTAATTCAGCAAGCTGAAGTGGCGCAATTCTGGAGCAAACCAACTACACAAAAGAGGCCAATAAGTAGTCCCTTGGATCAAATGGAGATTTTTAACCCCTTGAATGCAATTCATTAGAGACAGCTCTAGCATTCAAGAGGTTAAAAAGCTCCATTTAAATCAGTGGAGATTTGGGGGGGTTTCATTTACCCCTATGGTGCAGATGGTTTGACCCAGAACTGCACCACTTTAACCTGTTTTAACCTGCCTTAAGTCCTTTGCAATCCTCACCCTATCCGTGTCCTCAGGCCACATCCCATATGGGGCTTTAACACCAAAAACCCCATAGCACAGCCCTCAGCCATCACATATCCATCAGTCACCACATTGTCTCTCTTCCGGTTATAGACCCTGTTATGGCATTCATACCCATCCCTTATCAGCCTCCCCACTGAGCATGCAATAACCATAATCATCACCCTCATTTCAGAGGAGCCATCAGCCACTTTCCCTCCACAATAGCCCTCAACTACCTCTGAAGTAATATACACTTAACCCCTTGAGTGTCAGAGGGGTATGCAATGCACTGAGAAGCATTGTGCTGTTCAATCCTTTGCCACTCAAACCTGAACCCTTTTGAGTGCCAGAGTACTTGCCCAACACACTTCTGAACACTCCTGTGGAACTCAATAGGTTAAATAGCTCCATGTTAAACTCATGAACTCAAGATATGAAAGAAATCGCACTATCTTATAATCGCTATATGCTATTAAAAGGGGAATGTAATCTAATCACCTATTATTGAAATTCACTAATCGCTTAAATAACCCCCCAAGGTGCTACCTACACACTTATTAACATACTCGCAAAAAAACACAAAGAAAAGAAAATGTGTATATTTGGTGCACACTTGTAATTAAAACAATTAACTTTATTTTGTAATCATAAAAAGTTGAAAGAAACCACCAATTACTTGGGTTATTAATAAGGTGAGTATCCTATAGTCAAGGCATAACGCACTGAGGAAATACCCCAGTACTATGCACTTTAATAGACTCACCCTATGTGTCAAGTACTTCGATACACAGTTTCTATTACAGATACTGATTCAATGTTGCAATACCAAATGACACAGCAACCTACTCATTGATTCTAATGTTACTGCTTCCTCAAGTCCAGATTAAACATTCGGTATTATGTGCGCTCACAAAGGATCACAACACACTCCACCGCACAGTTTAATATAATATTAGCCACGTGTATCATTAACGCTGTCAGCGTCTGTATAATAAAATAAGTCTCTCGTAGCTATACCTCCGCTCATATAGATCAATATCCAAACGTGCGGTTATTACTGCCAACCAGCTGTGTCGGTCAATCACACAAATACACTTGTGATTATATGTAAACGCATATTATGTCCTCCTCGTCTATTAGTGAGGTTACCGGACACAGCTAGTTAACATTACAGAGAGCGTTGGAATTTTCCTCACTTGGCGCTAAATTTGGATTTGAATTCTATCATAAGGAGTATGCTCATAGCACGCTGCAGTTCCAAAAAGCGAATACCCGCAGCATGCAAATTGAACAAAACTCCAAAACTGTGTAGCTCTGTGTCATAAAAAAGCATAAATAATACCGAAGTACTAAGACACAATAAATATGACCCAAAAAGATACGTTGGTGGTTCCCCAACACAAATAAAAGCACTCCTATTCATAAACCGGTGGGGGAAAAAACGTAATCATTCCCCTGACTGAAAAGGACAATGCCAGTCAGGGGCGCCCCACATACCGGTATCTACTGAACTCCTAACCTAACGTTTCGGCAGACTAACTGCCTTCATCAGAGGTGTAGCAAGGGGGGCCAAGTCATGTAGTATTTATATTCCTAAGACACACCCCCTAATTCTAACTGAGGCTCATGGTGATCTAAAGACACCATTTTGAGAAGGTCTAATCTTGTATTGTCATAGAATGTTAACTAAGAAAGATCTTTTTTATTAGAATTTTTTAAAATATCAGTTACTTACTATTATTATCCAACATTTATATCAGTTATTCATCCAACAAAATAATACGAGTGCTATAGCATCTTATATTTCTCTCATTATTTTAAAATACTCATTAGATAATATTGATAGTTACAAAAACATATTATAACTAATATAATCGTTCATCCCATTAGGATGAACTGTATTTAAAAGAAAAATCCACCTACATTCTTTTTGTAACAATACTCTCTCCACATCACCTCCTCTTATACCCATATGTACAACTTCTAGACCCCAACATTTAAGCACAGACGCATCACCTCTATGACACTCATAAAAGTGTCTAGACACAGATGTCATATAAAGAGTACCTGTAATACTTTCGCGTTCTTTTTGAGCATCCAATGGGGCTCGTCTAATTTTATTTATATGTTCAAGTACCCTTTGTTTAAGGGTTCTAGATGTCATCCCTACATATTTTTTGGGACACGGGCATTCCAGGCAATATATCAATTTGGCTGTATTGCAGTTAATAAAGGCTTCTAAACGATGAATTTTATTGAATCGATCTATAATTTCAATTTGATGTGCAACATGTGGACAAAGTCTACAAGTACCACAGGCATATGTGCCTTTAACTATAGCTGCTTTTTTGGCCTTCCAAATATAATGGCTTGACACCAAATTGTCCCTTAAATTTCAATTGCGTCTGTATCCTACTTGGACTTTAGGGCCCAGAAGTTGTTTAAGTTCTAAATCTTCCATGAGAATGTGCCAATGATTATTCATAATGTCTAACACTTTGTTAGAATCATTACAATAGGTACTTATGAAACGCACAGTTTGTGATTCCTGAGATCTTAACTTATTTTTTGGTATTAACAGATCTCGTCTGGGAGTATTTTTAGCCCTATAATAGGCTTTACGTATATTGCGTCCACTGTACCCTCGTGATTTCAATCTCAATTTCAATTCATCGGCTCTCTTTTCAAAATCACTATCCTTTGAGCAATTCCTCCTGGTTCTCAAAAATTCACCAGTCGGAAGTGCCCTAATGGTAGATGGAGGATGTGCACTCTGAGCCTGCAAAATACTGTTTGTAGCCGTCTCTTTGCGGAATAAATCCGAAGAGAGTGTGCCATCAGCTTCCTTATTGATTGTTAAATCCAAAAAGGATAAAGAGTTTATGCTGTAATTGCTGGTGAAATGAAGATTCAAAGAGTTGGTATTTAGTTCACCAATAAATTCCTCCAACAACTCTATGGATGAATTCCATAAGAAAAAGATATCATCAATATATCTAAGCCATGTCAAGATATGTTTAGTATATTGACACATAGAGTTGATAAATACATGTTCAGACTCCCACTTGCAATGATAATTATTCGGAGGATCTTTCGAATTTAATGAAACTTTTAAATAAACAAACACGTTCTTGGTGGAATCTCAATTTCTTTCAAAAATATATTAGTAACAATATGATACCTAGGGGATTAAGGGTACAATTGTTTCCTTCATACGAATTAAAAACGCAAGCATTGAAAGAAAAATGGGAAGAAGCTTTAAATGCCTGTTCCCTTACCCTAATGTCTATACTAATTGAGCATGAAGAACTTATTTTGAAAGAATTAGAGGCAGATATTGATGTGGCCTCTAATAATCTGACTCCATTTGAAGAATTAGCGGAATTTCAAACTGAATACCAGAAATTTCAAAAAAACTTGGACAAATTTGAGTCAAATCTCATTTCACGCAAACGTCAAAAATTATCTCGAGATGAGGCAGACTACAGGAATTCCAAAATATACAAATGGAAACAACGTAATTTCTTTTCCAAGAGATATAAACAATACACCATAAACAAACAAGGTCTATACACTGATGTGGAAACCTCTGACTCTGAGGGAGAACGAGATCCAACATCAGGATTCACTAGTTCCAGAAATTCTGGGAAAAATGTCCATTTTTTAGACAACAATGGGAGGGAGGAAGAGGAACAAGAAGAAGAATTAGAAGAGGAAGAGGTTGTACCCGCAAGTATTGTAACAATACCCAAAGGAATTATAACGAGGGGCAAGAAAAGTACGACCTCGACCTCAATAACACAGAAACCCAAGACAACAAGGAACACAAGTTAAGAATTATTAATTTAAGTGACAAAGTTTTGACGGATATACATATACAAGTTTTGACTAAGGGATTGATATTTATACCGAGTAAATCGTTAAACCACTTTGATGTGATCAAAGATGTTCATCTTTTCTGTCGTAGATTGCTTCTGAAGAAGTTCTTTGCGAATGACTTGGAGGATTCTTGTGAAGTAGATAGTTCAAAGGTGATTACACAATCATCACAGATTTGGCGTGATCAGATTGCGCCTAAGTCAACGTTTACCCCTTCTATCAATATATCACCCCATATTGAGATTTATATGGAATTAGTGTGTAGGGATATATTACAGATTAAACCACAGAAGATGCTCTATAACATTAGTAGACAAGAAAAAGAAGCATTGCAAGAAATTGAATCTTGGTCCAACATTATAGTGAAACCCTCTGATAAAGGAGGTAATATTGTTTTGTGGCCACAGGAACTTTATGAGCGTGAAGCTCTTAAACAACTAGGTAATACTAAATGTTACAGGAGACTCTTGGGTAATCCTACACAAGATCTTAAGCAAATTTATATATCTATTCTTACACAGGCATATGAACATAAAATTATAACACAAAAAGAGTATAAATTTCTGTTGGTATTGAACCCAAAAGTAGCAACTTTTTATATGCTACCAAAGGTTCATAAAAATTTGCAAGATCCTCCTGGACGACCAATAGTGTCTGGGATTGGGTGTTTAACTGAAAAAGCAAGCCAATATGTTGATTTAAAATTACGAGGGTTTGTTGAGCAATTACCATCATATACCCGTGACACTATGGATGTCCTGTTAAAATTGCAAGATGTCCGAGTATATGACACCACTGTCCTTGTGACCATAGACGTAGAGTCATTATATACCAGTATACAACATAACTTAGGACTTCATGCGGTAAAATTCTTCTTGAATAAAGAGGGATCAGAACAACAAAAATTCAATGATTTTATAATAAAATTATTGGAATTTGTATTACAATTTAACTACTTCACGTTTAAGGACTCTTTTTACTTGCAAGTCCAAGGTACAGCCATGGGTACTGCGTGTGCACCCAATTATGCAAATCTATTCTTAGGATGGTGGGAGTCTGAACATGTATTTATCAACTCTATGTGTCAATATACTAAACATATCTTGACATGGCTTAGATATATTGATGATATCTTTTTCTTATGGAATTCATCCATAGAGTTGTTGGAGGAATTTATTGGTGAACTAAATACCAACTCTTTGAATCTTCATTTCACCAGCAATTACAGCATAAACTCTTTATCCTTTTTGGATTTAACAATCAATAAGGAAGCTGATGGCACACTCTCTTCGGATTTATTCCGCAAAGAGACGGCTACAAACAGTATTTTGCAGGCTCAGAGTGCACATCCTCCATCTACCATTAGGGCACTTCCGACTGGTGAATTTTTCAGAACCAGGAGGAATTGCTCAAAGGATAGTGATTTTGAAAAGAGAGCCGATAAATTGAAATTGAGATTGAAATCACGAGGGTACAGTGGACGCAATATATGTAAAGCCTATTATAGGGCTAAAAATACTCCCAGACGATATCTGTTAATACCAAAAAATAAGTTAAGATCTCAGGAATCACAAACTGTGCGTTTCATAAGTACCTATTGTAATGATTCTAACAAAGTGTTAGACATTATGAATAATCATTGGCACATTCTCATGGAAGATTTAGAACTTAAACAACTTCTGGGCCCTAAAGTCCAAGTAGGATACAGACGCAATTGAAATTTAAGGGACAATTTGGTGTCAAGCCATTATATTTGGAAGGCCAAAAAAGCAGCTATAGTTAAAGGCACATATGCCTGTGGTACTTGTAGACTTTGTCCACATGTTGCACATCAAATTGAAATTATAGATCGATTCAATAAAATTCATCGTTTAGAAGCCTTTATTAACTGCAATACGGCCAAATTGATATATTGCCTGGAATGCCCGTGTCCCAAAAAATATGTAGGGATGACATCTAGAACCCTTAAACAAAGGGTACTTGAACATATAAATAAAATTAGACGAGCCCCATTGGATGCTCAAAAAGAACGCAAAAGTATTACAGGTACTCTTTATATGACATCTGTGTCTAGACACTTTTATGAGTGTCATAGAGGTGATGCGTCTGTGCTTAAATGTTGGGGTCTAGAAGTTGTACATATGGGTATAAGAGGAGGTGATGTGGAGAGAGTATTGTTACAAAAAGAATGTAGGTGGATTTTTCTTTTAAATACAGTTCATCCTAATGGGATGAACGATTATATTAGTTATAATATGTTTTTGTAACTATCAATATTATCTAATGAGTATTTTAAAATAATGAGAGAAATATAAGATGCTATAGCACTCATATTATTTTGTTGGATGAATAACTGATATAAATGTTGGATAATAATAGTAAGTAACTGATATTTTAAAAAATTCTAAGAAAAAAGATCTTTCTTAGTTAACATTCTATGAACAATACAAGATTAGACCTTCTCAAAATGGTGTCTTTAGATCACCATGAGCCTCAGTTAGAATTAGGGGGTGTGTCTTAGGAATATAAATACTACATGACTTGGCCCCCCTTGCTACACCTCTGATGAAGGCAGTTAGTCTGCCGAAACGTTAGGTTAGGAGTTCAGTAGATACCGGTATGTGGGGCGCCCCTGACTGGCATTGTCCTTTTCAGTCAGGGGAATGATTACGTTTTTTCCCCCACCGGTTTATGAATAGGAGTGCTTTTATTTGTGTTGGGGAACCACCAACGTATCTTTTTGGGTCATATTTATTGTGTCTTAGTACTTCGGTATTATTTATGCTTTTTTATGACACAGAGCTACACAGTTTTGGAGTTTTGTTCAATTTGCATGCTGCGGGTATTCGCTTTTTGGAACTGCAGCGTGCTATGAGCATACTCCTTATGATAGAATTCAAATCCAAATTTAGCGCCAAGTGAGGAAAATTCCAACGCTCTCTGTAATGTTAACTAGCTGTGTCCGGTAACCTCGCTAATAGACGAGGAGGACATAATATGCGTTTACATATAATCACAAGTGTATTTGTGTGATTGACCGACACAGCTGGTTGGCAGTAATAACCGCACGTTTGGATATTGATCTATATGAGCGGAGGTATAGCTACGAGAGACTTATTTTATTATACAGACGCTGACAGCGTTAATGATACACGTGGCTAATATTATATTAAACTGTGCAGTGGAGTGTGTTGTGATCCTTTGTGAGCGCACATAATACCGAATGTTTAATCTGGACTTGAGGAAGCAGTAACATTAGAATCAATGAGTAGGTTGCTGTGTCATTTGGTATTGCAACATTGAATCAGTATCTGTAATAGAAACTGTGTATCGAAGTACTTGACACATAGGGTGAGTCTATTAAAGTGCATAGTACTGGGGTATTTCCTCAGTGCGTTATGCCTTGACTATAGGATACTCACCTTATTAATAACCCAAGTAATTGGTGGTTTCTTTCAACTTTTTATGATTACAAAATAAAGTTAATTGTTTTAATTACAAGTGTGCACCAAATATACACATTTTCTTTTCTTTGTGTTTTTTTGCGACCATGTTAAACTCAGTTTTGTTTCTGAGGCCTAAAATTCAGTCATACACATGGGAGCAGGGCCGGACTTGGAATAACAACCAGCCCTGGATACCAGTCCCACATTTCATCAAGTGGCCCATTTCTACAATTACTCTGGCCCACTGTCCCAGCCCAACCCATTTTGTTGAAATGAGAAGGGGAGGAAGAGAGGAAAGAAGGGGGAGAAAGAGGCAAAAGGGATAAAGAGGGAGATAAAGAGAAAAAAGAAAGGGGGGAGAAAGAGGCAAAAGAGAAGCAAAATGGGGAGAAAGATAAAGGGGAAAGAGGGAGAAAGAGTTAAATATGGAATAAAGAGAAACAGGCAAGGCGGAGAAAGTCTTTCTCCACTCTTGATCCCCACTCTAACATCTTTCTTCCAGTCTTGCCTCATTCTCCCACTTTTGACTCCATCTCCCCCTTTTGTCTCTTAATCCCTCTTTTTGCCTCTATCTCCCTTCTTGCGCCCCCTTTTGCCTCTTTCTCTCCCTTTTGATTCTTGAGCCCCTCTTTTGCCTCTTTCCCTAATTTTGACTGCTGAGCCCACCTTTTGCCTTTTTCTCTCATTTTTTACTCTTGTACCCCCATTTTGCTTGTCTCTCCCTTTTGCCTCTTGACCCCCCTTTTTTGCCTCATTTTCTCCCTTTTGACTCTTGATTCCCCCCTCCCCTTTTGCTGCTTTCGCCTCCACTTGGCTCTTGTCTTCATCCCCCTTTTACCTCTGTCTCCTCATCTAGTCTTGCCCCATCCCCCCTTGCCCCATTTTCCCCCTCTTGCCTCTTTCTGTGAGGAGGGCTAAATCTGGTGAAGTCCTCCTTAAGACCTGCAGTGCCTCCCTGTGATGTGGTGTCCTTTCAGGCAGAACAGTGCCGTGCTGAGGCAACCGTCTCAGAGTTCTCCTCCTTAAGCACATGGACAGCGATGCAGGACTCCATCTCCCTCTGATTCCTCACTCCCTGGACCAGCAGACCTCCGTGACAGACAACGTGAAAAATTATGGCAGACTGATTACTGGCTTGCGCCAGTAAAACAAGTTAGAGAAGAGGCTCAGTGGTCTCACCCTCTAACTAAAGAAAATTATTTTGGCCTTGAATATTTTTATTACAAACATTCCTCCTAGTAATAGGGTGTTTTTTATAGCCATGTCCTGGTGCCTCCCTCCCCCTTTCCTCCCCTTTCTTTTTTCTGAATTCATATGTTCTTTTGTCCTTTTTATTTGATGCCATCATAGGTTGTTGATTAAAGTAGCTTAGTTAGCAAATATGTATTGATACATGAAATCCATGAACCCATGACAAACAATTAGAAATATATCTAAATCTTCAGTGCCAAATCTCATATTGAATGTATCAGTTTAGACCATTGATAGACTATCAGTGGTCTAAACTGATACTTTGAATACGAGATTTGCCACTGAAGATATAGATATATATCTAATTGTTTGTCATGGGTTCATGGATCAATGATAGATAAGTATATGTTATTAGAATGTGACCCTCACCCGTGACTAGTCACTGGCTGCTCAAATTGCTGCTGGCTGCTGACCCAGGCCAGTTCCCCTCCGCTGGCCAACGCTGATCTCTCCATTGTCCACCGCATCCTCCTCTTGGTGTGGCTGCGGCTCTTCTGGTGGCTGCTGCGCAGATGCATTGGGTTACACTGTGTTCCAGCGTCTGACGTCACCAGCTAATCCACTGCCGGCCGATTCATTGGGCACTACAGTACAGTGCTCCAGCATCTCGGCGCTTATCTGGCTCTGTTCATTCGGGCTGCCCGCATGAATAGAGGCAAGAGCCCGAATAAAAAAACGCAGCGAGGCGTGAGGGAGCAGGAGGCAGGAGCATGAGGAGGTGCAAAAAAAAAAAAAAGCTAAAGCACTGGGAGGTGAAGAAAATTGGGGGGGCACATGGGGGGGCACAGTAGAATGTAGGGGGGTCACTGGCACCCTCTGCCCCCCCCCCCAGTGACACCACTGTATATACACCACACAGTCTGATAAAAAGAGGGATATCAGGGTGGGAAAGAGGGACAGAGGGATTTAGGTCTAAAAGAGGGACTGTCCCTCCTAAAGAGGGACACTTGGGAGGCATGCCTGGGGCAAGAAGGTTCATACATATGATTACTAGCAGGGGGCATTACTGCCAGTTGACACCAGTAGCTAGCAGCACTTCATGTTATGCTCAGAGGCAAATGATTGCTGTAGTACATTTCGGTGCAGATACTCCACCAGTGGTAAGACTTCAATACCATCAAGCCCCTTACACCTACCCCATGCACTGGAAAATGGCATGAAATTATATCATTTCATCTCGCCTTTTTAAATACACGCATGTAGAAAAGGTATAAAATAAAGAAACACCTCAAAATGCCCATACACTACCCTACATCCTTCCACAGCAGTGTTAATAGGAGAATTGTCTATATAAATGCATGAATTCATGCATTCTCCCCATCTACAGATAACCACACACACCATATTAAAAGACAGATAAAGTTTCCAGTTACTGAGAAAAACAGGAAATGACTTGTGAATTAAGTTTCATTTCTTTAAAAACTGATTCTAGCTTTCCAGTCATTTAGGGTACGTCTTACTGCTCTGGGATATACTTTGAACCATACCTATTTTTTAAATACAAAAACAAATGCTTGTCATCTGAACAAACGTAGGTCCATATTCAGTAAGCTAAAAGGTACAATTCTGGAGCAAACCAGCTGCACCATAGAGAACAAATATTAATTCTCCAAAGTCTCACAAATTTTCGTGATACTTTTAAAGTGACAGTCAACCTCCTTTTAGACTACATATTTTACAAGTGCATAAGATGTAAAGTCAGATTGATTATATCTTTTATCATGTTTTTTCTTCTTCATCAATTATTTTCATTTTTATATCCCCAACAGTGAGTTCTCTGAATGTCTACTTCCTGTGAACTTTCAGTCAGTGACTGGGGAACCAAGGATAGTGAAAACATAGA
Organism: Rhinophrynus dorsalis; assembly: GCA_037306005.1. Lineage (NCBI taxonomy): Eukaryota > Metazoa > Chordata > Amphibia > Anura > Rhinophrynidae > Rhinophrynus > Rhinophrynus dorsalis. The sequence continues at coordinate 265,224,729 of CM074724.1, read as the reverse complement.
AAATACTATCCCCGTAGAAGAGAATACAGCATAAAAATAAACATATATACAACAGCAACAAATGATTGTAACGATTAGTGTTGTTAAAGCCTGGTCTCTCTCTGATCTGATGGGAGGGAGCAAATGTTTGGGAGGGGGTAGGGTGACCACATGTTCCGGTATGCCCGGGACTGCCCCTTAATTGGGCCTGTGTCCCGCTTCCCAGGTCACTCCCACCGGGACAATAAAGAGTCCCGGAATGAGCAAAAATAACCCTACAGCACAGACAGTCTCTGTGACTGTCAATCAGTCCTATTCTGCCACCTCAGTGGTCCCACAGTCACAGTCTGCATACAATAACATGCACCACCACCACCAGCCAATGAAAGAGGAGAATATTTGCACAATGATCCTCTCCTCATTGGCTGGCTGGTGCATGTGAGACAGTGGGGAGGGCGGTAGCATATAAGCCAGCACTGCAACGCATGCAATCGTAGATATTATGAGTGAATGCCTGGCTGCAATCATGACAGAATGGAAGGAACAGGATAGCAGGTGTGTGAGTCATAGGGTGATCATGAACCAAGCAAGTGGAAGAAGTCAGTAGGTTATCAAGTGACAATATCAGGTCAGTAGGGAGCCCAGTGATGTCAGATATTTGTAAAGAAATGTGCGGGCTGATCATATGATAAATTTAGAGGTCATGTAATAAAAGCATTTGTGTGGATGTTACAAGTCAGTAGGAAACAATGTGTGAGCCATGTTGCGGTATATGTTATGTTTGTGTACTCTGCATTCACTCAGTGAGATGACCAACGATATATAGTGACACCCCTCCCCCCGCATATCTGCCTTAGAGCTGAAGACAAGTGTCTCTGGATGGCAGAATGGAAATGTGGCCACCCTAGGGGTGGGGGAGGTTCTGGGCAACTGAAAACCCCCTTTCATTTTCCCTTGACCTTTACACAGACAATTATATTCTGGATATATATCTACACATAACTATACACACACATACAGATCCTGACAGATTTGCTTTGTCATAAAAGATGGGTAAAGCACCTTTATACCTATTAGTATTTTCCAGTTAAGGAGAAAACCTGAAAATGATTTGTGCATTAAGTTTAATTTCTTTAGAAATGAGAGAATATCATGGCACCCTAAGCTGGTGCCCATGGCACACCAAATTGCCATGACACCCTGGTTGAGAAACACTGATATAGATGTACCTGACTGCTATGTGAAGGACACTTCTTTTGGTAAATCATTATTTTAAAGGAGAAGTAATAATAACCCCCACATACCGTATTATGGCCAGAAAATCCTAATGGTCCTATGAATTTTGCCCTTGAGCCTTTGTTAAAAAAAGTCACTCCTTAGTACATATCCCCCATGTACAGTACATAGAGTTTGTGCCTTGTCATCCTGCAAGCATGTCATGTCTGACTGTGACAAGACATCCCGAACTGATTGAAGATAATGGAGGTTATACACTAAGGTCTGATAAAGAGGTAATAAAGTAGAGATGACTTCTCTATTTATATCATCTCTCCAGTTCCTATGTTATTCTATAGAGCCTATGCACTAAGATCTCCAAAGCTGGAGAAATCTTATTGCATTGACTCCACAGAATAACATCGGAACTGAGACGTCATCTCCACTTTATCACACCTTAGTGCATCTTACCCCTTATCTCTTGAACCTAGGAGGAAGGGGAAAAATTCAAAAGGGACATTTGGATTTTCTGGCCCTCTTATGGTTAGTGGGGATTATTATTAAGAGGTGTTACTTCTCCTTTAAACAAAAAAAAGCCACATAGTATTAGGACATATTTCCCCTTTTACAAAAGAAACACACATTGTTATTTTTGCTGTAAGTGTACATTTATTTCAGAAAAGATAATATAAAAAATCAGAGCGGAGAAAACTGGTAACTTAGGACATGACTTGTAATACAGTGGTTGGGTGATTTGTCATTGCAATACACATAGACCCTTATGCATGAAACAGTCTTCTATTGTTACAAAATTGAGACAATATTTGACAGTATATTCAGGTGGATTAAAGGAGAATTAACACCTCCTAATAATAACCCCATTTACCTTACTATGGCAAGAAAATCCTAATGGCCCCTATGAATTTTGTCTTTTGTCTTTGTTCAAAAGAATATTCAGTCAGTGCTGGATGTCATGTCCATGGAGATGTAGATGGCAGTTGCTGGCAGGATTCTGTTTACTGGTAATCTTAACCCTTGACGCATCAGAGGGGTATACAATGCATTGCTTCACAAAGCATTGCACACCTCTCTGGTACTTAAAGTGTTAAGCAAGATCAATCACTCTGCCTGAAATGATTGAAGTTGTTATATTTTGAACAAAGGCACAAGGTCAAAATTCATAGAGGCTATAAGGATTTTCTGGCCGTAGTATGGAAAGTCGAGATGTTGCTTCTCCTTTAATTATACAGTATTCCATTAGAGAATGTTTTAGTGCAGCACACTGAGAGGCTGATGTACTAAGAAAGGTGGTACAGTTCCGGGTTAAACCAAATGTAAAATACGGAACCAATGACCCTGTTGATTAAATGGGGATTTTAAACAGTTGAATACTAGAGCGGTCTCCAACACTTTGCAAAGTAATTGCACTAGAGACCATTCTAGTATTCAATGGATTAAAACATAATTTAAATGAAGTGGAATTTGTATTTATTCGCTACGACACAGTTTGCACAAAAAACAAAAACACTTTTAGTACATCAGCCCCTATACCTACAAGAACATAAGGGCCATTGTATGCTCTTTAGTGGTGACCAGGGGATATCTGCCTGTCTTTTTGGTGTGTGAGGACAATGGTTCTTAATGGTTCATATATTCACCTATTAGCTCATCTGCAGCAGTAAACTCCCAGAGGCTGATGTACTAAGAGCTGGAGCAATTCTGGAACAAACCAGCTTCATCACAGAGGACAAATAAAACATCCTAACAATCTGTTGATTTAAATGCTTCAAAGCAATGCATTGGAGATAGCTGTCAGATTTAACCCTTTGCATGCCAGAGGGGTATCCAACGCATTAATGAGTTGGACACCCCTCTGGCACTCAAAGGGTTAAAATTTTAAAAGACCCACTTTAGTCATTTGAAAGTTGGATAATTTGTATTTGTCCCCTATGACATATTGGTTTGCTTCAGAATTGCTCCAATTCTTAGTACATCAGTCTCTCATAATTTATATAGGAGAGGCTAGAATACTCACTAGCACACATCAAGTGATAAGCTGCATGTATTTATGAAACCGAAGGACCTCAGCTGCTGCAAGGGAATGTGTGAAGCAAACCTTTCATTCACTGTTCTATTTCTTTAACTCTTCTTGTGCCTGAGGGGTATACAATGCATTGCGGAGCACTTTCCCTGGCAATGGCAGTTGAGAGGAAATGGCTATAAGAAATAAAATGCTGACTGGTGACTTTTTCTTCCAAGGAGGCTGTGCAGCATCTCCAGATTATCATCTGTTGTTTACAAGTGGCCAACTTTGATAGACCAAATCATAAAATTTAAACTGTCATTGTTTACCCACTGGCTAAACAGTCCCCACTGGCAAAACCTAAACATAATTCAGGATTAGCTGAACAATTTGCATACAGAAGAGACCTTAAAAATATTTTGAACTCATTCATTGGCAGTAAGCGAACAAATGTACACTGTTCCGAATTTTACTTTCGATATTGCTGAACTAATTCTCTCAAATGGGTTAGATAACCCCATGGCGCACTTTCAACTCCTACCACCTTGATCCTTTTTGGATCCCAAACACAATCCTCCTCTAATCCACTTTTAACCATGCCACAGTATTCTGGAACCCAGGCTGTATCATAACCATTCAAATGCCAAATATATTGTAAGGGATGACCCTGATAACTTATCTTTATCACCTTACCTACATTAACTCTGAGCTTTAAAATAACTTGATCCCTTTTATCATCCAGAGGGTACCGTGCTGCTTTCTCTATATCTCTCGTAACATAGACCCCTGGCCCTAACATGCCTTTTGCTGATTGCTTAAAGCCATTCTTGATGATATTGATAGCTGCAGTCAGGGTTGTGCCATGGTACATAACATAGATCTTCCCATCATCTGGCTGATCAGTACTGGAAAGACAAATTTCTCGAAAGCCTGGCAAGGACTCTTCTGCCCACATCTGAAAAGTGGTCATTTCCACTAGAAAAACAAAACACACATTACTTTATGTACAAAATTATAATAAAATAATCTGTTGTCTTCTTCTACTTCAAAAATCCTTGTGTGAAAATTCAAAGTGTATCAGTTCTGAGGTAAACAAACTGCACCATAGGTTAACCCTTTAAGATCCAGAGAGGTGTGCAATGCATTGCATTGCAATGCTTCGGATTCCTCTCCAGCACTCAAAGGGATAAAAATAATTCCTCAGTTCAGTTTACATTTATTTAAAAAAGCAATACACTTTTTTTTACCAAGCTTGTTCTACTTAACCCTATGAGTGCCAGAGGGGTATGCAATTTAAATTTTAAAGTGCTGCATACACTTGTGACACACTATAAATAAGCATATTAATATTTGTTTGTTCATTCATTCATATCCCTCTGTCACTCGAAGGGTTAATAAAACAAGGGATGGTTGATTTGTCATTAAAAAGATATTACACCTCAGACTTCTCTTTAAATCAAACTGTTAGCAACTGCTCCAACTAGTCTCCTAAAGGCAATTTTGTACAATGTGGTCTATGGAGAGCTTAGGGGAGATGCACTAAAGGTCGAAGAGGGCTCATAATATCGATGTCCTGTTGGAGCTGTGTTGAAGGCACATTGATAGTATGCACGAAAGTGTATCTGACATCATAACCCCATCAACCCAACAAAACTCTGCCCACATCAACGTCCATCCGACATGCTTTCACCATGTTTACGAATTTTTACTCATCACATCGACAATGACCTATTTCCGCATGGAAATGCAGCATAATGACTCATTTCCATATGGAAATGCAGGATAATGAGCAATTATCATTTCAAAGGGGTTTGTTTATATAAAATATATATAGTGTATGTATGGCACTTAGGAAACTCTGCTGAAGACAATAAAAAACTTTAAAACACTTATGTATATATTTAAAAGAAGATTTTGTGCCTGCCAAAACACACCCAGGGGAGGTAGAAAGGAGAAGTTACTGCTCCCATTGGGTGATTTGATGGGGGCGTGATTTTCACACCAGTTGCAGTGGCCGAAGGCCACTGCTGTTGGTGTGAAAATCATGCAGGGAGTTGGTCCGCCCCAATTATGCAGCCCGCCCACCACTATCAAAGTCAGAAAAATACAAAATGGATGCCACTTGCTCCTACACCACAGACAAACACACATGCCCCACTCACACAGCACCAAACACACACACATGCCCCACCCACACAGCACCACACACACACATGCCCCACTCACACAGCACCACACACACACAGCACCACACACACATGCCCCACTCACACACACAGCACCACACACACACACACACAGCACCAAACACACGCACACAAAGCCAGAAAGAAATATGGCTGACACACACACACACAGTCACTCACTCTGACTCCCAGTGGCCTCAGCAGGACCTGTAGTATAGCCACTGAAGGGTGCTGCATCACCAGGGGAACAAAATGGCACTCAAAGGGTTAAGGTAGGTCCTCATTGCTCAATTATTTCTTCACTGTCATCATTTGCCATACAACAATGAGGACAGACAGCCATCAGGTACACATTTAACCCACTGACTGCCACAGGGTTGTGTATCAAGTTTTACCCCTCAGGGAGTGTGTTCAAACCCCTCACACTGTAAACTTGCATTTCCCTCCCACTTCTCCTCTTTCCCCAGCCTATTGCTAACACTTTTCCACATTTCTCTTAAGCCCTGCCCCCTACTCGCGATTAAGCCCCACCCATTTTTAACCCAGATTACCCTATTTGTCTCTCCACATCAGCACCACATAACTCCCCTCCAGAGACTCCACAAATCAAAGTTCCCAGGTATGAATACACTTCCCACTGCTATTTAACTCTGACATGCCTCTCTATATCTTAACCCTTTGAGTGCCAGAGGGGTGCACAATTCATGCCCGCATGTGTTTCTGCGCATATATGTTGTGTGTGTGTGTGTGTGTGTGTACATCTCTGTTACATATGTGTGTCCATGTGTGCATCTCCGGTGTGTCTGTGTGTGTGTGCATGTCTTTTGCATGTCTCTGCCGCTCACTGTGTGTATGTGTCTGCCTGTGTATTGCATATGTCTGTGTTCATCAGTGTGTCTACATTTCACACACGTGCACCCAATGGTCATAACGTGAGGGGCAACGCCGTCCCACATTGGTAGTGTATATACATATAAGAGAGAAAACCTGCGTCCCCTGCCACACACACCCAGGGGCGGCTGTAAGGAAGAGTTAACCTGCCCCCCAACATCAGTCTTAACCCTTTGAGTGCCAGAGGGGTACGCATACATTGCAAAGCAATGTGTTGCGTACCTCTCTGGCACTCAAAGGGTTAACCCTATCCTCCACAACTCACCTACTGCTACATTACTACTCTCGACTTACAACGCCTACAGTAAACAACTCATGGCACAATAATATAACCCACCAACCAGCAGCTCCCATTTTGCTGGGGAGCCACACATTGATCACTTCTTTCAAAGAGCATAAAAACTTTTGTTTCCACCCCCTGTCCCATAATGCACTGGGACATTCAGAAGCAGATTGGAATCAGGTGAGTGGAGTCAGCTGGGGAATAGGTTAGAACACACAGATCTTCAGTTTCCATGGTAAGAACTGGGGCTGATGGGCTAACTTTGGTTCAATTTAACCCTTTGAGAGCCGTTGCAATGCATTGGATACCTCTCTGGCTCTCAGAGGGTTAAGCCCATTAACCCTTGGAGTACCAGAGATGATATGCAGCACATTGCTCTGCATACCTCTTATTCCTTTACTCACAAGCATCTTCTCACTGTGACCTTCACCAAGTAACACAGCACACTCACTTCAACTGTAAGGATACAGGGCCTTAGTCATCAAGTAACAGAGCACACTCACTTCAACTGTAAGCTTTCAAAGTACAAAAGGATACAGGGCCTTATTCATCAAGCTGAAGAGCTGCAATTAAAACCTTTTTTTACAACTCTTTTCAGCATATCTACATCACCACTGCATCTGTCACACACTGTCTACATATGTGACATACGTCCACGCAAGTGTGTGTCTCTCTGTATGTATGCGTTTCACAGTGACACGCTCTGTCTCTTTAAGTATGTGTCTGTAACACTGCATATTTCTGTTTCACACAATGTCTCTCTATGTAAATAATATGACGGGCAATGCCGTCCCACATTGCTAGTATATAATTTAAGTGCTGCTACTATCCAGATGACCCATTAGTGCTTTAAGTCCAGTGGACACAAAATGCAAAAACAAGAAGAATACTGGAGAGCGCCCAAATATTACAATAAGTGTATTTTATTTGAATACAAAAAAATGATTATAAAATATGCATTCAATATATAAACACAATATAAAACAGTTATGGTACCAAAAAATGATAATAAAGAAGCGGTCAAATGGCCATAAAAATATTTTTCTATATATATACTAAATCACCAACTAATCATTAGGAGGCCTTTTCCATAGGGTGACTGCAGTAGGTACAAATGTATCAGGAATACATATAGTATAGTCCATAATAATGTGCAGATGATCCATCTTAAGGTGCAAATATCAAGGTGCAATTGTTACACAGAGTTCCTCTATAATCGATCCGATGCGTATAAGTGTCAATGTCCTGTAAGACTCCCCCGTCTCAGGAATATGTGTAGTCCGTAATAATGTGCAGATGATCCATCTTACGGTGCAAATATCAAGGTACAATTGTTACACAGAGTTTCTCTATAATCAATCCGATGCGTATAAGTGTCAGTGTCATGTAAGACTCCCCCGTCTCTTCATATGTATTTTGCGGGCAGAGTGTCTGACCAAATTTCAAAGCTATTATGCTGAATCACATACCTCCGCTTTCACTTCTCCCCATCTTCTGTTCGTCTCTGTGGGCGGAGAGAGGGGTTCAGTTGTGATCAGCCGTTTTCTTGATCCAGCACCTTGAATCACTAGCTTCCTTATGCACAGGTGTGTATTCTTATACACCTTTAAATTACTCTGCAGTCCCTTATGAACAACAGGATGCCCTCCAGTAGCTATTCAGTAGTGGTGAATGCAATAATAAAATCAGCCAATATTCTTCTCCAACGCATTTCGTATTACTTATGAATACTTCCTCAGGGATAATCATAAGGGAAGTTTGGTCAGACTCTCTGCCAGCAAAATCCATATGAAGAGACGGGGAGACTTACAGAACACTGATACTTATACTGTACACATCGGATTGATTATAGAGGAACTCTGTGTAACAATTGCACCTTGATATCTGCACCTTGAGATGGATCATCTGCACCCCATTACAGACTATACTATACGTATTCCTGATACATTTGTACCTACTGCAGTTACCCTATGGAAAAGGCCCCCTAGTGATTAGTTGGTGATTTAGTATATATAGAAAAATATTTTGATGGCCATTTGACCTCTTTTTATTATCATTTGTTGGTACCATAACTGTTCTCTATTGTGTTTATATATTGAATGCATATTTTATAATAATTTTTTGTATGAAAATAAAATACATTTATTTTTAATATTTGGGCACTCTCAAGTATTCTTCTTGGGTGTGTTTATATGTTAATGTGGCACTTCACCACATGCGCTAAACTCCAATAGCACCTTCTGATGTTGGAGTTCACGGTCTCAACTTCGCCTGCCTGAGGCTGCTGAAGTTGTAATCTCCCTGTAGATTCCTATGCAGTGACAGCCCTCAATCAATAAGAAGCATAGAAGGTTGTGAACTGCTGTCTATGTGGAAGGGATGCTCTCCCTCACACATCACCAGCAGCAGACAGCCCTGAAGTCTGACAGCATTCTCTCTGCCTCCCCACTTGCTCAATAGGGTAGTGGAGAGGATCCTTTCAGCACCACAAAAAGCATAACTCCCATAGCACTTTGAGTGCCATAGTGATGTGCATTGCACACTCCTGTGGCAGTCAAAGAGCTAAAAAAGTACACCAAGCAGTACATAATCAACCTCTCAGCTCTGTATCATATTTTATACATGTTGGGCACTCCCAAGTGAACGGCTTCTCCCACTTGGTTCTTATGAAGCTTAAATGATACAAAGGACACGCAGGGCAGGAAAAGCCCTCTAAGGGTAATACTGTCTGACACAATGTAACAGACCCGCACCAGATATACCGTACCAGATAGCAGATGAATAGTAGCTTCAATCAATAAATAAGTCCACTATCTTGAAAAACCTAGCAAAAATGGAAGGGCGTGAAAAAAAATACCAAGTAGAAAAATATATTTATTAAAAATCAAAATTAAATAATAATAAAGAAAGAACATGCAGTCCATAGACATTTTGTGGAATGCAGCATGGAAGGGCTTTCTAAATTTCGAATAACAGGTATAGAGCATATTGATAAAACTGAACATAATACATATGCTAAATTATGTAAGAGGGAGGTTTATGAAGAACTGGAGATCAGTCTTTTAGTCCCTATATCTAGATCTTTGCATATATATATATATATATATATATATATATATATATATATATATATATATATATATATATATATATATATATATATATATATATATACACCAACAGCACTGTGGGTAAGATCAATACCACTTCCCCAACATTGGTCTAAAGGAATTATTTCAAATTATTTCATTTTATCTGCAAGAATAAGCCTAATTGCATAATTTATGGTACCCCACACACAGAACATAATTTATGTCTCCTCAGAAAAGAAACTCGCATTGAACAGAATGTCTCATTACATAATTTATTTCTCATTAGGAGACACAACTCCCATTGGGTGATTCAATGGGGACTTTACTGCTCCCATTGGGTGATTCAATGGGGGCATGTTTATCATACAGGGAGTTGGCCCGCCCCCTCCAGCCCACCCACCACTATCCAACTGACAAAAAAAATATAGCTGCCACTCGCTCCTGAAGTAGGGAATATCAATAACTTCTCCCGGTCCACACACACTCTCACTCAGGATCATGACCCCATAAACACACTGTTTCACCTCCCACAGATAATTGTAACCCTCCATACACTCTGTTTCAGTACGAGGGTGTAATGTTTCCATAAAATACAAACTCAGGGATAAACTTAATAGCAACGCTTTTAACGCTTTTCATCTCTTCAGTCACCTCACTATAACTGTCTGTTTTCAACTGTCACTCCTCCACTTCCTGTTTCCTGATTCCCGCCCTTTCTCCTTAAAGGGAGAGAGATATTTGCTGTATGTTACAGAGGGCAAGCCTCAAACACCACTTTCTATTTGTTCCCTCAGCATATTACTACGCTGCCTCAACTGAAGAGCCACCCAGGGCCTGCCCAACACATTGTGCTGCCTGGGTCCAAGGATGAAATGCTGCGCCCCCCAAACTACACCCACCAAAACATGCCCATATGGCTGCTCTAAGCAAATTTAACCCTTTGAGTACAGGGGTATTCAGTGCATTTCAATGAGCTGCATACCCCTCTGGCACACTAAGGGTTAAGCCCCAGGTCTTTCAAAGTCAACCAACTCCCCTGGTTACATTCCCTGTGCAGTTAGTATAATGTGAAGACAAATGGAAGAACTGCACATTTTAGATGATATTTTAAAACTGTCCATTTTTTTTTTTGCAATTGCAGCAGTGTTAGATAGCAATCTTTCACATAGGACACCACTTTAACCCTTTCATAACCAGGGATGTCTGCTCCTGTACTCAAAGGGTTAGAATTTTCTGCTCCTGTACTCAAAGGGTTATAAAATCTAACCGTACAGGAGCAGACATCCCTGGTTATGAAATTGTTAAAGTGGTGTCCTGTGTGAAAGATTACTATCTAACTCTGCTGCAGATTTAAAAAAAATGGACAGTTATAAAATACCATCTATGTCTGTCTCCCCCCCATGTCTCTCCCTCCATGCCACCCATGTCTCTCTCTCTCCCTCCCTCCATGCCACCCATGTCTCTCTCTCTCTCCATGCCACCCATGTATCTCTCTCTCCCTCCCTCCATGCCACCCATGTCTCTCTCTCTCTCCATGCCACCCATGTCTCTCTCTCTCTCTCTCTCTCTCCCTCCATGCCACCCAGGTCTCTCTCTCTTCCTCCCTTCATGCCACCCAGGTATCTCTCTCTTCCTCCCTCCATGCCACCCATGTCTCTCTCTCTTCCTCCCTCCATACCACCCATGTCTCTCTCTCTCCCTCCATGCCACCTATGTCTCTCTCTCTCCCTCCATGCTACCCATGTCTGTCTCTCTCTCTCCCCCTCCATGCCACCTATGTCTCTCTCTCCCTCCATGTCACCCACGTCTCTCTCTCTCTCCCTCCATGCCACCCATGTCTCTCTCTTCTCCTCCATGCTACCCATTTTTGTCTCTCTCTCCCTCCATCCCACCCATGTCTGTCTCTCTCTTCACCATGTCATACATGTGTCTCTCCTCTCCCCATGTGTCTCTTTGCCATGTATCTTCTCCTCTTTTGTCTTTCTCTCCTCCATGTGTCTGTCTCTCTCCTCTTCCAACCTCTGTCTGTCTCTCTTCTTCCTCCATATGCCACAACCAGTTTGCCCATTAAATATGCCACTGCCAGATGGCCATTAAAACATGCCCCAGTACCCATATTGCTGACCCAGGACTTACCTCAGCACCCCAGAACATGCCCCATTGCCCACCCTGGACTTACCCCAGAACCCCAGGACATGCCCCATTGCCCACCCAGGACTTACCCCAGCACCCCAGGACATGCCCCATTGCTCACCCAGGACTTACCCCAGCACCCCAGGACATGCCCCAATGCCCACCCAGGACTTACCTCAGCACCCCAGAACATGCCCCATTGCCCACCCAGGACTTACCCCAGCACCCCAGGACATGCCCCACTGCCCACCCAGGACGTACCCCAGCACATGCCCCATTGCCCACCCAGGGCTTACCCCATCACATGCCCCATTGCCCACCCAGAACGTACCCCAGCACCCCAGGACATGCCCACCCAGGACTTACCCCAGCACCCCAGGACATGCCCCATTGCCCACCCCGGACTTAACCCAGCACCCCAGGACATGCCCCATTGCCCACCCAGGAATTACCCCAGCACCCCAGGACATGCCCCATTGCCCACCCAGGACTTACCCCAGGACATGCCCCATTGCCCAACCAGGACGAACCCCAGCACCCCCAGGACATGCCCACCAGAGGACTTACCCCAGCACCCCAGGGCATGCCCCAATGCCCATCCAGGACTTACCCCAGCACCCCAGAACATGCCCCAATGCCCACCCAGGACTTACCCCAGGACATGCCCCATTGCCCACCCAGGACGTACCCCAGCACCCGAGGACATGCCCACACAAGAATTACCCCAGCACCCCAGGACATGCCCCATTGCCCACCCAGGACGTACCCCCGTCAGCACCCACAGTTGTCCAGCTCCCTGGTGTCTAATGGCAGGCAGCTTGATCCTCCAATGCTGCCTCTCGCACACCCCACGTGGACTGATGTTTGTCACGTGAGTCCTGGCACTTTGACCTCAGTACAGCGCGGGGAGCGAGAGAGGCAACATGGGAGGATGTCTGTGTGCAAGCTGACAGCCCGCCCGCAGAGTGGCTGTTAAAGGGATAGTAATACTTAAAATGTAAAAAAATATATGTTGTAGGGTTTATCCCCCTGAGTAAAACAAGAGTACTCCCACTGCTGAAAGGTATTTCATTCAAAAGTTATTAATTTTCAAAGTTGAATTTTTTAGGTGCAATATCACATTGGCCTGAAATTATACAGTGGCGCTGTTGCTACACGATCCTATGGACAGCTCTGGTCCCGGGACCATAAATCTCCATAGGATGGTGTAGCAACAGCGCCACTGTACAATTTCAGGCCACTGTGATATTGCACCTAAAAAATTCAACTTTGAAAATTAATAAGTTTTGAATGAAATACCTTTCAGCAGTGGGAGTACTCTTGTTTTACTCAGGGGGATAAACCCTACAACATTTTTTTTTTTACTTTTTAAGTATTACTATCCCTTTAAGTCAGCACCTCTGCCAGCAAGCTTTTTTTTCTTTTTGCAGGAGACACCCTGCCAAGTGTGCCTGCTGTGACAGTGATTAGTCTGGCTCAGCCTCATTAGTCTGGCTCAGCCTCAGACTGAGGCTGAGCCACACTAATTACTGTCACAGCAGGTGTGCCGCTTGCAGGAGGGAGTCAAAACTCTTTGTCCTGTGCCATGTGGACACAGACCTGGCGGCTGGCTGACATACAGTGGGCGGCAAATTGCCGCCCCAGTCAAAGTGCCGCCTGGGTCCATGGACCCACCGGGACCCATGTTAGGGCCGTCCCTGGAGCCATAACTTAACCCTTTGAGTGCCAGCTTTGCAATGCGTTGCGTACCCCTCTGGCACTCAAAGGGTTAAGTAAGGAGGAGTTACTGCTTCCATTGGGTGATTCAATGGGGGAGTGATTTAAATCATGCAGGGAGTTGGCCTGCCCCCACTATCCAGCCCGCCCACAACTATCCAAGTAACTGAAAAAACAAAATGGCTGCCACTCGCTCCTACACCACAGACACAAACACATCAGACAAAAAAACACACACACACTCATGCTGTCACTCACACTGTCACACAGAATCACACACACTCACAATAATTCACACACTGACACTCTCTCACTCACACTCACACGCTCTCACTCACACTCAATCACACACTCACTCTCACACACTCACTCACACACTCAATCACACACACTCACTCACACTCTCTTATTCACACTCTCACACACTCAATCACACACAGTCACACTCAATCACACACACTCACACTCTCACTCAGACACTGAATCACACACTCACACACACTCAATCATACACACTCACAATACTTCACACACTGACACTTTCACACTCACACGCTCTCACTCACACATTCAATCACACTCAATCACACACACTCACACACTCTTACTCAAACACACTCACACACTCTCACTCACACACACTCTCACACACTCTCACTCACACACTTTCACTCACACACTCAATCACACACTCACACACTCAATCACACACTCACACTCTCTCACTCACACTCACTCATACTCTCTCACTCACACTCTCTCTCACACAATCACACACACTCACGCAATCACTCACACGCAATCACTCGCACGCAATCACTCACTCTCGCACTCACACGCACTCACTTACTCACACCCCAGGAGCCAGCACGATCCACCTTCCACCATAGTCTCACTCACACTCACTCACACCCCGGGAGCCAACACGATCCACCTTCTACCATAGTATAGTTACCACATGCATTTCAGCTACATGAATGAATGCCACTCACTCACACACACTCACACTCACTCACACCCCTGGAGCCAGCATGATCCACCTTCCACCATAGTACGTGCAATTACCACATGCATTTCAACTATATGAATGAATGCTACAGTGGAGGCATAAGTACAAACACACACTCATTACAATGACACATAAGTCACCCCCTTATGACTCACTTCTGTGTGTGTGTCTCTGTGTGTGCCTGTGTGTTCCTCACTGTGTGTGTTGCATGTCTGTATCACACTCTATGTGTCTGCATGTTGTGCATTGTATGTATGTGTCGCTCTTTATGCATCTCAGTGCATGCGTATGCATTTGCGTGTGTGTCTCTGTGTGTGTGTTTGTCTTGCATCCATGTGTGTGCATTAATTCCCTAGATATCCTGACCAGGAGCAGCAGCAAGGCACATAACCTAGCCTACGGTTCTTGCAGCCTACCTGAGATGGAGAGAGGGTGGCTAAGAGGCAGATCTGTACCCTAGAAAGTTAGGGTCTACAGTAGACACGATACCCTAGAACACTAGGGTCCTAAGCAGTCTGTACATAAATGCCCTAGAATGTTAGGGTCCAAGGCAAGTACCCTTGGTAAGACCAGAGTGCTACAGCACGGAACAGCATGATAGGCAGAGACCAGGCCCAAGTACCTGCACTTAGAGCATAGCCAGGCCCAAGGTACATACGCAGAGGAGTCAGACAAGTTCCAAGGTCATACATGTATTGGGTAGTCAGACGGAGCCACAGCACAAGCACGGAGCAGGAAGTCAGCCAGGCTAGAGGTCCTACATGGATCGGGTAGTCAGACAGAGCCAAGGATTGAGCACAGATCGGGTAGTCAGACAAGGCCAGAGATTCAGGCACAAATCTGGTAGTCAGTCAAGCCAAGGGTCATACACAGATCGGAATCAGCAGACAAGCACGAAGCTGAATACTAGCAAAGCACAGATACACCACGAAAGGGCACTGAAGCTAGGTCTGAAGGCCGCATAAAAGGCCTACCGGAGAGGCAGGACATCAATCAGCCAATTAGGCCATAGGTACAAAATAGCGAGCACTCTATAGTGATGCGCATATGCAAACAGGAAGGCCATCAGACAGGTAGTGATCAGACATGCTGCTGCCGAACCATAAGAGTGGATAAGGTAGGTAACACCACGGGAGATAGATCACGGGCACCGTGATAACTATACTATCCAAGTCCTTGTTCTTTTTTTGAATGGGCGTGTAAGATGTGTACTAATAAAGATTCTTGCCAGTATATTATACGGCCACCAGAGAATCATGGCCAAACACTATGGAGTTGGATGGGGGCATGTAGAAGGCTACAGGTACACATAATTTATCAGGTGTATATATATATTTCACCTTATGAACCTTTCTTTCTTGATTACCCTTATGAAGTGATAGATTCAGAAAACACATAGGGAGATTTACTTTTTTTTTCTAGGATTATCCTAAAGAGACTTTGTATTTTATTATTTTATTTTTATTTTTAATAAATATATTTTTCTACTTGGTATTTTTTTCACTCCCTCTTTTTTTGCCAGGTATTACAATTGATTAAAGCTACTATTCATTTGCTTTCTGGTAAGCCGGTATATCTGGTGCAGGTCTGATAAATTGTGTCAAATAGTATTACCCTTAGAGGGCTTTTCCTGCCCTGCATGTCCTTTGTATCATTTATGCTTCATAAGAACCAAGTGGGAGAAGACGTATACATTTTGGAGGTGGACATTGCATGCATCAGTGAGAGAGTACCCTTCATCTGGATATGAGCAGTCATTTGGGTCCGAATACATCTACTTTTTTGTTATTAAAATCACAGTAGATAGGAGCAGTGCCACTTACAGATGTTACTCTCAAATGAGCTTGCTCTCTTCTATTCTTTTTGCTAATAGATTTATCTCACGGGGGTGCGACTGTGGACACCTAATGAAGAAGCAGCAGCCTAGTGAGATTTGACTCTCTTATAGGACCTTTTTATTACAAAGTTTGGTGTATTTGTGTAGAATTGAACGCATTGTTTCTTTTGTCTTGGGTGTCAGTAACACAAAATGGTGATTTTCTTGTTGGCTTTCTGTGCTTTGAGAAAGCAGCTTTATCGCTGCGAAACATGCAAGCGTTTAAGCCCACATCTTCATTATTTTTAAAATATTTGGATAACGAATTAAAGTTTTATGACTATTTGGAACCAGCCGTCTGATCATGTGTGCTGAGCTGTGTGTGGCTGATTGCCAGTCCTCCGAGTGGAGACGGAAAGAATTTCTCCACAGGCTTTCATGTCAGATTGACCGATATCAGCTCTCTGACCATTCTTAAATGTGAGTGCAATCATTTGCATTTACAATTTATATTTGTGTGATCGTATTACACTATTGGGCGCATCAGTTTTTCTGATTTTTTTATTTTATGTTATTCTTGGGAGTTTGTAATACAGGGACTGACAGAATTAGTTGACAGTCAATTATCCAGATGTCTGACATGCGCAAGAAATAATTCAAATGGCGCTACACATGGTGCACATGAACATTTGCCACTCTATGACGGGCCTATGCAAAATATACAAATTGGTTTTACACATATGCCAAAGTCTAAGGGGTTCCAGTACCTGCTGGTAATTTGTGATCAGTTTTCTAAATGGGGTGAGGCTTTTCCTGTGTGCAAGGAAAATACTGCAACTGCGGCTAGTTGTCACGGTATTTGAAGACTCTCAGACTTAAGGTTTGGTAAAAACGTAACTTTATTGAAAAGTTAAGGCAATCCCCGTAGTGTATCATACATATATAACAATACAACAATAAATGACCAGAATATAGGTTCTACCGGCCTTGCCAATAATACCGGGTGACAGTAGCAATAGTGATAGGCTCTACCGGCCTTGCCTATACCGGGTAAGGCAACCGTGAGATGACATGAACCGGTTCTACCGGCTTTACCAACACCGGGCAAGGCAGCCCAACGGAGTACTGAATGTAGGCTCTACCGGCCCTGCCAATACCGGGTGAGGCAACCTTAGGATGGCAACAAGAACAGGTTCTACCAGCCTCACCAATACCGGGCAGGGCAGCCTGAGGAAGCACTGATAGTAGGCTCTACCGGCCCTGCCTATACCGGGTAAGGCAACCTTAAGGATGTAACGGACTTAGGTTCTACCGGCCTTACCAATACCGGGCAGGGCAGCCCAAGAGGGGACCTTGCTGTCAGGTGACAATGACAGTAGTGTGGAGAGGAACAATGGTCTCAGACAGCAGAAGTCTTAGCCAGAGAATACCAGACAACTGCGTAAGGACTTGGACAGCAACCTGTCCTCGGTATATGAGCAGATTGGAGCAAACCAGCGTCCGCACGCTGGGACCAACAGTAATGGGCGCAACCAGATTAATGGAGTAAACCAGCGTCCGCACGCTGGGACCAACAGAGTGAGTGCAACCAGATAATGGAGTAAACCAGCGTCCGCACGCTGGGACCAACAGAGTAAGCGCAACCAGATTAATGGAGTAAACCAGCGTCCGCACGCTGGGACCAACAGAGTGAGTGCAACCAGATAATGGAGTAAACCAGCGTCCGCACGCTGGGACCAACAGAGTAAGCGCAACCAGATTAATGGAGTAAACCAGCATCCGCACGCTGGGACCAACAGAGTAAGCGCAACCAGATTAATGGAGTAAACCAGCGCCCTCACGCTGGGACCAACAGAGTAAGCGCAACCAGGTTAATGGAGTAAACCAGCGTCCGCACGCTGGGACCAACAGAGTGAGCGCAACCAGATTAATGGAGTAAACCAGCATCCGCACGCTGGGACCAACAGGGTAAGCGCAACCAGTTTAATGGAGTAAACCAGCGTCCGCACGCTGGGACCAACAGGGTAAGCGCAACCAGTTTAATGGAGTAAACCAGCGTCCGCACGCTGGACCAACAGTATAGGTCGCCGGCGTGAGAATAACAATGTCGCCTGAGCGACAGCAGATAGAGCAAGAGCCCAGAGCTCAAGCGGGGGATACCCCGGAGCAAGCACCGCTAGTGCTGACGGATGACCGGAACTGCTGGAGCCACGGAGGAGACCGGAACCGGCTGGAGAGACTAAGAGGCAGGAGACTCAGGAACTCAAACGATCAACCGGCTAGGTACTGGAACACCGGAGCACAGGAACACCGGAACAACGGATTACTGGAACACAGGAACACCGGACAATGGAGTACTGGAACCCAGGAACGCAGGAACATCGGAACAACGAAGTACTGGAACACTGGATGATCAGGCCCAAAAGCCTGACAAGCAGGTCAGGAAAAGTGATGTCAGAAACACCACGAAAGGGCAACCTGGGAGTGCCCAAACTGGGTTTAAATAGGCAGTGTGAGGAGGGCTGATAGCAGACAGCCAATGAGGAATTCCAGCAAGTGATAGACACAGGATAGCACGAATCACGGGTACCGTGATAGTACACCCCTTGCAAAGACCCCCTCTCCTAGAGTAGGGTCTGGGCTTCTGAGGGTATTTGGTATGAAAAATTCGTAGTAACTTGGGTGCATGAAGGTCCTTACTATCTACCCAAGAACGATCCTCAGGACCATAACCTTTCCAATGTACCAGATACTGTACCCCTCCTCTGCGCCTACGGGAATCAATAATACTTTGTACTTCGTACTCCTTCTGCCCCTCGACCTCAACAGGACCTGGCATCACAGGTGTAGTAGTGTAACGGTTACAAACAAGAGGCTTAAGGAGAGACACATGGAATACATTATGAATGCGCATGGATGCGGGTAATTCCAAAGCATAGGAAACGGGGTTACTCTTGAGAATAATTCTGTAGGGACCAATAAACCGAGTTGCCAGCTTATTAGATGGGACCTTGAGCTTCAGATTCTTAGAGGACAGCCATACTCTATCCCCAACTTGGAAGGAAACCGCTGGAAGCCTTCTGTGATTAGCATGATGCTGATGTCACTGAAAAGACTGGCCCAGTGCCCTCTGAACTTGTGCCCATGTGGAACGGAGTTGCTCTATATGCTCATCCAGAGCTGGAATCTGCTGTGACTGAAAGGAATCCGGGAGCAGACAGGGTTGGAACCCATAATTGATCAGAAACGGAGAGCTCCCGGAGGAGGAATTAACAGCGCAATTCCTGGCGAACTCCGCCCAAGGCAACAAGTCGGCCCAATTATCATGATGGTCAGTCACAAAACAGCGCAGAAACTGTTCCAAACCTTGATTGGCCCTCTCAGCGGCCCCATTAGTCTGGGGATGATAGGCAGAAGAGAATGATAGCTGTATGCCCATCTGTTCGCAAAATGCTTTCCAGAATCTGGACACAAACTGGCTCCCCCTGTCGGACACCAGTACCCTGGGTACTCCATGCAACCGAAACACCTCTCTAGCAAATACCATTGCCAGTTCTTTAGCCGAAGGAAGGCCAGGGAGGGGTACGAAGAGAGCCATTTTAGAAAACGTGTCTACCACCATCAATATGAAGGAATACCCTCTAGACCTGGGCAATTCTCCCATAAAGTCGATAGAGACATGAGACCAAGGGCGTTCACCATTAGGCACCGGCTGAAGCAAGCCCACCGGGAGATGCCTAGCGGTCTTGGCACGGGCGCAGGTAGCACAGGCATTCGTAAAATTGGCACAATCTGCTCTCATAGAAGGCCACCAGAATAACTGAGAAAGGGACCAAAACAATTGAACTCTACCAATATGTCCCGCAGCCTTAGAGGAGTGGTAGGTTTCAAGTAATCGAATACGGAAAGGTTCAGCGACAAAACATTTGCCCGCTGGAGTTTCATGGGGAGCAGAGGCTTGGGAAGCCAAAATCTCTTCCCCTAGTGGTGAAGTGATACTACTACGTATGGTGGCCAATATTCGATCAGGTTGAGTGATAGGTGCTGGTGCTTCTACTCTGTCAACCTCCACCTCAAATTGTCTAGACAGAGCATCAGCCCTAACATTTTTAGATCCCGGCAAATATGATACAGTGAAATTGAATCGGGATAGAAACAATGCCCATCTGGCCTGGCAGGAAGACAATCTCTTGGCCTCAGATTATCACGGTGCCCGTGATTGCTGTATTGTCTTGCCTATCACCAGTTGGCTGTCTGCCTTCAGCCCGCCTCATATTGCCTATTTAAACCTGGATTGGGCACCCCTTGGTTGCCCTTTCGTGGTGTCTCTGACCACATTCGCTTTCACCATGTCCAGTATTCATTTGGGCCTTTTTCGCTGAGTTCCTGATTGCATCTGGTTCCAGTGCCTCCCTTCTGCAGAGTTGTTCCAGTACTGGTTCAAGCCTAGTCTCCTGAGGTTGCTGTTTCCTGCTGACCGTCTTCGCTGCTGCTTCCTGACCCGGCTGATCGTCCTGCTGGTTCCTGTCATCCTGGCCTGTCTCCTTTGCTCCTGGCGACCTTCTGCTCAGTCGTGTCGGCGACATTCCTCGTCAGTCCCAGCGTGCGGACGCTGGTTCACTCCACAGCCTTGCGGCTATACGATTCCCTTGTTGGTCCCAGCATGCGGACGCTGGTTTGCTCCAAAGCCTTACGGCTATACGATCTATATTATTAGTCCCAGCGTGCGGACGTTGGGTGATTCCAAGCCTTGTGGCCATACGATTCCCTTGTTGGTCCCAGCGTGCGGACGCTGGTTTGCTCCAAAGCCTTACGGCTACTCGATACATATTGCTGGGCTCAGTGTGCGGATGCTGACTTGCTCTAAAGCCTTGCGGCTATACGATTCATCTGTTGGTTCCAGCGTGCGGACGCTGGTTAGCTCCAAAAGCCTTGCGGCTATACGATTCATTTGTTGGTTCCAGCGTGCGGACGCTGGTTAGCTCCTAAAGCCTTGCGGCTATACGATAATATTGTTAGTCCCAGCGTGCGGACGTTGGGTTACTCCTAAGCCTTGCGGCTATTCAATTCCATTGTTGGTCCCAGTGTGCGGACACTGGTTTGCTCCAAAGGCTTGCGGCCATACGATTCTCTTGTTGGTCCCAGCGTGCACCAAAACACAAAAAACAGTATAGCACCAACTGAATAACTAAAGAAAACCACAATACTACCCTAATGGGTCAGGTGCTCTCAGGGTCATACTGACTAGACAAAAACACAAAATGGAAAGCTCTAAATAAAGACACAAAGAGCTCTCCAAAAGGACCCAAATAAAATGAGGCACACTTGGTTTATTAATAAATCCACAGCAAAGAGTACAAAAATATAATAATTTTATTGATACAAAAATACACATAAAAGCAATTAAAAACAAACAAAACCAGGAATCCGACCAGAACTCATAAATATGCTATGTAATACTGAGAGGTCTATAGACAAAAGGTAAAGTAAACCTGCGCTAACACAAAAATGTATAGATAAACCAATAATAAAGGAGCAAATAAGCACATACAAATAGAAAACAGGAATACTTATCCGGCATATATGTAAATCATTTTACTTCCAACATGGGAAGCAGATTCTGAGTTTAAAACTAGGTGGGAAGACACTTTAACGAAATGTTCACATGATTTGATACGTATTCTTATAGATCATGATCGGTCGTTGATGCTGAAGGTGCGAGTTGAAATTTCTTCCCTTTATGAGAAATTGGTTGATTTTGATAAGCTCACCCAAGTAGATCCATTTCAGACACAACTTAAATTGGAACTGGATAAGGTGGAAAAAATTATTGTTGAGAAGAAAAGGAGCAAATTTGCACGTGACAATAGGGATTTTCAGGAGAAATGCCTATATAAATGGAAACATAAGGGTAATGTCAGGAGAATCAAAACTCGTCCTTTCCCTCTACCATCAATAACTTCTTCTCAGACTTCTCAAATTCTGACCCCTGGCGGCCAGTCTTTGGGGGATTCAGAGGTTTCCATCTCTTCTGGTTCGGAGGTTCAACCACAGAGTGATGAGGAGGGCAGTAGACCAGGCCCTTTTTTAGGACATCCAGACACAAACGTGTCAGAAGGGGCAGATCTTCGCGAGCTCAGAAACAGATTGCATTGGGGTTACAAGGGATCAGTAACAGCCCGTCGAACCCGCAAAAGGAACAACAAGCCCAAACAAAATTGAATGTGGTAAATCTCTCTGATCATGTTTTAACTGACCATCAGAGGTCAGTACTCTCACGTGGCTTATCTTTTTCTCCTATTCAGTCTCTTAATAAATTTGAGTTTGTTAAAGATGTTTTTTTATTTTGTAGGAAGTTACTTCTTAAAAAATATTTTGATAAACCGTTACAATTTCATCATGAGGCTATGACTGATGAGGAGTTGACATCTGATCTTATGGATCTTCTTTTGGATAGTGAATCTTCTAATCCTTTGGATCCAGAGCATCGTCTCACTCGTAAAACCACTTTTCGTCCGCCTAGTGTCTTTACTCCTTCTTTCCAGGTCAGTTCTCAAGTCCGTGTCTTTTTCCAACAGGTCATGGATGATGTATTGCGTCTCCCCCCTTGTCTGTCCTTCCGCAGCAATCTTACCTCTAAGGAGCGTGGAGCTCTGTTGCAAATTCAGAGGTGGGATGATGTGGTTATTAAGGAGGCAGACAAGGGGGGAAATGTTGTCATCTGGCCTACTGATATGTATGTGGCAGAAGTTTCTTGTCAATTGAAAAATGAGTCAATTTACAAACGTCTTTTGTTGGATCCAACCGATAATTTTAAGAGTCTTTTGGTTTCTTTTTTAATGACTACTCTGCATGAGGGTGTTATTACTAAACATGAATTTGGTTTTCTTGTAGTGGATAGCCCTGTCGTACCGACCTTCTATGCCCTGCCAAAGATACATAAAAATGTTCTTTGCCCTCCTGGGCGACCTATTGTGGCAGGGATAGGAGGTCTGTGTGAGAAGGCTTGTTTGTTTTTGGATTATTTTCTACAGCCTATTGTGTTTCAACTTGACTCTTTTCTAAGAGATTCTACGGATCTCTTGGTTAAATTACAGGAATTGTCGGTTGGTCCAAATGCTTATTTAGTTACTTGTGATGTGGAGGCTTTGTATTCAAATATTCCCCATGAGTTTGGCATTAAGGCTGTCTCTTATTATTTGTATCAAACTAGTCTTGCTTTAGATACACAGTTCTGTCAGTTCATTTTGGACTTGTTGCTATTTGTCTTAACGCACAATTACTTTGTGTTTGATGGACAGTTCTTTTTACAGGTGTCAGGGACAGCAATGGGGGCAAAATGTGCCCCCTCCTATGCCAACATTTTTTTGGGGTGGTGGGATCGAGAGACAGTATTTAATGATTCCATGGAACAATATACCAAACATATTGAGTTTTGGTATCGTTATATTGATGATATTATTTTCTTATGGAATGGTCCCTTTGACCTCTGTCGTGAATTTTTTGAAATACTTAATTCTAACGACTTTAATATTCATCTTACCTTTTCTTCTCCTCAGAGAACGGTGGATTTTTTGGATTTATCCATTTCGATTGATGCGTCTGGTTTGATTAACACAGACCTATATCGTAAACCGACGGCGGTCAATTCTCTTCTTCATTTCACCAGTGCTCATGAGATGGGATGTAAAAAGGGTATACCGGTTGGTCAATATTTGAGGATACGGCGTAATTGCTCTACAGACACTCAATTTCATGTTAGAGCTAAAGAATTACGATCTCGCTTTCTTGAACGTGGGTACCCCAAGTCTTGCCTCAAAAGGGGATATCAGAGAGCATTGAGGACTCCTAGAGAATCTCTTGTTAATATTGGTTCAGGTAAACAAGAATCAGTATCTATGCCTATTCGTGTGATTACTAAATTTAATTCACATTGGGGTGTCTTAAAAAGGATTTTGAATCGTCATTGGCATATACTTACCTCGGATTTTTCTCTCAAACCGTATTTAACACAAAAAGCCTCTGTTACTGCTAGAAGAGGGCATAATTTGTCTGATTTATTGGTACATAGTAATTTCCAGTCTAGACGATGTACCATGGGGGCGCCAGGTCTAGTAGGCACTTTTCCTTGTGGACAGTGCTCTATCTGTAGTTACATCTGTAAGGATAAGAGCATTTATAGTCCAGTAGCGAATAAAAAGTTTGATTTGAGTTTTTTTATTAATTGTAGAACAAGGAATTGTATCTATGGACTAAGGTGCCCCTGTGGTCTCGTCTATGTAGGTCAGACTTCTCAGCTTTTGAAGAGTAGAGTACAAAAACATATATCTCTAATAAGAAATGCAGAAAGAGATAGGGGAAGAGGAGAGACCCTTACTACAGTTGCTTCCCATTTTCTACTTCAACATGATTCCCCTGAGGGTTTGGAGGTTCTTGGCCTGGATAGAATTAAATTGGGTATCAGGAGAGGTAATCTTGAGCAGAAATTATTGAGGAAAGAAGTGTGATGGATTTTCATGCTTAGAACATATGCCCCATTTGGACTTAATGAAGATATGTTATTTAGTTGTTATTTGGATAAGTAGGTTTATTCTATTTTATTTTTTATTTATTTGTTCATATATTTTTTTGTTTATATTTTTCAGTTTACCTTTTGGATTTTGAAGTCTAATTTCAAGATTATTCCTCTTCTAACATCCACCCTATGGTCAAGTTCGATGTTTACCCAAGTCTTGTGAACATGATCGTGAAGAAGTGCTGCTTTATCTGCTTTAATTCCCTTGGTCCTTTTGAAGCTTATTGAAGATGGGCTGTTGCTTCTTAATTAGAGGCAGCATTGCCTTCTATTTTCTTTATTTGTCAACTTACAAATGAGGTGTATTGTGTTTTTGCACATTTCATTTGTATAAAAAATATTTACTTGTAATCCTTAAAGGATCTTCTTTTTTGAATAAAAAATAAAAATTATTGTTATCTACATATAGACCCTAATATAACTATTGCCCTGAATGTTGATGTATACTTTGTGTTTCATTTGAATTTATATCACCTTAAATAATATCTATGTAAGTTTGGTCCTCTTTATAAGGTGCACCTTATATGTAGTATTCGGGTGCTTGGCAGTCGATATACTACTAATTTAAATAATATTTGTATTAGGGACCGGATGTATACGGTCCTATTCCTCCGGTTTCTTTATGTTTTCCGTTGCTCTGGGTTATTGTTGCGATGGTGAGTTTGGGCGATTTCATTCCGATGTATTATTTCTTTGGATGAGTCGCTTCCTCGCCATGGCAACGATATCACGTGATTTCGGTCACGTGGTCCGTTTTCTCCTTCTCCTATTGGGGTTGTAGAGTTCGGGGCCGCGTGATCCTGACCATGTGACCTGTTTACTTCCGGGTCTGTGTTTAACGGACCGTTCTGGCATTATGCTGAGGCTTATGGGAGGAGTAATGGGAGCAATTTTGAAACTTACTTTGGAGGTATGTAAAGTGAGGCTTATTGGTTTAATTGATCTACAGGTGATGTTTGGTTCTGTGATTAGGTGTTGGGCGATGATTAGAGTGGGTCCACTATTTAAATCATTCAACTCAGATTGCACGCTACCCCTGACGAAGCCACAATCGGTGGCGATACGCGTTGGGTCTTGTAGTCTGGGCATCCGACTTTGATCTCCTTTGCTTCTGAGATGTTTTGATTTACATATATGCCGGATAAGTATTTCTGTTTTCTATTTGTATGTGCTTATTTGCTCCTTTATTATTGGTTTATCTATACATTTTTGTGTTAGCACAGGTTTACTTTACCTTTTGTCTATAGACCTCTCAGTATTACATAGCATATTTATGAGTTCTGGTCGGATTCCTGGTTTTGTTTGTTTTTAATTGCTTTTATGTGTATTTTTGTATCAATAAAATTATTATATTTTTGTACTCTTTGCTGTGGATTTATTGATAAACCAAGTGTGCCTCATTTTATTTGGGTCCTTTTGGAGAGCTCTTTGTATCTTTATTTAGAGCATTCCATTTTGTGTTTGTGTGGTCCCAGCGTGCAGGCGCTGGTTTGCTCCAAAGTCTTAAGGCTACTCTCAGTCGGCAGATCCTCTTGTGTTGCTGACAGTAAGCGCTGTCCAGTCCTAACAGCGTCAGTTTGGCCTTTCCTGTGGAGGCAGAGTACCATCTGTCTAGGTCTCTCCCTGATCTGGCCTCTTACCGAATTAACCTGTCATTGTCACCTGCCAGCTATTGGGACCTAGTCCGTCTCCAGTTATCTTTGGGCTGCCTTGCCCAGTATTGGTAAGGCCGGTAGAACCTTGCTCCTTATTCCAACTGAGGTTGCCTTACCCGGTATTGGCAAGGCCGGTAGAGCCTACACCATTGTGCTACTTGGGCTGCCTTGCCCGGTATTGGTAAGGCCGGTAGAACCTGGTACATTATTCCATCTAAGGTTGCCTTACCCGGTATTGGCAAGGCCGGTAGAGCCGATTATTCCTGATTACCCAGGCTGTCTTGCCCGGTATATTGGCAAGACTGGTAGAGTCTGTATTATTCATATTTGCCACTCTTCTATGTTTGTATGTATATGTTTACAATCCTAAGGGATTATCTTTATTGTTTCAATAAAGTTGTGTTTTTACCTAAACCTTGTGTCTGAGAGTTGTAACTAACCGTGACACAGAGCGATAAGTCAGATTCTTGTGATCAGTCAGAATCAAAACGGGTTTTTTGTGCCTTCAAGTAAATGACGCTATTCTTTGACAGCAAGGATAATTGCCAGTAATTCTCTATCACCAATTTCATAATGACTTTGTGCTCTGGTCAATTTCTTAGAGAAGAACCCACAGGGTCTGAGTGTGCCGCCTTTGACCTGTCGTTGAGACAGAACTGCCCCTACCCCAATATCTGAGGCATCAACCTCTAATGTAAAGGGAAGTAGCGGATTGGGGTGTGATAACACAGGAGCTTTAGCAAATGCTACCTTCAATTTCTCAAAGGCCTCCTCAGCAGCCACCGGCCAGAGAGATGGGTTAGCGCCCTTATGTGTGAGGTCAGACAGAGGTTTCACAATAGATGAGAAGTTCTTAATAAACCTCCTATAATAATTGGCGAAGCCCAGAAATCGTTGGATGGCTGTAAGACTCTTAGGTTTAGGCCACTGTAAGACTGCCGTCAATTTTTCTTTATCCATGGCAATGCCGTTTTTGCCAATTATGAACCCCAGAAATGGTACACTGGTTTTGTGGAACTCGCATTTCTCCAGTTTACAGAATAATCTATTTTTGCGTAAGCGCAGCAACACTTCAGACACATCTTTAATGTGTTGTGACAAATCTTTGGAGTGGATAAGTATATCGTCAAGGTAGACTACGACACATGATTGTAACATATCTCTGAGAACGTCATTGATCAATTCTTGAAAGACTGCGGGCGCATTACATAGACCAAATGGCATGACTAGGTATTCATAATGCCCAGATCTCGTATTGAAGGCAGTTTTCCACTCATCACCATCTCTGATACGTATCAAATTGTAGGCTGCCCGTAAGTCCAATTTGCTGAAAATCGAGTACTCCTTAAGTCTATCAAAAAGCTCGGTGATGAGTGGTATTGGGTAAGCATTCTTTGCCATCAGCTTATTCAGCCCACGGTAGTCTATGCATGGTCGCAGTTCTCCACTTTTTTCTGAACAAAAAAGAACCCGGCCCCAGCCGGAGAAGTAGATTTCTTTATGATCCCTCTACTAAGGGCATCCGCTATGTATTCTTCCATAGCTTGGTTTTCCTCACAAGACAATGGATAAGTGCGTCCCCTAGGTGGTACTGCTCCAGGACTCAGTTCTATACGACAATCATATGGTCTGTGCTGAGGTAAGGTGCCAGCCTCTCCCTTACTGAAAACATCACTAAACTGCTGGTAGACATCAGGTAGTGAAGGGGAGGTGCACAAGACCTTAACTGGATGGGTAACGCACTTATCCATACAGAACTGAGACCAAGCAGAAATCTCACATTTCTGCCAATCAAATTGTGGGTTGTGCAACTGTAACCAAGGAAAGCCCAAAATCACGGCATGGTGAGGAGAGTTAATTAACTGAAACTGCTGCTCCTCCTTGTGGAGAGCCCCAATAGTCATGGACAATGGCATTGTTTCAAAGGTAACCTGGGCGGGTTCCAAAGGTCTGCCATCAATTGCTTCGATAGCAAGAGGGGTTTCTCTCTGGATGCGTGGTACCCCGTGCAACTCAGCAAAGGTATTGTCCATAAAATACCCAGCTGCCCATCACTGGGGACGATTGGACACCACCTAGGGCCTGTCCCCCAATGTACCCTAGGTGTGTTCGTTTCCCGGACGTACCGGACAAGATCTCAATAGGTGACCATTTTTACCGCAATATAAACATAATCCCTGTATCTTGCGATACCTCTTCTGTTCCTTGGTTAACCTAGTGAAACCCACCTGCATAGGTTCACCTGGTTCCTGTATTGGTTCACCAAGTTTGGATGCCAAGGGAGGGTTGGGTGGGCAAAATATGCTACTGGATCCATTATTTTTTAGCCGATTTCGTCACTCTCTGGCGGTTAATCTCTCACGTATTCTGGAGTCAATTAGAATAACGTATTCGATATAATCATCTAGGTCAGTAGGTAAATCTTTTGCTGCAATCTCGTCTTTAATCTGGTCACTCAAGCCTTGAGCAAAGGCTGCCAACAGGGCCTCATTATTCCATCCTACCTCTACTGCCAAGGTGCGGAATTCGATGGCATAATCTCCTACCGTGCGCCTGCCCTGTTGTATCTCCATAAGACGTTTAGCAGCAGAGGTAGTTCTACCAGGAGGCTCGAATACTCTCCGAAAGGATTGCACAAAATCCCAGAAATTCTTTGTGCAAGGTTTAGCATTTTCCCATAGTGGGTTAGCCCAAGCCAATGCTCTACCGGTCAGCAGGGATATCATGAACCCAACCTTGCTGCGATCACTAGGAAATGCGTGTGCCGTCAATTCCATAAATATTTCAAGTTGATTGATAAACCCTCTGCATAGTTGAGGGTCACCGTCATATCTCAGCGGCAAGGGTGCAGAAGCCGTTAACCCTTTGTCTGCAGCCCCTGAAGGCCTAGACTCATTCTCCGGTGTCCGGCGGGACCACCGGGCTAACACCGGACTTATCAGCAAGTACCGTGCGTTCATGAATAGTTTGGATAGCCACCGCTAGCTGATCCAGACGTTGCTCGTGCATATCCATCCTCCAATGGATATTCTGTGCGTTACCGTCACTCTTAGTGTCTGAGGTCATGGCCCTTTCGTACTGTCACGGTATTTGAAGACTCTCAGACTTAAGGTTTGGTAAAAACTTAACTTTATTGAAAAGTTAAGGCAATCCCCGTAGGGTATCATACATATATAACAATACAACAATAAATTACCAGAATATAGGTTCTACCGGCCTTGCCAATAATACCGGGCAAGGCAACCCGAGTGACAGTAGCAATAGTGATAGGCTCTACCAGCCTTGCCTATACCGGGTAAGGCAACCGTGAGATGACATGAACCGGTTCTACCGGCCTTACCAACACCGGGCAAGGCAGCGCAACGGAGTACTGAATGTAGGCTCTACCGGCCCTGCCAATACCGGGTGAGGCAACCTTAGGATGGCAACAAGAACAGGTTCTACCAGCCTCACCAATACCGGGCAGGGCAGCCTGAGGAAGCACTGATAGTAGGCTCTACCGGCCCTGCCTATACCGGGTAAGGCAACCTTAAGGATGTAACGGACTTAGGTTCTACCGGCCTTACCAATACCGGGCAGGGCAGCCCAAGAGGGGACCTTGCTGTCAGGTGACAATGACAGTAGTGTGGAGAGGAACAATGGTCTCAGACAGCAGAAGTCTTAGCCAGAGAATACCAGACAACTGCGTAAGGACTTGGACAGCAACCTGTCCTCAGTATATGAGCAGATTGGAGCAAACCAGCGTCCGCACGCTGGGACCAACAGTAATGGGAGCAACCAGATTAATGGAGTAAACCAGCGTCCGCACGCTGGGACCAACAGAGTGAGTGCAACCAGATAATGGAGTAAACCAGCATCCGCACGCTGGGACCAACAGAGTAAGCGCAACCAGGTTAATGGAGTAAACCAGCGTCCGCACGCTGGGACCAAAAGAGTAAGCGCAACCAGGTTAATGGAGTAAACCAGCGTCCGCACGCTGGGACCAACAGAGTGAGCGCAACCAGATTAATGGAGTAAACCAGCGTCCGCACGCTGGGACCAACAGAGTAAGCGCAACCAGGTTAATGGAATAAACCAGCTTCCGCACGCTGGGACCAACAGAGTGAGGGCAACCAGATTAATGGAGTAAACCAGCGTCCGCACGCTGGGACCAACAGAGTGAGCGCAACCAGATTAATGGAGTAAACCAGCGTCCACACGCTGGGACCAACAGAGTAAGCACAACAAGGTTAATGGAGTAAACCAGCGTCCGCACGCTAGGACCAACAGAGTGAGCGCAACCAGATTAATGGAGTAAACCAGCGTCCGCACGCTTGGACCAACAGAGTAAGCACAACCAGATTAATGGAGTAAACCAGCGTCCGCTCGCTGGGACCAACAGAGTGAGCGCAACCAGTTTAATGGAGTAAACCAGCATCCGCACGCTGGACCAACAGTATAGGTCGCCGGAGCGAGAATAACAATGTCGCCTGAGCGACAGCAGATAGAGCAAGAGCCCAGAGCTCAAGCGGGGGATACCCCGGAGCAAGCACCGCTAGTGCTGACGGATGACCGGAACTGCTGGAGCCACGGAGGAGACTGGAACAGGCTGGAGAGACTAAGAGGCAGGTGACTCAGGAACGATCAACCGGCTAGGTACTGGAACACCGGAGCACAGGAACACCGGAACAACGGATTACTGGAACACAGGAACATAGGAACACCGGACAACGGAGTACTGGAACCCAGGAACGCAGGAACACCGGAACAACGAAGTACTGGAACACTGGATGATCAGGCCCAAAAGCCTGACAAGCAGGTCAGGAAAAGTGATGTCAGAAACACCACGAAAGGGCAACCTGGGAGTGCCCAAACTGGGTTTAAATAGGCAGTGTGAGGAGGGCTGATAGCAGACAGCCAATGAGGAATTCCAGCAAGTGATAGACACAGGATAGCACGAATCACGGGTACCGTGATACTAGTATATTGTGTAAAGAAATCATCCCAAGATTTGGATGTCCACTAGTGATCAACAGTGATAAAAGTACACCTTTCTAGACTCAGATAACTCAACTGATATGCCAAACACTATTTGTAGAATGAAAATTCCACATACCTTACCACCCACAGTCCTCAGGCCACGTAGAATGTACCAATAGAACAATCAAGGAGAAATTGAGGAAAGGTACTGGAGATACGTTTGTGAATTTGTCAATATACTTACCTGCAGTACTGGCATAGATAAGACAATTTCCTACCCCATGGGCCAAGTAACGGGGTGCTCCCAAATCGCTAGAAGACTTTGACTGTATCAAACAAGAATATGTTTCTCGATTTAAAAATTGAATGGCATCTATGGTGATGTTTCTCTCTCTTTGCCAACACATCCATTCAAGCCAGGGGACTAGGAGCTGGTGAAACAGCTCTTCAGGAACAAGACTCGGGACCCCCCATACGGACCACCCACCACCGTTCTAGCAGTTACTCGCACCGCAGTCTTGACCAAAGACAGCCTAACATGGATCCATGAGAGCTGCCTAAAAAGGGCACTGAGTCCACTCCAATCAATTCCTTCACCTGTCTGATCTATGTTGGCAGGGAACCTGACAAAGTCACACAGTTGTACAGAAGATACCAGTTCATCCATGGACTGAGTGTGGGTGCTGTTGCCATAACCATAATGATTGTTATTTTAATATGCATGCATTATCCCAACAAAACAAGAACCCCACCTAACCCACTCAATCTAACTGAAGCTGTACACCAACTGATGAAATGAGACCTAGATCTCACATTATTGGAAGCAGACAACACATTTATCCACATGACACGGAAAATATATCAGGCCCTAAACATCATCACCAACTGTTGGATATGTGGCTATACTCCACATACATAAACAGCCCCCATGATAGGGATACCCTTTAATAAGAGCGAGATAACTCTCACACAGTGTCCTAATAAGACATGTATACACTCCTATCTCAATCCCGTGGTGGCGAATGATACCTAAAAAGGGACAGATGTCCTTGTCCGATTGGCCACTCCAGTAAAGTATGGAGCAATAGTCATGAAAAAGAATAAAACAACCACGGAAATACCAATTTATATTGGTAACACCCCTACACAGGATGCCTGTTTTGCTAGGGAATATGAACCCAAGACAAATTCAAGGGACATTAAGTGTCCTGGCTGGAGTAACAGCTCTGTAAATGACTCTCAATTATGAATTACTTCTGCAGATTG
Source organism: Rhinophrynus dorsalis (assembly GCA_037306005.1). Taxonomy (NCBI): domain Eukaryota; kingdom Metazoa; phylum Chordata; class Amphibia; order Anura; family Rhinophrynidae; genus Rhinophrynus; species Rhinophrynus dorsalis. Next base: position 265,191,931 of record CM074724.1, on the reverse strand, counting down.
CATATTAATAGATGTCTCCTGCAGGAATGTAAGCACACAAAGGGGCATATATTGGTTGAGCGGTAGGAATGCTTTCCACATCCTTCCCTGTGGATGGATGGGCAGTTGTGTGTTAGGTAGTGTTGTGCCGGCTTTCACTCTCCATAGGGAATTGCCCAAGGGAAGGATTAGGAATTATAGGAGAATTACAGATAAAGTGCAGGAAATAAAACAAATAGTTTTAGAAGATTGGGAGGTGGGGATAGGTGCAGTTTTACCATTTTATGGCATCCCTACCCTATCCAAACACCTCACCCAAATGGTAACTGTTCTGGATTAGGTGCTTAATTACACTATGGATGCTATTGAAAAATTAACCAAGAACAGGTACAGATCAGAATGGTTGCTTTACAGAACAGAATGACCCTAGATTACGTCCTGACTGCCAAAGGAGGGGTATGTGCTTTAGATGGTGATCAGTGCTTCACATACATCTCTGACAATAGTGGTAAAATAGAACACGACCTAGAGAAGGTGGGTGAATTACAGGCCGAGCTACATTATGAGGACAGTGATTGGGATATTTTTGTCCTTAAGGGTTAGATAGGATCGTTGGGGGCAAAATTACTCTCGCTAATGGTTACTATTTTGGTCATTATTATCGCTTGCTTTCTGCTTCATTTCTTGCCTCTGGATGATTTGTATAAAGTGTGTACTAGGCAACGGCGCATCAGCAGTTAGCCAGACCTATTTGGTTATGTCCTCAAGGCCACCTCAATATGCTGACCTCCAGGCACAACCAACATACATCAACCATTGATCCTTTTGTGGAAACTAAGACAATAACCCCGCTTTGGGCCGGGGCTCCCCCAATGCCATCATGAGCCCTTGGGGACTGGCTCTGGTCAGTGTTCAAGTCACCACCTCTTTGTGTATGGCCGGGGGTAATTTCAGTGGTTGTTCTTGGAGAACAAAAGGAGGAACTGATAGGGTTAAAATGAACATTTAAACTTCTTGTTCTGACAAATATGCTTGGCATCAGCTATATGATCATGTTTGCACACCTCACGCGTCTGGTAAAACGGCCAGATGTGGCAACCCCCCAGTTCCTCAATCTATAATCAGCAGTTGGTGCTTACATGGTCTGGGTCTCTGTTCCAGGGCCATGAGTTGCTTTTCTGCAGAAATACAATAATTGCTAATCTTGCTAAAAACCAGAGATTGTTTTTGTGACATGTGTAATATGAAAAATTCCAGAGGTATGTGATAATGCCCTCTACAACATATATACCCTTGTGCATTATTTCAATAAAGCAGAAGAAATTGTTTAAGCACATTACCTTGTGTGTGTTTAATTTCTTCTCCAAGAGCTTGAGTCCTCCAGTTTCCAGGAACCAGTGTGTGGCTGAGCAATCCCCCGGGGCTGAAAAAGCCATTACCCATTACTAGCAATGGTAATGTCCTATGTATGCCATGGGTGGCCACTGACTATATGTACAGGATAGCGAGACACAAGCTTGAACTCAACTGTCAGGATGGTTGTATATTGTGGGGCGTCCGCTTTTTCACCCCACTGCCTCAGCGAATAGCTATCCTAACCATTCTCCATGAAGGTCATCCCACCATCGTAAGGATGAAGCAGCAAATGTGAACCAGTCTGTTGGCCCTATATAGATGATGAGATTGCAGCATATGTACAAGCATGTCCTGGCTGTGCCAAAACCCACATGGGACTGCCCCTCCCTACCATGAGAAAGGATTCATTTGGATTTTGCAGGCAGTATTCAGGCTGAAACATACTTGATCATCATTGATGCTCATTCCAAGTGGCCAGAAGTTTGGCCTATGGCCTTGACGACATTGGAAGCCACAATTCGGGTCCTCAAACTTCTATTTGCAAAGTTCAGATTACCCAAGCACGTGTTAACCGACAATGACCCACATCGACAATGACAACGACATCCCTAATGGACCTAAATATAACACATACCCACACAGCTCCATGCCATCCAGCCACCAACGGTCAAGCGGAGTATTTCGTCCAGACACTCCAGACACATAAAAGCAGTTCTGACTGCCAGGACGGTTACAGAAGGAATTTCTATGGCATCCTTACACGATTTCTTGTCAGCTTAGCACTCCATGCTGCACCCAAAAACTGGCCTGTCACCAGCAGCCCTTATGTTTGGTCAACTGTCTCTCTCTCTCAGAGAGAGTAGGGCTTCATAATTTTGAAAACACAAATGGGAGACCCCCTTCTGAAAACTCTCTCTCTCTCTCTCTCTCTCTCTATATATATATATATATATATGACAATATATTTGCATTCCATCTCCATGATCAATGTGTTTTTAATACTCCCCCAGTGTTCATTTTGATTATATTGTTCCATAATTTTTCAAAGTACTGCTATTGGCCTACTGGTAGACAATTACAGCAATGTATGTTCACAAAGCAGAAATACAAGGCATTTAACACTTTGGGTGCCTCTGGTACTAAAAGGGTTCATAGCTCTGTTTGGCTTAAGTTGAAATATTAGGACAGCTGGCAAAAAATGGGACTGTCATGGAAAAAAAGCATTGCAAAACATTGGTTTGGAGATTTCTCTAGTATACAAGGTGATCATTTTATAAATATTATTTAGTTGTTTTTCATCAGAATTGCCTTGCTTTTGTCTTTATACATATGGCTCATTGAGTTTAACGTGACATATTAGAAAAGTTTAGCATATATTTACAGATTTCTAATATAACTCCTGTAAAGCCTGTTATTAGGTATGTACTGTATATATACAAAACTAATTTCCAGGGCCATGCAAAGCTATCTTAATTCAGCTTCATTCAAAGTGTTAACGTGTTCTTAATTTTAGGAAGGGGGGTAAGAAAGGGGCAATTAAGAATAACAACATCGCCTTTATTGTGGATGCATACTTAATGTAAATCTTTAAATAACCCCTCATTAACCACCAATTAAAATTAAGAAGTGATTAACACATTAAATAATATTTCACCCAAAGTTGGCTTTTTTTCTGAGCAAAACAATTTGTGGATAACTTCCTTAAGCAAACAGAAATGTTATAGGTTTGATCCATTTTATAGGACTTGCGTCCTTATGTAAATAAAATTAACATTATAGGCCCTACGTTAAAAAAATGGCTTATTGTAAATTCTGATATAATTAGACGTAAGCTTTAGCGTCAATTTTTTTAAATCTGAAACCTAGATGTTCAAAAGCATAACACCCAATTTTGAAAATATTTTGGCCTTAGCACTATTTTATCAGAAAATTACAGTAAGAAACACGCTTTAAAAATGTATAGGTGTAACTGTGATATTTATGCAGACATTTTAATACCAGAAATTATGGGTTAATTTTTAGCATTACAACTGGAGTTAATACCATCATTTTTGAGAGGTTTTATAGACCCCAGTCTTCAGTTTCTAAAATAAATAGTTGGAAGGGAGAAAGAACATGAGGCAGGTGGGAAGGAGAGCAGTGTGGAATGTTAGTATCTGGCCCATGGTCGTGCCAGTTAGCATTATCCATCTGGCAACAAATAAAGCTAAATATTTAATACTTATTGTTGTAAATATTAACTGACTCAAATAACATATAGATGGTCTTGAAAGCTCTTTCAAATGAACATAGGTTGCCATAATGTGTTAATTCCACTTTAAATAAGAATTCAACTGCCTGAGCTGACATCACTGTTAATAAATAGGCAACCAGAAAAGCATACTCTCTTCCTTCCATGAAAATGTGTGTGTGTGTGCATGTACATGCATGTGTATGTGCATCTGTATGTGTGTGTGTGCTCGTGTGTGGGCCTGGGGAAAAATACATTCTTGTGGCATTCAGTAAACTCTTTGTGTGTGGCTGTAGCTGCTTACTAATCCTTGTTACAGAGCAGGTAGCAGGATTGTCTCTCTCACAAACCCACTCTTTTCTATACTAAGGCCCATGGTGAAAAATTGCACACTGTATTCAAGAAAAATGACTTGCAACATAGCTTCGCACTTCTCTTTCCCTCATAGTAAGTGTAAGATGTATTCAACCCCCGAGTCCCACCACCTACCTTATCAAAGCCACTTTTCAGAGTCAGTAACACTTTAAAGGGGTAATAATACTTTATATGTAAAGTAAAAAAGATATATTGTAGTGTTTATGCCCCTTAGTACAACAAGGGAACTCCCACTGCTGAAAGGTGTTTTACTCAAAGTTACTATAGATCAAACTTGACTTTTTAGGTGCAGAATCACAGTGGTCTGAAATTGTACAGTGTTGCTACACCATCCTATGGACAGCTCTTCTCTGTTGACCATAAATCTCCATAGGCTGGTGTAGCAACACTGTACAATTTCAGACCACTGTGATTCTGCACCTAAAAAGTCAAGTTTGAGCTGTAATAACGTTTGAATAAAACACCTTTTAGCAGTGGGGGTAAACAGGGGCATAAACTCTACAACATATTTTTTTACATTTTAAGTATTACTATTCGTTTTGTATGAATGGGGCATGGAGACTGATGAATACACATATGCACAATTAAATGGCAGTAACCCTTATAAGAACTAATAACAAGGGCCCTTCACACCCCTGAGCCTACAAGATATTTCTGTGCTTTCCATTCCCCACCCACACTTTTATTTAGAACTAGTTGAAGAGCCCGTTACATGGGCCACAGTGCCACTGCAGCCGGTCGCGGGGCAGTCATGCATAGTAGAGCCTGCCCGTATCAGCTGTATCAGCCGTGGCGCGGGCAGTCTCTACTGTGCATGACTGCAGCACGCTCAGCAGTCTCTACTGTGCATGACTGGTCATTACACACGTTTTAGCAAATTATTATATAGGATGGCCTTACCTAGATGATTTGGCAATATGAACCCACTCGTTGTCGATCAAAAAATAAGATGGTTTTTTTATGTCTTCTGATTATGAGCTTTGATGCTTCGATTAAGAATACCTTTCTGTGGCATGCACACTTATTTCTTTACCAAATAATGTAACAGTAACCTAAAATGGTAAAATATTAGATATGTTTAAACATGCAGGTAAAATGCTCCCAATTTGTGTTCAATTAAGAAGGATTCCTGGTGTGAATTCCATTCTAAATCAGATGCTGGAATTTATTTTTACCCTTATACCTGCCTAACATCAATATATTAAGCTACGTATTCCAGAATTCCTCCCCTTAATAACACTTGCTCCAAGGGAAGAACAATGGAGCAGTCTGCGGGTATTCTGGGTGTTCTTATCCTCTACAACTTGTTTACAGCTGTGCACTGAACAATGTAGAGGAAATGGCCTGAGTGTACGCCGTTTCCCTGTGCATCTTATGGGCTGGTATATGGGCCTTGCTTGCATTACACTCCTATGGAGGAGACTGTCTGCCTGTATGCACTACAGAGATCATACTCTGTAATGCAGACCCTGAAGTACAACCACCGGCATAATTATAGTGGAGCTGCTCTGGCAAATATGGATGTTCAATACTTTTTGTGGTCAACTGTCTGATGTGTTCTAAATATTAATGTTTCTTAGGACCTTATTCTGAAACTAAAGAGGAGCAATTCTGGGTCAAATGAACTGCGCCATACACATCTGTCATTCATATTATAGCCCCTCCAATACTGGTGTGATACCCAAAGCATTACTTTTAAATCAATGGGGATTTTGGGAATTTGTATTTGTCCCCTATGGTGCTAGTGGTTTGCTCCAGCATTGCTCATCTTTAGCTTCCATAATAAGGCCTATCCTTTAACACTTTGAGTGCCAGAGGGGTCTCCAATGCATTGCTTTGCAATGTGTTTGATACCCCTCTGGCACTCAAAGGGTTAATCTGGGTGTGAGATTCCAGCTATGAGTGCATGAACCACAGCATAGAAAAGAACTATGAGTGCACTCACCCAGATTGTTCATGTATTCTCATATTGAATTAAATTCAGTCCATATTTAACACATATTCACCAGTGACAGAGTAACTAAGACATACTATCGTCCTACACTGACAGCTGTTTTATGTGTTACTGTGCACTTTACCAAGGCAATAATAGAGTTAAGTGCACTGACTCACAGAAGTAGATTTAAAGTTCAACTTACACCCCTGCCATTTCCCACCCCCATGCATCTAACTTGTCAAACAACTATAACATGTCCTACCCCTGTAATTAAAATACTTCTTAATGCAGAGGAAGCCCCCCTTTATATTCTGCCTCTCTTCCTAACAGCTGTACTTCACCCCTCTGAGCTCAGCTACTGCTGCAGGGTTTAGTACTGGTTTTATGGAGGACTGTCCTCCTGCCGTGTAAGCCCTACATTACATTTCACCTCTCTCCCTCACAGCCCTATTTCACCTGTCCCACCTCAGCCAGTCCTGCCGGATTTTTTGGCTGCTATCGTGTAAGGACTATACTGCTCCATTCAGCCCATGTCTTTTCCCTGGAATCCATTCACTTCCTCCCTTTCCCTTCTCCTTCCTTCCTTCCTTCCAGACTCCCTTTCAAGGTTCTGTCCTTCCTTCTATTGAGTGCAAGTCAATGTATAGGCCTTATACTTACATTGCCCTAAAGCTAACCTGCTATGCTGAAGATGACTCCTCAGCCGCACTGCCCCGTGTCCTTCATGGTACGCCACAACAATCTGTCACTCTGGTGAAGCTACATGTTACCCCATGCCACTTCTCCTGACAGCCCTGGCAAGTCATCCTACCTTTCGCCTCTTCCAAACATCCCAACCTGTATTTTGCCCACTCTAAGTGTTCCTACTACCACAGAGATAAAATAGGTGTGATCCTGCTGCATGAACCATGCAATATTTGTATATTGAAACAGGGACTCAAAATAAAAACTACCATATTTACGATGCAACACAATTAACCCTATGTGCGCAAGAGTGGTGAGCAGGCTAAGATTCGCACATATAATTACCTACCCATTCATTGACTCCAGACTTCAGAGAAGCCTTGTCCCACTTCCACCTGCGGCTCTTCTGTTTGCTGTATGATGGAGCTGCAGCTGCGATGGTCTGGACAAGGATTGGCTGAGGCAACTTCAGGCTGGAAGCCTCAGCCAGTCAGAATTGAACTTATTCCAAATCTGCTCACCAACCACATCATTGTGGGTATCAGTGACCAGCTGAGACTTCCCACCCTGTTATAGACATACACACAATAACTTCAATAATTAATGTGAGTCAATCTCCTTTTTCACTTTCCATATGCAAAGTCAAATTGCCTATTTTTTTATTATTTGCTTTTTATCATTTTATTTGTTTACACTTTTATGTCTCTTGTGGGGAGCTCTCTGAAATTGTTTTCAGAAAGATTTCTGTCTAGGACTATGAAAGTAGAGAGAGTGTAAAAATGTGAAAAACAAAAAAAGAGAGTGGAACAATGTAGAAATGCCTGCCTCTACAGCAGGGGTATCAAACTGCATTCCTGAAGTGCTGAGATGTTGCAGGTTTTGGGGTATTCTTGATTGATTACAGGTGTTGCAGTAATTAACACAGTCATTTTACTGTAGCACCTGTGCAAAATAACAGATATCCCAAAATGTGCAATGTCTTAGCCCTGTAGGAATGCAGTTTGATAACCCTGCTCTACAGCATACAAATCGCTCAGTGTTATAGGATGACTGCAACATTGTATAAATATCCCTGGGCTCACAGTCCCTGACTGAAAACTCTCTGGAAACTAAAATCCATGGGGATCAATGTAAGGGACATGAAATAATAAAAACACGTAAGTGAAGATGCAAAAAAATAAATAAATAAATGCAATTTAACTTTACATATTCTGCAAGAATATACAAAGTCAAAAATGAGACTGACTGTTTATTTAATGTACAGAAGTTTTGTTTCTCCCTGATCTGATGGCGCAAAAAGAGTACAAAGGACATCTCTGGGCAACTGGAAATCCTGTCTCATTTTTCCCTTGTATAGCAATATAATGTAATGACGGGCAATTTAGACCACAACACTGTATACAGCTATATGATAACACTGATGTGTATGTGTTAACCCCTGCATTGCCAGAAGCACTCTCAATGCTGCATTTATATGTTCATTTTCATTACATTTCTTGCACTATGAAGCTTAGAATAAAGCACCCAAAAAACCAAGTAATCTCCCAGTTTAATATCCCTACAAATATGTTTCTTTCTATTTGAAAACTACATACAACTGTATATAAATGCTGCTCTTCAGAACTTACTTGAAAACGAGAGAAATCTCAATTCATTCTTTTGGGTGGTAAAACACTTTTTAAATAAACACAGATTTTTTTTTCCCACTGCAAAGCTGAAGGCGATTTGAATGCACTTACCTACTGATAGCGGCTCCGGAATGTGTGGGATGTGAGGATGTTTTGAGCTCTTTTTATATCTGCAACTATTTTTACTTTCATTTCTAAAACTCTCTCTATGTCTGATACATTTTTTTCATTTTAACCTTTGAGTGCTGGAGGTTTGGGGAATTTTGTACACCGAGGAGTCTGTTTAGGTATGATTTCCGGAAGTAACTTTTTAGTTATATATGGAAAACTATATATTGTTTATTTCAGAACATTTTCAGCTTTTTCAAGGTGCCTCAGATGAAGTAAATTTTAAATTGTGCGACAAACTATGATGTCATAAAAACAAAACAAAATGTAAAAAATTACTTATTTTGCTAATATTATATGCTATATATCAAAAACATTTAACCTCTTAATGACCCTTGACGGTCATAGTACGTCATGGGTCAATCTGAGTTAATGACCCATGACATACTATGACCATCATACGGCTGCACGCTGTTCGGGGAGACCAGAACCGGAACTTAAAAAAGAAAAAAAATGCTCCGTGGTCCTTAAGTGACCGCGACACGCCGATCGGCCGGTCGTTAAGGGGTTAACTGGTTGTTAATGTTTCAATTCATCTTAATAGCCCTGAACCCCCTGAGTACAAAAATACCACATATATATAGGTTTACCTACATGCATTGCACAAAAGAATATTTTCAACTTTATGGAGTAAAAATGCACATTCCATTGGTTACATTGTTAAACTACCCTAAACAACACAACTATATAACTATATAAAGTATATATTCCCTGAAAGTAAACATATGAATCACAAAATGACTGATGTTTCTTTCTGCATGAAACCATGAAGCAAGGACATTTTGTTAGAAACAGGGTTTTTCAGGAACCTTTCAGAAATGTTTACTAAAGTCACAAATTACTGTAAGCATCTCAAGCAAATTTAGAGTAACAAACAAAAAGGTATGAAATATAAATGCCACAATTCTCCTGAGTACCCAGGCACCTTTTGGCCTGGGGGCCAACTGCACTCAAATGGCCCACTTCTACTATCCCTCCAGACCACCATCCGATCCCACCCCATTTTGTTAATTTTATGAATGCCATAAACCTTGTAAAGTAAGGCAGGTTATTCCACACAGTTTACAACTGAAATGGAGCTACACTAGTGATACCACAAAGTTTATAATTGAAATGGAACTACACTAGTGATACCACAGAACTTAACTGAAATGATGCCACAACAGTGAGACCATAGAACTTACAATAGAAATTGAACTTAACTAATGATACCACAGAGCCTACAAATGAAATGGTACTACACTAGTGTTACCTTGGCTCACCAATTTTTTTTGTTGATAATTGCATTTGATGCGCAAAAATATGCCTTGTGATAACAATCTAAAAAGGAGCTGCATCTGAGAGTTTTTATATTCTGTAGAGCAGTTGTGTGCAACAACATTTACAAAGATATTCAGTACTATTTTATGTGATTTGAATGTGCTCAATAGACATTTCTCCTCCAAAACTCCAAAAGTGACTGCCCAGGAGAAAAACAGAGAGTTATACAATACCGCTGAATACAGAGATGTCCCCAACACGTTGCTTTACAATATATTGAAGTCCTCTAGCATTCAAGGGTTAAAAACCCAATTTAATCAAACAAACTTTGAGGAGTTTATCTTTCCATTTGAGCAGATGATTTGCAACAGAATTATTCTACTTTTCTGTGCATATTAACCAGTAACAATTCCAAGTATCCACTTCTTTTACGATATAGAAACGTGTCCGGCACTAGGATTGCTTAAGTTTACCAAGTTAAATGGGAATACTACCTGTTATTTCCCCTTTGGTAGATGTGGTCCCCCTATTTATAGTCCTACTGCAGTCATTCCAGATGTCTTCACAGTCCCACAATGCAACTTAGCGGGCAATTAAGCTATTTAACTCCTTTTATCTTTACCATGCTGGGTATACAGTACATAATGTACAGTGTGGCAAAAAAGTATTTAGTCAGCCACCAATTGTGCAAGTTCTCCCACTTAAAAAGATGAGAGAGGCCTGTAATTTTCATCATAGGTACACTTCAACTATGAGAGACAGAATGAGACAAAAAAAATCCATAAAATTACATTGTCTGTTTTTTAAAGAATTTATTTGCAAATTATGGTGGAAAATAAGTATTTGGTCAATAACAAAAGTTCATATCAATACTTTGTTATATACCCTTTGTTGGCAATGACAGAGGTCAAACGTTTTCTGTAAGTCTTCACAAGGTTTTCACACACTGTTGCTGGTATTTTGGACCATTCCTCCATGCAGATCTCCTCTAGAGCAGTGATGTTTTGGGGCTGTCGCTGGGCAACACGGACTTTCAACTCCCTCCAAAGGTTTTCTATGGGGTTGAGATCTGGAGACTGGCTAGGCCACTCCAGGACCTTGAAATACTTCTTACGAAGCCACTCCTTCATTGCCCGGGCGGTGTGTTTGGGATCATTGTCATGCTGAAAGACCCAGCCACGTTTCATCTTCAATGCCCTTGCTGATGGAAGGAGGTTTTCACTCAAAATCTCACGATACATGGCCCCATTCATTCTTTCCTTTACACGGATCAGTCATCCTGGTCCCTTTGCAGAAAAACAGCCCCAAAGCACAATGTTTCCACCCCCATGCTTCACCATAGGTATGGTGTTCTTTGGATGCAACTCAGCATTCTTTCTCCTCCAAACACGACGAGTTGAGTTTTTACCAAAAAGTTCTACTTTGGTTTCATCTGACCATATGACATTTGCCCAGTCCTCTTCTGGATCATCCAAATGCTCTCTAGCAAACTTCAGACGGGCCCGGACATGTACTAGCTTAAGCAGGGGGACACGTCTGGCACTGCATGATTTGAGTCCCTGGCAGCGTAGTGTGTTACTGATGGTAGCCTTTGTTACTTTGGTCCCAGCTCTCTGCAGGTCATTCACTAGGTCCCTCCGTGTGGTTCTGGGATTTTTGCTCACCGTTCTTGTGATCATTTTGACGCCACGGGGTGAGATCTTGCGTGGAGCCCCAGATCGAGGGAGATTATCAGTGGTCTTGGATGTCTTCCATTTTCAAATAATTGCTACCACAGTTGATTTCTTCACACCAAGCTGCTTTCCTATTGCAGATTCAGTCTTCCCAGCCTGGTGCAGGTCTACAATTTTGTTTCTGGTGTCCTTCAACAGCTCTTTGGTCTTGGCCATAGTGGAGTTTGGAGTGTGACTGTTTGAGGTTGTGGACAGGTGTCTTTTATACTGATAACAAGTTCAAACAGGTGCCATTAATACAGGTAACGAGTGGAGGACAGAGGAGACTCTTAAAGAAGAAGTTACAGGTCTGTGAGAGCCAGAAATCTTGCATGTTTGTAGGTGACCAAATACTTATTTTACCGAGGAATTTACCAATGAATTCATTAGAAATCCTACAATGTGATTTCCTGTATTCTTTCCCCCCATTCTGTCTCTCATAGTTGAAGTGTACCTATGATGAAAATTATTGGCCTCTCTCATCTTTTTAAGTGGGAGAACTTGCACAATTGGTGGCTGACTAAATACTTTTTTGCCCCACTGTACATACAAACATACTTAACTTTTCTATCAACATAAGCAAACCTGCTAACTGTTCAACAATACCAGGGATGTTGTTCCTTTTTTAACACTGACGTTCAACATTATATTCTCTATGCTTGTCTGGGCTGAGTGTTGAGCCCCCCACCCCTCAAATGTTCCTAATCTTTCCAGAAGGAGTACAGAGCACTGTAGGTTACCAATGCTGCTTATTCCTCCACTTCCGCTTCTCCTGATACTTCTGGGTTACACTGAGCTCACCTCAGTGCAACCCATACGTATCTGGTATGAAACAGATCAGAGAACAGAGTGGTGTGCTCCAGTTCTCTTCTCCTGAAGAAAGTAATTAATAAAGGGGCACTCCAAAATTCTAGGAGATCTCGAAGAGGACCTAAGTTTTCAATTATTTTCCTCAGGCTAGTCTTGGGGGCCCCTTTGACATAGGGCTTTTCCGCCACTGTGGCCAATAACTGCTCTACCAGTGATGGCCCCTTGCTCATCCCACTGCTAGAAAGGAGACAGCCAGTTGTGGGTGGCTTGCTGGAATTCCAGTTGCCCTGTTACTGTTGGGCCAGCCTGGGGGTGGGGGTGTACTGTAGGCAAAAACTGGTCCTAGGGGATTTTATAGAATCTGCCCGGTAATGGTAGCACTTCTCACTAAGGGCCTTATTCACAAAAGAAATAGGGGCCAATTCTAGAGCAAACCAACATAAATATTCCCCAAACTTCCATAAATTTAAATGGGGATTTTAACACCTTGAATGCCTGAGGTATCCAACTAATTGCTTTGCAATGCATTTGGAGAGCTCTCTACCGGCTCTCTACCGGGTTAAGTTGTCTCCAACAATAGATGTGAAATGCATTGTGGGGCAGGCTTAAAGATTTGTACTAACTGTCAAGGTCAGGGTTCCTGAGTCCCAGCAGGGCACAAACTAAACCTCCAGCTCCTTCAATCAGCCGACCACGTGCACGCCTACAAATTCCCCACCCCACCATATGGTCTACGCAGTCACCTTAGCCAGTGTGGAGCTGTGCATGTAGATTTAATGAGAAACTGGGATAAGCAAAACCCATACCTACCAGTAGCTTGTTTTTTTCTGCTGAGTCCATGTACTCAAGCAGAGCACACGCAGAACAAAGCACTCATGTGCAAGTGTGTCTTGAGAGACAATCAGGCCAGCCCACTTTACATCAGACCAGCAGTGTATGCCTGATTGACAATCCATACCTGTGAGTGTGAAGCAGCCCAACACATTTAATATATATGGTTAGAAGTTGTTGGGACAGCAGACAGCCACACTCACACCTCCCACTGGCAGCAAGCGGAAGATGGAGGGAAGTTGCAGCCCACAGGCCCATCTTTATAATATTTGCCTGCACAGCCCGCCATCATAATAACCCCTTACAGGTATAAAAATGCACCATCTGCAATCTTTATTTTTTCTTCCATATTTTCCAATGTGACTTACCTGTACAAAAATGATTTGTAACAAGTACAGAAATTAATTAAATGAGGGTCATTTGCCTTTCTACCTCTAGTCTAATGTACATAAATGTTTCTAGAAGAAGACGCCAAATGAAAAAAATATGCATTAGTTCACATTTCCACCCCTGCAAAGGTACTGAAGTCTTTGAAAACTATGGTATTGTCTAGTGTATGCATTAGCTACTGCTCTTCTAAGATAAATGGTGCTCCAGTAGTACAGTATTGAATGTCCTACTGTATTCATTATCTACTGCTTATCCAAGAAAAATGGTACCTACCAGGTATGGGTTGACATATCGTAGAGGGTGCCAGTAGCATAAAACTACATCTACCTGTTTTTTCTTTTTTGAAATTGCCTTCTTGCATTGAGATTGTCATAACTATTAGAGATATGAATAAAATGTATGCAAAACGTACTATTTTGGAAAGTAGACATTCAGCCACATCAAATGAGGGGTTGAATGCCTTTCTACCCCCAGCAGGTACCATAGCACCTAGAACTGCACCACATTTATATCACTATGTTAACCTTATGACCGGGGGGGGGGGGTATACAACATGCAAGGGGTTACGGAACAGTAAACTGTCATTATGATAATGTAGAACATCTTTGGTTGAGTAAAACAAGGGTACTCACACTTGTGGAAAGTTCTTTGTTCCAAATTTGTTATAGCTTGAATTGCTATTGTTTTTATATTAAACTATAAAGAACGATACTTAACCCTTTGAGTGCCAGAGGGGTACTCAGCGAATTGCAAAGCAATGCCTTGTGTATCCCTCTGGCATTCAAAGGGTTCAATTATAAAGAAAAGTGCCGCCTGGTATCCACACAATATTACATGGAAGAGTTAAGTCTAACACTAGAGTACTCCATAGAATGTTATAGTAACAGTTTCATCACTCTGTAACTGTAATTTCTTCTGAATTAATTATCTCCTCCAAGAGAGGTGTACCCTTTTTACTCAGCAGAAAAAGCCCTACAATATACATTTGCTTATTCTCATAAAAACAACATTTAATGATCCCTCAAGAGTAAATATATCGAGAAGGAAGAAAGATACTTTAGTTATGTTTTGTTTAATTGTAATATGGTTTTTGGCCGTAGTGACTGAAAATGTACAGCAAAGTGCAAGGAAGGAATCACCCATAGAAACTAACTAGTTCAACGACTTCCTATAAAATGAGTAAGTTCTGTTTCTTCAAAACAGAAACCAAGATAAATGTGTGAAGAAATGTTGGCAGCACAAGTATGTCTAATGTGCCTTTAACTCCTTCACCATCAGGGAGGTGTCCAACTCATTGCTTCTTAGTGCTTGGGAGACCTCTCTAGAATTCAAGGTCTTAAATGTCCAAATGAAACCAATGGGAAGATGGTTTGCTGTAGAAATACTCTATTTATTTAGCTATCTGCCTATGATTCAGAATTCACTAATTAACCCTTTGAGTGCCAGCTAGTTTTTCAAGGCATTGTGTTGCAATGCCTTGGATAACTTATTGGCACTCAGAGGGTTAATATATTAAACCATTAGTATAAAGTGGGCTATTTCCATAGGGTGCAAGAATCATAAATCTTGATAGTAGATACTCTCATGGCCCACTAACAGGCCAGGATTTGAGGCTTTCCTTTTAAAGATCACATGCAAGTTAACCCTTTGGATGCCAGAGGGGTACGCAATGCATTGCAGAGCAATGTGTTGCGTACCCCTCTGGCACCCAAAGGGCTAATCAAACTCACTTAGCCTCTGATTAACTCACCTATGTTTTAGCAAGGAAATCTTTAAATTCTGGCCTGTTAGTGGGCCCTGAAGGCATGGGTTGGGAACCACTGAGTCAGACCATCCATTTTGCCTGTCTTAATGATCCCTCAAGAGGAAATATATCGAGAAGGAAGAAAGATACTTTAGCTATGTTTTGTTTAATTGTAATATGGTTTTTGGTTGTAGTGACTGAAAATGTACAGCAAAGTGTAAGGAAGGAATCACCCATAGAAACTAACTAGTTCAACGACTTCCTATAAAATGAGTAAGTTCTGTTTCTTCAAAACAGAAACCAAGATAAATGTGTAGAGAATGTTGGCAGCACAAGTATGTCTAATGTGCCTTTAACCCCATGCTGACAATGGACGTACATGTACGTCCCGCAGAAACTGTCACTTAGTGACAGAGGACATACATGTACGTCCAGGAAGTAATTCAGCAGAATGCCGAAAAAAAAACCCTGTTGTTAAGTGCCGGCCGCGGGCGCGCGGCCAGTCACTAAGGGGTTAACCCCTTCACCATCAGGGAGGTGTCCAACTCATTGCTTCTTAGTGCTTGGGAGACATCTCTAGAATTCAAGATCTTAAATGTCCAAATTAAATCAGTGGGAAGATGGTTTGCTGTAGAAATACTCTTTTTATTTAGCTATCTGCCTATGATTCACTAATTAACCCTTTGATTGCCAGAGAGTTGTTCAAGGCATTGCGTTGCAATGCCTTGGATAACTTATTGCCACTCAGAGGGTTAATATATTAAACCATTAGCATAAAGTGGGCTATTTCCATAGGATGCAAGAATCATAGATCTTGATAGTAGATACTCTCATGGCCCACTAACAGGCCAGGATTTGAGGCTTTCCTTTTAAAGATCACATGCAAGTTAACCCTTTGAATGCCAGAGGGGTACACAACTCATTGAAGAGCAATGTGTTGCGTACCCCTCTGGCACTCAAAGGGTTCATCAAACTCACTTAGCCTCTGATTAACTCACCTATGTTTTAGCAAGGAAATCTTTAAATCCTGGCCTGTTAGTGGGCCCTGAAGGCATGGGTTGGGAACCACTGATTCAGACCATCCAGTTTGCCTGTTTTAATGATCCCTCAAGAAGAAATATATCGAAAAGGAAGAAAGATACTTTAGCTATGTTTTGTTTAATTGTAATATGGTTTTTGGCCGTAGTGACTGAAAATGTACAGCAAAGTGTAAGGAAGGAATCACCCATAGAAACTAACTAGTTCAACGACTTCCTATAAAATGAGTAAGTTCTGTTTCTTCAAAACAGAAACCAAGATAAGTGTGTAGAGAATGTTGGCAGCACAAGTATGTCTAATGTGCCTTTAACCCCATGCTGACAATGGACGTACATGTACGTTCCGCAGAAACTGTCACTTAGTGACAGAGGACATACATGTACGTCCAGGAAGTAATTCGACAGAATGCCGAAAAAAAAACCCTGTTGTTAAGTGCCGGCCGCGGGCGCGCGGCCAGTCACTAAGGGGTTAACCTTTTCACCTTCAGGGAGGTGTCCAACTCATTGCTTCTTAGTGCTTGGGAGACCTCTCTAGAATTCAAGATCTTAAATGTCCAAATTAAATCAGTGGGAAGATGGTTTGCTGTAGAAATACTCTTTTTATTTAGCTATCTGCCTATGATTCACTAATTAACCCTTTGAGTGCCAGAGAGTTGTTCAAGGTATTGCGTTGCAATGCCTTGGATAACTTATTGGCACTCAGAGGGTTAATATATTAAACCATTAGCATAAAGTGGGCTATTTCCATAGGGTGCAAGAATCATAGATCTTGATAGTAGATACTCTCATGGCCCACTAACAGGCCAGGATTTGAGGCTTTCCTTTTAAAGATCACATGCAATTTAACCCTTTGAATGCCAGAGGGGTACGCAACTCATTGCAGAGCAATGTGTTGCATACCCCTCTGGCACTCAAAGGGTTAATCAAACTCACTTAGCCTCTGATTAACTCACCTATGTTTTAGCAAGGAAATCTTTAAATCCTGGCCTGTTAGTGGGCCCTGAAGGCATGGGTTGGGAACCACTGATCCAGACCATCCAGTTTGCCTGTTTTTCTATCTAATTAAAATGCACAGTTTTACATATTTCTCAAAAACAACATATGTTTATCCCATCCTCTGAGAGGCTTTTCCATAAATCTATCACCCTTTCCATAAAGGTAGTATTATACACATTACTTCTGAATTTTCCACACTTTAATGTCAGATAACTCAGCTAGTATATTTTGTATGTATGTGTTATTAATTGTCTGTTTTTTTGCATTATATTACATTGTGATTATATTATATTGTACACATATCACTTTGTGATCATTACATATGATTATTTATATGGATTCTCTTTGATTCTACAAGCTTAGTTATTGCAGTTCAGTGACATTATTGAGCATTATAAGTGATCAATTTATTCAGATTAATGGGGTACCCCATCCCTAGTATTTTGATCAAATTCAGAATTTACCAAAAATATGCATTTAAAATGTAACATAAAATTTAATAAATACATATATATTTGAATTAGTTGGGACGTAGGGCTATTTTAAAATCTTTTATAATTTATCATCAGACCATAAAAGAACCTTCGTTTCATTTTTTTTTCAGTATGTATATTTCCCTAAGAGCCAAATATATTCAGTATTTACCTTAATCTCATCATTGTGAAAAAGGAGGATATTTCAAGACTTCCACAGGATTTCCTTAAAATTGTAAAAATGTTTCTTAAAATTGTAAATTGAGCCTTTGATGTACATTTCATTTAACTATAAAAATTACATCACGGTCCAGAGTTCTTAAATCTCACACCCAGTTTTAGAGGGGACCCCACATTCATCCAGTTGCTGAGCATATGGACAGCTCCAGAAATGGTATATAACAGTCTCATCCACAGATTGTCCATGGGCATGTTGCTGCAGCAACTATGCTCCTCCTGTGCTGGAGAAATCCTGTGAGTAGACATTCATGTACATAGGACCAAGCCAGATCTTTTTGACTGTTAAAAAGCTGACTGTGAGACACCTTTGTCCAAATCTCTGTTTCCACTGTATTGCTTTCAGAATCTTTAAAAAATTATTTTATTTAAATGATCATCTAAAAGTTTGCCCTGCAAGTTAAATTCTGACACAGTGGTTTCTAAAACTCTGTAAAACTTAGAAGGGTAAAGACAAACAGTATATTTTCGATATTTCATACCATTGATGTCTTCTCAGAATGAAACCTGCAGCATCCTATATAATAATTCGCTAGGATGTTTGTCAGAAGCCGTCATGTGCAGTAGAGACTGCCCGAACGAACACAATGCTGGGAGTACGGAATGCTGGGAGCACGGAATGCTGGGAGTTCTGTGCTAGGAGCATTCTGTGCTTTCGGGCAGTCTCTACAGTGCATGACCACGTCGACGGCAGGATGCAGAGCAGGACCGGCCTCTTAACCCTTTGAGTGCCAGAGGGGTACACAAAGTATTGCGTTGCGTACCCCTTCGTCATTCAAAGGTTAACATCACCCGGACTTTGGCCCATGTACACAGGTTTTTACACTAGTATCTTATATAAGACCAATAAGTGTCATAGTTAAAATTCTTCAGACAAAACCAAGTATTTCACATAAAAAATCTTTTTATGTTTAAACACTAAAACATGTTTATGTTTCTCCATTTTTTAACCTCATAATAAGGTAAAACAGGTTTTAATAAGATGCTTAAGATGAGTAGGGTGTAGAAAGTCCACTATATAATAAAATAAAACCATTTTATAAATATTTTTTCCCTTTATTGTAAGCTGCCTCATGTTCCACATTGAAACCTTTTTGTTTACTTTTTGTACTACCCATATCCCGACTTTCTTTGCCATTGTTCTTTTCTTTAAAAGTAATTCCAAGTATTGTAACAGAGTCCAGTCTTTTGACTGTACAGTCCGGTTGGGGTTCCTAGTCTCCAGTTGCTACATAGCTGCTTTATCTAAATTTAGTTTAAAGCAGAACTACCACCCAATAAGAATATTGCCCCACATAATTGCCCATCTGGCGACTAGCTGCTCAGTAGCGCTAGTCGCCAGAATTATTACCTGATTAAAGAGAAATCGCTATTCTTCCCAGACAGCAGGACAGAGCGTGGACATCTTGCCATAGTGACGTCTGTGCGCCTGCGCTGTCAGTCCCTTTTGGAGGCAGACTGCTCCTAGCAATGCCTCCTAGACTCGTCTGGGACTGACAGCGCAGGCGTGCAGACTTCACTATGCCAAGATGTCCGCGCTCTGTCCTGCTGTCAGTCCGTGAAGAATATCGGTTTCTCTTTAATCTGGTAATAATTCTGGCGACTAGCGCTACTGAGCAGCTAGTCGCCAGATGGGCAATTATGTGGGGCAATATTTTTATTGGGTGGTAGTTCCGCTTTTAAACCAGAATCAGAACAAAAAGAGTTATTTGTAAAGTTCCTTTTAAAATAGTTATTTGTAAAGTTCCTTTTAGGGAGAGGGCATCTGTAAAAAGTATCGAATTGTCATCCATGTACCCTGAAATCTTTGCCTGGAACCCACCTCCACCCAGTACATGAAACCCACAGATCCGTTAATCTTTTCTTATTGAACAGAAAAGTGGCTCTTTTGAATAGATAATAAGCAATAGAAATAAAGGACACTCCTGTTTTACACCACAATTGAGGATGAGTCAGAAAACTATTAATTAAGACCTAGCTAGTATAGTTTTAATCAAAGGCTTTTAAATCCAGTACAAAGTTTTCTGGAAGACCCATTTCTTTTAAGATTTTAAAAAAGGAATTAGTGAGATACATGATCAAAAGCCTTTTTCATATCTAGGGATATAATTGCAAGTTTATGGTTACATTGTTTTGAATACCAAACACAATCTATCAGCTTATTAAAATTATTGTGAATGGTTCTTTTGGGGTTAGCACATTCCTGCTATGAATAATCTGATTTACGACAATCTTCAGTCGCTTGACAAGTATTTTAGCAAGAAAATTGTAATCAGTGTTAAACTTTTGAGTGCCAGAGGGGTGTCCAATGCATTGCAAAGCATATGCAGAGCCCAGCAGGAGGGTTGACAACAGAGGGGCAGCATCAAAACCAAGTCAGCAGGCAGAAGAGCAGTCAGTACAGAAAGGCAGTCAGCAACAGACGGGCAGCATCAAATCTTAGAACATAAAACAAGCCGGGCAAGAGCAACCATATGGCATCATATAAATGCACAATATTCTGCAGTGTAATAACTGGATACTTACAAAAGGTCTTCAGACCGGCCCACACCTTGGTATACCTTTAGATGCAGATTCTACCAGCAACAAGACCAAACAAGTAGGCATCATCGATTCTTGAAAAATGTCACAGTTCAATGTACCACAGACCAGTACAGGTTAAAAGGACATTTATTCTAAAAAATATTAAAATGGTTGCACCTCGAACAATTAGGGTCCCCAAAATTCTGGATTCTTCCAAGATGTAATCTTTTTTTTTTTTTTTTTATTACCAACCCTTCCCCCTTGTTGGCTGGTCTGATGATAGTTTCATCATTAGTTCTCAAAGACTTCCCGGCACCTAGTGGGAAATTTCCCATGAACAGTGTACTTTTTCTGCTTTTTTTTGCCTAACTCATTACATTGAAATCAATGGGAAGACTGAATTTAGACTTAACACATAGCAAATTTTAGTTTATTTTCCACAGGCATTGTATAAAAGAAAGAATCAGTTGAACAGGGAATTTTTTTTTACATTTTGTTGACTAGGATAGGGGAGGGGACAGCTAGTTTACTGCTTCCTCAAGTATACACTGACAAGTATGGTATAAGTCATCTTCACAGATATGGTAGTATGTAAAGAGGGTAACAGACTCAAGTCAGCTGTACATGTATAATGGTCTACTAGTCTTTACAAGATCTCATTCTAGGACAGGGGGAGACAAATGTTAAATGAAACTATTCCAAACATTTGATAAAGAATATATTATCTTACAACAAAACAAAATGAAATGAAAATCTAGACAGCGATAAATAAGGGTATTGAGAGAAAGAATATAAGGAACAAACTAAAAGAATGACCTTTGTCACTGAGTACAATAAACACAGTTAAATATTCACCAGTCATAAGGAAATACATGGATTTTATGAGATAGCAACCTTAATATTGAAGAATTTCAACATCCCCCACTAGTTATAAAGGAGGAAAGAATGTTAGAGAAAGGATGGTATGTGTTACTACAGGGCTCAAAATTTCCACTCTCCACTAGCCAATGGCGAGTGAAAATTTAGCCCTGGCGAGTAGAAATTCAGCCCTGGTGGGTATGTTTTGGCTTGCAGTGGCGAGTAACTTTTCAGGTGTGGCTAGCAGCAAAGGACTTCAAATTATAAGCCCTGATTTATATATAAATGACTGGGGCAGACTGATTCTTGGCAGGATAGAGTACTTTGTATAGGATCAAGGCAAGACATCACACACTATCAGTTCTATGGTGTACTTTATAGTAAAAATAAACACAGTAGTTGAGTAATGTCCAATAAACACACAAGGGATAGGGTGAAAGGATTTAGGAGCAGTGTAGGGATATATGAGTAAATTGGTAGGCTAAAAACTGACTGTAGCCATGTTTTCTGCAGCGCGTGCAATACGTTATGGTGATCTCTCTCCTCCTCTTAACCATTTTTTTAATGATTTATCTTTATAAACAATGGCTAGTAGGCAGCATAGCAGGAGGCTTTAAAAAATCTGAAATATATTTGTGTGTGCGGTGCACTGTGCAGGACTCGGGTTAGGCAAACA
This sequence comes from Rhinophrynus dorsalis, assembly GCA_037306005.1. Classification (NCBI taxonomy): domain Eukaryota; kingdom Metazoa; phylum Chordata; class Amphibia; order Anura; family Rhinophrynidae; genus Rhinophrynus; species Rhinophrynus dorsalis. The sequence continues at coordinate 265,170,028 of CM074724.1, read as the reverse complement.
AAAGCCATAATAAGAAATTGATTTGTAGGAATTAGACTTGTTAGGCACAAGCCCTGAGGAAACATTAATTTGTAGAACTTAAACTTTTTAGGCAGAAGCTGTGGGGAAACATTGATTTGTAGTACTTACACTTGTTAGAGGCCCTAGCTCTGAGGAACATTTGATTTGTAGGACTTAGAATTGTTAGGCACAAGCCCTGAGGAAACACTGGTTTCTAGTGCTTAGAATTGTTATAGGACCAAGCCCTGATGAACATTTGATTTGTAGGTCTTAGACTTGTTAGAGGCCCAAGCCCTGAGGAATAATTGATTTGTAGGACTTACACTTATTAGGCACAAGACTGGAGGAAACATTAATTTGTAGGACTTACACTTTTTAGGCCCAAGCCCTGAGAAAAAATTGATTTGTAGTGCTTGGACTTGTTAGAGGTCCAAGCCCTGAGGAACAATTGATTTGTAGGACTTCGATTTGCTGGGCACAACCCTGAGGAAACATTAATTTGTAGGACTTACATTTTTTTAGGCAGAAGTTCCAAGGAAACATTATTTTGTAGGACTTACACTTTTTAGGTCCAAGCCCTGAGGAACAATTGATTTGTATGACTTCCACTTATTAGGCACAAGACCGGAGAAAACATTAATTTGTAGAACTTACTCTTTTTAGGCCCAAGCCCAGAGGAACCATTGATTTGTAGTACTTGGACTTGTTAGAGGCCCAAGCCCTGAGGAACAATTGATTTTTAGGACTTAGACTGGTTAGGCACAAGCCCTGAGGAAACATTGATTTGTAGAAATTTGACTTATTAGAGGCACAAGACCTGAGGAAAAAGTTATTTGTTGGATTAAGGATTGTTAGAGGCACAAGCCCTGAGCAAACAGTGATTTGTTGGACATTGGCTTGTTAGAGGTACAAGCTCTGAGGAAACAGTGACTTTTTTGGACTTTGGCTTGTTAGAGGAACAAACCCTGAGAAACAAGTAATTTGATGGACTCAGGCTTATGAGGGGCACAAGCCCTGATGAAACAGCGACTAGTTGGAGTCAGGTTTGTAAGAGGTACTAGCCCTGTAGAAACAAGCCCCGAAAACAGGTATTTATACAGGCCTCTGCTTTGAAAGAACAAGCTCTGAGAAAAAAATATGCCCTTCTGGCTTAGTGAAGGCAGGTCATTTTATGGTTGCCACAGGCCAATGACCATTGGCGAATGACATGGTGACATTGTGGCATTTGCGAATGCTGTTCATGCTACTGCTGCTGAGTTGCCTAAGTAGCTACCTAGTCAATTAGGCAGCTCCAAGGGAATGGGAGTGATATGAGACAGATGATGATGGTTCCACTTGCCACTAGCTTCAGTGATACTCATGAGGCAGTAGCAGCACCACAACTATCCCCCGCCAACACTTCAGGAATATCTGGTGAAAAGAAGTTGGTCAATAAATAATTCTTCTCCTTCTGCACCTCCTCCAAAATCATGGGTGTATTGTTGGAATATAATTTTTCTCATGAGAGCAGAAAGGAACTGTTCCTTTCATCAGCAACTGCAATGTGCACAGTCGGTGTAGGAAATAGGGCAAGGACTGGGAACAATGAACACATCTGCACTCACATCAAACAACTGTCACAACTATAAGCAAACACCTTTATGCTTATGTCCACAATGTCAAATCATCTGCCCCATAATCCAAGTAATGCTGCTGCCACTTGGCCCCTTGTCTGCTCCACTAAGGACACCTGACAACTAGCAGACTGAATAACAATGATTAATTCTCCCTGCCCCCAGTTTAGCGTATTCTGTGGGATGGAATCTCCTCAGATGCTGCTTGATTCCATGCTTGCAATTATACTCCATTACATTGCCATGTGGGGACAGAGTACCACACATTGTTCAAGGGGTGGACACGAACTGCCAAATCCTCACATCTATAGAATCACTATTAGGTGGTGGGGGAGGTAACGATGACAGAAGTGGTCCAACAGAAGGCGTTGCTACTTCTTCCCTCTCCATACCCTAGAGCAAGAAGCTGATGGTGAAGCAGGTGTTAAGTTTGCCATATAACTTTCAGGCTCATGCTGGGTTTTTCTATTCTTCTTCCTAAGATTTCCTCCTAGATTCTTGTTGCCCTTGGGGAGTGACAGGGGATACAGCAACAGCGGCTCACAATTTATTTTGTGGGGGTTTGACTAACATGAGTCTCGTAAATGTCATGCTGTCTGTATTCCATGTATGTTATGAGGGCAGTTGTGCCAAGGTGTGTCCTCTCCTTTCCCCTTTTCACAAACTTGTCAAATAAAGTGCACAGTGCAATCGCTGATGACTGCACTGTGCCTGCCCCAAGAGCAAAACAGTCCCACACCATGACCTCAGGGGGTAGGGGAAAAGTCGAGAAGAATAGCCTCTTTCTTCTTCTTCTCCACAATCCCCTTCACTGGTTGGGGCAGAGGATGATGTTGCTCCTCTGTCAGAATCAGCACTAGAAATAGGACCAGGATTATTGCTAGCAAGTGGAACCTGTCCTAGTACCTCATCACTACTGCTGCAGGACCCCATTCCCACTGTGGCCATGGTGATCTGTGGCACACTAGGCTGCTCATCATCAGCCTGCTGCTGCTGAGACAGATCAACATCTGGCTATTGCAACTCAGCAAGAATTACAGCAGCAGCAGCAAACTCTTCAATGTCACTGCTGGTAGTGGTGGTGATGCCCATCCCCATTTGAATATCTGTCTCCAATTCTATTTTTGCTTCCGGCTAAAAAGTCCCTCATTGTCTCCTCCACCCCAGCTGCTCCGCCATCACCCTCATCACCAACAGTCCCTTGCAGCTGCTGTTTTATGAGAGTTGGACTGGTTGGCAATTTTAACAAATGTGACAGAGGGTCCCCTACTGTCACACTTGCCATCTTTTCTTCAGGTGAAGAAGGCAGACTGGCAGCACTAGGAACAGGCACAAGCAGCTGATCTCTTGCTGATGCTAATATTACAAGCCAGTACTGTATTCTTCATCATCATGTCCCAGATGCACAGTGCTGGGGGAAGGGTAATCACAGGGTCAGAGGGATGCTGTAGGCTCCCTTGACCGCTAGTCTGGCTGATCTTCATCATCACTTCCCCTTCCACCTCAGCATTAGGAGGATCAACACTCCCCTCACCAACTGCTTCATCATAATTACCTTCACCACCACCCCCTCCCTCACCTCTACCACTCTCTAGCTGCTGCGTGGTAGCAGTGGGATTGCTTTTGTATGGCAAATGTGAGTTATGGTCCCCTTCTATCACACTTGTCATCATATCCTCCTCTTCCCCTTCCTGAGTATCACAAGGAACAATGGAAGCAGTTGTAGCACTCATAGGTAGCTGACCTGTGCTGCTCACACTGCTACCCAGTTCTGCCTTCATCACAATTTCCCCCCACATCCCAAGGGATGATGTAGGGGGATTGGGCATCATTAGGTCTGGGGAATGAGGTCTCCCAGACCCTTCATTGCTGATAGCGGTGACTTCCACCTCATCCTCTGACCCATTGGATGCATCACGGTCCATTTTCACAGAATTTCTTATGAGAACACAATGGGACCTTTCACCCACCCCTACCTCAACATTTTTCCATTCCATAGACATACATTTGCATTATTTTTGTGCAGGTTTTGACTTCTTTGTAAGAACTTATTAAGTGTGAGTTAGCAGTACATAGTAGAAGAACTGTGTAACTTTATTGCTTTAATGATATGATTTATAGAGGTGGCGGGGTGGAGGAGGTATGTGGAGGCACTCTATGACTCATAAACAAACTCAGAGTCATACTCCTCTGCAGCAGGAACATATAATCTTCCCACACTCTCTAACACATCAACAGCACTTCTATTATGTACCCCAGAGCTCCAGAAACATTTAGAAGTAATTCTACTGCTGCTAGTTGTGGCACCTCTGACCTGTTGATGACATGTCTCACAGTCAGACCTATGGTTGTGCTTCAGGTGGGAACCCATTGAGGAGGTGCCTAGGTAAGAGCCTGCTTTCCTCCTGATGACATGTTTCTTACCCAGACAACAGAGAAAAACATGCTTAGCTTTTGGATCCCGAGTGATGTATCTCCATACTGTGGACTTCATAGACTGTGATGTTCCTGAGAGGATACTACTACTGGGGCTAGATGTTGCTGAATTTGCACTGCTACCAGGTGTCACAGCACTCAAAGCTAAGGCTGTAGATGCTGATAAACTGTGTTGCTGCTTGTTATGATTACTCAACACTATTAGTGTGTGAGGCTGAGTGGAACTTTGACTTGAAAGCGGCGATGATACTGAGGATTACTGACAGGATTTGTTTTCTCAAACAGTTTACAGACAGGCACAGTGCTCCTTTTCAATGTCACAGATCACACCAGGGTCCATGTCTCTGCCACCTATCAATTTTTTTATTTTAATTTTATTTATATATTTTAATTAACTGCCCCCCCCCCATTACTATCAATGTGAAGAAAAAAAAACACTCCCTGTTAAGGGTGGGCGAAAAGTCCTCCCGTCATGTTCCCGCGAAAAAATCAGTGAAAAGCATGTTGTTGTCCACTTTTTTGTGGGAAAATCCACTTTAAATACAGTGATTAAAATCTTAGCCTTTTTCGCCCATTGGCTAAAATTCTTCACCAAGTTTTCAATGGCTAGAAACTTTTCACCCATTGATTAATATGTTTTTCGCCTTTTCGCTATGAAAACGTGCCACTTTCCAGGAACTAAAACACAATAGAAGCATTTACAGACGAGAGAGAGGTGCTATGCTGTTCTGCTGTGAGATAGTAGCAAAGTTGAGGCAGGAGAGGCTCATAGTGACTGCTATCTCTATGAGCAAGTTTAAGAACAATAAAGGAGTCTGAGGAAGAGGGGGAAGTGACCACTACAGACCTAATACTGGCCATTCCGCCAAAATCACCCCTAGGGATCTTTGGGAAATGAATCTCAAGGGAGGAAGAAGAGGGTAGTAGAGAGAGCAGGACAGGTCAGCTGCCTGTGCCTGCCTCCAGTGCTGAACCTTCTGCCAGTGTGTCTTGTAATTATCAGGAGGGGGGAGGGGAGAAGAAGCAGTCCCAACACTAGTACTACTAGTAAGAAGGTCCAGCAGCTTGTTAGTGTTAGGAGTGAAGGAAGGGATGAGCATTGTATTACTAGTGACTCTGAAGAGGAAAATTCGAGCTAAAATTGTTGTGGCTGTATTAGTAGTAGTACTAATAACAGTGATGGTGACGCAGCTGGTGGGACCAGTGTTAGGGAAGTGGTAGGGGAAGCAATTGAGAGCTTCCAGACTAGCTGTCAGGGGAGCCCACACCAATCCCCTGACCTTCGGAATCCCCTTCCCCTCTCTGCATTGTCCAGGTGGAACATGATCCTGAAGAAGGAAGAATTGTTGCCTAGCAGCAATAATACCATCACAACCAGGAGCACAGATCAGCTGCCTGTGCCTGCTGCTAGTTCTGCCAGTCTGCCTTCTTCTGGTCATCAAGAAATGGCAAGTGTGACATTAGGGGACCCTCTGTCACATTTCTCATCACCTCCTCCAACCAGCAGTGAGATGTCTGTAATAGAGCAGAGCAGAGACATTAATGGTCTTTTTAGCAGAAACTGAGAAGGAAAGGGAGACAGGGATGAGGGTGGGCATCACACTGCTACTAGCAGTGACATTTTAGAACTTGAGGAATTTGCAACTGCTCTAACTCCTTCTTATGCTGAGTTGCAAGGACAGCAGGATGCTGAGGAGCAAGCTAGTGTGCCACAGACAACCGTGGACACAGTGGGAATGGGGTCAACAAATGATGCAGGACTATGAAGGGTTCATCACCAACGGCACTGTTCACAATTTGTGACAAGTCAGTGAGAAGGGGAAGGAGACAACACATCTTGGCACAACCTCCTTGATAAGACACATGAAACACAGACACCATGACATTTATGTCAAACACGTTAAAGCCAAACACCCACCACAGAAATCGAGCACCACTGTTACTGTACCCCCCTAACTCTCCAGAAAGGAAACAAGAGGTGAGGCAGAGGAGACAGAATAGAGAAACCTGGCCAGAGGCTTGAAGTTCAATGGTGACAGGGAGGGTTCATCATTACTATTAAACTGTCAGCAGGTTGTCATGTGTCCTTAGCAGGGTGTTGACAAGGGGCATAGTGACAGCAACAGTACTTCGTTTCTGGTGGGGGGATTTCACACTGGGGACCCTAAATGTCATGGTTTTGGAGTTGTGGGATTTCATGTGAGTGTAGATGTACCCATTGTTCCCAGTCCTTCCGTTATTTACACTGTGCACATTGCAGTTGCTGATGTGAGAGGCACAGTTCCTGCTCTCAAGGCAAAGATGAATATTCTACAGTAGTAACAACACACCCATTATTTTGGAGAAGTGGCAGGTGGAGAAGCATTATTCTCCAACTTCTTCTTTTATCCACATATACCTGAAGTGGTGGGGGCTACTTATGGTGCTGCTACTGCCTCAGGCTTATCACTGGAGCTAGTCTTGGCAAGTGGAACCTTCATCATCCATCACCCATGTTACTGCTGTTGTTGATCCCATTCCCTTTGAGCTGCCTAATCATCCTGCTGCTTAGAAACAGCAGTCGCAAATTCTGAAATTATATCAGGGCATTTGACAATATGACATGACCTGCTGGCAGTAGGACAGTATGGCATTTTATTTTTCTCAGGGCTTGTGCTTTAAAAAAACAAATTAAAAAAACATAGGCCTACAAAAAATAAAAATTTTGGGGGGCTTGGCAAACAGGGGTTTGTTCCCAGAGGAAGGCACTTGTGTGCTGAAACGCGTTGGATACCGGAGAGAAAAAGGCTATACCCTGTTGGAGGTTGCGCTGTCCCGAGGAGCGGTGGAGAGTTAGAGATATCCTTATAGCCGCACCAGTTGTAAAGGCTTAGAGACCATGGACTCCATCTGTAGGGAAAGTGCAGGGGAAGGTGTCCCTTAAGCTATATGCAAATTGCTTTGCTATGCTTGTGAGTGCATTTCTTTTCAATACATCTATTCTATAAAAACGATACTGTCCCATGTGTGTTTTTATTATGTGATCTTTTGGTGGGATTACACTATTGAAGATGTATTGAGAGATAAGATGGTTTGAAGGCTTTATTCAGAAGAGAAGGAATAAGTGAGTCTCCATTTGGCACACATAAGGAACACATTACGTTTAATATTGATATATTGCACTATATGGTTTACCTTTTGTTTTCTCTTTCATGTTTTTGATTAAATGAACTTCACTGAGTAATAAGAATAAGTATCGTGCCATACTTTGTTGTTTTTGTGCCAAACAAGCCTAAGCCCTACAAATCAATGTTTCCTTAGGGTTTGTGCCAAACAAGTCTAAGTCCTACAAATCAATGTTTCTTTGGGGTCTCTAACAGCAAATCTTACAAATCATCCTTACAAAATATTCTGTTACGTCAAGTATCAGTCTACCCCAATCCCAGCTTACGTCAGGGGGTCCCTGTCTCTATCACATTACATTCCTTATTTTATTTTATTTTTTTTTTATTAACTGTCCCCCCAATACCAGTCGAGAAACCCCCCAAAACAAATTCCCTGTTTAACTGATTCTTTCCACGGACTCCACCCACCAACACAGACACCCTCCTCAGATCCCTTTTATACCATGTCTTATGAAGGTTTTTTTAATTGTATAGTTTTTATTTTTTATTAACTGTCCCCACAATCCCAGTAAACACCCCCCAAAAAAACATTCCCTGTTTAACTGATTCTTTTCCCAGACTCCGACAACAAAGGCACCCTCATACCCCACCACAGTGGGAATGGGGTCAAAAGTGATGCGGGAGTAGGACAGGATCCACTTGCCAACAGCAGCAATACTCCTGGTCCTAGTTGCAGTGCTGATTCTGAGGCAGTAGCAGCAACAGCAGCAACATCATTCTCTGCCCCAGACAGTGAAGGGGAATATGGAGACAAGAAGAAAGAGGCCATCCTTCTTCACCTATTCCCTATCCCTATCCCCTGAAGTCATGGGCGTGGGCACAGTGCAGTCATCTCCAACGGAACTGTGCACAATTTATGACAAGTCAGTCAGAAGAGGAAAGGAGGAAACACACCTTGGCACAACCGCCCTGATAACACACATGAAATACAGACACCATGACATTTATGTCAAACATGTTAAAGCTAAACACCCACCACAGAAATCAAGCACCACTGTTGCTGTACCCCCTGACAAGAGGTGAGGTGGAGATCAAAGAGGAGGAAGAATAGAGAAGAATAGAGAAACCCAAGCAGAGACTGGAAGTTCCATGACGAGCGAAACAACTAGCTCGCCATCACCTTCTTGATCTAGGGTAACTACATCTTCTGCCAATCCACTTTGTTCATCGTTACCTCCCCTGTCAAATGATAGCCACTCTGTAGATGATAGGATGTGGTAGTTCATGTTCACCCATTGCACACTGTGTGGTGCACTGACCACACATGGCAGTGTGGTGGAGGAGAATCACAAGCAGGGCATCAAGCGGCATCTGAGGAGATGCCATCCCACAGAATATGCTAAGATGGTGGCAGGGAGGGTTCATCATAACTATTAAACTGTCAGCAAATTGTCATATGTCCTTAGCAGGGAGTGGACAAGGGGTATAGTGATGTGGTGTTTGGATACAGTTGTGCCCCCAGGTTTACCACACACACTGTGCACATTGCAGTTGCTGATGAGAGGCACAGTTCCTGCTCTTAAGGGAAAAATGTATATTCTAATAACAACACACCCATGATTTTGGAGGAGGAGCAGGTAGAGAAGAATTCTTGACCAACTTCTTCTTTTCTCCACATATACTGGGAGCTACTTATTGTGCTGCAACTGCCTCAGGTGCATCATTGGAGCTAGTCATGGCAAGTGGAAGCTTCATCATCCATCCCCCATGTTACTGCTGTAGTTGATCCCATTCCATTTCAGCTGCCTAATCATCCTGCTGCTTAAACGACTCAGCAGCAGCAGCAAGAACAGCAGCTGCAAATTCTGCACAACATGACCTGCTGGCCAGTAGGGCACTTTTTTCCTCAGGGCTTGTGCTTAAAAAAAAAAAAAAAAAAAAAAAAAAAAAAAACATAGTCCTACAAAAAAAAGTGTGTGGAGGGGTTTGTTTCTAGCAAGCCTAAGTCCTACAAATCAATGTTTTATTAGGGCTTGTGCCAAACAAGCCTAAGTCCTACAAATTAATGTTTCCTTAGGGCTTGTGCCAAACAAGTCTTACAAATCAATGTCTCATCAGGGCTTGGGCCTCTAACAATAAATCTAACAAATCATCCTCTACAAAATACTCTATCATGTGAAGTATCACTCAACCCCATTGGCAGCTTACGTCAGGGAATTCCTGTCTCTATCACTTTATATACAAGTTTCTTAATTCATTTTTTTTAAATTAACTGTCCCCCCAATACCAGTCAAGAAACCCCCCCAAAAAACAAAATTCCCTGTTCAACTGATTAATTCCCAAGACTCCACCCACCAAAAAGGCACTCTCCTCAGACCCCTTTTATACCATGTCTTATGGGGGGTTTTTAATTGTATTTAGGATTAATTTTTTATTAACTGCCCCCAATCCCAGTAAACAACCCCCCCCAATTAATATTTTTGCTCTTTGTGAAGGATCGTAAGACCATTTATATCCTTGCACTGACTTACTATTTGAGCCAGATAAAGATAATGGTTGGAAATGAAACTCTGATCTGTTATGTATCACTGCTAGTTCTGTGATACAGTTGCAGTTCATGTGTGTATCAAACACCTCTCAAAGTGCTTTTTTATTTTATGTCTGATAAATTGTGAGTAGATAACCAAATATACTTTTTTTGCATGTATATTTAATACAGCTGTATCAAAGGTCGCTGTTGTTATCATATCATGGCTTCCCACAGTAGCGTGCATTCAATCATGCACGGCAGCTCATTTGGCTTTATTTAATTAACATTGTGTCCACAACACGGTAACCAGTATTGTGACCTCAAAGTATCAAAGGAAAATGACTTCAGGTTCCTGTCAAATATGAATAGTTACGGTGAATACGATTCAAAGGGACTGAATCATCCCTGAATAGTGCTAGGCCTAGCAAACGTTGTACAGTGAGGGCAATCAATTAATTTCATTTATTAGAAATGCTACAATTCGCAACCCTTAGTATGCAGGCCCACCGCATGCCCAATTGAACTTATCGTGTCTGCAACACTGTCGCCAGTATTATGACCAAAAGTATCGAAGGAAAGTTACTTCAGGTTCCTTTTAAGTAACATTGAAGAATATGATTCAAAGGGACTGAATCATTCCTGAATTGTGCTTTGGCCTAGCAAACGCTGTTTGTACAGTGAGTGCAATCAATTAATTTCATTTAGTAGAAATGCTGCAGTTTGAAACCCTCAGTATGCAGGCCCCCACATGCCCAATTGCCCTACGTGTTTCGCCGTACTAACTGATGACTTTTTCAGAGGATATTGATCTTACTGACTGACTATGGATGTTGGCATTATATACCCTTTACATTCGGGGAGTGTTATACATCCGTCATTTTGATGGGGGGAGGGAACATCTGTTACAAGTAAGATCCCTATCTGGTCAAAGGTAGATATTAGAAGTACTCAAAGTATATTACTAGATCCCTAACAAGATTAAGATAAAGCATAATACATACATTTCCAATATGCTTAACTGGACCAAAAGAAACTACCATGACACACATCACAATATTCTGCCTACTGTCAATAAGAAAGAGGAGAGAGGAACTTGGTATATATAGATGAATGAATATTATATTATAGATATGCAGTCAGTCCTTGGAAGACATACAAGCCTTCAAAGTATTAGGACAAATTAATATTTAATTTTGAGCTAGGAAGGTTGACCCAAATTATATTAATACACCTTCCCTTATAGTTAATAAACATGTTTGTACATTTATTTTATTAGATAAGAATACACCTCAAATAAAATGTAAATATTTGCGTAAACATAGGTTAACCAATGGTGTCCTAAATACAACTGATGAATCCCATTGATTTATATCCTGAAGAAGCTGTCAGTTAGTACAGCAAAACACGTAGGGCAACTGGGCATGCGGGGGGCCTGCATACTGAGGGTTGTGAATCTCAGAATTTCTACTAAATTAAATTAATTGATTGAACTCGCTGTACAAATAGCGTTTCTTAGGCCAAAGCCAGATTCAGGAATGATTCAGTGCCTTTGACTCTTATCCTTCAATGTTACTTGAAGTAACTTTCCTTCAATACTTTTGGTCATAATACTGGCGACTGTGTTGCAGACATGATAAGTTCAATTGGGCATGTGGTGGGCCTGAATACTAAGGGTTGCAAATTGCATAATTTCTATTAAATGAAATTAACTGATTGCCCTCACTGTACAATGTTTGCTAGGCCTAGCACGATTCAGGGATGATTCAGCCCCTTTGAATCGTATTCACCGTAACTATTCAAATCAAATAGGAACCTGAAGTAATTTTCGTTCGATACTTTGAGGTCACAATACTAGTTACTGTGTTGCAGACATGATGGTAAATAAAGTCCAAATGAGCTAGTTTGCATGACTGAATGCACACTACTGTGGGAAGCTGTGATACGATACCAACAGCGACCATTGATAAGCTGTATTAAACCTTTGCAATGTGTTGTGTACCTCTCTGGCACTCAAAGGGTTAAATGTACACACAAAAAAAGTATATTAGGTTATGTACTCACAATTTATCAGACATAAAATAAAAAGACCACTTTGAGAGGTGTTTGATACACACATGAATTACAACTATATCACAGAACTAAAAGTGATACATAACAGATCAGCGTTTCGTTACCAACCGTTGTCTTTATCTGGCTCAAACAGTAAGTGAGTGCAAGGATACAAATGTGTCACGGTTCCCAGGAATAAATCAGGAGTCAGTACGGTAAAGTAAAACAATCTTTTATTAGAATAATCACAGTAATGCACGTAAACATATATCACACAGAGGGTGATCAAAGAGGCAAGCACTGTATCAGAAATAGCAGTCCGCCAGTAGATCCACCACACTGTCTGAGACTAGGCCTAAGCCCACTGGAGCCTCGAGGTAATTCGGAATGCCTAAAGGACTAGCACTGACTCGGCCTGCAGTCATTATAGGAGTCTGATAGAGCCCCAGGTCTGCAATAGGGTGCGTGTCTGTGGATTGGAGACCAACACACGGAGGAAACAGACACAGCCCCCTAGTCAGCACCAGAAAGGATAGTCAGACAAGCCAGGTCATACACGGAGCAGGTAGTCAGCCAGAGCCACAGGTTTGCACCAGATAGGATATCCACTGAAGTGTTGGTATGCTGGATGCGCAGTGGACAGAGCCCCAGGTCAACACCAGAGTGGGTAGTCAGACAAGCCAGGTCTTACACGGAGCAGGTAGTCAGCCAGAGCCACAGGTTTGCACCAGAAAGGATGTCTAAGCCAAATTGCAACGCACAAGGAGAATGGTCAGACAGAGCCACAGGTCAACACCAGAATGGATGGACAGACAGGCCAGGTCATACACAGTTCAGGTAGTCATCCAAAGCCACAGGTCCGCACCAGATTGGGTGTCCACTACACAATGGGAGCAAGCAAAAGAGTAGTCAGACAGAGCAACAGGTCAGCACCAGAATGGAGGGTCAGACAAGCCAGGTCATACACAGAGCCCAAGGGAAACATAACTGTATTGTACAACAATCCCTTTAAACCCCTCTTCAGGAAGTAGGTAGGAGGAGCAGCTCAGATGAAGGAAGTTGGTAGGAAGGAAGTAGGTAGGAGGAGACTACAGGAAGTATGGCATAAAATGGAGGCCTGCTACATGCTTGAAGCCTCGCGCCTGCACATGATGCTGAAACCAAGGTAAGCTGTAACAAAATGGTCTTGTGATCATTTCACAAAGAGCAAAAAAACGTAATAATTAATAAACACTGATGTAAATAATTACTGTTATACCCAAAGGTATTTATGTGACATTATAATCGCCACTCTCCCTTAAACCTACAAAACAACTCATATATATATCTAATGGGTTTAATATCTTTCCAATAACATTTTAGATGTAGAGTTGGATACCATAGGTTTCTTCTGTACGAGTGTCATTACATTTCTTGAGACTCATCTACCGTGGCAATATTAAGTGGTTCAGATACTTCTCTGACATTGTTTAAAATGTAACGTTGACACTACTTAGAGGTCTTCACATCCCCTGAGAATTTATCTCGGGGAGTGCTAATAATTTTTTTCAGTGCTAGGTCCTTACCATAGGACACCGTTAAATTCCCTTTGTCTGCAAGAATTCAGTTGGTCATATGACCAGAATTAGGTATATTGCTCGATATTTCACCCAGTGTTTTTATTGTGGACAATAGTCCATGTTTTAATTTTACTTTGGCTATCCTCAGAACTAACTGGGAGGTATAGCAGGTATATTACCTCTTTTAATGTAAATTAATAAAAGTTAATTCTTAAGGCTGAATTTATTTACAATAAGGCAGTAAACTGTACAAAATTGGTCTTATTTGCAACACTTACATCAAGTCCCCCTAACAAGGTTGAGATTGGTGGGATAGTGGATGCAACCTTCTCCTTTTGAGTTTATTATAGTAATTTAAAGACTTGCTTCACTATATATATATTCAACTATTACACTTTTATTTAGATATCTTTATCTATCGAAGTTTAATCCTCTTTCTGGTGGTAACATAACTAGACACTGATGGTGGGTTATCTGCCTAATCCTTTAGATTTTAAACAGTGAGGCTACACAACTATTTAATATTTACACTGCCCCACAACAAACAACAATTAAGGTCAAAGATGATTTAGCACCTTCTTTTGATGATCTAACCAAATTGACATGTAAACAGAGCAGGATCTGGTGGGAGGTATCCAGTTTAGAAAGGTATGCCACAAATAAGTTCATACCAAGAGGGTTACGCAGCCCATTATTACCAGCAGCACATCTCAACAATAAAGAATTCCTTAAAAAAACAGTACGAACTTCTAAAGAGAATTCTTTGGAGCTAATAAAATTAATTATAAGGACTGAGAAGGAAGAACTTGAGAAAACCCATCAAGAAGTACAGAATAAGTTGAAAGCGTTCCTTGATAAAAATAATAACTACCTAATTTTGCCGAATTTGAAACAAAATTGAAGGAAGACATTGATAAATTGGCTACTGAGTTAACAAATAGAAAATATAAAAAATTCATAAGAGATCAGAAAGACTTTAGTGAAAATAAAATATATAGAGTAAGGATCACTCAGGCCAACTATACAACAGAGAGTCAGTGGAGTGAATCTGACTCAGAAAGGTCTGAGTGAGATACAACTAACATTGAGAATAGGCATCATAATCAAAGAAGGAATACCAGATGTAACAGAAAGACCACCATGGACCCTAAAGTAGGTTACAATACCTCTTTTTTAGGACAAAGAGGGATGAGTGCCCTGTACAGTAGAAAGCTAAAACTACAAGACAGAGCAAGATGTGCTTAAAAATAGGACAGAGATAAGACAACAAGATAATGATGACAGTCTTTAAATCATTAATTTGTCAGATATTCATCTGGATGACAGCCAAATGCAATTGTTAAATAAAAGACTGTCCTTTTTCCCATGTTTGCACTTTAAATATTTTGAATGTGTGACAAACTTATACCAATTTGGTAGAAAATTACTGTTACACAAGTTCTTCAAATTACAAGAACGGGAGAAAAAATGGAATAAAAAGGACAATGAAAAATGAACATCCCTTTTAGAAGAAAATTTGACTACTTCTGAAATGATTAAGGGCCCATTCACTGAACTTAAGGCTAATAACAAATACACCCCCTACGTCTACATGTCTTAATAATATCTTTCTTGATGCGGCCTGTAAACCACTTGAAGATTTAACTAATCTGAGATTCCCTCATATAGAGAAAAATCTGACCAGAAATGAGGAAGAGGCCCTAAAGAAACCTATGGACAATGAATCCATTGTAATAAAACCCTCGGAAAGGGGGATAACATAGTAATCCTATCAAAAGAGTATTATGTTGCAGAGACTACTTAGTGAAGCACAATGCTACCATAAGCTATCAGGCGACCCAACAGAGATTTTTTCAGTTGTTTTGCTCCTTGCCTTTGGTAATCTTAAACCCTTAGGGATCAGAAGGGTGTGCAATACATTACTTCACTATGTGTTGCCCACCCCTCTGGTCTTTAAAAATGTATGTAGGCTCATGCATCCGCCTGCTTCAGTTTGAAAAAAACACCAGCAACTGTCATGTCTACCTCCATGGACACAACATCCAGGATGGATTGAGGACATGGTCTATTGAACTAAAGGCTCAAAGGCTCAGACTCAAAAATGCCATAAGGATTTACTGACCATAGTAAGGTAAGTGGGTGTTATTATTAGGAGGTGTTACTGCTCATTTACAGGGACAAAATGCTAGAAATACAATTTGCCTCTAAATGAAAGTCTTTCTTCAGCTTTTCAGATGTATAATTTCCCTAAAGTGCAAACAAGTGTGAGATTCTAATGAGTTTTGTATTCACGTATTTAATAGTAGGCACAAATTAATCCTGTAACTCAATGGTTAGCAGGCATAAAGTTTCTATAGACATCAGATGATTTGAACACATTGGATATGTACTCTCAAATCCCTAGGGTTAACTGTTTTCCATAAACCAAGCATTTGTAAACCATATACTTCCTGAATTGGTGCCCAACAAATTGTGAATTGACAGAGAGGTCACACTGAGAACAAATAAAATATAGTATTTTATTCTTTGTATAGTGCCCCTTCAGGTGCTGGTCAATCCTGTTTTTCACTCAATGCGCCATTGCAGAGAATTTCCATACTCACATCAGTGAGGTCCTCCCCACAGTTGGTCCAGCATCAAAATGTTGGCCAAATCTCTGTACAAGAGAAACAGCAGAACCCCACGCATATATATCCCAGCCTTTAGTGGGCTTTGTTAGTGAAGTGCACCTGATTTCCTCTAGGCACACAGAGAGGGCCCATGCCTGGGATGCCCTTATACAAACTGTGCATTGAATACCACTCTGGCACAAAATGGGTCAATATGTTTTTATAATATCTGCACAGAAGACAATTAGGCTGATGTACTAGGAAGTAGAGCAATTCTGGTTGATGTACTAAGTATCACAGTAAAAGAGACCTTAAAGGAATAGTAATCCCATACAGTCACACATGCACCCTTAGAGCAATGTTTTCAATACTGAGCTAATAACCCATGCAGAAGGGTCTATGTTTTCAGTGTGTGCAGGGCAGTGGGTTAAAGGGACACTATCATATGAAAAAAAGGGTGAATAAAATTGTGTGATATTTTCATTATATGTGAAAGGCAGGGCCTGTATTTGTGGGAGGGACTGGAAGCCCATAAATAGCGGGCCGCAGCCTCTCCCACGGGATGCATCGTCAGTTGTGTGTCCCTCACGTCTGTTACTACCAGCGTCTCCAGTCCAAGCGTCATAGCCCAAAAGGAAGTTGCATAGCGTCACTTCCGGCACTACGATCCCCAAGCTATCAGACTGCCTGCAGAGGGCTGCCTCCTCTAGCATTTACATTCCTCAGAATACGTAACTATGTAATTTCACTCATAATCATGTATCACGGTGCCCGTGCTCCCTTGTTATTGTTTTCCTGTCAGTTTATCCTGTGTGTGCTCCCATTGGCTGTCCTGTATTGATCCCGCCAGTATGGCCTTTATATACTGGGCTTCAGCACCCACACGGTGCCCTTTCATGGTGTTCCTGTACCAGTGCTAGTTTTCTGCTCAGTGTTTCCCAGTGTACCGACTTGGCCTGCCTGACTGTTCCGCATCTGTTCTCCTGCTCCTGTGTACCAACCCAGATTGCCTGACTACTCTTCAGTGCCTGCTCCTGTGTACCGACCCGGCCTATTACTTTCACAAAGTTCACTGCTACGTTGAGGTGATGTGTTTTGGTGCCTGTTTGTCTCACGGTTAGATGCAGTAGTTGGTTCAGCTGCTATACTTCCTCTATTATGCCATCATCAACACTAGAATGTGACTCGTTATAGAACTGGGACTGGTGGTGGTGGTGGTGGATCTTTTGGTGGGACTTTGACAAACTGCGAGTGATCATCATCATTTATTGCACACACTGCAGCAACCATGGCTGCAGTCAGTTTTTGAACTACCACTTTACTCTCACTTCTCTGCACTGCTCCTCCTTTCCCCCTCCCCCTGCCCCTTGTGTGTTTGCTGGACATTACTCAACTACTGTGTGTGTTTTTACTCTAAAGTACACAACAGAACTGATGGAGTGTGATGTCTTGCCTTGCTATCTATCAAGACTGCATCACACAGCTCATGTCAGGGTCCCAGTCAACTGGCTGTCAACATATATATATATATATATATATATATATATATTTAGCTGTGTTGTCTACACCATCTTATCACTGTCTCAAAAATATATACATAGTTAAAAATAAAACCTAAAACGTCTTTCGACTTCCCCAGCACAGAGATAATAACAGCAAGATCAGCAAGGAAATTATACTACAGCTACTTGTGTCTCTCAAATCAAATCAGTTAGACAGAATTTTAGGTTATTTGGGGTTAACCTCCTTTGCTTCCTTCTCACACCCCCCAGAATCTCCCAGCACATAGATAATAACAGCCAGATAAGGAAGGAGCTTGGATCACTGCTGCTTGTGTCTTGCCAATCAGTCACACTGAATTTTTGGGTACTTGTGCTCAACCTCCTTTCTCCCTTTTTCTCCCTCAAAGTGCCCCAAATACAGAGAACAAATGTCCTACCTAAAAGTCTCCAAAAGTTGGAGAAATCTTAATGCATTGGCTCCATAGAATGAATGAATGAATGAATGAATATGTTTATTTATATACCACCACAAGTGTACGCAGCTCTTTCAGGTTGAGGGGTTTTGACAAATACAGGGTTACAAGTGCTTTGCAAAGTGAAACACTGGAAAAGAGGTCCCTTCCCGAAAGCTTACAATCTAAAATGGTAATAGGAGACATAGAGAGTACATAAGGATCACGTGCTGAATACAGTGCCAGAGTTCTGGTTAGGATAGGGGACATAAAGTAAATAATTTATAAAGAGCCTAAGTTGTACAAAGTCAGTGCCATGTAAGATGTTTAAGTTTTGTTAAGGAAGTGTAGTTTCAATCATGATTTGAAGACCATCAGAGAGGTGCAGTGGCACAGAGTGGGAGGTAGAGCATTCCACAGATAAGGAGCAATGAGAGAAAAAGGTTTGATATGTGAGAGGGCTGTAGACACAAAAAGAGCTGAGAGAAGATTGTTATTGGATGATCGTAAGTGGCGTGATGGATATAGCGGGAGATCAGAGTGGAAATGTAGGAAGGGGTCGAGGAGAGAAGGGTTTTGAATGAGAGAAGAAGAATTTTGTAAGAGATCCAGAGTTTTGTAGGCAGTCACTGGAGAGATTTGCGGAGGAGGGGGGCAGGGACAAACCTAGGTGACAATAGGATAAATCATGCTGCAGCATTCTATATGGATTGAAGAGGATGGAGATGGGAGGCAGGAAGGCCAGAGAGAAGAAGGTTACAGTAGTCCATGTGGGAAATGATGAGTGGTTGTATGAGACATAGGACCTGGAGAACTGAGATCACTGGAGAAGTCATCTCCACTTTATCACCTCTTCATCACACCTTAGTGCATCCCCCCCTTTTCTCTTGAACCCAGGAGGAAGGTAAAAATTCAAAAGGGACATTTGGATTTTCTGTCCATATTAAGATAAATTGGGATTATTATTATTATTATTATTATTATTATTAAGAAGTGTTACTTCTCCTTTAAACAAAACAAATGCCACATAGTATTAGGGCATATTTCCCCTCTTACAAAAGAAACACACATTGCTATTTTTGCTGTAAGTGTACATTTATTTCAGAAAAGATAATATATAAAATCAGAGAGGAGAAAACTGGTAACTTAGGACATGACTTGTAATACAGTGGTTGGGTGATTTGTCATCGCAATATACATAGACCCTTATGCATGAAACAGTCTTCTATTGTTACAAAATTGAGACAATATTGGACAGTATATTCAGGTGGATTAAAGGAGAATTAACACCTCCTAATAACAACCCCATTTAACTTACTATGGCAAGAAAATCCTAATGGCCCCTATGAATTTTGTCTTTGTGTCTTTGTTCAAAAGATAATATATTCAGTTAGTGCTGGATGTCATGTCCATGAGATGTAAATGACAATTGATGGCAGGACCACAGGACACAAACTCTGCTTACTGGTAATTTTAACCCTTGAAGGATCAGAGGGGTATACAATGCATTGCTTCACAAAGCATTGCACACCTATCTGGTACTTAAAGAGTTAAGCAAGATTAATCACTCTGCCTGAAAGGCACAAGGTCAAAATTCATAGGGGCTATAAGGATTTTCTGGCCATAGTAAGGAAAGTCAAGATGTTGCTTCTCCTTTAATTATACAGTATTAAATTTGAGAATGTTTTAGTGCAGCACACTGTGAGGCTGATGTACTAAGAGAGCTGGTACAGTTCCAGGTTAAACCAAATGTACCATAGGGAACAAATTACCCTGTTGATTTAAATGGGGATTTTAAAGAGTTGAATGCTAGAAATGTCTCCAACACTTTGCAAAGTAATTGCACTAGAAACCATTCTAGCATTCAAGGGATTAAACACATAAATGAAATCAAGTGGAATTTGTATTTGTTCGCTACGATTCAGTTTGCACAAAAAATAAAAACAACTTTTTATTTAGTTCATCAGCCCCTATACTTGTATAATCTTTAGTGGTCACCAGGGAATGTCAGGGCAATGGTTCATCTGCAGCAGTCAAACTCCCAGAGGCTGATGTACTAAGAGCTGGAGCAATGCTGGAACAAATCAGCTTCATCCTGTTGATTTAAATGCTTCAGTGCAATGCATTGGAGATAGCTGTAGGATTTAACCCTTTGCGTGCCAGAGGGGTATCCAAAGCATTAGTGCATTGGATATCCATTTTGCACTCAAAGGGTTAACATTTTAAAAGACCCACTTAAGTCACTGGAAAGTTGGAGAATTTTTATTTGTTCCTTATGGCGTATTTGGGTGGCCTCAGAATTGCTCCAATTCTTAGTACATCAGCCTCTCATAGTATATATAGGAGAGGCTAGAATACTCACTAGCACACATCAAGTGATAAGCTGCATGTACTTGTGAAACCGAAGGACCTCAGCTGCCGCAAGGGAGTGTGTGAAGCAAACCTTTCATTCACCATTCTATTTCTTTAACCCTTCCTGTGCCTGAGGGGTATACAATGCATTGCAGAGCACTTCCCCTGGCAATGGCAGTTGAGAGGGAATTGCTATAAGAAATAAAATGCTGATTGGTGTTTTTTTCTTCCCAGGAGGCTGTGCAGCATCTCCAGATTATCCTCTGTTGTTTACAAGTGACCAACTTTCATAGACTGAATCATAAAATGTAAATTGTCATTGTTTACCCACTGGCTGAACAGTCCCCACTGGCAAAACCTAAACATAATTCAGGATTAGCTGAACAATTTGCATAGAGAAGAGACCATAAAAAAATATTTTGAACTCATTCATTAGCAGTAAGTGAACAAGTGAACACTTTTCCGAATTTTACTTTCGATATTGCTGAACTAATTCTCTCAAACTGATTAGTTTATCCCGTGGCGCACTTTCAACTCCTACCACCTTAATCCGCATGGGATCCCAAACACAATCCTCCTCTGATCCACTGGGAACCATGCCACAGTGTGGTGGAACCCAGGCTGTATCATAGCCTTTTGAATGCCAAGTATCCTGTAAGGGATGACCCTGATAACTTATCTTTATCACCTTACCTACATTAACTCTGACCTTTAAAATAACTTGATCCCTTTTATCATCCAGAGGGTACCGTGCTGCTTTCTCTATATCTCTCGTAACATAGACCCCTGGCCCTAACATGCCACTTGTTGATTGCTTAAAACCATTCTTGATTATATTGATAGCTCTAGACAGGGTTGTGCCATGGTACATAACATAGATCTTTCAATCATTTGGTTGATCATTACTGGAAAGACAATTTTCTTGAAAGCTTGGCAAGGACTCTTCTGCCCACATCGAACGCATGACTTGCTGTGTAATGGCAATGTCCACTAGAAAAACAAAATACACAAAAAGCCTTATGCAAAAAAGCCAAAGCATAACAGTTCTGGGGCAAACAACTTGCACCGTAGATTAATACTTTATGATCCAGAGATATCAAACACATTTCATTGCAATGCGTTGGTAACTCTATGGCACTCAAAGGGTTAAAATCCCCTCCATTTACATTTATTTAAATGAGCAGTAAACTTCCCCCCCCCAGGATGTGCTACTTAACCCTGTGAGTGCCAGAGAGGTATGCAACTTAAATTGTAAAGTTATGCGTACACTGGTGGGGCTATGTAAATAAACATATTAATTTAACTCCTCGGCTGGCAGTTAAGGACCACTGGGCATCTTTTTTTGTCAAAAAGAGAAATTCTTTAAGTGCCAATGTATATCAAATAGCATCAGAGATCAACATTTTCCCGTTTAAAGGCAAAGTTCTAAGTCGACTTATACTGGCATTATATGGTTACAAAAGATTGAAGGTTACAACTATTCAGAGTATAAAATATTTTGTCTTTATTGAACGTAACAGGTGAATAAGTGTTTTACAAATCTGTGTGGTTATAATTACCAATATTTTGTCTTCTGCAGCGACTATATTGGGTCAACCTGTATTTTTTAGGCTCCTCCATCTTCGTTTAGGGTTATTTTAACTTGTATTATTGTTTTTATAAGTATACTAATTGGCTATATATAGCTTTGTATCTTGTTGATATGACAGTGGTAGCTAATACATAGCTCTGTCTAAGGATCAGATACATTATAAAGTGGTATCATTCTACATTGTTATATGGTTAATAGTAACATAGTAAATTAGGTTGAAAAAAGACACAAGTCCATCAAGTTCAACCCTTGCTTCATAACCCTGAGAAATGATAATTATATAGCTTTCCTGATACCAAATAAGTTAGTATTTATCAGACTTTCCTGATTTGCTTACTAATACACAGTATAATCCTGTATGTTTCCTTTTGAAAGAAATGCATCTAATCTTCTCTTAAATGTATCCATTGTACTACCATAACCACCTTCTTGGGCAAGGAATTCCATAATTTAACAGACCTCACTGTAAAAAGAAAAACCTTCCTCTGCTGAAGTCTAAACCTCCTTTCCTCTAATCTCAAGGGGTGTCCCCTGGTCATTTAATCAGGCCTTGAAATGAATAGCTCACCACAGAGATCCTTGTATTGACCTCTCATATACTTGAACACTGTGATAAGATCTCCTCTTAGTCGTCTTTTCTCAAGAGTAAATAAACTAAGTTTTAATGTGGTCTGATCATTGGTTGGGGCTGTGTGTGATACTATGTATGCAAATTAACCCATTATAACACTTAGACCTATATCTGTGTGAGGT
Source organism: Rhinophrynus dorsalis (assembly GCA_037306005.1). Taxonomy (NCBI): domain Eukaryota; kingdom Metazoa; phylum Chordata; class Amphibia; order Anura; family Rhinophrynidae; genus Rhinophrynus; species Rhinophrynus dorsalis. The sequence continues at coordinate 265,147,478 of CM074724.1, read as the reverse complement.
CAACCTATTGGGACACCAGTGTTAGTCGTCCGGGCTGGATTTTCCGCATGCATATTTTTCCTTATGAGGGCAACTCTCATTGTGCGAACAGACTGTGCATGTCTGTGCGAACAGACTGTGCATGTATAGTCTGGAGGAAAGAAGAGAAAGGGGGGACATGATTGAAACCTTTAAGTATGTTAAAGGACTGAACAAGGTTCAGGAGGGAAGTGTGATTAATAAGAATCTGAATACAAGAACAAGGGGGCACAATCTGAGGCTAGTTGGAGGAAAAATCAAGAAAAACATTAGAAAATATTATTTCACTGAAAGAGTAGTAGAAACTTGGAACAAACTTCCAGCAGAGGTGGTTGATAAATCCACAGTAACACAGTTTAAACATGCCTGGGATAAACATGTATCTATCCTAAGATAACAATAAAGGAATACTAAAGGGCAGACTAGATGGACCAGGTGGTCTTTTTCTGCCGTCAATCTTCTATGTTTCTATGTTTCTATGTTTCTATGTTTCTATGTGAATTATAGGAGGTTTTCGTGACGTTTCACAACCCCGGTCGGACTTTTGGGTGTTCTACCCGGTCACACACAGGTGCCCCATATTAAGTAATGATGTACATGTTGGTAGAATGCACCGACTGAGAAACGGTGGCTATACCCTTTAGAAGATTCACATGGGATATCGATTTAAGTGTATATGACATTTTATATTCTATACTAAACTAAACAGTAAGGGATAAATATTATACATTTTTTATTTTTGAGCTCTAATACCTAATAAAAAATCTGAAACTTTTGATAGTATATTGAAATTGTGGTGTCCTGATTTCAATTAGAAAATGTATGGTATTGTGTCCCAGAGGTAAATATATATACGTTTATCTCTGATGCTATATGATATACATTAGCGCTTAAAGAATTTCTTTTTTTTTACATTATGTAATTTATGGGATTCTTGTGGTGGGAATCTCTCTTTTGAGTGGCTTTTGTTACATTTTTGTCTTAGCCTACTCCATCATGGTGCGCTTGATCTTTATATAATACATTATTTTTTTGCCATTCGATTCAGGGATCCCCAAGCAGCGTGCAGCTAATTGCAATTTTGTACAATGCACTCAGCGGAAGAGAATAAGTCATATATATGGCTGTCCATAGCTAGTGACAGAAAAAGCACCACCTGGTGATCAGAATACAAAAGTTTGAGCTTTAATTATGTTTGAACAAAAATCTCCAAGCATTGGGGGTACCTTTGCTTTATGTATATATTCAGAAAAAAACATACTGATCCTTAAAATGGAGCTTTTTTTTTTTTTTAATTTTCAAATCTTTTATTGAAGTACAAAACAAAATTCAGCGGGAATAAGACACAATAGCCATTAACAGCCAAATCGAACCAGAGTGTCAGCCTTATGATCACGTTAATAAAGTAGAAAAGAAAAAAAAAGGAGCGGTAATAGAGGGGAACAGAGAGTACAAGGGGAAAAGGAAAGAGAAGAAAAAAAAGCAATAGAGAGAAAGAAAAATGAGGTGCCATGGAAAAAGGAAGAGGAGTAGGGTGTCTAGGCAGTAACGCCACAATCTTGAAAACAGGGCATTAAGGTTTAACAAATTGGAGCCAATTAGCGTAGTCAGTGTTAACAGACTGTGCACAGCCTATAGAACTATAATAAAGTTCTTCCATATCTAATAAATTGTGGATCCGGACTTTCCAATCTGCAATGGAAGGAGTGACAACCGACCTCGGCCGGGATACATGCTCTTGCAGCAGTGACCAATAAAAGCCTTCATCGCAGGGAGGAAGTTAAAAGAACAGGTGAGTCAGAGGGGAGAACAGTAAGGAGCATGACCTGAGGGGAGCTGGGAAGATGAAGGCCCGACAAATCCTAAAGAGGACCTGACACATACAGACAAAACTGGGTAAGAGCAGAACAGGATCACCATACATGAAGCAAAGTACCTGCCTCCAACCAGCATCTCCAACATAAGTGAGAAACCCCAGGAAAGATTCTAGCCAATCTGTCTGGAGTGCGATACCATTGCAACAAAATTTTAAAATTCAATTCCCTCATAAGAACATTAGCTAAGAATTTATTGTGAAGACGGAAGGCTGAATTCCATTGAGCAACAGAAATATCTACACCCAGGTCAGCATTCCACGCCTCTAACTGCGGGAGAGGTAGGATAGAGGAGCGGGTAACAAAAAATTGAGATATCATAGATAGACCACAGCATTTAACGGGAGGGTTTATATGGAGGCGTTCAAACACAGTAAGCAGGCTCAAAAGGGCCACCTCCCAGAGAGGAGACAAAGTGCTGGATTTGGCAATACCTCCAGAACTCCAAGGGAGGAAGTCTATGGGTAGAGCATAGGTCATTAAAAGGAGGAAGTTTACCGCAAGGAAGAGGATGATTAAAGTTTACTAAACCACTACAATACCAGTGAAGGAAATCAGCCCTGCTTAAACCAGGAGGGAAATCCAGGTTGCCGACTGCAGTGCACAAAGGAGATGGAGATGGAGCAAGGCCAAGAGAAGAATTACAGGATCTCCAAGTGGTAAGTAAATGCGAGAGAATGGGGTCTCCTCTACAGGGATACAGAGATCCCTACAGGGATATTCGGATGGGAAGCCCAAAGCAACTGTAATGGTAGAACCGGATCCACTGAGATACAAAATAGATTAGGCCAATCCATGGAAGAATCAGAAGAGCAAAGCTCCAAAACCATCGATAAGGCTACAGTTTTGTAGTAAGTACGAAGACTAGTTAAACCAAGGCCACCAGTGCGTAAAGGACGAGAAAGAACCCTTGTGCCAAGCCTGGGGGGTCTGTTATTCCAAATGAAACCATTAATAAGGGATTGGAGTAGCTTGATCTGGCGTAATGGAATACGAATCGGAAGAGAGAGCAAAAGAAAAAGAACCTTTGGAAGGATGCTCATTTTAATTAAGTTAATTTTACCGAACCACGATGCCCAGGATCGAAGGTCAGATTGGATCGTCGTGGGAAGAGAGGATAAATTTACCGAAATGGAGGAAACGTAGCCTGTAAGTCTGATTCCCAAATACACAATATAATCAGCTTTCCATTTGAAAGGATATTGGTCCTGGAGACGAGATTTAGAGACCTCAGGAACTGTCAAATTCAAAACAGGAGCAGTGGACATATGCAGTAGATCAGATAAAGAGGACTGAAGAAACACAGAGCCAATCAGAGGCAGACATCCATACCAAAGCATAGGTGGCATTGAACACCACACTAATCCAGGGTAACAGCATCTGGCATCCTACGCTTCTTGTGAGAGGTGTCAACGACCAAATGCCATCTGAGCCGCTGATTTCTTTTCAAATGAAGAGCGGGCGGATGATCAGGGTCTTTCGGCAGAGGAGGTAGTGAAATAGCCAGGGTATTGCAGAAAGCAGAAATCTCCTCAGGTTGGTATACAGAGGTGTGTTGGCCATTGTGAGAGGCTTGAAGGTTGAAGGGGAAACCCCACGGATCAATAAGGTTAAATGATCAGTTAAGGGCTTCAGTTGCCAAAGCAGGAACAGAGTGTGGGGGGAGGACAAATCCTGAAACACCTTCACTTGCACCCCGGCGGAGGATATAAAGTCCTTATTGCGACAGGCAGTATAGACCACCTCTCTATTTGCATAATAATGGCAAAGGCAGATTATGTCCTTAAGGGGATCGTTTGCAGAACCTCTGAGTTTCAAGGCCCTATGACACCAGTCTAATAATATCTGATCGTCCTTTCCCAGGACATAGGAAAAAAAGATTGTATGAATGTGGGGAGAACCTTTTGAACAGTAGACTCATTTTGTTACTTCCACGGTTGTACATATCATCGAGTCCTAGTTCAAGATGGTCAATGGGGTCCCGTTGCTCCAAAATAAGTTGCTTCATACCATGCAAATGATCAGAAAGCTCAGTTTGAGCATCTTTCACCAGATCAAGCCTTTGAGAAATCTGTTGAAGATCAACACAAAGGTCTTTGAGTTCAGACAGTAAAGCTTCCTTGATGTCCGCCGCCAAAGTTAGCAAGTCAGTTTTAGTAGTAAAGGCCTCTAAGGCCGACAAAGGCACCATTGCGGATGAAGGGGTTAAAGCACTCAAATCAACCACTGTCTCCATGTTACCCGTAGGTGTAGGGATTGCAGTAGTGAGAACTGCCTGTAAGTCAGAATAGATAGTGTCCGACCACTGAGATGGTTGGCGGGAAGAAGGGACAAGAAAGGACGCTATCGGTCTGGGCACGACTTGGATGTTCTTTGCAGGTTTCCTCTTCTTCTTATGTGGCATGAAGGTCACTGAGAACTCCCTAAACAGTGCAATGCAAAATAAGGGTGATATGAGAGCCAAAGTAGGTGAAAATCTGTAGCCCTACCCTGGAGCTCCACTAACACATGTCCATCTCGTTCGGCGGCATACTCCGCCCCCCTAAATGGAGCTTTTAATTCCTTGAATGCTAAAGATGACACCAACACATTGCTTAGCAATGAGCTGAAGATCTTTCTAGCATTCAAGGAGTTGAAATCCCATTTAAATCAATGGGAATTTTGAATGTTTTATTTGTATTTGTCTGCAGTGTGAAGCTGGTGTACTCCAGAATTGATCCTCTTTACCTTTACTACTAAAGGGATGGTAATACTTGTTGTAGTGTTTATCCCCTGAGTAAAACAAGGGAACTCCCACTGCTGAAACGTGTTTTACTCAAAAGTTATTATAGCTCAAATTTGAATTTTTAGGTGCAGTATCATAATGGCCTGAAATTGTTCAGTGGCACTGTTGCTACACCATCCTATGGACAGCTCTGCTCTGTTGACCATAAATCTCTATAGGATGGTGTAGCAACAGCGAAACTGTACAATTTCAGGCCACTGTGATATTGCACCTAAAAAAATCACATTTGAGCTGTAATAGCTTTTGAATAAAACACATTTTAGCAGTGGGAGTACTCAGGGGGATAAACCCTACAACATTTATTTTTTACATTTTAAGTATTACTATTCCTTTTATATGAATGGGGCATGGAGACTGATGATTACACATATGCACAATTAAATGGCAGTAACCCTTATAAGAACTAACAACAAGGGCCCTTCATACCCCTGAGCCTACAAGATATTTTCTGTGCTTTCCATTCCCCCACCCACACTTTTATTGAAAGTGGCCTTACCTGGATTATTTCGATGATTTGGAAATAGGAACCCACTCATTGTCACTGTCATTGACATTTCCATTGTCTTGTGATTATGAGCCTTGACACTTCGATTAAGTTTACCTTGCTGTGGTAGGCACACTTATTCCTTTACCAAATAATGTAACAGGAACCTAAAATGGTAAAATATTGTACGTGTTTAAACATGCAGGTAATACACTCCCGATTTGTGTTCAATGGAGAAAGATTCCTGGTATGGGTATCCTTTAAAAATGTACCCTAGTTGCCGCCCATCTAAATGGCGCAGTTGGAAATGTCACGCAGATCAAAAGGGGTGAGATCAGAATATCGCTCTAATCAAAAGAGCGATCATCTGATGTCATACTTTTACATGTCGCCAAATAGAGGGCAACGTTGATGTTCAACTTATGGATAATTTTTGTGTGGCTCCATGCGCCATCCCCCCCTTTCTCTCCACGTTGTGGAAGCCTTACCCTGATCCCTTGCTGAGCTCCTGCACCCAGGAGCGGCATCATTGGTCTCTTAGCTCTGTGGCTCCTCAATACTGTACTAGCAAATTGGTACAGTACAAACTGGGGTGGACTCACCAAACATCAAAAAAGCTTCCAGCCAGGAATGCATTTTGCATTAACCGTTTGAGTGCCAGAGAGGTATCCAACCCATTGCGTTGCAATGCGTTGGATACTTCTCTGGCACTCAAAGGGTTAATTCCGCTCGAGCCAATGGGAAGACAGTCTGAGTGTATTTTCGGGCGACAATTTCCGCTACAGTTTACTAGTATAACACAGGGTAAAGCTTCCACGACACGTGGAGAAAGGGGAGGGTCAACCGAGCCACATCAAAATGTATCTATAAGTTGAACATCATTGTTGCCCTCTACTTGGCGACAGTATGACATCAGATGATCGCTCTTTTAATTAGACAGATATTCTGATCTCGTCCTTTTGATCTGCGCAATATTTCCAATGCACCGTTTGGATGGGCTCCAACTAGGGTGCGACATTTCTAAAGTAAACCCCTCGTGTGAATGTACAAAGAAAATGCCATTCTAAATCAGATGCTGGAATTTATTTTTACACTTATACCTGCCTAAAATCAATTTTCTAAGGCACATATTCCAGAATTCCTCCCCTTAATGCCACTTGCTCCCAGGGAAGAACAATGGAGCAGTCTGTGGGTATTTTGGGTGTTCCTTTGCTCTACAACTTGTTTACAGCTGTGCACTAAACAATATGTAGAGGAAATGGTCTGAGCGTCCGCCGTTTCCCTGTGCATCTTATGGACTGGTATATGGGCCTTACTGGCATTACAGTCTTTATGGAGGAGCAGGGACGTGCACAGACATTTTGGGGGGCAGGGGCTCAAATGAAAAAAAGGGCACTTCTCATAATTATTATTATTTTTTTTTTGTTAAAAGGGCACGAGGGCACTTTGGACAAAAAGGGCAGGTGCTCAAGCCCCCCTTGGTGTCTATGTGTACACGTGCCTGTGGAGGAGATTGTCTGCCTGTATGCACTACAGAGATCATACTCTGTAATGCAGACCCTGAAGTACAACCACTGGCATTTGAAACTAATTATAGTGGAGCTGCTCTGGCAAATATGGATGTTCAATACTTTTTGTGGTCAACTGTCTGATGTGTTCTAAATATTAATGTTTCTTAGGACCTTATTCTGAAACTAAAGAGGAGCAATTCTGGGTCAAATGAACTGCGCCATACACATCTGTCATTCATATTATAGCCCCTCCAATACTGGTGTGATACCCAATGCATTACTTTTAAATCAATGGGGATTTTGGGAATTTGTATTTGTCCCCTATTGTGCTGGTGGTTTGCTCCAGCATTCCTCATCTTTAGCTTCCATAATAAGGCCTATCCTTTAACACTTTGAGTGCCAGAGGGGTATCCAATGCATTGCTTTGCAATGCATTGGATACCCCTCTGGCATTCAAAGGGTTAATCTGAGTGTGAGGCTGATGTTCAAAGAAAAGTTAGACACTCAACAATTCCAGCTATGAGTGCATAAACCACAGCATAAAAAAGAACTATGAGTGCACTCACCCAGATTGTTCATGTATTTTCATATTGAATTAAATTCGGTCCATATTTAACACATATTCACCAGTGGCAGAGTAACTAAGACATGCTATCGTCCCACACTGACAGCTGTTTCATGTGTTACTCTGCACTTCACCAAGGCAATAATAAAGTTAAGTGCACTGACTCACAGTGGAACCTACACCTCTGCCATTTCCTACCCATATGCAAGAGGGGAGGCACAGCATAAACACCACATCCAGGTTTCACCCAATATTTAACATGAATTAAGAAAAGTAAAACATATACAGACAGATCCCCTAATAACCATACAAAAATATAATAACTTTTCCTCAATGCAATCAAATATTCAACAAAACACTGACAATTAATTACTATAATTGAATCAAATTTGTTATATTTTATAATTAATTTTATTTCCACCTCCAGTAATAAGCAATCTATATTCCTCCCTTCCTCTGTTAGGAAAAACAATAATTTTTAATGCTGTGAACCTAACACTGTCTGTATTTTTGTCCTGCATCTCTTTAAAATGGACTACTATTCTAATGTCCACTTCACCTCTTCTTGTGGCTCGTGTTCCTGTATTATGTATTTGGGAGGGTGAATAGTCTTCCCTACAGAATACACCACTTCTCTGGAAAGCTACCAGACCACCTGAGTAGTATGCTCACTCCAGCTTTCCATACTAACAACTCCCTGAGTATCCCACACTACGAAAGAAGATCTGCCTTCTCTTTCAGAGCTCCGAAAACCTGGAATAACCTTCCCGAAAAAATCAAATCTTCTTCCAGTCTAAAATCCTTAAAATAACTGCTTTTTTATATCTAAAAACAATATGTAATATGTATTGTGAAGAATTAAAAAAGTGCTGTGGTCCTCTAGGGCCACCCAGCGCCAGATCGGTCCATCGTTAAGGGGTTAAAAAATAGATTTGAGTTCTAATACATTTTGACCGGTGATGGTCCTGGCATGTCATGGAATTCTGGGATGGCAGCCCAGCTGCATACCATCCCAGAATGCATTGTGAAGAAGAAAAAAAAGTGCTGTGGTCCTCTAGGGCCGCCCACCCTCAGATCTGGCAGTTGTTAAGGGGTTAAAAAATACATTTGAACTGTAATACATTTTGAATGTACTCAGCAGATAAAGCCATGCAACATATATTTTTCACAAAAAGTGTCCTGTCCCTTTAAAGGGGAACTCTCACCTGTATAAATGTTTCCTTCATTTGAATGCTCCTGTGGACTGAATCTGTCATTTTTTTTTTTTTTATTTAAATAGGATGCTGTATTCTTCGAGATATTTGTTTTTAAACTTAATCCGGTGATGTCAGTTCTGTACAGGCTGCGGTACAGCTTTGTACCGCAGCCTGTCAATCTTCGTCTCTTCCCCTCCCCAAGTAGTGCCTCGTTCCAACCTCCTCCGATGACGGAAGATTCCTCCATGTAAGCTGGAGCGCTCGCTAGCCACTGAGACCGCTCCAGCTCACATGGAGGAAGCCTCCGCCAGAGTAGGAGGTGAGAATGAGGCACTATTGAGGAGGGGTACAGAAGAAGATTACAGATTCAGTCCACAGGAGCATTCAAATGAAGGAAACTCTGAAATGGGTGAGAGTTCCCCTTTAAGATTTCCTGTTGCAAAATAAAAAACCACAGAAACTCAATGTCAGTGTGGGGAATTTGCAAGATTTCCTGAAAATAAATAAAATAAAATAATTAGGCAGCACTTATACCAAGAAATTTTACTGCGTACTTTTACATCTATACCAGTGGTTCTCAAAGGATTTTTTCTAGTGGCCGCCAATGCAGCCACAACAACGTTCTGGTGGCCATCACTGCAGCCACAGCCATGTCATGGTGGCCACAGTATGACATTACATGTGTAAATGGTATAAGGGATTAAGACATACAAAAATTGGAAATAAATATGTGAAACACCACATTTACACATTTACATCATGTTACAATCAGAGACATAGCAGAGGCCCCCGCAGCCTCCGAGGTGCGGGGGGGCCCCGCTGGCCTTAGGGGCCCCCAGACAGTTGGGTCTGTTATGTTACATTAAGACTCTGGGGGCCCTAGACAGTGCAGTGTGCTTAACTTTTGTGGTTTGTTCCCCATCGCATGAGTCTCTTTGATTACCTGCTGCCTATGGCTGCAGAGAAAGTTTCCTACTGTAGACAGGAGGTATGTCTTCACGCAGCCACGCACTATATCCCCTGTCATGTGTCTTGCATTGTGCGGGCTGCACAAATTCTGTAAGCAGTAGCTACAGTCCGTGAAAAGGCTTCTCCATCCTGCTTGGTGATTCAAGCATTGGGAGGAAATTGCACAGCACTGCTCTACTTGATGTATGGGTCCTGCAACAGCAGCAGTGGGAGTCAACTTACATTTGGTCACTCAGACTCCTTTCTGTCAGAGAGGGAAAAGCTTAAATGAGACAGAATGTGCAAAAAGGTAAAGCACAGTGACCAGGAAAGAAAATAAGCGGGACAGGCATTTCCCTTGGGTGAGATGTATGGAGCAAGCACCAGGAGGACATCACTTTGAGGACATTTGAGAAATCGCGGCAGTTACATATTTCTGTCAGGGCTCTCAGTGGGTTGCAGCAGAGCAGTCCCCAGCTTTTGTCAGCAAAGGAGATAGGTAAGTTTAAAAAGATAACAACAGTATAAGAAATATTAACCCCTTTTGCTGCCAGTTGTGTCAGTGATACTATCTTTCCCCCCCTCATTCTTCCTCCCTTAGGACTAAGGGTATGTAGAAACAGAACAAAAAATAAGAGAGCCAAGTGGATGGATATAGTCATATGGGAACAGTCTGGAGTTGGAAAAATGTATTACATGGACACAAAAGAGACATTAACTATTTAACTGTCAGAGGGGTATCCAACACATTCCTTGCAATGCACTGGATACCTCTCTGGCACTCAAAGGGTTATGTCTGAATGCCACAAGAGAGCTCTGACGAGCGAGCAACACTTTTCTCTGAATGCACTCCCACCCCCTCCTGCACTGAAAGGGTTATGCTGCTGCACGCTGTTATGGTATGTGAGTCGTTTGTGGGCAGTGGTAGTATATCCTCATGGACTCTGATTTTACCTTCCTCCCCCTGCTGATGCATTCCCAAGAGCTCCTCAGTCTGTATCTGACCGGAAGCACCCAGACTGAGAGACACATGTTGTAAGGCAGGAGCAGAGCACAACGGGACTCTGGAGAATTTATGACCACTACCAACACATGACTAGTACACTAGAACAGTGTTTACATAATAAACCCATTCAGTGCAAGACCTGTGAGAATGTGTTGCTTACTCCTCCTGCACTAAAAAGGGTTAATATCAACTTTCATGGTCTTGGGGAGGTAAGTAGGTAAGAGAAGGCTCTCCTCCACCCCATGTCTCTCTCTACCCAGCCATCCTCCATGTATCCATCCTCCTTCCTTGAATCTCTCCGACATGCATCTTTCCCTCATCCTTCTCCAGGTCTCCTCATGTCTTTCATGCCTATCTCCCCCTTTAATAGGCAGAGGCAGAGTTGTCAGTGTATCTGTGGTTCTGTGGCTACCAGCTGAACATGACTGAGATGTCAGACAGTGTAGGCCCTGTGACTATTGGTGAGAACAAGGCTGGGATGTCAGACAGTGTGTACATGTGGTAATATGACTACAGGTACCAGTAGAACAAGGCTGGTGTGTAAGACAGTGTATGTTTAGTTCTGTGACTACCATTGGCCAAGGCTGGGGTGTCAAATAGTGTATGTGTGGTTCTGTGACTACAAATGGCAATGGACAAGGATGTTCGCCAAACAGTCTGTGTAGTTCTGTCATTACCAATGGACAGTGGAACAAATACTGAGGTGTAATCGTCTCTTCAACTACTAGTGGACGCTAGAAAAAGACTGTCAGTGTATGTATAGGGGGCCTCCTTTTACAAATACACCAGGTTGCCAGAGGGTCTTGCAACAGTCCTGCTGCCAACATGTCACCAAGGATCCAAAAAGTGACTTGATTGGAGGTGCAGAAGGAGAAGGGAAGACCTGTTCAGAGCAGGGCAAATACTTAAAGCAAACTAGTTTTGTAGCCACTGCCTCCCTCTCTGTTGCATCACACTGACAAAACCAGCTCTCATGTGAGTGAGGCAGGCAACATATTAGCCTCTTGTGGACTAAGGAGTAAAGAGTTAATTAGTGACTGACATGACTGGTCTCTGTGCTATGAATAAAGCAGGGCAATAACATCATGGTAAGAAGCCATATTTGTATGTATTCCTGTACATTAAGTTTTATTCACTTGCTGGTCCTCTGCATTTACTTACTGTCTGGTACCAATGTTATGGTCACAGTGCTCAGATACTATGTTTAAATGCAATACATTGGCTGGGGAATGAGCTTAAGGTGGAATTTTCACCCCTAAACAAGTTAGTCTTAATACGTAGGCTATATAGCCAATATGTGTAAAACTGTATTCATTTTAATTTTTACATTGTTATTTGGCCGAAATCTAAATAAATGCTGCCCTGCACCTACTTCCAGACAGACTGCGGTTACCTGCTCTGTACCGCCGTCTGTCACTCTTACTCCGCTCCCCTCACTCTATGCAGCCTCCTCCAATGACGGAGGCTTTCTGTGTGTAATCTGGAGCGCTCTCTTTGGCAGAGGGGAGCAGAGGAAGAGTGACAGACGGCGATACAGAGCAGGTAACCGCAGTCTGTCAGGAAGTAGGTGCAGGGCAGTATTTATTCTTTAGATTTCAGCCAAATAACAATGTAAAAATTAAAATGAAAACAGTTTTACACATACTCGCTGTATAGCCTACATATTACGACTAACTTGTTTAGGGGTGAAAGTTCCGCTTTAACTTCCAGGAAAATACACAGCATGGCTCCTTCCCCCTCATACCATAACTCTGCTTTATTCACAGCATGTATTACAGGATAATGGTGGGAGTCTGAGGAACCTAAGTGAACAGCAGGCACCGAAGATGAACTTAACATCTGGATATGAGTAACATGTGTGCGTACAAAATATCTATATAATTACTGTGTGTAACAGAAGTACATACCTAGGTAGGAGTCCATCATGCAGCAGTCAGGTGTATCTGTATAATTACTGTGTGTAACAGAAGCACTTACCTAGGTAGGAGTCCATCACGCAGCAGTCAGGTGTATCTGTATAATTACCGTGTATAACAGAAGCACTTACCTAGGTAGGAGACCATCACACAGCAGTCAGTTGTATCTGTATAATTACCGTGTGTAACAGAAGCACTTACCTAGGTAGGAGTCCATCACGCAGCAGTCAGGAGTATCTGTATAATTACCGTGTATAACAGAAGCACTTACCTAGGTAGGAGACCATCACACAGCAGTCAGGTGTATCTATGTAGTTACTGGGTACAACACAAGGCCTTTCCTAGATAAGTGTCCTTCATTTATTAAATAGGTATATATAGAAAATTACTATTTTACATAAGGACATATCTAGATAATGAAAAACACAAGAAGGGAGAGGAAAAAAGGCAACAGTGGAGCCTTTTGTTCCTCGTGTGTATATGTGTATTTTCTAAGGTTGTTTCATGCATTGGAACTGGCCTGAGCTGCTGCATTCATCAAGTGTGAGTCGCCCCTTTGTTCCGGATTACCTGGGACCCTGAGTGGAGACAGCGATTACTCTCCACAAGAGTGCTATGTCAGGTTTATTGCTCTGACCAACAGAAACTTTGAGTGCTAGAACTTAGTCTACTTGTTGGAGCTTTTATTTACATATTACACTATTGGGCGCTCTGTTTTTTTTTGTGTGTTCTTTGTTGAATATTATCTAGATAATGTCCTCCAAACAGCTGTTGGATATATATGTATAATTTTTATTTGATTTCAATATTGCTAATTGTTTCATTTTACAAAACGATAAAGACTAAACACAGGTATGAGTAATTCTGCACTATTGAAAGCCCTTTTTTGGAGGAGCAGTGATCTAGAGGCAGACTCCAGAGGTCATTATTTAAAGCAGGGCTGTCCAAGTTCAGTCCTCAAGAGCCACCAACAGGCCAGGATGTAAGGATTTCCCTGATTAAGCACAGGTGAGTTATTCAGTGGATCATTCATTTTGATTGGCCCAACTGTGCTTAATCAGGGAAATCCTTAAACACTGGACTGCTCTTGAGGACTGAACTTCAGTGTCCATCTATGTGTCCATGTTATGGCCAGTGAAGTGCTGTGCAGTTGCCAAGTTAACCTTTTGAGTGCCAGAGGGTTACACAATGTATTACTTTGCCATGCGTTACATAACCCTCTGGTACTCAAAGGGTTAAGCAAAACAGCGTTATATTTTTAATCGTACACATCTAACTTGTCAAACAACTATAACATGTCCTGCCCCTGTAATTAAGATACTTCTTAATGCAGATGAAGCCCTCCTTCATATTCCACCTCTCTCCCTGACAGCCGTACTTCCCCCCTCTGAGCTCAGCCGCTGCTGCAGGGTTTAGTACTGGTTAGACATGTGCGAATTCATTCGGAGACATTCGGATTTAGTCGAAAATGGGGTCATTCGGAGATATTCTGCCAATACAAAACTCAAGGGTCATTCGGAAAAAAATAATCTAACTCCGAACAGCCCAGGTCCGAAATTCGTTGAAACTTTCGGAAGTTTCGGCAATCGACACATTTCCAAAAGTTTTGACTACTTTTGACCAGGACTTTTTTGTACTTCCTGTGCGCGCTAAATTACTTTCCCTCCATAATTTTCCCTCCATGTCTCTAGTCCAATTCCATTCTCGGTTTCATGTACTACTTCCCTCTTTTGTCTGTATTCGAATAGCCTTCTTCGTTTCATGATGGGGGTTGGACTAATGACACAGTCACACAGACAGACAGCCTGCATTTCCTCATTGCGTTGTTGGAGCTCAGAGAGAGAAGAGATTAGAGAGTGTACAGCTGTTGTGTAGGCAGGCAGGTAGCATTAGGCTAGGCATAGGTAGGCAGCCAGCATTAGTTACAGTTATTGCCACTGCAAGAACAAGTAATATTTGTTCCTGTGCAAAATATAAAAAAAATTAGGTATTTGTTTGAATACAGGGCCGGCCCTTACATGGGTCCCAGTGGGTCCATGGACCCAGGCAGCACTTTGACAGGGGCGGCAATTTGCTGTCCCATAGCATGTTTATTTTGTGCTCTTCCGCCAGTTCTGTGTTGCAGGGTGTCCCATCAGTGTGACTGTCAGCAGCCGGGCAGCCCTATGCTCACTCAGTGGCGATGCCTGCTGGCTGCTTCAGTGACGTGAATTATGTGATAGTGAAACATTATGCCTATTTTGTATTGTTTATCGCCCACCTAAAGTCAAGACTTGAGTAAATAGGTCTACCGTCCCAGATTTGCTAGAGAGGTTTTACAAATACAGGAGGGTGCCCCCTGTATGAAATGAGTCTAAACATTTGGGATCCCTAGTATGAGTGCACAACAGTGCATGATGTGTCCTGAACAGGATTGCTGTGAGGTGTCTCCACCCAGAAGGTGCTGGCCGGGCTGAGCTTCAACATTGTGACGAGTGACCAACTAAGAGCACCGTGCCAGACTTAATCTGCAGCCATAGCATCACCCCCTCCTACTCTCCGGGTCCCGCTGACTGGCAATAACAGGTGAGTCACTAAGAGATCTGAAGCCTTTCTGGAAGTCCTTTCACTTGGAAAGGGGCTAGGTATTACTTGGGGGAGTTGCCTCGTGTGTAAATAATTTCTAGGTGGGAGATAAATGTGCATCACTTATGTGTTTCCTAACAGTAGTTAGAATACAACTCCCATCATCCCCTGATTATGATGTTGGGAAATGCCCAGCAATTACCGTAGAGCCCTGTATTGCACAGTCACGGAAAACGGTGATATTGCTATACTAAGACAATGCTGTGGACCCCTCTTCAGTATAGATGTCAAGCATTTTTTTTTATTTCTCTCCTGTGTTGCAGTTTGTTCACAACAGAATGTCTCAATTTTTCTTTTTAACACATTACATCTATCATTACAATCATTGATGTTTATTCTTGATGTAGTATGAAACACTACAATGTATATACACATAGAGTTATCTGATATGAGGGGAAATCAGGATAGAAAAACGAGAGAGAGGAATTTGGGTACTAAAGAGGGACAGTAGGGTTACCCATGTACTAACATAGAATGTGACATGTAGTTTGTCCATGTTCGAGTCGACCACTTATGTTGAGTAGGATGTGACAGGCATGGGTTTTCGATGTTCGAACATATGCTATATTGAAGGACAGGCATGGGGTTTCGATGCTCGAACATATGCTATATTGAAGGACAGGCATGGGGTTTCGATGTTCGAACATATGCTAAATTGAATGACAGGCATGGGTTCTCGATGTTCGACGTTTGCATTGTGACTGGCATCCCATGCTGGAGTAGAGGTGACGTGCACAGACTGGCAATGTACGACAATGTCCGTTTTTGGGATGGATCTTTTTCTAAATGCACACCCTGTCTGCAAAGAATGATAGCAGCGTGCACGGTGGCGCACTGCTATAATTTAACCCATGTTAAATTCGGCCAAATAATTCGGAATGGATCAGAATTTCGTTCGAATCGAATAGGCCCGGTCCGAAATTAGGATCATCCGAATTAGAAAAAAAAAATTAGTCCGAATTCGAATTTTACCGAAAATGTTGCCCGTGCACAAGTCAAGTACTGGTTTTATGGAGGACTTTCCTCCTGACGTGTAAGCCCTACATTACATTTCACATCTCTTCTTCACTTGTCCCACCTCAGCCAGTCCTGCCAGATTTTTTGGGCTGCTATCGTGTAAGGACTATCCTGCTCCATTCAACTCATGTCCGTTCCCTGGAATCCAATCACTTCCTCCCTTTCCATTCTCCATCCTTCCACCCTCCCTTTCAAGGTTCTGTCCTTCCTTCTATTGAGTGCAGGTCAATGTATAGGTCCTATACTTACATTGCCCTAAAGCTAACCTGCTATGCTGCAGACAACTTCTCCGCTGCTCTGCCCCGTGTCCTTCATGGTAAGCCACAATAATCTGTCACTCTGGTGAGTCTATATGTTGCCCCATGCCACTTCTCTTGACAGTGCTGGCAAGTCACCCTACCTTTTATCTCTTCCAAACATCCCAACCTGCATTTTGCCCATTCTAAGTGTTCCTACCACCACAGTGATAAAATAGGTGTGATCCTGCTGCAAGAACCATGCAGTATATATATATACTGAAATAGGGACTACCATATTTACGATGCAACACAATTACCCCTATGAGTTCCAGAATGGTGAGCAGGCTAAAGATTTGCACATATAATTGACACCTGACTACAGAGCAACCTTGAGCCACTGCCACCTGCAGCTCTTCTATTTGCTGTATGACAAAGCTGCAGCTGGACAAGGATTGGCTGGTTGAGGCAACTTCACATAGGAAGCCTCAGCCAGTCAGAATCAACCTTATTCCAAATCTGCTCAGCGGGTGCCAGTGACCAGCTGAGGATGATTGGATTTGTAGTCCAACAACAGCTAAAGGAAGGTCACAGACTTCCCACCCTGTTATAGACATACAAAATAACATCAAGAATTCTAATTATTAATGTGAGTCAATCTCCTTTTTCACTTTCCATATGTAAAGTCAAATTGTCTATACTTTTTTATTCTTTTCTTTTTATCATTGTATTTGTTTACACGTTTATGTTTGTTACAGGGAGCTGTTTGAATTTGTTTTCAGAAAGCTTTCTGTCTAGGACTATGAAAGTAGAGAGAGTGCAAAATGTAAAAAAAAAAAAAAAAAAAAGAGAGTGGAACAATGTAGAAATGCCTGCCTCTACAGCAGGTGTATCAAACTGCATTTCTAAAGTGCTGAGATGTTGCAGGTTTTTGGGGTATTCTTGATTGTTTACAGCTGTTGCAGTAATTACCACACAGTCCTTTTGACTGCAGCACCTGTGCAAAATCAGAGATATCCCAAAAGGTGCAATGTCTTAGCCCTGTAGGAATGCAGTTTGATAACCCTGCTCTACAGCATACAAATTTCTCAGTATTACAGGACGACTGCAACATTGTAGAACAGCGGTTCTCAATTCCGGTCCTCGGGACCCACTAACAGGCCAGGACTTAGGGATTTCTCTGCTAGAGCACAGGTGTGGTGCTCAGAGGCTGATTCACACTGATTAACTCACCTGTGCTCTAACAAGGAAATCATCAAATCCTGGCCTGTTAGTGGGTCCTGAGGACCGGAGTTGAGAACCACTGTTGTATAAATATCCCTGAGTTCACAGACCCCGACTGAAAACTCTCTGTAAACTAAAATCCATGGGGATCAATGTAAGGGACATGAAAGAATAAAAAAAAACCATAAGTGAAGATGCAAAAAAACCCAAAACTATATGCTGTTTAACTTTACATATTCAGCAAGAATATATAAAGTCAAAAAGGATGTTGACTGTTTATTTAATGTACAGAAGTTTTGTTTCTCCCTGATCTGATGGTGTAAAAAGAGTACAAAGGACATCTCTGGGCAACTAGAAATCCTGTCTCATTTTTCCCTTGTATAGCAATATAATGTAATGATGGGCAGTTCAGACCGTAATGCTGGATACAGTTATATGATAATACTGATGTGTATGTGTTAACCCCCACATTGCCAGAAGCACTCTCAGTGCTGCATTATATGTTTCGTTAAACGTCTTGCACTATGGAGCTTGGAATAATTTACCTGGAATAATCAATTTATCTCCCAGATTAAAATCCCTATAAATATGTTTCTTTGTATTTGAAAACTAAATATAACTGTATATAAATGCTGCTCTTCAGAGTTTACTTGAACTAATCTCAATGTATTCTTCCTGGTGGTAACAAAGTATTCTTCCTGGTGGTAAAACATTTTTTAAATAAACATAAACTGTTTTTCCCACTGCAAAGTTGAAGGTGATTTGAATGCACTTACCTCCTGATTGCAGCTCAAGAATGTGTGGGATGTGAGGATGTTTTGAGCTTTTATATATCTGCAACTATTTTCACTTTCATTTCTAAAATTCGCTCTATGTCTGATACATTTTTTTTCATTTTACCCTTTGAGTGCCGGAGGTTTGGGGAATTTTGTACACTGAGGAGGCCAGGCACTTTTTCAATATCAATATCACTTAAGGAATGATTCCCTGAGGTAACTTTCTAGTTACATATGGAAAACTATATGTTGTTTCTTTCAAAACATATTCAGCTTTTTCATTGTGCCTCACATGAAGTAAATTTGACATTGTGTGACAAGCTATGATGTAATAAATACAAAACAAAATGTAAAAAAATACTTATTTTGCTAATATTATACACTATATATCAAAAACATTTAAGCTGGTTGTTAAAGTTTCAATTAATTTTAATAGCCCTTAACCCCCTGAGTACAAAAATACCACATATGTATAGGTTTACCTAATTAAAGGGATAGTAATGTTTCAAAATAAAAGCAGCTCCAATTAATCTTCATAGTATTTGGACCATGGAGAGTGTTATTTCAATGCTGTCAGAGTTGTAGTTCAAGAGTAATTGAATGATAAAGTATCCTCCTCCAGCCCCTTTTACTGATGTAAAAGGTGATGTCCAGGTGGATTGCAGAGATGGACAATCTTCAATTAGCATAAGGGAAAAGCCTGTCAAGGGGCAGGGCTTTCATTGTTCTCACAGTAAGAAGATTGTCCCTTGTTGTGAGCTGTCTGGTCTTAAGACACATCTGAGGGGAGGTGGCTTACACTAGGTAAAAGGGGCAGGGGGGGATACTTTATCATTCAATTACTGTTGAACTACAACTCTGACAGCATTGAAATAACACTCTCCATGGCTGAAATACTATGAAGATCCATTGGAGCTGCTTTTATTTTGAAACATTACTATCCCTTTAACAGGAGCACAAAATAGGGGTTTTCAGGAAGCTTTCAGAAATGTATACTAAAGTCAGAAATTACTGTACAGCATCTCAAGCAAGTTTAGAGTAACAGACCAAAAAAGTATGAAATATAAATGCCACATTTCTCCTGAGTACCTTCATACCCAATATGTATATGTATACAAATGTATATCCTTCCCCTGGGCCTCAAATTGGTAACAGCACCAGACAGAGTTTCTAATGACATTTTCATGTAGTTAACCAGAATGTACTATATATCTAGTCTGAAGGTATAATTATCATATAACCAAGGGAAAGCTGCCAACTTTTGGCCTGGGGACAACTACACTCAAGTGGCCCACTCCTGCTACCCCTCCAGACCACCATCCGAACCCACCCCATTTTATTAATTTTATGAATGCCATAAACCTTGTAAAGTAAGGCAGGTTATTCCACACAGCTTGCAACTGCAATGGAGCTACTCTAGTGATACCACAAAGTTTATAATTGAAATGGAACTACACTAATGATATCACAGAGCTTAACTGAAATGATTCCACACAATTGATACCATAGAGGTTTTGCATGACAATGTTGACCGGAAAGCCCCTGTGTCAAAGAGGAACGTTTCTGGTCTACCATTGCTAATGCATGTGACATTAGGACCCTCTCTGCCTACAGGAATGGATGGCATACTGTGTACAACATTGTCATGTTCCCATTATTGATCTTCACTGTACATGTTGGGGATGTGTGATTTGTTTCCCAGTAACTCTGATCTCATCTGTCCCTGTTCACTTGTGACCTGACACCATATTATGGTCTCTGATCATATTGTTTAGGGATCCTACAATGCCTGGCCGAATGTTCTGGGATACCATGTCTCCTTTCCCTTCTGACTTTTTCTCCTGGCCTTTATTCCCTTATTGCATTCCTGACTTATTCTGACTATAAAATTCTTCCTTAATCCTCACTAATTTCACTTGCTTTTCCTTTTACTTTAACTCCTTACTATTGTGCATGTGCTCTACTATGGCAACTATCTCTGCTAAGGGCTTTAGTTCCCATCCAATACATACATGCTGTCTGCAGATGGGAACTGACATCTGCCTGTAACCCCCTTACAAAGGGCTCTAGCATTAATCTCAGCTTCCTCAATCCCTCCGTAAGCTTTAATCACTTCCAACAATCTTTCTGCAAAGTCTACTGGTTCTTCATCTTTTCTCTGCCTAAGTGCACTAATCTGATCTATAGTTAGTGAGAAGGTCTTAGCTATGACTTCAGCCATTGCCTTATAGACTGGGTTGGATTGTGTGGTTTCTTAGTCCCCTCTACTTCTTCCCAGTGTCCTAGCAACTTCACCTTATGTTCCTTATTAAATTTAGTTAAACATTTCTTCCTTTTTGTCTCTATCATTACCACATGAAATAATTGCTTCAGATCACCCACAGTAGGATTATTTGCAGCTGTCACAATCTCAAGAGCCTCAAGAAACCCTGCAGGGTCATCTGAAATTCTGGGAAACTGCTTTAGTAATATTAGTTTAGATGGGGACCAAGGTGTATGCACTTATCTTTAGTTTCAATCATTATGCACTGCACCCACTTCTCTAAGGGGGAAATTTGTAATTTATTTACTCAGACAACAAAACATTTCTGGTGTCTTCTGTTTAATCTCCTGAGGGGAATATCCTCCTCTTCCTCTATATCGGGTTCCACAGCTAATGGGATATTCTTTATTCAGGTCACTGTTCTGTAACAGCTTCTTCATGCCCAGGACCTCATCTCTAGGTACTTTTGGTGGCCAGAGCTTAAGTCTGATGTATGCATTTTTGTATCTTCTTGTCCAGTCTGTGCCCGCATGAAGATACCTAGATCTTGACCTGTGGGCTTTTTACAGACCTTACCTGTGCCAGCTTTTCTGTGGACTCAGATCGCCATGGATTTTATGGAAGACCTGCCTATCTCCTGTGGAAATGCTGTTATTTGGGTTATTGTAGATAGGTTTTCTAAGCAGGCACACTTTATTCCATTCCTCAAACTCCCTACTTCCTTCTTTGTCCGTGAAATCTATCGTCTTCAAAGGATGCCGCAACACTTTACCTCAGATTGCGGTTCTCAATTTGTGTCTCGCTTCTGGAGGGCTTTTTGCATCAAACTCAGAATCTGTCTTCAGCATTCATCTGCATACCACCCGCAGACGAATGGGAAAACTGAGAGGGTGAATCAAAATTTAGAGCACTTCCTCCATTGCTACTGCTCTCATCAGAAAGATGATTGGACCAGACTATTACCATTGGCCGAGTTTACTTACAATTCCCTTCTTCAGTCATCCCTGAAGTGTTCTCCACTTTTTTGTTGTTCTTGGGGTAGAACCCTCCTGCTCTTTCCCTCTGTCCCGTCCCATTGTTCCTATGCACCTAGATTTGCTCTTGGGGATCTGGTATAGCTTTCTGCCAAAAATATAAAGCTTCACCATCCCTCTGACAAATTGGGTCCTCGGTATCTAGGACCAATCAAGACTGAGGCCCATATCTCCCTGGTCTCTTACCATTTGATTCTTCCCCAGACATTAAAATTGCACCCGGTCTTTCATGTGTCCCTACACAAACCCTATGTGTAAGTGTATGCCTCACACCCCTCCTCAACTCCTCCTGCATCAGTCCCCATGGATGATTCTGAAGAATTCATCATTGATGCCATTCTGGACTTCCATCTTTTCTATGGTTCATTACAATACCTTGTTAATTGGAATGGCTACGGCACAGAGCAGAGCTTTTCAAACTTTTCATATTGGTGACACCCTTTTTAGACATGCATCATTTCGAGACACAGTAATTCAGTTTTGCTAGCAAACCAGAGGTTAAACTAATAATCCCTTATAACAGATACAGACACATACATAAATTGTAATAAGAAGATGTATAGGGACACACCATATCTCATGACCTTTCATTCATACTGCGGAAGGCATTAAGCATGTCATGTGGTTTTTAAAAGGGTGCATAAGAATGTTGTGCTACATCTAAGCGCAAGATTCTCATGTTGCATTATTAAATAGATAGCGCATAACTGATTTTAGAAGTATTGTCCGTCTTTCCTGTCTCATGGGCACCACAAGCAGAAGCAGCAGCCATGTGACAGGCAGCCTCGGCACACAGGGACACGCCAGCCTGGCAGCCCAAAGAGAGGGCAGAGGTATAGAGGAGGTGGCATCTCAAAAGATTTTAACAGCTGAAGCACCAAAAGATTTGTAGCAGCTGGAGTGCCTCCATGTGCTGCATACATATTATGTATGCAGCCCACAGAGGCACTCCAGCTGTTACAAATATTTTGTGGCGCTCCAGCTGTATGCAGCACATGGAGGCAATCTCCCTCTGTGTAAATGCGACCATTAAGTAGTAGTGTTTTATCTCAGCTCCCAGTGTAGCTCGTGCTTGGGTTGAATGACAATCTCGCGGTATGTAAACGGCACCTTTGCCTGTGACACACCTATACACTGCAGCCGACACACTAACGTGTCACGACACATAGTTTGGAAAGCACTGGCCCAGAGGAATGTTTGTGGATGGTGGCATTGGATGTCCATGCTCCTTCTTTGGTTTGCCAGTTCAACCAGTCCTTCCTGGCAAAACCATCTTTGGACTCCCAGAGGTAGTCCCTTGGGGAGTGGGATAGTATCATGTTCTGCCCCTTTTTCTTTGCTTTTTGTGATTCCTTCTCTGGCTTTACATTTGGTTTCCCTTGTTATCCGAATTCTGGTTCCCTGCCTTGTCTTGTGGTTGCACTGAGCTTTTATAGAAAGTCTGTGCTTTTGGGCAGGGAGCGATCAAAGAATTCCAGGTCATGACCCTGAGTTTCCTGTCTTGTTTCTAAGTGTTATCTTGTGTGTTGGTTTGGCTCTTCCTGCAACTTCCCACCTATTCTGTGATTTGGTATCGTGCTCATCTGATATCCTGTTACCAACTTTGGCTCCGTTGATTTGACCATCCCTCCGTCTGCTGTCTTGTATTGCATTGTCCGCCCATTCCTGATCTGACTTGTCTGACCGCCTGTTTGTCTTGGCCCTGGTGAATTTCTATCACCTTGACCATCAAACGATCATAGACCACCTTGACCACCAGTTGGACTTCAACTCTCCTGTTCTCTGTCTTCTCAGTCAAGCTCCAGGCCTCTGTGTTCCTGTACAACAACTACAACTATACTGCAGGTGGGTTATTTGTTTGACCTCAGTGGGTGGATGCAGTTATATGTTTTGTCATCCGGGGTGCAGGCCGGCTCCTCCGGTCAGCACTAATCTGGCCTTGTGGCCAGCATCTCTAACTCAGCCTAGGCCACAGCATGGCAACCCAGAGAGCAGCTACTTCTAGATAGTTATGTATTCTAGTCTTTGTTCCCAAGCATCTTGCCCACTGGGGCCCCTTGTAGTATACCTGTTTTGTATGTTGTTGTGTTGTCATCATATTATTTATAGCAAAGAGCAGTATGGAAATATTTGTGGGCAATCTACTTCACAGAGTCTAACCCAGCAGCATACACTGTGCGCTTAATCTGTCAGATCATTACAGGCTCTTAATCACTAGGTCGGTTTCTGCCTTGGGTGTCAAACAGTGTACATCTGCATCTACCAGTGGAAAGTGGAAAAAGGCTGGGGAAACCAGACAACGTCTATGTGATTATGTGGCTTACAGTAGACAGTGGAACAAGCCTACGGTGTCTGAGAGTGAGGATGATGCACTTAGAAGAAATTTATCATTTATGTAGCAAACCAACTGCACTGTATAGATCAAATAATAATTTCTTTAATTGTCATTTAGTTAAACTTGGGATTTAACTCCCTGAATGCAAAAGAATTTGACAGTTCATTGTTTCATAATTCACTGAAAACCTATTTAGCATTCAAAGGATTAAAAGCAAAGCTTGCCAGTCTTCATTTATCTCGATAGTTAAGATGGTTTTCCGCAGAATTAGGTTCCATTGAGATTCCACAATTGATTGCCTTGAAAATGTGAAGCTTTTTCTCCTCATTTGTAAAAAGTTGCTGCACAAGTGAGCATTCCCTTCCACTAAGCCCAAAACATCTCATATACAGAATCACCTACAGTGGTAAAATTATTTAAAGTGCAAGCTCTGTGGAGCCATGTATGAATGTATAATTTATTTAACATTAACATGGTGCCACAGAGTGTACGCAGCTCCTTACAACTGTAGTATATTACAATAAATAAATGGGGCTAAAATGTCACATTCATAGAAACAACAGGAGAGAGAGGTCCCTACCCCAAGGAGCTTATGGTCTAAATGGGTAATAGGAGACAGACAACAGGGTTTGAGGGTGTCAAGTGCTGTGAGTTCAGCACCTGCATGATACCAGAGCTTACAGTGTATGACACACATGACACCAGGGTCTAGATGCACAAAAATTTGTAGAGGGCTAAAAATGAAGATGTTCTGTCAGAGCAGTGTCTTAGGCACACCGGCAGTATTTACCAAGTTTCTATGACATCACCAGCACTCCGACAAAAAGATACCAACATCGACATCCATCTGACATGCCTTCACCATGTTAACGAATTTTTACTTTTCACATCAACAATTGCTCATTTCAATATGGAAATTAAGCATAATGACTCATTTCCATATGGAAATGCTGAATAATGAGACATATTCGTATGCAAGGGGGTGTATTGATATTTTAATGTGACACTTATACTCATTCAGTAAACTCCGATAGCAGTCTCTGCTGTTGGAGTTCACTGTCTCAACTTCACCTACCTCAGGTTGGCAAAGTTGGGATCTCCATGTACTTTCCTTTGGAGTAAAACCCCTCAATCAATTTGTAGCACAAAGGTTGTCTGAGTGCTGGCAATGTGGAAGCACTTGGACTTGGACTCATACATCACACAATTAGACACCCTTAAAATTAAAAAAAATGAAAATTGAACTACAGACCTAAGAAAATGAAATTCATAAAAAAAATTGTCTGAAATGAATAATATAAAAAATATCAAAATGTAAGGGAAATATCACCAAAAGAAAACAAACTGCATAATGAACACAGGTACTGATTTCTTCAGTATGCGGTTTGTTTTCTTTTGGTGATATTTAGACTTTCCCTTACATTTTGATAATTTTTATGATATTCGTTTCACACAATTTTTTCATTTTCGTAGGTTTGTTGTAGTTCAATTTTCAACAGTAACTATCACGGCGCCTGTGATCTAGCGACTTTCTGTCCATCTCTAATTGCTGCTCCCCTATTGGCTGCGCTGTATTGCTCCTCCTAGTGACAGCCTTTTTATACCCTGGGCTGTCACTTGGCTAATGCCCTTTTGTGGTGTACCTGATGCTTAGCGCTAGTTCTGTGATTCTGATACCAGTGTATGACCCCTGACTGTCTGACCACGCCATTAGTCTTTGCTCCTGATTCTGTGTACCGATTCGGATTGGCTGACGTTCCTGCTTCCTGTTCTGATCCGGCCTGGCTGACGTTCCTGCTCCGTGTACCGACCCGGCGAAATCGACGTTCCTGCTCTGTGTACCGACCCGGCAAGATTGACGTTCCTGCTTCCTGCTCCGACTCAGTTTGGCTATGTTCCTGTGCTGCTTACCGAACCGGCTTGGCGGTGGTTCCTGCTCTCAGCTTGCTTTGCTGGACTATCTCTGGCAGTTCTGGTTGTTTACAGTTGCATGGTTCCCTCAGAGTGTGTCTCATGTCTCCAGTACTCCAGTACCTTGCCCAATCCTACCAGTTGGCTCAGTCTCAGTGTGCCAGTATCCTTTCACACAGTGCTGCATTGCTTGGTCTTATTTGGGTTCAGTTGGGTGCTTCCCGTGGTTTCCGTTATCCAGACCATTGAGATTATTAACCCCTTCAGGTGTGTTGCCTTGTATCCACTTGCTATACCAGTGTGGTTGCTTCCAATACCCTGGGCGTACCGTTTCTGTCGGTCAGTTGGGCGCTTCTGGTTGCCATCCATCTTATGTGAAGCACATTAACCCTTTGGGGCATAGCAAGAGCATTGGTGTTGACCTCTCCGTTGGGCCTCCGTTTGGCATGAGCTCTGACCAGCCTTTGTAGTCCATGGTGGGCGTCCACCGTAGTGGAACCGTGCTAGTTACTTTTGCCTCTGTTACTCTTGGGCCATTGTCGCCTCCTGCTGCTTTAGGCGACATTGTACCACAGCTATTGCTAGCCACTCTGCCAGTGGCTCCACTGTAATATCGGACTCATACACTGTATCACAATATACCTGACCTGTGTCAGTATTGAGTTGTGTACCATACTGGACCAGTGTGGGTAATCACTTGTAACCTGTCTTGTGTCAGTTGATGCTATTTTCTGGACCCGTGAGGGTTACATTATTTCTTGTGTGTTTCAATAAAACTGTGTTTTTACCTAAACCATAACGTGTCTGAGTGTACCGAACCGTAACAGGAACTCAGTTAATAGGCATTATGGGTTTATAAGCAAGGAATGTGGCTGCATACCTTGCCTGTATATGTGTAAAAATGTTTTTTGTTTAATTATGTTTTTAATTTTATTAAAAAAAAATTCAGACCTCAAGGGAGTATCATGACCCCTCATGACACCCACCTAGTATGGATAACGTATCTATGAGGATAGGATATGCATGCAGGCGACAATTGCTCGTTTTTTAAATAAAGTGCATATAACCTATGTGTACCATAGGTTATATGTGCTTTTATTGTAATATGTAAACATTTAAGACCTTGAGGGGGACACCAGGACCCCTCCTGAAACCTCCCTAACATGGATCATCTATCCGGAAGGATAGATGATCCATGGGGCAACTTTTTAACTAAAGCGCATATAACTTATGTTTGCCATAGGTTATATGCTCTTTTTATAATAAATTAATAATTTCAGACCTCAAGGGGGTCACCAGGACCCCTCCTGATATCCCCCCTATCATGCATCATCTATCCAAAAGGATAGATGATCCATGGGGCAACCCTGAAGGCATTTTCTGCTTTCTTTAGTACTGGAGCGGCTTGTATAAGCCGCTTCCAGTGCAAGCGCTGCCTAGAATGAATGAACCCTGTTACTGGGTCATTCTTAGAAAGTGCAGCGATGTGCTTTCATCATTGAATCAGTCACCGGGGTCCGACCGGGTGACTGATTCAATGATGAAAGCACAGCACTGCACTTTCTAAGAATGACACGGTGACAGGGTTTATTCATTCTAGGCAGTGCTTGTACTGGAAGCGGCTCTACAAGCTGCTCCAGTACTAAAGAAGGCAGAAAATAACTTCAGGGTCGCCCCATGGATCATCTATCCTTCTGGATAGATGATCCATGTTAGGGTGGTGTCAGGAGGCGTCCTGGTGCCCCACTCAAGGTCTGAAATGTTTACATATTACAGTAAAAGCGCCTGAATGCATAACCTATCCTAATGAATAGGTTATCCATGCTGGGGGGGGGTCATGATTTCCCCCTTTAAATCTGAAGTTTTTTTAATAAAATTAAAAATATAATTAAACAAAAAACATTTTTTACACATATACAAGCAAGGCATGCAGCCGCATACCTTGCCTATTAACCCTATGAGTACCAGAGGGGTAGCAAACACATTGCAATGCATTGCTACCTTTTTGGTACTTATAGGGTTAATTATACAATACAAATACAAGGAGGGCATGTCATAAAAAATAGAAGAAGAACAATATTGAATGTAAATGGAGAAAAAAGTCATGGGAGCACTGTAAGTCAAATTTTAAAGGGGAGGGTTAATATGTCGAAGTGGGACACATTGTGTAGTGCTTGGTGTACTATTTCTGTTTATTTTAACCCTTTGAGTGCCACAGGTGTGAGCAATGCACATCCCTATGGCATTCAATGCTGTCCATGGTGCTGAAAGTCTTCTTTTTATTCCCCTACTGGACAAGAAGGGAAGCAGAGAAAAACCTGTTCAGAATTATCGTAGTGTTGGTGATGTGTTGGTGATGTAGGCGATCCCTCCCTGTGCTTACAGCTGATGCAGTCCAGCTCTTAGAAGAAAGAAGCAGAGGTGGCCATTTCTAAAGGAACTATTTAAATTGTTAGAGGTGGGATGCTCACAGGAGATCAAAGAGATCTGGCATTACTACAAATGAGGACTAGCAAAGTTCTACAACAGAGAGACAGAGCGAAAGAGGACACAGTATCAAGACTATGAAAGGGCTGGCTGGGAACCAGAGGCACATTAAACGGATAGTAATACTTTGCTTTATCTTTATTTTACTTTGTAGGCATTAAAAAAAACATGATATAAGTCTTATCCCTCAAACCTTTATGGTTTGAGAGATATTCACAAGCAAGGTTTCCCCTCCCTCCCGTTTTACCTAGTGTAAGCCATTTCTTCTCAGATGTGGAATGCAGTCCATAGACCAGACAGATAACAGAAGGGGACAATCTTCTTTGTATGAATACAATGAAAGCCCTGCCCCCCTTGACAAATTTTTCAGGTTTTTCCCTTATCTTAAGTCAAGATTGTCCCTCTCTGCAATCTACCTGGGCACCTCCCTTCTGCTCTGGCTGAGCAGTGTTACATCAGTAAAAGAGGCGGGAGGGGGACACTTTGTCATTGAATTACTCTTGAACTACAACTCTGAAAGAATTGAAATAACACTTTCCAAAGTCCAAATGCTATGATGAATAATTAGAGCTGCTTTTATTATGAAACATTATTATCCCTTTAAGATTTAAATTGCTTTACCTTTTTTTTGCTTCCTTTTTTGTCCTTCTCACTGCCTGCTTCCAAATTTGTTCCTAATAGGTTGACAAAAATCCCTAAATCTTCAATTCATCTCATCGTCCATTGGGCTATACTGTGTGTAGATGGCTAACATAGAGTAAAGAACACAAATCCGATTTTCATTCATATATTTATTGACTATTATTTTATTATTTTTATGGATTTAGACTCAATATTTTGATTTGCTTGGATCATATTCAGTTCAGTTTTTTTTTAGTTAAGATTTATTATTATAGTCTTGTTTTATGGTTATTTACCATATCTTCCATCTCATTGCATGTCAAAAAGTAGATGCCTAAAGTAAATGCATTCCTATAATCTACAGCACTTTGCAGGTTTCTACAACAATATTACCATTTTATTAACTGTTACTGTTTATTATTTTTTTGTCTTAATGCAAGCCTTTGACCCAGACATTTGTGAACATTATTATTAGGTCCAGCACCACCCCATATATTTATTTATAATTTTAATTTCCTATGAAATACAAGCTCTGTGTGCCTTAAAGGTCACCTACATATCTTACAATCTAGAGTATATGATCCATATGACACTTCAGTGCTTACAATATAAAAGTCCTGTGAAGTGTAACTTTGTGGTGCCAAGAGGGTCACCAAAATGGCACGAAAGAGATTACAATCGATAACCCACATGACACTACAGAGCTTACAATATATGACTCATATGGCACCACGAAGATAATAGTCTAAAAGGAATTTCACATTTTAGGTTATTCTGTGAAGTGCCATGTGGATCACAGATTGTAGATTGCAAGCTC
The DNA here is from genome assembly GCA_037306005.1 of Rhinophrynus dorsalis. Lineage (NCBI taxonomy): Eukaryota > Metazoa > Chordata > Amphibia > Anura > Rhinophrynidae > Rhinophrynus > Rhinophrynus dorsalis. The sequence continues at coordinate 265,117,829 of CM074724.1, read as the reverse complement.
TGTTGTGTCATGTGGGTGACTCACATCGCACCACTGAGTCTGCACTTCACAGTAAGTGATCCACAGTGGGTAATTCCTTTTACACTGTAAACTCTGTTGTGCCAAGGTCACCTCCATGATGCCAATGAGGTCACAATATATTCTGTGAGACAGAATGACAAAAGTAGCAGAATAAAGTATTTGGAAAAAAACAACCTTAAAGCCCAGCTTGTGGCTCTTTAGGATTCTCTACTATTGGCTGCCCCTGACCTGCTGCTTCACCAATCATGTACCCACTGAAGGTGCATGGGGTGACATTTTCAGATATATCAGCTCCCCTTATTCTAAGTATCAGACATAATATAACTGGAAAGGTGAAATTATCCCCTTTCCAATTATACAAAATATATGAATTATGGAGCAAGGAGGGCAGAGATATTCAATCTGATATATACCTACCCCCATTCTTTATTTTTCTTAGTTGGTTTCTAACCCAAGTTAATTCGGCAATATCTCACTTCCCCTGCAGAAACCCCCGCTTGCTTGCTTGCTATTGTTTGAAAGGGGAGACTCTCGCCTTTCCAGGAGTATCACTATTCAGTAGATTTGTGCAGGGGAGCAAATATATCCTCTCCAAAAACAGCACCCCCCACACCTATCAAATACTACTGCAGGGAAGGGTGTTCTCTGCTTCCTGGTGCCCAGTGTGACTGCACACTCCTCATTTCCCTACAAAGTGCCCTGTTTATAAATAGAGATTAACTATAATAATCAACCTCTTAGATGATCCAGACATCTCCATTGTCTTGGTTTTTAATACATGGGGTATTTCCCTAGTATCTAAGGGGTTAATGTATTTTGATGATTATAATTTATTTTCATGACTCCCTTTTGTGTGTCGTCCTCAAGCTAAACAAGTAGTCTTTTATGCTGTTTTTCAATTTTAATAAGGCATATGCATAAAAGAAAAAGTGGAACAATACCTTCACAGCCATTGGCTGAGATGTGCTTACACACACATCCCAGCCAATCAGATTAAAGCATAGCTGGAATGGGATGATTGGCTGGGATGTGCGGAAGCTGTGAGGGAATTTGATCAGAGACTGAACATATATAAAGGCAGTCTCTGTTCAAATTCCCTCAGTGTGGAATGGGCACTGGCCTGTGAGGGAGAAAACGGGGGGCCTGTGGCGCACAGCACTGCAAAAATTCTCATTGGTTTAAGTAGGGATTTTAACCCCTTAAAAGCTAGAGAAGACTCCAATGCATTTTGAAGCAATGCATTGAAGTCTTCTTTAGCTTGCAAGGGGTTAAATGATCCATTTAAATCAATGGGAATTTTTGGAATTTGTATTTTTTTTTCTCCTGGAATATAGTTAGTTTGTATCAGAAATTCTCAATTTTTTTCAATGTACATCTCTTAGTGATATTCCCCTAAGCACTCACCAAAACATGTGTTTTAAAAACAAAGCTAAAACTTTAAAACATACCAGCAGATTGCCCACTATAAAGAGCAATATATAGATTTGTGCTTTTACTGTTTGCTTTTATATATTAGACGATTCAGTTTAGCTATATGCTCTGGTGCCCCACCAACAACCTCTACTACTTTAATTCTTCTTGGATCCCAAACACAGTCTTCCTCTAAGCCACTAGGAACCATGCCACAATTTGGTGGCACCCAAGCAGTGTCATATCCATGATCTTGCCAAGTTACTTGCATTGGATGATTTTGATAGTTTATTCGTATTACCTTTCCAACATTCACTCGTAGCTTTAAGACAACCTTTTTACTAAAAACGTTTTGAGGATAGTGCACAGCCTTGTTTATGTCTCTGCTCACATAAACTCCCCTTCCCAGCATGCCATTTTGTGACTGCTGAAACCCATGTTTGATTATCTTCTTGGCAGCTTTATAGGTTGTTCCATGATACATGACATAGATCTTGCCATCGGTCGGACATTCAGAGCCGAAGAGACATTTTTCTTTGAAGGTTGGTAAGGATTCTTCATGCCAGATTGATTTTCGTGCCATTAATAATGGAACCTGCATAGCCAAGCAGGGATTATATTTTGGCAAAATTGGGTTAAATCGTGGAAGATTTAAGCGGGGCACACATGGGTTAAATTGTGGCACACATGGATTAAAGCCTGGCAATGTTAAATTACGAGACATGTTACACCGTGGTAGAAAAGGATTCATTTTTACCTTGAAAATAAACAGCATAGGTTATCATTATTTTCAAGCAGTCAATCCACATTAACAATAAACATATTCTGTGTATTTTACTGTGCTATCGACTTTGGGCTAAGTAGCTTATTATCTCTCGATCTCCTTGATCGAGGTTTAGAAAGTTCCAATGAACTGTAAAGCAATGTGCTTGAGATCTCTAGCATTCAAAGGATAAAAGCCCGACTCATAGCAATGGGAATTTTATTTGTTCCCTAAGGCAGAGCTGTCCAAGTTCAGTCCTGAAGGACCACCAACAGTCCAGGATGTACGGATTTCCCTGATTAAGCACAGGTGAGTTAATCAGTGGCTCATTCATTTGATTGGCCCACCTGTGCTAAATTAGGGAAATCCTTACATCCTGGCCTGTTGGTGGCCCTCGAGAACTGAACATGGACAACCCTGCCCTACGGTATGGTTAATTTGAGTGGCAAACAATTATTAAATAAAATAAACTATTTTCTTACAAACATACCTTATTATGAAACCAAAAATCATTGAATATTTTAGCCACCAATATTTAATCTGCAAAATCTAATGTCCTGTAATACTAGTGGCTGACTTTATATCTCAAGATCAATTACAGTCTTCATTATTTACCATAGAGCAAATTTTAACTCCATGGAATCTAGAGGCATCACCAGTGCTTTGCTTTGCAATGCACTGAATACATCTCTAGCACCAAAAGAGTTAACAGGGATTTAACCTCTTGGATGCTAAAGACTTCTCCAACAGATAGTGAAGTAATGCACTGGAGATGTCTCTAGTATTGGAGGAGTTGACATAACAGTATCTCTATACAAAAATGCTTTCCAGGAATCTGAGGCCATAGTGGCTGCTATTTACTAAAGTACAAAAATCTGTATGTTTTATTTGTGCCTTTTATGTACACAAAAAATCTGACATTTTTTGGGGAAGGGCTGATATTTGCAGGGTGCTACACGTGGAGATGCTTCCTCTGTGTAGATCACCCTGAGAAAGCACAGTCAATGGGAGCTCTCCTGTCACTGACTAGAATGGCTTTCATTAAAGGATGGAGACGTAAAGTTGTGTAAATGTGAGGCTGTTGTACTAAGAAGGACTTTGGGGAAGTGCATTAACTTTGATAAGGGTCCAGAATGGTGCTATGGCATCAAACTAGACCTGAATCCATATTGTGGTATGTAGTAAGGTGTCTTCGCTATCTCATCACTACAATTACACTTCAAGTATGCCTACATCATCATGCTTTCTCCATGCCTTGATTGGGTTTATGATGTTGCAGTGTCTGTTACCTTTGCCAATGGCTCATTTGCATATTTAAATGTGGCTTAATTTGTCATTTGATTGTTCCTGAGGGAGTGTTTATATGTTATTGTGGCTATTCTCAACATGCACTAAGCTCCAAAAGTTTAGCAATGTTGTTGGATTTCACAGAAACACGGTTGGAGACTTGTGGATCTTTCCATAGCTTCCAATCGGCTGATCAATAAACAGTGCAGAACCGACTATTAGTTGATTAATGTAAACAGTTATTCCAGCATCTCAGTGTTCCAATCAACGTGCAGTGTTGCTGTGTAATTTGTGTACTATGGGGCTGTGAGTCTCATATTACACATTATACAAGAGCACTGTAAGTAGATTGAAGCCTTCAGATGCTGGCATGACTGGATTATTTACATTGTTCAGCTGAGACACCTCTGAATTTTTTACATGGAATAGCTGATCAGTGACCAGGTGGGAGGTGGTTGCTCTGTGGATGGGACTTCAAGCTTTGTATTACAATTTAGAAATGTTTTCCATTAACCCTTTGAGTCTGAGAGGTGTGCAACATATTGTTCTTCAATGCATTGCTCACCAACTGGCACTCAAAGTGACAAGGCAGATCTGCTGCTCTTCTTAGTGCTAAGAATGAATCCTCACTGCCCCCCCCACACCTTTGCCATCGCCAACATACCTGCAGCTTTACACAAACATCATATGCTAGTGATCAAAATATTGTTCCCTCTCATTGCATAATTGATTCTTAGTGCAAATGTCAAAGTGTGTCTTATTCTACATAGTGAAATGATCTCCACACATCTCCATACACAAGTCAGCATTATGTCAAACCAAGGTGCATCAAGCCAACTATGCCATAGGGGATAAATAAAACCTTACAGTTATATAAATAGTGAATTTAACCCCTTGAATGCAATAGAGGTCTCCCAGCATATTGCTTCACAACGCACTGGAGGCGTCTTTAACATTCAAGCAATTAAAAGCCCATTTAAAGTAGCAGTAAACTAATTTTGTTTTTTAACTAGAAAGTCTTGCCATGTGTCCTTGACTACCACTAAACGTATCTGGTAGCACAGTGATTAATACCTACCTAGTCAATCAACCAAACCTGGACACTCCGTTTCCAGCTTGATCTGCCTCTGGTTTATTCTGGGTCTGAGACAGGCAAACCCACTTAATTTCTTAAACACCATAGTACTATGGTGAGATTATGGCCTTGCACAATCACAGTTTATAATATAGGGGTTGAAAATTAACAACGTTTTTCCTTTTCAGACCTCATATAGACTGGCTGATCAAGCCGTAAGCTGGGGAGCCATTCACCTGAACCTGAAGAAATCGGAGCAATTAACTTTACTAAGCTGTATTCAGGGACATGGCCAAACATTCCATTTATCATACATATAGTGTTCATTGTTCCTTTAAATCAATAGATATTTGGGGTATTTTCATTTTTCCCTTATTATGTAATTGTTTATCTCCAGAATAACTCAGCTACTCTCAGTCCATCAGCCTCATTGTCTTTGTCCTAGAAGGGCTTAAGGCTTCCTGAGAAAGAGCCTAAATTTAGGTATCCTAGCACCCAAGCCCCATAAGCCAACTTTCTTAATTCTAGAATACATTTCTAATATTGGTGTCAGTTACATTCACCTCCACCAAGCTGGTAAATATTGGAAGATTATAACTTCTGATAGCTGCTAAAGAGTAGGATGTTTTTAGATAAAATGCATTACTTAACATTCCAACAGATGCAAATTTTTCTAAAAATGGAACCAAAGCTTCTATAAACCAAGAGAACGTGTCAAACTTCATATAACACAATTTATTAATTACATTTTCATTCTGGGTATGACTTGCATAGGAGAGCCAATCTAAAGACTAAAGATGACAGTTGGTGCCGTGTTTGCCGTAGAAATACTGGGGGCAAATATAGTCAAGTTGACACCTTTATTGGCTAACTAAGCAGATTTAGAAGGCAAGCTTCCAATACCTCTCAGGTCTCTTCCTCAGGCATGTTATAGCATGCCTGAGGAAGAGACCTGAGAGTTCTTGAAAGTTTGCATTCTAAATCTGCTTAGTTAGCCAATAAAGGTATCACCTTGACTATATATGCAGTCTAAATACTACACACATAATTGGGCTACATCTATATGTTTTATGCCACAGATCCACTCATTCTCTTCATTCTTCTGCAGAGATGTAAGTCAGTGGGAGTCAATATACACATTTGTATACTGTACAATGCTGATGTAATTCTGGGGAAAACCAATTGTACCACATGGGACAAATAAAAATACCATTTATGTATATATAGGAGAGGCATTCAAGGGATTAAAAGCACCAATTACATTAGTGGGAATTCATGCATTTATTATTTTATCCTATGCGGTATTTGCTCCATTTAAATCTTAATACACCAGCCTTTGTTATTTTCAATAGTGTGGCATTGGACTCTCTGAGATTGTAACAGAGATGAACTGGAGTATTTCTGGTGCAAACCATAGGGGACTAATACAAATTCCCAAACTTCCAATTGTTTTAAATGAGGTTTTAACCCCATGACAGATTTGTTCCCACTATCTTGTGTGGTTGGAAAGCCCTAGAATTGCTCCAGGACTGTTAAGTTTATAAGCCTCTCTGTAGGTAAAGTCCTGTTTACTCTTATTTCCAGTCAGATTCAACATGTAGAAAAAGTAGAAAAACAGGAGGCGCTCCAAGTTCAATATCACAACAATCAAATTCAAGCACCAGATACCACCGGTTTGTTGAAAGCTACTCACAAACTTAGGATCCGGATTCAATACTTTTGTGCTGCCCAGGAAATGCACAGAAGGGATTTTTAAACTGTCCCAACTACAGTAATGGAAGAATTTTAAATGCTTGATAGTCTCTTTCATTCACTTATAGGCTGCTCCTCACAACTCTTCTATCCAGGAGAATAATATAAAACAAGAAACACAAGATGGCACCCAATGATGCTTTATCATTACACCACATAAAAAGAATAAATCCAAGATACTCATATTGAAAATGGTTGAAGAGATGCATATTCGCCTCACAACAAAACTGCTTGCAGAGAAAATAACTCCTGTCTTTGTTCAGGTTCACCAGAATACTGTATAAGATGAGACGCCTTTCCACTGCTCACAGTTGTATAAAAATTTACTTTTTATTAATGCTATAGTACTTTTTTTATATTCCACACATAGTGTATGTAATTTTACTCAGCCCGCTAACACATTTTCTCATTAAAGTAGGACACCTCTTAATAATAACCCCCAATGACCTTACTAAGGCCTGTATATCCTTGGAGGAAGATGGAGGTCCCTAAAAAATGTTTTCAGGGATCTAGTGTGCAAGATTAAGGCAAGGACCACCAGGGTAGTATTTTCTAAAATACAACCAGTGCCATGTACCAGTGCAGGTAGGCAGAGGGAGCTGAAGTACTGGCATAGGAGGGAGGGTTTAGGGTTTTAAGAACACTGGGCTGCTCTTGGGTGTCATCTGTATGGCTGTGAAAGATTGCCCCTAAATGGGAAGGTAACTGCTGTTCTGGGGATAGAATGCTTAGAAGGGTGGAGGAGATTTTAAAGGAGAGGTATAGCTAGCAAAAATGGGGTAGATAGTAACTGGGTACAAGTAAAGGATCATGGGGTGGAGAAAGGGTGGGGATAAATGTACTTAAATGAGAGGAACTTATATTGAATGCAGATGTAGAAAAAAGGCAAGTAGTAGGTAAATACATAATGACAACAAAATAATTAGCATTTTGGCTAATGCAAGAAGTATGGTAGGAAAAATGGGAGAGCTAGAAATACTAATGGCATAACTAAAACATAGTGGGATGATACACGATTGGGCTGTAAATATTGAGGGCTATTCACAGTTTAGGAGTGACGGGATTGACAGACAAGAGGGAGGTGTATGCCTTTATTTGAAACCAGATTTAAATCTAAGTTTAAAGGGAGACATTTGCTAGGAAGCAAGAGATAATGTTGAGTTCTTGAGGGTAGAAATTGAACTGAACTGTGGCATAAAAGATTATAAAATATGTTGTTGGTGGTTATATACTACAAACCACCAAATATTGATGAGAATGTTGAGGCCCAACTGTTATTACAAATTAAAAAAGCTGCACATCTTGGGCATACTACAATTATGGGAGATTTTAACTATCCAGATATTGATGTAGTATACTTGGATTTTGCAAAAGCCTTTGACAGAGTGCCTCACAACAGGTTACTGCATAAATTAAAAGGCTTCGGTTTGGGTGGTGTTATTTGTACATGGATTGAGAACTGGTTAAATGATAGATGGCAGAGAGTTGTTGTAAATGGAACTTTTTCAAATTGGTCTAGGGTTATAAGTGGGGTGCCGCAGGGTTCAGTCCTGGGCCCAATGCTTTTTAATTTGTTTATTAATGATCTAGAAGTGGGAATTGAAAGTAGCATCTCAATCTTTGCTGATGACACTAAGCTATGTAAGGAAATACATACAGAGCTCGATGTTTTTTCCCTACAGAAGGATTTAGATAAACTAAGTGAATGGGCAGAAAAGTGGCAGATGTCATTTAATGTAGATAAATGTAAGGTTATGCATTTGGGTTGTAGAAACAAACTTGCTACATATACTCTAAATGCGAAACAACTTGGGAAATCCTCATTAGAGAAAGATTTAGGTGTACTGATAGACAATAGTCTTCACAGCAGTGTGCAGAGTCACTCAGCTGCTGCAAGAGCAAATAGAGTACTAGCCTGCATAAAAAGAGGTGTAGAAGCAAGGGATGCTAATATTATCCTACCTCTGTATAAATCCTTGGTTAGGCCTCATCTAGAATATGGAGTACAATTTTGGGCGCCTGTTCTAAAAAAAGACATTGCTGAACTGGAAAAGGTGCAGAGACGTGCAACAAAACTGATAAAGGGATTGGAGGATCTGAGTTACAAAGAGAGACTAGCCAAACTGGGTTTGTTTACATTAGAAAAGAGACGTCTAAGGGGTGATATGATTACCATTTACAAATACATTCAAGGTCAATACAAAGAACTATCCAAAGAATTATTTATGCAAAGAGCTGAGCTAAGAACAAGAGGTCATCCATTAAGACTTGAGGAAAGGCGCTTTCGACTAAAACACAGGCAGGGATTCTTTACAGTAAGGGCGGTAAGGCTATGGAATTCTTTGCCTCGGGATGTTGTGCTTGCAGATAATGTAACTGCATTCAAAAAAGCAATGGATGCCTATCTAGCACAGAACAATATTAACAGTTATGACAGATGGCTTCAAAGCAAATAGGATATTGAGCCGGGGAACTATTTGACACACACACACACACACCTACACTGGAAATTGCTCCAGAGGGCTTTTTTGTTGCCTTCCTCTGGATCAACGGGAGTGTTATTGGCATGGGCTGGACTTGATGGACGCATGTCTTTTTTCAGCCTTATCTACTATGTTACTATGTTACTATGTAAACTGGAAACTTGAGACCTGTCAGAGTGCTAAGAGATGCAGGTTTGTGAGCATGCTGCATGTCACAAGTAGTGGAAGTACCAACAAGAAATAACAACATATTGGACCTAGTGCTAACAATAACATAGACATAGCATCCAGTATTAAAGCAGGTGATCATTTGTGAAACAGTGATCATCACATGGATTCATTTGAGATCAGACCGACAAAGAAAACTGTTTAGGTTCAACCAAAACTCTTAATTTTAAAAAAAGCTAACTTCAAAAATGTTAACAGCATCAGCACAACACATAGACTTGGGTAATTTATTAAAAGAATAAAATACTGAGGAAAAATAGTCAGAATTTAATAGGTTGCATAAATATATTCAGCATTAACCTTGGGAAACAAATGTAAAAAATAGATCACAACCAATGTGGTTAAATGCAAATGTAAAGAAGGAAATGACAAGGGGATAAAAATAATTTAGACTATTTAATTCTGAAGGAACGGATAATTATTTCTTGAAATACAGGAAGTGCAACAAAGATTGCAAAAAGGCAATTAGGTTAGCAAAAATAGATAATAAAACTTGAATTGAAATGGAGAGCAAGACTAAGCCAAAGAAGATTTTCTATAACATAAATAACAAAAAAAAAAACTTAAGAGGGAGTGCATTGGTCCTTTCAAAAATTAGGTGGCAATTTGTTTAGGGAGGATAAGGAAAAGGCTGATGTTCTGAACACATTCTTTTCATCGGTATAAAACAGGGAACAAGAAATGGTAGAAGAGTCTCAACAAATAAAAGTTACAACCATGATATTATCAAATAGTGGGTTAACACAGAAGAGGTCAAGGGAAGACTGGCCAAAATTTAGGCTGACAATACATCTGGCCCTGATGGTATACATTCAATGGTTCTCTTTTTAATCTTTAAATACTCTCTCACCACAGGCTCAGTGCCACGACTTACAAAGAGGTAGAATTATCTTCCCATCCCATTCAGCTATACCCCATTTTTATACAGGATCGTATCCTGTTGCCTGTTACTGCAGTTGAGTGACACTTCACAATGCTCTGAACACTGTTGTTCATCAGTACTTCACTAACAAGGATTCCCCAAGAGGTTTCACAATTAATCTATTATGGTCTCCCAGTTAATGAATATTTAGCATGCTTGTTTCTGCAACCCAAATGCAAAGTCTTAAATGTATCTATTTAAAACCTCACTTTTCACCCACTCAGTTTATCCAAATCTTTCTGCAGATAAAACATACCCTGCTCTCTATGTACAGTATTTCCTTACACAGTTTAGTGTTATTAGCGAAGACCAAGACATTACTTTCAATATCCACAAGATCATCAATCAACAAATTAAAAAGCATTGGGCCCAGTACTGATCTTGACTTTGAAAGCAGTGGGCCACCCAGGAATTCCAATGAGGAGCTTCCAAAAATAAATACAATATTAATCTACAAGTATGCTATAACAATATTTAAAAATAGATTTTTGTAATTATATATTCAAAATCCATGACAGCTACCTGGGCATATACCAAGACTGGGAAACTAAATAGACTAGGGAAAACACCTCAAGTTTGCCCTTGCAAAGTATAGACAAATGTAGAACACAATATAAAAAAATAATTCAGCTCAGGATACCGTTTTAATTTCATTACTAAACCGTACCTTTTGACTCACTCCAGCGTATGAACTTGATCCCCCTTTAGAGGCCTTTTTATACGTTTCTAGTTGAGTTTCACTTTTTCTTTAAATCCATCAGAAAGCTATTAATCATATAGGTTTTTATGATGTTCTATTTTCTGAGAATTATTATTTTCACTTCCTTGTTACTTTAACATTATCACCTATAAAATAATTTTCAGTATTGTATGTATGCTTCTCTTGCATTTTTTCCAATTAAAAGAGAAAAAAAGGTAAGAAGCAAGCTGTAAATTTTTATCTTTGTATCATTTTAAAACATAATTAAACAAAATGTATCTTTTGAAAATATTTATGGGTTTTGGTCTCATGGATGTGAAACCAATTGCCCGTCATTTTCCTTCTTTGATGGAAATACCCCTTGTAAATAGTTTCTTTTTTTTACAAGTAAAAACATTGTTTACGATTTTCTCAAGCCCCAACTCTGTAGATCTGGCAGAAGATACCTACATTTGAGACTGACTTAATACCGGAACAATTCTGGGGAAAACCAACTGCACCATAGAGGGACAAATTTCCACTGATTTAAATAGGACTTTAACCCTCAAATTCTAGAGAGGTTTGTGCATTGGAGACTGCTATTTTATTCCTGTGTTTAAAAGATCAAATTTATTTACATCAATGGGATTTTTGAGAATTCTTATTAGTCCCCTAAGGTGCAGATGATTTGATCAAAAATTGCCCTAAGGGATCTATTTAAAACATTAGCACTATTCTAAAACTGTGTAATCTGTTTTTGTTCCTGTTTAATAACCAATAAGTTTTTGGCATTTATGCCCTTTACAGGAAGCCTCTTTTACCTTCAGACCTGAGTAATGGTTGGTTCTTGTTTCTGTAGTCAAGCACTTAGTTGTTACACTCAGTAAGGAGTGTAACAATACAGTGTAAGGCTGCAGGAAAAAGAAGCAGTCACTACTCAGGTCAGAAGGTAAGAGAGGCACAGGAAACGTATCCCTGCAATGGGTTTGTGCACTGTGGTGACTTTGCACATGGTAGGACAAGGATGCGAACAGGCGTTTTGAGGTCATAGGCCTTTAGCCAGTACAAAAGAGGGAGGATGGGGCCAGAAAATGGGATAAAAGAATACAACACAAGCTGTCTCCTTTCTGTTATTCCTGTTCTGTGCCTGCGGTCGGTGGTTCCAGCTCCCTCCTGTGTGTTCCTGCCCGTCCCCCATTTCCTGCCAAGCCTTACCCCTTGTTGTCCTGTGGCTGGGAAAAACCAAGTGTGGCAGGACCATGTAATATCAGGTAAAAGTGTGGCACTGTGTTAGCCATAGTGGAATAAAAAGGGGGAATTTGCTGCCTGGTGTAGTTAAAGAGGGATTGTACTCTGGAATTGTTAACTGCTGTGCTTTGGTCTCTTAATAAAATTGGCTAAAGTAGATGAACTGTTTTACATATAAGTAAAAAACTTTAAATATTACCACATTTTGGCGACCATGGGGTAGCAGACTTCTACAGACGGTAATTCAGAAGGCCCAGTGGTATTAATTTCCAGAGTGCAACACTTTAAAGCAAAATTGTAGGGAGAAGGGATATTTTGAATAATGAGTACATTGTTTAGATTTATTGTGGGACTGGGATTTTATTGTGTTAGGGATTGTCTAAGGGTTTAAATCATAGCTACACAGGGGTACAATAGTGTTAAAGGGATAGTAATGTTTCATAATAAAAGCAGCTCTAATTAATCATCATAGTATTTGGACTTTGGAGAGTGTTATTTCAATTCTGTCAGAGTTGTAGTTCCAGAGTAATTCAATGACAAAGTGTCCCCCTCCCGCCCCTTTTACTGATGTCACACTGTTCAGCCACAGCAGAAGGGAGGTGCCCAGGTAGACTGCAGAGAGGGACAATCTTCAATTAAAATAAGGGAAAAACCTGAAAAGCTTGTCAAGGGGGGCAGGGATTTCATTGTTTTCATAGGAATAAGAGTGTCCCCTTCTGTTATCTGTCTGGTCTATAGACTGCATTCCACATCTGAGAAGAGATGGCTTACACTAGGTAAAAGGGGCGGGAGGGGGAAACTTTGCTTGTGAATATCTCATAAACCATAAAGGTTTGAGAGATAAGACTTATATCATTCTTCATGTTTTTTTAATGCCTACAAAATAAAATAAAGTTAAAATGAAGTATTACTATCCCTTTAAAACACAGATTATAGGCATTGGATTTCATTTTTATTCTTCAGCTTTTGTGTGGTTTCCCTGATAAAAAAAAAACACAGACATACATATATGCATGGATATTGTTGGAAATGTTTAAGTTACACACTGCTTCAGATTATTTGTTTACTTGCATAATAGTTGTAGGACTTGTCTTGGGTTCAGTGTTAGAATATCAGTATGTGCTTGGGTATTTAGGCGAAACTGGAAATACAGGTTGTTTGCCATGTTTTAATTTGGGGGAGTTTTCTCCTTAAAAGGCTATATATCTGTGTTTGGGTTGAAAAAAAGTTAATTATACTTGTGGTTCGGTGATCAAACTATGGGGAATAGATACAGCAGCCATATTGGTTTTCAAAGAAAGCCTGTTCTTTGTCTGTAGTAGCTAGAGATTTTCATATGCACTCCTCGAGGCATGTGGCTATTGTGGAACACCATGAATTTTAATTAGTTTAGGAAAGGGGCACACCCATGAGAGGAAAATTTACAGTTAACTCACTTTTAACTAATTCAATAACTTTACTTTTTGTTTTTAACAGTGTGTTCGCTAAGGGAGAACATTTTATTTTGTTAAAATAAAAGTTTGAATGAACAGTTTCCTACTAGCTGTTCAGTCCTAGTTCGTAAATCTGCTGCTAGTTTGAGCTTGTCTGGCGGCTTAAAAAGTGCTGGTAAATTGTTTAATTGTTTAAAAGTATTTTATTAACACAGGTAATATCATAGGGGTTGTTTTGTTTTGGGGACACGATACGTACTGTGCTGAGTTACTGAAAACATCTATAGTTTTGAATAGTTTCGTTGGGGAATTTAAAAGTGTATGTATTTTGTGTGTGACTTGCATGCTAACAGTAAGATTCAGCTCTTGTCCAATTGTGAATATATGTCTGTTTTGGAGCCAAAATGTACTGCTGAGTGAACCTTGCTTTTTAACCACTAGTGGATAATTTTACTGGTACATTTTAACCAAGTTATTACATATTAAATATTTTACTTCTTGGTTTTGACAACATTGGGTGAAAAAAACAAATGTTATTTTGTTAAAAGGAAATGTTTGAATGAACAGTATCCTGTTAGCCATTGAGGCCTAGTTTGTAAATCAGTGGCCATTGTGGGTTTGTCTTGTGGCTTTTCAAGAGTGTTGGTAAATAGTTTTCTTGTTTAAAAGTACATTATGTTATTAACAAAGATTGTAGGCAATATCACAGGGTTTAATATGTGTTTCCCAGGAGCAAACTATTCTTCTACTGAAGTACTTGATTATTTCAGGGAGAATACCTTCAGACATAATGGCCCATATGTACTCCCTGACCCCACACTTCTTAGGCAATGTCAGGAATTAGTGAGGCTTTTTGACCCAACCCCCACAGATTTAGAACTTTTGTTACTGACAGCAAATAAATGGTGGATTGACCACCCATACATTGAACTGGTTTGCACAGTCTCATCAGTAAGGCCCCTTAAGTGGAGATGGGAAGCGCCACAGTGAAAGAGTTAGTGAAAACTGGATGATGAGAGCTTTGGGAAGTTTTGAGGGAGGTACAGCAAGGGAATATTGTACAGAGGGAAAGGAAAGAGCAAACACAGAGGGAAAGAATAAAAGAGGTGTAAAATACAATTTTGGGACATGGAGACCATTTTCTTCTCTGAAAAGAGAACATGAAAATATATAAAGAGATTACACTAAAATAAAAATTGAATGTGATCTCTTAAGAAAGCAAGTTAACAGGTTTAAGGCAGAAGTATGCCACCATCAAAATCATGACAGACCTGGGAATGGGTGATCAATCGGGTATAGAGCAGTAATTACAACAAATAGTGAGTGAGCAAGATCACTTTAAATGAAAGTGGTGAATAAGGATGCTGAAATAATTGTATTGTGTGTTCCTGGGGGGGTTGTATTTTGTAGTAGAAGTATAAATCCCATCAGTAAAGAAAAGGTTGCATTGTAAGGATCTGATGAGAGTCTCATAAAAAGTGAAGTATAGTTGAATCACATTCACAAAGAGTTGTGTTGACATGTTTCCAAATATTCCAGTATGGTGGGATTTTAATTTTTGCTCACTTCCTTTAAGATGTATGGAACAACAACAGGAGTGGTCCAAAACCAAAGAAACTGAGAATACAAGGAACCATTTTTGGAGGAGTTGCAACATGATTGGGCATGTCGATTTCACTGGATGTCATGGCCCTCAACTGCAGGGAATCCACTGATCCTGGCAGGAGACAGATGACTCAAGTAGAATCATCCATACAGACATGAACTGACCATGGTCACAGTCCCGTAGAGACATTTTAGCAAAGAACTGAACATAATATGTGTACATTTTGTACAAAGTATGGAACTGGAGACGGAATGTTAGGATAAGTATCCAACCTAGGAAATTTGCAGGGAAACTCATGTCATTGAGGGAATTACTAGATGGGATGGTGAGTGAATTTTTACCTCATTGATCAGGTTGGGGTGCATAGGAGAGGAGGTGATTCATTGAGACATTTGGAAACGTATTGGACTTTGTACCCTCTGGGTCTGAACATAGATACAGATTTAGCTGCTTTTAATTAGTTCCTTTTTAATATTGAAACACATGATGGATAGGTGGTAGGTAACCTATTTTCTCTGGATATAGATGAAGTGTTTTATTTATAAATAGCCATTTTTATTTACAAACAATTTTTAATTAATTGTTTATAACATCATGGCTCAGTTTTAATCAATTAGCTTGTGTTTTGATACACAATTTTTATATATTGCTATATATTGCTATATATTTAATGTCACTGCACTTGATTATTGAAACTTAAACATAATATTTTTAGTTTATGTTTGCTTGGTCTTTGTGTAATGTAGGGAAATAAATATATATTTTTTGGTAGCCATTAAGATATTTCATGTGTTTATAAGTATAATTTGGCATTTAGTATCCTTTTTCTCCACTGATTGAAGGATATAAGAGGTCTTATGGACAGCCTCTAACCCTTGAGAGAGAGGGCAGTGTAGACCGCGTATGCGTGGGGACTCGTACAGTATATTTGATCACTCTCCTGGTCACTCCCCCTGTGAGGACTCCCACTCCCCAGAAATGCTTCTATCAGTGCAGGTCTGAGTTTGCTACCTGAACAGGTTGGTAGGAACTGAACTAAAGGGGACAAATTCCCTGAAGAACCTTCTATTTGCCATTTGACTTGAGATACAAGATACCAGATCTTAAGAGAAGTCTGGTATGAGAGAAGAGGGCACAGTACTGTGGTTTATTGGAGTGGGAGAGCTAGAGACTAGAAATACTTCTAGTGTTTGTTAGTGCATTATTTTGCATATGTAATTTCTCAATAAAACACTGCTTTTAGATTCTACTCCTCGTGTGCCCTTTTTCATTTAGAATGATTATTGGTTCTGGTGTGCTGCACTCTTGGAATTGTTCCAGACTTTTTAGATTTGCTTTTGCTTGTCAGTTGCTGTGTCACTTTGGTATTGTGGACCTCTATACTCTTAGCATTGAGTCCTTTTCAGGTTGCTCTCCAGCTGTTCTGCCCTTGCTGGTTTCCTCTACGCTGCCACCAGTGTTCTATGCCTCTACTGCACCCAGTCTCCAGAGATATCACCTTGAGTCCAGTCTCTGACTCCATCTACTCTTCCTAGTGTTCAGTCCCTGTAACTGCAGACAGTCTGCAGTATCTTGTCTAGTCCTGTTTGTCTCCATCTGGTAAATGACTCTAGAACACCACTCATTACCATTTCTACAGACCCTGCCCAGTCATCCCTAGAATAGTCTGGCTCAACTGGTCTGTGCTATCTATCCTTGTGTTTGGCACCTTTAGTTGGCTTAGGCCACAGCAAGGCTGCAAAGTGGTCTGGCAATATTCTCTTGCACCCCACTCTAGCACCGTACCCTAACAAATTGTGGCTCCCAGTGGCAGTTCTTAGTAGAGTCCAAGGTCATCATAGCCAGGCATCGTGACACATTAACCATCTACCATGCATCTGATGATAAGTTGTGTTCAGGAGATGGTGTCTCAGAGCTGGGAGGTACACACCCTTACAAAATCACACTAGCAGAGGGCCTGAGTATGAAAACAAGTGATTCTCTGCACAGGCCTAGTTCCTTATGTCCAGAAACCAGAAAACAGGCAAGGCAAATACAAAGTTGGGTGTTTACTAATTTATGCCAAATGTATCCATTAGCTTTGACAAAAAAAAAACTTTGCTGTGGGAGCTCTAAACATAGTGAGGATTTTTATCTCACAGTCATTTTAAAGTTTACCCAATAAAAATATTAATTTTAACCTTGATGTAGAGATACCCTATACTCTGTATATGTCCTAAGTTTAGAATGATGAACTAGCCTCTTTCTTTCCCTTTAGTGAATAGTGTCATGAAATATACATCCATTCATTCACAAACCAGACTCTCTATTTTCATCTTCTCTTCCCTGTTTATTGTAGCAGACTGTAAAGCACACATACAGCCTCAATGGTATCTGTGAAATCCCATTATCCTATATAATAAATTGCTAGGATGTTTGTCAGAAGTCGTCATGCACAGTAGAGACTGCCCGAATGCACAGAATGCTGGGAGCAGTGCTTTCGGGCAGTGTCTAAAGTTTATGACTGCATGGGCGGCAGGACGCAGAGCAGGACCGGCCTCTTAATCCTTTGAGTGCCAGAGGGGTACGCAACGCATTGCGTACCCCTCTGGCACTCAAAGGGTTAACATCACCCAGACCTTTTCTGGTCAGACATGGCCTAAAGTAATCTAGAATAAGAAGCCAATAAAATTATATCTATATATACACACACATATACATATATACATACATTTATAAATAAATTATAGGCATTTCAACTTTGCATATTCTGCATTTGCAGAAAATGTAAAATCAAAATAAATTACTATATATATCTAATATTGGCAGAACATCCTAAATGCCACTATGAATTAATTATGTATAGGTTGGTTCACTAAAATTAAACTTTAATTTGTACAGGAATTCATGTCCAGGGAGGCAGACATGATGTTTGTTGCTGGACTTCTTCCCAATAAGACAGCAGTTCCCAACCCGTGCCCTCGGGGCCCACTAACAGGCCAGGATTTCAGAATTTTCCTGTTAGCACACAGCTGTGTTGACCAGAAGTTCAGTCAATTTGATTAACTCACCTGTGTTCGAACAAGGAACTCCTCAAATCCTCGCCTGTTAGTAGGCCATGAGGGCACGGATTGAGAACCGTTGTAATAAGACTGGGACAAGTTTGGAATTGTGTGTGGGGTGCACTAAGAAGTGGTAAAGGTGAGATAATCTCTCCAGTGAGAGGAACTCTCCAATCCCTATGTTGTTCTAGGGACCCTATGCACCAAGATCTCTATAACTTGAAAACAGACTCCACATAGTACACAACCTTAGTACACAACCCCTGTGGCATCCTATAGAAAGGATCATAACTGCCCCCATGGACATAATAGCCATGGCACAAACTTATTCTACAGCTGTGGTTCTCAACCCATGCCCTCAGCGGCCACTAACAGGCCAGGACTTAGGAATCTCCTTGCTAGAGCACAGGTGAGTTGATCAGAGGCTCATTCACACTGATTAACTCACCTGTGCTCTAACAAGGAAATCATCAAATCCTGGCCTGTTAGTGGCCACTGAGGGCACGGGTTGAGAACCAGTGTTCTACCATATCTATCAAAGTATAAAAAAAAAAAATCCCATTTACATTTTGATACATATGGTATAATTATTTTGCCCTGCTAAATATGCAAAATTTGATCAGACTTCACAGTTAAAGGCGCAGTAAACTAGTATAAAAAATATATATTGTAGGACTTTTCATGTTGAGTAAAATAAGGGCATTCCCTCTGCTGATAAATATTTCCATATTTATTTTAAACCTGTGGGGTTTTTTTTTACATTAACAATGCCCTCTAGTGGTCAAATTCCAATTATTTATTTGGTTGCATTCTGCTTGAGTAGAAAGTCAATGACAAATTGTTCTCTATAGAATGTGATAGAAACTGCTGAGTCATGCTGTCAGTTAGAACTTTCAGGAAGTAAATGCACAGCTATTTCACTTCCTGATTATCTGAACTGTTTTAACTTTTGAATAACATTTCTAAGAGAAGTGAGGGTGCCCTTGTTTTACTCAACTAGAAAAGCTATATAACATAGGTTTTCATTAAAAAAAAAAAACTTTACTGGTCCTTTAACCCCTTAAAAGGATAGTAATGTTTCATAATAAAAGCAGCTCTAATTAACCATCATAGTATTTGAACCTTGGAGAGTGTTATTTCAAATCTGTCAGAGTTATAGTTCAAGAGTAATTGAATGATAAAGTATCCCCCTCCCACCCCTTTTACTGATATAACACTGCTCAGCTCAGAGCAGCAGGGATGTGTCCATGTAGATGGGAGGGAGAGGGAGACAATCTTCAATTAAGATAAGGAAAAAAGCTGAAAAGCCTGTCAAGGGGGGCAGGGTTTTCATTGACTTCACAGTAAGAAGATTGTCCCTTGCTGTTATCTGTCTGGTCAAGCAACCAGATTCCACCAGATATGAGGTGAGCAGTGTTACACTAGGCAAAAGGGGCAGGAGGGGGATACTTTATCATTCAATTACTCTTGAACTACAACTCTGACATGGAGACTGTAAGATAGCCACCCCCTCCCCCCTTACCCAAAAACATTTACTTAAATAAATAAAACACACACACAATTGAAAATGGTGGTAAGGCCGCAGCATTTATTTAAATAATTAATTTGACAACACTTGTTTAAACCATAAACACACTTACCAGCGATCCAAGCCTGATATGTTCACCATACTCAAAAACATAGCTCTGCCCTACCAGCCAGGAGCTATCACCAAAAACCATACTTTTATATTACCTTAAACAGGGCTTATGATTTTAAGTCCTTTGCTACTAGCCAGACCTGAAAAGTTACTCGCCACTGCAAGCCAAAACATACCCACCAGAGCTAAATTTCTACTTGCTAGGGCTAAACTTTCACTAGCCATTGGCTAGTGGCGAGTGAAAATTTTGAGCCCTGCCTTAAATTTCAAGAACCCTCCATGCTGAGACAAACCATTCCTCTTAGTTTTTTATATTTATAAAATAAAAATATACACATTCTCTTATACAAGTGAAATAATTTAAAACTCTATGTTCCAATATTTCACTTTACTTACTCATGACCCAACCAAACTCAATTACCACCTTACCATAATCTCTCTTTTATAAGGGTGGTGGTGGTGGGGGGGTAATACAGGATCAGCAAAGCTCAGCACTGGCCAACAGTTGAATACAGCAGGGGGTCTCAAGTACTTATATATTTAAAGGGGCTCTAGCCTAATTTACCTTACAATATGTAACCTACCATAATTAACCTCTAATTTATTATTACATCTACTGACAAAAGGAGAAAAAGGAGGGGGGGGGCTCCATGGGTCCTACCCTAACAGTACAGTCCCTTACATGGAGGTTGTAAGATCGCCACTCCCCCTTACCCAAAAACATTAAGTTAAATAAAACACACACACAATTGAAAATGGTGGTAAGGTCGCAGCATTTATTTAAATAATTAGACAAACCATAAACACACTTACCAGCCATCACCATACTCAAAACATAGCTCCGCCCTACCAGCCAGGAGTTATCACCAAAAACCATACTGTTATATTACTTTAAAATTTCAAGAACCCTCCACAGCCAGCCCTGGCTGACCACAGCAAGGGCTGAGCCCACCCAATCACAACAGAGCCTTCTCAATTAGGGATTGCAAACTCACATTAAAAATATCCAATCCCACATCAGATAAGTGTACCCCATCTGACCTATACAGGCCTGAACCGCCATTTTCGAGATCTACATGTCTATAGGCCAGACAATAAAATAATTTGCCTGTAAATCTATTCAACTTTTTCCTTGTACGATCTAATGGCTTAAAACCCAATCCATCTAACTATAGCAATTTGGGTATTATTTCAGGAAAAACCCAAAATTATTCCAGGAAAAAAGGCTAGAATTCTGCATAAAATTCTTCTTACTAGAAAAACAATCTCCATGGACTTCAGTGTACCAAATCATTCCCTCCTAAATGTATGATTATAATATCAGGATAAGGAAAATTATCCCAACAAAAACCCAACTCTTTCTCAAAATCTTCCCACCGAAGACTCCTTACCCCATACCACCAAATTCTGCTCTCCGGTGGATCAAAACCCACATTTTCTTTATAGGTTCTTTTAACTGCCCTCTTCCAGGACCAAAATATAAATGAATGTCCTATGATCCATATTGTAGGAACCTTGAAATCTGTAAAATAAATGAACACCACTTATTGCATATTAGAATCATTCAATAAATGAGGACGGATGTACAACTTAAATCTGTTAGATCTCCATTTACCTAACTTTTTAATGCCCTGATCATCTCGCCCAAACCTAAAATCCTCATCGCTGTACCTATTCTAAAAGAACGCAACGAGAATTTTTTGCCTACAAGACCCAACTTATCTGTGCAGAAGGAACACACTCTATACAACTGAAATTTAGTTAAATGAATCCCATCTTCATGTATAAACAAACTGCTATTTATGCTTGGCCCAATGTCCAGATACTTTTGCATCCCCTCAACTGGACAAAGAACAGACCCTTGCAACTCTTAACCAGATCCATTCACCCATACCCTCTTGATCAGTTTTAGACCTTTGAATGAAAATTGAAATAAACTGATTGCTTAACTGAACATGTTGAATCTTCAAAAAACTACTACACTGCTTATTTCTTGCTACCAGCTCACTAACCCTGAAAGCACCAAAAAATGCTACCAAAAACACAGCTTTAAATAAAGTTGACTCAACAACGTACACAACAACAGTAAAAACTGTAACATTCTAATAAGTATGGGAGCTGATATAGGGCACCTGTCATCTTGAACAACCGAACTCCTACAATAACCTTTAACTATTTGCTTCATAGTAAAATTAAGATTCCATCCCTTAAAACCCAGAAGCCTAAAAAAGAAGTTAAGACCTGACACCTTCTGTTTGACTGACTGGCCTGATATCTGAAAATCAAACAACCTTTGAACGAAAGACATAACCAAATCTTCATTATATACACAAGGATTCATAGCACTCCTCTGAGAAAATAACCCATTCGTTCCATGCTGACACATGTCCCTTCCAAGTAGATGCAGACACTGTGTAACGGATCCTACCCGTTACTTGAGCCCTTGTCTGGACCTCAAACTATTTATCCAAAGACTATGGACATTTATTACTGTTTGGACTCTATGCTGGGCAGTGTCGTACGAACTGTCCAGATATTACCCAAGAGCAAAGACTTAAAGTGTTAGTAATGTCTAAAAAAAGTTTTTTGCATTTAGAAGAGCTTAAAAAGCTGATCTAAATGCAAAAAATTGTATCTCTCAAACCGCTATGGTTTAAGAGATACGGGCGTTTAAAGTTTGATTTCTCCTACTGACAGCTGTAAAGCTGTCAGCAGGGGATCCGTGTCAGTCAAAACGGAGGCGCTTGAGAAGTGCCGAGATCTCGTTACTTACAAGGAATCCCTTCATTGGAATGGTCTAAAACGTGTGCCTAAAGGCAGACTTAATGTCAACTTTAGCCATTAAAGCCCCTTTACCACATTTTCTGACCAATCTCAGCACTTCCTCAAAAGAAGTATAAGTAACTGAACTCAAATGTCACTAATTTGGTCATTCAGAGATGACCCATGAGGGAATGACAGGTGATATATCAAACAAAAAGAATCAGTTTATTTTTTGGGAACCAAACCCAAAGGGGATAACCTAAAACATTTAAATGGCTTGTGAATAAATGGACCCTCAACCCTGCCTGCCTCAACTTCCTTCTTAATTTTTTCCCACACTACTTGCTTGTTCTCTTCAGTGGTTTTTAGATTGTCAACCCATTGAAGAGACTGACTCAAATTGGTAATTCAAAACCAAACTGAAAACCACTCATAATTACCTGAGCTTTCTCCTGACTTGGGTAACGATCTAACCAAGGCAGTATTTCTCTCCATTTCACTAGGGTTAAATCTTTTTGAAACACTGCCTTTGTTACCTGATTGACTAGCTGGCATCTACTTCTGAAGCAGAGAAAGCTGGGGTGGCTACCACTGCAATTTAAACATTCGTGTCTAAATTTGCAAGAAATTGGAAATTTACACTGGGTCTCGTTGAATGCCCAGCAAACCCCTTTCTTCTGTACTTGGCCGGTGGGAGGAGCCTGAGCTCTATGCAGTGGCGTAACTATAGGGGTCGCAGCCCATGCACTCCAGGGGCCCGGCCACCTCCTGCGACCCCTCTGCCTGTCGCCCGCAATCTGCTTCCAGCACTCTAGTAATGCAGAACAGTGGGAGATGACATCTCCCAGAGCTCTGCATTACTAAGAGGACTGTGCTGGAGATCCAGGTAGGAGATGGGGGCATTGTGGAGGGGGTCAATGTGGTCGAGGGGGGCCAATGTGGTGGGGGGGCGTGGCACTTTTTGCACCAGGGCCCGGAGGCTTCTAGTTACGCCTCTGGCTCTATGCCAATTAGTAGTGGTTTGCTGAGACATCAACGAGACCCAGAGCACTACATCCTTCTAGCCCCAGTTAACTGAAGTATGCACAGGTAGCTTTTGGTGGAATTGCTCATCGTAGTAAAACCAGGCAAATCCGCTAAAAGTTTTGTAAGCCTCAAGAACAATTTCTAAGTGCTGTAACAACTCAGAACAAAATTTAGGATGCTTTTCCCCCATTTCTGAAGCAAAAATGCAAAATGTCTGCAGCCAATTATTAAATGTTCTATGAATTAGCCTCCTCCTATAATTCTCAGACCTGTCATCAATCCTTTTTGCAATAAAATCCTTTGCAGCAGGCAACATCGACAGAAGGTCTAAGAATTCCCCTTTCCAAATCTTTTCTTTTATACTAGCAGATAAGAGGAAGCCAAGCGGAGAAACATGAGAAACATTATATGTCAAAGCTTCTCTCAAACAGCTCTCATTTACACTTGCAATATTATCCTTTCTAATAATATCCCTGTATGTAACATCCTCAATCAATTGTGGCTCACTACTACTCTGTCTTGGTACATTATCCCATACTTTAGCAACATTACTCTGTTAAGCAGACAATTTGTTTAAAATAGAAGATAAAGAATTTAACACCTCAGTCAACTCATTTCTATTATCTCTATGACACTCACCAGACCTCAAGCTGTCTGGACTCTGCTCTGCCCTGGTGCTGTCCATTTTTTCTTCCTGTTGAGGTTGATCCTTTCTGCTTATTTCTTCAGCAGCCCTCCTCTTGGTATGAGGGGTTGCCCTTTCCTCAGTCTCTTTTGGCGAGTATGCTCCCCTTGGTGTCTTCTTCCTGGCTGGTCTGTTCGATGGTGGAAAACGTCACTGCATTCTACTGATGTCATCACGCATCTCTGTCACGTGATCTTCACCCTGACACTCACTGCTGCTGCTCCTCCTGGCTTCAGCTGGGGGTGGAGAACTAATGACCGCATCATCCTCCCTTCTCCCGCCTCTTCTCCCTGACGCTCTTCCGGCCAAGTCACATACAGAAACAGGTCTCACCGCTGATGATCTGGATGATGAAGGCGACGCGCTTAAGCAGTTCCGGACTCATGCACTGTCCCGGCTCTCCGCTGCAGTTCTTCAGCCAGCCTTAAGAGCTCCGCTGACATCTTGTCCCCAAAACACTGCTCTTTTGCCAGGGTGATACAGGATCAGCAAAGCTCAGCGGTGGCCAACAGGTGAATACAGCAGGGGGTCTCAGGTACTTATATACCCTATTTTCCTGCCCAAAAACAGCTACCTGGCACGAGGCAAATTCCTCTAAGCCAACTGCTATTCCAGGCAGGAAAAGAAGGGAATTTTTTGGATCTTCTCTACAAGTTTATTTATATATTTAAAGTGGCCCTAGCCTAATTTAACTTACAATATCTAACCTACCATAATTAACCTCTAATTTATTATTACGACTACTGACAAAAGGAGAGAAAGGGGGGGGAGGGCTCCTCCAGCTGCATGGGTCCCTACCCTAACAGTATGGTCCCTTACAGTATTGAAATAACATTCTCTATAGCTCAAATACTATGAAGAACGGCTGTCCTGCACTTAAGGACCAGTGACGGTCCTGGCACATCATGGAATTCAATGCTCTGCATGCTGTTCAGGGATCCCTGAATCCAGCCGTGAAAAAAAATGCTCTGTGGTGCTTAAGTGCCGACCGTGCGGCTGGTCCTTAAAGTGATAGTAATGTTTCATAATAAAAGCAGCTCTAATTAATCTTCATAGTATTTGGGCCATGGAGAGTGTTATTTCAGTTCTGTCAGAGTTGTAGTTTAGGAGTAATTCAGTGTATAAAGTCTCCCACTCCCGCCCCTTTTACTGATGTAACACTGCTCAGCTGGAGCAGAAGGCAGGAGCCCAGGTAGACTGCAGAGAGGGACAATCTTCAATTAAGATAAGGGAAAAACCTGAAAAACTTGTCAAGGGGGGCAGGGCTTTCATTGTTCTCATAGGAAGAAGATTGTCCCCTGCTGTTATCTGTCTGGTCTATGGACTGGATTCCACATCTGAGAAGAGATGGCTTACACTAGGTAAAAGGGGCGGGAGAGGAAAATTTGCTTGTGAATATCTCTCAAACCATAAAGGTTTGAGAGATAAGATTTATATCGTTCTTCATGTTTTTTTAATGTCTACAAAATAAAATAAAGATAAAACTAAGTATTACTATCCCTTTAAAGTAAAGTCACTTTTTTAGATAAGAAAGTTCAAATGTCTAACTTTTGAAAATTTGACAGTATTAGCCCAGTTTTGTCAGAAAATGGATGAAAGAATACAGATATTTTGGGCCTTATGTATCTCATGAAAAAATAGTCTATGACTTGGCCCATTGATGTGATGGAGAATAAACTTTGATCATAGCAAATCTAATGTACTTTCTTCACTATATAGACAGTATTCCACACTTATGTTTTAATAATATGATGAGAAAACAATTGTATGCTATGTGAAATTTGTATTTATTTGTGACTGTTCTGACATTGAGGATAATGTACTAAGAAAGTGGTGCAATTCTGGAACAAAACAGCTGCAATATAGAGAAAAAATAAAAATGTATTTCCCATGTAAACCAATAGGGGTTATGGTAATTGTTATTTTTCTCTCCCTGAAAATGTGTATAAAAAAGTAGTATTTTATATACTAAAGTTTAAATGAATTGTAATGCCAGGATTCAATCTACTAATATATCCAATATTGTAAAAAGCTTTCCCTATATAGTATTTTCATTCAATTAAAAAATATAGAGATCACCATATATAGATTAAGAATATGTATGTTGCAAGGTTGCAAGGTTCACAACTCTGAAAAAAGGAAAATAGTTTCAGTGTCCTTCCTACATGACTCATAACCAGCTTTGTCTTATAATGGAAATACATAAATGAACATATTTATGACAAATGTGAAGCAAAGACCATAGGGGGTTATTCACTAAAGAGTGATAAAGAGGTTATAAAGTGGAGAAGACTTCTCCAGTGATAATACTTTTCCAGTTCTTATGTTATTCTATAGATCCAATGCTCCAAAGCTGGAGAAATCTTAGTGCATTGGCTCCATAGAATAACATAAGACTTGGAGAAGTGATATCACTGGAGAACTCATCACCACTTTATCAGCTCTTTATCACGACTTAGTGAATAACCCCTAGAATTTTTCACCCTTTGCTTATTCCAAAACAGCTTTGACTTTAAAAAATGTGACTTATATAATTTAAAAGATACAGCTAAACCGCTCCAACCCAAGATAATAGCAAGTATAAAATCACGGAACATTATTTGTCTGTGGACAAAAATTAGTTTCTGTGATTCCTTAATTGAAAACACACAGTTGATCCACCTCAGCGTGTGCTACCATAGAGGTTCTTCCAGCACCCCAATAAATGTGGAACAAAATATGCGCTCATTTTGGGGCCAATGGCTGTACGATGGACAACTTTGAAGTCAAAGGAATAGAGCGAGTTACCTGAGGAGTTAGAGGGGGTAACTTGAATGCTAAATTGCCCAAAAGAGGTATTTTGTATCTTCTCTTTAAGAACTTGACAGCCATTGGACCTCAAGCGCTACAATGTCGCCTGTTATGTGTGAGATGCATCAGAAGTGTGGCAGGAACTCCCTTCCTGGTATACACATAATTCAATAAAGTGTTGATATTTACTGATATAGTTTGGAGTTCTGTTTTTATTATGAATGTGTCACATACTTTTGGATGGTTCTGCTTATTTGAGCATATTGTAGATCACTTTTATACTTTTATTTTTATCCATATATATATTTTCTGTGAATTTAGTGTTTGGAGAGTTTTCACCTTAAAAGCATGAGTCATATAACAAATATATTGATATATCTTTATAGTAATCAAGATATCATCAATAACATTGTCTCTTCAGTTTAAAGTGAATATGTCAGGAATAAATTGTTTCTTGCGGAAATCTATCATCCACTGATAATGTTTACTTAATTCCTTAACATCATTTATGCAGTGTGTACATTTGTAGAAAAAAAAGGCCTGTATTATGTCAGAATAGATGTCCATATAGCTATATACTTGTAATTAAGAAAATTTGAAAATTTGGAATTGGAACATCTTGATCGACTATATGGGCATACCTGGGAACTTCCAGTTGAAGGCTACCCGAAGGGTAGTCCTCTGTTCAGCAGGGGGTGACAAAAATGACGCTAATCGCGTCAAAAAGGGGTGGGGCTTGCCGCGAGGGGGGGGCGCTTAACCCTTTGAGTTCCAGAGTGGTAAGGAATGCATTGCAAAGCAATGCATTCCTTACCACTCTGGCACTCAGAGGGTCAAAGGTATCACACAGGAGGCTGGGGACAGAGGAACAGCGGGAGAAAAAGCAGATGTGGAGAGTTTCAATAGAAACTCTCCACATCCGAAGGAATTAGCCTCTGCCCCGGAGACCCGGTAAAGCTCTGTCAGAACCGGAGTCTCCGGGGCAAATCCGGAGAGTTCCCAGGTATGTATATGGGGAACTACCTTTACTACAATTATAAACAATAATCGGTAATTATGCAAAAGTATATGTTGCATACAGTATATTGTTACTGTTATTGTGTCGATACAACTGATAAAGCCATTGTTTTTATGTTAATTTATGGAGATGAATGTTTTAAGATCTTAGTAAATTGACCCAGACCGTTGTAGACATTTTTGACAGCTGTCTCTAACATCAGATGAGATTCATATATATTGGTGCTATACTGTAAATGTTATTTTCCCTTCTCGAGTCTGAATGCCTTTTACCATCTTGTAGTATTTATATATCTACTTTTTAGCCCCTTAGGTGGAGATGTGTCTCCTATTTAAGGGCTATAGGTCTTTTGGCAATTGAAGGGCATATTTAGCTTTACTGTTATCTTAATTTTGATACCTTTTGGACACCATACTGATTTGTTTTTGTACTGATGATTGACAACTGTCATGTCACATTGTGATTGGCTACAAGTATATTTAAAAAATACCAGAGTTTGCGCTACTGGGTTTTAATGATTATGAGTAAGTGTGTTCGCATTTGAAACGCGTTGATCAAAAGCATTTAGAGCTGTCTGCAGAGGAGTGCCCACTAAACTCTCTCTACACTTGCTGAATGATACGAGGTACTGTCTGTATGTTTGACGTTTATATTCAATAAAGAATTGATTATTTTAATCTACATGCTGTTGCATCCTCGATATCTATGCGTGGTGCACCTTTACATATTTTATATTATTTAAACCATTGGTTCTCAGCCAGGGTGTTGTAGCACATTGGTGTACTGTGGGTACAACCTCAGGGTGCCCCACTTTTCCATGAAGAAGCTGAGTTTCTAATGTATAACTTTTGGCATTATTATGCAAAATACGATCTTTGTTATGCTCTTTGTTGTCATATTCATATCTATACATGTATGTATTGTTCCCTTCATTAAGCCCTCAATAAATTACCTATAAAATGTGAAGGGTGCCCTGAAATTTCCAGATAGCATGTTAGGAGTGCTTTAATTGAAAAAAGATTGAGAACCAATGAAAAAATTATGAATATTAACTCCCAAACGCTGTCCAAAATTGTAATGGTATGGTCCAAATATATTTGACCTATATTTTGGTGGTATGGACTATAAAATATTTTCTATGTATAAGAAAAACAATTTCTCAAAAACATATCAACGCTGTCCATATGCCATTCTGAACTGACAGACGTGCATCTCTGAATAAGTATAAGCCAATGATCTTCCAGTTTGGTTATGTGGATCACCAAGGCTTCTCAGAATAAACACAGATGGCTTAACAGAACATAACTGGAGTAGCATGCAGTGACGGGTGTAATTCTAGTGCAAATAAAGTGCACCATAGTGAATAAAAAATTCCCATTCATCTGAAGGTTAAAGCAGCTGATCATCCAGGAGTCTCTTACATTACTGGAACAAACAAACTACACAGAAAAGAGAAAAAACAGAGCGCACACAAATATCATAAACAAAAATAGTACACACATATGTAATGGATAATCTTCACGCTTAAAGAGGGTTGTTTTAAAAGTGGTATTTTCCCTTCATCACAATGGAAATATGCTACGCTTTATACAGATATAATGCCCACATTTCTCTCTACGTGGTCCTGGTGGCTGACCTTTCACCCCCCACCTTGTACTCTATTAACTTAGCTTCCAGCTCCCTTGAGCAGTACCCTCCTCAATCTACCCATCTTAATTAATAAAACCCCTTGGTGGATGGTCACTTCAAAATAGCTCTCTCACAGTGACATTAGAATACATAATCTCTGCTTCATGAACCATACTCTGATGCCTCCCCCCTGGCTTCCACAGACCTTTCCTTTTTTTTTTTTTTTACCTCCCCTTTTACTAACCCCTCCCCCCACTACCCTTTGTCATTATTCCTCCTTTCTTAAGAATCGTCCACTCTTTCCTGGACTTAGACATTCCCTTCATTGTCTTCAGTACTGTTTTCCACAAGAGAAGTCCAAACAGTACCAAGATTTTATACCATGATATGATTCCAGATTTCGACAACTCAGTGTTTACACATCTGTTACATGGTAATTATTATGTCATGTTTGACTTCCCTCCAACCACCTTTCTTTGTACTGTTCACTACGTACATTCTCATGTGAGCCATATTTCAATAACCCAGATTACCTTTGTACCCCTTATTATGTTTCAATAAAGCTTGTTTAAAAAAAAAAAGTTCTAGATTATTTGCATGCTGGTTTCATTTGAGTATTCACTGAAGTGGACCTGTCACCCTAGACTTAGTTTTACATAAAATTAAAATCTGCCTATGTGTTGTAATAGTCGTTTTTCTGAAAATAATTAATTCTTTGGAAAAAAAAAATTAAAGCGGAACTACCAGCAGAAGTAAAGTCGCCCTGCAATAATTAGGCAGGTGGCAACTAGCTTAGTAATAGTTATATTACCTCTCTGCACTACACCATTTGACAGAAACCCTTAATATTCCGAGACTGATGGCCAGGTTAGTGCAGTCTGTGTGCCGTCAGTCCCCTCCGGTGCCGTTCGGGCCAGTGCAATGCTTCTGAAGGGAGACCGGGACTGACAGCGCAGGCACGCAGACAAGATGTCTGCGTTGATGTCTGGCTTCCGGTCTTGGAAGATTAAGGATTTCTGTCGAATGGTGTAGTACTGAGAGATAAATTATTATTAAGCTATTCGCCACCTGCCTAATTATTGCAGGGCAACTTTACTTCTGGTGGTAGTTCTGCTTTAAAATGGTATTTTCAGTTTTGTGAACTAAAAATGCACATTCCATTGGTTACATAGTAAAACTACCCTAAAATAGCTCAATAACTATCTAAAAATAGATATTTCCTGAAAGCAGATATCTCACTGCATCAAATGTGCACAACTATTTCAATGTGGTGCATTGTATTGCATATATTTATATTTCCTACCCTTCAAATGTAGATAAATCACTGAAAATTATGGAATTCCCTACTAACATTACTATACCTTTATCCCTTTAATGGTTGTTAGAGCTCAATTATTTGCTACATAAATTCAAAGTTTATGCAGACCCAGCTATTGATTTCCTAGCCAATAGGCTGGGAGATCAATATTGACAACCGTGGAGAGCAGCATGGCTCCCAAGCTTTCAAACTTTAAATATGTAAGAAGTCTGACCCGCTCGCAGGGTAGAATGGTCGAGGGATAAACCACAAAAGACAGAAATAGCAACTAACTGTAGTAATTTATTAATCCATGTATAAATGTAAAAAAGCAAAACGCACTCACAAACAAATAATACAATAAGGCATTTCAGGGTTCCCTTTATGTATTTATCTGTTTGTGAGATGCCTTATTTTATTATCTGTTTGTGAGAATGTATTAGGCTTTATTTATTGACCATTCTACCCTGCAAGCACTTCAGACTTATTCCTTGCTACTGTGGATATATAAGACCACTTACTGTAAGAAGCACAAGGCATAGAGATCTAATATCACCCTACAAGGGAGCATCTTGCTCTATATTATTGAACTGAGATAGGGCCCTCAATGGACTACTGCTACTAAGGTCAAATACTGACATTGTTATTCATGAATATGGACATTTCTCTCTCCCTCCAATATGATTGTTGTGTTTATTTAGACACATATATATTGTCCCAAAATTTCTTCTTCAATTATTTTAAAAATTTGATCAATTATTACATTATTGGGAAGAGTGCAGATTTTTATATATTGTTATTTTTTTAAATATATTTTATTAATCAGACCTTGTTGGGGGGAATCATGACCCCTCCCAATGGGCAGGGTGATCAATAGTGATGACTAGGGAGAGCAGCATGGCTCCCCAGCTTTCAAACTCTTCTGAAATACATAGTTTCATTATAATGACACTGAGATATATAAGCAATATGCTGCTAGCTGATGCAATCTAGAACTGGAAGGCACCTTATAGACAATTTATTTAAGAACCAGAAGGCTTTGCAGCATCGCATGCCAGCAATTGTCCAGAACTCTGAATAGCATTATTCTCTCTTATACTTACCACCACTTCCCCTTGATGTCAAGAGATAGGGTATTGTACTCTCCATCATTTGGCATAAGTTCTCAGTTACTGCACCTTGTGTAATGCCAGTGTTGATATGATGACAAAAGAATGCAATATAAATAGGACTACACAAGACAGGAGCAAATGGCAAACACAATTTTATTGTTTCAGTAGTACAACACAACTGGATTCTGCAGAATGCTAGGGTTCCTTTAAGAAGTGCAAAGAGTTCTATATAAGTAATAGTGGAATTTGTACAGTACAATTTTTTTACACTTATCTTGTAATAAGCATTATAATATAACTGTTTCTAAGAGAAAATGTACCAGATACAATTATATGGTAATTGTTACATGTTAATCTAATAATGTTATACTAAATAGACAGTATCGCTTCTCTTAACCTATTTTTAGTTCTATAGTTTGCCATTTAAGTTAATTATCTGTCACACTTATATTTTGATACCCAAGTTTTATTATCCCCTTCCTTACTCTTCATGTGGCATCAGCCCCTTTTCCTTTGAAAGGGACAGTCTGAAAGACTGGTTACCAGAATTGGAATTGTCATGGCCACCTTATCAAGTGATATGCTGATTGAGACATTTTTTCCTATGTACTGTATTGCAAACGGGTACTCAGCACTAACTGTATTGTATCTAGTGCTCAGTACTCTTTTACAAAACACAGACACAAGAAAGTGTCTCAATCAGAAGTCTGCTGCTTAGAGTTAACTAGGCAACACAACTCCATTGGTCGGTTTACTGGCCCTCCCCTCCAAAAGTAAAAGGGTCTGACATTGTATAAAGAGAGCGTGAATAAAATTTAAAGAGCTGCACAATATAATGTTTTTAAATGAGTAACTAATCAGTCACACTCTTAAATATCAAACTATATTATAAAAAAATGGTTAAATCAAGCATTACTATCTCTTTACAATTATTTTAACCCTTGATTGCAAGAGAGGTCTCTAACTCAATGTGAAGCAATGTGTTGGAGACGTCTCTAGCAGGCAAGGGGTTAAAAAACATAACTGTTAAAGTTCCACATATATTTAATTTCCACCCCTGATCTAGGCCAGGGTTTCTCAACCTTTTCGGTAACAAGTACCCCATAGGATCTAAAAATGTTCATAAGTGCTCCAACACTTAATTTCTATTGATTCAATATTTATAAATGTATACAACAGTGTCAGAGACCCATAAAGGGGATGAAACTGATATTAGGTCTATCTGAACTATTGCTAGAACAACACTCTGGTTCACAGACACAAACAGACACAATTTCTCATATCTCACACTAACTTTTTAAATGCTTTCTTTTTTGCAATCAAGATTTTAGTCATTATGCATGGTGGCATCATATCTCTTCATTATTTTAAGTACATTTCAGGAATATGGTGGGGGCAGCTATTGTGAGAAAGGAGAAGAAAGGGAGGTAGCTTTTGTTAAAGGCAGAATTAAATTGTTACATACTTGCACACACACAAAGACTCTCCCTCAGACATAGACCCACCTCAAAGACACTCACAGATGCACACACACACACACAAACACATATACCTCTCAATAAATGAAGCACACAGATACATGCAATCTCCAACACAAATCTAAACACACAGACTCACTCAGAGTCAGCAATACATAAGGAGAGGTCTGTCACTCAAAAGCTACAACATGGACACATGTAATTGGTACAGCTAGGTGGGACTATTTCCCGCTCTCCATTATCCAGGGATTGCTGCTTACAGCTGCACATTGCAAATCTTCCTACTCTTTGCCTGCACTGACAGCCAAAAGCAGGCTATAAGATTTATTAACCAGACGAACATACCCACAGTATAGATTTGCAGGTCTGGTCCACAGTGATATTAAGCATGCAGAGTCTCTGTCACAGGTTGCATATTGTTGATGAGGTATAGCCTGGCAGATTTATACAGTGACTAGATCCTCCCTGGAATAAATACATCCTGCCTGTGTGCTGAACACCGCAGGGATACATGTACCACATGTTGAGAACCACTGATCTAGGCCAATCATTTTTTATAGTCAGCAATTAATTGTTTTATAGAGTCTATATGTTCCAGAGGAGCAATGGAAACATCTACTACTCTGATCCTTCTTGGATCATATACACAGTTCTCCTCTAGTCCACTAGGAACCATACCACAGTTTGCTGGCACCCATGCAGTGTCATACCCATTTTCATGCCACGTGTACTGCAGTGGATGACCTTGATGATCTATCTTTTTTATTTTTCCTACTTTCACAGTGAGTTTTAAAACCACTTGGTCATCTGGATTGTTTAATGGATACCTTCTTGCCTTTCTCTGATCTTTGCTAATATAGACTCCTCTTCCCAACATGCCAGTCTCTGAGACTTTAAATCCATATTTAATGATATTAATGGCTGATTCTACATCGGTCCCATGGTACATAACATAAATTCTTTTTCCTTTGCGATATGTACATGATTCTGCCATGTCC
The DNA here is from genome assembly GCA_037306005.1 of Rhinophrynus dorsalis. NCBI lineage: Eukaryota > Metazoa > Chordata > Amphibia > Anura > Rhinophrynidae > Rhinophrynus > Rhinophrynus dorsalis. The sequence goes on along the minus strand of CM074724.1, from coordinate 265,083,446 downwards.
TTTTGCGAGATCTCCGTTGGAAGTGATAAAGCAATTTGTGATGCCTTAAAATAAAACAGCAAACAAGTTTACATTAAAGAGGGTCTGTCATCAAATCTTCCCCTCAGTGGTAGCTTCCAACTTAAAAGGATCTGTGTGATTATTCCTCCTCATTATTTTATGCCACACTTTTGGTGGAAGTTCATATGTTCTCACAGTCTAAGAAGATGTAGATTACAGTTTATGGATGTAAATAGACTCAAATTAAAGCTTACAGTCTTCACTTTATTCTCTTAGCCATTGTTTAATTTCATATCATTTCATGGAGTACAGAGCCAAAACAAGAAAACTTTTGTCACTGTAAAAATACTTATGGATTGCACTGTATGTATTTGTATCCTTTATTACGCCTTGACAAATTACTTATGTTTGGTGTGCCCCAAAAATTCCAGACAGTGTTAAGGGGTACCTTGAGCAAAAAAGATTGAGAAACCATGCTATTGGAAGTCTCTGTATCTCTAGCTCTAGGGCATTTCAGTTTCTATGTGTGTATGTTTGTAGGACAGCTCTCTAGCTATAGGACATCTCTGACCGTAGGAAATATTCCTGTCTCTGTGTTTCTTGTTTCTTTGGATGAAGAAAATATCATTGTTTATATGACCGTATGCAATATCTGTGTGCCTCTATCTGTATGGAATCTCCCAGTTTTGCTTGTTGCAGGAAATCTCATTTCTCTTGCTGTGCCTCTCTAGACGTAGGACATATATACAATAAAAAGGAACAAGGTTGCAGGACCCTCTTAGAGCACAAACTGTTTAATTATTTCTGTGAAGACCCCAAATATATATCTGCTTACCAGACACCAGTAGAATCACTCCTTTAATAGTCACCCTTCAGCGGAATATTAAAATTCTTCTCCAACTTCATCTCCAAAGACTCAAGATGTTCCAGTAATTTACCATTTATTATTAAAATACCAAAAAGCTCCAATGTTAAAAATAGTAATGTGTTTTTTAAGTTGTATTATTTTGAGTAGCCCTTGAAAAAGTGTCAATTGAATACGAAACGCATTTGGCATAGCACAATTACTATTTTTAACATTGGAACTTATCTTATGTTTTAATACATTGTATATTACTGGAACCACTTGAGTCTTTGGAGATTGAAGTTGGAGAAGAATCTTGATATTCTGCTGAAGGATGACTTTAAAAGCTTGATTCTACTGGTGTCTGGTAAGCAGATATATATTGGGGTCTACACAGAGATAATTAAACAGTTTGTGCTCTTAGAGGGTCCTGCGCCCTTGTTCCAGTTTATCGTTACTACAGTTCTTGAACTGCACACAATCCACTAGTGTGAGAGGGGCAGCAGACTTAATCAGCCTTCTGTGCAATGGAGATAAATAATATGACCCCATAAGCCACCCTACAACAGCTGGGAAAACTATCAAAGACACTCAAGAGGATACACAGTTTTGACCATTTTTTTCCATTTCATTTCTCTTATTATTAATACTAGAATTACTTTTTATTTAAGGTCTAGTGACCTTTTGGTGTATCTTGGACTTTTATTGTCTTTAACAATTGACTTTTTAGTTATATTTTCTCCTTTTTTATCAGATCACATACTATATTTATATGATACCTAAGTGCTAGAACAAGTGTACTTTGTAGGACATATATATCCCGGTTTCTCTGGCTGTGGGGAATGTTAGAAAAACCTGCTACAAATCTCAAATGTACCCAACAGCTTATCAAAGGGCTAAAGGCCCAAAGAGTGATGTTGTGATGTAGCTAATGTTTCTAAGAACTTTGTTTGTTCAGTTGATGGAGCCAGTTATTCTATTTCTGGCTTCATCAACTGTAACACACAAAGGGGTGGACTGACAGGACCCAGGGCCCCTGGTCCAAAAAGAGGTCTGGGCCCCCTGCCCAATGACATAATTGGCCCCTCCCCATGATATTACAAGCCCCACCCCATGACATCTTAAACCCCACCTCCCACTACATCCTCAGCCCCGCACCCCCCCCCCACCACACACATACCCCCCAGGCCATCCAATAACCCCCCAAGCCAAAAATTACCCCCCAAGCCATTCTGGTATTCTTCAAACCAGTCATAATACAATAGTATGTCTACATATCATATTCTGGTTTATAGAATAACAGCAGGGAGACAGTGTGGAATTGGAAGGCAAGAGGCTGTGAAACAGGGAAGGTTGGGTAGGTAGGAGTGAGAACAACAGAAATTAACTGTGAGAATAAAGGGGAAGGAACATGTCAGGGAAAGAGTGTGGCAGAAAGCATGGGGACGCTGCCACCATAAAAGTAAAAAATAATTTATTGGAAATAGCCATCAGAATGTGTGTGTGCCAGGGTATGAATGTGTTTGCTAGTGCATGCATGTGTGTTCGAGTGTATGCATGTATGTGTGCCAGGGTATGAATGTGTGTGAATGTATGTACTAGTGTGTGATTATGTGTACCAGTGTGTTATGTGTGTGTACCAGTGTGCGAATGTGCGTTAGTGTATGCATGTATGTGCCAGTATGTGAATATGTGTGCTATTGTATACACGTGTATGTGAATATGTGTACCAGTGTGTGAATTTGTGCACTAGTGTGTGTGTGTGTGTCAGTGTATGCATGTGTTAGTGTGTAACAAGAAGAGGAGAAGAGGAGGGCAAATAGGGGCATCATTTGTCCACAATATATCAGCTATCCAAAATCATGTGTAAATCACCACCAAATATTCTTATGATAATGTGATGTACAATAGACTGCACTCAAACCGGAAGACAGCCACAGTAAAAGTAAAAGATAATTTCTTGGAATAGTCATCAGAATATTTACATGTGGACATCGGGACAAAATCCAAGCAACCTAATGAGTTCTGCACTAAAGGTTCTTACACATAGATCTATGAGTAAGCACCTTTAGTGTGAAATGACTATATCCAAGATTTTTTTTTTTTACTTTTACGGTGGCTTTCTTCCGGTTTGAGTGCAGTCTATTGTACATCACATTACATGTGATTTTTGTATACCTGATATATTGTGCATAAATGATGCCCGTATTTGCCCTCCTCTTCTTGTTAAACACTAACACACTAGTGCACAAATTCACACACTGGTACACATATTCACACACTGGTACATACAAGTGTATACACTAGCACACACATTCAAATACTTGCACATACATGCATACACTAACACACATTCAAACACATAGTATACATATTCACACAGTACACTCATTCATGCACTAGAAAACACATTCACATCCTGGCACGCACACACATGTATACATTAGAACACACATTCACACACAGTCACACAGATGCATACACTAGCACACACGTTTACACACTAGAATACACACATGCATGTGCAACACCCATCTGACATGCAAAGGGTTAAAGGAGGTCATGTATCTTTTTGTGAACAGAAAGCATGATCAACCCCACATATAACCCTTTGAGTGCCAGAGGGGTATGCAACACATTGCAGAATAATGCATTGCATACCCCTCTGGCACTCATAGGGTTAACAACACTGTCCATATTATTACCTCTGTGTTGTCCTGGCACCACTCACTGTCCCTCCGCTGTGTGCAGAAGCCATGCAGCCAGCTACCTTCTGTGTGATTTCCTTTCCCTGTTGGCCTGCTGCACAAGTACCCATGGGTTGCTGGGCAGCCAACCGCTGCTCGCGGCACCGAAGGCTCTTTCCAGTCACATTTACCTTCTCTGTCCCACACTGATGGCAGCCTGGGCCCAAGAAATTCAAAAAGTATATTGTCACCAGTTGAGGGCCGACAGCCAGTGAGAGTTGGAGGGAGGCTGCGGCTCACCATCCTCCTTGGCTCCAGTGGGTTCTCATGGTGTCTTGTGTCATGTGGCGGACTCTGCCGCAAACTGAGTCCTACAGTCCCCACGCATCATCACTCGTCCCTTGCGGGCCATGCTGACATCAATGCACATGCTGCGCAGATCAAATGGTCGCGTAGCAAGAGCAAGAGGAAGAGGCACACAGAAAGAGAAGCCGAAGCGCTTGCTGCCAGCAGCTGCCAGACTAACAACTCCAGCAGTGAGTCTGGAGTGGACTCTGGCAGACTGGCAGCAAGCGGTGGAAAAGATCTTCCGATCTTGTGTTGGGGGCAATGTGACATGCAGCATAACTTATTACGCTGCCTTAAGTTACGCATGATGGAACGCAGCATGACGGCAGTATATAACTGAGGCCTCAGTGCCCCACAGAGCACAGTGCGGCCTGGAGGCTGTTTTAAATAGGCACAGACAGGCCCTTAGGCAATAACATTTTATAATTGACGGTGGTGGGCCCCCCTCGGTCGCGGCTCCTCGGTCCGTGACCGAATGCCCTAATGGTCAGTCCGCCCCTGAACACACATTATGTGATTTATCTATTTACACGTTTGATATGCTCAGTGCATTATGTGGGTTGCACTGTGCGCCCACTTAAGAATAGGATTAGGGAGCATTTGTACCAAATTCAAAGAAAGGCACAGGATTCTTCAGTTGCTAGATATATATGCCAAGATCATGGAGGTGACCTTGGTGTCTGTAGTTTTCAAGGTATTGAGAAGGTGACATTGCCATTTTGGGGTGCTGATATATTGGGGCTTGTAAACCACAGGGAGGCATACTGGATTTTCCATTTGAAGGCCAGGGCATCGACACGTCTTAAGTCCAAGTGGGATATTAGTCAGATCACGTGACCGTTTAGGCTGGCCTCCTTTTCAATATTAATTTTATTCTGTTTGATTCTATAAGGGTTAATATTTTGTTGTATTTTATGTGCTATAGCTGTATGTTAGTGCCGTTGGCATTAGATGATTCACTTATATTTATTGAAGGTGGTGTTTCACAATTGTATTTATTTTCCCATTTTTGAGGCACACTGTTATTATTATTCATTATTTTTTGTGGTCAACATTTGTGACTTTTTGGGTCGTTCCAGGGACCCTCCCATACAGCTGGATGAGATTTTGTTTCTATCACTCAGGCGGTTGACTTTGGGCCTTTAGCCCTTTGATAGGCTGTTGGGTACGTTTGAAGTTTGTAATAGGTTTTCCTAGTTAACTTTGATTTTATCCTTTTTAAATTAAGGAACGGTTACTCTATAGCTTTGTTTCAATGAGTAAGTGCAGGTGAAGCTTGAAACATGTAAGACTATGTTGGAAAATCTGCTGTGCTAAAATGTATTCCTTGTTCCACCTCTGATTTGTGTCCACTTCCAGGACTCTGGAACTTACTTTGGTATAGAGAACCCAGACTGTTTCTATACAGCAATGAGTCCCTTATCTTTTTCTAGCTTCATCAACCATTTATTTATGGGCGTTGTAGCACTATTCTCTTTCTTTAACTAGGACACGTTCCACTTGTCAGCAGAAGCAATACTCCTGTTCCTAGTTGCAGTGCTGATTCTGAGACATTTGCAGCATCACCATTCTCTGCCACAGCCAGAAGGGGAATATGGAGGAGGAGAAGAAGAAGAAGGAAATTCTTCTCCACCTTTCCCCTCCCCCTGAAGTCATGGGTGTGGTACTATTTTTCTCTTGGAACAGGCACAGTGCAGTCATCAACAATGGCACTATGCATCATTTGTGACAAGTCAGTGAAAAGGGGAAAGAAGGGAACGCACCTTGGCACAACCGCCCTGATAACACACAACATGATATTTATGTGAAACATGTTAAAGCCAACACCAAAGAAATTGGGTACTGCTGTTGCTGTACCCCCTGACTCTCCCCAAAGGCAACAAGAGGTGAGGTGGAGCTCAAAGAGGAGGAAGAATAGAGAAACCCAGGCAGAGGCTGAAAGTTTGATGATGAGTGAAACACCTGGCTCGCCATCATCTTCTTGCTCTAGGGTAACTACATCTTCTGCCAATCCACCCTATTCATCGTTACCTCCCCCCCACCAAGTGATAGCCATTCTGTAGATGTCAGGATGTGGCAGTTTGTGTCCACCATTGCACACTGTGTAGTGCGCTGACCACACATGGCTGTGTGGTGGAGGAGAATTGCAAGCAGGGCATAAAGCAGCATCTGAGGAGATTCCATACCGCAGAATATGCTAAGCTGGTGGCAGGGAGTGTTCATCAATACTATCAAACTGTCTGCAAGTTGTCATGTGTCCTTAACAGGGAATGGACAAGGGGGACCCAAAGTATCGTGGTATTTGGATAGAGTGGAGCCAGGTGTTTGATGTGAGTGCAGATGTACCCATTGTTCCCATTCCTTCCCTTATTTACACTGCACACATTGAAGTTGCTGATGTGAGAAGCACAGTTCATGCTGTCAAGGGAAAAATTTCTAATCTCAATACACCTATGATTTTGGAGGCGGGGCAGGTGGAGAAGCATTATTGGCCAACTTGTTTTCTCCACATATGCCTGAAGTGGGTGGGGGCTAGTTATGGTGCTGCTACTGCCTCAGGCGCATCACTGGAGCTAGTCATGGCAAGTGGAACATTCATCATCCATCACCAATGTTACTGCTGCTGTTGATCCCATTCCCTTTGAGCTACCTAATAATCCTCCTGTTTAAACAACTCGGCAACAGCACCAGCAAGAAAAGCAGTCGCAAATTCAGCAATTACATCAGGGCATTTGACAATGGCCAGTGGTCACTGGCCAAAATGACCTGTGCCAGCAGGGCATTTTTTACCCCAGGACTAGTTCTTAAAAAAAAAAAAAAACCCCACAAACAGAGGCCTACAAGAAAAATAAGCAATTTTTGGGGGTTTGTTTCTAACAAGCCTAAGTCCTATAAATCAACATTTCCTTTGGGCTTGTGTCAAACAAACCTAGGTCTTGCAAATCAATATTTCACGTCAGGTATCAGTCTACCCCAGTCGCAGCTTACGTCCCGTTACATACGAATTTCTTTCTTTTTTTTTTTTTTATTAATTGCCCCCCCCCAATACCAGTGAACAACCCCACCAAAATAAATTCTCTGTTCAACTGATTCTTTCCCCACCCAACCACCAATACAGGCTCCCTCCTCAGACCCCTTTCATATCATGTCTTATAGGGGGGGGTTATTGTATTTAGTTTTTATTTTCTTATTAACTGTCCCCCCAATAACAGTAAACAACCCTCCCCCAATAAAACATTCTCTGTTCAACTGATTCTTTCCCCACACTCCACTAACACAGGCACCCTCATGCCCCTTTTATACTCTGCCTTTGGGAAATAAAATAACATTTGATATGTGTTGTGTGTAAATTCAATGTTCCCATTGATTTCAATGGAATGAGCTGGGTGAAAAAAGTGAAAAAAAAGTCACTTTTCACGGGAAATTATTCACCGAGTGGGAAGTGCCATTATTCACCAATTGTGGTTTGAGGTGAAAATTTTGGCCCATCCCTAATACATACATTCATACTTGTTATAGAGCAAGCACTACAATGACAATGTATAGCAGCATTCTGGGATCATTTTAGAAGGTCTGTTCTTAAATGAAATATGATAACATGGAAAATATGTAAAAGAGGGGTACTCCTGCTGTTTTGAGGTGCTAAATTCAGATGTCCTAACAGAATACAATTTAATTTTGTGGGTAACATATTTCTATGGCATCTGTAAAGAAAAAAACAGAAAGACAGGCGGGCTCACCGCGCTCAAGTTTTATTTGAATCCTACTGGTATTATGGACAGTTTCTCAGCGTAGAACAGACATTTTCTTAAGCTAATTCACCACAGAACACAGAGAAAGACAAGTCATCCTGGACCAAAAATACGGGTAATGGATGCCAGTAGCTGGTTCGCAATGTTTTTGTCTCTATACAACATGCAAAAGCATATCAAAAACATTTCAAACAACACTCTATTACACATCTAACGCATTTCATCTTGGTGACATATCACTTCTTTAGAGGATTTTATAAAGTGTTACTTGCTAATATGAAATACATAATATGTGTTCTGGAGTGATATTTAATATGATTTTAACACTGCATGTTTGATGCCTGGAGACCAATGTTAAAAATATTATTAAAGGGGAAGTAATACTTAAAATCAAAAACAAAAAATTTTATAGGGTCTATCCCTCTCAGTAAAACAAGGTCACTCCCACTATTGAAAGGTGTTTTATTCAAAAGTTATTACAGCTCAGACTTGAACTGTTTAGGTGTCGTATCACAAAGGCCAGAAATTGTACAGTGGCACTGTTGCTACACCGTCCTATGGAGATTTATGGTCAACTAATCTGAGCTGTCTATAGGATGGTGTAGCAACAGCGCCACTGTACAATTTCAGGCCACTGTGATACTGCACCCAAAAAAATGCAAGTTTGAGCTGTAATAACTATTGAATAAAAACACGTTTAAGCAGTGGGAGTACCCTTGTTTTACTGAGGGGGATAGACCCTACAACATATTTATTTTTACATTTTAAGTGTTACTATCCCTTTAAGCAACCATCAGTATGCATTGCCCTTATTTTTGGTGAAGTACTACTTGAGTGTTTGAATAGCTTTCTTCCTCTGCCTTTAGAAGAAGAAATGTTTTTATTATGGAGGACAACCTGGACCACGTTGACCCGTTATGTACCTAAAGTTTCCTGTCCTAGGAGCAGATCACCAGCCAATTCCTCCAGCCCCTGACATATATACTACCACCTCTGCCGGTTCAGGGTCTGGTTCTGAGTTCAGAGACAAGGCTTCCTCCTCTGTCCTACGGGTCTGCCTTCTGTTATGGAAAAGTCATGATGGATAACAGACCTCCATAAATCACTATATCAACAGTACTACCCACAATATGGCAGGTCACTGAAGTGTGTAATATATATATATATATATATATATATATATATATATATATATATATATATATATATATATATATATAATCACACTAGGCATTCTAGGAAATAAATTTAGGCATTTTTGTTGTTTGTACTTTAAATGTCACTCAAGGCATTCTTTAATTATAAATTAGTTATATTACAATAGGTTCCATATTATATCTCTGCAATAGAACATACCTCTCAGTGAAACTGGGTGTAACTTGAACACAGCAAAATTATACATTCAGGGTGAACTTTATATTTCAGTAATGTGTTTGCTGCAACAAGAATCAATAGAGAACAAATATTAGATCATTATATGAGGTATGTATTTTGATGCTAGAGCAAAATTATTATTTATAAATCATCATCATAATGTATGATAGTTTACTCTAAATTACTTACATTAAACTCTGTAGGTTTTTACTAACTTAAAACAGAAAACTCCCGGGCCAAGATTTTGAAATCTGGTCTCTGAAAAAAAGAGAAATTAAATCACTTGTCAGAGCTCAGAATTGCTAACTATAAATCAGTCAGTTGCAGTTATCCAAACATCTAGTCACCATAGCTGGGATTGGAAATAGAACTGTGTGATCTCTGATCAGTAGGCGCAATTACAATGCACAAAGCACCACTACACTACGGGCTGCATTTCCAAATTATTCTGGAGTAATTATTGGGGCAAATTAATGGCACTATAGGGGAGTACAAAAAAAGCAATGTCTTGGAGACCTCTTTAGCATTCAAGGTGTTAAAAACCCCATTTATAACAATGGATATTTTGAACATTTTATTTGTCCCCTATAATGGAGTTAGTCTGCTCCAGAACTACTCCAGTTTTCTTTTGAAAATAAGGCCCATGTTGATTACAAATAAGATATTGTTTTTTTCAGTTTCTCTGAGTGAAAAAAGTGGCAAAACCTGTGTAATTATAATTATTCTTCAAAACTTAAAAGGCTCAGAGGTAACATACTGAGCATAAAACAGTCCTAATCAGATTTTCTACTAAAGCAATTACCCCCAAGAGACAATATATACTAAGTGGGGGGTGAGTAAATTGTGGGATTGTCCCCCTCAGTGGCCCTGCACGACTGGTAGGGGGCTTACAATCTGAAAGATCTTTCAGGCTGCATTATACTGTCTGTGTATTGTGCATGTATCTATAAGTACAGGGCCCCAAAACATTTTATCAGTAAAATAGGAGGACTCTGTCTTAAGTGTAACTATTCTATGGATGAGAAGCCTGTGGCTCTCCAGCTGTTATACAAGTGTCATAATCCTCAGCCAGCTAACACAAACCAGCCAGTCCCAAGTTATTCTATAGAACATTCATTCCTGAAAGATAAACCTGAAATATTTATCTGTCACTGGATACAGTTATCACTGTTTGACCCTGTAAGATCTTAGGACCTGCCCCTCACATATTCTACATCTGGGGGAGTTGCACTTGACTAAGGCATTATAATGAGGTGATAAAGTGGTAATAAATAGTAAAAGACTTATCCATTGTCCTAAACTCTCCAAGCCCTATGTTATTCTATGGAAGCAATGCACTAAGATCCATCTAACTTGAGAGATCTTACTGCATTGGCTTCATATAATAACAGAGGACTTGGAGAGATTAGAACACTGAAGATGTCATCCCTCTATTATCACCGTGTATCACGTCTTTATCCCACCTTAGTGAATAACCCGCCCCCCCTCATGGTATCAAAGGAGATGGTTTAGTGGGCTCTGAAAGACCTTTTAATGTTCCAGAAAAAATACATTAATTAAAACCTAATCAGCTTCTCTCTATCAATAGGTCCCTTTTCTGTTGATTCACAGAAATTATTAGTTGCAGCCCAAGAGGTCCACTCAATGATCCCAAATATGTCAACTAGCTTTCCTGCATTATTATGGCTGGTTCATCTAAGCTTCCAATTTGCCTAGTTAGTAAAGATCCAATATGTAATCTTTAGCCATAGATATACCCCTTTACTGTATTAGTCCCTACCACTTATATTCCAAGGTGGTTCCAGATAACTATCAGTCCAGGTTTTGGTAAGCACAAAAGAAAAAAACTGCTGCTTCAATCCGTTACAGATGCAAGTATACAACAGAAGGTAGTCCCATAGATGTGTGTGGAAATCACCTTTGAATTCCCTTTAAGCAATCACATAGCTGACTTTTCTTGGAGCGTGTGCTACTTCAAAGGGGCCTTCCTCCACCCTTCACTTAAATAGGTACAATGTTAAAGAAGTGCACTACACTTATTGAAGTAATACAAAACGCAGCTTGGTTGCAATATAAAAACATCAATACTTTATTAGAGGTTTACTATAAACACATACAAAAATACCTTCAAATTAATCCGAGTATTGTGGAAGTATAGGCGAGCACCATGTTGTAGATATCTCTCATAAACCTTGGATCAACATGTTTCGCGTGCACCCACGCTTAATCATGACCAACTAAGGTCCAACATGCAAAAACCAGTGCATTTGAAAAAATCTCTCATCCAATCATCTCAGCTTTCCATCATTACCTCTAATGACCATAGATCTCCAAGCAAGATAAGGGCATTCTAAATCCTCAAACTTTCAATTAACCCCTTAATGACAACACAGCACCAAAACATACCTTCATATCTCTACTTAATGCTAGTATATAATCCTTTCAAGGGGTATATTGGAACATCATCGCTCATACAAGAGGTTAAAATATGCCCAAAAATCAAGTTTAACCCCCCGAGCCCCAGAGCGGCACGGAGCGCACCGCTTAGCAATGCACTCCGTGCCGCTCTGGTGCTCAAAGGGTCAAGGAAACCTTCTGGTCAATTTCTTTGCTGGGAGAGTCCCACAGATACATACATGTCACATTTAAAAATCAGATAAAATCACAAATATACAGATAGTATGTAGAGGATAATTAGTATGTTCTAACAAAATGCTTGTATACTTTTAACTGATGGATTAACTCCTCCCAGGCTATACCTGAGTATAAAGATTGTGTCTTCAATCAAAAGATATATAATAATATAATATAACATATTATAATAAAACCGTCTCAGACAAAATGTATACTCATAATCTATTTATCAAAAATAACATTACCCCTATTGGAAATATAGAATACATTTATCTATGTGTGAAACACAGACAGGATTATTAATAACAGTTTTCATTCATAACTCATATCACAGAGCATTCCATAGGAGAAGCAATCCATGTTTCATACAGGTGGTGTTGAGTGTAAATCCCACATATATAGTTTTTTATTGTTATTATAATAATGATCATCACATCTCCTCCATCCTCATATTAATCCTTTCACGTGTATATACATGAATTACTACTCAATTGATAGAAGTTTGGTAAGCACACCCAAAGAAAAAAAATCACATTTAAAATTGCTGGAGTGCAACCAATTTTGACCAAAATACCTAAAAGCAAATATACAAAGTATTGGTGCACATCCAAATTTTCATCACCATTAACCCTTTACTCTGCAGCATTGTGCCTGCATATCACTACTGTATTAAATATGAGGATTTAGTTACATTATATGGCCATCGAATGTTAAGCTTGCCACCAACGCCAAGGTACCTCATTTTTGCAAGTACCTAACCTTAATATGCTTTGTCTTATGAGCTGAATCTCTCCTACTTTAGGCATTTACTAACCTTAATTTACTTTATCCTGAGAGCTGACTCTTGGTCAGCTTTACTCATTAATGGTGAGAGACTCTCTGACAGGCATTATTTAGTGTCCTAGAGACAATGAACATTGCACCTGGGGGTGGGAGGGGTAAATGCCTAAACTAGGAGGCCATACTGGAGGGATGCCGCAACAAACCTTCTATTTCTTACGCTGGAGTCGAAGTCCAGGTTTATCAGGATCTGTCTCCTTACACGCTATTTCTCCAACGGCAAGTGAAACCTCTCACGGATCATCTCCGCTGGCTGGACATAAAATACAAATGGGGATTCCCCTTTCAGCTTTCAAAGCAACATGGTGGGAAGACAGCTTCCTTGTTTGACCCGAAGGATATTGGGGAATTCTGTTCTGCTTTGGACATTGCTCTCCCTGACCCTCAAGACCCACCTAAACATCCTTGGAATCTACCCTTGGAAGCAAACCAAAGGCTACAGTGGAATCTGGTGTCTATTCCTCGTAAGGCGAAACGTTGCAGAGATACGGAAGATGATCGTACTGAACTTGCTCAGTGATGTTCCCTTATTCTTCCTGCCTATGGCTGTGTCTACTTACCTTCTTTCCCTTGGTTTGGCCTCTCTATTCTTCTGATGCACCTCCATCGCTAGAACTTTATCGGGCCTAGAACTTTCTTTGGCCGTCCTGGATGGCACTGTTCTTCGCAGAACTCACCTGTCCTTCTCTTACTATGTTGATCGCCACATTCCCAATGGACCAACTTGCTGCTATGGACACGAGAGACTCTCTATGCTGATTCCCGAAACGGTGCATTGATTTTCATCTCACATTGTTACTGTTGGCAGCACTGTACATTTTACTATCTGTTGTTCTTAGCCCTCATGTGCCCTGGTCCTTCGTCTTTTGTTTTTCCCTGTATGTTGTCCCCAATTTATATAGTCGTGAGTCCCTTCTGTGTTCCTCCATGCGCCCAGGCTGTTGCGCAACTTCCACTCTAAATACCCTCAGGAACCAAGACCTCCGGCAGGGAGAGGGGGTCTTTGAGAGGGGGGTACTATCACGGTCCCCGTGATCTTTTTCTGTCACTCTAAACTGTGCTGCTCCCTGATTGGTTGAGCTGTGTCGGCCCGCCCCCGGTGACCTGTTTTATTCTGGCCATTGGCACCCTTTCGTGGTGTTTCTGAGCCAGTATTGCTGTTGCCGTGTTCCAGTGTTCCTGATCTCCTGTGTACCGACTTGGCCTGTACCGATTACGCTCCTGTGTTCCTGTTCCGTGATTGACCCGGTCTGGCTGACTTCCTGCTTGTTGCTGATCTGGCTTGTCTGCGAATCTTCTCCGTGATTGACCCGGCCTGGCTGACTACCGACTCCTGGATTTGCTCCTGGTCCTGCCGCTCCAGTATACAGTTCCTGTTGTCGCCTCGGCGACATTCTGATCACTGCAGTGTGTGATCTGAGCCTCCATTATTTTCCTGGGTTTACTATTGCTGAGCAGGGTTGTAAAGCTGAGCCTTCCATCTGCATTGTCTGGTAACGTGTGCTGAGTCTATTACTCTTCCTGTACCGTGTTGCTCAAGTAAGGTCTGCAAGGCCAGTGCCAACTGGTCTAGGCGCTGCTCGTGAACATCCATTCTCCAATGGATGTTCTGTGTGCCAGGGTCTCCCTTGCTGTCTGAGGTCATGGCCCTTTCGTACTGTTACGGTTTTCAGACACTCAGACAGAGGGTTAGAATAAAATACAATTTTATTAGAACAAAAAATAATAACAAGGTTGCCCCCTAGGGGCAGTACTGAGAGTAGCAGAATATGGACTGAAATGCCAGGTACAGAACAGGAATATATCTCTATTAGCAGGCCAACAATGGCAGAAGACAAATGGTTAATACAAGTATAATCAGTCTCAAATGTGGTGTTGGCACGCCCTTGACTGCAATAGATGCTAGGTGATAACACCTAAAGTCCATATAATGTGTGATGCTGCAGCGAAGAGCTGCGACTTGAAACTGAAGCTGCAGTGTGATAATGCGGTAGCCCCCTAGGGCGTAAACCGGAGACCAACAGTATTGGGATCATTAGAGCCAATAGCCCCCACGGGCATAACGGAAACCAACAGTATTGGAATTGCTTGAGCCAATAGCCCCCATGGGTGTAACGGAGACCAACAGTATCGTGTTAGCTTGAGCCAATAGCCCCCACGGGCGTAACGTGAACCAGCAGTATCGTGATAGCTTGAGTCAATAGCCCTACGGGCGTAACGGAGACCAACAGTACCGTGATAGCTGAAGTTTATAGCCCCCGCGGGCGTATACCGGAGACCAACAGTGACTGGATCGCTTGAGCCAACACAGCCTCACGGGCGTAACGGAGACCACCGGTTGCTGCACTGCTTGCCAATAGCCCACGGGCGTAACGGAACTACTGCTCTGCAGAATATGAAGAGCCGCCAACTACCGAGGCCCACAACACGGCCGGCTCGCAGAGGCAGAGAATCGGCTAAGGCAACGATGGTCAGAGTGGCAGTGCGATAGATGGAAGCAACACAAGTGTTCTAGGCTCACAGTAGCGACACGGTACAGGAAGAGTAATAGACTCAGAACACGTTACCAGACAATGCAGATGGAAGGCTCAGCTTTACAACCCTGCTCAGCAATAGTAAACCCAGGAAAATAATGGAGGCTCAGATCACACACTGCAGCGATCAGAATGTTGCCAAGGCAACAACAGGAACTGTAGACTGGAGCGGCAGGACCAGGAGCAAATCCAGGAGTCGGTAGTCAGCCAGGCCAGGTCAGGACACGTAGGAGATTCGCAGACAAGTCGGATCAGCAGGAGAGCGAGAACGTCAGCCAGGCCGGGTCAATCACGGACAAGATTCGCAGACAAGCCAGATCAGCAACAAGCAGGAAGACAGCCAGGCCGGGTCAATCACGGAACAGGAACACAGGAGCGTAGTCGGTACAGGCCAAGTCGGTACACAGGAGATCAGGAACACTGGAACACGGCAACAGCAATACTGGCTCAGAAACACCACGAAAGGGCACCTGACAGGTGCCAATGGCCAGAATAAAACAGGTCACCGGGGGAGGGCCAACACAGCTCAACCAATCAGGGAGCAGCACAGTTGAGAGTGACAGAAAAGGATCACGGGGACCATGATACTATCCCCCTTTCCTTATCTAGGAATGCGGTGATTGGTCACTTGCTGGACTTTTGGCATAAATTTTCTCCACTATATGCATTATCCTCATTTCTCTCCCCTCTATATGCTATTATAGGTAACCCTGATTTTCCGCCAGGACTTTCACAGGATAAGTTCGCTGCTTGGGAATCTGCAGGCCTGGTGGATCTTGACCAGTTATTACCTGAGGCTTCTTTTCCCTCTCTTGTACAACTGAGCTGCACTCACGGTCTTCCCCCACATGAATTTTGGAAGTATATGCAGGTTCGTCACTTTCTACAGTCACGCCCTCTCCATAATTTTCGCCCCCGTCTGTTTACTCCTTTTGAGACATTAGCAATACGATATACTCCTATTGCGAGGGGTTTATCAGTTTTATATTCCCTTGTTAATTCCTGGAATACTCTACCCCCATCCTTTCATAGAGCAGCCTGGAGTACCGACCTTTCCATTGAAATATCTGATGCTCAGTGGTTCTCCTCTCATGTCATTAACTCCACTATGGTTCGGGAATTCTAATTTACGGAAAACAACATACAAATTACTGCTGCGTTGGTACCGCTCACCTGTTTTTCTACATAGTGTCCGCCCAGAACTTTACAGTTCTTGTTGGAGATGTGGATGTCCAGACGGCTCTCTCCTTCATATATGGTGGTCATGCCCTCTCCTTACGCACTTTTGGACAGAGGTTCATAAGCACATCTGTACTTTGCTGAAAGTTGACTTGACATTGTCACCCGAGATTATGTTGTTATCTATACTCTCTGAGAGTGATTGTCGTCTCCTTTCTGCATGTACCTCTCTTCAGAGTTGGAGTTTGTTGATTTCTACGGCACGGGCTTGTATTCTCAAGCTGTGGAGATCGTCAACCCCCCAACGGTGTCCGACTGGAAGCTACGCATCCGTTGTGTCCTGGATATGGAACGGATTTATTATCACTCGGTGTGGAGAAGCGGAGTATTTCTCCAGATCTTTGCTACATGGCTTGATTTTTTAGACCCACCTTGATGGTCTTTTAAGACTTTCCTCTCTTTCATCGTTTTCAGTGCTGTGTCTCGTTCGTTTGGCCTAAACCCTATCGCTTCCCCTTCTCCTTTCCCTCTTGACCGCCCCTCCACACCTCTCCCTTTTCTTTTTTCTATCTCCTCTTATTCAACTCTCTCTCTTTCTCTCGACTTTATTCCCTTCTGATTCTGTCTTATTCTCTACGCCTATGCTTACTTTATTATATGCTAGATTTTCCAGTCGATTGTCTCTTCTCTTTTACAACTACTACCTGATTCATGTTGTTACGTGGTTCACGTTCAGATTTTATTGAGCACTTTATACTCTCATTTTCAACCTGTCATTTTAGTTCTGTAATGTGATATTTCCCTTTGTCCTGTTATGTGTCATTACTGTAATGTACTGTTTGATTATTCTCAATAAAGCTTGTTGAATCGGAAAAAATAAAAACTAAAAAAAATAAAGCAGTTCATGATTTAACAAGAAAAAAAAAAAAGTACTTACAGTGCAAAACAGGAACTTTACAGTACAGTAAAAAATGGTTTCTGCCAGGAAGCTTCTGTGTCTTTTCTGAATAATAGATAACCAGATACTTCTTGTAAAAAAATTTATTTAAAGGAAATGCATATCTATGATGTGTAAACCCAGGATGTGGAATAGTGTTACAACCTTTGGTTTAAAATACAGCAGTTTCACTTTCACATATGTGATAAAACACATCTGTAATAAAACACCAAAGATAGAGTTAAGTGTGTGGCTTTCTGTGAGATTGCACAATGGCGTGCATCCCCAGCAACTTAAAGGGATAGTAATGTTTCATAATAAAAGCAGCTCTAATTAATCATCATAGTATTTGGACTTTGGAGAGTGTTATTTCAATTCTGTCAGAGTTGTAGTTCAAGAGTAATTCAATGAAAAAGTATCCCCCTCACGCCCCTTTTACTGATGTAACACTGTTCAGCCAGAGCAGAAGGGAGGTGCCCAGGTAGACTGCAGAGAGGGACAATCTTCAATTAAAATATGGGAAAAACCTGAAAAGCTTGTCAATGGGGGAAGGGATTTCATTGTTCTCATAGGAAGAATATTGTCCCCTGCTGTTATCTGTCTGGTCTATGGACTGCATTCCACATCTGAGAAGAGGTGGCTTACACTAGGTAAAAGGGGCGGGAGGGGAAACTTTGCTTGTGAATATCTCTCAAACCATAAAGGTCTGAGAGATAAGACTTATATCGTTCTTCGTGTTTTTTTAATGCCTACAAAATAAAATAAAGATAAAACGAAGTATTACTTATCCCTTTAAGAAAAAAATATACTGAGGCTGATGTACAAATACAAACTGCATAGCAATTCCCCAACTACCCATTAATTTAACCCTTTGAGTGCCAGAGAGGTTCCAATACCTCTCTGGAACTCAAGGGGTTAAAAGGGGCTTTTAACTACTTAAATGCTAGTGATGCCTCCAACATATTGCGAAGCAATGCATCAGGAACTTATCAAACACTTGGAGGAGTTCAAGTAGTCAGGTGACTAAAAGCTCCATTTAGATCAATGGGAATTATTTGTCCCATGCTGTGTAGTTGGTTTATAACAGTTCTTATTTGCACATCAGCTTCCCTATCACACCGGAGAAGTTATCTCCTCTTTACTACTAATTTTTCACACCATAGTGCTTCCAACACACACACACACAAACACACACTCTCGAATAAATAAAGGAGCAAATCAACAGTACCATAGGCCACTGATGTAAAATTCCCACTAATTTAAAGGGATAGTAGTACTTAAGTATTACTAATACCTATATTAAAGTCCTATTAAAAATAAATGTATTGTCCCCAGTGTCATCTCTCAAACCTTTATGGTTTGAGAGAAGATCGCTCCTAAAGTTGCCCTCTCCCTCCCCCTTCCCCGTAGTCAGCATTCTAGCTGACTGCAGAGAAGCCAGTCGTATGAATTTCAGGCGGCTCTGCAGCACAGTCGCGATCGCATTAATAAAAAAGAAAACTTTCACTGAAATGGTCTTCTACGTGAGACTTTGCGGACATGGTGCGCAACAAGCACCTGAAAAAAGACCTGGACTTACAGCACTTTTTTCCTCGCCAAATCAGACAGCTTTCACAATCCTGTCAACTGCAAGATGGGTCAGTGGAGTCAAGACAGACTGGCTGCTTACATATGCAACCTTCCTCCTTTGATGCGCTTAGCCAAAGTGGAGATGACAAGCATGTAGAGGACTCAGCTCTACCATCTACGAAATACAACATATACAACTTACTACTAGAGCTGAAATCTTTCATGAGAGAAGTATTGGCTGAACTGCGCCATGAAGTGGTTCAAATTGGCTGGAGAGTGGAAATCAGAAGTATCCACATTAGCTGCCTTTCGGGACAACGCTCTCAAGTTCTTCTCCCATCTTCAGCAACAGCATACTGATCTTATAGCAGAACTCGACCATCAAGATGATAGAAATAGGTAGTACAACTTGAGGATAAAAGGAATTCCTGAAGAGACAGAAGGGGATATTCTGCCTGCTTTCCTTCCTTTCTAAAGATAACCAACACAGACGATGCCAAGATATTCCATCTGGAGAGAGCACATCAGGCACTCAGGTCCAGAGGTCCTTCCTATGAAGTTTCCAGGGATGTATCATCTGTTTTCACTCCTTTCAGGATTGGGAGTCAATATTCAAGGCAGCTAGGGTGCTACCTATCATTGAGTTTGAAGTACACTCTGTGACCATATACCAAGATATTTCTCCACTCACTGCACGATGGAGGACAGACCTGCAGCCTATTACACAGGAATTACAACAACGCCAGATGAGATATCATTGGGCATACCCCACGATGCCTCATAATGGCAAGACTCATATGTTATGATACAAGGGTGATCACGTGGCCTTCCTGAATGCTCTCAATATCCAGCTCTCCACAGATGCCCTGATAAGGCTTAAATAATTTTCCAGTGCCATGGACTGGTCTCCACTTTAATCTTCATGAACTCTGCTCCATGGAAACATAAAACTTCATGCTCAATGTCTGCCTCGCCCATGGAGTCTTCGCCAAGGGCATCTCCAGGCTGACATCCACTATGTACTGATGGCCATATTCTTTATGGAGGACTCTAGGGCCCTTTGAATGTTCCCTTCGGGCCCAGGATGATATGCAGGTGTCCTGTGTAATTTTTCTGGGACTTTCCGATACCCACTGATAGTCACTCCAGGTTATTAATAAAGGCATTATGCCTTTACTCTGTTCTTTGTTATTGGGCTCTTATATTTGTTTTACAGTATTTGTGGGGATAGGGGCCTCAGTTGAGGGTGTTATACTTCCCTGGCTTGGTGCTTTCTGGAGTCTCCAGTTTGGGGGGGCTCAGGAGAGGATCACACAGGGAGGTGGGGGGGGAGTCTGGGTTGGGAATGGTCGACGAGACCGAATTAAGCAGAATGTTTGTGATGCATCAGGATCTTTCTCTCAGGAGGGCTCCATTGATGCGTAGGGATGGCCTTCGGCCTTCATATCTTTAATTTCATTTTTAAGTATGTTTTGTATGAGGGGTTTTCCTGTGGGATACTGTATCTCTTATCTGTACTTCTCCTATGCAGTTCAGTGTGTGATATTAACCCACCTAAGGTCCCAGTGTTCCCATGAACGCTCTTAGAATTTCTTAAGGCTTAAAAGACATGGTGGCGGCCACCCACCTACCAATAACGTTCTTCATGTATTCGGTAATAAAATCAAATAAAATAGTGTTGGACTCCTGTTCGCCTCCAACGCTTTTCTAGATCCGCTCTGAACTCTTCCTCAGGGAGAAGTAACTTTGCCACTGAATACATGCAGAACGTATCGGTAGGTGGGAAGCTGCCACCGAGTCTTTGATCCATTGAGTTGTTACTAGAAGTGTGTCTTGAAGTAAAGTGACTGATGTGAGATTGGAAAAAGAACACCAGCGGAACCATCTGAAAACTCAGCCCCATTACAGCAACAACGTGAAGTGCTGGCGTCAGCGGAGATTAATTGACCACAGAGTATCCAGACGGTAATACACCCAAATTTACCCAATGGCAATTCACTTCATGTTAAGCATATGGGAATAGAATTGAAGTAGGCTGAACCATATGTGTATGGGGAGTAACGTTGTATACTTAACTCCCTTTAAGGATAAGGTCATCCACAGAGTATAACATTTGGGGCATGTGATTCAAGTATTACACACTGACAATAATAGTACACAATATATCAACACATTGTGAGAACATTGGAAGATGTGGATGGACTTTCTTTGTTTTTATATGATCAGGGTTGGCTTTTGTGTGACTTTTTTTGTGGGTTGCACCTTTTTAATTTTGTGATTTTTTTTTAATAACATTTTTTAGGATTTATTTTGTTTTATTATTCTGATGTAGAGTTTCTCTTATTTGGTGTGAGGAGATCGTTTTTGGCTATATATATTCTATCTTCGGAGTTAGCTGTTTGTGGCCGATGCCCAATCTATCTGACTTATTAAGTCGCTGGTGTAATCACATTAAGGGAAATAATCATATGCAAGTATCTATGCGACACTAGTTGCTACGTGTTGGATAGTGAACTATGGAGTCGAACACAGGACATTCTCTATGCGTGGGAGAATGACGCTTTAAAATTTAGACCAATACAGATTTATGTTGAATATTAGTATTTGATGTAAATTATAGATTGGGAAAGTATTATAACATCCATTCCTTATGTGGAAATTGGGAGTTTACACTAATTAACCCATCAAATGCACTTTTTAGAATTGTGTTTTTGAACTGTATTAAGGTTTATATTACAATTAAACCAGCTGAACTGCTAATTCTTTGATTTGAGGATTTTTCTCTGTTCATTTGTCACCTGTGTCTGTGCGTGTTTTTAAAAACAGTGATCTGAGCGCTAGACCTCTTATATAACAGGTCTAAAGGGTGTTATCCTTCCCCTAGATGTCTGTTCTGCAGGACTCCCTGATTTAGTGGGACCTGTGTTGCAGAGGTCGGGAGGATAAGATTTTACATTATAATGAGGCCTTGGGATGTCATGTTATGCCGTTTCTGACTCTCACTTCCTCACTTTGACTGGTTTTACCTCTGCTTTAGATGCAGGCCTGGCACTGGTTGTGGGGGGAAATGAGGTCAGTCTATCAGCCTTTGACATACATTATGATTAAGTGCCCCTTAAGATCCAGTTTTGTGCCTTTGACAGTGGGACGTCTCATACTCGCACTTATTTCCGGTTTGTTATTTTTATAATTTAAACATAACTCTGCCTTTATTTGTCTTTTAGCTTGTTCATCTATGTTGCATACATCTACCATGTATTTGCGGGCCCCACAGATTTTCTCTTATTCTGTACTAACTCCGCTGGGTCGGTTTTTCTTTTTTTTGATAAGGGGGTTGTCTCTTCAGATGAACCCCCCATGAGAAGCCTCAATCTTTGGCCAGTGGGTTGCGTGCTCTATGAGGGGAGAATCAGAAGCATTGTGTTATTATGGGCTACATCAATTTACCATCTAAGAGAGCTCTTTTTAAACAATTTTGACATGTGGGTGTGATGAATTGTTTTATATATTATGGTTGCAGTTCTACAAAATGGATGCAATGCAAGCTTGTGTTGGAATATTTCTGTGCGTGTATGTAATGGTGTTTAATTGAGCTCATATTGCTGGAATGTTTCCAAAAAATGATATGCTCTTCTAAAGCTCTTGCTTTGATTCTTAATGTATACAAATGTCCATGTGTGTCCAGATGTATAAATGGGAGTGACCATAATGCAATCCTTTGTGTACAAAGAGTATAGGAGGATTTAAATAAATCAGGAATGCCTACCAGAAGTATTTGGGCAGAGCAAGTTTCAAAAAATGAAGAGTTGATTACAAGAATAGAAACTGCTCTGAAACAAATAGGTGATAAAGAATGTAATTATAATGTACTGTCCAAATTACAAAAGCAACGAAAAAGGTTACAATAAGCCACTGATGTGTCATGGCAGGCAATCTCTCCTTCACAATTTCAGGTGGCATTTCATAATTCAGAAGGTGATTTAAACATTGAATATAGGCAAGTATCTGTAGAGGAAAAAGATTACTGTTGGTTGTCAAGAATGTGATAGGATGGATAGGCTGGATAATATTACCTTACAGACCTTCTGGATCATTAAGAATGATGATCTGAGGTTTGCAGCAAGCATTTGGACCAAAGCGTATGCCTTGGTGATGAAACTTAATACTTAACAGATGAGTAAAGCAGAGAACAGGGAAAGTGTTATGGAATGTGTAAGTAAATTTGAAAGTTTTGGAAATGAAGAAAAGGTTAATAGCTTGTGATGCTCCTACTGTGCAAGAAGCAGTCTCTGTCATAATGGATGGCCAGAATAACTTATGGAAAAAGGGTTTTGCTATGAAGGTGTTTGCATTTACAGAATTGTTTTAATGTAGGGTTTTCACAAATAGCTGCCATCCAGAGGAACAGAGGAGGATTCCAGCATAGTAGGGGGCTTGGTAAATTTAGAGCAAGAGGTGTTTTTTCTGATTTTTCACCAAGACTCTATAAGGCACTCTGAAGAAGGAGATCCATTCTGCGTGGCAAAGGAAACGGGTCGCAAACAGACAGAACCAACAGCTCTGGAAACCAAGGTTGTCTGGTCCAATAAGGAGCAATCAGGATGACAGACGCACCGTCCACCTGAATCTGCAACAGTGCCCTTTGAAGGAGGGAAAGAGGAGGAAAGATGTATGCCAGATGAGAATGCTAAGGAATCAACAGGGCATCCACTGCAAACACAAGAGGATCCCTCCAGCGGGAGCAAAACAGCTGAACATTTATGGTTGTCCCTTGTGACCATCAGGTCAATGCAAGGAAGGCCCCATCTCTCCACAAGGGGACCGAACACCACCGGGTGGAGCTCCCATTCCCCTGAGTTCACCGTGTGGTGACTGAGAAGGTCTGACAGGATGTGTTCTACACCTGGGATGTGAGCAGTGTAGATGGTAGGAACATGCTCTTCTGCCCAAGTCTTGGCTTCAAACCAAGCAGCGGGGCTTCTGGTGCCACCTTGCTTGTTAATGTAAGTCACTGCTGTAGCGTTGTCGAACTGGAAGTGGACCAGACAGTCATAGAGATGAGAGGACCAATACCTCAGAGCATGAGATATCGCTCTGAGGTCCAAGAAGTTAATGGGAAGGAGGGTCTCCTCCTCTGACCAAGGACCCTGAACTCTAGGTGACCCAGGACTGCACCCCAACCTGTCAGACTGGTGTCCATTGTCACAATGGTTCAGTGAGGGACCACAAATGGTCTCCCTTACGTCAGGTTGGATAGGTTCAACCACAGTGGAGACTCATTTCCACTTCCGCAGAAAGAGTTACTAGTTGATCCAACAGATTCAACTTCCCCCTGCAAACTCGGATCACAAACTGCTAAAGCTTCCTGGCATAGTGGCACTGTGTCCATGGTGAATATCATCTTCTCTACCAGAAAAGAGAACTTCCTTGCTGGAGCAGATGAGCACTCCAGAGCTCTGACACCTTGTAAGTGAGCTGCTGAACCGAGTCCTCTGTCAGATAGACCATACACTGTATAGTGTCGAACCAGAGGCGGAGAAAAAATTAGGTCCTGGGAGGGTACCAGATTGGACTTGTCCATATGCAGGGTTCATCCGTGTTGAAGGAGGACCTGAATGCAATCCTGGACCTGGTGGACCAGTAGCTCCCTGGAAGGAGCCTTCAGGAGAAAGTCATCCATGTAAGGAGTCACCTGGATGTCTTTCATTCAGAAAGGCATTCAGGACCCCTAAGACCCGAATGAACACCTGGGGGGGGGTGATGAGCCCAAAGGGCAGAGCTGAGACCTGGAAGTGTCCCATGTCGCAAGCGAATCTGAGGTACTTCTGACTGTCCAAATGAACAAGGATGTGCAGGTAAACACCCTGCAATTCCAAAGAGGCCAGAAATTCCCCTGGACACATCACTGCAATGACTGAATGTAAGGATTCTTGTTTATAGTGAGTTTGATCACAAACGAGTTGATAGCCTTTAGGTCCAGAATAAGACATCAGCCGCCATCCTTCTTGGAAACTACAATTAGGTTGGAATAAAAAAAAAAACAGACCCAATCACTGGCAGGAGGACCTGTTGCAGGACTCCCCTGCCCAAGAGAGCCTGAACCGCCCCATAGAAAAACCTGAGCTTTTCCAGTCCCTGAGGGGAGAGAGAAGGGAAGAACCTGAAGGGAAACAGGGATTTGAAGGGAATCCTGTAACCTTCGGAAACCACCTATAATACCCACTGACCCACACTAGAGCCTGTCCAAGTACTCAAAAAAGTGTTGCAGATGACCACCCACAGGTGCGTGAGGACAGGGTTCATCGAGTCATGGCGAAGAAGGTTTAGTGGGAATGAGGTTTAGTGGGAATGGACTTGGTGGAGGTGTGTTTAGGCCTCATCTACTGCTTTGGCTCAGAGGAGGAGCCCGGTACCTGAGATACTGCCGGACTCGGACTGTGTAATTCACCCTGGCAGGCACGAAAAGGACAATGTCTCCGTGCCTGAGGATTGCACTTAGGAACCTAGGGTAACAAAGGACTCTTGCCCCCGGTAGCCTCGCCAAGAAATGTACCCTGAAAAAGAAGAGAAACCAGTGAATTCTTAGAGATCAGGTCAGCAGACCAGCTCTTATGCCATAGCGAGCACCTATCAGCCACAGAGAAGGCAGAAGCCTTCACTGCAAGCCTAACAGCATCAAACAGGACACCAGTAACATAGTGCTGAGCCACAAAGATATTAGCCAAAAGCACCGAAAGGTCAACTTTAGGGGCAACCTACAGACAGCGTCAGTCAGCTGTTCAGACCAAACAGCAATGGCTCTATTAACCCATGCAGAAGCCAAGGTAGGTCGCAATGATGTGCCTATAGTCATGAAGGTAGCTTTTAAAAAGTCCTTAAGAGCTGAAGCATCCGCTACAGATAATGCAGTGGATTTAGAAAGTTTAGAAATAGAGGCATCAACTTTAAGAGGTGTAGCCCACTGAGCTACGGCCGCTTCAGAAAATGGATACAGCTTAGAGAATCTCATAGACAGAGATAAACGCTTATCAGGGGTCTTCCACTCGTCTAGTATGATCTGATCTAGAATGGGATTAGGCCTCTCGTATTCAGGCTTATCTACGAGTAACTAATCTTCCTAAGCATGATCCTACAATCATTCATCTCTTAGACGATCCCATCTCTAATTCAGGGGTTCTTGGTGCTATTAATTCTTTACCAGTGGGCAAAAGTCCAGGCCCTGATGGCTTCTCTAGTTCATTTTATAAATCCTATTCTGCCCTTCTGGCTCTTGTCTTGACAGGGACTTTTATGGGTTTTACCACATGCCATTGGCTTTCATCCATTGATATCTGAAGCAGATATTACAGTCGCTAGAGTTATTCGTCATCCCTCTAGCTACAAGCTGATTGGCTGGAAAGTGTGGTTACTGCAGAGTATGTTCCTTGTCCTGCGTAGCCCCACATCCCAGCCAATGGGAGCACGGGAAGAAAATGTGAACAATATAAAAGCCAGTCTCTGTTCAAATTTCCCTCAGTGTACATAGGGAAACAGCCTGAAAGGTACGAAAAGAGGGATTTTTCTTCTTTTCTTCCTCCACCACCAGCAGTGGAACTTTCATGGATTTCTGAATTTTAATAAGTAGTTTTTTTATAGGGGCAACAACAAGTTTAAGGATAATGAAGAAAGAAGAACACAGATCAAGACAAAGATGACGACGAAAGAAGATGACAGATGAAAAAGAGAGAAGATAGAAGATGACAGATAAAGAAGAAGACAGAATCTTACAGAAGAATTTAAGAGGAAGACCAGGGTGCAGGAGACTCCACTTCACAGACATACAGGTAAGTATGTAATGTTCATTGGTTGGTGTTAGCATTAGGGGGTTTAGCCCTTTGAGTGCCAGTGAGGTATACAGTGCTGCGCAATACATTTCATACCCCAATGGCACTCTAAAGTTTAAAAGTTTTGGTTTTAACTTGATTTTAGTAGCTTGGATGTATTGATATGAGGCTTAGGACCCCATATCAATAAATCTACAGGTCACTTGTATAAGGATCCCTAGTTGTGCATGCGAGCATAGTTTTTTTTTTCCACAATTCACTTACACATCAGTGGTAGGAAGACACGTTAGGGGATTCAACTCCTAATTTTGTAGGTGCAAATTTTAGGAGCTAGAAGTGAGTCCTTTAACGCGTGTTGCTAGCCACTGCATGGAATTGAATCACAAATGCTTTGCCTCTGCCATTGATCTCAATGAGTGCATTTTAGCCTTTAATAGTGTGTCACAGAAGGTTATTGAATATCTGACTGTGATTTTTTTTTTTACCAGTGTCAATTGAATTGAGCCCTAAGTTTAAAAAATACCTAGATTATAGTGCTCATTTATCGCTGTCAGTTACAATTCTCCCATCTAAGATCATACAGCTCCTTCATCTCAATCAGTTCCAATTCCCTCATCGTACCAGCCAAGCTATAAACATTTGAAAGTATAAATTTTGTGTTACTACTGTTCTAAAGATGTGCATTAACATTAACTGCTGTAACAGTCACCTTTTTATTAGCTGAACTAGCTTCTATTTCTACCCCGCACCTCTTCTCTAATCCCAGTTCCTCTTTGACACTGTTTAAGCCTTTCTGTATTGTTTTACCCTCCCCATTTCCTAGTTTAAAGGGTCCGCTAACATTCTAATCATCCTATCCCCTAGCACAGCAGCTCCCTCTTTCACTGAGGCTGAATCCATCATTACTAGAAAGATTTCCCCCCAAGCAAAAAGACAGCCCCTGCTTACACCAGGGCTTTAGCCATGCATTTAACTCTCTAACTTACTGTTGCCTTCTTGACGTATTCTGAAAAATACTACCAGTGCCACACGTACTTGAGCAATAGGGGACAAATAAAATTGCTTTTCATTTAAATAGGGCCTTTAACTATTAATTTTTCCATAGACTTCAGAGGGAATCTGTTAAATAAGACCAATTAGAACACTTACCAACTTCAATTTAATCTAGACTTTCAAGAGGAAATAACAACTCATAATATATCCCAAACTTACCTTATTATGGTCAGAAAATCATAATGTCCCTTATTACTTTTTTCCTTGTTCCAAGAGAACATCTTTGATCAGACCTACGGAACTACCACCCAATAATAACATTTCACCACATAATTTCCCATCTGGCGACTAGCTGCTCAGTAGCGCTAGTCACCAGAATTATTACCAGATTAAAGAGAAATCGCTATTCTTCCAAGACTGACAGCAGGACATCTTGCCATAGTGATGCTCACGTGCCTATGCTGTCAGTCCCTTTTGGAGCAGGCCGGCTCCTAGCAATGCCTCCTAGATCTGGCTGGGACTGACAGTGCAGGCTTGCAGACGTCACTATAGCAAGATGTCCACGCTCCGTTCTGCTGTCAGTCTTGGAAGAATAGAAATTTCTCTTTAATCAGGTAATAATACTGGCGACTAGCGCCACTGAGCAGCTAGTCACCAGAAGGGCAATTATGTGGTGAAATGTTAATATTGGGTGGTAGTTCCACTTTAAGACCAAGTTTTGTTGGCCGTAAAGTCCCTTATCGGATCTTTTGCCAGCTAACGCAGATGTTAACTGGCAAAAAAACCAATGTCCACACTGGATGTATTGATATGAGGCCCTAAGCCCCACATCAATACATCCAAAGTGCCTAAAACATGTCCAAAGTTAGTAGGATTAACCCTATGAGTGCCAGTGGGGTATAATTACCCCGCCAGCATTCATAGGGTTAACACGACTAAGTAAAGCAATATCGCATTAACACTTAAAATTAATCCTGATGTCCAGCGGAGTCCACAGCTTGCTGATCATCTGTCCTTCTCTTCTGTCTTCTCATCCTTCTGTCTTCTTTCTTCTATCTTCTGTCTTCTCTTCAATCTTCTCTCTGTAAAATAAAATAAAATATTAAGTATCAAGCATGAACGAAGACACTCTTGAACCCGTCTGAGTGGCAGAGGGGTACGCAACGCATTGAAAAGCAATGCGTTGCGTACCTCACTGGCACTCAAAGGGTTCAATAGTAGTGCACCTTAAATATCCCCATATTACATGCCTCCATGTAATGCCACAAAGTATAAACATGCCAAGAAATAATATGATCCATATAGACAGAAATAAATGTCATCCATTAATGCACAGAATGAGAACTTAGCTTAATTGTCCATGTCTCCGCTGTTTGGAGCGGCCGCGAGGGCGGCAGCAGCGGAGACACAAATGTCCAACATGGCTCCCCTTCAGCTGTGTACGGGCCGATGCCCGTAACACAATGAGGGCATTGGAAGTGAGCCTGCCTTTATATATGGGAAGGCTCACTTCCATTTCCCTCACAGCCATTGGTTGGGATGTTCTTCACATCCCAGCCAATCAGATTCGAGCGGCTGTTCTTTAAAATGATTGGCTGGGATGTGAAGAACATCCCAGCCAATGGCTGTGAAGGAAATGGAAGTGTGCCTACCCATTTATAAAGGCAGGCTCACTTCCAATGCCCTCAGTGTGTTACAGGCATCGGCCCATAATCAGCTGAAGGGGAGCCACTTTGGACATTTGTGTCTCCTCTGCCACCGCCCTCGCGGCCACTCCAAGCAGCGGAGACATGGACAATTAAGCTAAGTTCTCATTCTGTGCATTAATGGATGACATTTATTTCTGTCTATATGGGTCATATTATTTCTTGGAATGTTTATACTTTGTGGCATTACATGGAGGCATGTAATATGGGGATATTTAAGGTGCACTACTATTGAACCATTTGAAACTAATGTCTTCATTCATGCTTGGTACTTAATATTTTATTTTATTTTACAAAGAGAAGAGAGAAAATTGAAGAGAAGGTGGGAAATAGAAGAAAGAAGAGAAGACAGAAGGACAGTGGATGGCAGGTAAGTGTAACATGGATCAGTTAACGATTAGTGCTTGGCAGTATGTCAAGCACCGATAGTTAATTGTTTTTTACTGTTCAGTTCCCAATATCGCTGCTTTTAGCAGCGTTTTGGGAACTAAACACACAAAACGGACGTTCAGCCACAAGACTGTTTTTGTGGCTTAACGTCCTTTGGGGTTTTAGCTGGTAGTTAGTTTAACAGCCAGTATTTACTTTGGCCCTACCGGTTATGTTAACTCCTGCCTTTAAATCTACCCTTAGGACACTAGGCATATACTCTTTCATAGGAGCATTAATTTAATTTGTGGGGTAGGACACTTTGATTAGTTTTGCTATACGTTTAATTATATACATAGGATATATGTCCAAAATCCTAATCCTATAGTGTCAGTGACAATAGATATGTATGCTGAGATTGTATTTTGGTATATACTGTCATTTTTTTATGGCTAGCTATTGTTTACATGGCCCATCATTCATAGAGTAGTTGGTTGCCTTTTGTGGCATGGCCATTGTCAGACATGACTAGCAGACGCGATTTGGGACACGTCACCTAACCAGATGTACATACCTGGGTGGTGGGCAATATAATAATGTTTGCTGGTAATACTACTGGATAAAGAGTATTGCTCTGAAATGCATTGAGCTGGTTTGTTCATTGTTTTATTTTTGTTTTGATTAATAAATCATTTTTAACAACAGGATCCTGGACACTGTTATACAAACATTCTTGTGAAGAACGGTTACCCCACGCAGGGAAGGTAAGTAATCCCTGCATGCAATGACACCAGCTATTATATCTATGCCAGACTGATAACACAAGTAAGTGGTACCTCATTTATGTATAGTATAATGTGAGGTTCCATCTTTAATTCCCCCTTTCTACTTCTGTCCATACAGTAAATGGTGTGACTGTATGCCATTTCCCTGAACATGCTAATGAGGTGTATGGGGTTTGCTGGCATTAAAGTCCTAATGATCACACAAACTGTTCTTTGGTATGCACGACAGAGGTTATACACTATAGTGCATAGCTTGAAATGCAGCCACTGGTGTTAGAGGCTATTGTCCATGGAGCTGCTCTGGTGTATTCATACATTTGTCCCATTGAGTGGAGGTAATGTAGGGGGGTTAAGAGAACTAAATGAATGCCATGCCTTAATCAGCATAATATTTAAATCAAAACAACTAAAAAAATAGTTTTCTAAATAAGAAAATGAATAATACAATATACAAGTGATAGTCTAAGCTCTTTCAAAATCAGTAAATTTGTTTTTAGCCAATAGGGTCCCTTTATGTCAATGATAATTTGGGAAATTTATATTTGACCTCAGGAATTACTAAGATTCTTAGGGGGGAGATTCACTAAGGCGTGATAAAGAGATGATAAAGAGGAGATGACTTCTCCAGTGATATCACTTCTCCAGTTCCTGTGTTATTCTGTAGAACCTATGCACTAAGATCTCCAAAGTTGAAAACAGTCTTAGTGCATTGGCTTCGTAGAATAACATAGGAATTGGAGAAGTGATAAACTGGGGAAGCCATCTCCATTTTATCACCGCTTTATGACCGCTTAGTGAAT
Organism: Rhinophrynus dorsalis; assembly: GCA_037306005.1. Lineage (NCBI taxonomy): Eukaryota > Metazoa > Chordata > Amphibia > Anura > Rhinophrynidae > Rhinophrynus > Rhinophrynus dorsalis. Next base: position 265,052,272 of record CM074724.1, on the reverse strand, counting down.
CTCCCCATTAGTATATCAGCCTCATAGATGTATGCCCAAAACAACTACCATGAAATGTTTTAATATACAGGAAATACTATTAAAGTAATTATTATGTTGCATAAAAGGTTGATACTTACAGTTATAGAGAGCTAGTTGGAGATATTGTTTCCAAAGAGCAATCCTTGTCTTTTATATAACTGGATCTTTCACTTTCATAAGATATTAATAAACATAGACTAGATAGATCATCTTATGATTTCTTGTATGGATGACATCTGGCTTATGTCTCTGCCAACAGTCTATTTTAAAACTACCGTTGCCTGAGTTGCCCAGATATTAATTATATAGCAAGACACTTGAAATATTCAAAAAGTCCTGCATTGAAAAGGATATCTGGTCACTTTACAGTATTCAGTCGAATACCTTTTGAGTTCCAGAGAGATAACCAGTCTGTATGGCACTCAAAGGGTTAATCCCCCAAATGCTTTTCTTGTGGGAAAGAAACAACAAATAATGCCAGTATGCCAGCATTCAAGGGGTTATAAATCAAGGTTAATACATCTATCTATCTGTCTACAATTCAGTTCCTTTCTGCTGGCCACAGAGGAAGATATCAAGACCAACAGGCAGCAGCAAATTATCAAGGCCTTTCTCTATCTGTCTATGCTGATCCTCCACTCCCTCAGAATGCCTTATAAGTCTATAATCCATCTAATTCAGCCACCTATGGCACCTTTTAAGAATCTTTTGATCCCTGGCCTCCCTCTACTCTCTAGAAGGTACCCAGTCAGGTCACACAACTACAAACCAATAACATATCTTAAAATGATAGTAATGTTTCATATTAAGCTTAGCTCAGAACCTTCATCATATGTAATAGTACTGTAACTCGATACCCTTACTGTTTAAAATGTGCTAGTTACAGCGTAATGATATGTTAAAGTTGATCCCTCCTGTTTATTTCCCCAGCGTCAGCATTTTTGTCCCAGATCCAACAGCGGATCACAACGAAGGACAATCTTCATGCAGTACTTGGAAAAACCTGCCCTCCTTCTTCAAAGAGGGCAGGGTTTACCTTGTACTGAACAAGGGAAGATTGTCCCTTATTGTGATCTGTCCGGTCCGGGGACCGGTTTTTAGATCTATGGGGAGGTGGCTTGTTACCAGGGAAAGGGGTGGGAGGGATAAACTTCAACACATTATTACACTGTAACTAGCACATTTGGAACAGTAAGGGCATTTCGCTGCAGTACTATTACTTATGACGACGTTCTGAGCTAGACTTAATATGAAACATTACTATCCCTTTAACAAAACTATCAAGATCATACTTGATTATATTAATATGGTTTATGTTTTTTATGACGCCATTACCACTTGCACTGATCTTTAAGATGACAGGCCCTGACTCCAGTTGACTGAACTCCATGACCAGAGGAATTAGTCAACTCCACCTCACACCACCACTGCCTTTCAAACTTACCACAATTTAGTGGAATCCTAGACCCCTACCCACTTGCCTCCTCTCCACCAGCTTAGCTGTCCAGTAGGTGTAGAAATGGCCAAAAAAAACATACAACTGTAGTAATTGACCTGAAACATACAAAAATATCCATGATACTACAGTGGAAAAGCTCAACAAACTAAATGTAGCCAAGCATAACCCTTATATCCATCCAATCAACATCTACCAACAGTAAGTAGGGGAGAAAGTGGGCAGCAGAAGAGGAAGGCCAGTTCCGAGTTGCAAGATTGTGTGTAGGTGTTGATGTGAATAACTCAGAATTGGCAATACTGGAGAGGGTTGATTCCTCTAGCAGCCAGGGGAACAGTCCTCCTTCCAGTTTAGATGGGATGCAGAATAGGCAGAAACCAATGCAGGTGGTGGTAATAGGGGACTCTATTATTAGGAGGGTAGACAGGGTAATCTGCTGACAGGAACATTAATACCGAACAGTATGTTGTCTCCCAGGTGCTCGGGTTCAGCATGTTGCGGACAGGGCAGATAGATTATTGGGAGGGGCTAGAAGAGATCCAGTTGTCTTGGGACATACTGGTACCAATGACAAAGTTGGGGGAAGATGGAGGTCCCTAAATAATGATTTCAGGTATTTAGGGTGCAAGCTCAAGGCAAGGACATCTAGGGTAGTTTTTTTCTGAAATACTACCTGTGCCATGCATCAGTGCAGGTAGGAAAAGGGAACTCAGGGAGCTTAATGCATGGCTCAAGAATTGATGTAGGAAGGAGGGTTTGGGGTTTTTAGAGCACTGGGCTGACTTTGCTCTTGGGTACAATCTATATGGATGTGATGGAGTGCACCTAAATGGTAGGAGAGCCACCATGCTAGCGGAGAAAATGCTAAGAAGGTTGGAGGAGCTTTAAACTAGGAAAGGGGTGGGGGTATAGATAGCAAAAATTAGGTACCTAGTAGACTTGTGCACAACAAACATTTTTGCTAAAATTCGATTTTGGACAATTTTTTTTTCATTTGGAAAATCCGCAGACCAAACCTGTTCGACTCGGACGAAATTCGGCGACAGTCCAAATTATTTGTCGAATTTAAAATACTTTAAAAAATACAATAAAAAATTCAAATTAAATAAATAAAAATAAATGGAACCATTTCCAGGGTCTAAATGAAGATGGTGGAACAAAGTAAGGTGGAGCTTTAGCCTTATGGTACTATAGATGTTGACATATGGATGTAGCTAAATTCGAAGGAAGACTGAGGATGACTGGTGCAGGGTAGACTCAGGATGATAGCAACACTGTAGATGTAGCCAGCAGCAAACTGCAGAACACTGGAGCATGCAGGACTTAGTAGATAGATACCGCAGACTTTTGTTACAAGAGACTACAAAACTGAGGATGACTGGTGCGAGGAGGACTCAGGATGACAGCAATACTGGAGATGTAGCCAACAGCAAACTGCAGAACACTAGAGCAGGCAGGACTCAGTCAGTAGATGGATACAGCATAGTGTTTTACAAGACTACAAACCTAAGGATGACTGGTGCGAGGTGGACTCAGGATGACAGCAACACTGGAGATGTAGCCGGCAACAAACTGCAGAACACTGGAGCAGGCAGGACTCAGTAGATGGATACAGCATGGTTCTAGAGCTGGGTAAACTGGAGCGCTCAGCATATTATGGTACTATGGACGATTGTAGATTAAGTCTCTTTTTTCCTGATATGCATCGAACCTGAGAGCAGGTTAACCCAGCTTTGGCAGGTTTACTTTTAAAAAAGTAATTTGTTCCATGAGCTGGGGGGGGGCAACTGACAGCCCTGGGGGCTAAGTATATTTCCTGTTACAGAAAATACCCACTCACTCTGGACAGTGTTTGGGGGCAAGAAAGCAACTCCTGGGCTACCAGGGACAAAGTAGGCCACACAGCCCTCTTGTTATACCAGAAAGTCAAGGGATCTGTACTTGGGGGCAAAGAAGGTTCCGCAAGGTAAGCCTTAACCTCAAACTCAGCACTTTTTCTGTTTATGGGGGGCTTCTTCTTTTGTCCGAAGCATAATCTGTCCATTTCTTCAGCATAAAAAGCAGCTGCTGCTCAACTGGAACAAGATGAAGTGCTCCTGGCACTGATACTGATAGGTCCCAGAAGACCACCACACTCCTCCAGCTCATCTGCGGAATCTTCTCCCGCCTCCTGTGACTGCATCCTGTTTTTTCTTTGCCTTTCATGAACCCTCGCTACCAATTGTTCTCTCCAGGCAGTGCGGGAATTGGAACTAAGTGCCATCTTGCCTTTGATTGAAGGATCGCAAATTGGGGCATTAACTCGGGACAATTGTTCATGCGCTCTTCAATGCGCCAGGTTAGTTCCTTTTTCAGCCTTGTTAGAAGGGCAGCAACATCGGGAAGTATATTACCCTCAGCACTAGGCAAGCATTCCCTATGGGCAAGGATATTGTCCATTTTTAACGAGAGGTGTGTGAAGAGGGGAATGACTTCGGAAAGCCGTGAGGACTGTCACTACCTGTTCCATCAGTGCCCAGTCAGCCCTGCCCAGTGTTCTGATACTGCCAATGAAATGGTGACATGACATTGCGTGAATTGCCTTTTTCTGTTCCAGGATACTCTCTAGCATATTTAAGGTGGAATTCTACCAAAATCTTGTTTTAGGCAGTGCTCTGGAGGTCTGCCTTTTTCTGTTCCTCCCTGAGGAGCCGGCTCTCTTTGACGCTCCGATGGAAGTAGCCAGCAATTTGTCAGCACGACTCCAGAAGTGCTGGCAACCTTCCAGTGTTACTGCCATCCTCAAGAGCAACCTCCACTACCAGATGCATTCTGCAGCGCACACCCACAAATCTGCCATCCCAGAGAGCCTTTATCATATTAGCTGCACCATCAGTAACCACAAACCCCATTTGTGCCTGTGTGCCTGCCTGCTCCCCTAGCCACTGCGCCACCATGTTCTGCAATGCTTTGCAAATGTTATCTGAGCTGTGCTGCTGATCCATTACCTCAGCATGGAGGAGGAAAGAGCGGTGCCTGCTTGCCTACTACACCTGAACTTGTTGTCGGTAATGATGTGTCTTGCAACACATTGGATTGCCGCCAATGCCCCATCAATGGCAGGAAGCCATGCTGGTCACTCAGTGCACTTCCATAAGTCAGTGGTAAAGTGCACTGACTAGCCACCAGCCTTTCCTAGCAGGTCCTTCTGAAGCCAACGCATGACTGGTACAGTGAGGGCACTATAGTTCTACTAAGTGTGGTGCGGGGTGGAATTTTATATAGGGGTGCGACAGCCTCCAAAAGTTGCTGGAAGGGCTCCCCGTCCACCAAATTAAAAGTAGTACCCCCAACAGCTATGAGCTGTGCAGTGAGGTGTTTTATTTTTCTGGACTGCTGTCTGCACATCCCTTTGGAATGAAACCCACCAAAATCTTCCATTGTGGCCTGTATTGATTTTGGGATGGGCTGTGACTGTTTGCTCTTAGGACCAGATGTAGCATGATCCCCCTGCACTTTCTCCTGCCTACTGGTGGTAAGTGTGACACTGGTGTATATGCAGTAGTGCCATTTTCTGCATTTAGCAACTCTGACTTGTGGTAGTTGTTCAGATGTTGGTTCATCCCGGAGGCAGGTAGATGACCCAACACCCTCCCACGGCTGACTCCCCTGCCACACAATTTGCATTTCGCTAGACAACCATCACCAAGTGCCACAAAATACTCCCACGCTTTGGAGCGACAGATGACTCTGCCAGTTGAATTGGAAGGTGGTAGAGAAGAAGAAATTGAGGTGACACTTTCTTCATCTTCACATGCTAGAGCAACCTCACATTGTTTTTTCTTCCTATGTACCATTACAGGGGAACTAGTAGACCTAAAGATGGCAGCAGGGATGTTGGAACTGGGACTGGAGGAGGATATTGGAGTAACAGTGGTACTGGTGGCGGAGACACTAGCAGCTACTACCTGGCTGGGTATCACGGTGCCCGTGATTTGCTGCAGTTACTTGTCTGTCACCAGTAGGGGGCTTCTATTGGCTGTCTGCAGATAACCCGCCTCTTATTGACTATTTAAACCTGGATTGGGCACCCTTTGAGTGCCCTTTCGTGTTGTTTCTGACCTTCTTGCTATCACTATGCTAGTGATAGCTGGGCCTCTGTTCCAGTGTTCCTGAGTTCCTGATCTCCTGTGTTCCTGAGTTCCTGATCTCTACTGTTCCAGTGTTTCCTGGATGCTGAGTTACTCCAGTCCTGGTTCCGGCCTAGTCTCTGGTGTTGCAGTTACTGCTGAACTTCTTCTTTGCTGTTTCCTGACCTGACTGATGGTTGCTGGTTCCTGTCATCTCATCACCTGTCTTCAGTATCCTGGCGACCTTCTGCCTGGTCGCGTTGGTGACATTGCTACAATTCCGTGTTGGTCCCAGCGTGCGGACGCTGGTTTGCTCCTAAGCCTTGCGGCTATACAAACTCGCTTGTTACACCAGTGTGCGGTCACTGGTTTGCTCCAAAGCCTATCAGCTATACAAATCTGTGTTGGTCCCAGCGTGCGGACGCTGGTTTGCTCCTAAGCCTTGCGGCTATACAAACTCACTTGTTACACCAGTGTGCGGTCACTGGTTTGCTCCAAAGCCTATCAGCTCTACAAATCCGTGTTGGTCCCAGCGTGCGGACGCTGGTTTGCTCCTAAGCCTTGCAGCTATACGAACTCGCTTGTTACACCAGTGTGCGGTCACTGGTTTGCTCCAAAGCCTATCAGCTATACAAATCTGTGTTGGTCCCAGCGTGTGGACGCTGGTTTGCTCCTAAGCCTTGCGGCTATACAAACTCACTTGTTACACCAGTGTGCGGTCACTGGTTTGCTCCAAAGCCTATCAGCTATACAAATCTGTGTTGGTCCCAGCGTGCGGACGCTGGTTTGCTCCTAAGCCTTGCGGCCATACAAACTCACTTGTTACACCAGTGTGCAGTCACTGGTTTGCTCCAAAGCCTATCAGCTATACAAATCTGTGTTGGTCCCAGCGTGCGGACGCTGGTTTGCTCCTAGCCTTGCGGCTATACAAGCTCGCTTGTTACACCAGTGTGCGGTCACTGGTTTGCTCCAAAGCCTATCATCTTTACAAATCTGTGTTTGTCCCAGCGTGCGGACGCTGGTTTGCTCCTAGCCTTGCGGCTATACAAGCTCGCTTGTTACACCAGTGTGCGGTCACTGGTTTGCTCCAAAGCCTATCGGCTATACAATTCTGTGTTGGTCCCAGCGTGCGGACGCTGGTTTGCTCCTAAGCCTTGCGGCTATACTACTCACTTGTTACTCCAGTGTGCGGTCACTGGTTTGCTCGCAAAGCCTAACGGCTATACTATTCAGTGTTGTTCCCAGCGTGCGGACGCTGGTTTGCTCCAAAGCCTTGCTGCTTAACGATTCTGCTAATTTGCCAGTTTCATCTGACTGCTGCTACTATCTCTGGGCTGCCCTGCCCGGTATTGGTAAGGCCGGTAGAACCTTTTGCCACATTCCATCTGAGGTTGCCTTACCCGGTATTGGCAGGGCCGGTAGAGCCTACATTGTGTATCTATTGAGGCTGCCTTGCCCGGGAATTTGGTAAGGCCGGTAGAACCGTTATGCTATTCCATCTGCAGGTTGCCTTACCCGGTATTGGCAAGGCCGGTAGAGCCTAAAGACTGTCCTGTCCGGTATATTGACAGGACCGGTACAGTCTGCCTTCTGTCTGTGCCATATTCTGTATATATATATATATATATGTATGTTATTGCCATCCTAAGTTATCAATTTATTATTTCAATAAAATTTATTTTTTTACCTAAAACTTGTGTCTGAGAGTCATAATAAACGGTGACAGTACGAAAGGGCCATGACCTCAGACAGCAAAGGTGAAGGTAATGCACAGAATATCCATTGGAGGATGGATGTGCACGAGCAACGTTTGGATCAGTTGGCAGTTGCAATTCAAACGATCCTTGAACGCACGGTACTTGCTGACAAATCTAGCTCTAGCCCGGTGGTCTCGCCAAGTCAGACATCGGAGAGTGATACCAGACCCCTAGGGGGCACTGTTAAAGGGTTAACGGCTTCTGCACCCTTGCCGCTAAGATACGATGGTGACCCTAGTCTCTGCAGAGGGTTCATCAACCAACTCGAGATTTTTATGGAATTGACGGCACACGCATTTCCCAATGATCGTAGTAAGGTGGGGTTTACAATATCTTTGCTCACTGGTAGAGCTTTGGCTTGGGCTAACCCCTTGTGGGAGAATGCTAAACCTTGTACAAAAAACTTTAGAGAATTTGTGCAATCCTTTCGAAGAGTGTTTGAGCCTCCTGGTAGAACTACCTCTGCTGCCAAACGCCTTATGGAGATACATCAGGGCAGGCGTACAGTAGGCGACTACGCCATCGAATTCCGCACATTGGCAGCAGAGGTAGGTTGGAATAACGAGGCATTATTGGCAGCTTTTTCTCAAGGCCTGAATGACCACATTAAGGACGAAATCGCTGCTAAAGATCTACCTATTGATCTAGATGACTACATTGAATATGTTATGATAATTGACTCCAGAATACGTGAGAGATCAATTGCCAGAGATCGTAAGTTACGGTCAAAGAATAATGAGCCTAGTGGCATGTTTTGCCCACCCATCCCTCCCTTGGCATTTAAGTCTAGTGAACCTGTACGGGAGACAAGTGAACCTATGCAAATAGGCTTCACTAGACTAACCAAGGCTGAGAGACTTTATCGCAGAAGACAAGGGTTGTGTTTATACTGCGGTAAAAAAGGGCATTTGCTAAATTCCTGTCCGGTACGTCCGGGAAACGCACACACCTAGGGTACCTTGGGGGACAGGCCCTAGGTGGTGTACAATCGTCCCCAGTGTCGGGCATAATGAAACCCACCATACAGGTGGTATTGTCTTGGGCACAACGCTCTGTGGAGGTTTTGGCCTTGGTTGACTCCGGTGCAGCAGGGTATTTTATGGATAATACCTTTGCTGAATTGCACGGAGTTCCACGCATTGAAAGAGAAAACCCCTTGACTATTGAAGCGATTGATGGTAGACCCTTAGAACCGCCTCAGGTTATATTTGAAACTATGCCATTGTCTATGACTATTGGGGCACTTCACAGAGAAGAGCAGCAGTTTCAACTGATTAATTCTCCGCACCATGCGGTGATATTGGGATTTCCGTGGTTACAGTTACATAACCCACAATTCGATTGGAAAAAGTGTGAAATTGCTGCTTGGTCCCAGTTTTGTATGGACAAGTGCGTCATCCAGCCTATTAAGGTCATGTGCACCTCCTCTGCTATGCCGGATGTGTACCAACAGTTTGGCGATGTTTTTAGCAAAGGAGAGGCTAGTATGCTACCCCAGCATAGACCTTATGATTGTTGCATTGAATTGCAGCCTGGTGCAGTACCTCCAAAAGGACGCACTTATCCATTATCTTGTGATGAAAATAAGGCTATGGAGGATTACATTTCTGATGCCCTTGCTAGAGGGATCATACGAAAATCTACCTCTCCAGCTCGGGCTGGGTTCTTTTTCGTAAAAAAGAAAAATGGCGAATTAAGACCATGCATTGACTACCGGGGCCTGAATAAACTAATGGCAAAAAACGCATACCCAATACCACTCATCACCGAGCTTTTTGACAGGCTTAAGGGCGCTTCGATATTTACCAAATTGGACCTACGGGCCGCTTACAATCTGGTTCGCATTCGAGCAGGTGATGAGTGGAAAACTGCCTTTAATACTCGAGCTGGGCACTACGAGTATCTAGTAATGCCTTTTGGGCTGTGTAATGCACCCGCAGTTTTCCAGGAACTGATAAATGATGTTCTGAGAGATATGTTACAGACATGTGTTGTGGTGTACCTCGACGATATACTGATTTACTCCCAAAACATGGCACAGCACATCAAGGATGTATCCGCAGTATTGCTACGACTCCGTGAGAACAAATTATTTTGTAAAATGGAAAAATGTGAGTTTCATAGAACCAGTGTGCCATTCTTGGGGTTCATAATTGGCAATGATGGCATTGCCATGGACAAAGAAAAGTTGTCAGCTGTCCTACAATGGCCAAAACCCAAGGGTCTTAAAGCCATACAGCGTTTCCTGGGTTTCGCTAATTATTATAGGAGGTTTATTAAGAACTTTTCTTCCATTGTCAAACCTCTGTCCGATCTTACGCACAAGGGTGCTAATCCTTCTTGTTGGCCGGTATCTGCTGAGAAAGCCTTTGAGAATTTGAAGCTCGCATTTGCTGCGGCTCCTGTGTTATCCCACCCCAATCCTCTACTTCCATTTACGTTAGAGGTTGATGCCTCAGATATTGGGGTCGGGGCAGTACTTTCGCAGCGACACGAGAAAGGTGGAACCCTCAGACCTTGTGGGTTTTTCTCTAAAAAGTTGACTGTCACTCAAAGCCACTATGAGATAGGCGTCATTTGCTTGAAGGTACTAAGAATCCTGTCTTAATCCTAACAGATCATAAGAATCTGACCTATCTCTCGGAGGCCAAGAGATTGTCCTCTCGTCAGGCCAGGTGGGCACTGTTCCTGTCTCGATTTAATTTAATTGTATCATATTTACCAGGGTCAAAAAATATCAGGGCTGATGCACTGTCAAGACAATTTGAGGCCGACAGTGACAGAGTGGAAGCACCAGCACCTATCATCCAACCTGATAGAATACTGGCTACTATACGCACGAGTATCACTTCTCCTCTAGGGGAGGAGATCCTGGCCTCTCAGGGGTCCGCTCCCCATGAAACCCCAGTGGGCAAATGTTTTGTCGCTGAATCATTTCGTACTAGGCTGCTCGAAACCTACCATTCCTCTAAGGCTGCGGGACATATTGGTAGAGACCAATTGTTATGGTCCCTTTCTCAGTTATTTTGGTGGCCTTCCATGAGAAACGATTGTGCCGAATTTACGAATGCCTGTGCCACCTGCGCCCGCGCTAAGACCCCGAGACATCTCCCTGTGGGCTTGCTTCAACCGCTGCCTAATGGGCATACAGCTGTCCTTCTCCTCTGCCTACCATCCCCAGACCAATGGAGCCGCTGAACGAGCTAATCAGGGCTTGGAACAATTTCTCCGTTGTTTCGTTACTGACCATCATGATAATTGGTCCGACTTGTTGCCTTGGGCAGAGTTCGCCAGGAACTGTGCGGTCAATTCTTCATCTGGGAGCTCTCCGTTTCTGATTAATTATGGGTTCCAGCCCTGTTTGCTTCCAGACTCATTTCAGACGCAACAGATTCCAGCTCTGGATGAGCATATCGAGCAACTCCGTTCCACATGGGCACAAGTTCAGAGGGCACTTGGTCAGTCATTTCAGCGTCATCAGCGCCATGCTAATCGCAGAAGGCTTCCAGCGGTTTCCTTTCAGGTTGGGGATAGAGTATGGCTTTCCTCCAGAAATCTCAAGCTGCAGGTTCCGTCTAATAAGTTGGCTCCTCGGTTTATTGGTCCATACAGAGTTATTCGCAAAATTAACCCTGTCTCCTATGCACTAGACCTACCTGCATCCATGCGTATCCATAATGTGTTCCATGTGTCCCTTCTTAAGCCTCTGGTTTGCAATCACTATACTACCACACCTGTGGTGCCAGGACCTGTTGAGGTCGAGGGACAGGAGGAGTACGAGGTTCAGAGCATTATTGATTCCCGTAGGCTTAGAGGAAGGGTACAGTACCTGGTACATTGGAAAGGGTATGGTCCTGAGGATCGATCATGGGTGGATAGTACGGACCTTCATGCACCTAGGTTAACTAGGGCCTTTCATGCCAATTACCCGCAGAAACCTAAACCCTATTCTAGGAGAGGGGGTCTTTGAAAGGGGGGTACTATCACGGTGCCCGTGATTTGCTGCAGTTACTTGTCTGTCACCAGTAGGGGGCTTCTATTGGCTGTCTGCAGATAACCCGCCTCTTATTGACTATTTAAACCTGGATTGGGCACCCTTTGAGTGCCCTTTCGTGTTGTTTCTGACCTTCTTGCTATCACTATGCTAGTGATAGCTGGGCCTCTGTTCCAGTGTTCCTGAGTTCCTGATCTCCTGTGTTCCTGAGTTCCTGATCTCTACTGTTCCAGTGTTTCCTGGATGCTGAGTTACTCCAGTCCTGGTTCCGGCCTAGTCTCTGGTGTTGCAGTTACTGCTGAACTTCTTCTTTGCTGTTTCCTGACCTGACTGATGGTTGCTGGTTCCTGTCATCTCATCACCTGTCTTCAGTATCCTGGCGACCTTCTGCCTGGTCGCGTTGGTGACATTGCTACAATTCCGTGTTGGTCCCAGCGTGCGGACGCTGGTTTGCTCCTAAGCCTTGCGGCTATACAAACTCGCTTGTTACACCAGTGTGCGGTCACTGGTTTGCTCCAAAGCCTATCAGCTATACAAATCTGTGTTGGTCCCAGCGTGCGGACGCTGGTTTGCTCCTAAGCCTTGCGGCTATACAAACTCACTTGTTACACCAGTGTGCGGTCACTGGTTTGCTCCAAAGCCTATCAGCTCTACAAATCCGTGTTGGTCCCAGCGTGCGGACGCTGGTTTGCTCCTAAGCCTTGCGGCTATACGAACTCGCTTGTTACACCAGTGTGCGGTCACTGGTTTGCTCCAAAGCCTATCAGCTATACAAATCTGTGTTGGTCCCAGCGTGTGGACGCTGGTTTGCTCCTAAGCCTTGCGGCTATACAAACTCACTTGTTACACCAGTGTGCGGTCACTGGTTTGCTCCAAAGCCTATCAGCTATACAAATCTGTGTTGGTCCCAGCGTGCGGACGCTGGTTTGCTCCTAAGCCTTGCGGCCATACAAACTCACTTGTTACACCAGTGTGCAGTCACTGGTTTGCTCCAAAGCCTATCAGCTATACAAATCTGTGTTGGTCCCAGCGTGCGGACGCTGGTTTGCTCCTAGCCTTGCGGCTATACAAGCTCGCTTGTTACACCAGTGTGCGGTCACTGGTTTGCTCCAAAGCCTATCATCTTTACAAATCTGTGTTTGTCCCAGCTTGCGGACGCTGGTTTGCTCCTAGCCTTGCGGCTATACAAGCTCGCTTGTTACACCAGTGTGCGGTCACTGGTTTGCTCCAAAGCCTATCGGCTATACAATTCTGTGTTGGTCCCAGCGTGCGGACGCTGGTTTGCTCCTAAGCCTTGCGGCTATACTACTCACTTGTTACTCCAGTGTGCGGTCACTGGTTTGCTCGCAAAGCCTAACGGCTATACTATTCAGTGTTGTTCCCAGCGTGCGGACGCTGGTTTGCTCCAAAGCCTTGCTGCTTAACGATTCTGCTAATTTGCCAGTTTCATCTGACTGCTGCTACTATCTCTGGGCTGCCCTGCCCGGTATTGGTAAGGCCGGTAGAACCTTTTGCCACATTCCATCTGAGGTTGCCTTACCCGGTATTGGCAGGGCCGGTAGAGCCTACATTGTGTATCTATTGAGGCTGCCTTGCCCGGGAATTTGGTAAGGCCGGTAGAACCATTATGCTATTCCATCTGCAGGTTGCCTTACCCGGTATTGGCAAGGCCGGTAGAGCCTAAAGACTGTCCTGTCCGGTATATTGACAGGACCGGTACAGTCTGCCTTCTGTCTGTGCCATATTCTGTATATATATATATATGTATGTTATTGCCATCCTAAGTTATCAATTTATTATTTCAATAAAATTTATTTTTTTACCTAAAACTTGTGTCTGAGAGTCATAATAAACGGTGACACTGGGAGACTCAATTGGAAATGGAGAGGAAGATGCTGAGTTTTCAATAGAAGACAGTAGTGTAGCTGGAGAAACAGGAGGCGTACAGGGGAATAATCAAGGTAAGTGAAAAAATCAAGCTCAGGGGACAAATCAAGCTTAGGAGGCCTTGATCCCTCATATTCTTCTACCTGTTGTAGGTTTGGATAGGCATAAAAATCATCAGCAGCAGCAGGATTTGGGGAGACCTGCTGAATTCCCTCTTCTGCCTGGTGGCTACCGGGAAACTATCTCCCTCAATAACTGTTTCTGGTGAAGATATGCTCTCAGTGGCAGTGACGGTATTGACAATAAAAATGTTATCCAAATACTGCAATAATTTACATTTGGGCTGTTTACACGGACGTTCACTGTAAAAATCCTGTGTTGATACTGCCCGCAGTGTCTGACCAGAAGTGTTACGCACGCTAGGTGTCCCCAGGTTTATAGAAGTGGCTGTAGCGGAGGTGGTGACTAAACTGGCAGTGGCACTACTCATTTTGCAGGTGCTTCTGGGGGGATCATCACAAAACAGCTGACTAAACACAGATGATGGCTGCTTCGTGGTCTCAGAGGAGGACCTGGACACCTGTATCCTGCGAGTAGAGGTAGTATGACCTGTAGTTCCCTTCTTATTTTTATTTTTTTGTTTTGAGTGCTGCTGCTGAGTCTGACTAGTACTATTGAAAGTACTCTTCTTTGTCCGCCTGCTGCTAGCTCTGCTTGAAAGCAATGTCACTGTGGTGGTGTTGGTGGTTGCTGGGTCACTGCAACTGGTACCAGGATGAGGAACATCAGGTTGTTCAGGACTCAAATCCATTACAGATAGGGTAGTGTACTATAATATTTGAAAATGTTAAAATCTGGCCACAAGATAATTGTCAGACTGGCTATGTCACTCTGAAAACTATTCAAAAAATTCCTAATATTTTTAATATTTTACACAGAAACAAAGGTGACTCTCCCTTGCGTTAGCAATAAGGTACTAGGCCTGCCTGCTTGCCTACACAACTGTGAGACTAGCTGTGTCACTCTGAAAACTATTCAAACAAATTCTTAATATTTTTAATATTTTACACAGGAACAAAGATGACTCTCCCTTGTGGTGGCTATAAGGCACTAGGCCTGCCTACACAACTGTGACACTGACTGTGTCACTCTGAAAACTATTCAGACAAATTCCTAATATTTTTAATATTTTACACAGGAACAAATGACTCTCCCTTGCAGTGGCAATAAGGCACTAAATGCTGGTTGACTGCCTAAGCCTAATGTTACCTGCCTGCCTAGACAACAACTGGACACTCTCTATCTCCTTCTTCTCTCTCTGAACTACAACAACAGACTAACAGGAAATGCAGGCTGTCTGGGTGTTTGATGTATCATTAATTCAACCCCCATAATGAAACGAAGAAGCTAATTGGACTAGAGGGGGAGGAAAAGTATGGAGGGATAGTATCACGAGCAAGGGTAGATGTCGCCAAATTTCCAAAATTGTCAGCGACTTTCAGACCAGGGCTGTTCGGATTCTGACATTTTTTTACGAATGACCCTTGTCTTTTGGTCATCCCGACTGTCGCAGAATGTCCCCTTATTCAATGAATTCTGACTTTTGACAAACCGATTTTCACAAGCCTAGTAGCTAGAGTAGATAGGAACTGGGTCCAAGTAAATGATCATGGGTGTGGAGAAGGGGTGGGGATAAATGTAGCCAATAGGGAGGAGCTCCTATTAATGAAGATGTAGAAAACAGGCATGTATGGGGTAAAATATGTACCGTAAAATCTCAGGTATAATACGCACCTGTGTATAATACGCAGGTGTATATTATACCTAAGAGTTTAGGGGAAAACAAGAGTGCCTATGTATAATACGCACCCTTGTTTTCCCCTCTTAGGGAAAAAAAAAGTTAAGCTGTCCAGAACCCTTCCCTCCCTCCCGCGGCCCAATGCGCTCTGGCAATAACGCTTACTTGTCTCCACTGCAGTCCTCTCTGACAATGAGGCTTAGCGTAGATACTCCCTTCCACTGAAGTACCCATCTTCCCAGCGGGCGGCAAGCTTGCATTTGCCGCCCGCTTCCCTCATGGGCTTTCAGGACCTTCCGCTTCTATTACCATTGGCTGGAGGCGGAAGGTCCTGAAAGCCCATGAGGGAAGCGGGCGGCAAATGCAAGCTTGCCGCCCGCTGGGAAGATGGGTACTTCAGTGGAAGGGAGTACCTACGCTAAGCCTCATTGTCAGAGAGGACTGCAGTGGAGACAAGTAAGCGTTATTGCCAGAGCGCATTGGGCCGCGGGAGGGAGGGAATCTGTCAGCTCAATTTTTTTTTTTTTTTTTTAAAAATAACTCTCGTGTATAATACGCACCCCCCACTTCACATAAGGTGAAATGGGGTAAAATTGTGCATATTATACCCGAGATTTTACGGTAAAGACTTCTAAATTAATTGTATGTTGGCAAATGCAAGAAGTATGATAGATAAAATGGGAGAATTAGAATTGATGGGGTTTAATGAGCATTTGAACATAATTGGTATAACTGTAACATGGTGGTATGATACTTATGATTGGGTGTAAATATAGAGGGCAATTCCCTGTTTAGGAGAGACAGGATTAATAGAAAAGGGGGAAATGTGTGTTTATATTTGAAATCGGAACTAAATTCAATTTTAATGGGTGATATTAGTGAGAAAACTGGCCATAATGCGGAATCCTTGTGGGTAGAAATTGAGACTAAATGTGGTGTAAAAAGTAAAAAAAAAAAAAAAAAAAAAAAAAAAAAAAAAAAAAAAAAAGGTGTTTTGGGTATATGCTGCAAAACACCAAATATTGATGAGAATGTTGAGGTCCAACTGCTTTTGCAAATGAAGAAAGCTGCTCAGTTTGGGCATACTATAATTATGGAAAAATTTAACTAACTGGATGTCAAATGGAAAAAAGAGAACTGTCAGTGTGATAAGAGAAGCAGGTTTGTGAGCATTCTTCGGGAAAGATACATGTCACAAATGGTGGAAGTGCCGACAAGAAATAACAATGCATTGGACCTAATGATAACAAATAACATAGACATGGCATCCAATATAAGGTAGGTGAACATTTGGGAAACAGTGATCACAACATGGTTACATTCGAGATCAGTTTGGCAAAGCAAAACTAAGTAGGTTCAACCAAAACTCTTAATTTTAAAAAAGCTAACTTCAAAATGTTAAGAGTATCAATACAACACATTGACTGTGATAAATTATTTAAAGGCAAAAATACTGAGAAAATTCAAATTTAGGTTGCAGAAATGTACCCAACAGTAAATACCAGTGGGGAACAAATTGAAAAGAAGTAGATCACAGCCAATGTGGTTAACTGCACATGTAAAGAATGAAATGGCAAGAAAAAAAAAGATGTAATCTATTTAAGTCTGAAGAAACAGAACATTATTAAAATACAGGTAGTGCAAAGTTTGCAAAAAAGGCAATTAGGTTAGCAAAATAGATAATGAAACTTGAATTGCAATGGAGAGGAAGACTAACCCAGAAAAGTTTTTCAGATACATAAATGGCAAAAAATTTAAGAGGGAGTGCATTGGACCTTTCAAAAATGAGATGGGTGAGTTGATTAGAGAGGATCAGGAAAAGGCTGATGTTCTAAACACTTCATTTGCATCAGTATATACAAGGGAACAAGAAATGGTAGAAGGGCCTCATCAAGTAACGCATAAAACAAAACCATTATCAGATATTGGGTTAACACAAGGAAAGGTCATGGGAAGACTGAACAAAATTAAGACTGACAAAGCAGAGTGTCCTGATGGTGTACATCCAAGGGTTCTTCGGGAACTCAGTGCAGTGTTAGCAAGATTCTCTCACCACAGGCTCAGTGCTGCAAGACTGGAGTAGAGCCAGTGTAGTGCCTCTATTTAAGAAGGAACTAAAACAGAACCTGGGAATTATAGACCTCTGTAGTGGGAAAACTACTAGAAGGGATAATAAGGGATTATATTTAAGATTACACCACCAAAAAATTATATTATTAGCACAAATCCACATGGGTTTTGTGAGGAATAGAACATGCCAAACTAATATTTTCAGCTTCTATGAAGAAGTAAGTAGCAACCTAGATAATGGTAAGGCAGTTGATATAGTATATCTAGATTTTGCAAATGCATTTGATACAGTGCCACCCAGGAGACTGGGTATAAAATAAGGACATTGGAGCTAGGGGATAACTTTTGCAATTGGATAGAAAACTGGTTGAAGGATAAGGAATACTGTGTAGTTGTATATGGACAATTCTCCAATACAGTTAAAGTTCACAGTGGAGTACCTCAGGGTTCAGTACTTGGTCCATTGCTTTTTAACATGTTTATAAATGACCTGGAAATAGATATAGAATGCAGAATATCAATATTTGCAGATGACAAAATTGTGAAGGGTAATTAATTCAGAGCAGGATATTTGTTCTTTACAGAGGGATTTACATAAAATGGCAGATTGGGCAAACAAATGGAATTTGAAGTGTAATATGGGAAATTATAAAGTCATGCATTTGGGAAGAAAAAACCCCAGTGCTACTTATGAACTTAATGGAATCATTTTAGGAGGCTCGTTGCTAGAGAAAGACCTGTGAATCCTTGTAAACTACAAACTTGGAAACAGTGACCAGTGTCAAATAGCAGTAGCAAAGGCAAACAAAATCCTGTCTTGCATAAAAAGGGATATTGAAGCAAGAGTGGATAACATCATTTTGCCATTGTACAAATCGTTGGTAAGAACTCAGCTTGAATATGTAGTACAGTTTTTGGGCACCTTTATGAAAAAGGATATTCTAGAACTGGAGAGCGTACAACAAAGAGCAACAAAATTAAGGGAATGGAGGACTTGATGTATTAGGGTTGACTAGACAAAGATGGTTTATTTATTCTAGAGAAAAGTTGACTAAGAGGAATATTATCACATTGTACAAGCATATGAGAGGTCAATACAAAGCTCTCTCTGGTGAGCTGTTCATTCTAAGGCCTGATCAGATAACCAGGGGACACTCCTTGAGACTAGAGGAAAGTAGGTTTCAACTTCAGCAGAAGAAAGGGTGTTTTTACAGTAAGGTCTGTTAAATTATGGAATTCCTTGCCCAAGGATGTAGTTATGGCAGATATAATGGATACTTTTAATAGAATATTAGATACATTTCTTTCAAAAGTGAACATACAGGATGAAACTGTGTAATAGTAGTTAAAACAGGAAGGTCTGATGATGACTATCTTATTTGACAGCAGGAAAGCTTTATAATACTCATGTCTCTGGGTTAGGGGCAAATGTTATACTTGACGGACTTGTGCTTTTTCAGCCTAATTTACTATGCCTTGGTCTCTGTCCCCATTGAGAAAGAATGCATTCCAAATTCTTATATCTGTTCCTTCACCTCTGCAAAACTGAAAACTGCTACCTAGTCAAAGGGTCCCCATTTATAGGTAATTAAAACTCCTAATTCTAGACTTCAGATACTTCCTTAACAACAAACTGGGCAATCAGTGGCTCACTGATCTGGCCAAACAAAAATGCACAACTTAGATCTAACTATCCTGAGCTGCACACAGCTGCAAACAGTATCCAGTATACTACCATACTACTGTCGAAGGTGGAGTTGAAATAAGGTAAAAACTGCCCATGTGAATTACATTATTAGATACAATGGTTCTTATATGTAAAAGCAAGTAATTGCAAACCAACTGCACCAGAGGGAAGAGAGAGAAATTCTCATTGATTTAAATGTAACCTTTAAAGGGATAGTAATGTTTCATAATAAAAGCAGCTCTAAATAATCATCATAGTATTTGGACTTTGGAGGGTGTTATTTCAATTCTGTCAGAGTTGTAGTTCAAGAGTAATTGAATGACAAAGTATCCCCCTCCCGCCCCTTTTACTGATGTAACACTGCTCAGCCAGAGCAGAAGGGAGGTGCCCAAGTAGACTGCAGAGAGGGACAATCTTCAATTAAGATAAGGGAAAAACGAGAAAAACTTGTCAAGGTGGGCAGAGCTTTCATTGTTCTCATAGGAAGAAGATTGTCCCCTGCTGTTATCTGTCTGGTCTATGGACTGCATTCCACATCTGTGAAGAGATGGCTCACGCTAGGTAAAAGGGGCAGGAGGGGAAAGTTTGCTTGTGAATATCTCTCAAACCATAAAGGTTTGAGAGACAAGACTTATATCGTTCCTCGTGTTTCTTTAATGCCTACAAAATAAAATAAAGATAAAATGAAGTATTACTATCCCCTTAACCACTTGAATGCTAGAGGTATACACGTATTGGAAAGAAATGCTTTAAAGACCTCTGTAACTTTCAAGGGGATAAAAACAACATTTAAATTAACATGAATTTAGGGAATTTTTATTTGTTTCTTATGCGAAAGAAATAGATTGCAACCAGTGAGTTAAATGGAAATGTAAAGAATGAAATGGCAGGGAAAAAGGTAATTTAAAGGGATAGTAATACTTCGTTTTAACTTTATTTTATTTTGTAGGCATTAAAAAAAATTTAGAATGATATAAGTCTTATCTCTCAATCCTTTATGGTTTAGGAGATATTCACAAGCAAAGTTCCCCTCCCCGCCCCTTTTACCTAGTGTAAGACATCTCTTCTCAGATGTGGATCAGGTTGTATGACAGGACAGATAACAGAAGGGGACAATTTTCTTTGTATGAAAACAATGAAAGCCCTTCCCCCCTTGACAAGTTTTTCAGCTTTTTCCATTATCTTAACTGAAGATTGTCCCTCTCTGCAGTCTACCTGGGCACCTTCCTTCTGATCTGGTTGAACAGGGGGGGATACTTTGTTTGTGAATATCTCTTAAACCATAAAGGTTTGAGAGATAAGACTTATATCATTCTTCATGTTTTTTTAATGCCTACAAAATAAAACAAAGTTAAAATGAAGTATTACTATCCCTTTAAGTATTTAAGTCTGAAGAAACAGAGAACTGTTTCCTGAAATACAGGGAGTGCACAAAGATTGCAAAAAGCTTTTAGGAAATAAAAAATAGAAAATGAAACTCAAATTGCAAGGGACAACAAGACTAATCCAAAGATGTTTTTTAAATACATAAATGGTAAAAAAAACTTAAAGGAGCACTACATTTTGTAATGAAAAAATATATATTGTGGGGATTTTCCTATTGAGTAAAATAAGGGTACTCCCGCTGCCGAGAGATTTATATTTCCAGAGTTATTACAGTTTAAACCCATGTTTTTTTACATTAGCAGTGCCCTCTATTGGTCAAATTCTAATTAGATTTCCTGTTAGATTCTAATGGAGAGGAAAGTCAGAAAAGTCAGAGACATACAGTTCTCCATAGAATGTGATAGAAACTGCCTGCCACTTCCTGTCAGTTAGAACTATCAGGAAGTAAACACAGTAAATTCACTTCCTGATTATTTAAACGAAATAATTTTTGAATAAAACATCTGAGAGCAGTGTGAGTGACCTTGTTTTATTCAGCAGGAAAATCTCTGTAAAATATGTGTTTTCATAAAAAAAAGTTTACTGCTCCTTTAAGAGTGAGTGTACTGACTGAACCTTTCAAAAATGATATCGGCAAATTGATTAGGGAGGATAAGGGAAAGGCTGATGTTCTGAACACATTATTTTCATCTGTATTCATCAGGGAAAAGCAAATGTTAGAAAAGCCTCAATAAATAAAAAGTACAAGGGAAGACTGGACATAATTAATCCTTTAAGGACCAGGCAAATCTGGGGTGGCTTAGACTTAAGGACCAGAACAATTTTGACCTTTTTGAGTATGTATTTGTTTAGCAGTATTTTCCCTCTGAGTCTTTTATTCCAGCCACGCAAATCATAAACCCATTCTTTAAAGCACAATAGGGCTTTCTTTTGATACCACATTGATATGGATAACACACCATTATTTTTTTTTATTAAAATAAAAAGACAATACAAAAAATGTATAAATAAACAATTTTTATATGTTGTCTTTTGATAATGTGTGCCCAATGGGTTAATTTATTAATGGAGACTTCATTAAAGGTGTGACTGGTCATTCATACCTACAAAATGTACAGTTTTAGGGGGGAAATGTCCCTCTGGGGTGAAAATCCCTAAGTCCCTATTTCCCTCTCTAGTTTACCACTGTCTTGGAGATAAGACTGTGTGGTGTGTATAAGTGTATTACATTGCTGCACAACAATGAAATTACCATTAATGTTCGTTTAGAGGGGATGTATCACCTTCTAAAAACATTTTTCATAGCTTTTGTGAATAATGTAGTAATAGGAAAGCTTTTTTTATTTTTTTTAATGTAAGAACTTTAAAAGATATTGCTTCTTCAAGCTTTGCAGATCGGCATAATGTGCTACACTGATTCTTTGGCAAAGCTCTTCTTGACTGTCTAATCTCCTCCCACCTCCTTCCACGCTGCCCCAGGGAGTGCGCTCATGCTTCCCTTCAGTGTGCTGTGAATAGATTCTATCATTATATCAAGCTCCAGTTAGCATTATACTGGGGTTGCAACCTCTGTATAATGCTAACTGGAGTTTGATATAACGATAGAAGCTATTCACAGCACACCGAAGGGAAGTGTGAACGTGCTCCCTGGGGCAGCTGGGAAGGAGGTGGGAGGAGAAGAGCTGTGCTGTGCACGTTATGCGGTAGTGCACAGCACAGAACATTAAATATCTTTAGAAGTATGTACATGAAAAAGAAAAAAAAAACAGCTTTCCTATTACTACATTATTAAAAAGTTATGGTAAAAAAATTGTACAAGGTGATACATCCCCTTTAAAGTTTCAATTAGATGTTTAAAATTAGTCAGCGTAAATAAAATACTTTGGTCTTGCTCTAAATGATTTGTTAAATAACAAGACTAAAGTCAGTAGGTCATAAAGGGACCTGTAATTAATTCTGCCCCCAGCAATAGCAGGTAAGTGGTTAATGCCCCCATATTTGCCTCTTTATATTGCATTTTAAGTCTGTTCTCTGCTTCTCTCTTCCTTACTATTACAGTAAGGCAGAGAGAAGCAGAGAACAGTGACAAAGGCAATGCGTAGAATACATTGCCTTTGTCATTCACAAAGCCGGTGCATGTGACTGCTCTAGGAGTGATCACATGTACTGGCAAAATGGGGAATGACAAATTGAGTGCTCCAGTCCTCTCAGTTTGAGAGTACATGGATGAGCTGCTGTCATTTAACCCACGATGTGCCAGGACCATCACCAGTCCTTTAGACAAGTTTATCCATGATGGTCGTCACATGTCATGTGTCCTTAAGATGTGTTAAGACTAGCAAAGCACCTGGGTGTGATGGCACACATCCAAGAGTTCTTCAGGAACTCACTGAAATGTTATTAAGACCACCCTTTTTAATCTTTATAGAATCTTTCTCCACAGACTGAGTGCCACAAGACTTACATAAATCCAATATAGTGCCTTTATTTAAGAAGAAAACTACAGCAGAACCTGATAATTATACAATTATAAAGTATGACCTCAGTAGTTGGAAAACTGCTTGGAGGGATAATATGGGATTATAGTCAGGATTACGCTCAGATGAACAAAATTATTAGCATGGTTTTATGATGACTTGATCTTGCCAAACTAATCTTTTGAGTTTGTATGAAGTAGTAAGTAGAAACCTAGATAGTGGTAAAGCAATAGATATATCTAAACTTTGTACATTCATTTGATACAGTGCCACAAAAGCGGTTGTTATATAAAATTAGTAAATTGGGGCTAGGGCATAACCTTTTAACTGGGTAGAAAAACGGTTGAAGAATTGGTAAGAGTGTGTTGTTGTAAATGGAAAATTCTCCAAAAAAGTTGAGAGTGGCATACTCTGGGTTCCGTATTTGGTCTACTGCTCTTTAAAATGCTTATAAATGACCTGGGGGGAGATTCACTAAGTGGTGATAAAGAAGTGATGACTTCTCCAGTTTATCACTTCACCAGTTCCTATGTTATTCTGTGGAGCCTATTCACTAAGATCTCCAGAGCTGAAGAAATATTAGTGAATAGGCTCATAGAATAATATAGGAATTGGAGAAGTGATAAAAGGGAGAATTCATGACCATTTTATCACTGCTTAGTGAGTTTTCCCCCTGGAGATATAGAAGGCAACATTTCAATATTTGTTGATGACACTAAATTATGTAGCGTAATAAAGTCAGAGCAGGATGTTTGTTCTCTACAGATGGATTTGTATAAAATGGCAGTTTGGGTAAACAAATGGAACATGAACTTTAATTTAATAAAGTATAAAGTTATGGATTTGGGACGAATGAATCATAAAACTAGGTATGAACTAAATGGAATAATTCTAGGAGACTCATTAGTAGAGAAAGATCTAGGAGTCACTGCAAGCAGTGATCAGACTCAAACAGCAGTAGCAAAAGCAAACAAAGTACTGTCTTATACTGACGCAAGAATGGATAGCATAATTTTGCTACTGTACAAACCGTTGATAAGACCTCACTTCGAATATGCAGTGCAGTATAGGACACTAGTTCTGAAAAAGGATATTCTAAAACTGGAGAGTACAGAGAAGAACAACAAATTAATTAAGGGAACAGAGGATTTGAAGTATGAAAAACGTCTAGCCAAACTTGGGGTTATTTACTCTAGAGAAAAGATGCCCAAGAGGGAATCTTGTTACATTTTATATGTGTATACAAGGTCAATACAAGGATCTTTCTAGTAAGCTTTTCATTTCAAGGCTGGACCAAATAACTAAGAACCTCCTCACAATTAGAGGAAAGGTGATTTCAATTTCAGCATATGAAGGGGTTTTAATAGTAAGTTCTGTTAAATTCTGGAATTCTTTGCCCAATGATGTGGTAATAGCAGATACCATTGATACATTTAAGAGATTAGATGCATTTCTTTCAAGAGAAAACATACAAGGTTATACTGTGTATGAGTAGGTAAAACAGGAAGTTTTGGCAAATAGACATATACATTTTGGAGGCAGGAAGGTCTGGTATAGGAGGCAGAGGTTGAACTTTATGGATTTTTTTTTAAACTAAATTACTATGTTACTCTGGTGCAGTTACTTGTCACAGAATTCCTCTGCCTCTTCACACATAATGCCCAAGTAAAACAGCAGCACACGTAATGCTGCAAGTCAAACAGGCCTCTCTTTAAAGGGTTAGTAATGTCTATACATTAAGAAAGGTCATATTGCAAACTAGACTAAATGACTCCAGTCCTATCTCTCAAACCTTTATGGTTTGAGAGATATAGAAGGCTAAAGTTCCCCTCCCTCCCCTTCCCCTGATGTCTTCTGTAAACTGACAGCAGAGGATTCAGGTCAGTCAACTTGAGGCGGCTCTTCGGCAGAGCCGAAATAGCACAATATAAAAAGAAATACTTCATCGGAATGGTCTACAAAGTGTGCCTGGTTTTCAGGCACACTTCGTAGACCGTTCCAATTAAGTATTTATTTTTACATTGCACTATTTCGGCTCTGCTGAAGAGCCGTTTGCTTGTCCCAGGACCAGGATATCCTGCTGAGCGGAGGGAGCAGAGAACTTTAGCCTTCTATATCTTTCAAAATGGGACTGGGGTTGTTTAGTTTAATTTTCTAATGGCTGCAACATGACCTTTGTTAATGTATAGACATTAATAACCCCTTTAACATATCAGCTTGTCCATGATGGCTAAATATCAAAAGCAAGGTGCACAGAGGCATTTATAAAATGACACAGCAACTTGGGAGCTTTTCTTCCCTAATTGGAGGTCTGTATCTCTTTCTGTTGTGCTCACTTATCTATTTGCATTTTGAGTACCAGATAGGTGACAGTGACGTATTTAGGCCAGGGCCTGACAATTCAAAAGGTTATCAGATTGGGCAACTTTACCGCTTTGTGCCTATATCCATTTTTTAAAGAAAATACACCATTTTAAAAATGTGTTACTCCAAAGATCAGGGTTTATAGATTTCTCACAGCTGCCTCAAAACTCTCCACATTGTGGAAAGATAGATAGATAGATAGATAGATAGATAGATAGATAGATAGATAGATAGATAGATAGATAATCCCACAGGATTATAGACAGACCAAAAAGAAAGGGGAAATCATAATGTAGTCATTTACAGCTATGTAATGCATGCAAATAATGGAAGGACTCACCTTGGTATGAGTTATTTCTATAATGGCGAAAGTGTGTGTATTATACTATATGCCAGGGGTAGCCTGGTTTCCAAGAACTACCAAAAGTGCACATTTCAGGATATCCCAGCTACAGCCCAGGTAGACTAATTAGTGACTCAGTCCCTTTAATTGGCCTAGCTATGCCCATTCAAGGATATCCTGTAAACATGCACATATTATATATTTATATATACATACATACATACACACAGAGTATATACTATAACAGAAGAATGTATCCACTCAGTTATAGTTTTGCATGTGTGTATACCAGGGCTTAAAATTTCCACTCGACTCCTCGCGAGGAGAAATTGAGCGAGGGCAAGTGGAAATTGAAGCCCTGTATAAAAATGGTCTCTTTCCTTTCCCAATCGTCCGTTCCTCTCCTGTTCAGCGTTCTTTCCCCAAATGGTGACTCTGGGCCCCAGTCTCTTGAGCTGCCCGCCACTTGTTTTATACAGTTTGCTGCTGCCTCAGTTTCAGAGACTACGAGACAGCAGAGTAACGTTGCAGTTTCCACACCGCATCTCACTGCACACAGGATTGGAATAGGATGGTAGGCAGACGGACCAATCACATTTAAGGGCCGGTGCCTTGCTGCAGGCTGCAATTTGAAGATGTATCAGTTCAGCAGCAGACTGTAACAGCAAAAAAAAAAAACAGAGAAGGTGCTGCACCGGGAGTGCTACAAGCAGAACCACTGAGCAACATGACACAGTGAAGGGGAGAGAGCAGAGTGACAGGGCCAAACGTATTTTCACATGCTCCGGATGCAGCACTGAGGATATGGCTGACTTCCTCCGACTGGCTTTGTCACTTTGCTCTCTCCCCTTCTCTGTGTCATGTTGCTCAGTTGTTCTGCTAGAATGGCTGGTGCAGAGCCTTCTCTGTTGTGTTTTTGGTGTTACAGTCTGCTGCTGAACCGATTCATCCACATAGGGGGTGAAGCTGGGCAAGATTTGGGCAGATTCCTGCTCTCTGGTCATTTTCCTTTGCTCGTGCTGGCGTTCTCTTTACCTCCCTGCTTGGTAGCATGCACGGAGCATGTGACAAGACGTTTTAGTACATTTCTAGCATTTTACATGTTAGCGAAGGGCTGCAGGATCCTGTCACCGTTTCGAAGAGAAGGCGGTTTTGGTGTTTGTTTTCATCAGTGACATAGGGTGATTTGCAGAGGAAGAGGTTCACGGTTTAACCCTATGAGTGCCATAAGGGTACTGCAATGTGTTCCGTACCCCTATGGCACTCAAAAGGTTAAAGTAGGTGTGTAATTATTCCACCCCCCCAGTAAATGTATTGTAAAGCAAATGGTGTAGAATTGTGTCATGGTAATTGTGATTTCTTTTCTCTTCCCATCCCCCTCACAGCACACTCTTCCCCCATTTACCCCGAATTATCCCACTCTCTTACATCTGTACACACCCTGTAGCCCGTTTCTATCCAATTTCACTTTCCCCATTGCCTCTTTCCCTTTCCCCATTACCATCTTTCTCACACTTTTTCCTCTTTACCTTTCCCATTTTCTTTCTCGCTCCCCTTTGCCCTCCTCTTCCCCTTTTGCTTTCTCACTTCATCCAGTTGGAATATATATGCTACAGAGCTTACAATTTTATGATTAAGTATTGCCAGTCATAGAACTGTAAGCTCTGTAGTATCGCTTGAGTAGATATATAAAAAATGTAAGCTCTGTGGTATCACTAGCATAGCTACATTCCATCTGTAAGCTCTGTGCTATCACCAATGTAGCTTCATTTCATTTGAAGATCTGTGGTATCATTAGTGTAGCTCTGTTTCAATTGTAAGCTCAGTGGCATCAGTAGTATAGCTTCATTTCAAATGTAAGCTTTGTAGCATCACTAATGAATCTGAATTTCAGTTGTAAGCTCTGTGGTAGAGTGAACCATAAAAATAATGCTACCTGAGAAAATGCCTTCTGCAAGGCCACACTACCCACAAGGGGTTGTATTATGTTAAACAGCATGATCTTACTGTTTGATACATACCTTAATTTACAATATCAATGCCATTTATACAATTAGCAAAATAAAGTGGGTTGGGGCATTCGGCTGCAGTAATATAAGAAATGGGCCACTTGATTGTACATGCCTCCCACCGGCCCAAAGTTGCCTGCCCTCCCCTGACAGGACACTAACAGACAAACACACAAGTGCCTTTCCAACAGCATGTACCACCAGCCAATGAGAGAGGAGAGCACTGTCATGATGCTCCTACTTCATTGGCTGGCTGGTGCATGAGATGGTGGAAACAGCTGTGAATGCATTATTTATGAGCATGGGAAGCAAAGTAGATCTGGGACTATTCATTTTCTGTTGTGGGGAGAAGTAGTGGGTCCTAAACACACTTTCACATTATTTAAATGAAGCATTTAACTGTGGGGTTAAAGGCGGGGATATGGGCGGGGTTAAAGGCAGGGATATGGGTGGAGCTAGGAATGGAAAATGGTAGCGAGTAACTTTTCAGGCCTGGCTAGTAGCTCAAGACTTGACATTTTGAGCCCTGGTGTATACAATAGGAATTACACTGGTACATTTCTGTATAATTAAAATGACTAGATAACCATCTAAAATGCAAGATATGTAAAATAACATGTAAAATAATTAATACTGCATGGCAACCAGAGAATCTGTCCAACACAGCACTTTTAGACATGTCCTGCATTTAATGGAACATCTGGAGGGAGATACATCAAGGAGTAATAAAGTGACTACTTCTCCAGTGATAGCACTTCAAGTCCAATGTTATTCTTTAGAGCTAATGCACTAAGATTTCTCCACCTTTGGAGATCTTGGTGCATAGGCTCTATACAATAACATAGGAACAGGAGAAGTGATATCACTGGAGATGTCATCTCCGCTTTTTTCACCTCTTTATAATAATTTAGTGCTTAACACCCCTGGCCACTTTTGTATAATAGAAGGACTTACTCAGGCAAATATTCCTCTGCAGGTGATAAATATTAGCACTGGTTTTCTCTCTCATTTCTTTTGAGGTCTATGGTGACGCGTGTAGATAAAACTATTGATAAAGTTGTCACTTGTAGTTTAATCCAGGACCTAGCTAGGAGTCCATCTTATAGCAGACATCTAAATCTGTATAACAGGACTTAAGAATGTATGTTTCTTCACATAACAGTCAATATGCTCTTAAATGGCAATTGATCCTTTTGGAGTCTCAGATGCATACAGTTGATACTTAAGTTGGAAGCAACCCCTTCCTATTTAAAATAACAGGTTATGAAATATTCTGCTTTATTTATTAGGCTATGCAGTATAGACAGTACTGGCTGACAGCCATGTCCCAGATAATAACTCCCTCAATACTGCTTCCCATCACACCTTCAAGGCTATTGCACTTCATGGATGAGATGGACTGCAGCCCATAATGGTCCCTTGGATCTTTTCCTGGTCAGATGGTAGAAGACTTGGTGGAATTGATCTCATTGATAGGGGTGGAAAGAAATAAAAGAAATGTAACTTAATGCCCCCAGATCTTCCCCTAACCTAGTGAGGAAAAAAAAAAAAAAAAAAAAGATGGACTAAACCCAAATGGTCTCAGGAAGACTAGCCCTGTATTTTCCTCAGGGTGATTTTATATATATATATATATATATTTATATATATTAAAATAAATAAAAAAACCTGAAGACAGTCGAAGCTGGGCAAGGTTAAGAAGGGCTGAGAAGAAGTCTGCCATTTGCAGGGGTTTTTTTCTTAAAGGGATAGTAATACTTCATTTTAACTTTATTTTATTTTGTAGGCATTAAAAAAAACATGAAGAATGATATAAGTCTTATCTCTCAAACCTTTATGGTTTAAGAGATATTCACAAACAAAGTATCCCCCCCCCTGTTCAACCAGATCAGAAGGGAGATGCCCAGGTAGACTGCAGAGAGGGACAATCTTCAATTAAGATAATGGAAAAAGCTGAAAAACTTGTCAAGGGGGGAAGGGCTTTCATTGTTTTCATACAAAGAAAATTGTCCCCTTCTGTTATCTGTACTGTCATACAACCAGACTCACATCTGAGAAGAGATGGCTTACACTAGGTAAAAGGGGCGGGGAGGGGAACTTTGCTTGTGAATATCTCATAAACCATAAAGGTTTGAGAGATAAGACTTATATCATTCTTCATGTTTTTTTAATGCCTACAAAATAAAATAAAGTTAAAACGAAGTGTTACTATCCCTTTAAAGTGGCCCACCTCCTAGTGGAGGGACCTTAATTCAAAGGTGATTTAGAAAGCAGTTTACAATTAACCTAAGTTGTCACAAGGAGGAAGATGGACTAATGGATGAAGCTATGGCGAGATATGTCTGGCAAAGTGTGGCAATCCCTTTGCCATATGCACAAAGAATTCGATATGCATAGATATAGGAGACAATTATTAGCATGTAGGGTTGGCATAATGCTGGTGATGTGTTAGGAAGGGCAAGAGGGAGAGCAGATAGGATGCATTCAGACTTCATCACAAACACCACAGCCCTCCTTTAACCCTACGAGTGCCATAGGAATGTGCTTTGCACACCCATGTGGCACTGAAAGAGATAACATTAATAATTAATTGTCCTGTTCACAACGGATTCACGAATTCAGGGAATCAGCAAAATAGCAGTTATATATGACAGCTTCTCTGCTGGTTCTGTACTTACATCAAACAGCTTAGCAACCGATTCATGTTAAATCTCCCACAAGTGCCAAGTGAGACAGACGTCACTTAGCCTTTCAGATCTTTGAACTACAAGTCAAACTGAGTAAGAATTGAGAATGTCTATGCTATGGTTACTCAGTTCCCACAGCTCTGTGGCCAGCATAAAACATTTACATGGGTGTTTTATGGATCCTTTACCGCCCCTTTAAATTACACTCTGAACCCTTTAAATGTTAAAGCTATTTCTAAAACATTGCAAAACAAAAGCACTAGAGCTCCCCTAGCATTCAAATAATTAAAACTCCCATTTAAATCAACCTGTACTTTGAGAATGTTTATTTCCTTCTGGGTCTCCTTTGGCATCACACACAGAGGCTATGCCACCTAGGTAATCCAAGCTTATTTAAAAATTAACCTCTCAACCCACCATCCCCAGTGTTTTCCTGCCCTACCTAGTTCAAGTAACTCTATTCTTTTGTCATAGTAACTGACTGGTTGAAGAGACCCATCAATACGCCATGGGCTGAAAAACCAGAAGCTTCCATCCAACAAATCTTTAGTGACTACATGGAAGACCACTTGTACCATTATGAGAGCCTATAATCTTAACCTTCAAGCTTCTGGGGAAGCTGATTTGGGTCACAAAGTCCTTTAGTCAACTGAGACCTAGCGCCCCCCCCCTTCCCTTTGGTTTTTCCTTTGCTATCCCTGGGAGCTACCTGGAGAGCATTTCCTTCAGGTCTCCTTTGTTAACACAGTGCATCACCCCCCTCCTTGTGTTTGTAGCCAATAAATACTTTTTTCAGCATCTGTTTTGGTGTCCATTAGTCTTAGTCCAAACACTTGGGATGGTGAAGTCTGAGGTCCATTTTTAAAGTTTCCTGTGGGGGTCTCTGTGTGCTACAAAGGAGACCTGAAGGAAACAGAAATGGCAAACAATTCTATCTTTGTTCCATATTGTGCAGTCCATCTGCCCTAGCACTGCTCCAGTTTGTCTTTGTGCATAAAGTCCAATGTTTAAGTCTTCTTGGGACATTTTAAGGATTACAAGGTATATAGAAAATCTCAATTATCACAACTTAACAAGGTGGAAGAATCCATGTAAATATTCTCTGCAGATTATTTTCAAACTTGTGGAACACAGGCAACCTGCACATGGATACCTATACCTTATTGGTTTCCAGATGGAATAACATGTAACATTTTGTAAGTGTCCCAAGATAACAAGCATTGATTCTTAACACCTTTTGGACTAAGGATGTACATGTATATCATGGGAAAACCGTGCGTTAACAACATATGCATGTCATAGAAGTCAGGGGTCCCAGCGCAGCTGCGCACCGTTCTGGGATCTCACACTTTTTTTTTTTTTTTTAAGTGCCCCGTAGTCCTTAGTTGCCATCCACACAGCTGGTCCTTAAGGGGGTTAATGAAACTTTCCATTCTTTATATCAATACCCATGAATGCCCTCAATTTGTAGTCTATAGCAGAGTTTATCAACTACTCCAAAGGCCTAGTTCACAGTTCATATTGGTGACTTGCATCAACCCATGTGAAATATATCCAATAAAAATAATAACTATTCTAGGAAACTTACCGGTGCAACAAAGTTGCAGTGTTCCTGCTTAACACTGCTGGTTTTAAGGATTTTGTTGTCTGAGCACATAAGAACTAATCAGTTTGAAAGATCCAGTAATTACACTGTGCTCAGGCAAGAAACACAAAACATGCATTGTTAACAGTACATGACTGAGACTGACATACTTTGCTATATAAAGTAGACTGTAGTTGCACTGCTCCTAATCTTGGTATCTTGCCCCTGGAGGAAGTGGAGCTGGGGCAGACAATACTTCGCTCCTCTTGTGCCACTGAACTGCAACATCCCCATTATTCATTGTATATGGAGGGCTGTTGAAGATACATAAATGGTAGCAACTTTAATCTCATCCTAAAAGTACATGGTCTACTAGTTTCTGTATTTTTCCCCCACATACTTTTTAAAAACCGCCAAAGTTTTTAAAGTGACGGATGCCTATAACATCCATAGGATTTTAACAATATCTCGGATTTAGAGAGGCGTTATGAAGTTGTTATCTTTTAATTGAAATAGAAGAAAAGGTATGTCTTTAGTGCAGTCACACCACAGTGATTTATAGTTACTGTACTGGTCTCTGTACATGAATGTGTAAATAAAAGGATCAAACAGATGAGTAATAACTGATCAAGTAAATATTGTTACACACATTCGTTATTCTGTTTGTTTTGTGTATATGATCCTTTCGGCATGCAATAATAACCATGTTGAATTACTTGAATCAGTAATCAAGACCTTCCCTTCAAAAAAAATAATAAATATATCTTGTAATGAAAGTAGATTTAAAAAAAAAAAAAAAAAAAAGTATGTTTTATGTATAGGTGTGAATGATTGTCACTTATTGCAAGCTGTACAAACCGAAGTGAAAAACAGTTTTCTGTTCTTTATCATTTTGAGTGCCAGAGGGGTTCCCCCACATATTGCAAAGAAACGCATTGCACACCATCAAGGGGTTACAACTCTGAACACATTAGAAAAGCAAATACGGAGATACATTTTAGGAACCTAGACATCCTTATATATAGATGGTCTGCACTTACTCTCGGTTCTATTGCCTGGTTGCTGAAACCACTGCATTATGAATCGTGAAAACGTAAACCTCTCTCACGGGATTCTTAAATGTGTATTGATTCTAGTCGTTTCAGCTGACTTAACATCTTTTTCCAAGTCCTGCACTTAATCTTTAAAAATAAAGCATTCGTTTCTATTGTTTTAAGTTAATATCAGCACCTGTTATGTGTTAGGGTCCATTGATCTATGCAAACTTGATTTTTAAGTTAAAAACGGACTACGCTACAAAAGTACTTTCATAAGAAGGAATACATAGCTCGCAGGCTCCAGGAGGGACAAGAAGTCCACACTAAAGACTATGCTTGGAAATCCGGGCCAGTTGGCAAGTATACTAAACTGTCTTGCTACTGGGAGAATGAAATCCTTTAACACTTTAGAGTGACAAAACATGCAACGCACTGGCACTCAAAGTGTTAAAAGCGAACGTTTCCTGTAGTCAACTCTGAGTGCCACACGAGTACCAAGCGCATTGCCAAATAATGCGTGCACACCCCTCTGGGATTCAAACGAGACCTTACTAACGCAACAACTCATCCGCTTGGCTCTTTCATACCCAGAAAAGTATCACTTTGGATACCTCTCTGCCAGCCAAGGGATTGAAGCGGAAATTGTCAGCCATACAGCAGGAAGCGGAAGTAACCGGAACTAGTTTTGTTGCACTGGATACGTAGCTGAGGGACACTGGCACCTTAACAACACGGGTGTATTTGGTGGTTTACCGGGTATACTAGTCCACCGGAACCTTCCGTGTAGCGCAAAATGGCAGATGCTGCGCTGGAAGAGCTAAAGAAACTCGAGTATCTCTCGCTAGTTTCCAAAGTCTGCACGGAGCTGGATAACCATCTAGGAATCAATGACAAAGATTTAGCAGAATTTGTGATCGACATTGCAGAGAAAGCGAATACGTTTGACTCATTTAAATCTGCTCTTGAGAAAAATGGAGCAGAGTTCACTGATTCTCTTGTTAGCAATTTGCTGCGTCTGATCCAGACCATGAGACCTCCGGATAAAGCAACCACAAGCAAAGACGCTCCGGTAAAGCCAAAGACGGAAAAAGAAAAGCTTAAAGACTTGTTTCCAGCGCTTTGTAGACCAGATAACCCCACTGTCCGGACTATGCTGGATCCTGAGGATGTGAAGGTGGCTGCGGATGCCCTGAAAGAACTGGAAGCTCTAATGCCTGGCATAGGTGGTGAAGAGAAAGAGAAACGCAGCAAACACAAAGATAAGAAAAAGAGGAGCCGCAGTCGTAGTCGGGAAAGAGATAGGAAACGTAAGCGCAGATCCCGCTCTAGATCCAGAGAAGGCAAAAGAGTGAAGTCCCGATATAGATCAAGGAGCCGGAGCCCGACCAAGGAGCGCAGGAGCCCGACCAAGGAACACCGGAACCGCGAGCCGCATTCTGAGAAGAGCAGTGACCGCTGGAGAGAGAAACATGTGGACAGGCCTCCGCCGGAGGAGCCCTCTATTGGAGATATTTACAATGGCAAAGTGACCAGTATCATGCAGTTTGGGTGTTTCGTTCAGTTGGAAGGACTACGGAAGCGTTGGGAGGGCCTGGTCCACATTTCAGAACTGAGAAGGGAGGGGCGTGTTGCAAATGTGGCGGATGTAGTAAGCAAAGGTCAAAGAGTAAAGATTAAAGTGCTATCCTTTACTGGATGCAAAACCAGCCTCAGCATGAAGGATGTTGATCAAGATACAGGGGAAGATCTGAATCCCAACAGACGTAGAAATCTTGTGGGTGAAAACAATGAAGAGGCCACAATGAGGAACCCAGACAGACCAAGCCACCTCTCCTTGGTAAATGCACCTGAAGTGGAAGATGATACCCTAGAAAGAAAACGTCTCACCAAAATCTCAGACCCTGAAAAATGGGAGATTAAACAGATGATTGCAGCCAATGTACTTTCTAAAGAGGAATTTCCTGATTTTGATGAGGAAACTGGAATCCTTCCAAAGGTTGATGATGAAGAAGATGAGGATCTGGAGATCGAACTGGTGGAAGAAGAACCCCCGTTCCTCAGAGGGCACACAAAACAAAGTATGGACATGAGCCCTATTAAAATAGTAAAAAATCCTGATGGCTCCCTATCTCAAGCAGCCATGATGCAGAGTGCTCTAGCTAAAGAAAGAAGAGAGGTGAAGCAAGCTCAAAGGGAAGCAGAGATGGATTCCATCCCCATGGGATTAAACAAACACTGGGTGGATCCTCTGCCTGATGTTGATGGCAGACAAATAGCTGCTAATATGAGGGGTATTGGAATGATGCCAAATGATATACCTGAGTGGAAGAAGCATGCTTTTGGAGGTAACAAAGCATCATATGGGAAGAAAACGCAGATGTCAATTCTAGAGCAGAGAGAGAGCCTTCCCATTTATAAGCTGAAGGAGCAGCTGGTGCAGGCAGTGCATGACAACCAGATCCTCATTGTTATTGGAGAAACTGGCTCTGGAAAAACCACCCAGATTACACAATATTTGGCAGAAGCAGGGTACACAACTAGAGGGAAGATTGGCTGCACCCAACCCAGAAGAGTGGCTGCAATGTCTGTTGCTAAGCGAGTATCAGAAGAATATGGTTGCTGTTTGGGACAGGAGGTTGGTTATACCATTCGATTTGAAGACTGCACAAGTCCAGAGACAGTCATAAAGTACATGACAGATGGTATGCTTCTGAGGGAATGCTTGATTGACCCTGATCTGACACAGTATGCCATAATCATGTTGGATGAAGCCCACGAGAGGACAATCCACACAGATGTGCTATTTGGACTTTTAAAGAAGACTGTACAGAAACGTCCTGATATGAAGCTCATTGTAACATCTGCAACACTGGATGCAGTAAAATTCTCCCAGTACTTCTATGAGGCTCCAATTTTTACCATTCCTGGTCGAACTTATCCAGTGGAGATCCTTTACACAAAAGAGCCCGAGACAGACTATCTGGATGCCAGTCTCATAACAGTTATGCAAATCCATTTAACAGAACCTCCTGGGGATATTCTAGTTTTCTTGACTGGACAAGAAGAAATTGACACTGCTTGTGAAATCCTGTATGAGAGAATGAAATCTCTTGGACCTGATGTGCCAGAGTTGATTATTCTTCCTGTTTATTCTGCATTGCCCAGTGAGATGCAAACAAGGATTTTTGATCCAGCTCCACCAGGAAGCAGAAAGGTTGTTATTGCTACAAACATAGCAGAAACCTCCCTCACAATTGATGGAATATATTATGTGGTGGACCCTGGCTTTGTGAAGCAGAAAGTGTACAACTCTAAGACAGGGATTGATCAGCTAGTAGTAACTCCAATTTCACAGGCACAAGCTAAACAGCGTGCTGGTAGGGCAGGAAGAACAGGTCCTGGGAAGTGTTACAGGCTTTACACAGAGCGTGCCTATAGAGATGAGATGCTTACCACCAATGTACCTGAAATCCAGAGAACCAACTTGGCTAGCACTGTTCTGTCCCTTAAGGCTATGGGAATCAATGATTTGCTTTCATTTGATTTTATGGATGCTCCTCCAATGGAGACCTTAATCACAGCAATGGAGCAGCTGTACACCCTTGGAGCACTTGATGATGAAGGCCTCCTTACACGTTTGGGACGTAGGATGGCAGAATTTCCCCTGGAGCCTATGCTGTGTAAAATGTTGATTATGTCTGTACACCTTGGCTGTAGTGAGGAGATGTTAACCATTGTTTCTATGCTGTCTGTTCAGAATGTGTTCTACAGGCCTAAGGACAAGCAAGCTCTTGCAGATCAGAAGAAGGCCAAGTTTCATCAGACAGAGGGTGACCACCTGACACTACTTGCTGTGTATAACTCATGGAAGAACAACAAGTTTTCCAATCCCTGGTGTTATGAAAATTTCATCCAGGCACGTTCCTTGCGCCGTGCTCAAGATATCCGCAAGCAAATGCTGGGCATTATGGACAGGCATAAACTTGATGTTGTATCTTGTGGGAAGGCCACAGTGAGGGTACAGAAAGCAATATGTAGTGGATTCTTCAGGAATGCTGCAAAGAAGGACCCTCAGGAAGGATATAGGACTCTCATAGACCAACAGGTGGTTTATATTCACCCATCTAGTGCTCTTTTCAACAGGCAACCAGAATGGGTTGTGTATCATGAACTTGTCCTCACTACCAAGGAATACATGCGAGAAGTGACTACCATAGACCCCCGGTGGCTAGTAGAGTTTGCTCCGGCTTTCTTTAAAGTCTCTGACCCTACCAAGCTCAGTAAGCAAAAGAAACAGCAGCGATTGGAGCCTCTTTACAACCGCTATGAGGAACCCAATGCCTGGAGAATTTCCAGGGCATTCAGACGCCGTTGATATGGCTACAGAAAGACAGTAATTCTTCTGACTGCCTTGTTTGCTTAGGCCAATCAATGATATTTTCTAAGACCCTTACAATAGGGACTACATGTTTATATCAAGAGTGAATAGAGACTTTGGAAGACAAGGGTGTTTATGAATTAAGGTGTGATAAAGAGGTGATAATGTGGAGATGACTTCTTCAGTGATGCCACTTCTTTACTTCCTATGTTATTCTATGGAGCGTATGCAATAAGATCTCTCCTGCTTGAAATTTTAGTGCATAGGCTCCAGACAAAAACATAGGAACTAGAGAAGTGATATCACTGGAAAAGTCATTTCTGTTTTATCCCCTATTTATCACACCTTACTGCATCTCCCCCAAAGTGTTGTTGAAACATTGGTATCTTCACCCTTTGGATGCTAGATGTCTCCAATGCATTGCATTGAATTGCTTTTTTAGATGCGTCTGTAGCACATGGTTGTAAAAGTGTAATAAGCTTTATATGTATATATATATATTTATATAATGTGAGAAGAATGTTATGGGGCTTTTCCTGCTGATTAATCAAAGGGTACTGCCGCTGGTAAATGTATTCAAGTTATAACCTTTCAAACTGTAAGTGAAATTGTTG
Source organism: Rhinophrynus dorsalis (assembly GCA_037306005.1). Taxonomy (NCBI): domain Eukaryota; kingdom Metazoa; phylum Chordata; class Amphibia; order Anura; family Rhinophrynidae; genus Rhinophrynus; species Rhinophrynus dorsalis. The sequence continues at coordinate 265,014,613 of CM074724.1, read as the reverse complement.
CTGTCACATTCCACTGTAGCCAGTGCTGGCTGTCCCCCATAGAATGCAACAGCATAGATGTCTGGCCACCAAAGTGTACTGTTATTGTAAAACAAACAGTGGTTCCCAACCCTTTCCTCAGAAACCCCTAATAGGCTATGGGGGCATGACAAGGTGGAATGACTTCTCCAGTGATATCACTTCTCAGGTTCCTGCAGATTTTGAGCTCTCAGTGCATAGGCTATGTGGAATAACATAGGAGCCGGAAAGTGATCACACTGGAGACGTTATTTCCACATTATCACCTTTATTACACCTTTGTGCATACACCCACCCTCCCCCGTTTCAGATTTTGCTCTTTCAGGACAGGTGAGTTAATCATAGGCTTAGTCATTAAATTACCTCACCTGTGCACAATTGGAAATCATAGACCTGACCCGCTACTTGCACATGAGGATACCGTTGGGAACCACTGATTTTAAATAAAAATGTTGGAATGATACATTACTCAGCAATAGAAGTACCCTTATTTTACTCACCAAGAAAAGCGATGCAATGTTTTTGTTTTTAATAAAAAAAAAACGTTAAAATTGTAAATGTTACTTTTTTTTTATGTGGCGGTAGATAAACACCTTTCATTGTTATAGGAGGCTGGAACTCATAATAAGTGAGTGCAAAATGCTCAGAGGGGTAATGTAAATTGTCAGTTCTTGTATCAAGCCCAGTGTATGAAGCTTTATTTCCTAGGAGGTCTGCAACATGTGACTAGGATCCACATATAAAGAGGAGTACTTCTGCTGCAAACAATGCATTGCAGTGGAGAAATAAAAAAAAATTGATTTAAATAGGGCTTTTAACACATCAAGTGTCAGAGGGGTGTCCAACACATTGCTTCACAATGCATTGGACATTACTCTTGCACAGAGAGTTTTTCATAATTGGCCTATGGTACATTTGGTCTGCGTAATTAGCCTATGGTACACTTGGTTTGCGTCTTTATGCTGTATTGTCACAAAACTACTGCACAATATTTATAAAAGTAAAGCTTTGTATGGTAGTGTGGTCTCCAGTGTATTGGAAACCATTGCATCCTGTCAAAGTGGAACTGCCACCTTAAGAAAACATGTAGTTGGTTTTAGGGATAACTAGCATTTATGTTTTAGTAGCCGTTTTTCTGTAAAATAGCTTTTGATAATTTTTTTCCCTTTAAGACATAATGTGGCGTTTCCAGCGAATTCCCTGCAATGTTAAATAGTTCAGTTTAAGGCCAAACATATTTTGCTACACTATTACAAATGTCCCCATTGTGCGTGTACTCTACACGTTGTCATATCTTGGTGGGATATTGACCCAGCACAGGAACAAATTAGCATAAAGTGCCACACTATGCCACAAACAAAGCTTAATTTCTTAAAAATATTTCTATTACAAACAAATGGCTACTACAACACATATACAGTTTTTGAATTGATACATTTCATTCAATTTTACCTTAACCCTTTGAATGTCAGAAGTGTACAACATATTTCAAAACAACGTGTTGCATAACCCTTTGGCACTCAGTGTTTTAAATGTATTCCCATTTTGTTTTTATACATATGACCCTTCATCTAGCTTATAGCATATGATAATTTGTGTGTCTCAGCCACAGAAGATAGCATTGGATGGTGCAGGTAAGTAGGGATACTTTTCTCCACAAGCCAAATTAGTATGATATAGCACTTCTATGTAATGTGTGCAATATATTAACCAGTACTCCCAAACAAAATACAGTAGTCAGTACTCTAAAGAGGACATATTGTGGAGTAAACTCACTGTACCATGGGGACAAATTGCAGTTAACCTTGATTTAATGGGACATCAAATTGTGTTGGAGACATGTCTAGCATTCAAGAGGTTAAGTCTCATTTAAATCAGTTAAACGGTTGGTGATTGTTATTGGACCATTTGGGGCAGTTGACTTGCTCCTGAATAGTTGATCTTTAGCTAATTGAATATGGTCCAAAGGACCTTCTATAAAAAGTTGATACATTCTGTGAAAAAACAAACGCACTATGGGAGACAAGGGAGTTATGTACTAAGGTATGATTGAGAGGTGATAAAGTAGAGATTTTGTTGTTATTTGGAGTCAGTGGACTAAGATTTCTCCAACTTTAGAGATCTTGATGCATAGGCTCCGTAGGACCTGGAGAAGTTATCGCCACATTGTCACAGCTTTATCATGACTTTGTGCATAACCCACAAAGTGTTACTCAGAGCACCCACTTATAGTTGCATAGGCCTCACCAATATTTCCTAAAAACAAAAGAAAAAATATGCCCATATGCAAAAGCTGAAATAAACAGTAACATACAATTTCATGAAAAACTATATATTCTGGTCTAAGCGCCAATAATGGTGTTCGGGTACTTATGTAAAATATCCACACACAAACAATGGATGAAAAAACTTTCACCAGGATAAAAAGGATCTAGCCTGAAAAAAAAAAATTAGAAATATATATATTGTAATAAGAATTAATCCAATATGAAGTCCTTTGTAGTGAGCCCTTAAAGGGATAGTAATACTTCGTTTTATCTTTATTTTATTTTGTAGGCATTAAACATGAAGAACAATATAAGTGTTCTCTCTCAAATCTTAATGGTTTGAGAGATATTCACAAGCAAAGTTTCCCTTCACTGACCAAAATGGTCAAGTCTGCCATCTAGCTGTCAGATTTGGAATCCAGGCCGCAAATGAACCAGTGGCTCTTCAGCAGAGTGCGAGGTCGCAAGATATAAAAATAACTATTTCATTGGAAGGGTCTAAAAAGTGTGCTTGCAAACCAGGCACACTTTGTAGACTATTCGAATGAAGTAGTTCTTCTTATATCTCACAATCTCTGCTTTGCTGCAGAGCCTCGGCCGGTCCACGGACCGGATTCCAAATCTGACAGCTAGATGGCAGACTTGACGTTTTGGTTAGTGAGGGGAAACGTTGCTTGTGAATCTCTCTCAAACCATAAAGATTGGGTGTCCAGAAGGTGACTCGAGGAACCTCAACAACACTGATTAAGTGGAGAGATATGCCTGTTTCTTGGAAGTCTGGTGAGCATTTAACGTATGGGGGGCTAATATATTGACCCTCTTTTGCATAATACAAATTTGCTCTTAGATGGACCTGCGCCCCTCTCTCTCTTTGTTACTTACATTTTCATGGCAACCCACTGTGTTACCTACATGAATGGAAGACATTAACAGGGTTGTATGTTTGATGGGAAATACCATTAGTGTAAATGGGAATATTTGTTTGTCCTGTGTGGTGAAATTGGTTTTCTTCAGAATTACATCTCTTGCCTATTGAATACAACCCTATGGACCTTATATAAAAAAGACTTCAGGGGGTAAATAAATCTTTCAAAATTCTCATTAACGTAACCATTTTAGTGACATAGAGGTATCCAGCTTCTTGCAAAGCGATGTATTAGATACCTCTCTGGCACTCAAAGGATTGTAAGTGCCATTGTAATCTTATTGCTAGTTATGTCTCTAGCACCTTGCCTCACAATGTATTAGAGACTACTCTGGCATTCTAGGAATTAAAAGGTCCAGTTATATCAAAGGAAATTTTTAGTTGTTCCTATAGTTCTGTTTTGGTTTCCCTGGATTTGCTCTACTTTGCCTTTATACAAATGGGCCTATGTCTGTTGAAAACAAGCTTTCAGAAACACCTTAAGCACCGGCCGCTCACGCGCGTGGCTGGCACGCCAACTCATGACATGCCAGGGCAGTCATGGGTCCTTAAGGTATTAATAACACCAATCAACTTTTTTTTTCCCCCCTCCATTATTGGATGTGGATACAGTAGATTTACCAAATGAAAATAATAGCATTATAGTCATAATCTGTGTACCAGTACTCTAAGCACAGACATGTTCCTCTGGATACTTCTTATGCATTGAGAACATTTCAGAGGAATACATTTTTTAACCTTTTGACTGCCAGTAAAAATGCCCAGTGCATTGGGTACCTCTGGATCTCAAAGGGTTAACTGTCTTGGGCACTAGAATACATGTTATGCAGATGTATTGTAATACTTTTCTTTTTGTAACTTAAATGGAAACGTTCATTTGTTTTTGTTTTTTTTATATTTCATAAAATATTTTAAAAAACCATAAGTGTGTGCTTGATTTACTGTTTTTAGTTCATGGGCAATGGGCTTTATGCAGAAAGCAAAATAATTTACATTCTGGTGCATTCCCTCTGCATCATAGAGGAAAACTGCAGGAACAGAAGATGGCGGCGGGGGGGGGGGGGCATAGGGAAGTGCCCTAGTCTAATTCAAAAAGGATCAATCAATACCACCACCACCTGGAATCACCCACACATGGGTACTCACAATCTAGAATGGCTGTTTAATCATTTATAAGAAAAAACAGCTAGTAAACATTTTGGGTGCAATTATCCTGACCCATAAACAGGATCCTCAAAATGATGTTCAAAGAAATTGGCTGCTCCTCCTCAACTCGCTTCTCCAAAAAAGAACAAAAGGGGAATGCTCAATAGTATAATATTGCTTATAGATACATAATACAATAAGTAAATGTACTCACATTTGGGATGTGTCGACTAAGGAGATGACCAGAGTCGACAAATGAGTCTGTGGAGATCTCTCACTGGCGGTGACCCCTGTCAGCTGCTGCCTGCTGATCAATAGATTCAATGTCCAGAACAATAGTCCTTGCAAAGTTTTTTAATCCAGCTATATTAAAATTCACATAAAAATGGTACCAAGAACAGATTGTTTATAAAAACTTTAACAAATATTTATGACTGTCTATATAGAGTCAAAAGTTTACATAGAGCTTTACAAGTTAAGGGCTAGGACAACACGAGGTGACAAGTGGTTAATAAAGTGAAACACTGGAAATGTGGTCTCTGCTCAAAAACGTACAATCTAAAGTGCAAACCAGTATGTACAGGATCCCTGCCACATGTACAGTGCACAAGTACAAACACAGACGTTGCTGCTCGCATACATTCTCTGAACCAGCCTTTCCCAAATTGGTGACCATTATAGCATTTCAGCAATATGGATACTGTTATGTTGCATAGCTCTGATTTTAGGTGTTGAAATAAAGCCTACTCTCCCCAGGCGGGCATGCCCACTAGTTTGGGATTGTTTAATTAAGAGGGTTCACCCCTTGGAAGTGAAAGGGGTTCTCCAGTTCATTGCTTAGTAATGCATTAGAGATTGCAATTTAAATTAATGGGACAGTTTTGTTTTCCCCTATGTTGCTTTTGGTTTGCTCCAGAATTCCACATCTTAAGCTTCCTGAAACCAATGCTTACATTCTACACCTACAACCTGGCTGTAATGAAAAGTTATGTTTCAGAAGAATGTCATCTACTCTAAACCTCCCTTTACCATTTTCTGCCAGTTTCCTTTCAATTATATTTTATTTTTGTTAGTGGGAGGGATATCTCCTGTCCCTCCCAATTTATGGTGCCCCAAAACAATCTGGACCTCAGTATCATTGCCTACCTGTGGCATGGTACCTTCATGAAGGTATCCATAATCCAGATTGTTTACAGACAAAATGTCTTAGTATATACATAATGTAGTTGTATCCTCGAGATGTCACTTGTGTTATCGGGGGTGGAGAAACTCTAATTTAAGTCTGTGAAGTATTCTCAGATTTCACTAGCACCCTAACTGATTATTAAAGGGATAGTAATGTTTCATAATAAAAGCGACTTTAATTAATCATCATAGTATTTGGACTTTAGAGAATGTTATATCAATACTGTCAGACTTGTAGTTCAAGAGTAATTCAATGACAAAGTATCCCCCTCCTGCCCCTTTTACTGATGTAACACTGTTCAGCCAGATCAGAAGGGAGGTGCCCAGGTAGACTGCAGAGAGGGACAATCTTCAATTAAGATAAGGGAAAAACCTGAAAAACTTGTCAAGGGGGCAGGGCTTTCATTGTTCTCATAGGAAGAAGATTGTCCCCTTCTGTTATCTGTCTGAGCTATGGACTGGATTCCACACCTGAGAAGAGATGGCTTACACTAGGTAAAAGGGGCGGGAGGGGGAAACTTTGCTTGTGAATATCTCTCAAACCATAAAGGTTTGAGAGATAAGACTTATATCGTTCTTCGTGTTTTTTTAATGCCTACAAAATAAAATAAAGATAAAATGAAGTATTACTATCCCTTTAACTCTGTCTAGTAGAGCAAGCAGTAAGTTTCTGTACAGCGCTGCGGCATTAGTTGGCGCTATATAAATAAAGAATAATAATAATCATGGGTTGAAGGTTACTTGTTCCTGAGCATTAATCAACATGTTGCCTTTATGCTTTCATTAGAAACTTCCTGTTTGTTTACTTCAGGGCAGAGTGAGAGATCAATCATTCAGTGTAGATGTCATTGAGGGAGACCATACCCAAATGAACAGCAGGGAATAATGTTACTATATCATCCCAGCGGTTGGTAAGGGCAGTGGAGTTTTTGCCAGACGGAGGTGTAGCCATGTTTCTAAGTGTTTTTATTTATGTATTTCAGGAAGTTTTAGTTCCACCAACCTTGCTGGTTAGTAGTGTTTTTCTTTACAGCAAGGGTATGTTATCATAATATATAATCCGACCTGAAGCAATGCTGGGCAAACTCACTGCACCATACAGAACAAATGTTTCCATTGATTTAAAAGGAACGGTACATCAAAATGTAAATAACAAAAATATATCCTATTTATAGCTGACTGCCACCAATTTGCTGTAATAGCAAGAGAACAGAGGTCCACCTGTTTGTGTTACAGAATAAATTATTTAGGGCATGGCCAAAGCATTTTATTTACAGTACTCCCTGAAAAGGGACACTTGGGATGTATGAATTAAAGTCCATACCTGTTATCCAAATCCTGTTAAAAATGAACCAACTGAGCACAAATGATCACAGGAAAACCTATAGAAATATATATTTTTTCCATTTTCATATTAAAATAAATTGCGGGTTATACATATAATTGTGGTATCAAAAGAGAGCCCTACTTATGCTTTAAAAAATAGTGTAAAATTTGTGTGGGTGGGCTAAATAAATTAAATGAACAATATGGCTGAACAGAGGCATACCAAAAAAGGCCATAATTGAGCTTGTCCTCTAGTTTAAAAACTCCCTTTTCACTAAGGGGTTAAGACTAGGGAGACGTACCCTACACTTCTGGCCTAACACTGGTGACCAGCAGTATGGAGGGACTGGAACTGACAAGGTGGGACTCATGAGATTTCAGCACTGGACAAGTGTATTGGCTTTATGAGACCTCAAACCCAACTCCCCTAGCATCTATTGCAGTGCTTCTTTCTTGTCTCCCTAGTCTTGACAAGGTACGTTTTAATGCCTGAGCTTTCGGAGCAGGTTAGTGGTAGTCAGCAGTACATAGCCTACATTTTATTTTAGCTAATATGGGTTTGTTCTTTTAAGTAGGTATTTTATTCTCTTCATAGCTCGATAGGTCTCCATCACATTGGATGGGTGCCTTTATAGCATTCAAGAAGTTCAATGCCATGTTTAAATCAAGAGAATTTCTTATTTGTTCCCTAAATTATTGTTGGTTTGTTCCACAACTGCTGTGCTTTTTCATTCTGAAAATGGCTTATAGTTATTTACTTGCTTTGCTTTACATGCTTTGAATCTCTGTGTAGCAGGGGTGGGAATATGAGGCACTCCAGCTCCCAGACTACAACTCCAGGCCGCATGATGGGAGTTGTCATCTAGCAGCTGTTCGTGGGCCTCACGTTGCTTGGCTCTGGTGTATAGGGATCCCCCTCAATTGCTTTGCAATGCGTTGGAGATTTCCCTAGTGTTCAAGGGGCTAAAATCCACTTTTAAATCAATCAATCCCCCCCCCCATATTTCAAGTGGTTTGCTCTAGAAGTCCTCCACTTTTCTTTTGAACATTTGGCCTAAGTCAGCACAAAAGTTGTGACTCCACTTACTGGCATAAGGAAACTGAAAGTAAATAGTGATGCACCTTAGTTCCCAGTTTTGCTATCTGATAACCCATACCTGGTACACAACACTGACAGGCTACCATCTGTCCTTACTCCTCTTCCACGGAGTAATTTATCAGTTAAACCTCATTGAAATATGCCCTTTCTAATGTACCACACACACATTTATTAAAATAACCTCACATATACCTCAGCTCTACCCCTTAATTTATCAGTTAAACCTCATTGAAATATGCCCTTTCTAATGTACCACACACACATTTATTAAAATAACCTCACATATACCTCAGCTCTACCCCTTAAAGTTGGTCTATCACACTAAGATGTTTGGTTTGTTTTACAGATAATTAAAATATGCCTTTATGTTGTACTAGGCATTTTTTCTGTAAAATAGCTTTTGAGAAATTAGCCTTTATGTTTAAAAGGCACAGTGTGGCACGTTATATCAATTCACTTCACAATATACATATAGTTCTGTCTGAGGCCATAACTGTCTCATACTGTGCTATTAGACACACATCCAGATTGCAGATGTTATGTAGATTCTGTCATAGCACAGAGCGGTGTTATAGTTCAATCTCAGACACTAATTAGTATAAAGTGCAGGTATTCCGGATCTTCTCACGTGGACGCAAATTAATCAATCAGTTCCATCATTCTGAAGTCGCTGTCTTAACTACATTCATATTTGTTAAATTGCTGCAGTAAGGTAAAAATACACAAGAAAGATGGAATTGTTTAAAATGTTCTTAGATGGGTCAGTATATACCATTCGGGATTAAATACAAGAGGAACAAATTAAGACCAATATGTATTAATAAAGAGGTTTGCTAGGGAAATGAAAAATAAGCAGTCTTTTAAACTGTGTAAGTCAGAAGGATCTGATGCATCATTTTAAAAATATAAGGAAAGTAATAAAATCTGCAAACAAGCAATTAGGCTAGCTAAAACTGAAAATGGGAAAATTATTGCAAAAGAGAGCAAGTAAACTTCTACCAGTATATAAAGAAGAAATGATCCACTTAAAGCAGAACCCCAAATAAAGTCCCCCCCCCCATAATTATTCATGTAGGGATAAGCTTAGAAACAGAGGTTTTATCCAGCATAAGTAAAGCGTTATTAACCCCTTAAGGACCAGCTATGCTGGAGCACGGCCAGCTCTTAAAGACCATGGATCATTTTTTTTTTCTCATCTGAATAAGAGGTCCCTGAACGGAGTGCAGCCACGCGGGGAACCTTGAACTCCATGATGTACATGTAAGTCATGGGTCCTTTAGGCATGTCCACCCCATGATGTACATGTGCTTACTTGGTCCTTAAGGGGTTAACAAATCCTACTTCATCCGAGACGGACAGGCAGGCATCAGCGCAGACATCTTGGCTTAGAGACATCTGCATGCCTGTGCTGTCCGGTCTCATCTAGGAGACATTGCATTGTACATTAAGGTAACAGGAAGGGACTGACGTTGCAGGCGTGCAGATGCCTCTAAAGCAAGGAGCCTGCCCATCCATCTCAGATGAAATAGGATTTCTTAATAACTCTGTACTTACGCTGGATAATACTACTAAGCTTATCTCTGTCTCTCTCTCTCTCTCTCTCTCTCTCTCTCTCTCTCTCTCTCTCTCTCTATATATATATATATATATATATATATATAAAATATAATTATTGGGGGTTATTTGCGGTGATAGTTCAGCTTTAAAGGGATAGTAATGTTTCACAAAAACAGCAGCTCCAATTAATCTTCATAGTATTTGAGCCATATAGAGTGTTATTTCAGTACTGTCAGAGTTCTGGTTGAAGAGTAATTGAAGGATAAAGTTCCCCCTCATGCCCATTTTACCTAGTGTAAGTCATCCCTTCTCAGATGTGAAATCTGGTTGCTAGACCAGACAGATAACAGCAGGGGACAATCTTCTTCCTATGAGAACAATGAAAGCCCTGCCCCCCTTGACAAGTTTTTCAGCTTTTTCCCTTATCTTAATTGAAGATTGTCCCTCTCTGCAATCTACCTGGGCACCTCTCTTCTGCTCTGGCTAAGCAGTGTTAAATCAGTAAAAGGGGTGGGAGGGGGACACTTTATCATTCAATTACTCTTGAACAACAACTCTGACAGAAATGAAATAATACTCTCCAAGGCCCAAATACTATGATGATTAATTAGAGCTGCTTTTATTATGAAACATTACTATCCATTTAAGGCTGAGATGGGTGAATCGATTAGTGAGGATAAGTCTATGGCTGACACCTTAAATACATTCTTTTCTTCTGTATATACAAAGGAAGCAACAATGGCAGGCTATGGACAAAGAGAGATAATCAAAGAATTTCCTCCATCGTGTACATGGCTTACTGACTGGAAAAGATTATTCTGAATAAAGCACCTGGACCTAATGGCATACACCCAAGGGTAATTAAGGAACTTAGAAATAGCAAGATCCTTATACTTAATATTTATTGATTCACTTTCATCAGACATAGTGCCCTGTGACTGGAGGAAAGAGGATGTACACCATAATTCAAAGAGGGGACAAGATCTAAACCAGGAAATTATAGACCTGTGAGCTTGACTTCTTTAGTGGTTAGGATATTAGAAAGGTTACTAACTGATCATATTCAGGGCTATGTGATGACCAAAACTATTATTAGTGGGAGCCACCATGGTTTTATGAAGAATAGATCAGGTCCAATTAATTTAATTGCATTTTACAAAAGAGTAAGTAGTAATCTGGACAAGAGCATTGTGCTTGGTTTTTGCAAAAGCCTTTGATACTGTGCCTCACAAGAGGTTATTGCATAAATTAAAAAACTTTGGTTTTGGGAAATATCTGCACATGGATTGAGAACTGGTAAAATGATAGATGGCAGAGAGTTGTTTAAATGGAACCTTTTCAAATTCGACTAAAGTTGTAAGTGCGCAGGGTTCAGTCCTCGGCCCAAGGCTTTTTAATTTGTTTATGAAGTGGGAATTGAAAGTAATGTCTCAATCTTTGCTGATGATACTAAGCTGGGCAAGGAAATATATACAGAGAAGGATTTGTAAAGTTTGCATTTCGGCTGTAGAACAAACATGCTACATATAGACTTAATGGGAAACTACTTGGCGAATCCTTGTTAGAGAAAGATTTAGGAGACTTTACAGCAGTATGCATTGTCATTCATGCAGCTGCAAGAGCCAATAGGGTATTATCCTGTATAAAAAGGGGTATAGATACATGGGATGGGAATATCATTCTACTTCTATATAAATCCTTGGTAAGGCCTCATCTAAAATATGGGGAATTTTGGGCTCCAGTTATTAAAAATATATGCCAATGAAAGGAGAGTTTTTTTTACCAGCTTGGACCTTGGTTGAATGTAGCTTTGGTGTTTTTGTTTTTTTGCCTTCCTCTGGATCAACAGGGATGATGTGACATGGGCTTATCTTGTTGGACACGTCTTTTTTTCCAGCATCATCAACTATGTTACTGAGTAGATTTTTAAACACATTTATGAGTGCACTTCATTTTATACCATAATTTTCATTTATAACCGTGACATTTACTGAAATATGGTGAAAAAGCGGTAAGAACGAGGAAAGATAATTTTGTACAAAAAAGGAAAAATACAGTGTTAAAACACCTTAACAAATGTATACAATTGTATATGAGATATCATAGGCCTCTTTCATACAAATAACTGGTGGGTTGGTGATGGCACATGGTGAAAGATACAGTGTACCATATTTTATTAGCATGTTATTGTTTTATATAAATAAATATATATTTTAATAGATGGAGTTTTTATATTATTCTATTCCATTGAAAGAGTGAAATATTTATTGGCCACAGTATACCTGAACAGGAACAGGTTGAAAACAGCTCTCACAATCTCACACACAGGTGTCTGTCCTTCCGGGAACACCAGGGTACGTATAGCAGCGAGATTGGTTATTCCAAGGTTCATTTAGTTTATTGAAACTAGTCAGGGGAGACGTGCATACTGCTTGTCTGTTTTCTTGTGATTGCAGTGTTATATAGTTTTCCAGAGAGGATCAAGTGTTGGAGGTGAGTGCTCGGATCACTACAAGCTAAGAGAATCTAAATGGATCTCCATAAAAAGACCCTGCATGGAGATAGGAACATCCTCCACAAGCATCTCTAGTTACTAAAGCACTTTACAATGCCTAATCACTGACCAGTTTGACATGTAATTAAGAATTTGCCGGTCCATGGCTAGAGAGATACTAATACCTCAATGATCCCACATATTTAGCTCTCCTTTATTTTTGATTTTGTCAAATAACTTAGACCCCTTTTACATGCATGACATCAAAGCATTGATGGTGTGTTAATGATGTCACACATGGTGAAAGCTACAATGCGGGGCTATGGTACCTTTCACATTGGCAACTATGGCCTTATATGAGCGTGTCAAAGTCCAGCATATTGCATCTTTGCTATATTCATGAGCAACACAAATGTAGTATGGAGGAAGCTAAATCTCTGTTTCTTGTGCGAAAGAGCCCTTAGTGTAACCATACTTTCAGTAATGGGTAACGTTATTATACATGATCTATTAAGTATAATTTCTATGGGTGGGCAAACTTCCTGCCTCTTGCTCCCCTGTTCTATTCTTAAAATAAAATAAATGTACATGATTTGCTACATTTTTATTCATATTAAGACACTTTATGAAAGCTTATTACACTTTGAGTGCCAGAGAGGTGGGGTGTCCAGCAGATTGCTGTACAATGTGACACACCTCTGGAACACAAAAGGGATGAGGAGTGGGTATCTTACATAAAACTGTGGGTGCAGCATGCACACAATCAGTATGTCTGGAGGGGTCAGCTTCACTCTGTAACAGTGTGGTGGAATTGTACTTCCATCTAACTGGCTCTTCTCCAGCTGTCTAGCATCATCAAACAATGTTGTATATATGGACAGTACTCAGAATTTAACCAAAAAGCTGGCTTTATTTAGTTATCAAAAATGAATGTAGGCAGCATGTAAGCAACATTTTAGGAATACATTTCTTAAGCAGGCTTAAGGCTTTTATGAAGATACTTCTTGACATGACAATATATGCATATAAATTTAGAGCTAACAGTGAAAATATGACATCAAATTATGCACAGCCAATGCACGTTTGAAACTTAAAATGAGCTGTGGCGAGCTTAAACAGATAATTTCTTATGGATTTATGGTTTAAAGAGGCATCCAGTAATTGAATTAAATCATTTTGCTTTCTGAACAATAAAAATTAAGTTATAAAAATAAACATATTATTATTAAGGATTTTAATAACTAAAGGAGAGACTATAACATCTGCTCAAGAGGAGCCAGGCAGGCAGTGTAAGGCCAGAGACTTCCGTATATAGAATTGCTATAACAAAGGACAGAATCCTACAAGTTCTTGTAGATTATCTTGTCTAACTAGAACACAACTCTTGTCCTGAAAAGTTCTAGCCAAATCCAACCCTGAGAGCTAGTAGAGTCATCTGTGCCCCACTAGATGATTCCACTTTTTAAAGGTGTACTTCCATATAAAGGAAAGTCTGCAGTTGCTGTGAAATGTTATTTTGTAGAGAAAGTCATATTTGACATAGACCTACATACATCTGACAAATCAGAAGGAATGTTAAAATGACACATGGGACAAGACTGTCAGGATTAGAATGTGGGGTTCTATGGTTACAGTGGGATAAGGCTGGGGGGTCAGTGTATGTGGTTCTGTGGATATCAGTGTGTGGAGGTGGGGGGTCAGTATGTGTGTGTGGTTCTATGATTACAGTGGGATAAGGATGGCAGTCTGTGTGGTTCTATGGCTACCAGCGCAGTGGCACAAGGCTGAGGGTATGGGCACAATTGAAAAATGGCCCTTATAGCAGGAATTCCCTCTGAATGAAAAAGTACCATTTATTACACTTTACTCTTTTTACACAAAAGTTTTTGCCCATTCCTAGTCTCCACTGTACTGTGCTGAAATGCATTGGTCACCCCTCTAGCATCCAAGGGGTTAATTGTGATTCTGTCACTGGCATATTTATTCAGGTTGTTCAGAGGGTGAACTGAGGAAACCCAACAAGCATCTGATTCTAGGAAGGTTTATACTGTACAGAGATCCTACACGGAATGTTTGTATGATTTATGGTGTTGCTATTAATACATCTACAGGAATCTGGATGACTAAGTGTGTCAACAGTCACAGTGTGCATGTGATTTATTCACAGTATTGCTGCTTTTTCAGTACTTTCACTTTCCTATAATATTTAACCCATATAGCTGAGTATAGCTGCAATATACAGAACTAAAATTGCCAAATAAATGTGTTTATAATGTATTATTATTGTTATTGTTTTTCATATTTTTTACTTGATAAAGAATTCAAAGTGAATGGGGCACAAAAAAAAACAACAACACTATACAGTGTGTAGTGACCCCAAGGCTGGAATATTAAGAACTGGAACAATTTAATTTAAAAATTTCCATTGATTTAAATGGGGTAATTAACCACTTGAATGCTAGAGATGTCTCTAACCTTTTGCTCACTCACAATCAGACCCAGTCTTGTTCACTTATGTTTAGACCTGCTCTTGTTTACTCCAACTCAGAACCACTCTCGATCACTCAAGCTGAGAACCGCTCTTGGTCTCATACACTCAGACCCGAGAGGGCTCTCGCTCATAGAAGCTCTGAGTAGCTCACTTATGCACAGAACTGCTCTGACTCACTCATGCACAGACGCACTCTTGATCACTCATGCAGACCCACTCTTGCTGACACACGCAGACTCTCTCTTGATCCCTCCTACACATATCAACTGTTGTTCATGCGCACACTGAACCACTTTTGCTCACTCATGCACAACCCTGCTCTTGCTCATTCACACACACAGACCTGATGCTCTCAGTCTCACCCGCTTTCAATCTCTCTGACTTGCATAAGGTCATTTCGCCTTGCACAAGCTTACGATGCTCAGACTACCTCACTCATGCTCAGATTTTCCCATAGACCTTCTTGCATATGCTCAGACTTACGCATGCTTCACGTACTTGCTCACTCTCAGATTTTCTCAGATTCACTCACACTCAGGCTAAATCTTATTTATTTTCCCTCATTCTCATTCACTTCCTTAGTTACATTTACAATCCAACTCACTCGTTCATTGTTGCTTACACCATCATTCGAGGTAAAGAAACATTGAAGGGAAAAAGAGGCAGAAGAGGGGGAGAAAGAAGCCTAAGTGAACTGAAGGTGCCAGTGTTCTTTTAAAAAAACTTTGAATTGCGGCCCTGGGTTCAGAGGCATCTGTGTGCTTGCTTACACAAATAGTACCACATCCATTAGCAAGAGATGGTAAAGAAAACAGACAGTGGATGATGTACCAGAGGGAACTGGAGCAATTATGGAGCAAATCAGCTGTACCATGGGGACAAATAAACATTCCAGTTGAGTTAAACGAATTTCAACCCCTTGAATGCTATGCATTGTTTTGCAATTTATTGGAGACCTTTCTAGCATGGGGGTAAAAGCACCATATAAATTGATAGAAGTTTGGGGGAAATGTCATTTATCTCTTTTGGCATAGTTGGTTTGCTGCAGTTCTGCTTAAAACTTCTCACAGTGTGAATAGACAGGAGTCCCCCACCCCGACCTGTCCTTTATGTCTGCAACCACTGTTTTGCTCCGCTGGCAAGTGTGCTTTGTGACTGCTTGCCTCCCTGGGCCCACCACACAACTTAGGCAAGACAGACACAGTCCGTCTGAACATTTAACCCCTTCAAGACTAAATGAGTGGGCAATACTTTGCTTCCTAATGCACTGTACACCCCTCTGGTTCTCAGGGGCTTAACTCCTTCCTAGTTTCTTCCAATACTTTTCAATGGCAAGAGAAGTGGGCTCTACTTAAACTGGTGTTATTCCCCATGAATACCTTTCTGCCTTTAGATACCCCCAATGGCAGAATCACAGTATCCCAAGTAAACCATTGTGTAAATACTATACTTGCTCTGTGTTTACCCACCATTTCAACATCTGGTATCCCACTAACCAGATAGTGCTTAACCCACTGGTCTATGCATTTACTGACTGAGCTGATGTCTCGGAGTTCAGTGGAGCAGATGACCCTTGAGAGTGAGGCCCAGAGAGGTCTGGTGGAAATCTCTCTGACATCAAGGGAACATTGGGTAAAAACATAAGCAAGTGTGGCATTTACACAGAGGTTTACTGGGTCATATTGTGATCAGGCCATTGGGGAGTAACTAAAAGCAGAAGAGTGCTAATGGGGAATAACATCGATCTTCGTGGAGCCCATGAGATTGGCAAGAGGAGGGAAAACAAGTCCCCTTCTATAGAAAAGTACTTCAAGAGTGGACGAAAGGGGTTCATTTAACACTTTGGGTGTCTGAGAGGGTCTGACACATTGCAAAGCAATACAAATGACAAATCTCTGGGAAGCAAAGGGTTAAGTGAATTAACATTGTAATGCATAAAATAGAACTGTTACTTTTAACTATCTGACTTGATATCCACTCCAACAGGAATTGCACAGAATATGGGTGCAAATATGTGGCTAACCCCTTAAAGACCAAAGGAGTATGTAACACATTGTGATGCAATGCATTGCACATCCCTCTGGTCCTTAAAGGTTTAGTAATGTCTTATTTTAATAACATGTAATATTTTAGATATTAAAAAAAATAAATTAACTGGTCCAAGTCCCGGCTGTCAAACATGTATAGTTTGAGAGATATAAAGTTTTAAAGTTCCCCCCTCCCTCCCCTTTCACTGATGTCAACTACTAAGCCGACAAAAGGAGATCCTGGCCACGGGACTGGCCGGTGGCTCTAAAGCAGAGCCAAAATACAGTAATCTAAAAAGAAATACTTATTTGGAATGCAGGGCCGGACTGGCCTACCGGGATACCGGGAAAATTCCCGGTAGGCCGCCAGCACTGGGGGCCGACTGGGACTGCTTATAAATATACATGCGCCAATACCAATGAAATGTATCCGCGGACGTAAAGTGACAAGACCGTGCGGCCGCGAGATTTCCAGAGCCGCCGTCCACTGGGCTGTGTCTAGTCAGTGGGGGCAGGCTGCCAGGCCGGATCTAGAGAGTGACTTCAGAAACAGCACTGCATCTGTGCACCGGGTAGGCCGGCGGATGCGGACAGCTGTTCCTGAGCGGGAGGCCATGAGCAGAGAGAGACACAGCAGCAGACGCCAGACAGTCACAGTGAGGTGAGGTCACAGGCAACTTAGGCAAGAGGGGGAAACAGGCAAAAGGGGAGATGAAGATGGGGAGAAAACGAGAAAGACAAAGGGATTAAGAGAGGGGTAAAGAGAGGTTGGTAAGGGGGAGAAAGGCAAAAGGGGGATCAAGAAGGGGCATCAAGAGTGGGTGAAAGAGGCAGAGGGGGGTCAAAAAGAGGGAGAAAAAGAGGCAAAAGGGAGAAAAAAGAGGCAAAAGAAGGAAGGATCAGGAGGCAAAAGGAGGGGGGACCAAGAGACAAAAGGGTGGGATCACGAGTCAAGAAGGGGAGAGAGAGGCAAAAGGTGGGGGATCAAGAGAGGGGGAAAATGGGGGAGGGGAGAAAAAGGCAAAAGGAGGCAATCAAGAGGGTGAAAAAGAGGCAAAGGGGGGGGAATCAGGAAGGGGAGAGAGGCAAAATGGGGGATCAAGACAAGAGTAAAGGGTGGATTAAGGCAAGAGGGTGAAAGATACAAAGAGGGAGAGAGAGGCAAAATGGGTGCTCAAGAGGGGGAGAATGGCAAAAGGGGAGAAAGAGGCAAAAGGGGGGATGAAAAGACAATGGGGAAAGAGGCAAAAATGGGGGATCAAGAGGGGGACAATGGCAAAAGGAAGATCAAGAGGGGTATAGAGAGGCAACTTGGCAAGAGGGGAATCAAGAGAGGGTGAAGGAGGCAGAGGGGGGTCAAGAGGGGAAAAAAGAGGCAAATGGAGGGGGGATCATGAGGCAAAAGGGGGGGGTCAAGAGGCAAAAGGAGGGAAGGACCAAGAGGCAAAAGGAGGGGGGTATCAGGAAGGGGAGAAAGAGGCAAAAGGGTGGGATCAACTCAAGAGTCAAGAAGGGGAGAGAGACAAAAGAGGGGATCAATAGTCAAGGAGGAGAGAAAGGGGGATCAAAAGGGAGAGAAAATGGCAAAAGGAGGGGGCTCAAGAGTCAAGAGGGGGAGAATGAAGCAAAAGGTGGGAATCAAGAGGGGGAGAAAGAGGCAAAAGTGGGGGAATGAAGATGTGGTGTATATATATATATATATATATATATATATATATATATATATATATGGCTCAAAATTTCCCCTCGTCACTAGCCAATGGCGAGTGAAAATTTAGCCCTGGGAAGTAGAAATTCAGCCCTGGTTGGTATGTTATGACTTGCAGTGGTGAGTAACTTTTCAGGTCTGGCTAGTAGCAACGGACTTCAACTTTAAAGCCCTGTATATATATATATATATATATATAAAACTCTGGTGGTGGCATATAACTCTGTATTGTCTTATGGTGACCTCTAACTGTATTGCTCTGGTGGTGGCATATAACTCTTTTTATTGCTCTGGTGGTGATACGTATATAACTGTATTACTCTGGTGTGACTTATAACTGGTGGTGACATATACCTTTATTGCTCTGGTGGTTGCATTCAAATGTGTTTTAAAATGCATGGTTTCACCTTTTATGAACAAGAAAAACATGCCATTATGCTATGGGGCTGGTATAATGACGCAATGCTATGGGGCTGGTAAGCAGTTTTTCCAGGGCTGGCTTTTATTTCCAGTCCGGCCCTGTTGGAATGGTCTACAAAGTGTGCCTAGTTTGCAAGCACACTTTGTAGATCATTCCAGTGAAGTATTTCTTTTTAGATAGCGCTATTTTGGCTCTGGTGAAGAGCCACCATCAGGTCTCACGACTTGAATCTCCTTCTGTCAGCTCTACAGCTGACATAAGTGAAAGGGGGGGGGGGGCTTTAAAACCTTATATCTCTCAAACTATAAATGTTTGAAAGATGGGACTTGGACCAGTTAAAGGGATAGAAATGTTTCATAATAAAGCAGCTCTAATTAATCATAAATGGATTTAGCCCTCAGAGAGTGTTATATCAATTCTGTCAGAGTTGTAGTTCAAGAGTAATTGAATGATAAAGTATCCCCCTCCCGCCCCTTTTACTGATATAACACTGCTCACCTCAGAGCATCTGGGAGGCGCCCAGGTAGACCACAGAGAGGGACAATCTTCAATTATGATAAGGGAAAAAGCTGAAAAACCTGTCAAGGGGGGCAGGGTTTTCATTGTTCTCAGAGTAAGAAGATTGTCCCCTGTCTGGTCTTATAACCAGATTCCACATCTGAGGAGAGCAGTGTTACACTAGGTAAAAGGGGCGGGAGGTGGATACTTTATCATTCAATTACTCTTGAACTACAACTCTGACAGTATTGAAATAACACTCTCTGTGACTCAAATACTATGAAGATTAATTAGAACTGCTGTTTTTGTGAAACATTACTGTCCCTTTAAGTTATTTTTTTAATATCTAAAATATTATATGTTCTTAAAATAAGACATTACTAACCCTTTAAAGGGATAGTAATATTTAAAAATAAAAGCAGCTCCAATTAATCTTCATAGTATTTGGGCTATGGAGAGTGTTAGTTCAATACTGTCAGAGTTGTAGTTCAAGAGTAATTGAATGATAAATTATCCCCCTCCCTCCCCTTTTACCTAATGTAAGCCACCTCCCCTCAGATGTGTAATCTGGTCTTAAGGCCAGACAGCTCCCAGCAAGGGACAATCTTCTTGCTGTCAGAACAATGAAACCCTGCCCCCCTTGACAGGTTTTTCAGGTTTTTCCCTTATGCTAATTGAAGATTGTCCCTCGCTGCAAGTCATCTGGACACCACCTTTCTGTTCTGAGGTCAGCAGTGTTACATCAGTAAAAGAGGTGTGGGGGAGTACTTTATCATTCAATTACTCTTGAACTCTGACAGTAATGAAATAACACTCTCCATGGCCTAAATACCATGAAGATTAATTGGAGCTGCTGTTTTGTGAAACATTACTATCCCTTTAACAAACTAGAGTAATATTCTACTGGGGTGCAGTGCCTCTCAAATCACCACCTGCAATGCAATGAAACTAAAAATCATAAGAAAAAGAGAGAATGCACAGGGTCTAGTGCATTATTAACTTTGTAAGAATCAGAATTAGTGAAAACAGATAAATGGCCACTTTTCTCTTTTTACACAAAAGTATTTGCCCATCTCTAGTCACCACTGTACTGCGATACAATGTATTGATCACCTCTCTAGAACCCAAGGGGTAAATTGTGATTCTATCATTGGCAAATTTAAGAGGTTGGTCACAAGCTGAATTTAGAAAATGCCAGAAGTCCGGGGAAAACCCAACAAGCATCTGATTCTAGGAAGGTTTAGACTGTACAGCAATCCTACACAGAATGTTTGTATGATTTATGGGGTTGGTAGTGATAAAACTACAGGAACCTGGATGACTAAGCATTGCATGTGTCAGCAGTCACAGTGTGCATGTGATTTCTTCACAGTATTGATGTTTTTCAGCACTTTCCTTTTCTTATATGTAATCCATCATATTTTTCCATATGCAGAATATAGTTGCAATATACAGAACAGAAACGTCTTAAACGGAAAAATTGCCAAATACATGTGCTTATAATGTATTATTGTTTTTGATCTTTTTTACTTGGATCGGAAAGATTTCAACATGGATGGAAGAGGAACAAAAAATCCCTTTGTAGCGAGTAGTGACCCCAAGGCTGGTGTTCTAAGAACTGGAAAAAATTTTAATTTATGAATTACCATTGATTTAAATGGGGAATTTAACCTCTTGAATGCTAGAGATGTATGTAACCTTTTGCTCATTCACAATCAGACCCACTCTTGTTCACTCATGTTTAGACCTGTTCTTGGTCACTCAAGCTGAGAACCACTGTTGGTCACATAAGCTCCGACCCAAGAGGGCTCTCGCTCATTGAACCTCAGAGTAGCTCACCCATGCACAGATATGCTCCTGCTCACTCATGCACATACCCACTCTTGCTCACTCGCACACGGGCCCTCTCTTGCTCACTCATGCACATACCCACTCTTGCTCACTTGCACACAGGCCCACTTTTTCTCACTTGAACTCAGACCCACTCTTGCTCCAACACAAACAGACCCACTCTTGCTTACTCACACACAGCCCACTCTCGCTCACTTGCACACAGCTAAGAAATAGGTAGGAGGGAAGAACTAATGGCTCCCTCTCTGCATTGCTTAGGCTGCTACTCCTACACACTTTAAGAAATAGAAAGAAGATGCTTCTGTTATTGGGGGAAGGTATTTGTAATTGTTTAAACTTACTGCAGGCCCCGAGAGCTGCTACAGGCTAGAGTGCTAGCTTGCACTGTATCAGCACACAAACAGTCACATTGAATTCTGCTGCTTCACATTAGCATAGTGCAATATGGAACATTAAAGGGATGTTAACAACTTAACTGGACTGGGGTTAAATACACTTTAACACCCTGTACTGCATACCAGCGTCTGTAAAAATTCTCTGTTTCCTGAGGCTTTCATATGCTCTGTGGATGATATCCCTACCTTTACCAGGACTCTCATTGATTGGTCTGGATTTTTTGTTAATGGAATGCGATAAGACAATGTCTTTACTGAATATCAGAGCAGCTGACACTTAATTGAGTGGCTCTGAATGCAAACAGCACAAACTACAGTAAAATCTCTTTCACACAGGAGACATCACTGTTACAGTACCCTGTAAGTTCACTCTTCTTTCCTGCTATTCTACGCTAACCAAAATGCAGAAGAGGCATCTTCCAGCTGGCTCAAGTGAGTGTCAGCCAAGACTACTGGATGGAGCCCATGTAGGTTTCATTTGGGGTTGTGATGAGCATTGCAACCTCCAAATCAGCTTGTGCAAAAGGTCTGACCGTGGCCCCATAGGCTGCTTATTTAATCTTTACAGCATTCCGGGCAGACTCACTAAACATGCATCATGTTGCCATCACATGGGCTATAGTTGCTGTGTGTGTGAAAAACACCATAGTCCAGTATGGGACTTTTCACTTTGAGCTACAGATCCAAAGCAGCATCTCTGCAATAGTGTCCTCCTTGTGAAAAGGGCCTAAAATGCTCTCTGAACAGGGCAATTTACTCATGCAAAAAGAGGAATTTTATGGCTATATTTTAGGAATATAGGATATCAATAATTTTTAGGTATTCTAGCTGTAAGTACATGATATTTAAAGTTATATCAGCATATTTATTTTTTGGTGCTGGTGTTCCTTTAAAAAAGTTGGAATTGCAGTCCTGGTTTCAGAGGCATCTGTGTGCTTTCTTACACAAACAGTACCACATCCATTAGCAAGAGGTGCTAAAGATAACAGACAGTGGATGATGTACCAGAGGGAACTGGAGCAATTATGTAACAAATCAACTGTACTATGGGGACACATAAACATTTCAGTTGATTTAAATTCATTTTAACCCTTTGAATTCTATGCATTGCTTTGCAACGTGTTGGAGATCTCTTTAGCATTCAAGGCATTAAAAGCACCATTTAAATTGATGGAAATTTGGGGGAAAAGTTATTTGTAACTTATGGTGTAGTTGATGTGTTGCAGAATTGATCCTGTTCTTCTTAATATGTTTCACAGCATGAAGAGACAGGAGCCCCCTTCTCCAAGACTGTCTGCCATGTCTGCAACAGCTGTATTTCTCCACTGGCAAGTGTACTTTGTGGCTGCTTGCCTCCCTGGACCACCCCACATGACCGGGGCAAGAGACAACAGTACCTCTGAACATTTATCCCCTTCAAGATCAGAGGGGCGGGCAAATTCTTTGTTTCCTAATGCATTGTGCACCCCTCTGGTCCTCAGGGTGTTAACCTCTTCTTAGTTTCTTCCAATACTTTTCAATGGCAGGGTAGGGGGGCTACACTGAGTTTGGTGTTATTCCCCATGAGCAGCTTTCTGCCTTTAGATACCCCCAATGGAAGAAACTCAGTATGCCCCAGTAAAAATCTGTGTAAAACTATGATTGACATTCCAACATCTGGTGTCCCGCTAACATAATCACTAGCACTGCTATTAGGCTGTACCTAGTTCAGCTAGTGCTTAGCCCAGTCATCTATGCATTCTGACTGAGCTGATGTCTCTGAGTGAGTTGGAGCAGAAGATCCTTGTAAGTGATAGCCAGAGAGGTCTGGAGGAAATCTCCTTGACATCAGGATAGATCTCGGGTACCGCCTAATAGCAGTGATAATACTAATGGGATGTCAGATGGGTAAACACAGAACTTCTGGTATAAGCAAGGGTGGTATTTATACAGAGATTTACTGGGTCATACTGTGATCCTTCCATGGGGGGGTAACTAAAAGTAGAAGAGGTCTAATGGGGAATTACACAATCTTCATGGAGCCCATGTGATTGGCAAGGGGAGAGAAAACAACTCCCCTTCTATAGAAATGTACTTCAAGAAAGGACACAAGGGGTTCAATTAACACTTTGGGCAATGCATAGGACAAGCCTCCAGGAAGCAAAGAGTTAAATGAATTAACATTTTAATGCATAAAATACAGCCGTTACTCTTCTCTATCCAACTTGATATCCATTCCAACAGGAACAGCACAAAATATGGATGTGCTAAAGTGGCTAACCCCTTAAAGACCAGTGGAGTATGTAACACATTGCACATCCCTCTGGTCCTTAAAGGGTTAACACACTAGAGTAATATCCTACTGGGGTGCAGCTCCTCTAAAATCACCACTTACAATGCAATGAAACTACAAAACATAAGAAAAAGAGAGAAGGCTCAGGACCTAGTACATTATTAACTTTATAACAATCAGAATTAGTAAAAACAGACAAATGGCCACTTACATATGAACACACTACAGAGGCCTAACCATTTCAGTGTGAGGGGCTGGGCCATTTCTTATACCCTGGAGGCCAGACAGGTTATCAAGATTTTTGTTATCCATGTCAGGACTGTCCAAGTTCTGTCCTCAAGGGCCACCAACAGACAAGGATTTAACCCCTTAAGGACCCATGAAGTGCCAGAACCATCATGGGAAAAGCTGCCCAGTGACGGTCCTGGTACGTCATGGGTTTAAAGGCTCCTTGTGCGGCTGCACGCCATTCGGGGAGCCCTGAATCTGATCGCATAAAATAAAAAAATAAATAAATGCTCCTTGGTCCTTAACCCCTTAGTGACAGCCGCGTTCGTACGCGGCTGTCACAACGCCCGCCTAACATTTTTTTTTTTTCTTTAATGAAGTCCGGAGTCTCCGAGCGGCGTGCAGCCGCACGGAGACGCGGACTTCCGTGACTTACCAGGTACGTCCTCTGTCACTAAGTGACAGTTTTTGCGGGACGTACCTGGTAAGTCACATGTCGTTAAGGGGTTAATGGTTTAAGGATCCTTAAGGGGGCAGTTCTTAAGGGGTTAAGCATTTCCCTGATTAAACACAGGTGAGCTAATCAGTGGCTCATTCGTTTTGACTGACTCACCTGTGCGTAAGCAGGAAAATCCTTACATCCTGTATTCTTGGTGGCCCTTGAGGACTGAACTTGCATGCCCTTGATCTATATTATGATTCTTGTAAGTAACTTTCAAATAATATATGGAAAACGGTATAATGTTTTTTGTTTTGTTTTGTTTTGTTTTTTCCAGAACAAATTTGTTTTTTTTAATGTTTTTGCACTATGCAACAATCTATGATGTCATAAATTCAAAATAAAAAAAAAATACGCATTTTGCTCATATCACACACTATATATCAAAATCATATATGTGGATGGTGAAAGTTTCAGCTCTTTTTAACCCTTTGATGCCAGAGAGATATCCAACTTATTGAACGCAATGTGTTTGATAATGCCATGGCACTCAAAGGGTTAAAAGCCCTGAAAGACAACCTGCACAGACCCCTAATTAACAGGAGCAATAAGGGTAATTAAATATGCCAACAAAGCAAACAGATTTTCTTTTGAAGTCCATAGAATTTATACTCACACATAATTGTTTCACATTCAATAACCAATACTTCCTACAAATGAAAGGGACAGAAATGGGGACCAGATTTGCGTCCATCTACGCAAATTTGATGATGGGTTGGTTTGAAGAAAGATACATATGGAACTCCAACCCAGTGGGTGCAAATCTGGTCCTATATAAAAGACACATAGATTACATTTTGATTATATGGACAGGAGAAACATCCCAGATAAATGATTTCTGTAATTACATCAACAGTAACGATCTAGGTCTACGTTTTACTACGAATAGAGGGAAAAGCTCCAACACTGAATTTCTGGACATAATTTTGGAAGGACGGATCAATCAGCACATTAACACCAGAACTTTCTTTAAGAAAGTAGATTCCAACAGTTACTTAAACTCAGGCCCGGACTGGGACAAAAAATAGGCCCGGGCATTTAAAGCTGAGCAGCCCATTTTTATTTTCTGAGCAGCCCATGGGGGGGGCGTTCGCTTTTTTTTTTTTTTTAAACGCCCGGACCGGCCCCCGGGCCGGTACAAGGATTTATGTATACACAGGGCGAAGGTGCATTTTGATGCCCCCACCCCCCCTCAGACCCGGACACAATCCCCTGACCTGCCCACATATTCACCCCCACACTTTGCCCACCCCATCCTCCTCCCCACCTCCACATTGCCCACACTGTTCACCTCCACAATGCCCCCTTCATCTCCACATTGTCCCTTCCACAATGCCTCCTTCATCTCCACAATGCCCTCTTCATCTCCACATTGCCCCTTCCACAATGCCTCCTTCATGTCCACAATGCCCCCTTCATCTCCACATTGCCCCTTCCACAATGCCTCCTTCATCTCCACAATGCCCCCTTCATCCCCACATTGCCCCTTCCACAATGCCTCCTTCATGTCCACAATGCCCCCTTCATCTCCACATTGCCCCTTCCACAATGCCTCCTTCATCTCCACAATGCCCCCTTCATCTCCACATTGCCCCTTCCACAATGCCCCCTTCATCTCCACAATGCCCCCTTCATCTCCACATTGCCCCTTCCACAATGCCCCCTTCATCTCCACATTGCCCCTTCCACAGTGCCCCCTTCATCTCCACATTTCCCCTTCCACAATGCCTCCTTCATCTCCACATTGCCCCTTCCACAATGCCCCCTTCATCTCCACAATGCCTCCTTCATCTCCACACTGCCCCTTCCACAATGCCCCCTTTATCTCCACATTGCCCCTTCCACAATGCCCCCTTCATCTCCACATTGCCCCTTCCACAATGCCCCCTTCATCTCCACAATGCCCCCTTCATCTCCACATTGCCCCTTCCACAATGCCCCCTTCATCTCCACAATGCCCCTTCCACAATGCCCCCTTCATCTCCATATTGCTCCTTCATCTCCACATTGCCCCTTCCATGTCCACAATGCCCCCTTCCACGTCCACAATGCCCCCTTCAACGATGCTCCCTTCATGTCCACAATGCCCCTTCAACAATTCCCCTTCATCTCCACAATGCCCCTTTCATCTCCACAATGCCGCCTTCAACAATTCACCTTCATCTCCACAATACCGCCTTCAACAATGCCCCCTTCATCTCCACATTGCCCCTTCCACAATGCCCCCTTCATCTCCACAATGCCCCCTTCATCTCCACATTGCCCCTTCCACAATGCCCCCTTCATCTCCACAATACCCCTTCCACAATGCCCCCTTCATCTCCATATTGCCCCTTCATCTTCACATTGCCCCTTCCATGTCCACAATGCCCCCTTCATCTCCACAATGCCCCTTTCATCTCCACAATGCCGCCTTCAACAATTCACCTTCATCTCCACAATGCCGCCTTCAACAATTCACCTTCATCTCCACAATGCCGCCTTCATAAGTGCCCCATAAAGCCCCTTCTTCTACACATTGCCCGTTCGTCTCCACAATGCCCCTTGATCCATGCCCGATAAAGCCCGTTCGTTTCCACAATGCCCCTTGATCCCCTACCTCACGGTATGCCGCTAGATCACTAGGGACTTAACAGTGCCTCCTTCGGCACAGAGCTGAATCTCCCGTGCTCGGGTCGCAGTAATGCAGAGCGCTGGGAGATGATGTCATCTCCCAGCGCTCTGTATTACTACAGAGCCTGGGTCGCCGGACCGGCCCACCGGGAAAATGCCCTGTATGCCCGATGGCCAGTCTGGGCCTGCTTAAACTTTAAGAGTGGCCAATATAAATGAATTAACATTTATAATAATGTCATGTTTATAACTCAATTCAGCTGTGCACATAGGGACATCCAAAGAGTAGTAAGGAAACATTGGCATGTACTTACCATTGATCCGTTGTTGAGGAAAGATATTGATCCTCTTCCAAGAGTAGTGTTCCGTAGAGCCAAAACCATAAAAAACATAATAGCACCTAGTAAGTTGAGTGATGCAAATAAGGCAATGAAGAAAAATATCCACCCAATATCTGCTAACATCACTGATTTGTCACTGAGTCTTCCAAAGGGGAGCTAATAATGTGGTAAAACACGGTGTAACACATGCCACTATATTTCAAATAAAAGTAAAATATTTTTATCCAACCAAACAGGGAATAAATATCATATCCAAGACTGTATAACTTGTGAATCCACTTTTGTTATATATATGATTACTTGTAGGTATGGTCTCCAATATGTGGGCAGCACCTCACAGCATTTGAGAACAAGATTTGGACAACATGTTAGAAACATCAGGAATGGATTCATATTGCATGGAGTGTCAAGACACTGTGCTATACACCATGGATCAGGCCCACAATTTATAACAATCACTCCCATAGAGAAAATCAGAGGAACTAATAAAGAGAATAAGTAAGTTAAGCTAAGAAACAGGGAGGCTTTCTGGATATACACGTTATGTACTTTAAGCCCTGATGGTCTTAATGAAAATATGGAAATGGTACTAACATGAATTTTTTAATTTTGATTTTGCATAGTCCCTATTCAAGAACAGTTATTTTTATCCTTTCATATATGGATGGATTGTTTATATAGTTGTATAAATACAAACAGATATGACTTTTATAGTCATCCATTCTTCCATTGAAAATATTTTTTTTATATATTTTCATTCCATCTGTATTTATATTAGACAATTACAAATGAGATGTATATTATTGTCAGTTTTGTAACTATTGCATATTATAATATATTTGTTGGCGTTTCCATGTTTCATTTGTTTACTTACATCATTCCAAAAGTATGATTATTATTTGGATTCAGCGATGAGTTGCAATGCTTTATATATAAGACTCCTCTTAAAGGGATAGTAATACTTTATTATTACTATCCCCCATATTGTAAGTATTTGTAAAATAATTGAATAGCCCCCAGGTTCATCTCTCAAACCTTTAGAGAGATAACCAAAGGCAAAGTTCCCCCCTCCCTCCCACTTCCCTGAAGTCAGCGTTGTACTGACTGCAGGAAAATCCGGTCTGACTTTCATCATGTGGCTCTGCATCAGCGCCGCGATCACGTTAGTGACAAAGAATTATTTCACTGAAATGGTCTTCTACATGTGTTGCAGACCAAGCACATGTAGAAGACCATTTCAGTGAAATAATTCTTTGTTACTAACGGGATCTCGGCTCAGCTGCAGAGCCGCAAGCCTGTCGTACAACAGACTTCCCTGCAGTCAGTACAACGCTGACTTCAGGGAAGGGGGAGGGAGGGGGGAACTTTGCCTTCAGTTATCTCTCAAACCATAAAGGTTTGAGAGATGCACCTGGGGTCTATTAAATTATTTTACAAATACTTACAATATGGGGGATAGTAATAATAAAGTATTGTTTAAATTCTGAGATTGTAAAGCGCTGCGTACACTTGTGGCGCTATATAAATAAACATATTCATTCATTCAAGTATTACTATCCCTTTAAGTTATATATGTATATACATAATGAGACTTAATGTCTCTTTAGGTCTGTTCCTTGTAAACAGTCCCTTTTAGTGATCATCCCTTTAAGGAGCCTTTGCTATATTTTACTTTTTAATTTTAACAGATAGTTGGACTTTTTGAAGGGATCACTATCATTGGGCAATGGTATATATATTTTTTACAATGATATACGTTTTACACTGATATATATTAGATTCTATATATATTATATTCATTTTATTGAAAATACAATACAGTATGTTTATGGTCTTTGTATATTCATGCTTAATAAGTTTGTATAAGATTGCATATTGAGCTGGTGCTTGCTCCATTGGATATGTTTTTATCAATTGTAGGTTATACTGGGTACACGGTATAGAGAGATCCAGCAACTCCGTTCAGCTGGGATTAATCACATCCCCTTTAACATCTTTGGAAGAGCGTCATCCCAAAGAGACTATACATTTGGAAGCACTATCCGTTACGATTTTTTTTGCTATTCAGGTTGGGAGTTGCAAGATCTCTCTCTCCCGTCCTGATGAAATAACCTGTATGGTTATGAAACTCGTTGATATTTACCAGTTATCATAGAAGTTGTGATTTTTTTATCATTATTATTTTATTTTGATTCAATAAAACATTTTATAGTTTAGTTAATTTGGGGCTTCAGCACTCTTATTTCTCCGAGCACATTATTGTTTGGTGTGCAGGGGATATTGCAGCCATTGTTCAGCCTTTTGACCGAATAGGGACAGTACAGAGAATTTTCTCCATGAGATTCCACCCGAGATAGGGTAGATACCCCTCGGGTACACTTATTAAGTTAGTATTTTGCTTTATTCACACTGCATCCTTATCCTGTTTGTATCCAGACAAGTTGCATTGAACGGTTGCCAATGATTGTTACCGATGTTTGACTGAGTGGAGACAGTTGCTGTTTTCTCCACACACTTTAATCTCCTTGACTGACGGTGATATTGCAAGTGAGTTACCTTTTATTACCTGACCATCTGATTGAACAGTACAAGATTTCATCTATATTTAACATCTATATTTGACATCTGGATTGTGGACTTTATAAGTTATACAGATCACATTCTGTGCTCATGTTTTATTTTTTGCATGTTCACCATGATTTGACATCCGGACTTATTCCTTGTTCATTTTCCACCATTTATCCTATGTTCCCATTTGGTGGTATGTGAGTAATAAGCATTTATTTATTTTATGTGATACATTTGTGGTTTCAAGTTACACTTTTCATTATAAGTACACTGTTTATATCATATGCAGTGTGTCCCTGTATTATATATATGCTTGTCACATTGGTCATTTTGAAATCACATTATTAATTTATCTATGCAATATTTCACTGTGTTGATATTTTAATTGATTGAGCTCCTCCGATCACTATCTATTTGATTATAATAAGGGTAATTCAACTTTATGAACTAAAATGTACATTCCACATTGGTTACATAGTAAAACTACCCTAAAACAGCTCAATAACTATATAAACGTGTATATTTCATGAAAGTATGCAAACTTACAAATCAGAAAAACAGGTTTTTGTTACGTTTCAACCCTTTAAAATGCATTGAAATCTTTGAGTACTATAGAAATTCCTACTATGTTACTTAGCTACTGTTCTGATAAAAAATGGCACCCTATTAGTATGACATGACATACACTAGGGAGTGCCAACATAATTGCACATTTGTATTTTCTCTATTGTAATTGGCTGCCTGCACTAAAATGGTCATAGCTATTAGAGATATAAGGTATACAAAACATACAATTTTGGAAAGTATACATTACCTCGCATCACACGAGGGTTTGTTTTTCTACCTCTATGCAGCTTTGCATAAATATTTCCATAATTTGGCCCTAAAAATGTTTTTTTTTTTTCTTTACATTTCCACCAATTCAAAGATACTAAAATCTTTGAAAACCATGGTATTTCACACTGTATTTAGTACCTACTACCAGTCCAAGAAAAATGGTACCCCATTTGCATGGGTTAGCTTACCATAAGGAGTGTCAGGAACACTAAATTACACCTTCCTCTTTTCTATTTGAAATGACCTGCCTGCACTTCATTTCTGTAAAGCAATATCTGTTAAGCAAGGCATACTATTTTGAAAAGTAGACATTCAACTGGGTTCTCTTGCCTTTTTACCAATAGGCTGGTGTGCACAAATAGTTTTAGAATTTGGAGCTTAAGGAAAAAATAGAGATATTTTGCATTTCAAAGGTATGTATAGCTCTAAATATCATAGAATTTCCAACTGTAATCATTAGCCTCCTACTCCACCTTGCACCAAAGAAAAAGATCTCTGACAATCCGTGAAATAATCTAAATTGGAGGGAACACATACTGAAGTAATGATCAGAATAAAGAACAACTATTAGCATTTAATCTAAAAAGACAGAGGGCACAGCACTATCTCATCACCTCAACCAGTAGTTACAAGGATTGGATGAATGATTCTCAAAGAATATACTTGTGCAGATGAGAATTAGAAAGTAATCCCTTGTTGAAATCAAAGCGGGCAACCCCGCAGAAGTCATAGAGTCAATGGAATAAGAGGAACCACTTAGCAGAATGCAGAAAAAGTTGGGCTTCATATTGTCTATCAGCAAAGAAACGTATCCATGAACTTGCAAAGATGGGCTACTCGTGGAGTGTAACTATCATAGCCTCTGTATACCTCTCTTGAAGACTGAGATACTCAGTACCCATCCACATATTTGGTCTTCTTGCCTATATTCAAGAATAATTGGTACCCCTTTTGAGGTAATCAGGTACCCCTTTTGAGGTAACCACGGGGTGGGTGCTCAGCTGCTGTCTACATCAAAACACAGCAATTCTATTGTGTATCAGCTAGTTCCCTTTGTGTACTGTGCAGAATGCTGGGGTTCCCTGACGTCCCTGTTGAGGGTTTGGGATGGGCATCCAGAGTGGGGCACACTACTTAAAGCTCATTATCTCTTTTTATTTTATGTTGCATTATGGTCTCATCAGGGTCCCCACTGTAGATCTTTGGCTGGGATCCACTGCATTGCACACTATCTGCGGCATTTCTTCGTTTCAACCTTTAATACATTCTATTGTCAGTCTAGGGTTGCTGTGCAATGAGGTGGAGACCAGGTGTATTTAGCAACCTGTTATTCCCTTGTTCTTACTAGTTGCCTATTTGGGATCTTCAGGTCATGAGATGATTCACCTTGTACAGTCATTTGAATGGATGCTCTCTATTTGTCACTTTACATCAATGTACATTCATTTAATTTATTATAATGCTTTCAGTGGGTGGCTTCTCCCAGTGAGGTCATGAGGATGTCACAGTCACCACTTTCTGTTTGAACTTGGTGCCTTTTTAGATGGTGTAGGGCAGTGGTTCTCAACTCCTGTCCTCAGGACCCACTAACAGGCCAGGACTTAGGGATTTCTCTGCTAGAGCACAGGTGTGGTGATCAGAGGCTCATTCACATTGATTAACTCACCTGTGCTCTAACAAGGAAATCAGCAAGTCCTGGCCTGTTAGTGGGTCCTGAGGACAGGAGTTGAGAACCACTGGTGTAGGGTATTTAATGTGGGCTTCTGTCACTTATCACTTGTCTTAATAAAGGTGCCTGTGAGCACCAAAACATTGACCTTATATCTATCTATCTATCTATCTATCTATCTATCTATCCTATATAATAATTCGCTAAGGATGTTTGTCAGAAGCCGTCATGTGCAGTAGAAACGGCTGTGCGTGCTGCAGTCATGCTCAGTGGAGACTGCCCATGCCACGGCTGTTACGGAGCAGGGCCACTTGGTCCCAGGAAGGTGCACAGAGAGGACTACGGTCTGAATTCGGAGCGCCCGCTCCGTATCAGCCACGGCATGGGCAGTCTCTACTGTGCATGACTGCACCGCGGCTGTTACTGGGTGGCACTGTGGCCCGTTTACACGGGCTCTTCAACTAGTATATATATATATATATATATATAAATATATTCTTCGTGCTCAATTAATGTAATAAATTAGTATGCTACGGCGGTTACTAGTGAAATGTCCGTTTGAGGAGAATTAGTTAGATTAATCTGCACTTATTCATTTATTTAAAGAAATAACTATCAAACTGTATAATTATGCACATACTGTTAAATTACCACTTAAAAAAGTGTGGTTATTCTGGGATAAACCCTGATGTACACCAAAGGGTAGCTCTTAGAGGTGAGCCTCCAATCACCTGACAAATGGTAAATCATAAGGAGGAGACTAGTGCTGTAAGACGGCACTGCCCAGCATTTTATGCCTTAAATAGTAGCCAAACCACAAGCTCTAAAAGTTAATAGTCCCCAACAAAGCATGAGCAGCGAAACATATAGGGCAGGATTGTAGGGGTTAATACAGGCATCCAAAAAGAGATATGCAGATAGCCATTTCTTGTCATATCACTCTCATAACAATACATTCCTTTTCTCTGAACAGAGTTGATCTTAATCGTTACTTTAGTTTTATATTTTTGATGGGAGGTATTTGAGTGCTCATATACGTCTATGAGCTCTGCGGACTTCACTACCAACTCTACTGTATAACTGAACTTACAAATACTGGCATTTGTTTGATAACTGGTTTCTGTGAGAAATTATTTCCCTCCAAAATACTGTTTGTGGTTGGATGTCCTTTCCCCCTTTACACTTAATTGCTTTTATAAGATTGGGTTTGAGATAGGACTGTCTCTAGACAATCACATACTTTTAATTTTACATTTATCAATACCAGTTTTTTTATATTTGTCAATGCATTTGAACCACCATATAATAAATGGTATAACGTAATATAAATGTGACTGCTTCTAGCACTGAATGGAGAGGGGCAGTCTCACATATCAGCATATTTTCCTTTTTGTTTATTTGTGTCATCACGTTTGCTAGTCTCCTGGGTGCTCAGGGTCCCACCCACATGATTGTATGCAACAATCCCCCATGTAGGATTCCCTCTTATACATAAAAATATTGCTACCCAACACAGGAGAACTCAGTAACATTCATGGGAATAAAATCTTTCTATAAATCAAATCTATTCCATATATATTCAGCGCTTGGAAACAGCAAATGTAATCAATAGGAGAAGAATACAGTCATAGTCTCCAATAGTCAAATGTTGTAATAACCAATCCAACTAGAAAATGTTCATACATTCGATTTAATGTATACAGACATATAGCCAATATGTAAAGAATAAAATAAAAAACAAACACCCATATTTTACCAGTAAAACATAGGGATATCAATATATATGATAATATAAAATGTTGGGAAACCTAACTAAATATCAAGACCCCAAATCCACCAATCAGAACTAAGGGTCTCAATGTATTTCCCAAATGATAATATAAAAATATGTTTATTAAAGTGTCATGTCCTCAGCCAAATGACCATATGACACTCAAATCATAAGACAAATATCACAGTGAACCTATCAACATATCATATTAATGAGAAAAAGGAAAAGAATTCCCTCTCTTCAAAATATCATAAATTAAAACTTTAAATGTAGCTGGATCCACCCAATGTCCCGGAACAGCAGGAACACAAAAGTGCAAAAAAAAATGCCTCTTTTTCACTGTCACGGCACCTGGACGACCCAGCACCCCTTCATCAGCAACAATCGCCGGATAACACCAATGCACCCAACCGTCAAAACTGTGGAAAGAGAAGGGAAAATAAAACCCATCTCTTCCACTATCCGACTTAAACTGGGGCACCGCGCTAGTCACCCCGATTGTAAATACTTTCTGAACAAAAGAGAAATCCCTATGTATACCGTAAAAAATCAAAATACCTTTCCACTCAAAAAGATTAAAAAATTGAAAATGTACACACTGAAAAAAAAAAAAAAAAAAAATATGAGAAATATAAAATAAAATAAAAAATAAAATCTGAGGGAGCCCAAGTAACAAAAATTATTATGATCGATCAAAAAGTTTGCAGCAATGTATAAAAAATATAAACGTGACCATCCATGTATACTCTTATATTGTATTAGTTCTTAATGTCAGATGTTTCTGTTTGATCGGACTTACTATGTATCTCTTAAGTCCCAAATGAAAACATATAGTATCCTTGATCTGTTAGGTGTTTCCGTTTTATCGGACTTACTATGTATCTCTTAAGTCCCCAATGGATACATTTATAGTATCTTTGATCTGTATTTCTTGTCCAATCCACACAATGTTGTATATATGTGTACTTGTTCCGTAGACCTCCAGCCAGTTGATAGTAATAGTTATATTGCCTAAAATAGCTGCCACCTACCTCTATGTTTAAATAACATACCGAGGGGGGAATTTTTGAGAATCAAAAGGAATTGTATGGAAGACAACATATACGAAGAACAAGCAGATATATTGAAGAAAAGATTCTTGGAAAAACAATATGAAGAAGAAATTCTAGATACAACTATCCAAGAAATAGCAGATATAGATAGAACAATATTAATGAAAAAAAAAAGTTATTATAAAAGATGAAACTAAAAGAGAACAAATCCCTGTTATTGTTCCATTTAATACAGGGTATAGAGATTTCAAAATGATTATTTCTAGACAATGGAACATATTGAAGGGTGATAAAACTTTACATAGTATAATTCCAGAAAAACCACAAATATTATTCTCTAGGGCACCTAATTTGGGAAGTAAAATTGCATCAAGTATAAAGAAAAAGAAAAGAGAAAATCAGACGGAAGGTTGGCTACAGCAAAATAAAGGATTTTTTAAGTGTGGTAAATGTATGGGCTGTAAGACATGTAAGAGCAATAGAAATATAAAGAATTTTCAGTCCACAGTCACCGGACAACAATTTGAGATCAAAAAAATGGTAACATGTAACTCTAAAGGTGTCATTTATTTGATACAATGTAGTTGTGGGAAACAATACATTGGTCGTACTAAGAGACACCTTAAAGATAGGATTCGTGAACATATGTATAATATTAGAAATAAGAACATGAAACATAGTTTATCGGCACATATGTCCAGATGTAATGGTTTTGATTTGAATTCTGTATGTTTTCACTGGATATAGTTTTTAAAAATTGGAGGGGAGGGGTAATTTTATAAATGATATGTCAAAAAAAGAGACAGAATGGATTTACCAGATGCAATCCTTGCAGCCTTTAGGATTGAATCCAGAGGTGGAAATTTTTGGTTTCTTAGCATAAACAACATAAGTATATCATTTTTTCAGTTTAACACCTATTGGTAGATACAAGAGGACATAGGACTAGTAGGTTAAAGACAAATAAGAGAGTGTACTATCAGCTGTTAATTATATTTTTATAGATACAGGGATGATGTCCCAATTTAGATATAAATTTATTCTGTTATATTGAAACAGATCTAATTGATGTTATTACCACGTTGTGATTTGCAATTTATAATAATATACTAGTTGATAGAAGGTAAGATCACATCTATCTTCTAGTATGGAAAGGATTTAATAGTTTGTCAATTAGACATTTTTGAATATCTGCAAATATTTTATGAGATAAATTCCCCCTTTAATAACTTGTTAATTGGACATTAATGATTAATGAAAATAGTTTACATGTAATTCTTTCCCTTTAAGAAATAGGAATGGGATAACATTTGATAATAGCTCAATTAAACTTCCCCTTTAAGGAACAGGTATTCTTTTAGGATTGGGGTTATAACAGTAGCAGAATTTGGAGTAGTGCAGTTTTTGGGAATTATTTAAAACTTTCCCTTTAAGAAATAGGAATGGGAGAATATCCTAAACAGTTTAATTGATAACCTTTATACAATAGGTATCTTTTTGGATTGGTAGAATAAAGGTAGTAGAATTTGGAGTGGTTTGGTTTTGAGAATAAAGAACTGAGAACTAATAGGAGTATAGATACATTAGTTGTGTACTTAATAATAGGAATTTTTTTTACTGTTGGGATGTAGCATATGTTCCTCTAACATTGTGCAATTCCAGAAAGTAGTATATTACACTTTTGATGAAAAATAAATGAATCATAAATTATAAAAAGAGATGTTTGATCAATTTCCTTCATATGATTTAATTCAATTTACAATATGTAAATAACGTTAAAATAGGATATTAGCATTTCACTATACATTTATATATGATATGTTAGAGATCTAGAGATGGAATTGAGGATTGGGTATAATAGGAAGTGTTATTGTATTTTTGTATTGTTACATATGGGATATACAGATTCTTGGGTTAATATGTTTGGAGATACACCTGAGGGAGAGGAGGAGCCTGAGTTTCATTTAAAAATGAGAAAGGTCACTGGTTTTTTCAATAGAAAATTCCCTGAAGAAGAAGTCAGTAACGACTTTGAAACGAGTTGGAGGAGCTTGACCACATGGAATACTGTTGGAGCATATAGAATTTAACACCTGAAATGTGATACAGAAACCTTTATGTAACACACATGTATGTGTAAAGCGCCAAATGAGAGTTCCGGTGGTCAATCAATTCTGAATACAAACAACCTCGCAAAGGAAGAACTGAATGTGGCGGGTAGAGTGAACTGGCTTGAAGATGAAGTAATGGGAAGAGGGTAAAAGATCCACCCGTAACGGAGAGATATTCTCCATGAAAGAGAAAGTGAACGTGTGTATCCGGTGAGAACGTTGGGTTCAGACAAGTTGGTTTAATGAGAAGAAGAAAATAAATACTTCACATGTGGTGGAGAGAACTCCCCGGGAAAGGAGGACTCCAACAAATATATACCGGTGAGAACGTTTTGTTTATACACACTTTTCATAAATCATGTTCTATCGCTTAAGAATGAAAAATACGCTGATGAATATATATGGGTGAGAATTCCCTCTGTGTATTTATATCTGCCAGTGACAACTACATATTATAAATACCCCTAGAGGTTGGGCTGGAGGTCTACGGAACAATTACACATATATCCAACATCGTGTGGATTGGACAAGAAATACAGATCAAAGATACTATAAATGTATCCATTGGGGACTTAAGAGATACATAGTAAGTCCGATAAAACGGAAACACCTAACAGATCAAGGATACTATATGTTTTCATTTGGGACT
This sequence comes from Rhinophrynus dorsalis, assembly GCA_037306005.1. Lineage (NCBI taxonomy): Eukaryota > Metazoa > Chordata > Amphibia > Anura > Rhinophrynidae > Rhinophrynus > Rhinophrynus dorsalis. The sequence goes on along the minus strand of CM074724.1, from coordinate 264,976,595 downwards.
TAAGAGATACATAGTAAGTCCGATCAAACAGAAACATCTGACATTAAGAACTAATACAATATAAGAGTATACATGGATGGTCACTTTTATATTTTTTATACATTGCTGCAAACTTTTTGATCGATCATAATAATTTTTGTTACTTGGGCTCCCTCAGATTTTATTTTTTATTTTATTTTATATTTCTCATATTTTTTTTTTTTTTTTTTTCAGTGTGCACATTTTCAATTTTTTAATCTTTTTGAGTGGAAAGGTATTTTGATTTTTTACGGTATACATAGGGATTTCTCTTTTGTTTAGAAAGTATTTACAATCGGGGTGACTAGCGCAGTGCCCCAGTTTAAGTCGGATAGTGGAAGAGACGGGTTTTATTTTCCCTTCTCTTTCCGCAATTTTGACGGTTGGGTGCATTGGTGTTACCTGGCGATTGTTGCTGGTGAAGGGGTGCTGGGTCGCCCAGGTGCCGTGACAGTGAAAAAGAGGCTTTTTTTTTTTTTTTTTGCACTTTTGTGTTCCTGCTGTTCCGGGACATTGGGCGGATCCAGCTACATTTAACATTTTAATTGATGGTATTTTGAAGAGAGGGAATTCTTTTCCTTTTTCTCATTAATATGATATGTTGATAGGTTCATTGTGATATTTGTCTTATGATTTGAGTGTCATATGGTCATTTGGCTGAGGACATGACACTTTAATCAACATATTTTTATATTATCATTTGGGAAATACATTGAGACCCTTAGTTCTGATTGGTGGATTTGGGGTCTTGATATTTAGTTAGGTTTCCAATCATTTTATATTATCATATGTATTGATATCGCTATGTTTTACTGGTAAAATATGGGTGCTTGTTATTTATTTTATTCTTTACATATTGGCTATATGTCTGTATATATTAAATCGAATGTATGAACATTTTCTAGTTGGATTGGTTATTACAACATTTGACTATTGGAGTCTATGACTGTATTCTTCTCCTATTTATTACATTTGCTGTTTCCAAGCGTCAAATATATATGGAATAGATTTGATTTATTTTTAAGAATCTATGAGCAAGGATTCTTTTTTTGGTTGCTGGACACAAGTTAGCCTTCTATTTATAGTTTTCTTTCTATAAATCAGTCGGGATTTGGCACATATTTATGTGTCCCCATTATGCAATTAGTTCGCTCAAGAACTTCACCTCTTTAACTTCCTGAAATGGTTTATAGTATCAGATTTATCACAGGATAGTTTGTAGTGTTTTCATGTTTGAGCTGGGCATGTCACTCGAGCAGAAGTAATCCATATACCTTCCTAAACTCAAAAAGCTCTCTCACTGTTCCAACCTTCATAAGGGGATTCCATGTCACCATAATGTAATTATATCCCTCAACTTACCTTTCAATTTCCATATTTTTATTGATAAGGGGTTTTGTTAAAAAGCCATTATACGAAGAAGTGCTGTGTAGCATCCATTAGAGGTATATTTATTAAGATACATTATATATCTGTACAGTATATAATATGTAAATTATATTATATCTTAATATAATATATATTATAGTAGATTAGGATACATTTAAGGGAACATTAGATGCATTTCTTTCAAGAGGGAACATCCAGGGGTATACTGTGTATTAGTAGGTAACACAGGAAGTTCCAGTTATTAGACTAATACTCAGGAAGGCTTATCTCTTTGAGTGCCAGAGGGGTATGCAAAATATTTCAGAGCAATGCGTTGCATACCTCTCCGCCCTCAGAGGGTTACATAATTCTCATTTTTCTGGATTATGAGGCAAAAGTTGAACTTTACTATGTTACTAACTTAGCCTTCCTCTCTAGACTTTGGGCTCCATTTACTAAACTCCCCTTAAAAAAATACCAGATAATACAATTTACTGGTGTGTTTACAAGTTTCCAGTTTGTCAGAGAGAAGGAGTATTTTCTCTGCATTTATGCTAGACACTTTCTAGTTCTCGCTGGTATAACTCAATTTAGATTATAGGTCTAAACACTAAAGCAGTTTATGTGTATGTTTTATATCAATGATGTAAATAGGACTTTTCACACAGATTAGTACTACTCAATAATTTCTTTTGTATTTCATGGCATATCTACACCAGGCCAAAAACCTAGTCATCGATAGATACATATTGGCTTTTATCAATAAAAGAGTTGAAACATAGTTGAGAGCATTGTTTCTGATACCTGCTTTTCTCTGCCGCGTTGTAAATGAACTCCTGTGTTAGTTTTCATGTGTTCCATTTATCCAAACTCTGTTGCCTGCTTCCACTCTCCCCTCCTTCCAACACTGGCCTGTTCCTCTCACCTTTGTCCTAATTCTTCATTTTCATCTCATTCATCTTTCCCTACCATTCCATTCTTGTTCCCACCTATAATTGTATTTCCAAATTCACTCATCATCATTACTGGCCATCAAATGAAGGACTTACTTAATAATACTGACAACTGCCAAATGTGCAAAAAATTAGTTCTGATCCATTTCATATTGTCAAGATATCTTTCATTTAGTACTTTACTATTACATTTTTTTTCAATTGTGCTTTCTGGGACTGTGTGGAACCTACCAGGAGTGCTTTCCATGGGATGTATGGCCCCTATGAGATATAAACTTTTGAATTTTACAACAATAGTTAGAGTAGGGTCCTCAAAAAAGTGGGTTCCCAGGGTAATCTTTCTTCCCTGCTCCATACAGGCCAGCCTGCTACACTCTTTTTACCAGTTATCAGACTCTTAACTGTGGTGGACAAGAGTGTCAGCTTTTCTGGGCACAGCCTCCAAGCAGACATAAAGCTATAGATTTGTCATGGTTTCATTATGCATAATGGAGGCACCTTATTCTCACCCTGGGATCAATTCTAGCTAGTAACTGCACCATTTTCAGTGTACAGTAATGGACAGAGTACACCCCAAGTGCTGGCTCTTCCACAGCCCTTGGCAGAGGACATCTGTGAAGGCAAAATAAGCACAGTTCTGAAGCAAACCAGGTGCACCATGGAGGACAAATAATAATTAACAAAATTCCCATTGATTTAACTTCTTTTTAACTTATTGAATGCTTGAAATGTATGAAGTGCATTGCCCTGCAGTGCATTGAAGATGTAGCATTAAATGAGTTAAATGCCTTGTTTGAATCAATGGGAATTTTGATGTGTCACCTATGGTGTAGTTGGCGTGTTCCAGAATTGCTCCTATTTTTTTTCTGCATAAGTACAGCATGCTTGAGAGCAGAGTTTCTTAACTGTAGTCCTTAAGTCCTCCTAACTGGGCAGGTTTTCTGCATTCTCTACTGAGCACAAGTTAATTAATCCGATTCATAGATCCTCTAATAATACACCTGGAAATCCAGAAAACCTGCACTGTTTGGGGTACTCGAGGAACTCTGCTCTAGTAAAGAATTAGGTTTATTTTCCATTCTAAAATTTTAGGACTTTTGTGTATGACTGGTCTTTTATGTGTATCTTTTGTATATTCTTCTGATTACACTGTAGCTATGTTTTCTTTAACAACATGCCAGTGAGCTAAAATATAAAAAAAATCTCCAGATGTTAAACCATTTTATGGACGTCCAGTGCATAGTTTTACAATGCAATGAAGACCTCCCTTACATAAAAGCAGTGGTTCTCAGCCCGGGCCTTCAGGCCACAAAAGTAGGCCATGACGTGAGAATATTCCTCCTTGAGCACAGGTGGGTGAATAAAGAGGACTGAACATCTGATTGTCTCACCTGAACCTAAGCAGGAAAATGCTGGGTATTATACACTAAGGTGTGATAAAGAGGCAACAGAGCAGTGTCCCCATTTGTATAATAGGAATTGGAGAGTTTATCACACTGGAGAAATTTTCTCCTTATTAGCAACTCTTTGTCATACATCTATACCTCTGTACATCTCCCACTATTCCTGTTAGTAGGAGAATGGGTTGAGAATCATTGGACTAAAGAATTGGAATAGAAAAGAGGGAGAGAAGGCTTTAAAGCGATAGTAATGTTTCACCAAAACAGCAGTTCCAATTAATCTTCATAGTATTTGAGCCATAGAGAGTGTTATTTCAATACTGTCAGAGTTGTAGTTCAAGAGTAACTGAATGATAAAGTATCTCCCTCCCGTCCCTTTTACCTAGTGTAACGCTGCTCACCTCAGATGTGGAATCTGGTTGCTTAACCAGACAGCTCACATCAATGGTCAATCTTCTTACTGTGAGAACAATGAAAACCCTGCCCCCCTTGACAGGTTTTTCAGCTTTTTCCCTTATCTTAACCCTTTGAGTGCCAGAGGGGTGCATTGTATACCCCTCTGGCACTCAAAGGGTTAACTGAAGATTGTCCCTCTCTGCAGTCTACCTGGGCACCTCCCTGATGCTTTGAGCTGAGCAGTGTTATATCAGTAAAAGGGGTGGGAGGGGGATACTTTATCATTCAGTTGCTCTTGAACAACAACTCTGACAGAATTGAAATAACACTCTCCAAGGCCCAAATACTATGATGATTATTTAGAGCTACTTTTATTATGAAACATTACTATCCCTTTAACATGTACATATTGGTAACTTCGAGAGGGGGCTGGGTTGATAAATAAGAGAAAAACATTCTCCAATTCCAATTCCACACAATAAGTCATGAGATAAGTCATATAGATTAGGAATGGGCACCCGAGACCTTTCAGCTGTGTAGGAGTACCATTCCTAACATCCCCAGCCAGCCATTGATATAGTTCTTCAAAGAACTAGAAGAGCTTTTTAACGTCACATGTCATAAAAAGTCCAAAATTCCCCTTATTCACTCCTCCCATGAACTTTCCACTTGACAACAAGAAGGAGGGTCCTGTTAGCTTTCTTTTTTGAGGTACATTTTCTGTACGTTGGGTTGCACTTTGTCTATACAAGTGTGCTTCACCTCCAATCCAACAAGGAGGACATAAGGAGATGGTGAGCAAGGGAAGTATCAAAGGGTAGCACAACCAATGTACCTTAGAGGGATAGTAATATTTCACAAAAAGAGCAGCTCTAACTAATCTTCATAGTATTTGAGCCGTGGAGAGCTTTATTTCAATACTGATGTAACACTGCTCACCTCAGAGCAGCAAGAGTGTCTGGATAGATTGCAGCAAGGTCAATCTTCAGTGAGCATAAGGGAAAACATGAAACACCTGTCAAGGGGGGCAGGGTTTTCCTTATGCTCAGAGTAAGAAGATTGTCCCTTGCTGCGACCTATCCGGTCAAGAGACCGGATTCCACATCTGAGGGGATGCGTGAGGGGGATACTTTATTATTTGAGGGGCAGGAGGGGGATACTTTATCATTCAATTACTCTTGAACTATAACTGACAGTATTGAAATTACACTCTCTATGGCCCAAATACTATGAATACTATGAAGATTAATAAGAGCTGCTTTTTTGTGAAACATTACCATCACTTTAACTCTGAGGGCTGCTTCGATTATAGGGAAGCTGTACCCCAGGAATACGTGGCTTTTCATTTGTTTAACAAAAGATAATTTACCTTCAAATAGCAGTCAGTGTATCGTATTAGCTATTTTTGCTCTCTTGTAGTCTATTGTAAATTGTTTGTGTAATATCTGATAAAATCATTTGTCCCTTACAATCCCTTCAAGTCTGCTGAAGCCTATTGTTTTTGAGAGAAGATGCGACCTAGAGGCAGGTTTGAACAGAGGCCAATTCATACTGCAGATGTAATGCAAATTATAAATATAAGTACTTGTCTACTGTAAGAAGGACACCTTATTTCTAAGTTGTTCTCCTTTAAAAAAGAATTTGAAATAAATATGATTACACGAGGCAGAGACAAACATTGAAAACAACTTTATTACTTTTTGTCTGAGGTGTACAAGACAGTATAATCTGCTGCAGGAACTAGATTCCATGGAATCCCTTGAAAAATTTCAAGATGTTCCAAGGAGCAGATGTCCATTAGTGAGGACAGGGGAACAAGGTTTTGTTAGCAGGCAATGGATGTGTGGTTCTGTGACTACGAGTGGGCAAATGGAAGATTGTAAACAATAGTGCATTTTTTTTCTGTATATTGTAATAAAGACAAAATATGTGTATAGAACCATAAATATAAACAAACAAAAGAAAAAAAACAAATGTAGAAACATTAAAAAACATATGACACATTTGTCTTCACCCTTCACGTGATGAAAAGTGGCACCTTTTATCCCATATAAAATAATGAAATATAAACATGATCTTGCCTGAAAAAAATCACTATTAACCAATGTAGTCACCCAGAAAGTCAATCCATCTCTCACAGTGTACTGAGACACAGATCCCTTAACCTCATGTGTACAAGAGAGGTCTGCAACACATTGCTTCTTAGTAACTTCAATAACTTCATCCATTTGCCAGTGGTTTAATGCTTTGAGCAGTAAGCCTTTCAATAAAAGAACTATTTAAGTTTATAGGAGGTTTAGCAGTACTACATTGTGGGCATCAGTCAAAATGAGTCTGAGTTCATCAAAGAGTGGAGCCGGGCAGCTCCATAGTAGGAATCAAAGAATACAAACAGTTCTGGTCATGGTGAAGAGAACAAATGCCTGAAGCAGCATTTCACAATCTGCTTCTACAGGGAAATGGCTTGGAAAGAGCAGAAGTGGCTCATGTAAAGGCACTCAGCTGATGATCTCATGATGATTGCATAACTTTTAGTTATGCCATAGGTACAGTGCAATCGCTTATACAATACAATATGTTGAATTACTCTTGAACTACAACTCTGACAGAATTGAAATAACACTCTCCAAAGTCCAAATACTATGATGATTAATTGGAGCTGCTTTTATTATGAAACATTACTATCCCTTTAAGTGTGTGCACATTTTTAATCATATGTATCCATTTTATTATTTTAATGTAATGTTTCAGTGCCAGCGTATTCTGCGACACTGTACAATTGGGTGACAATAAAGAGAGTAATACCAGTAACAAATATTGTGACAGACAAAACAAAAGATACAGAGGTCCTTCTCCCAAAGTGCTTACAATTAATTAAAAATTATTATCAGTTACAATAACATGGTAACTGGTTATGTGATACATTTAATATTGGTATACATTTTAACCCCTTCAGTGCTACAGAGGTTTTCAACGCATTTTAAAGCAATACCTTGGAAAACTCTATAGGAGCCAAGGGATTAAAAGGTTTAATTGTTTGGGTTCCAAGTGGATTTAATTTGAAAAGGGTTCCACTAAAGTAAAATGTTTGAGAACCAATAGTCTAGTCTAGGTATGCTCGACAGGTAGTTCAAGATCTACCAGTAGACCAACAAGTGGTTACTGGGAGACATGAGAAGATTCATGTTGGGTAGTATCTGCCAACTCCATCCAACACTGAAGAGTTTAATAAGGTCACAGTCTGGAATCATTAATGCCTGCCGTGCTGGCAGGAATCGGTCACCTGCTTGGCACCATGCTTGGCAATATAAGCATACCTATATTGTGCAACATGTTTGAATGGGATATGAGGGATCTTTGATGAGTGCTGGTAAGGCAGTAAATCATTTTAGGATTATTACCAAATGTGGATCCCATGTCACTAAAATCTGAGCTCCCCTGATCTAGTCCAGTCATTTTTTATACCTAGCAATTAATTGTCTTATACTGTCTATATGTTCTGGAGGAGCACTAAAAACATCTACTACTCTGATCCTTCTTGGATCATATACACAGTCCTCCTCTAAACCACTGTCTACTGGCATCCATGCAGTGTCATAGCCATTATCATGCCATGTATACTGCAGTGGGTGACCAACATGATCTATCTTTTTTACTTTTCCTACTTTAACAGTGATCTTTAGAACCACTTGCCCCCCTGAACTGCATAATGGATACATTCTTGCCTTCATGGGGTTTCTGCTGACATAGACTCCTCTTCCCAGTGTACCACCCTCCGAGACTTTAAATCCATATTTGATGATCTTAATGGCTGATTCTACATCCGTCCCATGGTACATAACATAGATTTTTCTTCCTGGATAATATGGTCCTGATTGAGTAGGACGTGAGGACAAGTGAGCCATGCTGTTGATGAGATTTCTGATGAAAATTATAAAGCAATATATGGCACATTAAATAAAACAGCAAAAATCGTTAAAATATGATAGCTAATGTAGGAAGTTGCATGAATAAAGATAAACTGCTATAATTAACCAGCCTAAAAACTCACATACTTTAACATGTCTAGATTTACATAACAGTGAAGAGACAAGGGTTGCCAACCCCCCAAAAAACAAAATTTTCTTAATATATTACAAAAATTGCTGACAAATATTTTTACTGACAAACTACAATAATGTATAGTTCTCATTATTATGTCCCTAAATGTAGGTACATTTTATTCTGGAGTGATTAGTACTGTATAGAACTGTTGGTGCTTATTTCAATTCAAACTCATTTTTGGAAACCTAAAAGCTCTTTTTTTCCAACATACTACTTGGTTAAATTGTCATAATCATCAGCTTGCAGTACAGTTTTGTGGCAAACCAGATAACCGCCCACCCACTGTCATTATTATGTCCCTGTATTGCTCCATTATATGTCATGGAAATCACATATTTCATTATTCTATCTCGGTCGATGCTATCCATTTAAATGCTGCGTGTTTATTCAAAATGTTGATTGTTAATCCAGTTAATACATGCATACATGTTTACATACATGCATACCAGAGCCTATACTAGGTTAAAGCAAAATAGAACAATAAACAGTAACAGCAATCTAGGAGTGTTGTAAGAGTATTTAGTTTAAATGATTAATCTCTTGTCAATATTATCGAGAGTGTGATTAGGTATCTGCTCTGAACCAGTGATTATATCTGGATTTACATCTCAGACACCTCTAGGCAAGGCACTCTAGGTGCCCCTAGCTCTGCCCATGGCAACACCCCCACTCCTCACATGACCCCAGCCCAGCCCTATCTGTTGTTACAGAAAATACCCTTGGCCTATAACAAGGAAGGACAAAAAAAGCTTTAAACCCTTGGTTGCCAGAGAGATCTCCAATGCATTGCTCTGCCATATGATGGAGATCTCTTTAACATCCAGGGGGTTAAATAATGGCCTGTAAAGAGGCATAGAACTGTGAAGGGACACTGAGATTGCTCTGGCAGCACCCACAATTCAGAATGTGGGTGTGGCCAGTACAGCTGAACCACCACTCAAAATTTAGAGCTCTAGACAGTTGCCTACTCTGCCTATTGAGAAATCTGGTCCTGTACTCAAGGCATTCTGGGACATTAATATAGACATCATTGATGTATTGAAATTATAAAGCAGACTGGCTATATTACATACATGTGAAATAGAACTTACCTCAGAGAAACTGGGAATAGCTTAAAGACAGCAAAATTAGAAATTCAGGTAGAACTTAGTATTCCAGTAATGTATTTGCTGCAAAAAATAAAAAAATAAATCTGAACTCATAATGTAAAGTATGTATTCTGGTGCTAGAGTAGAGGTCGTATTTATAAAACTCTAATGATTGTATCTTATTCCAAATTGCTGACAGTAAACTTTGTGCTTTCACATAACTAAATTAGATAAACCCTTGGACCAAGAGCTTGCATTCTACTGCTTGTATCTTGGGAAGAGATAAACTAACTAACCCTTTGAGTGCCACAGGGTTGTGCAATGCATTACAGAGTAATGTGTTGTATACCCAATGGCACTCAAATTATTAAATAACTTGACAAAGATCAGGATGCAGTGTATTATCATTAGGTGTTCCAAGTTTTATTTAAAGGAAAAATAACACCTCCTACTAATATCCTCCCATTTAACCTCTATAAGACCAGAAAATCCTAATGACCCCTATAAGTTTTCCCCTTACACTAGGTTAAAGCAAAATAGAATAATAAACAGTAGCAGCCATATAGGAGTGTTGTAAAAGAGTATTTAGTTTAAATGACTGATCTCTTTTCAGTGTTACTGGGAGTATGATTAGGCATCTGCTTTGAACCAGGATTTATCTCTGGATTTACATCTCAGGCACCTGTAGGCAAGGCACTCTAGGTACCCCTAGCTCTGCCCATGTCCACACACCCACTCCTCACATGACCCCAGCCCCATCTGTTTTTTCATGTTACGGAAAATACCCTTGGCCTATAACAAGCAAGGACAAAAAAGCTTTAAACTCTTGGTCGCCAGAGAGATCTCCAACACATTGCTCTGCAGTACGTTGGAAATCTTGTGCAGGGACACTGAGATTGTCTGGCAACATCCACAATTCAGAATGTGGGTGTGACTAGTACAGCTGAGTCGCCCCTCAAAATTTGGAGCTGTAGCAGTTGCCTACTCTGCCTATTGACAAGTCTGGTCCTGTACTCAAGGCATTTTGGGACATTTATATAGACATTGATGTATTGAAACTATAAAGCAGACTGACTACATTAGGTGCCATACCACACGTGAAATAGAACTTACCTCAGAGAAACTGGGAATGTTTAAATACAGCAACATTAGAAATTCTTGGAGAACTTAGTTAGTATTCTACTGTTGGTATGTGAGGAAGAGAGAAAATAACCCTTTGAGTGCCACAGGGGTGTGCAATGCATTGCAGAGCTATGTGTTGTACACCCAGTGGCACTCAAATGATTAAATAACTTGACAAAAAATAGGATGCAGTGTATAACCATTGGGTGCTCCAAGTTTTATATAAGGGAGAAATAACACCTCCTACTAACAAGATAACATTTTCAATCAGTCCTGGATATCATGTCCATGGGGTGGACATGACAGTTCCTAGTAAGACCCAAACTTATCCCACTTCATATGGTGATCTTAACCCTTTGCAATGCATTGAGCGTCCCTCTGGTTCTTAATGGGTAAAGTAGGCTTATGCACTCTTTAGTTAAAAAAAATCTGCCATCAGTTGTTATGCCTGTGTCCATGACATGACATCCACAGGTGACTGAAGTTATTGCTTGTACAAAAGCAGAAGGGCAAAATTCAAGTGGCCCATCAGGGCCGGATTTACATTTCAGGTGCCTTTAGCACCACCAATGGCCACTCCCCATTCCTCGCATGACCTCACCCCCTGTCCCATCCACTGTTTCCATGTGCAGAAAATACCCTTCACCTTTAACAAACAAGCACCATAAAAACACTTTAACCCTTTGAGTGCCAGAGGGGTACGCAACTTATTGCTTTTCAATGTGTTGCATACCCCTCTGACACTCAAAGGGTTAACACCTTGGTTGCAAGAGAGATCTCCAACCAAATGTGTATAAAACTGGTGCAGAGACACTCAGTCTGCTCTGCCCACACTCACAACATAGCATGTGGATGTGGCCAGCACAGCTGAGACACCCTCCCAAATCTGGAGCACTAGGCAATTGCCTAGTCTTCCTATTGGCAAATCCAGCCATGTGGACCATTAGGATTTTCTGGCCTTAGTAAGGTGTTACTATTGTTTTACTTCCCCGAGAAGAAAGTTGTTTGTAAGTAATGTTAGCCACTGTAAGAAATGTTAGAATTCATCAGATACAGGGTTCAATACTATTAATTGAGCTAAAAGCATGGTTGAAGGCCAAAGGAGTGCCGGGCGGCACACACACAGTTGTACCATTGGAATTCTATGGTTTGGCCAGTTGGTCACAAAAATCCACTTTGCGGCCAAATGCTCGTTGCAGCTTTTTGTTCCCATAAAGCATTCTAAATAGTGTGAGTTGTAGGAACATCAAAGGAAACTAGCTAACTCTTGTTATTTGACACAGTGTCAAACAACAGGAGTGAGCTACAGACACAGTCACCCTCCCCCCACCTCCCAAACACTAACCCTATACTACCCCTAACATGAACAATAAAGTGAAACAATACTAGCCTTAATACTATCCTATTACCCATACCCCATAGCTATAACACTTGCCTTTCATCCACTGTAATTCTTCTGTAATCTTCTATCTGCCGTCTTCTACTTTCTGCTTATCTTCATTGTTCCTCTTGTTATCATCCTAGTTTCATCTGATATATAATGCAACTATAATTAAAAACAACCACATGTTCCTGTTATATACAGTATGCCCCCCAAAGACAGGTCATAAGTGTACGCTGCTGCACCTTTGGCTGGGATGTGGGGTTACTCACCTCCCAGTCACTCAGCTTCTAGGGGTTTCCCACTAGAAGCTGATTGGCTGGGAGGTGCATAACCCAGCATCCCAGACAGTGGAAACCTGGGAACCATTTTGAACAGTGACTGGGCATATAAAAGCCAGTTTCTGTTCAAATTTCCCTGAGGAAATAGCCCGAGAGGTATCTGAGGGAGGATTTTTGCTTTGCTTTCCTGCTGGTTGTAGCGTATACTTATGGTCTGCACATCTTTGGGGATGGCATATATAATTGGAACATTTGTTTTTTTTAATTATAGTCGCATTATATATATGATGAAGATAGGAAGATAACAAGAGGAAGAAAGAAGATAAGAAGAAGAAGACACCAGATAGAAGATTACAGAAGAAGACTTACAGTGGATGAATGAAGACCCCACCGGACATCAGACTTACAGGTAAGTGTTAATTATAATGGGATGGTGTTAGCTTTGGGGGGATTAACCCTGTGAGTGTCAGTGGGGTTTGCAACGTTCTGCAATGCGTTGCATACTCCACTTACACTCATAGGGTTAATATTCCTTTCTCTCATGTTTTTAGTTCCTTGGGGCTTAGGGCCCCAAATTAATACATCCAAGTGTAGGGATCACTAACTACACATGCGCGTGTGTGTTTTAGAAGCCACTGTTCTAGTACACGTTGGTGGGTTTTTAGCGTTAGGGACTCAACTCCTAGGTTTGCTTGACGCTATTTTTACGCAAAAATAGAGTCCCTTAACGTGTGTTACAAGCCACAACATGTAATAGAATATCACATGCATCTACTTTGTCACTGTATACAATGGGTGCAAATCTTGAAATTTTGCACCCGTTGCATTTTTGCATGTCTGTAGTTTGTCACAGGATAGGTAGTAGAATACTGAACTGTGACTTAAAACTACCATCGCCACTTTTTTTTTTAACAGCGATAGTAGCATTGAGCCCTGAATATGGTGCAGTGCTTTGTGTTTGCTTCTCCTTTGCCTGTTTATCTATTTTTAACCCGTTTTTGTGAGCTCCCAAAAGGATGCCTTATAATGATTGACCTGTATTGATGCAGTTGCTTTTTCATTTATTCATTAGAGGATGAAGAAGCTCAAAAAAAACTGTCCCTCATTCCCCAGAGGCTGGCGAGCTACTATTTACAGCAGTAGGAAGACCAGCTCAATGGCAAACGGTGCTAAGAATCACCAGATTCTGTCAGGCTGCCTTTGGTCTTTAGACATTGGAACACTAAACATTTGATCTATGAGTGCAGTTTCACACTTAGAGGAGCTAGTACAAGAACTAAATAACATCAACTGGACATGATCGGTTAATATGAGACTCATAATAAAGATGAAGCTTTAGTCAAATTAGAATATGGACACTGGTGGTACCATAAAGGAAACAATGATGGACGATTCTTGAATAACAAAAGACTGACAGACTCAGTCATAAAAGTAGAAAGTATTTCTGAAATAATGCTTACTGTGCTATTAAACTAAACAGTTGCTATGTTCTTTAGATTATTCATGTTTATGCCCCTCTATGGCAGAACAAGGCTCTACTTCCTCACTGAGAGCTGACTCTGAGTCCCATCCAGATGGCTCTCCCTGGCTCCCAGTATCTGAACACCACCGCAGTGAGAACCCAGCCCCTCCGCCTCCACCTCCCCAAAGAGCCTCAAGTAAGAGGAGAGGGTGCTAGGGCTGCTGTTGGGGAGCAGGGGTCCCAGTTGCTGATAGGATCTGGAACACTCCTCTTTCTTGTTCAGGATGGCCTGGATGGAGAAGGGTGTCAGGGTGCTAGAGCTCTGGAGAGCCATCGGGAAGAGATCATGTACTGGGCTGGATCCGGTGCCTTTGTATCGGAATGCTACCGGTCTTCCAGATATGTATTTAGAAGCGTGTTTGGTAATGCACATTGCATTGAAAGCTACAAAATTAGTTAAAGGGATCTTTGAATTTTCAGTGGACTTTTTTTATTTATTATATTTATTATCACTAATTGTTATTAAAGGTCTTGAAATATGTTGAAGATACCTGCTACTCCGTTTCTTTATCATTGTCCCACAGTGAAAGCACATTTCATGATGTCTTCTTTATTTGGTACCATGGTGAATACAGCAAACATATCCATTTAGTGCAGTGATGGGTAAGCTGAGGCCCTCTAGCTGTTGAAGAATACAGATCCAGTATACTTCAACAATTCAGGTTGAATTGGGATGATGGGAAGGACAGCAGAAGACAGTGAATGGAGATATAGGCACTTAAAGGGTTAAAGGCAGGAGGAAACAGCGGAGACAGGGTGAATGGTAGGGACAGGGAATGAGAGTGTAACAGACGCGTGGCAATCAGGCAAGAATGGGGCACCACAACGCTGCTTTCACATAACTACTCCACTCACTCTTGCTCAGCCATTTCCTGGGCTCCTATTTGTTTTCTTGACCACACCTTCCTCGCCCTGTATCAAACAGCCACACAAGTGCTGAGAGCAATCCTGAATGTTGTATCCTGATTGTATATATGTCCTTTACCTTGAAAAACCTCAGTTAAGCAACCACCACTCATTCTGTCGCCTATCCATGACCTCAGTTTATTAAATGACCACTGCTATAGTATGCTACCAGCCGATTACCTCACCTTGTCCTTATATGTTCCAGTCCCGTATCCAGTTCAAGAAACAACAGTACCTGTCTCCTGACCTGTATCCAGTCCAAGTCTGCAGTCCTCTCAGCTAGTTAGTAGTGGTACTGATCCCTCTGCTTTCTCCGTTCTCTCTGTGTTACAGGCCACCCTTAGATGTCACTCATGCAGCTCATTATATTGCTGGCCGAGGACAGACAGCACTATCACCTGGAAGCCATAAGTAAGTTTGCCAATGCAGTCAGTCAGAACACTGTTAAATATCGCAAACAACTGAGTAAACGTCAAAGGATGCAGAACAAATGACATGTTGATTAAGGCACTCCGGACTCGTAGAAGACACAAGTATATGCTGTATAATGTCTTGGTGACCTTAAGCAGTTAACAGTCATTCTAGTCTGCTCTAGATAGCAGTGGTCATACAACTGGAGGTTAAATGCTGATGGCAGACAGTAGCAGAAGCCTCTTAACAGGCTGAGATCATTATCTGGTGGTAGACAGAAGCAGTGGTTATCAAAAACAGGTCATGGGCTGGTGACATTTTGAAGTCCCATGAGTGATATTCCAGAAGTGTACATGACTTCAAGAGTTACTGACTTCCCATGAAGAGTTCAAATTCCTAAATGGTTCGTTAGATATAGTAAGTCTTTATACATCTGTAGACAATTCAGATGGAAAGGAAGCAGAGATTATTTGAAGGCCCAAGTCAATGACTCAGGATTGCATTTTAACCCTTTGAGAGTCAGATCGGTGAGGAATGCATTGTGAAGCAATGCACTGTGTACCTCTCTGACACTCAAAAAAATGTTGCCTTTTGAATGCTAGTTGGTAGTGCTGCTAACAGTTTGAGCTGTAATAACTTCTGAATAAAAAAGAAATCTCCCAGCAGTAGAAGTACCCTTGTTTATCTTAGCAGGAAAATCTCTATAACATTTATTTTTAATTAGAAAAGTTTACTGCTCCCTCAAGTATACATTGACAAGTATGGTATAAGTCATCTTCACAGATATGGTAGTATGTAAAGAGGGTAACAGACTCAAGTCAGCTGTACGTGCATAATGGTCTACTAGTCTTTACAAGATCTCATTCTAGGACAGGGGGAGACAACTTTGATCCTCAAGCTGTTGGAGATAACTATCTGGCTGGGGATGATGGAAGTTGTATGCCTCAACCTCTGGAGAGCCAAATGTTTCCTAGGCATATTAAAAAATCATTGTCCAGGAGCCAAGTGACAAGAACATGTCATATTTGGTCAGTGATTTAAATAATATGGGTGCAAATGTGAAATTAAACTATTCCAAGCATTTGATAAATATATTATCTTACAACAAAACGAAATGAAATGAAAATCTAGACAACGATAAATAAGGGTATTGAGAGAAAGAATATAAGGAACAAACTAAAAGAATGACCTTTGCCACTGAGTACAATAAACACAGTTAAATATTCACCAGTCATAAGGAAATACATGGATTTTATGAGATAGCAACCTTAATATTGAAGAATTTCAACATCCCCCACTAATTATAAAGGAGGAAAGAATGTTAGAGAAAGGATGGTATGCGTTTCTATATGAATGTCTTTGGAAAATAAACAAAAATGTCTTACTATGTCCTCTAAAGTGACTTTCCAACGTTCTCAATGTGAACAGTATCATGCTGTACTAAAATGAGATGTTTTTTGCGTAACATTAAGGGGAAGGTATACCACATAAAGGGGGAGATTACACTTGTAATTCCTCCTATGGTTATGTATTATCAAATGCCTAAATTAGTTTGTTTATATTGGGGAGACAGCATGGAAAGTAAAAGACTGACACAACACAAAATTTCAGCACAAAAGATCACTGCATCAGTTTAAATTTCACACTGTATCCTAAAACTGAGACTACGGGAGAGTGCAGCAATATCAGAGACAAAAGAAATGTGTTAGATGCACTATTTAGGTACACTTTGGCCGCAAGAATATTACTGAGACATGTAAAAACATGTATATGAATTGAAGGCTGTAGTTTTGATTTTGGTTTATAGCCGGTAGGCAACTATTTTGGCCTGAGGCCATAGTTTTACACACATGTGCCATAGATGAAAAATCTGGGGGGACAAGTTCCCTTCAGATTCTAAGGAAGTCTGATAGGATTATCTAACCCCATTTTAGTGCCTTTTTCTAATTATGAAGCAATGTTGAGCATGTGCCAGAATTCAGACAGGGGTACCTTCTGCATTGTTTTAGCAAATGTGTAGTTTTGTAAATGTGCCAAACAGCAGGTGAAGTGTGTATAGGTGAAGCAGCAGGACATGTATACATTAAAAAGCTCTTTCCTCACTTTTTCCCTCTGTTTATACACCTTGCAAACATTTAATGTCTTGGTTGTTCAACCCTTTATGCAACATTTTGACGAGTTACTGTTTTCTTTGTATACTTTTGATGTATCATACTGCAGTTAGATGAAATTTTCGATGAGTGATATGTATGCTCTTCTTTGCAATGCGATTTACATGCCATGTCTATTGTATTGTTCTTTTGTTTTTCTCAATAAAACTTGTTTAAAAATAATCAAAAAAGCTCTTTACATCTTTCTTGTGGCATAATAAACACATATTAAAACACCTGCACACACTTATTTGAAATCCACTCACATAAGATTAAATGCCACTTTGCATTCTCTGCACAGAGAACACATGAAACTTGTTATCTTATCGATATGGCTTGGCTGAGTCTCAGGATTAGTAACACACAGTAAAGGAACTGTTGGGTTGAGGTTACTTTGCTGTAGCAAATCATACATCTAGACAGTGCCCTCCCCCTGCATTTATGATTAATCATGTAGCCTATGCATTTTCCACAGGCTCCTTGTTCATGAGCTCATTCTCCTTACTGTGTAATTAATCTCTTTATGTATGGAGCTGGCTGTGTTTCCTTTCACCTAGCCCTACCCAGTGGCCTGATCTTACTCAAATTCAAGAGGGCGGAGAATGTGGCACTACAGTGGTAACACTAAAACTGCCATCATTCTCATACAGCTAAATCAGAGAGAAGATGATGGCAGTTGTAATCCAAAAACAGATTATGCATCACATGTTCCTCAACAACGCCCAACAGTAGCTTGCCACAGACATCACGTTTTGCAAGTGCCTGTTAACATGGTCTGTTGTATGGATCACACTGCTGTCTTGTAGCTACACATTTTTTTGTTGTGGGAGACCAGGGTCAAGATGCAGTAAGGGTCCATGCTATGGTGATGTGTATCTGTCAATATGTGCCGAGCACATCACCTTGGCAATAGAAAAAATTTGTCATATCTAAAAATTAGGGATGCAAGGGGAAGGGAGACAATGTGATCATTAGCATATCATTCTGTGGTAAAGATGTTGATGGGTTGGGGAGGGCAGGGCAGAAAGGATACGGAGATACTTTAGCACCAAGAACAGCAGCAACCCACACTCAACATTTTGAGTGACAGTGGGGAAAGCAATGCATTGCTCACTCATCTGGTACTCTAAGAGTTAAATGATGAGTGCCTCAATGATCTTAGTAAATTTCTGAATAAAATTGTGCAATTCACATACAAGCAAGGTCATAATCTGTTTAAATAGCCTCCCCAAATTATTCACAGAGAGTTTTACATTCACTGACCTCCCTTCAGCCTCAGCTCCCTCATTTTGGGGTATTTATCCATGGCCAAATTTCTCACTACACTACACCAGTAAATACAATGTAAAATAAATGTACATAGGCCTTTTCCAGAGAACAGGTGTAAGTAAACCAAAATTGCACATAGCTTGCATCTGTTTTGTCCGATTAACATCAGAAACGATAGCCAGAGTCAGGAGATTTTTGGTGCATAGATAACTAGGTGAAGTGTAGACACACAGAGGCTGATATTCTAAGAAGAAGAATGGAGTAATCCTGGAGTAAACTAACTGCACCATAAGGGACAAATTAAATTAGAAACCCAGAAAAATAGAAAACAACAAGCCATCTCACTGTTAAATATACAGCATCTGAAGGTTGAAACAGCTGATCATCCAGGTGTCTCCTACATCACTGGAAAAACGAACTACACAGGGAAGAGAAAAAACACAGAGAGCATACAAATATATCAAACAAAACCAGTAAGCACATATGGAACGGCTGATCACACTTAAGAAGGGCTGATTACTCTTGTTTTAAAAGTGATATTTTCCCTTGATCACAATGGAAAGTTGCCATGCTTTCTCTACAAATACAATGCCAACATTTCTCTCTATTTTGGTCCTGGTGGCTGACCTTTCACACCTCCCCCGTACTCTATTAACTTAGCTTCCATCCCCCTTGAGCAGTACCCTCCGCAGCCTACCCATCCTAATTAGCAGACCCTTGGCGGCTGATCACTTCAAAATAGCTCTCTCTCTCACAGTGACACTAAAATACATAATCTTTACTTCATGACTGACACTCTGATGCCCCCTGGCTTTAGAAATGGGCTGTAGACCATTACTAAGGGCATTTGTTAGTGCCAGGAACTAAATCCTACACAAAAGACTGAACTATCATGCTGCCTGGCCCAACCCTGGTTAGTTGGGCAGTAAGAGGATTGCCACCGGCATTTTGAAATATAGGCGGCCACCAGATTCAGGCTTAATGATACCCCATTGGTATTGGTAGACATACAGTAGAGGGCGTCAGAAGCACAAAACTACACCTACCTGTTTTCATTTTTTAAATAGGCTGCCTGCACTAAACTGGTCAGAACTATTAAGGATATGAAGGAAATGTACCTTAAAATCTCAGATATAATACGCACCTGTGTTTATTATACCCAAGATTTTAGGGGAAAACAAGGGTGCAGAATGTGGTGCTATTGGAAAAAAACATAATTTTTAAACATCGGTCACTTCAAAGATCCTAAAATCTCCCAACACCATGTTCAGTAGCTAATACTAGCCTAATAAAAATTGTACATCATTGGTATAGGTTGACATACCATAGTGGGTTTCAAGAGCAAGACTACCAAAGGAATAAACCTGGGGAACAGGCAGTATATGTGATTCCACAACAACCAGTGGAGCAAGGCTGGGGGGCGTTTGAGAGTGTATGCAGCAATTTGTTGGGGGGCATTAAGACCACTCCCGATGTTCCCTCTAGGTATTGAACTCCTAGCCGATAGATGAGCATATGCTGTCCTGTTTTCACTCCTACCCAAACGACCAGCTAGGAGTGGGATGCATTGGGGAACCTTCAACATCACTGGTGACATTGGTTATGTCATCCGTGACATGGGAGGCTTTCCTCCTACCTGGAAGTTTGGAAAGGAGTGGAATCAGGGGGAGCACTCTTCTCTCCTGCAGTTGCTCGGTTGATCTCCCAGCCCTATCAGCTGTGAGATCTATAGCTGGGGGAATTCAGGAGGGGTCCCCAAGGAGATCAGATACAAAGGTTCAGTTGGCACACAGGGGGAGGGCTATTTTGTTTTACCTTGCAGCCACCATGTTCCAGAAGAAACCTTAATACAGCCACAGTGGCTGCAATGAGAGAGTACGTTGTATGGACTTGGTACAGCAGGCAACCCGTACAAAGTGCAGCCTTGGCACCCTTAGGGTTAAAGGATATAGACAGAAGAGGTGGATGATAACTTTATGCATGTGTGCGGGTGGGAGTGTATTGAATAGGCAGAGAAAAGAATTTTCCAGTTCCTATGCAGTAGGTTTGGATAGAGAAATCTTAGTCTAGGTTAAGGGTTGTTACAGCTCAATTCTTTGCTACATAAAATCAAAGTTTATTCAGACCCAGCTATTGATTTCCATTCCAATAGGCTGGGAGATCAATAGTGACAACTGCGGAGAGCAGCATGGCTCCCAAGCTTTCAAACTCTTTTTCAAAGTCTGAAACGCTCACAGGGTAGAATAGTCGAGAGATAAAGCAGAAGACACAGAAATAGCAACTAAATGTAGTCGTTTTTTAATCCATGTATAAATTTAAAAAAGCCAAATATATATTCACAAACAGATAATAAAATAAGGCATTTTGGGGTCCCAAACACTCTTGTGTATTTATCCGTTTGTTAGATGCCTTATTTTATTATCTGTTTGTGAGAGTGTATTAGAATTTATCCCTTGACCATTCTACCCTGTAAGCAGTTCAGACTTCAAATTTGCTACTGTAGATATGTAAGACCTCTTACTGTAAGTGACATGAGGGATAGAGATCTAATATCACACTACAAGGGATCATCTTGTTCTATATTATTGAATGGAGACAGGGCCCTCAGTGGACTCCTGCTACTAAGGTCGGATCTTATAATAATTATTTACTGGACATTGTTATTCATGAACATGGACATTTCTCTCTTTCAGCCTCCTTTTTTATAATTGTGTTTTTATTTAGAAATATATATTGTTCCAATATTTCTTCTTCAATTATTTCAAATTTCTGATCAATTATTACACTATTGGGGAAGTGTACAGATTTTTTATATATTGTTATTTTTTAAATATATTTGATTAATTAGACCTTTGTTGGGGGCATCAAGACCACTCCCGATGGGCAGGGTGATCAATATTGATGATTGGGGAGAGCACCGTGGCTCCCCAACTTTCAAACTCTTTTTTACATTTATTTAATTAATCAGACCTTGTTAACCTGAAATACATTGTTTTTTTTATGATGTTATTCTGAAATACATTGTTTAATTATGATGACACTGAGATACATACAATATGCTATTATCTGATGCAATCAAGAACTGGAAGGAACCTTACAGTCCATTTGTTTAAGAACCAGAAGACTTTGCAGCATTGCATGCCAGCAATTGTCCAGGACGTCGAACAGAATTCTTCTCTCTCATACATGCCTCCCACCACTTCCCTTTGAGGTCAACAGTTAGGATATTGTGCTCTCCCTCATTTGGGATAAATTTACAGTATGTTGATGTGCACTGTGGATATTCATGTAAACAGTAAAGTATGCTTCACCAGTGAAGAGGGCAAGAGAAGAGCATTAGGGAGGGAAATCCTGGATGAGAAACACCATCAGTATGCCTTACCTCTGATACACCTTGATATGGCAAGTCTCAGTTACTGCACCTTGTGTAATGCCATTGTTGATGTGATGACAAAAGAATGTGATATAAATAGGACTACACAACGCAGGAGCAAATGGTAAACACAATTTTATTATATTGTTTCAGTAGTACAGTGCATTATTATCTAGTTTATTTGTACTCAGACTGGATTCGGCATAATGCTAGGGTTCCTTGAAGAAGTGAAAAGAGTTCTATATAAAAATGTAAGTAATATTGGTATTGAAACAAGGCTTCAGCGACATATTTTGTGTGCATGTGTGTGTGTATGGTGTTCTAGGTCTAGTAGTAGATGTGTTGAAGAAACATTTTGTACAGTACAATTTTGATTTTTTTTTACATTTACCTTGTAATAAGCACTATATTCTAACTGCTTCTAACAGAAAATATACCAGATACAATTACATGGTAACTGTTACATGTTAATCTAATAATTTTATACTAAATAGATAGTAATGCTTGTCTTAAACTTTGTTTAGTTCTATAGTTTGCAATTTAAGTTAATTATCTGTCACACTCTTATATTTTGATACCCAAGTTTTATTATTCCCTTCCTTACCCTTCATGTGGCATCAGCCCCTTTTCCTTTGAACGGGACAGTCTGAAAGACAAAATGGAATTGGCCACCTTATAAAGTAATATGCTGATTGAGACATTTTTCCTATGTATTGTATAGCAAATGGGTACTGAGCACTAACTGTTTCATAGCTAGTGCTCAGGACACTTTTACAAAACTCAGGACACATGAAAGTGTCTCAATCAGCAGTCTGCTGCTTAGAGTTGTCTAGGCAACTCAGCCCCCGTGGTCAATTTACTGGCCCTCCCCTCCAAAGTAAAAGGGTCTGATATTGCATAAAGAGAGAGAGTGAATAAAATTTAAAGAACTGCACAATATAATGTTTTTAAATGACTAACTAATCAATCACACTCTTACATATCAAACTATATTATAAAAAATGCTTAAAGGGGTAGAAATGTTTCACAAAAAATACAGCTCAGATTAATCTTCATAATCTTTGGGCCGTGCAAAGCGTTATTTTAATACTGTCCGAGTTGTAGTTCAAGAGTAATTGAATGATACAGTATTCCCCTCCCACCCCAGGAAAAACCTGTCATGGATGGCAGGGTTTTCTTTATGCACACAGTAAAAAAATTGTCCCTTGCTGCAACCTGTCCAGTCAATAGACCAGATTCCACATCTGAGGGGAAGCAGCTTACACTAGGAAGGAAGGGGTATACTTTATCAGTCAATTACTCTTGAACTAGAACTCTGACAGTATTGAAAAACACTATACATGGCCCAAATACTACAAAGATTAATCAGAGCTGCTTTTTTGTGAAAAATTACTATCCCTTTATACCAAGCATTACTATCTCTTTATCATTATTTTAGCCCTTGAGTGCAAGAGAAGTCTCTAACTCAATGTGAAGCAATGTGTTATTATTATTATTATTCTTTATTTATATAGCGCCAACTAGAGAAATCTCTAGCAGACAAGGGGTTAAAAAAAGTAACTGTTAAAGTTCCACATATATTTAATTTCTATGACTGATCTAGGCCAGGGATTCTCAATCTTTTCGGTAACAAGTACCAGAAATGATCTAAAATGTTCATAAGTACTCCAACACTTAAAGCGGAACTACCACCCTTCAAAAACATTGTCCCATATAATTCCCTACTGAGCAGCTAGTTGCCAGATTTCTTACTACGTTGATGAGAATGAGATACTACTCTGGGACTGAGGCAGGACAGAGCACAGACATCTATCCATAGTGATGTCTGCGCGACTGCTCTGTCAGTCCCAGACGGCTCTAGGAGGCATTCCTAGGGGCCAAAAGGGACTGACAGAGCAGGCGTGCAGACGTCACTATGGAAAGATGTCTGCGCTATTGAATCAATAGAAATTAAAATGGAACTACCACCCTTCAAAAACTTTGTCCCATATAATTCCCTATCTGGCGACTAGCGCTAGTCAGTAGCGCTAGTTGCCAGATTTCTTACGCGTTGATGCGAATGAGACACTACACTGGGACTGAGAGGCAGTAAGAAATCTGGCGACTAGCGCTACTGAGCAGCTAGTCACCAGATAGGGAATTATATGGGACAAAGTTTTTGAAGGGTGGTAGTTCCACTTTAATTTCTATTGATTCAATATTTACAAATGTAAACAACAGTGTCAGAGGCCTAGAAAGGGAATGAGCCTGACATAAGGTCTATCTGAACTATTGCTAGAACACCACTCTCGTTCACAGACATAAACAGGCATAATTTCTTATATCTCATACTAACTTTTTAAATTTTTTTGGTCATTATTCATGGTAGCATCATATATCTTCATTATCTTAAATGCATTTCAAGAATACAAGAGAAAAGCAGAGGAAAGGGAGATAGCTTTTGTTGCAGGCAGAATTCAGGCAGAATTGCACACTTGCAGACTCACACATACAGATTCACTCCCTCAGACACACACACTCACTATCCTAGACACATAACCCACTCAAAACACACACACAGGTGTACACACACACAAACACATACTTATACCTCTCAAAAACAGAAAGAGAGATACATGCAATCTCCATCACAGATCTACACACACAGCCTCAGATTCAGCAATACATAAGGGGAGGTCTGTCACTCACAAGCTACAACAGGGACACGTGTACAGCTAGCTAGCTGGGACAATTTCCTACACTCCAAATCTACCTACTTTTTGCATGCACTGACAGCCAAAAGCAGGCCATAAGATGTATTAACCAGGAGGACATACCCACAGTATAGATTTGCAGGGCTGGTTCACAGCGACATTAAACATGCAGATCCTCTGTCATAGGTTGCATATTGTTGATGAGGTATATAGCCTGACAAATTTATACAGCGATTAGATCCTCTCTATAATAAATACATCCTTCCTATGTACTGAATACCCCAGGGATACATGTACCACGTGTTGAGAACCACTGATCTAGGCCAATCATTTTTTATACTCAGCAATTAATTGTTTTATAGAGCCTATATGTTCCTGAGGAGCAATGGAAACATCTACTACTCTGATCCTTCTTGGATCATATACACAGTTCTCCTCTAGTCCACTAGGAACCATACCACAGTTTGCTGGCACCCATGCAGTGTCATACCCATTTTCATGCCACGTGTACTGCAGTGGATGACCTTGATGATCTATCTTTTTTACTTTTCCTACTTTCACGGTGAGTTTTAAAACCACTTGGTCATCTGGATTGTTTAATGGATACCTTCTTGCCTTTCTCTGGTCTTTGCTAATGTAGACTCCTCTTCCCAACATGCCAGTCTCTGAGATTTTAAATCCATATTTAATGATATTAATGGCTGATTCTACATCGGTCCCATGGTACATAACATAAATTCTTTTTCCTTTACGATATGCACATGATTCTGCCATGTCCTTTGGAAAGCTCTCCGTTGGAAATGATAAAGCAATTTGTGATGCCTTAAAATAAAACAGCGAACAAATTTACATTAAAGAGGGCCTGTCACCTTTCCAAATCCTCCCCTCAGTGGAAGCTTCTATCTTAAAAGGATCTGTGTGATTACTCCTCCCCATTATTTTTTTTTTGCATCCGATGAGAAAGGTCAGTCACCAATTCAAATTCTCCATGAAATGAGACAGTAACAGCCTCATCACTTCATGACAGTTTCAACACTTATAATAAAACAACTTTCAAAAGAATTATATTAAGGGTAAAATACAAACCAGATCCACGCAATACAGGCACCTCCTGCCTTAGCCATACATTACCTTCCCATTCAGACACTCTCAGCAAAGCATTGCCCCTAGCACTGAAAGGGTCAAGCTCAGTGAGTCGCGGAGGAGGCAATAGATGTACGGCATTATGCTTAATAGCATAATCTATAAATCTAAATAACTCAAAACTAGCTTTCTAAATAAAAAATGGCTAACACAACATATAGGAGATTTTGAAAACTCTTTTCAAAATCACCTATGTAGTTTCCAGGCGATAACATATAAAGGTGTAGCTGTATTCTCTAATATGGAGAAACGTGCTAACTACAGGATATGAGAAAATGTCTAACACTTGGGTGCCTTGGTTGAAAAACATGAGTTAACATGGATGTCTGAAGACAAAATATATGTTATACATATTAAAGCTATCGTAATAAAGTATCAATGGTTTGTCTTTGCATTTTAATTCAGGGCTTTGTGCAGAGTCCCTTCATTACTTCCTGAACTTTGGTTTCCCTGGCCTTACGACAGTGGTCCTCAGCCAAGGTTCCATGGCACTCCACTTAGGGTGCACCTTTTCTATAAAGATTGTGACAAAAATGAGAATTGATACATAACTTGTTTTGAGTTTGCTAATTTTGAGACCTAAACATAACTACATACTTACACTGCAGTTACACGTTTTGTTGTTTTGGCTTTGTACTCCTGCATGCTGGATTTGAAATGAAATAATCATAAAGAGTGCAAGCTGTCAGATTTAATTTGAGGGTATTTACTTCCCTAAACCATAAACCATGAATAATAACAGGCTTTTTTATACATTGTCCCTCCATTTTAGGAGAACAAAAGTAACTGGACAAATAACATAGTCATCATATTTAGTACTTTCTTGCAAATCCTTTGCATTCTCTGACTGCCTGATGTCTGCAACCCATAGATATCACCGTCTCTGGGTATCTTCCCTGGTGATGCTCTGCCAGGTCTGTACTGCAGCCATCTTCAGTTCCTGTATTAGGGCATTATTCTCTTCAGTCTTGTCTTCAGCAAGTGAAACACATTTTATCCTAAAAAACTCTTTGGTTACTGTAGCATATGTTTTGGGTCATTGCCCTGCTGCAAGGTGAAATTCCTTCCAATGCATTTTAAGGAATTTGGTTGGATCTGAGCAGATAATATGTTTCTGTGCACTTCAGAATTCATTCTCCTTCTGCCTTCAGCAGTCCCATCATCCTTAAAGACAAGTGAGCCAGTTCTAATGGCAGTCACACATGCCTAAGCAATAACACTACTTCCATCATGTTTCACAGAGGAGGTGGTATGCTTTGGATTATTTGCTATTCCTTTCTTTCTCCATGCTTTCCTCTTTCCACCCCTTATGTACAGGGTCCTCTGCTTCGTCTGTCCATAAGACTTTCTTCTAGATCTCTACAGGTTTATGTTCTGGAGGCTTACCAGCGGTTTACATCTTATGGTAAAACCTTGGGGTTATGCTGTTGTAATCTTCTCTTTATGATACTCTTTGACACTTCTAAACATAGATAGTGGAGAGTTTTCTTTGGTCATCCGCTACCATGGACTTCCATGGTCTACTATCTCATCTGCTATAGTTCAGTTCACCTGCACATTCCCTCTTTTTACCAATGTACCACACATATTATTTTGACACACCTAATGTTTTGGCTATGTCTCTGATCAATTTATTCATATTTTTTAGCATTGACCCCTTAACGACTCTTGACGGTCATAGTACGTCAAGGGTCGATCTGACTGAATATCATGGTGCCCGTGATTCTGCCTGAGCGACATTCCTACTTCCGGGTTTGCTTTGGCTGCTTCTTATTGGTTCTGGGTTGTCAACACCTCCCAGGGCTTGCCTTTATATAGGCCCTCCTGTCACTATGACGGTGCCCTTTCGTGGTGTTCCTGACCAGACGTTTGTTGCTGTGTTCCTGTTCCGTGTATAATCCGGTTTCCTCTGACCTTGCTCCTGTCTTCGCTGCCCATATTGTTTGGACCCGGCTTGCCTGACTACGATTCCGTGACCGATTTGACTGACTCCGCTCTCTGTGTACAGATCCAGGCTTTGGCTGACTTCCACTCTCTGTGTACCGATCCAGGCTTTGGCTGACTACCGCTCTTTGTGTACCGATCTAGGCTCTGGCTGACTACAGCTCTCTGCGTATTGTTTGGACCAGGCTTGCCTGACTACGATTCCGTGACCGATTTGACTGACTCCGCTCTCTGTGTACCGATCCAGGCTTTGGCTGACTACCGCTCTCAGTACACCGATTCTGGCTTTGGCTGACTACCGCTCTCTACGTACCGTTCCAGGCTTTGGCTACTCGCCTTGCGTCTGCTTGTCGCTAGTGCTTCTGTTGTCCCAGTCTTGTGTCCATTGCCTTTGCCTTACGGTAGCTTGCCAGTCGGTACTTATCAGTTGCCTCCAGTTGCGATACCTTTCAGCCTGTGCCTCCTTGCAGCCTCCATTTGCATACTATACAGCCTGTGCTCTACTGTCACTAGCGGTTCTACCACCTGTCAGTCTGCACTTACCCGCTACCTCCGGTTGTGCTACCTTACAGCCTGTGCCTCACTGTAGCCAACGTTTGTTACTATACTGCCTTTGCCTTAACGGTCACTCGTGACTTTCCTGTCATTCTGCTATTTCCCGTTACCTCCGGTTACACTACTTAGGTCAGTCTGCCTAAGATCACCTCCGGTTGCGCTCCATGCAGACTGTACCTACTCTGCTTGCCCCCAGGCATTTCCTCAGTATACTCATTGGTACCGTTACTTGGGCTGCCTTATCCGGTTATAGGTAAGTCCGGTAGAGCCTATTCTCTCCCCAATCTACTGGGGTGTCTGTCCTGCAGTATCAGTCCCTCTTAGGGCTTCTCCAGACCTGTACTGCTGAGGTTTTGTTCCAGTCTCTGTTCCAGTCATTTTTTGCATTCCCATATTTTGTTATCTGTTTATGCCCTGACCTGTGTCAGATTCAATAGTGCTACCCTTTGTTTGGGTCTGGACCCGAGAAGGGCATCTCTGTTCTTTATTAAGTTGTTTAATAAAGCTTCATTGTTTTATCTTAACCAAATTGTCTGAGTGTTCATTAAAACCTTGACACTGAACAACCCATGATGTACTACGAGCGTCATGGAGTTCCGGGCTCCCTCCGCGGCTGCACTCCGTTCGGGGAATCCGGACCCGGAAAAAGAAAAAAAAAATGTTCCACAGTCCTTAAGTCGCGGCGAGGCGCTGATCGCCTGGTCGTTAATGGGTTAAGATGGCATGTTTTACTATTAGGAAAAAACATTAAAACGAAGTTTCAGACCAACGTTTCAGTTCCAACTGGAACTTTCTTCAGGGACCTACTCATTACAGACTACCCCTGTAGCCATCTTAAAATACCTTTCTTTTGTTGAACTTGGCACCAAAAGTTAGAGTGTTGCGCTACCTAGGTAACCCAAGACGCCAAATCCTGTGCCAGTTCCATCATTTCAAACACAATAAAAACAACTTTCACCTATTCTATCTTTTTGCACTGATTACTTCCATACTTCCTAGATGTAATGTATCAGGCTAAATTGTTCATTCAGTCCCCTTGGTGCTCGAATACACAAAGTGTATATCCAATAGGTTTCTCGCTTGGATAATCTCTTTTCTCTATCTCCCCCACGTGTGGATTGTTTTACCCATTCAAAGGGAAAGCATCTCAAATCTTTAATTTTGTGCTTTTGTGCAATGAAATGTCTCGCCACCGGTGACCACTGCAATTGCTGTTCTGTTAACATCCCATTCAATCCTCTGTTGATCTAGGAACGATGCTCACGCATCCTTTCCTTGAATGGTCTAGATGTCTTCCCCACATATTGCAAGAGCAAACTAATAAGTAAATTACATACGATGTGGTGCAAGTGATGTTTTCTCTAACCTTTAGAAAATATTCTATGTGTGGAACTTTAAACAACTTACCCGTAATCATATGTAAACAGGTTACACACCCTGAGCACTTATACACCCCCCTTCACTATAGTTGATGGTGAATTTACGTACTTATCCATCTGATCAGATTTTACAAGATCATCTTTAATACTCCTCCCTCTTCTGAACTCGAATATCGGGACTGTTTAAATATATGTCCTATCTCAGGGTCCCCTGATAATAGCTCCCAATTCTTGAGTGTTGTCTCTTTAAACCTCTTTGCTACATCTGTGAATGTGGTAGTAATTATCATCCATTCTGATTGTAACTTTTCATCAGTTCGTGAACATTTTAACAAGGATTGTCTGTCCATCTTGTCTACTTGCAATATCATTTCAGAGATGTCACGCTCCTTGTATCCCCGCTGAATAAACCTTGCGCCCATCTCTTCCAATTTGACCCGGGATTCAACTGTATCTGATATGATCCGTATTACCCACATCAATTGTGACATGGGCAATCCCTTTTTCAATGATGTCGGGTGTTGCATATAATAAAGTGTTCCGGTCAGTGGGCTTCACATACAATGATATATGTATGTCAGTATTATCCTTTCTGACCAGCACATCCAAAAAATTTATTTCTGCCATACTAAAGCTGATAGTCAACTTAATGGGACACGGTAATTGATTTAAATATGTGTGGAATTCTGTGAGGCACGTTTCTGTCCCTGACCACACCAGGGACATATCGTCTATGACCCTCACATAGAACTTAATATACTGCCAATAAATCGACTGTAAAATATGTTGATGTTCAAAATTCCACATATATGCATTAGCATATACCGGAGTCATGGGAGACCCCATGGCAGTCCCAGTAAGCTGAATATACAACTTATTTTCAAATTTGAAATAATTTTTCATCAATATCAGCTCCACTAGACCTACTATATAATTGGTTTCTTCATCAGAATGTCCATTTTCTTTCAGTATGTCCCATTTTGCTGCCTTGCCTCCCTCATGGGGAATACAAGTGTACAAAATGGCCGCATCCATTGTGGCTAGTATTATTTCTCCTGTGTTCCCCCATGTTAGAGAACTGAAACGTTGGGCTGAAACTTCCTTTTAATGTTTTGAATAAAGTGTTGATTTTATTATATGTATTGGTGTGCCCGTCTGTTGTGGAGATGAATGGTGCATGATACTATTGAAGCCTTGAGCACCCAAAAAAAGAATAAGGTAATGTGTGCACAATGCAACAAATTTGTTACTATTAGTAAATACACTTTATTTCCTTAGTCATTGTTTCATTTCATGTCCCATGTGCTGGAGTACAGTGCCAAAACAACAAAACTTTTGTCACTACTCAAATACTTATGGATTTGACTGTGTGTGTTTGTATCCTTTATTACTCCTTGACAAATAACTTATGTTTGGTGAGCCCCAAAAATTCCAGACAATCTTAAGGGCGAAATACTGCTATCAGTGGTCTCTGTATCTCTAGCTGTAGGGAATTCAGTTTGTGTGTAGGACAGCTCTCTAGCTGTAGGACATCTCTGACCATTGGAAATAGTTCTGTCTCTCTATAGCTGTTTCTGTGGGTAAAGAAAATATCAGTTTATGTGACTGTATGAAATATCTGTGTGCCTCTAGAATCTCCCAGTTTCGCTGGTTGCAGGAAATCTCAGTTCTCTGGCTGTAGGAAATTACTGTGCCTCTCTAGACATAGGACATATATAACCCAGTTTCTCTGGCTCTGGTGAATATCTGTGTCTCTCCAGCTCTAGTGGATCTCCCAATATCTCTGCATGTAGGATATTTCTTTGTCTTTCCCAGGCTGTAGAAAATCTCCAAAATCATCAGCCTCATAGGTGGCTTAGCCCAGAAACATAGGCAGTTAAAGTTTTCATTTATCTTATTCCATAACATAATTTCAAAGGATCTTTAGTAGGTGGGTGTACTTAAACCCTTAACCCTTTGAGTGCCAGAGGGGTACGCAACGCATTGCTTTGCAATTCGTTGCATACCCCTCTGGTACTCAAGGGGTTAAGGACCCATGACATGCCAGGACCATAATGGGAAAACTGACGGTCCTGGCACATCATTGAATTGAGGACTCCCCGTGCAGCTGCAAGTTGTTTGGGGAATCCTGAATCCGACAATGCAAAAAAAAAAGACATAGATAAATGCTCCGTGGTCCTTAAGCAGACGATCCTTAAGGGGTTAAAGCATTTATTTTACTTTCAGAATCTCTCACCTTTTTTGGAAAATCACCAGTTGAAAACAAAGCATATGTATTTATCAATATTCAACTATAACCAGACATCAGGTCCAGTCTACTGTATCAAATTGGACTGATTTTATCCATGCACAAGTACTTCTGTAATGTGCACACACGTGCTGGTTTTATGTCACATTGGCCATTTGATAAATTTGGGGGGGGGGGCTATAAATAACAGCACTTGAGTATATGTATTTCACAAATACACTGCTCTGATCCTTTTATAAATTATGCCTTAATTGGTTTCTTTTCACTTTAAAAGGAGAGTAATACTTCGTTTTATCTTTATTTTATTTTGTAGGCATTAAAAAAACACGAAGAATGATATAAGTCTTATCTCTCAAGCCTTTATGGTTTAAGAGATATTCACAAGCAAAGTTTCCCCCTCCCGCCCCTTTTACCTAGTGTAAGTCATCTCTTCTCAGATGTGGAATCTAGTCCATAGACCAGACAGATAACAGCAGGGGACAATCTTCTTCCTGTGAGAACAATGAAAGCCCTGCCCCCCTTGACAAGTTTTTCAGGTTTTTCCCTTATCTTAATTGAAGATTGCCCCTCTCTGCAATCTACATGGGCACCTCCCTTCTGATCTGGCTGAGCAGTGTTACATCAGTAAAAGGAGCAGGAGGGGGATACTTTGTCATTGAATTACTCTTGAACTACAACTCTGACAGAATTGAAATAACACTCTCCAAAGTCCAAATACTATGATGATTAGAGCTGCTTTTATTATGAAACATTACTATCCCTTTAACAATTATTCAGTTAACCTCTTCTAGGTAGAATGCAGGTCCTTTCATGATCAATAATTGCAATAAATCCCCAGTATCACCCCATCATATGCCCTCACAGGAAAGAACTAAGAGAAAGGTGACTGACAGAAAGTCACTGACTTCTAGGTAGGTTATTTGTATTCTGTGCTTTTGGAGTCCTTTGGAAACAACATAGTTTCCCACTTCTGACACCAGATATGGAGGAATATCCCTTTTCTTTCTTAGAACTTTGCTAGTATTGAATCATATCACTGTTGTCTGTGGCTTTAAAATCCTCCAGGCAGTTCTCATAATTACTTTATATTTTGCTGTATTTTAGAAGTTTATGTTCATCCAGCTGTATTACTCAAGTCAATTACAGAACAAGGAGCAGGTCAGTGCTTATCCTATGTCTCTCATTGAGTCATTGGAGGAGATGCACTAAGGTGTGATAAAGAGGCAATAAAGTGGAGAGGACTTCGCCAGTGGCATCACTTCACCAGTTCCTATGTTATTCTATGGAGTCTATGCACTAAGATTTCTCAAGTGGGACAGATCTTAGTGCATAGGCTCCATAGAATAACATAGGATATGGAAAAGCGATATCGCTAGAAAAGTCATCTCCACTTTATCACACCTTAGTGCATAACTCCCCATGCATTGCTCCACTAAAGGACATACATATATAATATTTAATTATTATATGACTGTGTATGCTATCCAGTTAAAATGTTGATTGTTCTCTCACTCATATATACATGTTAGAGAGAGCCAGCACTACAATGAGAATGTATAGCAGCATTCTGGGATCATTTTAGAAGGTCTGTTCTTAAATGCAATATGATAATATTATATGGAAAATATGTAAAACAGGGGTACTCCTGCTGATTTGAGGTGCTAAATTCAGATGCCCTAACAGAGTACAATTGCATTTTGTGGGTGCCATACTTCCATGGCATTTGTAAAGAACGAAACAGAAAGACGAGTGGGCTCCCCGCACTCTAGTTTTATTTGAATCCTTTAGGTATTATGGACACCAGTTTCTCAGTGTAGAACAGCCATTTTCTTACGCAAAATTCACCACAGAAGACAGGAAAAGACAAGTCATCCTGGCCCAATAATAAGGGTAATGAATGCCAGTAGCTGTCTCACAATGTTTTCGTCTCTAGCCATACAACATGCAAAAGTGTATCAAAAACATATCAAACAACACTCCATAACACATCTAACAAATTTCACTCTGGCGACATATCACTTCTTTAGAGTACTTGCTAATATGAAATACATAATATGTTATGAAGTGATAATTAATATGATTTTAACACTGCATGTTTACTGCCTGAAGACCAATGTTAAAATATTATTATGCAACCATCAGTATGCATTGCCCTTATTTTTGGTGTTATGGATGTTTGCATATCTTTCTCCGTCTGCCTTTAGAAGAAGAAACGTTTTATTATGGAGGACATCCTGGACCACTTTGACCTGCTTTGTACCTAAAGTTTCCTGTCCTAGGAGCAGATCACCAAACACTTCCTCCAACCCCTAACATCTATACTACCACCTCCACCAGTTCAGGACCTGGTTCTGAGTCCTCCTCTGCCCTATGGGTCTGCCTTCTGTCCGGTCAGAGTGACATATTCCATTTTATGGAAAATGTTATGATGGATAACAGACCTCCATGAATCACTATAGCAACAGTACTACCCACAAGATGGCAGATCACTGAAGTGCAGCACCCCCAAAAAAATATATATGTATATATATATATATATATATATATATATATTAATATAAAAGTCTCTCAAGGCATTCTGGGAAGTATATTTAGGCATCATTGTTGTATGTACTTTAAATGTCACTCAAGGCATTATTTAACTATAAATTAGTCACATTACAATAGGTTCCATATTATATCTGTGCAACATACCTCTCAGTGAAACTGGGTGTAACCTGAATACAGCAAAATTTCAGTTGAATTTCAGTAATGTGTTTGCTGCAACAAGAAATAATAAAGAACAAAGATCAGTTCATAATATGAGGTGTGTATTTTAATGCTAGAGCAAAAATTACATTTATAAATCATCATCATAATGTATGATCGTTTATTATAAATTACTTACAGTAAACTATGTAGGTTTTTCCTAACTTAAAAAAGAAAACTCCCAGTCCAAGAGCTTGAAATCTGGTCTCTGAAGAAAAGAGAAATGAAATCACTTGTCAAAACTCAGAATTGCTAACTATAAATCAGTTAGTTGCAGTTATCCAAACATCTAGTCACCATAGCTGGGATTGAGAATAGAACTGTTTGATCCTTGACCAGTAGGTGCAGTTACAATGCACAAAGCACCACTACACTATGTGCTGCATTTCCCAATTTTTTTGAATAATTTGAGGGCAAATCAAGAGCACTATACTGGAGTACAAAATTTCCAATGATTTAACTGGAGCTTTTAATCCTTTGAATTGTGATACAATTTTTTACTGCCACTTCAGCGGATCAAGATTTTTTATTGTTCTACTAATTTAAAAGCCCGTGTACACAGGCCACAGTGCCACCCAGCAGCCTCAACTGGTGCCCGGTGCCTCTCTGCTCACCAAGCAGTCCCAGGAAGGGACTGCTCACCAAGCGGTCTGAATTCGGAGCACCATGCTCTGTATCAGCCGTGCCGTGTTCAGTCAGTCTCTACTGCGCATGAAGGCTGTTGACAAACATTCTAGCGAATTATTATATAGGATAATCATGGGAACGTATCTCTGATTTCAACACCCTGCTTGTTTTACCTGTTTACTATCAGCCGGTATAACATTACATGTGTGAGCATGCTTATTTGTACATATATATATATATATTTATTTTTTTTTTTAAATTGTGATTGTTTGCTCCCCTTCTGGTTGTTTATCTGTGGGACTGTCTCCCTCACGATGACCCTGCAAGACAGGTAGGGTGCTTAAAATCTGAAAGATCTTTCAGGCTGCCTTATACTGTCTGTGTATTGTGCATGTATCTATAAGTACAGGGCCCCAAAAGATTTTATCAGCAAAAAGGAGGACTCTGTCTTAAGTCTGCACTATTCTATGGATGAGAATCCTGTGGCTCTCCAGCTGTTGTTGTTATACAAGTGTCATAATCCTCAGCCAGATAACACAAACCAGTGAGTCCTAAGTTATTTTATAGAACATTCATTTCTGAAAGATAAACCTGAAATATCTCTCTCTCGATATAGTTATCACTGTTTGACCCTGTAAGCCTGACGTTCACATATTCTACATCTGGGGGAGATGCATTTGAATAAGGAGTTATAATGAGGTGATAAAGTGGTAATAAAGAGCAAAAGACTTCTCCAGTGCTCTAATCTCTCCAACCCCTATGTTATTCTATGGAGGCAATGCACTAAGATATATCTAACTTGAGCGATCATACTACATTGACTTCATATAATAACATAGGACTTGGAGAGATTAGAACACTCAAGATGTCATCCATTTATTATCACTGTGTATCACATCTATATCCCACCTTAGTGCATAACCTACATGGTATTAAAGGAGATGGTTTAAGTGGGATCTGAAAGACCTTCCAATGTTTCAGTAAAAATACATTAATTAAAACTTAATCAACTTCTCTCTATCAATAGGTGCCTTTTCTGTTGATTCACAGAAATTAGTAATTGCACCCCAAGAGGTCTACTCAATGATCCCA
The DNA here is from genome assembly GCA_037306005.1 of Rhinophrynus dorsalis. Lineage (NCBI taxonomy): Eukaryota > Metazoa > Chordata > Amphibia > Anura > Rhinophrynidae > Rhinophrynus > Rhinophrynus dorsalis. The sequence goes on along the minus strand of CM074724.1, from coordinate 264,940,424 downwards.
AATATGTCAATTAGCTTTCTTCCTGCATTATTATGGTGGATAATGACTGCCTCATCTAAGTCTGCAATTTGCCTAGTTAGTAAAGATCCAATATATAATCTTTAGCCATAGATATACCCCGTTACTGTATTAGTCCCTACCACTTGTATTCCAAGGTGGTTCCAGATAATATCTCATCCTTAAAACCCTTTGAGTGCCAGGAAGGTATCCCGCTCATTTGTAATGCGTTATGGAGACCTCCCTGGCAGTCTAACGGTTAAGTTGTGTTTTATAATGATACTGGAGTTTAAATTAATTGTAAAGCCTGAAGACTTTATAAATACTATATACATAGATTTAAAGTACTTACAGTGAGAAACAGGAACTTCACAGCACAGGAACAAACAGTGTCTGTCAGAGAGCTTTTGCGTCCTTTCTAAATGACAGATAACCAGATACTTCTTGTAAAAATGTATGAATTTAAAGGAAATGCATATCTGTGACGTGTAAACCCAGGGTGTGGAATAGTGTTACAGCCTTTGGCTTAAAATACAGCAGTTTCACTTTCACATCTGTGATAAAACACATCTGTAATAAAACACCAAAGATAGATTTAAAGGGATAGTAATACTTGAAAATAATTGTATTTTATATTGTAAACCTTAAAAAAACATGAAAAATTATATAAGTCTTATCTCCCAAACCTTTATGGTTTGGGAGATATTCACATGTAAAATATAGAAAAATTCTCTTTTCCTGGCTGTTTCAGCCAAGTCTGCCATCTAGTAGACAGATTTGGAATTCGGTCCACAGAGCCACCGGCAGCTCTTTAGCAGTGCCGAGATCACGATCTTTGAAAAGAACTACTTAATTGGAGCTATCTACAAATTGTGCCTGGCTTGAAAGCACACTTTGTAGACCATTCCAATTAAGAAATTATTTTTAAAGATGGTGATCTCAGCACTTCTGGAGAGGCACAGCCGTCCCGGGACCGGATTCCAAATCTGAAGGGTGGAGCAATGATGTCACTCCAGGGGAAACTTTACTTCTGAATATCTCCCATTTTTCATGTTTTAAGGGCTACAATATAAAATAAACTTATTTTCAAGTATTACTATCCCTTTAAGTGTGTGGCTTTTTGTGAGATTGCACAATGGCGTGCATCCCCAGCAACTAAAGAAAAAAATATGCTGAGGCTGATTTACAAATACAAACTGGTGTGATTCTGGAATGAATCAAGTGCATTACAGGGGACACAACAATTCCCCAACTGCCCATTAATTTAAAAGGGGATTTTAACTACTTAAATGCTAGTGATGTCTCCAACACATTGCAAAGCAATGCATCAAGAACCTATCAACCACTTGGAGGAGTTCAAGTATTCAGGTAATTAAACGTTCCATTTAAATCATTGGGAATTATTTGTCCCATGCTGTGTAGTTGGTTTATTACAGTTCTTACAAAAAGTGGAGGGTGCCCTTATGGCCCCCAAAGTCTGATAAGGGCCAGTGAGCCGAAACCCCTTCCCCCTCTGTGGTGTTGCTTGGTTTTTGTGGGGGAGGAGGAGAGGAGCCTGGGACAAAGGACTGGGTTCTCTCCCCCTCCCTTGCTGGGGGCAGGTAGCATGGCGAGGTGGGAAAAAGGGGGCGAGGCTTAGGGTTTAAATACAGTTTACCTGCAAAGGTGAGCTGTATAACTTTTTCCCTATCACACAGGAGAAGTTATCTTCTCTATACTACCAAATTCTCACACCATAGTGCTTTCTTTCCCCCCTACACACACACCCTGGAGCAGGGGCAGATTGTGGGGGAATACCAGCCCGGGCATTTTTTTTTTTTTAAACAGCCCATTTTTTTTTTAAACAGCTGAACCAACGTCCCTATCGACGCCCCCTTGTGGTCCCTGTGTGGCATGGGAGAGCAGGCACCAGGATATTATGTCATATCCTGGCGCTCTGCATTAAAGCGGAACTTTCACTTGTGTTTCAGTGTGGTTGTATCTGTTCCATTGTGTCTCCTGTTACTATTGATGTGTGTATGTTATAAAGTAAATTCGTATAAACGGAGCTTTTCTTAATGTATAAAATTACCTAGTGACATAATCCCTTCATTCCCTCTGTAGCCGTGCTCCGTATGGTGCATAAGACACTCCCACAGGGCTTGTGCGCGACACCTCTGTCCTGCCCCTGAATTGGACGTCGGAAAAAAAAAAAAGTCTCAACAGTGGTAAGTGACAGGGCGCTGGGAAAGCCTGAGCATGCGCTGTGTCACTGAACATGGAAGATGGCGCCGATCGCGCCAGAGGAGCTGCTACATTAGGAGGTAAAATTAAACATATTGTGTTCACAAAATCGGATTTATACATGCTCTATTTAAATATATATAGCAAAAACATTACAACTTCACAATTGGTTCAGTGTGTGAAAGTTCCGCTTTAACAAGGAACGCGAAGGCTGTCACAGAGAGTGCCTGTGGCAACACAGACCTCTCCTTCAAAATATCTTGGGACATTGCGGTGAGATCCTCTGATCTCCCCCAACGGCCCATGATCTAGCGGCCCACCGGGGGATGCCCGATCCCCCGATAGGACAATCCGCCCATGCCCCGGAGTAATAAAGGAGCAAATCAACAGTACAATAGGCCACTGATATTAAATTCCCACTAATTTAAAGTGGACCTGTCACCAGAAGACAATTTTGGTTTGTTCAGAGTGAAACAATCTTTTTACTAATTTTAGTCACAATATAACATCTCTGTTTCCAAGTATGATATCAAAAGTGTGCTTTCTCCCTTATTTACTAGTTCAGTGGTTGGGAACATTAGGCCTTCCTGCTGCTGTCAAACTACAACTTCCATCATACCCTGTTAGCTGTTGGCTGGTGGGGGATGATGGAAGTTATAGTCTATCAGCATCTGGAGAGCTTCTCATTGCCCATCACTTCTCTAGCTATTGAGCCTCATACTGATTCAATCTATGTAGCACCTTTTTTTTGGGGGGGGGGTTCATGACTATGAGGTTCAATGTAATGCTGCACTGTTTTTCTGTATTATATATGTGGACTATTGGCAGACATTCTTGTATTATCATAGTCATATTTAGCACCTTAGAATAACTAATCACTCTTGTGAATGGGACAGGGACGGATTTCCAAATAAGCAGTGAAGGCAACTGCCTAGAGCTCCACATTTTGAGGGACTCCTCAGCTGTGCTGGCCACACCCACATACTAAATTGTACAATCTCAATATCTCTGCACCAGTTTCTATACCATTTTACAGCCTATTGGTTTCACAAATGTGTTAGAGTTCTCTCTAGCAACAAAGGGCGTTACTTTTTTTTTCTTGCTAGTTACAGGACAAGGGTATTTTCTGTGCCAGGAAACAATGAGTGGGACTGGGGGTAGCGGCATTTAAGGAGTGGGTGTGTGTCCATGGGTAGATCTAAGAGCTCTTAGAATGCCTTGCCTACCTACAGATGCCTGGGATGTAAAAGCTAGCCCTGGAATGGAGACAGGAGAATAACTACAGAGGGTATAGAGAGTGCCCATCCAAGGGGGGCTCATCTGCCCCAGGGTCCAGTAGGTTAAGTTATGTCTCTGTGAAAATATTTTTGATAGGCTGCTTACAAAAATGTCTGCACCCTGCCCCTCCAATGGCTAATTACACCACTGAATGCAGATACTGAGTCTTAGATTGATTTAATAAGAAGTGCTGCAATTTTGAACCAAACCAATTGCACCATAGGAGGCAAATCAAAATGGAGACTTTAAATGGTTGAATTGTAAACAATTATCCAGTGCATTACTTAACAGTGCATTGGAGATCTCTCTCTTGCATGCAAAGGGTTAAAAGTTCCAATGACAAATACAATTCCCAAAAGTCCCATTGATTTAGATGTGGCTTTTAACTCATTGAGTGCCAGAGGTTTATGCAATGCATTGTTTCTCAATGTGCTGCATACCCCTCAGGCACTCATAGGGGTAATCACTTGAATGCTAGAGAGTTAGTCATTGAATTGGAGTGTTCTCTAGCATTCATAATGTTAAAATTCCCATTTAAGGGGAGCGTGGTCTGGCAGCCTAGCTGAATGGCTGTGTAGAGCGAGTGCTCCTGATCTCTGAAACATCAACCCGCTATATTCTGCCAGTTCCCCCGTTTCTTTTATTGATTCAACCGGTGGTACTTGTCACTTGAGACTTCATGGCTATGGTGCACAACAAGCTCCCAAAAAAAAAACTTGGATTTACATCACTTTTTCCTCTCTAAATCTGGCAGTCATCATGATCCTTTCAGCTGCAAGATGACATCATCAGAGCCAAAACAGACTGGCAGCTTACCTTCACAACCTTCTTCCTTTTATACGTTTAGCCAAAGTGGAGATGACACGCATGCAGAGGATTCAGACGTACCATCTATAAAACAAGACATCCACAACTAACTACTAGAGCTAAAATCTTTCATGAGAGAAGTATTGGCTGAACTGTGCCATAAAGTGACTAAAATTGGCGGGAGAGTGGAAATGGTGGAATCAGAATTATCCATATTAGCTGCCTTTCGGGACAACATTCTCAAGTTCTTCTCCCATCTTCAGCAACAGCATACTGATCTTATAGAAGCACTCGACCATCAAGATGATAGAAATAGGCAGCACAATTTGAGGATAAAAGGTATTCCTGAAGAGATAGAAGAGGATATTCTGCCTGCCTACCTTCATTGCCTCTTTCTAAAGATAACCAATGCAGCTGATGCCAAGATATTCATCCTGGAAAGAGCACATCGGGCATTCAGGTCCCAATGTCCTTCATATGAAGCTCCCAGAGATGTCATCATTTGTTTTCATTCCTTCCTGGATAGGGAGGCAATATTCAAGGCAGCTAGGGTGCTACCTATCATTGAGTTTGAAGGGCACTCTATGGCCATATATGAAGATATTTCTCTACTCACTGCTCAATGGAGGAGAGACCTGTGGCCTATTAGACAGGAATTACGACAACACCGGATGTGTTATGATACAAGGGAGATCACAAGGCCTTCCTGAATGCTCTCAACATCCAGCTGTCCGCAGAGGCCCTGACAAGGCTTAAAGAAGTTTCCAGTGCCATGGTCTAGTCTCCACCTTAATCTTCATGGTCCTCAGCCCCATGGAAACTCAAAGCTTCATGCTCAATGTCTGCCTCGCCCAAGGTGTCTTCTGCAAGGGGATCTCCAGGCTGAAATCCACTATGCACTGATAGCAGTATTCTTCATGGAGGCCGCTAGAGGCCTTTGAATGTTCCCTTTGGGGCTGAGGATGATATGCAGGTTCCCTGTGAAATTTATCTGGGACTTTCCAATACTCTTCCGATAGTCTCCCTAGGTTATTAATAAAAATATTAAGCCTTTACTCTGTTCCTTGTTATGGGGCACTTATATTTTGTTTTACAATATTTGTGGAGCTAGGGGCCTTAGTTGAGGGTGTTAGACTTCCCTGTAGCTGTGCTTACTGGAGGCCCCAGTTTGGGGGGGCTCAGGTGAGCATCACTAGGGAAGGTGGAGGGAGGGACATCTGGGTTGGGAATTGTCAGCGAGACTGACTTAAACAAATTGAATATTTGTAACATATCAGGACCTTTCTCTCAGGGGGGCTCCACTGAAGTGTTGGGATCCCTTTTGAGCTTCATATTTTTTATTTTTGGGGATAAATATTTTTAGTCTGTTGGGTTTTCCTGTGAGATACTTGGTCTCTGGAGCACTGATCTGTACTTCTCCTATTAAGTGTGTGATCTTCATCCTCCTAGGGACCCATTGTTCCCATGAACGCTCTTCTTAGAATTTCTTATACCTTAAAAGCCGGATCTAAAGGGTGTTATCCTTCCCCTGGATCTCTATTCAGCAGGAATCTCTGATTTAGTGGGGCTTGTGTTGCAGAGGTCAGGGGAAGGAGATTGTACATTGTAATAAGGCCTTGGAATGTCATGTTATGCAGTTCCTGACTCTCACCTCTCGCATCAGGGTTTGACTGGTTTTACCGCTGCTTGAGATGCAGGCCTGACACTGGTTGTGTGTGTGACTTACATTATGATTAAGTGCCTCTTCATTACAAAAAATATACAATTTTCGTCCTTTGACCGTGCACTTCTCATACTCAAAGTTATTTCCGGTTTGTTATTTTTATAATTTGAACTTAACTTTGCCTTTATTTATATATATTTTTTATTTTAACTTGTTCATCTATGTTGTATACATCTACCATGTATTTGCGGGCCCCACAGATTTACTCATATTCTGTCCTAACACCGCTGGGTGGGTTTTTGGTGTGGGGGGTGCTCGCGGAGTGAGGAGTCTCTCGAAGGCCATTAGATTCACAGATATATTCCTATGTGGAGGATAGCTGATTTGGACCATGCCTTTGTTCTGACTCGGCTTATGAAGAGAAGGCCTACATGCTGCCACCTATAATGATTGTTTTGGGCTCTTTCTTATATGTATTTTGGGAGTTGAATTCAGGGTTATTATCATGTGGGAAAAAACATTATGTGACATAGTAGACCTCCCATAAGATATTCTTATAGATTTCTTTTTATTGTGTGCTTCTCACCCTAGCGGTAACCGTTATGTATAATTTAAAGGGATAGTAATACTTGAAAATAAGTTGATTTTATTTTGTAGCCCTTAAAAAAACATGAAAAATGATATAAGTCTTATCTCCCAAACCTTTATGGTTTGGGAGATATTCAGAAGCAAAGTTTCCCCTGGAGTGATGTCATTGCTCCACCCCTCAGATTTGGAATCTGGTCGCTTGACCGGCTGTGTCTCTCCAGAAGTGCTGAGATCATGATTTTTAAAAAGACTTTCTTAATTGGAATTGTCTACAAAGTGTGCTTTCAAGCCAGGCACACTTTGTAAACCGTTCCAGTGAAGTAGTTCTTTTCAAAGATCGTGATCTCGGCACTGCTAAAGAGCTGCCAGTTGCTCTGTGGACCGAATTCCAAATCTGTCCACTAGATGGCAGACTTGGCTGAAACAGCCAGGAAAAGAGAACTTTTCTTTATTATACATGTGAATATCTCCCAAACCATAAAGGTTTGGGAGATAAGACTTATATCATTTTTCATGTTTTTTTAAGGGCTACAATATAAAATAAAAATATTTTCAAGTATTACTATCGCTTTAATGTTCAGTTTTTTTTGTGTTAGATATACTTCTATTTTTAACCAGAGGAAGGGCATATCCACTGGGGATTATTGATTATGGGTCTCCTATTATTCTTGGAGAATGTAAAATTTATTGTCTTACTGACATTGTTCAGATTTTATTTATTTATTTATTTTTGTTATCATTAATTTGGGTAATGGGTGATTTATTTTTATTTATTTTTGCGTTCCAGAGAACACTCACTGAGAGTGATATAATTTCCATCATTGTTCTTACTGGTTGTATTCTCGTTTTCTTCATATTAATCTCTTTCTGTTTTACCTTTCTTCACTTTGTTTCTTTTACACTCTCTTTCTACACTCTCATTTCTGTTCCCTCCCATTTTTTTCTCCCTCACCCGCTTCCTACTTTCCACCCACCTCCTCAATCATTTTATCAAGTGTGGGGATTCTATTTGTTGTTATTTTGTTGAGGACCTTCACTAGCCCATGGTGGTCTTCCTTTTCCCCATTGTTTAAATGGCTAACTCTCTATAATCCTCCAGTCTGAGACAGGGCCCATCCACTACCTCTTCTTCTTATGTGGGGAACCCTCTTACCCTTATATCTTATAATGCAAAGGATATAAATTCTGCAGCTAAAAGATCTTTGGCCTTACATGACTTTCATCACCTCCATGGCAATATAGTATTTGCACAAGAAACTCATTGTAAGAGGTCTAGAGAACTAGCTTTGACAAATTGATTTTATTCCCAAGCTTTCAGAGGATCGGCTTCTACTAAAACAAATGGTGTAGCTATATTATTTCATAAATGTACCCGTTTCATTCACAAACACACCCTGACAGACTTGGAAGGCTGCTTACTTTTTATTAAAGGATCAATAAATAACATTCTTTACACGTTTGCTAATTTTTACACACCCAGCATGTTTCAATCTCAATCTATCTAAGCAGTTCGTGAAAAATTAAATCCCTTCCAGGAGGGCATTCTGATCATGGGAGGGGATCTGAATTTTACTTTGCTCCCTTCCTTGGATTGTTCCTCTGTCTCTTCATCATACCCGCGATCACTGTCTCTCAACATAGTTCAAACCCTCCATACATATCGTATGCTTGACCCTTGGTGTATCTGCCATCAAGACCGCCTTCACTATACTTTCTATTCTCATGCCCATAATCTTTATTCCTTATAGATTATTTTTCATCCCTTATAACATTCTCACCCTCATGGAAGCAACCTCAATAGGCAATATTACATAGTCTGATCATGCACCTATTCTTCTACATATTAGAACTACACGTGGTAGAAGAACGCAGCCTCAATGGCGCTTAAAGACGACAACTTGCTAAGTCACACTGATATAAGACAGAAAGTTAAGAAAATGATTCAACACTTTATTGCTGAGAACTCGGGTCCAGATACTTCACTTTCTGTTTTGTGCGTGCTTAAATGTGTTGTGAGGGGAGAACTCATTAAATTAGAGTCAATACAATGCAAAACTCGCAAGCTCCAACTATCTACTCTAATCCAAGAGATTTCCTCTTTGGAGGCTTTACACAAAATGTCAAAGTCTCCTGAGATCTTGCATTGTCTAATTCAGCTAAGATACATATTAAGATCTCTCTTGCAACTTCGTATCTAGAAAATGTTTTTAAAAACCACATAGACATTCTACGAACATGGGAATAAGGTAGGGTCTCATCTGACCAGACAAATTAAGGCTAAATTTGCTTCTCATGTCATCCCTTGCATCAAAAGATCTCCCTCAGATACCACTTATAACTCTGATGAGATAGCTCATATCTTTTGAGACTATTAAAACAGTCTTTACAATTTCCCTCCTTACCCCCTTACACCCACCAATCAGACCTCTGCTGTTCATGCCTATCTTTGAGCTGCTAATCTTCCTAAGCTTGAGCCTATGATCATTCATCGCTTAGACACTTCCATATCTCATTTGGAGGTTCTTGGTGCTATTCATTCTTTACCATGGGCAAAAGTCCAGGCCCTGATGGCTTCTCTCACTCATTTTATAAATCATGTTCTACCCTTCTAGCCCCTGTTCTGACAGAGACTTTTGTGGTTTTACTGTATGCCATTGGCTCTCATCCTGAAGCACATATTGCAGTCTTGTCAAAACCAGGTAAATATCTACAATATTGTAAAAATTACAGACCCATATCTCTTTTAAACCTTGATTTTAAAATGTATGCTAAAATATTAGCTGAGAGAATTAGGTTGATCCTACCTTCAGCAGTATACCTTGACTAAGCAGGATTCATCCCAGGTAGGGAAGCTCGGAACAACACATGTAAAATACTTAATATTATACACTTTTGTACCTTGAAACGTTCTCCTGCAATCCTTCTCTCCACAGATGCAGAGGAGGCATTTGACAGGGTTAACTAGTCTTTTCTGTCACAAACACTCCATCATTTTGGATTTTGGTCCCTTATTTCTAAAATATGTTTTCACTCTATACAATAATCCTGACTGCAAATGTCCATGTCAATGGTATCCTATCTGATAGTTTTTAGACTAAAAATGGCATGAGGCAGGGTTGTCCCCCCTCCCTTTTGTTCGTTCTGGTTATGGAACTGCTTTCGCATCATATACATCAAAACTCCTCCATTTGGGGGGTCCGATTTGGTGGAGAAGAACATAAATTAGCAATGTTTGCTGATTATGTTCTTCTTATCCTCTCAGACCCTGTGTCCTCTATGCCAGCAACCCTACTAGAACTTTCTATGTATTCTCAGCTTTCTGACTTTAAAATGAATTTTTCAAAATTGGAGGACCTTGGCATCATCTTATCCCCCCACCTTACACACTTTACAAACATCATGCCTTTAAGTGGTCCCATTTTTCAATCAAGTACTTAGGGGTTTGTTTGGCCTCATCTGTAAATGCTCATAATGGCCTAAATTCCTCCCCTCTCCGTACAATTCAAATGGACTTATATAAATGAAACTCTTTGTTTCTCTCTTGATATGGAAGAGTGAATGTGATTAAAATGAATGTACCTCCTCTCATCCTATACCTCTTTCAGACCATTCCCATCAAGATTCCTTCATCTTCTTTGTTAGGCTCAATCGCATGCTTAGAAATTTTATGTAAGTATTACTTCTCCGAGGGTAAGTTTGGATACTCTATACAGGTGAAAGGGCAGGGGGAAGGGACTCGGTCTTCTAAACCTGAGACAATACCATCACGCTGCTATTTTAACATCCATTTATGATTGCATACATAGTGGCCCATCTAGACAGTGGGTCAGTATGAAAAGATCCACCATTTCTCCAGCTGATGTACTAGTCAAGATATTCTTACCTCCACTGCTTCGCAGTCCTCTGGTAAAAACTCATCCTATAATCACGAATGTTGTCTATATGCTGACATCTTACATTAGGGACAAATCTCTATCTACTTACCCCTCACTACTGTCCCCGATTTTTAGTACAAGACCTTCCTCATATTCTCTGCCTATGGGGGACTTTCTCCAGTCGTCCACTCACCCTCCTGTCTATATTGGAGATTGCGTCTCTAAGGGGAGTTTTGCTTTTTTCTTCTTTTAGCGATAGATTTTCCGTCCCATACAGTGAAATGTGGAAGTACATGAGGATGAGACACTTATTAGGATGAGACACATTATTATTAAATCAAGCTGGGACAGAATACCTACTAAATTTGAATCCTTATGTTTATCCACTCGGCCGTTGAAAGGTATCTTGGGATGCATATACTCTATCCTTTCTGACCCTCCCTCCACTCTCCCACCTTATATGTTAATGCGTAGGAGATGGAAATAGACACCTATTCCGGAAGCAGTCTGGGGTCGGATATGGAATTTAGCCCACTCGCTCATCTTACTCGGAGCAAGCTGTAAAAAATCACTATTTACTCAACAGTGAGTTCCTTGTGCTAATGGTGTAGTCAAAATACACGTACTACTTCTCACATTTGGTGGCCATGTCTCCTTATTGCTCCTTTTTCATCCCATTGTCTTAATTACATTGAGTGCTATTTAGGAATCACCTTATTGAGGTAGCTCTAAGAAAGCTTTGTTTTTATAGATCTTTCATCTCTCCGTTTTCTTCAGAAACATCTTCTTATCACTATAGTACACGTGTCTAAAGTTGTCATTCCCAAACATTGGAATAGCTCAGTTCCTGCTATCCTGCAACAATGGGTCATATTGGTCAAGTAATAAACTATTTTACTTTGACTAATGCTATTGACCCGTGGTAAAGACCCTGAGTGAATTGATAATTTCTTCTCCACAAAATCCTCCTGTTAGAATTTCCATATCTGATATAGATTCTACCATCATACGCTTCTACATTCCAGTTCCTCTCTCCCTCTCCTCTAGACTTTCCCCACGAACCCCAACAAGGCCACTTTTCCCTTATCACACTTTATATTGTACCTCTCCACCCCCTTCTCCTATCCTCCCTCTTCCCATCCCCCCCTTTTTTCTCTTCTTCGTCTACACCTTGCCTTTGACTTTGTCTATTGCTCTGCTTCTCATTCTTCTCTTATTTTCACCTACTAACTCCTGTCTCTTCCTTTTTACCCTAACTCCTTCTTTATACTCCTTGTTTTCTCAAGTTTAGATTTCAATGATTCTTGCCCTTACAAAGAGTTATGATGTTGAGCTTAAAGTATAATGTCACATTATATGCTTGTTTCACTTGACATTTATGCTCTGTAATGTCCTGCTGGCACTTTTGAGATTTATTGTGTACCTTTATTTTTATTTCTATTGTATTTCTGACATTTATCTCAATAAAGTTTTTGTTTTTTTTAAAGAAACCAAAAAAGTCCAATTTAAGGGCAACTATTGCCAGGACAGTGCCCCATGTGTAGATCTGTTCCCTGGGGAGCAGTCCTGCTAATGAAGCAAGGGCTGCATTGTGAGCCCAGACAGATAAGTGGGGTAAAAGAGGCTGACCTGCAAGTCTCACTCTTTAGTGTCCTGGCTTGCACAATGCACATACCTGGAAACCTTCACACTGGTACACTTCACTGTTTTCAGTAGGGTTGGAGTGAGAGTGTCCCAAATTATGAGACTCATGTCACAATGTGGATGGGATAGGTGGAGTAGGCGGAACACGGTGGGAAATAGGAAGAATGGGGAGGGGCTTGTGAAAAACTTAGTGAGTCGGAGAAACAGACCCTGTAAAAACCCAGAGTTTCTGGGGCTGATCCAGAGAGTTGCCATGTATGATGATACAGTCCCCTTAGACCCTCTGTATAAGGAATGAAAGCTTGGCACAGCAAGTCTATGGAAGCTGCCCTCACAACCTACAAAGTTTGCAGCTGAGAGCCACATACTTCTCCTCCACCCAAAAAAAAATAAATAAAAAAATAGATTGACAGGAGACATATTGGTGCTAAGGAGTGCAGTCCCAGGCAGACTTAGTGAAATATGATAATTATCATATCTGGGAACTCTCTGGATCTACCCTGGAGACTTCGGTCTTCAGACTGAGTCTCCAGGGACAGAGGCTTATTCTCCAGCGATGGTGATTTTTTTCTCCTTCCCACCCTGTTCTTCCCACCTCCCGCCCACTTCTCCTTCCCAGCCTGTTCTGGCCACTTCCCAAACCACTTCTCCTGCCCACCCTGTGCTGCCTACTTCCTATTCACTTCCTTCCCCCTTTATGACACACAGCTGCCTAAGGCCCACCCACCCAATTAATCCATGACCTCTTTATGACACAAATCGTGTCATTGACATCCTCTGATCAGCAGCACATGAGCCTTCCTTCTCCAGGGCTCAAGCTAAACAACTTCCCAGGTAGGATAATTACTCTTTATATCAATAATAATTTGGGGATTTTTTTGCCCCCTATCATACTGTTGTTTTCCCCAGAATGGTCCAGTGCTTCTGTGTACATCATCCTGTTTTTTTATTTCCTCTTGTCTTACTTATGTGAGTCGAATTAAAGTTTTTATGTATTTTATGCATCGACTATACATATGAAGAAGCTAGTATCTCCTTATACTGTGTTCCCTTCTTTAATGCATTGTGCTTAAACTAAGTGATTATAAAATAACAAGCACTTCCTAATAATAACCTACACTTACCTTACTATGGCCAGAAAATCCAATTGGCCCCTATTATTTTTTATTTTGTGGCTTTGTTCAATAAGTTTTGGATGTCTTGTCCATGGAGATGGATATGACAGTTGCTGTCAGAACCACTTGACTTCAAACCTTGCTTATGCATTTGGTAATCTTATTCCTTTAATGACCAACATGTTATGCAAGACATTGCTTCAAATGCTTCACACACCTTTCTGGTCCTTAAAATGTTAAGTATGTGCATGCTTCAGTTTGACTAAAACTGCTAATAACTGTCATTCCTGCTTCCATATGATATACAGGACTAATTGAAGATGTTATCAAAGAGGCCCAAGGCCAAAATCCATAGGGCTATTAGGATTTTCTGGCTGTAGTAAGCAAAGTGGGGGTGATGCACTGTGAGGCTATGGTAATGTGTGTCTGGTGATGTGTGGTGAGAACATTGCCTTGGTAATTGGACATACGTCGCCATATACACTAAGAATTAGGGATTTAACAAAAGGGGGGGGTATTCTTTAGCATGCATGTTTGTAGTAATGCTGACAATGTGTAAGGGATGCCCTCCCCTTGACAACACCGGCAGCTCGACAACCCTGAAGTCTGAGAGCATTCTCTCTTTTCCACCACTTACCCACTGGATAGCAGAGAGGATCTGTTCAGACTTAAGAACCACAAAAAGCATTGCTCCCTTAACCCTTTTAGTGAAATAAGGATGTGGACTGCACACACATGTGGCACTGAAAGTGCTCCAAAATGAGAGAATGGCAGATAACCTATATATCACATCTTCTCTGCCCTTCTGTATTAGCTGAACTAGCTGAGGCTGCAAACCACCAATAAGCTGATTCAGATAAACAGAGGACTTGCAAGGCACTCTGTAACTGAGTGTCCTGTAAGTCCTCTGTTTATGAAGGAGAAAATAGAACAGCTCACAAGGTAGATCTACGTGTAGCAGGAAATAATGGATACATGTAAAGATATGAACGCAAAAATGTGTTGTTCACAGACAATGAAGAGACAAACAATAAAACCAAAAGGGTAAACTGAATATAATGAGTTTATTATTAAATGTAAAAATTTTATAAAATAATAAAGGCCAAATAAATAAATAGATAAACTGGGTGACTTGACAATGACAGGAAAGGCACACACAAATCAGGACAGCATAGGTCCCTGTGGAAGAAAAATAGGAGTGAAAGGAAATGACCAAACAATATCTACAGATGCATAGGTTCTAAGGTAACTGGGAGTTGAAATGAATCACAACTAATGGTAATAGGTACAAAGGGAAATAGGCAACAGGGTCCCACCACAGGTGAAAGTCTTCCAACACAATGAATATGCTTACAATGTAACAACGTGATAATCAATTCTCAGCATACACTCTAGTGAAAATGCATTGCTTTCACCTGAAATCTTCTTTGTACTGGAGCTCTACCATTAGGATGATGTTCACAGCAATCTCCTCTGTTTTCTCTTCTTCAGTCATTCCTGTTCGATGGCCTCGTTACTCACCAATGCAATCTTTTATACTGTGCTGCAGTCCTCCCAAGTATTCAGGACATTAAAAGTCCCTCTCAAATGAATAAAAATGTTGGAGATGTTTTTGTCCCATGTGATGCTGATGGTTTGCTCAAAAAAAAAAAAAAAACAGTGTTTCTATGTACATCAGCCTTGGAGTAACTCCGGAGAAAGTAATTTGTGCTATAGGGGACAAATAAAAAGGTTCTCTTTAAAGGGATAGTAATGTTTCAAAATAAAAGCAGATCCAATTAATCTTCATAGTATTTGGGCCATTCAGAGTGTTATTTCAATACTGTCAGAGTTGTAGTTCAAGAGTAATTGAATGATAAAGTATCCCCCTCCTGCCCCTTTTACTGATGTAACTGCTCGACTCAGAGCAGCAAGACTGTCCGGATGGATCACAGAGAGGGACAATCTTCAGTGAGCATAAGGAAAAACCTGTCAAGGGGGCAGGGTTTTCATTGTTCGCACAGTAAGAAGATTGTCCCTTGCTGTGAGCTGTCTGGTCTGTGGACCATAGAAACATAGAATTTGACGGCAGATAAGAACCAATCGGCCCATCTAGTCTGCCCAATTTCCTACTGTGTTAAAAAACAAACCTCAACCTTTTTTGGTCCTTGGTCTTTTCTTATGTTAAGGACCGCCTTATGCCTATCCCATGCATGCTTAAATTCTGTCACTGTATTGACATCTACCACTTCTGCTGGTAGGCTATTCCACTTGTCTACTACCCTCTCAGTGAAGTAAAACTTTCTTACATTACATCTAAACCTGTGTCCCTCTAGTTTTAGACTATGGCCTCTTGTCCTAATGTTTTTACTCTTTTGAAATATACTTCCATCCTGTACTTTGTTGAATCCCTTCATGTATTTGAATGTTTCTATCATATCCCCTCTCTCTCTTCTCTCCTCCAAGCTATACATATTCAGATCCTTTAGTCTATCCTGATATTTCTTTTCCTGTAGACCAGTCACCATTTTAGTAGCCCTTCTTTGAATATTCTCTACAGTATCAATACAGATTCCAGATTCCACATGTGAGGGGTGGTGGCTTACACTAGGTAAAAGGGGCGGGAGGGGGATAATTTATCATTCAATTACTCTTGAACTACAAATCTGACAGTATTGAAAAAACACTCTCCATGGCCCAAATACTATGAAGATTAATTAGAGCTGCTGTTTTTGTGAAACATTACTATCCCTTTAAACTTTCAAAGTTAAATTTTATTCTATGAAGGCACTGCACTAGGATCTCTCAAGTTAGAAATATTTTAGTGCATAGGCTCCATAGAATAACATATGACTTGGAGAAGTGATATCACTGCAGAACTCATCTCTGCTTTATCACCTCTTTATCACACCATAGTGCATAACCCCCAGAAAGCTTAGAACATTTGAAAATGAATCTCTTTCTAACACTGTAATGCATTTCCCCCCTGATGTATGAGAATATATGAGGATCAGGCCCTACCACCTTAGAGGGTCAAACAGTGATAAGACAGCAACTACACAGATATTCAGTGGCTCCATTCAAATCTAACATAATATACATATACCACAATGTGTATTCAGAACTGATTACAACACATAGAAATACCAAATAGTTGAGAATGTCAATAGAACATCCTTGATGTGCAGAATAAAGGCTTCCCTTAAACTTGCAAGCAAAAAAAGCACTGGAGATGTAATCTCCTCTTTTTCACCACTTTATCACCTCTTTATCATTCCTTAGTGGATAAACCCTATTGTATCCAATAGGTTTAGTTGGGCTCTGAAATAATTTTTCAGTAAAAATACATTAGAAGAGCAGTAAACTTTTTAATGACAATATATATTGTTTATTTTTTAACATTAACAGTGCCCTCTAGTGGCCAAATTCCAATTAGTTATTCTTTTACATTCTATCTGAGAGGAAAGTCCATAACAGTTATCTACAGAATGTGATAGAAACCACTGACTCATACTGTCAGTTAGAAATTTCAGGAAGTACAGTAAATGCACAGTAAATTCACTTCTTGATTATCTGAACTGTGATAACATTTGAATAAAACATATGAAAGCAGTGAGAGTACCCTTGTTTTACTCAGCAGGAAAATCTCTATAACATATAAGTTTTAATTACAAAAAGTGTACTGTTCCTTTAATTAAAACCTAATCAACTTCACTCTGTTGGTAGTCCTCCTTTCTGTTGACGCACAGAAAGACATTACTACTTGAACACCAAGAGGGCTACTCAATGATATGTCAAATAGCTTTCTTCCTGCATTAACATGGCAGATAATGACTGGCCCACCTAAGCTTCCAAATTGTCTAGTTAGTAAAGATCCAATATGCAATCTTTATCCATATATGTATCCAAGATTTCTTAGATCTCCTTTACTGTATTAGTTACCAACAATCCTATTCCAAGGTGGTTCCAGATAACTATCACCATGAAATCCCATTTGAGTACCAGGGAGGTATCCAGTCCATTAACTCAAATAGTTAAGTCATGTTTTAGAAGGATAATGGAGTTTAAATTAATTGCAATGCGGAAGACTTTGTATATATAATTATTTACAGTGCAAGGCAGGGACTTCACAGCAAAGAAAAAATCTGCCAGAAGGCTTTTGTGTCCTTTCTAAAGGACAGATTATCAGGTTTTTCTTGTAAAACAAATACATATTCAAAGCAAATACATATGTATGATATGTATAAAACCATGGTGTGCAATGATGTTACAGCAGATTTATATTTCACATCTGTGGGAAAAAAATACCCGTGCGGTGAACCCTTGTAATTTTTGTAACTCTTTGAGTGCCAGAGAGTTATTCAACGCATTGCATTGGATAACACTGTGGCACTCAAAGGGTTAACTGTATTGTTAAGGACAGACATCGTGGTGGGGCATCAGGACCTCCCCCCGATGCCATCTGCTACTAATCTCCCAGCCAATTCAACTGGGAGAACAATAGAGGTGACCCAGGGGAATAAGAGGGCTCCCCTGCATCCATCCTACCCAAACTACCTGGTAGGAGTGGGCGGGATCTGGAAATCCTGCCTTGTCAATGAGGGAAAGCCTCCCACTCCTACCCAGTACTTCGGGTAGGATGGAAGCATGGGAGCTCCCAGCTTGATTGGCTGGGAGATCAGTAATAAGAGATGGCTTTGCCCCCTTTGTCCTCCTAATCAAATGGCTAAGCAGCAATGGTTGGCTGAGGAAGCCTCCTCCTCAGCCAGTCAGCATTGTGTGTCAAGTCCCCTGACAGAGAGCCGGAAGCACTTTTATATAGATAGGTAATATTATTTATATATAATATATTCATACATCCAGGGCTCAAAATTTCAAGTCCTGATTTACTAGCCAGTTCTGAAAAGTTACTCTCCACCAGTTTCCATGCCTAGCCCCACCCATATCCCACCTTTAACCCCACCCATCTCAAGTTATCTTTGATGAAATTACACTGTAGTGGATTTAACAAGACAATATGGGAGATACAAAGTTTTATTTGCTACAAACGATACTGTTTTTATGGAGCCACAGCAACGAGAGAGAGAGAGAGAGAGAGAGAGAGAGAGAGAGAGAGAGTGTGTGTGTGTGTGTGTGTGTGTGTTCAAACTTCAAAGCATAAATGATTTTTTCAGCTGTACTTTTAACCACTCCAGTTCTGAATCTCACTACAATGCATTCATCTTTTGAATGTCAGAGAGGAAGTGGTGTACAGCTCTGGCGCTCAGTGCCACAAGTATGACATTAGATGTGATTGAAACACTTCTGAAATGACTAACTGCATCATAAGGAACTAATAAAATATCCCCCAAAACCAATGCCCAGACATGTTAACCTTTTGAACCCTAAAAGTCGCATGTAAAATATTGTGCGGCTAGCAGCCACATTTATCATAAAGCTCTCCACCACTTAGTGGACTACATCTCCCATCATCCTCAGTGAGCCGATAGCTGCCTAAGCACAATGGGAGCTGTAGTATAAGAAGTGCTGCAGGTTGTCCACTGACTACCACATTACTCCTTGTCAGCATAAAACCAAACCACTGCTACTTTATAGACATACTGGCTATACATACTGGGGAAGAGAAATACTGCAAAGAACAGCAGCTGCACAGTGAGTGGTGATCATTCACTTTGCAGCTGCTGTTCTTTGCAGCATTTGTATTCCTCTTCTTCAGCCTATCAGTTACAACCACCAAAAACAGAGATTCATGTGAAATCATGGGAGAGGGACATATATAGCCAGTGAACATTTGGGAAAGGGACTAGTAGGTACACTTATGATTAATCCAAGGAAGAGGGGAAGGGAATAATATTATATTGCTGAATTGCATTTATTTTAATTACCAGTGCTCCAGAAAAGAGGACACAATTTATTCACTTCTAAGCAACTGCAGTACAAAGCTGCTAAGTTTGGAAATCACTCAAAAAGGGGACTAGTTCAGTGTTGTCTGATAATGACAGGATAACGAGTATAGAGTTTATGAAAAACACTTTTTTATTATTTCCCACATTAAAATATTCTAAAGAAAAAAAAATCAAAAAAAGGTAAATACACTTTTTCTTGAAAAAAGGATTGCAATTATTTTTGTAGCAATCCAAAAACTCACACAGTATCAGTGCCTATGTTGTACAGTGCTTATAGACATAAATCCTTCCAGACCACTTAATTACAACTTCTTAGGATTGCAGTGTACAGGAATATGAATGTTGTTTTCAATGTTGGCTCTTATTACCCCCTTTTCTCATGGCTGTGTGTATGAATGTTTGTGTGGATCTAGCTATGTATGTATGTATGTATGTATCTTATGACCCCCCCCCCCCTTCTCATGGCTGTAAAACAGGTAAAATTAGCCTGATCAATGGCAAATTAAATAAATTCATATGGCATTCAAACTGGACGAATATTGGACTGTCCACCTTCCAGCAACTTAGGTCAAGAGGTTTTAACCTCCCAATTCTGAGATGATATAATCTGGCTAGTCTGTTGAGGTTTGCAGGGGCCAATTACCAATACCAAAGTATATATGGATTCTGAACAGGCTCAAAGTTTAGTCTCCCCACTTAGATCTCAAATTTCTTTAGTACACTTACTCCTCAGAAACAACACTTCATTGTCGCTCAAATTAACTCATCATGAATACCATACAAGCATGGGAGGTAATTAGATATAAATTATTTGTCAATAGATTTTCTTCTATTTTCTTACTCTTTATGAGTAATCTGTAATTTCAGCACACTGAGTCTGATCCCAAATTCCATCTTTGGAAATCCAAGAGTATATCTTTTATTGGCCATTTCCACAATCCAATCTCAGGGAGCAACCTACCTACTGCCCACTTATTTTACTTTCTTCAGGCCTGTCACTATGTTCAGTGCACGCTTTCCACTCTACAATCACAACATTCTCATAATCCCCTGGACTACTGCTTTAAACAACATGCTCACGTTAAGGTTTCTGCATCATGAATTTATAGGATCATCTTCCCCAGTACTGAACTCAGCACTGCACATGGTGGAAGAGCTTCTTGGTTGTGGAATGTCCCCAGGCTAACAATAGAGTCCCTATTTGCAAGGTTTATGTGCAGGCTGAGATGCTTTCCCTCTAGCTACTTTCATGAACTCTCCTGTAGACCCTACATAGAGTGTGTGTCCCCTGTGACTGCACATAAAATCGGGCTGTCAGATTCTGAACCTTGTCTGAAATGTAAAACATCACAAGCATCCCTCTTACACCTTTTGCAGACTTAATCCCAAGGTACACACTTTCTGGACTGAGGTCCTTCGTTTCTTGAATTCTGTTTGTTCTCATCCTATTCCTACTGATGATTGTGCTTCCCTCCTGGGAGTACACCTGCAGGATCCAGCATTATCAGTTAAGCATTTTCTGTGTTTATCTAATCTTATTATGCTGGCTCTTAAAACAATATTGGTAAACTGTATGCAGACCTCGCCTCCCACAGTTTGGCAATGAAGGGAGAAGACACCCCATTTTATGAAATTGTATTGGATTTCCTCAAAGCAGGAGCATCAAAGCAAGCAGGACCGTTATTGAGCAACGCGTTTTCTAGTGCATGCTCTTGCACCTATATCTTCACACTCCTCCATTCATTCAGTACTTTGGTGTTAGTCTTGGGGTGAAGATTTGGTTCCTGATTACTACTCTGATATTTGGTTTGACCTTGGCTTGTCTCCTGTTTCTGCTTGATCTCCGCCCACCTCTACCTCGACTTGTCTCCTGATTCTGCACAAGCTCCAACTGTCCAGAATATGGCTTGTCTCTCAACTTTTTGTTTTATCTCCATTGCTTCCTGCTTATACCATCATCGGGATGCTCGTTCCTGGGGTATCTGCCTTTGTTACTCAGCTAATTTATTATCAGTACTGCCACCTCATGGTTAAGTGGTGTTTCTATCTCTATTCATCGCTCTCAAGGTACCAGTAGCATGACAAACCCTAAGTGTTTAATCATGACAGACCAACTAAGCCAGATATGGAACCCGATGGACAAGCCCAGGCTTTACACTGCAAGATTCAGAAAATGGAGTCTCTGGCGGTGGTGGACTTGCAAAGCAGCATGGCCCAGCTACAATCTTGAGTCCAAGACCTACGTTCTGCTGATTCAAGTAGGTCTTATTTATTAGAAGCGGACGTATACAAACTGCAGTTGGTGCTGTACAATAACAACGTGCCGGACATAAAGACTTGTTGCACCCAGACGGCTTCTCCTCCTGTAAGTTGTCTAATTCTAAAAGAAACTATGATGCAAGCAAAATAACTATTGGCTGTTAAGCCAGATTTCCTTTTACCATCTTCTCTGATTACTGTAACTTAGAGTATCTACAGTGGGCCAACTGGTTACATCCTTGGCAAGCCAGGTGACTTCTTATGCTCTAGTTTCAGGTTTTATATTACTTACCATCCAGGTTCTTATGACTATAAAGCTGATGCGCTCTCATCAATATCCTGGTGACTGTACAGCTTCAGCTGACATTATCCTGGCCCCTGGACACTTCCTTTTTATCTTCTTAAACATTTATGCCCAGATCAAGTCATACTCTGTGTGTGAGACTACAGATGGTTTATTCTTCTTTTGGGACTAGGTCTTTGTCCCCATTGCTTTACACACAGAAGTCCTTCAACTCCTTTATGATTCTCCTCTGGTATGTCTTCTTGGTATTCACCAGACTATGACCCTCATCTCCCGCCATTTCTGGTGTCCTTCGATAAGCACCTATGTCAATAACCATATGCAATCATGTAGGTACTTGCCATATATTGAGGTACCTTGATGGGGTTGGCAATCTTATACAATGGTTGGCCAAATTTTGGAACAAAATCCTCATCTCTATTAACACAGTAGTATTATATATGCCCAATATAGGGTACACATTTGCACCTTGTATAGAGAAGCGCAGGTTTGTCTTTTTGTTTTAAGATACTTCAAGCCTGGAATAGGATGGCATCTGCCATTCTATTTGTGAACCACCAATAGATGGGAATAGAATCCAGTGAAACATTCCGGAGATGGAACAGGGTCCAGAACCTGTTTTCTCCAGCAGGGATGACATGCCCAAGTGGATCTCAAGGAACTCTGGGCAGAGAATTGGTGAGGTGCAAGGGATTTGAGATCTATGTGGTACCCTTCAAAAATGACCCACAAAATCCACTGATCCGGCTCAGAAGACTTCCATAAGCTTTGAAAAGACAGAGTCTGCCCCTATGGGTAAGTACGGACAAGTACTCCACAAGTCATACAGAGATGTGCTTGTCAACCTTAGGCTTTTGAGCCAACCTTGTTCTGCCAAACCTGTTTGGCCTTCAGGATGGGGCACGCCTGAAGGATTTGAGCCCTAGATGCACTGAAGGGGGGGGGGGGGGTTAAATGTCACACATCTTCCTTGGGGGAAAAAGGTATGTTTAAGCATGATCCGAGGCATGGATTGGCCTCAATGATTTGGGCTAGCATGACCAGCAGTTCCTCTTTGTGAAGATCACCCCTAATGGCATCTGACAATTGTTCGCCCCAAACAGCCATGTATCCCATGATGTAGCAAAAGGGGTCACAGTGTGGCCATAGTGGCCTGCAAAATTCTCTTTTGACATAGAATTTAAACCCTTAAAAGCTTGATCCTTAAGGGCAGCAGCATCTGCCAAAGGTAGCACAGCTTTTTAGCAAGGAGGGAGGGGATGAATAGCAGATGAGTTCGCCCATGGGGACAAAGCTTCAGCTGAGAAAGAATACATGTTGGAAATAAGTTTATTAAGGAAGAGACTCCTAGCAGGAGTCCTCCACTATTCCAGGATGAGTTAGTCTGATGAAGAAGAAAAATGGGTAATTCCTTCTTGCGTCTTTGAAAGATGTCCAGTGAGGAAAACCCTGCAACAGCTCACCTCAGCTGAGGGGGCAAGGGTCTTCCTCAAAGGCATCATCAAAGAATATGGAAGAATCCATATTCTCCAAATCATTGTCAATCTCCTCCAGAGAGGAGTCTGTAACCAACTGAGACCGGCCTCTAAATGACAGTGTGCATGAGGTGCCAAAAATGGAGGACCCCTTGACTAGATGAAGGGATAGAAGCAACTGAAGACATCAGAGTCTTCACCCAAAATGGCTCTTGTTCTGTAGTCGAGGAGTAGAAAAGTCCACAGTGCAAGAAGGGTGCAGAGTATTCCAGTGGAAGCCAAGTTTGGCATGAGGAGCAGTGTACTAGAGGGGTTAAAGGAGTTCCAATGTGTCCTTGGCATCAGACATGTTCAGAGAAACACCCAAGTAGATCAAAGTAGCAGAGTAATATGATTACATTTTTGGGTATCTCTGTGCATTTTCTTATCTGGCAGCAAAGGGTTTACACTGGAGAGAAGAGAGTCATAAGATAAGATGTCTGCCAAAGCACCATCCTGTCCTCAACAGAAAGCCTGGGGAATACGGGTAGTTTCCCATTCGCACACTGCAAATTATGGTTTCCTTTCATGTCTCGTTGGTGGCACACCAAGAGAGAGAGAACCCCTCTTCCCTAGGTCAAGAAAGGTAAAAACTACAAAAGGGACCTCCCTCCCGCCACCATTCCCAGTATTTTTACCAGGTCCAGCTGGACTCTTCCTTGGCTCCAAGCCTCATTGCCATTTTGGCCAGTGCTGGAGGTAGTGTATGGTCTCTCCTTAGCCATCCCCTTAGTCTTCCTTGGTGCCCCGTTGGGTGCCACACTTTGCTTATCAGCAGCCTCTGCAGTCTAATTCCTGAGCTGGTCAGACTGCCAAGGCATTCCAGTGTGGAATGCACTGGTTTTCATGAAGCCTATGATACTTCCAGTCTGAGTTCCACAGGCCGGAAGTTCACTTTTATGATTATAATATAGCACATGCATTCCCCTGAGATGATAAGCATGGGACACTAATTAAAAATTAAAGTCTTGGGTCATTCTTCTCTTGATCAAAGCCAGGCCAGCACTAGCAGATTCTGTCTCTTCTCATTGTAAGTGCTTTTATTTTACTTTGAGACCCTGTCCATTGCTTATCATTGGTGATTACTGCATGTTTTCTGCTCTTCTGTGTTTACTTCAATATGGATGCCCAGAATTCTTCCAGCTGTGTACCTCTTGTTTAGTGCATGTGAATTCTGATGTTGTCCAGTCACCCCAGCTTCCTCAGACCAGTATGCCTTCAGATATTGCTTCTTTGGTCTCCCTTTTTTTTTTCTTCTTCTTCTTCCATTGCTAAGAAGGCATGAAACAGAGCAGAAGGAGAGAGAGCAGGAATGTCTGGTCCTTTTGTCTCAAGGGAAGGCTCCTCTAAGAGGAGATCTTGGTAGGTTTCAGATGCAGACTCTTAGTCTGAGGATTCTGACGAGGGTTTAAGAGATGCTTCTTATCTTTTCCCTATGGAATGTGTAGATTCCCTCATGAAGAGCATCTGGGCTTTCCTAGACATTGAGGAAGTTGATAACCCCAGGTTAGTGGCATATGATCTGTACCTAGGATTTACTTAAAAGCATAGGTGTTTTTCTGTGCATTCTGTAGTCTCGGATCTCATTAGAGAAGAGTGGGTTTCGCCTGGAAAAAAAGGTCTCTTTTCCTAGGAAAATTAAAAGCCTCTTTCACTTTGGTTGTCTCTGTCTTTCAAGCTTTAGAATCATTCATAGGAGTTTTGAGGATAGTGCTTCCTCCTTCGCCCTGGGGTTGCATCGACTTGCGTCTCTAGCGCTTTGAGACTATGACTTAGGCAACTGGTGTAAGATTTAATTAAAGTGTCTAGAGAGATCATGAAGTCCACCTCCAGGCTCCATTTAGCCGGAGACTTTCCCTGTGACGCTTTCATGGAAAATATGTATGGCTGCCAGAGCCTCTGCTTTATGCTCGGCGAGTTGCAGAGCATTACTCAGACAATGGTCTGCAGTTGTGGCTTCCAAATGTAAGCTCTGTGCTTTTCGAAGGTGACTGCCTTTAGGGAACTGGATGCCCTTTCACAGACTCAGATTAAAGGGAAATCTTGCCTCAAGATAGGAGAATTGCCTTTCAGAAAACCTTTTTTCAGGGAAAAAGGAAATAAAAATGTCAAAATGCAAAAGACCGGCTTCCAGACCATATATGCCTAAAGGCAGCAAAACTCGGAGAGCCTCCCAGGATGCTTTCCTTAAGACACAGTTCTGACACCAGGCGTTGGATTCCCTTGGGGGGGGGGGGGGAAGGGAAGACTTATTTTTTCCAAAATCAATGACAAGACATTACTTTCGATTTCTAGGTCTTAAAAATTGTAAAGGATGGGTATCGGATTTGTTTTCTCACACACTCTTCACAGGTTCGTCACTACGAAGATTCCACACTATACGAGAGCTGGTGCTAGAGAAGGTTTTGGTGCTGGGGTCATGTCCCTATCTAAAAAGGGAAATTTATTTCACAGTCTTTTTGGTTCCCAAGACCTCAGGTGGTTTTCCGTAGTAAACTCACCT
Organism: Rhinophrynus dorsalis; assembly: GCA_037306005.1. Classification (NCBI taxonomy): domain Eukaryota; kingdom Metazoa; phylum Chordata; class Amphibia; order Anura; family Rhinophrynidae; genus Rhinophrynus; species Rhinophrynus dorsalis. Next base: position 264,914,769 of record CM074724.1, on the reverse strand, counting down.
TTCGGAACCAGGTCATCATACAAGAAAGTTTAAAGACAATCCCAGAACCATGGTCAATATTCTTTATCACAGGGACTGGATGGCAACAGTGAATTTGAGAGATGCTTATCTGCACGTACCAGTTCATCCAAATTCCCATAAGATTTGAGGATCACCCTGTTTACAGCACTTCCCTTTGGGCTAACCTCAGCCCCACATGTCTTTACAAAGATATTGGCAGTGGTAATGGCCTTCTTAAGAGAAAAGGATGTAGCTGTAGTGCTGCATCTGGATGACTGGCTTGTGAAAGCCTCTTCTCCTTCCCTTCTAAGCATACATCTGTCTGTAGTCATTTCAACTCTGACCAGGCTGGGAGCTTTTTCAGGGCATGATTCTGGATTCCACCTTAGGGAAAACCTTTCTTACGGCTGAGAAGAGTCAGATATTACTGGATCAGGTATCCCTCATGAAGTCCTCCAGAAGTTTGTCACTCCAACATTAGATGTCCATTCTCAGTCTGAGGTTTGCATCCATAGAAGCAGTCCCGTGAGCATGACGGCACATACAACCCTTGCAGCAGCTGATTCTATCATCTTGGAACAAAGAACCTCAGTATCGCCATCAGCAAGTCACTATTTCCCTGACAGTGAAAAGTTCACGGAGGTGGTGGTCCAGAGAGAGACTAAACAGACAGGATTAGCCTGGAAAATTCATCTGAAGTGTCATCTCTACCGCTGCCAGCAAGACCAGATGGGGAGCAAACCTGGGATCATGTTCATTTCAGGGTCTCTGGTCCAGGACCGAAGTAAGACTTAATTCCAATCACCTGGAACTTTTGGCAATCTGGAGAGTCTTGAAGATGGCCACACTTTTTAGTTTGTTATCTAGCCTGTCAAAGGAGAACTCCGAGCCCTTCCTTCCTTCTTCCTGTCTCTGAGAATTCCTCATTGGACTGAAAACAACTTGATGGTGATTACAGCTATTCACATCCCACGGTAATAAAACAGCGATGCAGATTACCTCAGTCGCAGGACGACTGAACTGAAAGAGTGGTCCCTTCATCCAAAGTTTTTTTGACACTTGAAATGGGGGATGTCTCAAATCGATCTGATGGCCTCCTGATGGAACTCAAAAATACTCCAGTTTTTCTCCCTGTTTCCTCAGGATCACAAAGTTTCAGTGGAAACTCTGGTTCAGACTTGGAACTTTTGCTTGACCTCTCTCTTCCCACCTCTGAGAGACTTATCAGGAAAGGACAACAGTCATCTTCATGGCCCCCATACTGGCCAAGTAGGTCATGGTTCATCTTTCTGAAGTCCATGTTACAAGAGGAACCAGTGATGCTTCCCTCCATACAGGATCTTCTACATCAGGATACACTGCCTCATCCTCCAGTGGGAAACCGGAAACTTGCAGCCTAATTCCTGAATCCCACCTACTGAGCAACTCAGGTCTCTGTGTAATTTCAGTTCTACTGGACTCTCGACGAACAGTAATAACACAGTTTATAATCACACTTGGACAAAGTTTTCTTTCTTGGCCCATGGTTACTCGATTGATCCGGTGAGACCTTTGCTTCCATCCCTCCTAGATTTCCTGGTTGACATCTTCTTTAAAGGTCTGAGTACTAGTACTAGTCCAAATTTCAGCAAGGAGTAGTTTCTTGGGTCAGTCTCTGGCCAATCTCCCTATGGTGGATCACTTCCCCAAATCAGCTTCACTTTTAGGGCCCAGATCTCCTCATTCTGTGGCAACACTGGATCTGAATTTGGTTCTGAAATAATTTCTTTCATCCCTGTTTGAACCTCTTGAATCCATTCCTCTGAGAATGTTATCTCTGGTCGCTCTAACATCTGCCAGGAGAGTTGGAGAACTTCTGTCCCTGTCGATCCTGTAGCCATATTTACCGTTTAGACCTGTTATTCTCAGAATCCTCCAGAATGCCATCCTAAAGTGAACTCTACCTTCCACAAGAGGCAGGAGTTGCATCTGCAAGAAGGTATTGCCCTCTTCAGTCTCCTACAGTTGTATGCAAAACTTTGGGCACCGCTGTCCAAATTACAGGATTTTTATTTTCTAAGGGAAAAGGATTGAACAAAACCTCTGCATTGAAATAAAACTTAACACAATACTGAAAATTGTAATACATAGTTACCGTGTTTGCAGAATTTAACAGATTGAAAGAAAATAAATAGAATTGAAATCAGGACATATGCAAATGTTTGGGCACCCAACCAGTTGATCCACTAGTGTTATTTTATTTTAAGGTCTCTCAATTTATCTGACTTTTTATACCTTAATCTAAGTTAGGTGATGGCAATTTCCAGAACTTAAAGCAGAACTATCATCATCATAACATTGTCCCGCAATCCATTACTAATATAGCGATAGACAAAGGCATACTTCTATTATGCTGAATAAGTCCGCATTATTGAAGAAAACCAACTTCTTCTGCAGTCGCCAGCAGACAACAGCACACACATCTTAGTGGAAAGGTAACTCTGAGTCTGCTGTCTGTCCTGTTCACTGTCCGGATTGGGTAGTGGCACCCTTGGTCGACGGCGCAGACGCACAGAGCTCCTCTTGTAAGCTCGGTGCAGCAGATGCCTGTCGAAGAAGTTGTTTTTCTTCAATGACACAGACTTATTCAGCATAATAGAAGTATGGATTTGTCTAGCGCTATATTAGTAATGGATTGGGGGGCAATGTTATTATGATGAGAGTTTTGCTTTAATACATTTAATAACTTTTTGAAAATCCTCCATGTGTTGTGCTTTCATTCATACACCGTGGGTTGTTCTAACCAGATGACAAATGATCAGTAAAGGAAAAATGGACACTAAGCAGGCATGGCTATAAAAATATATCCAGATGCTTCTGCTTGCAATTTCCACTGTCTGAAAGGTTATTAAAATAGAAGTGAAGGGGAACAGGTGCGGTCAAGATGAGATCTGGAAGATGAAGAAAAATCTCTGATGGAACGGTTTGTACACTGGAATGCAACGCAAAACCCCATATCACTGCCAAGGACCTGCAGGAACATTCAGGATTCATGGGATAAGTGATTCACCAGTCCATTGTGCAGAGTTGCTTGCACAAATATGATCTGCATGGAAGAGGTGTCAGAAGGAAACCTTAACTACGATGTCATCACAAAACTTAAATAAGCCAGATATGCTTTGGAAGTTTAAGGTTTTGGAATGGCCTTCAAAGTCCCCAGATTTTAATATATATATATATTTTTTTTAAAAACCTGTGTGTGCGCACCTCCAACATACAGTGCTTTCCAGATGAACGAACAACATTTCTGAACTAGAAGCATTCTGCAAGTAAGTGCAAGAGGGGAAAAAAATAAATCACGATAAAAAGAAAAAGACTTAAAGGGATAGAAATACTTAAAATGTAAAAAAATATATATATATGTTGTAGGGTTTATCCCCCTGAGTAAAACAAGAGTACTCCCACTGCTGAATGGTGGTTCATTCAAAAGTTATTACTTTTCAAAGTTGAATTTTTTAGGTGCAATATCACAGTGGCCTGAAATTGTACAGTGGTGCTGTTGCTACACGATCCTATGGACAGCTCTGGTCCTGGGACCATAAATCTCTATAGGATGGTGTAGCAACAGTGCCACTGTACAATTTCAGGCCACTGTGATATTGCACCTAAAAGATTCAACTTTGAAAATTAATAACTTTTGAATGAAACACCTTTCAGCAGTGGGAGTACTCTTGTTTTACTCAGGGGGATAAACCCTACAGCATATTTTTTTTACATTTTAAGTATTACTATCCCTTTAACTGGTGACAAGAAATGTTTGGAGACTGTGATTTCTGCCAAAGGGATGTTACTAAGATCTGACTGATAGGGTGCCCAAACATCTTCCATTTTATTTTTTTCCCCTTAAACTGTTAAATTCAAATACATAGTAACTGTACATTAAAATTTGCAGGAATGTATGAAGTTTAACCCCTGTAGGACTATGGATATGCCAGGACTGTCTGTTCGTGCACTAAGAACAGGTAACTGGAGCGGCATGAATTATCTAATCAAAGTGCGCCTGCAGACATGCTGTAATAATGCTGGGAGTCTAAAACGGACTTCTCCTAGACTGAAGCAATCATTTCAGTCACTCCCACAGCAAGTCGGTACGTGTGATCGCTCACACCTGCCGGCTCTCCAAACAAAATTGCTTTGGTCCTCCGGTGCACAAAACCCCTGGTCCTTATGAGGTTGCTAACTTCTTCTCACTTAGAAAATCAACAAAACATGTAATTTGGCCAGGGATGCCAAACTTTTGCATACAGATGTACATACTAATCAATGTTCTGCTAAGATCAACTAAACAAACAAACAAAACAAACAAACAAAAATAGAGGAGAGGGCTGAAAATGCAAGCTAACATCAAACAAACTCAGGTTCTTTAAGCCTGTGCTCTGGTTCAAACCAAAAATGTAGGCCACAGAAAGAAGCCCACCCAATGGTTTTTCCCTTATCTTAATTGAAGATTGTCCCTCTCTGCAATCTACCTGGGCACCTCCCTTCTGATCTGGCTGAACAGTGTTGCATCAGTAAAAGGGGCAGGAGGGGGATAACTTTATCATTGAATTACTCTTGAACTACAACTCTGACAGAATTGAAATAACACTCTCCAAAGTCCAAATACTATGATGATCAATTAGAGCTGCTTTTATTATGTACCATTACTATCCCTTTAAGCAAATTCTAGCTTATCACCAAACCTAATTAGGGCAGTCACTGAATTAGAATGTAACCCCCTTGGATGCTAGAGTGCTCCCCAAATTATTCTGAAGCAATGTCTTAGAGATGACCAACATACAAGAGGTTAAACCCATAGGCAAGAGAAAAAACTTCAGTTTCAAGTTTATTTACATTGAGTATTTTTTTTTTTTGTCTTCCAGATGTAGCTAGAAGCAGATTGATGCGGATGGATCCAATGGGTTAGTGGGAGATAAAAATGTCACATGTTAATTTCAAAATTATTGTAATCATAAAATATTTATGTTCTGCATTACTGTCCTGTGTTTCCTCAAATGCATATATTAATAGCAGAAATGTAAACACTTAAAAAAAATAATAACTAAAATGTTTTATTTCACATATACTGTATTTTTAGTGAAAAAGTTCCCTTCATCGTGATTCATTCTGAAAGACAACGAAGAGCACCAGTTATAACATACAACAGAACACCCACAGGCTCCAGAGCGGTTAAGAGCAAAGTCTGGACAAAATTCAGCAATTATCTTACTTATAGAGCATAATTTGTGGCAATTATTGTCTAACTGATTTACTGGTCTTCAGCACACACAGTGAGTCCACTATAGTTCCATGCTGACCCAAAGCATTGGTCCTCTCTCTCTCTCCATCATTTGTGTTTGGTTTGCAACCTGAATACTGATTATCCTTTCCAGCGTCCATTTTGCACAATGACACAAAAGCATCCTCTGCACTGATTAACACAAATAAATGTAGGGTCCACAATGCTTCCTGTGTACACATTATCTGTACTTTGGCTTTCTTTGTAGGTTTTCCTAACTTAATTATTACTGTTCCTGTCACAAGGCAGAAATATGTGTTTAAACCGGTTGAGTTTATCAAAGAACCTCTGGTATGAGCTCTTTACCAAAAACTGAGGTCTAGTAATAAGTTCGCATCAATCTCTAGTCAGAGAAAAATAGTACTGGAAATGTTTTCAATCTGTCAAAAAAAATATTGCACTTTTGAAACAATGGAAAAAAAACAAATTTCTTATTACATAATAAAACCAATGCTTGATCCGTTAGTTCCTCAATCCTCATCAGAGCTGCTATCTGAACTCTCATCTTTAGCTACTTTCCAGTTTGTCCGTCTACTTTTCTTCTCTTCAATTCCAATGTCTTTCTTGGGTTTCGAGCGGTGACGTTGTTTCTTGCTTGATCTCCTAGACAGTCTGCTCTTCCGTTCTTCTGTCTCCACCTCTTCTGTGCTGCTCATTTCATCACTTAAGGAATCACTGTCCTGTCCCGATGAGGAAGGTTGTTTTCTTGCAGTCTTTTTTCGAGTCTTCTTCTTGCGCTTTGATTTCTTAGGCTTATCTGCATTGTCAGAGCCTTCACTTTCACTTGATGTTTCAGTGGATTCCTCCTGCTGCTTCTTTCGTTTCTTCAGTTTTTTGTGTGAACGTTTTTTCTGCTTTTTCTTGTGAGTCTTCTTTGAGCGCTTGCGCTTGTGAGATTCTTGTTCTTTTTGTGCCCTGCGTTTTGTCGTTTTCTCCTGGCCATTTGATTTTCTTTTGTGGCTTTTATCATCTCCATCCCTGACATGAAAAATAAGAATTATATATAAGCTATATATTATTTCAAAATAATACAATACAAAAAATACACAACCTCAATAAATAAACGTTTAGATTACACATCAACCATTTGGCATCTGATGTACTACATTTAGATGATCAAAATCTGAACTCTGTAAGATTGTTAAAAAGTAGACTAAAATATAGTGCATTTTTCTTTTTTTTTGTTATTGAGCTTTATGGCTACCAGCCAAAGCTGAAACTACAACAAACTAATTAAAAATAGCATAACAATACAAGCTGGATTACCAGTTAGACACTGGTTTAGCTAACAAATTGAATCAACAAAACAAAACTATACAGATGAAAAGACAATACATGTATGTTGGTCAAAGGATTAAAAATTCTTCAGCCTGGAGAACCAATGAACCCTTAAGTTTAAGATTAAAAACATACAGAAATTATGTTTTTGAAAATTTGAATTCTATGAAACAGAGCAGAAAAAAACTTATATTGTAGTTTATGAATTGAGTCAATGTAAACTCTGTAAATTTATCACAATCAGTTTCGTTTTAAGTAGCAAACCTATTTTGTCCTTTTAAAAGGGTAACTTCACATCCTACTTCCTTGTTCTGATACCCACAACCTGCAGAAGATCAATTTCAGCATTTCCTCTGCAGGAAATGTGAGAGCACACAATAGTTTGTATTGTGAAAGAATAAGGATGCACTACATAAAAGACTGATTGGATCCATCTACTTTCCCAATAAGTTCTCAGTTAAGTCTAGGACTTAAAATAACTGTACATTTTTGTGTATAAGCCATAACTCCTTGAAAATGGATCTATAAGATGTTAGGGTGCACTAAGAAATTCATGCTATGTTTTAGGGGTGCCTTGATTGAGAAACACTGATTTAGGTTCTATAAACTTGACAGGCAAAGCAGTGATCAGTTCTCAGTGAGATTTGGTCACAAAGATACATGGTCAGGATTTCATACATCCTGATCATCGCTCAGACCACCTTAGGTGGGACCATCTGGACTCTCCCAATATCCCTCACAGCTATTGCTCAACCCCCCATTAGCATCAAACAATCAATAGCCCTTTACATCAAAAGGAGAGCTAGGCAAGGACATCAACAATCTTGACTATATGAATAATAAAAGCAACTTTTACTGATATTTCTAGGCAAATATGTATAAGCAATGGCACTTGCATGCTTCCAAAAGGACTCTAATACATACCTAATGCTTTTCAGAGATCAAACAAACAATCTCCTTCATCAGAGGCCAGAATGATCAGCTGTATATCTAGACCATAATGTCTGATGAAGGTGGATACTGTATCCAGGTGGCTGCCTTATATATTTCTTCAGGGGTAGCTATTCCCTTGTGAGCCCAGGACATAGCCACTGAGTTGATGGAATGGGCGTTAAACTTGATCAGGGGTTCATTGTTATCAAGGGTATATGTCATAATAACACAAGTCCTCATCTATTTAGCTACTGAAGGTTTTGAGGCTGCATGACCTTTGAATTTCCAAAGAAATCCACGAATGACTCAGACCTCCTGAATGATTCATACTTTGTAAGTATGTAGTAATCTTTTGACTACAAAGTTGTTTGCCAAGGGAACAGCCAATACCGCTGATAAACCTTTTTCTGTCAAGGTGCAGATTTCAGCCTTAAGTCTTTTTTTTTAATAAACATTCCTATTTATAATAGGAACAAATAAATAAATAAATAAATAAAGATTCCAGTGGAAATTTTATCCCTAGATATGCTGTGATCTTGACACTATTTTCTAAAGACCGTCCAGACTATGATATATTTTTGAGAAAGAGGCTTTACGTGAGGCTAATATGGTGTTGACAACGTCTGAGGAAATATCCATGCATAAATGCTTAACAGTACATTCTGTTCAGCCTCCTGGTCACTAGACTCAAGAAGGCAGGGTTTGAATAGAATACTGTTCCTGTCTCAATAGGTCTGAAGTCTGTGGCAACAAGATTGGGGGAAAGACAGAAATTCTGATCTTTTTCAAGAACCACACATTCCTTGACCAATACGGAGCAATCAGGATTAGGTCTGCTCTCTATCCTTATTTTCCTGACTACTTCTGATATGATGGGAAGAGGTGGGAATACATACATTAGATTGAACTTACATGGTTCACAGAGAGAGTCTTGTGCCATGGCTTTCCTGTCCTTCCATCTGGATATTACATTTTTGTATTTGGTATTGTCTGCCGATGCCATCAGGACCACTATTGGAGATCCCCACCGGGTTATTATGTGATTGAATATCGTTAGCTTCAGTGACCACTCTCCTGGGACCACGTTCCTTCTGATTAGAAAGTCTGCCTGACTGTTTAATGATCCCAAGATAGGGGTAGCTGTTAGGCTTAATAGATTTAGTTCTGTCCATTCTAGGATCCTTGTTGCATACTTGTTGAAAACTTGACTTCTTGCGCCTCCTTGATTTGCTATGTACATAACTGTAGCAGTGTTGTCAGACCTTATTTGTACAATTTTTTTTCTAGATGCTGGATTCTAAGGTCTTTAACACATTCCATACAGCCTTCAACTCTAGAGCATTTATGTGAAGAGTTTTTTTCTTTTGCTGACCATCTTCCTCGCACTGTTTTTGTTCTCCATATTCTCTCAAATCTGACAAGCTGGTGTAGAAGACGATGTCCCCAGAATTCTTGCAAATTATTTTGCCATCTGAAAACTGGATTTCTGAAATCTCCTTATCCTGCTGAGCAGGATCTGTTGCCATTCCTTCAAAAGATGAACTGTGCCTGCTCTGATTTTTAACTGCATCCCCAGAAATTATTTGTTTTTTGTGGGTACCGATTCTTTTTTCTGTGTATTTATAAGTCATTTATCTTCTGAATCTTCTACCACCAGAATATCTTCCAAATATGGGATCACTGTAATACCCTGTTTTCTTAGTATTGCCATGGAGATGGAAAGGACTTTGGTGAAAATCCCTGGGGCAAAGGCCATTTAGAAAGGAAGAACTAAAAATGGTTGTGGTCTTTGTGCAAGCTCAGGAATTAACAATGACTTTGCCTGTACAGGATGTGATGATATGCATCTTTTAAGTCGATACTAATCAGTAAAGCCATTGGATAAACTGGATTTTATTACTGACAAGACAGATCCAATTTTGAACTCTCTCTCTTAGGTATGCGTTTAACCATCTTAGGTCAAGGATAAACCTGGTTGTTCCTGATGGTTTTGTTACTGGAAAAAGGACTTAATCGAGTCCTTTGTTTTTGTACTCTTTTGGTACCCGTTCTTTTAAGTTTTTCAACATTAGACATAATTCCTTCCTTAAGTTTAAAACTCTGCTGTTAGAGACAGGAAAACCTGACTTCAGTTTCCTCATCTGAGCAGTGTTGAATTCTAGGGTTTGCCCCTCCTCCACTGTTTGTGGTACCAAACTGTCTGCCTCAGCTTCATTCTAGGTTGACAAGAAAAGTTCCAGCCTGCTCCCTCATTGGAACTGGAGATGAGGCTTCCCTCGATTCATTGTGTGTTCTTTCCTAGAACTTCCCCTACCTGTAAGAACCATTCCTCCTTTGTGTTGACTATACTGTCTACCTGGAAAGTATCTTCTCGCTTCCTGGAATGTCTGACGGTGGTTACAAAAGGAAGATTATCTTGAGGGTGATGGACCTCGTCTCAGTCTTTCTTGGGTTAAAAAGGAGCTTTTTACCCCCTGAGGATCATTTAATTATCTCTTCCAACTGTTTGCCGAATAAGGTGCCCCCTGCATAAGGAAGGGAAACAATCTGTTTTTGGAGGAGATATCAGCATCCCTGGCGTTTTTCCATAAAACTCTTCTTGCTGTTACAAATAATACTAATGATCTAGCTAGCAGTTTGAGACTGTCAAGAGAAACATCACAAGAGAAATGCATGACTTCTTACATGTCTGAGAATTCTTTTAAGAGTTGTGATCTTGATACAGCAGACTAACTTTTTCTCTTCAAAGTCTGAAAGCCATATTCTAAATGTTCTGAAGATACATGCCATAGCTGTTGCTGTTTTGAGGTTTTGTCAGATAGTGATGTATTGCTTTCTTAGAGCACCATCTGCCCATTTTCCCATTGGATCTTTTAGCGTGATGCCACTTTCAAGAAAAATAGTAGTTCTTGATATTTGTGCCACCGCTGTATCCACCTAGGGAGGAGTAAACCACTTTGCTATCTCCTCTTCCTGAAAGTGATACATCTTTTGAAAGCGCTGAGATGTAGAAATACACTTATATACCTTACTCCAGTCTTTTTAACCATATTATGTATGGAACAATGTATAGGGGACGCTGGAACAGCCTTCTTGAGACCTATGAAGGCTACATCCATATCAGTATGTAGTTATGTTAAACCTAAAGTATTTCTCATACATTTTATGAGTGACTCTAGTTAGTCTAAATTAAAGGCACCTGAATCTCTAATAAGTTCAGCTTCTTCTGCGGAAGAGGATGCGGAAGCAATATCCATAAGGCTGCCTTCCTCCTTGTCGTATTGGATGGAAGAAGTACATTCTTCTGGACCTGATGTTCTGGGGTTTTTTCTTGAAGACTTCTGCATTTCATTGAAGGTTTCCTGCATTGAAGCATTCATCCACCCTAGAAATTCTTTAAACTGGGATGGAACATCTTTAATGGCAAATATTTTTAATGCACTCCTGATGTAGTTGCAGGGTCTGAAGTACTAAGTTTGGCATCACAACTTGCGCAAGACTTTTTTTTTGGAGCAGACTTGTGTTCCTTAAGAGGGATAGGGTCTGCTGGTTTTAGCTTGCCCCTTGGGCCTTAGTAGCCATACTATAGCCTTTAAATCATTCCAACGTATCTGTAAAGAGGTAGGATTTTACATATACATCTGCTTACCTGGGAAATCTGTCCAAATAAATAATCTGCCAAATCCAGCATGCATTCCATGAATGTGAATTCCTGGTTTTCGTCTATGACTAACACTGGCTTTTTCCGGCAATTCTATGGTTTCTTTCTTTCAGTCACATATGGACAGGCAGCATGCTCCCAGAAAAATATGGAGCTCTGATAAGCAAAATGTACTTTACAAGCAGTTTCAATTCTTGCGACCCTTATCCAGTGAAGGGTATGAAAAGAAAAGGCCCATAGAGTGCCTTATTCCTCCTGAACTCCCATGTCTGTCTGGAGTATAAAGATAAAATAAAGTTTTGATTGAATATATGTAGAAAAATAAGGAGATGACAGACACCTCCGTCTCCCAGCTATACACTGCAAGAAATAACTACAGACACTGGGAAGGAGAGACAATTTCTATATTGGGTCTTTTTTTATTGTCCAGCCATCAGGAAGGAGGAGCTAACACTCATTGGATGGGACACAGAAGAAATTTCAGGTTAAGGTTTCTCTCAAGAGAACAAAATAAGGGAAATATTTCACAAACTAACTCCTTGCCACCTGTGCTATGCAATTAAATATGTATACTGTCATTAAACAAGCTCATTGTGGTAAGTACCATAAACAAAGTAGACTAAGGCACAAAGTTAATGACTGAGAAACATTGACCTCAGATTTCTTATTTTTTTCTCAATTAGAATGATATATTTAACATTGACTTTAAAGAACATTTGTTGGCATTTTAAGAATACATTTCTAAATATAAAAAAGTGCATGATTGTTTTTGCTGTGATTATACATGTCAAAAAATGAAATAATGTTATTGTACAGATGAAGAAATTAAGGCAAACTGATAAATTAACAGAATTAAAACAGATTATAAGACTAGCACCAAATACAGGACAATAGGATGAGCACCAAATACATATTTTCTACAGATGTTTGAAAGCAAAAAATGTACAACCATATTTCGCTTGTAATATGAGAGTGAATTTGAATTTTTATACATAACAGTCTACTGAATAATCGGAAATGGGTTGCAACCATTATTAATGCCAATATGCCCTCCACTGCTAAAACTATTTCAAAGGCATTGCTTCACAATTGAGCCCTCTCTAGAATTCAAGAGATTAAAATGTAAATCTCCTATGGCATACATTGTTTGCCACAGAAATCATCAACTTTTCCTTTGATCATATGGCACCAAGTGACTGCATACTTTACATCACATACCTATCTGTGTCAAATTCCTCAGGGTACAACTCCTTGTATCCACTGTGACCCCATCTATAATAAAAAGAAAGGCAAAAAAAGATATTAGCTTGTGTCCTCACACACAGTTTATAACAGATATTATTAAAACATTGCTCCCCAATCCCCTCACTCATAATCCTGTCCCAACAAAATGGTCTGTATAACTAATGTTTAGGGGCTCACAGAGGAGAGGGGTACTCCATACACACACTATATATATTTCTTCAAAAATACCACTGGGCCTTGCTGAGTCTTCCATGCTTACCGAGTATACAACAATCAGCTGGGTCTCTCAAAGTCTTATTAGATATGTTTTGGTGCAGGTCTTAGCATGCATAGGCACATATTTAAAAATACTTGAAGAAGCAAGAATACAATGGATGCTCTGTCAGGATGAAGACTTCCAAACACCACAGTGCTGAAGAATGAGCACCACTGGAACCCCTCCCCATCCCATGAAAACCCTAGCCATGACATGTGAATGAAAGTGTATGCATGCTTGGCAACCGGTAATTTTCATTATTAAAATTTTTCACGGATCTTTGTCCTTTATTAATGTCCAGCTCACGCATAATATTATATGATATATTAATATATATATATATATATATATATATATATATATATATATATATTTATTCCCCCCCCCTTTCTTTACATCCACTACACCGTTAATAAAACTCCCTTGGATGGAAGACTGAGAGTGCACCTGACAATACTACCGGGAAGACTTCCCAGGCTATTCTACACCTGTGGATAGATTCTTGAATGTACATGTTTTCCCGGGAGAGGCTGAGTGAGGGCAGCATGTAAAATTTCTCCACATGCTATCGGTCAGCCAAGCAATATTTCAAATAAGTGAGTTGCTTTTCATTGTATCCCTTATTTTTGGAACAAATAAACCCGGACTAGAGAAGAGAAAAAAAAATGATATATATATATATATTATATACACACATATACATACATACAAGTAGAAATGGCAGAATTACCAAGAAGTTCACTCTCAGGACTTATACAAGAATATAAATTTGTCAAACTTTCAGCCCCCTCAAGGGCCTTTATCAAGACAACATATAATGCACCAATGTGACCTTATATACAGTGAAGTGTGAAAAAGACCGCCAAGATCACTCGAATGTATTGCCAATGACGTCATAACCGATAGTCTGACGCCCTCTGCACCAATCGAGGATGCTGGGATATGTGTCCTACAACTCAAACCAACTCACAAACAAATAACTGCTCTAGTTATCAAGATACACTTAAATGCTAATAAAGTTTGGAAATTAAAAAGAACCTTATGTTACTAAACACAGAAAGGATCACACGAAATAAAAAAGGGACCTGCAACGCTCCCAAACGCTCGCCCGATCAGTCTGAGTTAAAAACCAACAAGTAACAATGTATCCACATCTGTAGCTAATAAAACACACTGTATAACTGGTACCGTCAAATTCTATCATCTTCAACTGACTGGGACAGCCATGGGCGCATGCATGGCACCTTCCTACGCCAACGCATATATGTATACATACGAGACAGATTACCTTACAGAACATGCTCTTTTTAGACAACACAAGATTCTATATACCTGCTACATTGACGACATGTTCATTATCTGGCGAGGCACAGTACATGAATTGGAGACATTGGTTGAAGATCTTAATAGAGCTCACCCCCACATACAGTTGACATTGAATTATAGTGAGACAGAAATACCATTCTTAGATGTATTAGTACAGCTGGTAGATGGGAAATTACACATAACTATATATTCAAAACCTACTGACAGAAATAATCTTCTCCACTATAAGAGCCATCATCCACCCCATCTAAAGAGGAGTCTCCCCAAATCACAGATGTTGAGGGCAAGGAGGATCATAAGTAATGAGGAACAACTGAAGGGAGAACTGGACAGTATGGGCATGAAATTTCTACAGAGAGGCTATTGCCAGAAACTTGTGGAGACACAAGTACAAAATACCAACAGACAAAGTTCCTTTGACAAAAAAGATAAATCTAATGAAGATAGTCTAAGTTTACACACTACTTACAACACAGGAGCAGACATTACAAGGTCTAGTATTAATAAATACTGGGGTATCATCAACACTGACCCATCATTACCGTTCATTAAGAAGGAACCACCTATGATTTGCTACAAGAGAGGACGTAACCTAAAAGACATGTTGGTGAAAACTGACCCCGTGCAGAGTTACACTAAGAATATCATTAAAGGCAAACAGGGATGTTTCAAATGCCCTTTGTGTGTTACCTGTAATTACATGATGGCAGGAACCTTCTTTAGACATCCACACAAGGGATACAAGGTACCCATTAGATACAACCTCACTTGCACAAGTCAATTTGTGGTTTATATTCTCATCTGCCCCTGTGGTCTAACATACGTGGGCAAGACCACAAATGCATTTAAGGATAGGATGGCTAACCATAGATCATCAATTAGGGCAGCCCTAGAGGCAGCCTCCAACCCAAACAAAAAACAACTTTCAAAGATCAAGGACCAACAGGTGGCATTTCATTTTGCAACTTTAAAACACCCACTACCATCTTTACGCTACATGGTGATTGTCTGGGTACCACCTCTCCCAAGGGGAGGTGATCGCGGCAAGAAATTATTGCAGAAGGAGGCACAATGGATATATTTTTTGGACACAATGAGAAACTTTCGCTTAGTTGCTTTTTGTAATGATTGCCTACTAGTGCCCTTTTGGGGGGCAGATGGGGGGGCGATACGGGGCTTTGTGCCCTGTCTTGCCCCCCACCTGCAACCTTTGCCCATAATTGTACGAGTTGGACATTGCTAGTGTCTATGTTTTGGTATTTCTCTACAGTGTAGATACTGGTTAGCGATGGGAGTTGTGCTAATTAGGTTAGGTATTCTTGCAGACATGAGATGCTCAATTCTCTCAACCTTAACTTATCCTCTTTCCACTACTGTAATAGATATATCTAATGCCACCATATGTAGATTTTTATTTAATCAATTGTAGCTGTTCTCTGTCCCGTTTGGGACATATGTAGCTTCTCTTTGTCGCCTGTGGGTCGGGTGGTCGCACTGATTTCCTTGGCGTCTGCCGATCCACGGGGGACTCCAGACTGGTTCGCTCCCCTCGCTCCTCGGGTCAGTACTGTGTAATATTAACAGCTCAACTAAGCCGTGGTTATGTGTCATTGCTATTCGTTATGGTAGTGCTGTGGCCATCCGTTGTACATCAATGTTGTGTGATATATATGAGCTCTAATGCATGTTTCCTTTTTTTACGTTTATTTAATCCCTACCTAGGACACGATATCAGTAGCCTCCAAACTAGGTCTGCTCGTTGTCTGCATATAGCAACAAGCGTAGAGCCAGGAGGCATAATGATTGCTGTTCATCATTCACACACTCTGGAACCGTTTGTGCATCAATCCTGTTACTATGGATACATGACATTCAACCCCTATACTAGGTCTCCGCTAGTCTGCATGAGATGCAGCCAGCGTAGAGTCAGGGGGTATGAAGAACAAGCTCCGGATATATTGACTTTGTACGGACTGGACATCAGCATCTCTTTGATTGATTGTAACTTTACCATATGTTCCATAAAGGAGTATCCCATTGGAGCCCAATTACCATCCCCACCGGGAGGCGGATGAGATTCGGCAAAGAAACATTAGAGTCCTGTGATCGGTCTCCGCAGTGTTCATGGAGGAATAACACGCATTGAGCCAAAGACACTTGCCATAAGGTACTACTGCTGACTTATATTAAAATATTTGCAATATAACGTGCGTGGGGTTTGATTGTACAGCACATTTGGATGTTTACAGCGGGGCTACATGTAATGATGGTACCAATGTAAGTGTGTTTTATTACCTACAGATGTGGATACATTGTTACTTGTTGGTTTTTAACTCAGACTGATCGGACGAGCGTTTGGGATCGTTGCAGGTCCCTTTTTTCTTTCGTGTGATCCTTTACGTGTTTAGTAACACGAGGTTCTTTTTAATTTCCAAACCTTATTAGCATTTAAATGTATCTTGATAACTAGAGCAGTTATTTGTTTGGTTTGAGTTGTAGGACACATATCCCAGCATCCTCGATTGGTGCCGAGGGCGTCAGACTATCAGTGATGACGTCATTGGCAATACATTCGAGTGATCTTGGCGGTCTTTTTCACACTTCACTGTATATAAGGTCACATTGGTGCATTATATGTTGTCTTGATAAAGGCCCTTGAAGGGGCCGAAACGTTAACAAATAAATTTATATTCTTATATAAGTCCTGAGAGTGCACTTCTTCCATGGTAATTCTGCCATTTCTACTTGCATATACAATTTTGAAGTAGCACTGTTATGGACACAGGTATGTTGCTTCAGAATTTGCGACAAAAACTGCGTCCATTACATGGATATGTTCCCCTGTCATAAAATCACATTTAGTGTTTTAGACACCATTTTCCTTTGTTGTCTCCCTGGTCTGTTTGGGCGGGAAAATGACAAAGGAGGACAACCTGCTCTTTTGTTTCTCTTCCTTCTAGGAGAAGGGGAGGAGGGGTGTGTCAATCAGGTAAAGTGGGCTGGAGATGGGTGGGGCTTGCCAACAATAAGAGAGGTGTGCAGAGAGTCAAAGGGGGAGTCTTGAAGAGGTCTTTTGGGAAGAAGGGTCTTGGAGCAGGAAAGCCATGGAGAGGGAGATGTGACCAGCAGCAAGGGGGCCATGCCTTGCCTAGGCCCCAAGAACTGTTCCAGGATCCTGGCCTATTTTTCCCCTGCAGCACCATCCTCATTGTTCCAGATAGATGAGTATAGAAACTAAGTATCTCTCTATTATTTTCATACTATCTATAATATTTCTAGGAAAAATACCTTAGTAACCAACGTATAGTGTTTTCTACTATAATTGTTGTATTATGTGTTTTATTTGCACTGCAGTAAGTAATTGTCTAGTTAATATTATAAGATGTTTTAGCTAGAATATATTTGATCATATACAGTGTATTGTTAATATTATTGTTTGTTATTAAATATTATTGCTTATTGCTAGTACTGGGGTGTTATTGTGTTAATTGTGGTATTGGTCATTAGGACAAATTTCTCTGGATATATCCTTTAATTAAAGGATTGGCTTTTTGGGTGTGGGCAAATTCATATTGCTTCTAATAGCTGTGTTGGGGTTTGTGTGGTGTGAGCAAGTTGTAGGCCCTGGCCTTGCTCATAGATTTTATCTCAGAGCAAACACATGGTCTGACTCCATCTTGCTAGGCCCCAGCCTGTCTCCACATGGTTGAGGACGCCATTTTGTAAAAAGCACATGGTGTGAGTTTGCAGTTTCTTCACAACTACATTGATTTTAACACAGCTGCTATTGTGCAACCTTTTGCGCCAAATTAATTCACCCAAAGCCACGAACTTAAAACAAATGGCGTAGTCGGCAGGATATTCGCAGAAATTATTAATATTAATGATTAATAGCCATTATTGACATATTTCCTAGAAATTAATATTTTGTTAAAAAATACATTTTTTAATAATTTTTTAATTAATATTTTTTCCTGGGCAATTTAGTCAGTAAGCCTCCCAAGTTATTTTTGTGTGCCAGTACCACACTGCGACAAGAGTGGTGGGTTTTAGTATTGTCACATTGAAAGGGGCTTATTCACTAAAAGAGGATTTGTGTGCTGGAATACTCTTGAACTGTAATAGGTGTACTTTGCATGCTTTGATTATAGACTTGTGGGGCCCTCATAGAGGAGTTTCAAACTTCAAAGTGCATAGATAAGTGCTCATATTACAGTTACCTGTATTGTCTGTATTGCATATATGATACGTGCCTGGGTATTGTGATGTATATGCCTGGTTATTGTGTAGGTGTATGGGTATAGATATATACAGAGGCAAGAGGGAGCGTTTACAGTTACACTGCTTCAATTAACCCTTGTGTGCTCTCATTAGAGGAGTGCTAACTTTGAGGCATTTTAATTGTAAACATTTAGGTCAAGGTTCTGCAATTGCCGGACGTGATATTTCTAGTGTGGCTAGATTTATTGCGCATATGCATATCTCTGTACCGTCAAGATTTCCTATTAAAGGGACTTTAATTAACTCTTGTGTGCTCTCTGTAGAGTGTAACTAACTCTGAAGTCCTACTTCAGTTAAATCCTTGTGTGCCTCTGCAGAGAAGTGGCTAACTTTAAAGTCACGCTTCAATTATAGACTTGTGTGCTTTCCATAGAGGGTAACTACATTGGACAATTGACTAGTCACTAGCACTTGTACCTAGACAGGTGGCTTGAGCGCCTGAGGCAGGTGACTAACTAGCATTTGTACCATTTGCCTTTGTGGAGATGTCACTAACTTTGAAGTAGTGCTTCAATTATAAAACTTGTGTGCCCTTTCATTGGGAGAACTAACTTTGAAGCCTAATAGGAAGTCACCTGACGTGCAGGTGTGTGTATATGAGTTTGTTTGTTTTCTTCAAAGGCATAAAAACATTCAACAGTTTGTGTGTTCTGTAACTTTCATAGTGGTTTGCGTGTTTTCTCCCTGTGTGAAAGTAAAAACATACGTGTGCCTGCTAACCTGTGTTCAGGTACTTGGTTAAACACGCATATCTGTTCTGCTGTTAAAGTGCTTTAATTAGAAACACTTGTGTATTGTTTACAATACTAACTTTAAAGTATATTTAACAGAGAGCATGAATTTCCTGAAAGCATGAATTACTGAGTGCTTTGATGGGGGATTAATTCTACACTGCCCAAAGTAATATGTCTGGATAAACTGGATTATTACCTACATAACATTGTACTGTATCAGGTGACTTTGAGCGCTTGTTCCCTAGGCAGGTGACTAACTAGCATTGTACCATTGCAGTGGACAATTGACTAGTCACTAGCACTTGTACCTAGACAGGTGACTTCAAATACTTGTACTAAAATTCCCAAGACTGATGTATGTGTTATGTATGAGTTTGTTTGTTTTCTAGAAGGGCAGGAAAAAACATCCAACAGTTTGTGTGTTCTGTGACTTTCACTGTTAGTTTGAGTGTTTTCCCAAGAGTGAAAATAAAAACACATAAGTGCGGCCTGTGTGTGTGTGTGTGTTAGTGGTATACACATACTAGTAAGGCTCACTACAAACACGTGATTGTCCTACCGTCTGATTGCGCTTGAGATTCTGACTGAGAGAATGGGATTCTTTAAGAAGAAGTTGAGTGCATTGATTGGGGGCAAAAGACCCAAATTTGGGGCTGTACCACATTGGGCTACTGCTATGGGTAGATGGAATGCCATAGCAGATGAGCTAGTACGTCACAGTGCTCCAGTGTACCCAGAGGTTGGGGAAGAGATAGGAGGTATGGCACTTAAGCTTGATTTAGGGGTCTATTCTAAACATGAGAGCAGAGCTGCGGCAGAAGTGGGGTGGATTATTTTACATGCCTTAAAAAATGAGGTAGTAAAGAGACAAGCCCTAGAAAGAGATTTAGCTGATGTAAGACAAAAATTGTTAATATCAAATGAATGTTTGGAAAATAACAATGCCCGTAAGACTGAATTACAGGAGACTAATACTCGGCTAATCAATAAACTTGACCGTTGTCGCTCTCACAGGAGTGAAATGCTATACACCACCAGAAAGGTGAGAACACTGACTACAGGGCCCTGCAGGGACCCAGAGTCACTCTTCTCATCCTCCTCTGAAGAAAAGGAGTACTCAAAATACTCATATGTTTCCTCCTCTGATGATGACGAAAAGGTGGACAGCTTCAAAGCTCGCCCACTCATCACCCAGCAGAGAAAACGAAGGGTACACAGGGACTGTGATAGACATGAGTCTGTAAATGCTAAAAGAGGGTCCCCTTTGTCAATGATAAATGGTACAGCAGAAAATTGTCAGATTTTTGTGAGTACAAAAAGGTTAGCAGAATTGGGGAAATACAAAACAGAGGAAAAGGTTAATCAGAAAAGGGGTGTCTCCATGGCTAGCAAGCCAGAAAGGAAGGATGAAGGGATACCACCTATTGATAAACCTAAGAGGAATAATGAACAGGATGCTTCCACACACACAAAGGTGTCAAGGAAAGAAATGATGGTAGATCTTGTTAAAGCTGGTGTCAATGTAGATGAGCTAAAAAAAAGGTCAAATCATGTCTTGTTCAAAAGGTGGAAAGCTTTTAAGAGAAAGGTACATATTAATGTACCTATTTCTAAAACTCTCACTAATGAAGCAAATCTGATATACACACCATCTGAATTTAATATTCCTGTTGCTAATTCCTGTCCTCCTGTTCCCCATCTTAGGAAAACAAAATCCCTGTACCCATTATGTGCCATAGCGGACAATGACGGAATGGACCCATGGGACGGCCAATCCCCAGCAAAAGGTTACCCATCAAGGCTGGGGATCGACAGCCCCATGTTCCTTTGACTGTAGGGTGGGGAAAGGAAACCAACCACACCTAGGTTTTAGCCTTAGTATACACTGGGGCCGAGGTAACAGTGTTACAGGTAACCCTTCCAAACTTGTAGGCCCCATCATTTCACAGAGAGGGTCTAGGGGAAAGAGTAACTAAGGCTATACAAACCACAGTCACATATTCCATAAACAACGGGCCCCTGGGTTTATGGATAATATTTTGAGTTTCCAATTTCCTGACAATATCTTGGGGGTAGATATATTGTTAGGACACATAATAGAGATGCAGTTGAGAGGTGTTCAGATTTTGGCTTTCCTCACAAACCCTCTTATGTTCATGCGGCATGGGAGGTGGTGAGAGGAAATACAAACAGGACACCTGTTGTCATTCTCTCTCCCTGTAGTTCAACAAGGGCTACCAGGAGGGTTGAAAGAAATCAGATTAGTCAGTTTTAGTTCATCCTGCAATTTTGCTCTTTAAACGCTCCTGTGATTCCTGTTAAGAAGTCAGACGGTTGCTTGGTGTGGAACGATAGATTATAGGGGACTCAATAGAGTGGCACCGCCATTGAGCGCTGCAGTCCCCAGTATCGTCCCTGTCATTTATGGCAGCCAAACAGACACAGGGGTGGCATGCAGCGATTGATATAGTGGATACTTTCTTTTCCAATTCTCATTGCACCTGAGTCACAAAATTCCATTTGCATTCACTTGGGAAGGAAGCTAATATACCTTTGATGCCCCAACACTATCAACACTCCCCCGCCACATGCCATGATCCGGTTGCCAGAGAATCAAGCCAACTTCCAATACCTTTTAGAGACTGTGACATTAAAGGCCCCAACCACTTGGGGTGAAGAGGCCTACCTATCTGTGCAGAGGTGGGCCAGGAGTCCAGCTCTCATGAAGTGGAAAATGGTACGCACAAGAGCAAGGTGGATTAACAAAGCTTCAATGGTCTCGCGACATATGAATTCTTGCCACATCCAAATACTTGGAAGATACTTGCATTACAGCTTTCTCCAATCAAGTCAACTTTGCCATATGAGGAATTATACCCTGCAAAGAACAAAAGACGCTGGACTGTTGTAACATGCAATCCGTATGGAGAGGTGGTGATACAAGAGCAAGATATAGGTGATTCAAATTACCAGAAGTATGCCGATATAGAGACTACCTTTGGCTTATTACATGGAACATTAGTGAGGGGAGGTACAGAACTTTGGGAGAAGATTTGGGCAGCCGCCTGAACAAGACTAATGCCAAGAGTTGTGGGGGAAATGAACCTCAATAAAACGACGGAAGAATTGACTCAAATAAGGAACCTGAAGACCAAAATGAAGAGGTCCCATAGATCCAGTTTTCAAAACGGACACCGGTACTCGCTTTGCTGGTCAGTCCAATGGGCGCAGGCTATCCCATATCACCCCAAGCCTCGGGGTTGATTAAAAGGTGCAATGGGCTTTTGAAAGGACAGATTCATACACTATCCCCAAGTATGTCATAGAAGGGGTGAGAGAGAACTTTACACAGGCCTTTAGGATTTTACATGACTGACCAACAGAACTTATCTCTATATGCCCGGCTTACATGTAATGACAATCCATTTGTTAGTTTGCGGGTTGACATGTACTGGTAGCCACCCCATATTTCAATTTAAACTAACATTTTATTTTATTTTTTTTCTCTTGGTAGTGGGAGAGGTTAACAGAAGTTAGTCTTTCCCATAGGAGGCAATATGCCTCCAGGAACAAGAGGTAACCTTAGTGCTCACTAAAAAACTGACCAAAGAGGTTTGGAGCACAACAGGGAGTGTGAGTGTGGATGGATGAATGCATCTCTGTCTAGGAATGACCCAAGTAGGTTAATTGCTGGTACAATCCTAGGAGAGGTGGCAGCCTGGGTACCCCATAAAATCTTGTTATCCTGGGATGAGGATAAACAAGTGCTCATGGGGTCCAAAGTGTGGGTGTTACCGCGATCCACTGATCAGCACAGGCAGAAAGGAGAGGTTATTTCAGATGGTCCTGGTAATACTAAAGTTGTATTATGAAATGGTGATTCTGTACCTATCTTCTTTCCCTCAAATAGATTGGTGGCCGGCTAGCTCCTCTGAACCCTTGATCGTCCAACACATTCATGAACCCCTTGGCCAGCTATGCAAGAGTGGACAACTCCTCTGACTGTTGCAGCACCATCCCCGTCAGTGAGGAAGGAGGGTACCCGTTCCTTGGAGTCCCGTGGGCCCAGCGAGAAATGAGACAACTCTCTGGACACAACACTGGACTCTACTACCAAACTGTCTTATGAGCAGCTACAAATCAGGGCGGTAGCTCTCCAAAATCGCCTAGCCCTGGACTGTTCTTACTGCCAAAGTAGGAGTTTGCTGGCTGGTAGGAAAATAATGCTGCAGTTATATTGTGAACTATGAAGGCGAATTTAATTATGATCCATCGAAACTGACAGCTATAATAGACAAACTCCAGGAAACATCAGACGTTGGACTATTTGGGTGATTTGGGAAGTCAGTGACCTACCTATCCAGTGAGAGACTTTAGTGTGGTTTATGACAAGCACCCAGGCATTTCGTTGAAAAAGAATTTGGTCAAATAGGAGTGCCCACTTGCTTGTCTATATTATATAT
This sequence comes from Rhinophrynus dorsalis, assembly GCA_037306005.1. Taxonomy (NCBI): domain Eukaryota; kingdom Metazoa; phylum Chordata; class Amphibia; order Anura; family Rhinophrynidae; genus Rhinophrynus; species Rhinophrynus dorsalis. The sequence goes on along the minus strand of CM074724.1, from coordinate 264,891,275 downwards.
ACAAAAGTGAGTACACCCCTAAGTGGAAATGTCCAAATTGGGCCCAAAGTGTCAATATTTTGTGTGGCCATCATTTTTTTCCAGCACTACCTTAACCCTCTTGGGCATGGAGTTCCCCAGAGCTTCACAGGATGCCACTGGAGTCCTCTTCCACTCCTCCATGACGACATCACAGAGCTTGTGGATGTTGCACTCCCCATCTTCCGTTTGAGGATGCCCCACAGATGCTCAATAGGGTTTAGGTCTGGAGACATGCTTGGCCAAGTCCATCACCTTTACCCTCAGCTTCTTTAGCAAGGTAGTGGTCGTCTTGGAGGTGTGTTTGGGGTTGTTATCATGTTGGAATACTCCTCCGATGGGAGGGGATCCTGCTTTGCTTCAGTATGTCACAGTACATGTTGGCATTCATGGTTCCCTCAATGAACTGTAGCTCCCAAGTGCCGGCAGCACTCATGCAGGCCCAGACATGACATCCCCACCACCATGCTTGACTGTAGGCAAGACACACTTGTCTTTGTACTCCTCACCTGGTTGCTGACACACATGCTTGACACCATTTGAGCCAAATAAGTTTATCTTGGTCTCATCGGACCACAGGACATGGTTCCAGTAATCCATGTCCTTAGTCTGCTTGTCTTCAGCAAACTGTTTGCGGACTTTATTGTGCATCATCTTTAGAAGATGCTTCCTTCTGGGACGACAGCCATGCAGACCAATTTGATGCAGTGTGCGGCGTATGGTCTGAGCACTGACAGGCTGATCCCCCCCCACCCCTTCAACCTCTGCAGCAATGCTGGCAGCACTCATATGTCTATTTCCCAAAGAAAACCTCTAGATATGACGCTGAGCACTCAACTTCTTGACAAGGCCTGTTCTGAATGGAACCTGTCCTGTGAAACCTAGGTATGGTCTTGCCCACCGTGCTGCAGCTCAGTTTCAGGGTCTTGGCAATCTTCTTATAGCCTAGGTCATCTTTATGTAGAGCAACAATTCTTTTTTTCAGATCTTCAGAGAGTTCTTTGCCATGAGGTACCATGTTGAACTTCCAGTGACCAGTATGAGAGAGTGTGAGAGCGATAACAATAAATTTAACACATCTGCTCCCATTCACACCTGAGACCTTGTAACACTAATGAGTCACATGACACTGGGGAGGGAAAATGGCTAATTGGGCCCAATTTGGACATTTCCACTTAGGGGTGTACTCACTTTTGTTGCCAAGGTTTAGACATTAATGGCTGTGTGTTGAGTTATTTTGAGGGGGACAGCAAATCCACACTGTTATACAAGCTATACACTTACTACTTTACATTGTAGCAGAGTGTCATTTCTTCAGTGTTGTCACATGAAAGATAAAATAAAAATATTTACAAAAAATGTGAGGGGTGTACTCACTATATATATATATACACATACACACACACACACACACACACACACACACACACACACAATAGCTGTTTAGCACAGATCACACTATGTGCTGCGTTTCTTTTTTCTTCTATGCACCTTTGTTTCATTAACTCCGCTGAGACCACGTGGATACCTTCACCATTAAAAGCCTTTACCTTTAAAGAAAAATGTTAACCTGTGTATCTATATCGTTCACATATAATTGTGAGTACTATAATCACTTTTTTTATTGATCGATTTATATTTGCATAATTATGTTTTGTTAAAAATGCATGCTTTAAACTATTATATCTAAATCACACCATAGTGCTCACCTATTTTTTTTTTATTCACACCTTGGAAAATAGGTTTTTCTTTTATACAAAATATGGACAGCACATGGAGTAAACCTCTCTCGGCCAGAGGGAAATGCACTTCAAAAAACGGCAGGGCCTTTGAGGTGGAGACTCCCCTCTTTCCTTCCTGCTTTACCCCGTCCCTCAATTTCAAGTGACCTGTCTCAGCAAATTAGCAAGCTGGCACTGTTCTCTTCTTTACTTTTACGTTAGTTGTGGGGCTGTATAATCCCCCATTAGGCAGGCCCCCATTAACTGGCTTCCCTGAAATTGGAATGAACAATTCACAGGTGTATTTCTGTACTTTTCCCTGTGAAAGTTGACCTTATTACAAGTTGACTTTTCTGAGGTTCCCTGATTAGATAATGGGAGTCTGAAGACAGAAGACTGGTAAGTTAACCATTTGAGCACTAAAGTCCCTTATGTTCCTGCTAATACTTGGCACCCACTGAAAAGTGGTGTTCTTGCCTGTTTAGCACACCATCCTTCTCGTTTCTCCTGCCTGCTAGGTTTAAAGTGGTGGCTGCATAAGTAGTATGGGTTTTTATAACCATTTCACTACTGCATTGTATTTATAGCTCTGTTTATGGGTGGGTTTTGCTTGTTATTTTGGAACGGTACTGCATAGATCTCAAATCCCTACTGCCTCACCTTTTCTTTCTGTCCAGAAATCATCGAGATCCAGTTTAGGCATGTCTATTCATAGACACATTATCCTCCCTGTTGGGAAAAACAGGTGCTGGTTCCTGTTCCAGCTTAGGAACACTTCACCAGATTTTACTCCACTCTTTGTGGTTCCCAGAAAGGATGGCAATTGCCATCCTATTCTGGACTTCTAGTGTCACAACCAGGTTGTGCTAGCTCCGCTCTTCAAGATGTAATCACTGCTGTCTGTTATCGCTGCCATGTGTCCGGGAGAACTTCTTGCCCCCTTGGATCTCCAGGACACCTATCTTCATGTCCTGATTCATCCAGACCATCAGCACCTCCTATGATTTGCCTTCGACAGCAGTCATTACCAGTTCACTGCCCTCCCTTTCTTACACACGTATCTGCTCCAAGGATCTTTATAAAGGTCATGCCTACTTTGGAAGCTCATATCTGTGCTCAAGGAATCCTTGACTCCTTAGACAACCTTCTACTCAAGGTTCCTCCGAAGTCGTTATTTCACAGATTCAAAACATCGCCCTCATCTTGGAGCAACACTGTTTGGTGATAAATCTCAACAAATCCTCTCTGATATCTTCTCAGGTCCTGTACTTCTTCGGTATGAAATTTGATACCCTCCAAGGGAGGGAATTTCCACTGGAAGGCAAGATTCAGGCTTTGTCTCTTCATGTTACTCAAGCAATCATAGTAACATAGTTGACAAGGCTGGAAAAAAAGACATGCATCCATCAAGTCCATTCCATGCCAAAAACACCCTGTTGATCTAGAGGAAGGCAAAAAAAAAAAAAAAAAAAAAAAAAAAAAAAAAAAAAAGCCCTCTGAAGCCATTTACAATTTAGCCCCAAGTGGGTAAAAAAATTCCTTCCTGACTCCAAATGGCAGTCAGATAGTTCTCTGGATCAACATCCTGCATTTAAGCCGTCTGTCATAATTTTCAGTATTGTTCTGTGCTAGATAGGCATCCATTGCTTTTTTGAAAGCAGTTGCATTATCTGCAAGTACAACATCCTGAAGCAAAGAATTCCATAGCTTTACTTCCCTTACAGTAAAAAATCCCTGAATCTGCATTAGTTGAAAGAGCCTTCCCTCTAGTCTTAATGGATGACCTCTTGTTCTTAGCTCAGCTCTTTGCATAAATAATTCATTGGTAGTTCTTTGTATTGACCTCGATGTATTTGTAAATGGTAATCATATTACTGCTTCGATGTCTCTATTATAAAAAAAAAACTCCCTTTATCAGTTTTGTTGCATGTTTCTGCACCTTTTCCAGTTCAACAATGTCTTTAAGAACGGTCACCCAAAATTGTACTCCATATTTTAGATGAGGCCTAACCAAGGATTTATACAGAGGTAGGATAATATTAGCATCACTTGCATCTACACCTCTTTTTATGCAGGCTAGTACCATTTTTGCTTTTGCAGCAGCTGAGTGACTGCACACTGCTGTAAAGTCTATCAGTACTCCTAAATCTTTCCATAATGAGGATTCCCCAAATTGTTTCCCATTTAGAGTATATGTAGCAGGTTTGTTTCTACATTCACTCAGTTTATCTAAATCCTTCTGCAGAGACAAAACATCCAGCTCTGTATACATTTCCTTACATAGCTCAGTGTCATCAGCAAAGATTGAGAGGCTACTTTCAATTCCCACTTCAAGATCATTAAACAAGTTAAAAAACTTTGGGCCCAGGACTGAACCGTGTGGCACCCCACTTGTAACTTTAGACTAATTTGAAAAGGTTCCATTTACAACAACTCTCTGCCATCTATCATTTAACCAGTTCTTAATCCATGTACAGAAAACAAACCCCTATGATGCTAGCTAAATTCAGGGGTGTTTTAGGGCCCTAGTTCTTAAGAACTTACCAATAATGCAGAAAATAGCTAATGTAAAAGCTTTCTTACCAGAGACAATGAGTAAGGCTACTGGCACTGATTGCTTATTGCATAAACATCTATCTCAACCTTCACCCCTCAGCATAAGTAGTTAGGGTTTAGGAAGAGCCAGAGGTCCCTGAGACAACAGATCCTGTCTGAGAGGTATGAACATATTATGATCCACTGACAACTTGACTAGGCTCCTGTAACAAGTTCTCCTGGCCAGTGCTAAATATAAGCAATATATTTATGGCTAGTGGATCATGAAATAATAGAAAAAACATATAGGCCAAGGGAAAAACTCATGTTCAACTATGGCATTTTGCCCTAGGGTAGTTGTGCTAAATATATATGCTGGTATCCATTAGGCCTACCTCTGGCATGTCCCATTACCAGACCCCTGGTCCAGATGTGATCTGCTTGAGGAAACTGCTTAAAGATTTAGTCTTCTCATAATGTGAAGGGACATGATGGCTCAGATTCTATTCTGACCCAGTGTAGGAGCTTTTCCCCTTCTTTATGGGGATTTGCTCCTGGTACATCCCTAATTATAACAGCTGCTGTGTTTAATCGAGCCAGGACTGATCTTGATATAGCTTGGTTCTGAGAAACTTCAGACAATAGGCTACCACCTTTATTCCTAGCATACTAGTGTAAGCGATAATCCAGTGGAGCCTAAATACTTGGGCTGACACATTCTGTTGAGTTCCCTTCCACTAACCTGTGGGGCTGGCCACTGTGGTAACGACTGAGAGGAAGGCTATTGTAAATTTAGTCACCCCAGAAGGCTCTTCCTCATACGGACTGAGAAAGGAAACCTCTGTTCTATATAACTTGTCCTAGTGTCAGGTGGTCAGACATATTCTGTAGGGGTCTAAAAAGAGAATCTTTGTATAGAATTATTAGGAGGAAAAAATTAGAGCTCCTAAAAGTTTGTACATAATCCTGGTGGTTAACAAGAGTTTCTTTGAACTTCATGATTGGTGCCTTATGGCAAGAATTTTATCTTCTGTCAGAAATCATCCTTTGGTCTGGCAGAAATATATGAGACTCTGAACAGAGTGGTCTAAGGCCTGCTTCTTGGACCCCTTGTTATTCAGATAGGGAGCAGACATTCGGCTCAGCCTTAAAGTTTGTAGAAGCAACTAGCCATCATCAGGGGAAGACTCTGGGTGCTGATGAGAGGGGAAACAAAATGGTAAAACCTGAAACTGGAAGTGATAATCTTCCATTATAAAATTTCAAGTACCTAACTGGAAAGATGCATGCATCTTTCAAGCCTATGGTTGATATAATGCACCTAGTCGGATAGCTTTAAATTAATGTTTACTGATTCCCTTAACCGAAGTTTGACAAAGGCATTTAAGAACTTCAAAACCAGATTTCTTCTCTGGAAACTAAGAGTAAATGGAATAACTTCCAAAAAGCTTTAGTCAGAGGAACTGGGAAACCACCCTCTTGACTAAAAAAGACCCAGACTGCTTATGCGGAGCTCCCAGGTCATGACAGGGTGATGTAATCTAGGAAAACGTACTGAAATAAGTAGATTAACTACAGTGGTTACCTCAGATTCCTATCTGGTGAACTTCTCAGTACTGGACTGTATCTGATAAAAAGAGAAGAACAGATGCCTGCTGAACCACCACTGGGACTAGCGATAGAGTATGGACCTATTCACTAGATTAGTTATCAGAATGGACGACTGATAGGCTGACTGCCTATTCTAGTCAAACCTATTTGCCTGAAATATATGAAGTCATGGAAAACTCCGTGTACAATGCTACTGAGGTTGCAACCCCAGTAACACTGTACATGGAGTTTGCTGTAATGCTACAGCACAGAAACCAGCTTCGAAGGGGAGCGTGAACGCGCTCCCAGGGGCAGCTGAGAAGTCGAGTGGGACATTCAGTCCCGCAGAACGTGGAAGTCCCTGATTTTGATGGGCTAATAGCTGCACTTCTAAGCAATTTTTTTTACAAAATACACCCAGCTCTAATGTTGGGTTAACTATTAAAATCCACTATAAAAGTTTTAATGTAGGTGATAGTTCCGCTTTAAGAACCATCAAAAATTTGCAGAATGTCACTGCTGGATGAACATGCTTAACCTATGCTGAGGGTACTTTTAATAGCACGTCATCCAAAAAGGGTGGTATCGAAAAGTCTTGGAATCCAAGGTAAAAGTAGACAGTCTCCATCACTTGATGAAAACCCTTAGTGCCACTGCTAGATCAAAATGGCAGTACTGTGAATTTGAAATATCTGTTGCATAATGTAACCATAAATAGTGATGCCACCGACCACAAGATAGCAGGGTAGGCAGAAGGAATCAGCACTGGATTTACAAGTTGGCAGGCTTTTGCCTTAAGTTCTAGGCCACAGAATGGGAAAATGTTGTAATGGATGCCAAAAACTCTCCAGGGCAAATTTTTGATAGAGAAAAATAAGCTTCTTTGTTATGACAGATTGGATAAAACCTTTGAGTGTTGGCCCCTATAATCTACAGAGGTTTGATCTGTGCAGTCTTTTCTTAATAACAATAATAATAATTCCTGCTCCAGTCAAGATGAAAGAAGGGCAGATGAAGCCACATGGATGAAAGCACTAGGAGACAGGACTGAGGACTACTGGTGATGGATTATACCAAAACTGTACCAACTGACCCCAAAGCATTCCCATTTCCTGGCTTCTGGGGACAGTTACATTTCATATTACTGGACCACCTGCAAAACAGGCAATGGCTGAGGCATATTTTATGGAACTTCTTTTCATCAGAAAGGCAAGTTACCTGCCCAAGCTCCATGGACCCTGTAACCTCCACCACTGAAGTTGTGGGATTCTGAAAGCAGGAACAAGATGCGATTGACTGTGTAGGGAGGAATTATTGGTATGGTCCCTCTTTCATACTTTGCTGCATTCCAACAAATAGCTGTCCAAAGTCTGTAACACAGAATTAAGACCCTCCAAGGTGTCAAGAACCTCAAGAGTAACAAGTTCATCCTTTAATCAGTCCAATAATTCCTTCCTAAAAGGTAGTATTTAGGGCGCTGTACCCCTCCAGTCAGTGTCACAGACCAGAGTTATTAACTCTATGGTATATTGCACTAAAGGTTTCTGTGCTCACTGGAGATCCAAGAGGACTGCTTCAGAAGCACCTCATAAGAGTATCAAAGAGATCGAACAGCTGTGAGGAATAAATCATGTTTGAAAGAAGAAGAGATTGCTTGTCCAGGAAAAGGGAAACAGATGCTAAGGCCTGCCCCTTGAGCAAAGACATAATAAAGGTTATCTGCACCCAGTAGGATAGAAATATAGGTCACAATGGTTCAAAAACACCCTTAATCCATGAGGATTGCCTTCATAGTATTCAAGAAGTGGCAGACTAGGTGTAGAGATAGATTTTGGTACCACAGTAATAATGCTAGAAGCTGCTGTTACACTGGAAATTGTTGGCGTGTCCAGTCTCTGTTGGAGCACTTGCAGAAGGAGTCTAACTTCAGATCCAATTTGTGGATTTGTGTAAAATGATGTTCCAGCATAGTCCCCTGCTGCAGAACTGCCTTACCAATTTCCACAGGGTCAGTAGCCAAATGGAGCTTTCCTATTACAACAAAGAAACATTGACCCAGAGAAAGAGAGAATAATACCTAAGTCAAGGTCCACCACAAGAGGCTGAGGAGCGTCACTGGGGTGCATAGCTTGATAATGTTGACTGCTACAGCGACAACCTTGCTTCAGTATAAATCATAAGTAAAAGGGTAGGCCTCAAGCCTGAACCACCAGTTACGCCAAAACTGGATCAGATAGCACTCACTGTATGCTGTGTAAAGGTGAACCCAAAAAAAAAAATAAAAAATAAGTTTCATTACCATCCATTGACACTAGATATCGGTGCAGGATGAGGAATCAGATACAAATGGGCATCTGAGGCACCAACTTTTGAGAGACATCTCTGTCATGATGGACATACCTACCAAGCTGATTTGTGGGTGCAGCCAATGGAATCTCAATGGAAATTAAGTGATTAACAAACAGACTCCGCACAAAAAGAAGAGCTGGAATTTATTTTCTAACCCTACATCTGCCTAATGCCAATTTACTTTTTTTTTTTTTTTTTTTGCCAACAGATCTATTTTCGTCAAGATCCGGGTAGTGAGGCAATCTATGGGCATTCCTTTCTTCTGCTCCTTATTTAGCACCAAGTCAGAAATAAGGCACGGAGAAAATGATTTGTGCCTTCTAGATTGAACTACAATGGTCATAGTACACACCCTGAAGAGAAGCCACTGGTGTTGAAGTACCATGCCAGTGGATTAGTACCTTCACCCCAATGTTCCAGCATCATACCCACTCATGGTTTGTGGTGGTCAGTTAATTTACTAGTTTTTTTTTTATGCAGTTTATATACAGCTTTGCCCAGTTTATTTAACAGTTTGCATACTTATGTACTAGCTAGCTGACTTTTTTTTTGTGGTTAGGCAGTTAAAAGATATATTCTGTGCCAGGAAATAGTTAATGGTCATGGCACAAAGTCATGATCTATGGGAAGGGCTACAAACACCAGGGATTCATTGCCTAGCAGCTTCAGAGATTTAAGTGTGGCCCTGTAAACTGCTGATTGACATATTTTCACTAGTGAAGAAATATTCAATTCTGGCATGCTTGCAGTTCAAGAATCTATAAACATATTTCCTTTATCAACACACTCCTATCTTCATTCAGCTAATACCATCAACCCCCTTTCTTGCCTGCATTCTGTAGGGTTCATCTGCTAGCTGTATAGATATCGCTATAGCTTAACCGAACAGCCCAACCTTAAGTCTAATTAAAAACTACAATTGCTAAAATACAACTTGTTCTTACATGTAAGGAGCATGCATCATACACTACTGTACATAAGTTGCCACTCCTTGTCGACTATAAAATATGCTATTACATACACATGAGATTTGCAATTACATGCTGTTTTTCAATAGCCTGTGGAAACATTTCTCCTTGCACGCCTTAATTTCCACTGTATCTTACCCAGTAGAGCAACTATGCATAAAACTGTACTCTGTATGAATAAGAATGTACACCAGGAACCATTTTTACAGGATTTCAGACTTTAATTCACTGTACCACTGACCCACCTGTCAGGAATGCTGGCCTCACACTCATAGAATTTCTTGTTCCAGGCCCGGACACTCAATGCATCCTCTCTCAGAGTCACTGCAGCCGCTGCTCCTCTCTTTACAGGTTCCCGGTTCACATCTGTATCAAAACCGTCAGAACGCATCCGACTCCTGTAATATACATTCTAGAATTGGTTTTGTACTTACACAGCTTATATACAGGCTCTCATATAAATTCATATAGCCAGAGATAGACACAAATACAATAATTTGGCTAAACCTGTGCAATGTGAAGGGAAAAAAAAAACAAAACAAAACTGCTGTTAAATATGAACTGTTACTAATAAATAAGCAGTGAAATATAACTGACATATGTATACGTCCATAAGCTGGGAAGAATTAATCTTTGAAGTGCAATATGCTGCACATCCCTTTGGCACTCAATAACACAATATTACCTAGTGATTCAAGTCGCAACTTTTAACATATAGAGAGGGCCCCAATAGTGCCTCTTATCACAATAGCATATAAGAGGATTTTAGTCTTACCTGTTAAATCCTTTTCTCTTAGTCCAGGTTACTGGTAACTTTGGGTAGGTGATCCACCCCTTTAACTAGGCAGGAACAATTCTAGAAGTGAATTCAGGGGGTGGAACTTACGTTCCCTCCTTGGCTGCAGCTAGTCAATAAGCTTCAGTACGATTTGAGACACTAACTATTGACTAGATAGTAGAAGGGAAAGAAGACTCCTGTGAGCATGACCCCGAAGGACCCCCATAGTCTGCCACAGGACAGCCAAGAATACTCCCTTGACAGGGTGGGAGACCAGTATCCTGTATGGACTAAGAGAAAGATTTAACAGGTAAGACTAAAATCCTCTTTTCTCTGTAGTCCAATACAGGTTACTGGTAACTCTGGGATGTGGGAAGTAAGGCAAGGACCAGGCGCAAGGCCCCCAAAGTCACCAGAGCAGATATGAACCATCAGATCAGAGATAGCCCAACAAAACAATGATGTGTCAACAGACACTGAACGGGGTAACAACACCCCAGGAACTGTTACACAGGACACTGAAATAGAGCCAACAGGGCTCAAAAGTGAAGGAAGCACCAAAGAACTGAAGAAGATCCTAGAAAGGCAAGAGGCCTCCAGGTTCTTCCTCCCAAAACTGGCGTCAGCCGATGCCAGCACATCAACACGGAAGTGCACAGATAACCAAGTGAAACACTTGCACAACCGATCAGCGGAGGCCTGATTCTTGTAAGCCCAATAGATCTAGTAGAATGAGCTGTGACCCGAAAGGGAACAGGCTTCTTCCTTAGCTCGTAAACCTTACGAATAGTGGACTTGATTCAAGACGCAATAGTCACTTTGGATGCAAGTCTCCCTGCCCTGGGGCTCTCAGGAATGATGAACAGCGCCCCAGATTGTCTGATGGACTCAGTACGATGTACATAATACTTGAGACAACACAAGTAAGAAGGCACCACAACCTCCTGATTAATGTGGAACTCGGAAACCACCTTCAGGATAAACTCCTCCAAAGTACAAAGCACCGCCTTGTCTTTGTGAAACACCAAAAAGGGTGGTCTACAAGACAGAGTATGTAACTCCACGACACAGAGAACACACACGATCGCCAGGAGAAAAAAGCCATTTTCCACGTCAGCAGGCATAGAGGAATAGTAGCTAAGGACTCAAAGGGAGGGTGCTGAAGGACGCCCAAAACCAAGTTAAGATCCCACTGAGAAGCGGGATTCTTAAAAGCAGGACGAGTATGAGCAAAACCCTGGAAGAAAACCTTGACATCAGGAAGAATAGCAATGCGCCTCTGAAAGAAAACAGAGAGAGCAAAAGTCTTAACCTTAAGGGAGCTCAAACAGAGGCCCTTATCCACACCGTCCTGCAAGAAAGCCAGGACCTTAGGCAGATCAAATTCCTGAGAAGGTCCCTATCAGCACAAGATAGAAAGGTCGACCAGACACAGTGGTAGGCCTTAGAAGAAACAGGTTTGCAGGCACTGAGCATAGTAGCCACCACACCAGAAGAAAAACTTCTCTTCTTCAATATTGAAGATTCAATTTCCAAGCTGTCAAAGCTAGCCGAACATCCTCCTTCCACAGGTAACCCTGTAGAAGAAGATCAGGACGGCAAGGGAGCTGGAATGGCTCTGCCACTGACAGATCCAGAAGCTCCGGAAACCAAGCCTGTTGAGGCCAGTATGGAGCAATCAGAATGACTGGACTGTGCTCCAGTCTCAATTTTCGTAACACCCTGTGCAACATGGGAAGGGGAGGAAGATATAAGCCAGAGGAAATAGCCAAGGAATGGACAGGTCATCCACCGCTAGAGGATCCCTCCAGCGAAAGCAGAACCTCGGAACCTTTCAGTTGTATCTTGTCACCATCAGGACGATGGAAGGAAGACCCCACTTCTGAACAATGAGGATGATCACCTCTGGGTCCAGTTCCCACTCTCCGCTGTCCACTGTGTGTCGACTGAGGCAATCTGCCATGACGTTGTCTACGCCAGGAATATGTACTGCGGATATGGCAGGAATGTATTCTTCTGCCCAGAACAAAATAGCCCTGACCTCTAACCAAGCAGCGAGACTTCTTGTTCCGCCCTGCTTGTTGATGTAAGCCACGGTGTTGGCGTTGTCGGACTGCACATTCTTCCAGGTGGGGTGTCCAATGACGAAGGGCAAGAAATATCGCCCGAAGCTCCAACATGTTGATGGGAAGGAGAGATTCTTCCGGAGACCACCGACCCTGAGCACTCAGGCAACCCAGAACCTCTCTCCAGTCGGACAGGCTGGCATCCATCGTCACCGTGGTCCAGAAGGATACCAGGAAGGATTTGCCCTTCTGCAGATTGGAGAGGTCAAGCCATCATGACAAACTCAGTTCCACATGAGGGATACTGACATCTTCAGAAGGTCCGGCTGACCCCTGCACACCTGGATCACAAACCTCTGGAGTTCCCTGGTGTGAGCCATGGCAAATGGGACCACTTCTATGGTGGTGATGAATTTCCCCACTAGAGAGGACAGCTTCTTGGCCGGAACTGGATTGTGAGCCAGAACAGCAGAAACCCTGTGGGCGATCTGGTGAGCCACCTTGTCAGTGAGAAACACCATGCTCTGCTGAGTGTCGAAGAGCAGGCCCAGGAAGACCAGACGCTGGGATGGGACGAGATCTGACGTGTCCATGTTGATGATCCACCCATGATGGGTGACACCACGAATGCAGTCCTGAACCTGCTGAGGAAGAGGTTCCACAGAAGGGGCTTTCATAAGCAGGTCGTCCATGTATGGAGTAACTCTGATGCCGTCCCGATGGAGGACGGATACTAAAGCTCCCAGGACACGGTTGAAGACTTGAGGAGCTGTAGTCAGACCAAAGGGAAGAGTTGAAATCACCCTTGGTCGCAGGCAAATCTGAGATACTGCCCACTCTCTGGATGAATGGCGATGTGTAGATACATGTCCTGAAGATCCAGAGAGGCAAGGAATTTCCCCAGGGACATAGCAGCAATCACTGTCCTTAGGGACTCCTGGTGATAATGAATCTTGATCACAAAGGAATTGAGATCCTTCAAAATGGGACTACAGCTGTCATCCTTCTTGGAGACCACACAGAGGTCTGAGTAAAAACCCATACCTATGTCCCGAATTGGAACAGGTTCCAGAACATCCTTGTCCAGAAGGGCCTGGATAGCGCCACTGAACAGACAAAACAACAAAAAAAATCGAAAGGGAGGAAGCGAGGCAAAAAGGGATCCTGTACCCTTCCTCCACCACCTGTGAAAACCACAGATCTGCCCCTGAATCCTCCCAGATGCTGTGGTAGTTACGCAGACGGTCACCCAAAGCTGAGAGGGGACCTGGGTTCGGTGAGTCATGCCGAAGAAGGCTTGGAAGCCTTAGGTTTGGAGGAGACCTTGGGCTTCCATTGCTGTTTGGGCTTGTAGGAGGAATGTGGAGCTGAGGGAACCGCCTGGTTTGAGAGGCATCTTCTTCCTGGGGACCATAGGCAGAAGGGTATTCTTGCCCCCTGTGGCCTCACTAATCAAATCTTTAAGATCTGGCCCAAACAAAGAGGCCCAAAGGCAATGAGAGCAAAGCTTTCTTGGAAGCAGTGTCAGCAGACCAGATCTTGAGCCAAAGAGCTCGTCTGGCAACCACAGACATGGTGGAAACCCTTGCCACCAAACGAATGGCATCAAATAAGGCAGCAGAAACATAGTGCTGGGCCTCAGAAATGTTGGCAAGAAGCAGCAACATACCCAAAGTAGGAGCACCTTGATGGACAAGCCAGGGTGAGCTGTTCAGTTCAGACTGCAATGGACGGTTCACCCATGCAGCAGCGAACGCTGGACGAATGGAAGTACCAGCAGTGGCAAAAACGGACTTGAAGGAGACCTCAAGTTTGTCAGTCCAGTCTTTCAGAGCGGAAGCATCAGCAACTGGCAAGGCAGTGGAGACAGGAGCCACTTTGGGGGGGGATGAACCCACTGAGCAAGTGCTGCCTCAGAGAAGGGGTAAAGCTCGGCAAATTTCTTGGAAACAGAAGGTTTCCTGTCCAGAGACTTCCACTCATCAGACACAAGGCTGTCAAGAGCAAGTTTAGGTGGAAAAACAAGTATAGGGCCTTTTAGGCACCTGAAATACATCAGAGGGATCAGAAGAAACCTCCTGAACTAAGGGAATGTTTAGCGTAGTTAAGACGGCTCTGATCAAGCCCTCAGCCGAGGGATCAGGATCGGCCTGAAAGGGGTCCCCAAAAAAACTGAGAGGAGCCCACAGCAGAACATTCCTAAACATCCGAATCCACCAACAGTTCCTCCTCAGAGGAATCTGATACGTCAGGTACTCCCTGCGGTTTCGGCAGGGAAGATCTTAAGGAAGAAGGGGTCTGCCAGAGTGGAAGACCCCCCGTAACTGGGATGGAAAGAGTTGCAATGTAGACCGGAGGTCTCTAGTAGCAGCCTTGAACTCTTGCATCCAAACTGGCTCTAATGCATGGCTGGTGGTCCCTGGGAGAGACTCAGGGACAACAGAACATGCTGGGCATAAATGACCTGAGAATTATCTAGGTAACCCTGAATGACATGAGGAGCAATGCGCAATTGGGGACACAGAGACCCCAGCATCCTTAGTCTTAGGCCTGGCCCCAAGCTCTAACGGATTAGACATTCTCACAGTGTCAAAACATGTAAGGTTTAAAGAATCACCCAAATACAGTGTGTAAGATTAAAATGTCACCCCAGAAATCGCTAAAATGCACTTATCTGGCAGGCGAAGGGTTAATCTGAATAGGAGAGAAGGAGAGTCCAAGCCCTGCATAGGACAAAAAGAGACAAAAAGAAGAGAAGCGCACACGATATAAGTGCAGACTGTTGTTATCAATAATGAACCATCACCACATGCCCATTTGTAGAATTTTCTACTCAATTGTAGGAGAGGCACAAGACTCGCCTCACAGTTTCACAACATTCACTGGATCACCCCCAGTGCAGGTCTCTGTATATCTCCCCTCTCTTATTTTCTTCTGATATCTCCAATCCAACTAGACTCCACCCAGAGTGCTCCTTCAGGTATCCGTCTGCTAATATTGTAGCTATATGGATCTACCTAGTGGCTAGCTAAATATAGGACTGGATTACATATACAAGGGAAAAAACTATATTGAGACCTGATATGAATCAAACACTGCATAGGATACTCATTCAGGAAAAGGCACAAAATGGCTGCCGCCGTGGGAGCCAATCAGAACGGAGCGTGAAGCAAGCGCTCATGGGAAATTTAGTTTTCCCAGAAAAAGTACCCAAACAGTGCCCGAAGCCCCCTGAGCCCCCCAACACACAAGGGCAGACAATTAAACTGAACCATCTCTGAAGTTGCTACATTAAGCAGTTGCAGAGATATGTCCCAAACTGTACGGTCCCAGAGAAGTGAATGGAGCAATGGAGTCTATGCGGTAAAGCTCGCTGGAACACAAATTTTGCAAATTGGAAACTGTGAATTAAAATTACATGAAACATCACTAGAACATGTTAGCAGACCCAAAAAATTCTGAACCCAGTAGGGAAAGTGCCAATAAACCCCCAAAAGATGCAAAACCAGCAGCCAAAGGATTAAGTTACCACAGAAACTTTATCCAAAACACCCAACAGACATACAGATAAACCCAGTGAGTGAAGGAGTGTGCAATAGGAACTCCAAAGGAAAAACCCCTGTGCGGAGGGGCACTGTGGGACATGTGGACCTGCAGCACTCAAAGGGTTGCTCACCTTTCCTGCAGATCTTCTGTCTTCAGATCACCATGTATTAATAAGAACCCTCAGTGGGCAAACTCCTGAGGAAAGAACTTGTACCCAAGATATTCCCCCCACGGCTTAAGGTCCACAAAAAGCACCTGGATACTGAGCTAGCCACATCTAAGGGCATTGTCAGTTATGGAATACCACCATTAGGCAGATTACCATAGCCAACAGAAAAATAAAAAAATAGCTAAAACTATAGCAGAACTGTTCTCTTGCCTGAGTCTTCACCAATGAACAAAGCTGACTGGCTAGCTGCAGCCAAGGAGGGAAGGTAGGCTCCACCCCCTGCATTCACATCTAGAATTGTTCCTGTCTAGTTAAAGGTGCAGATCGCCTACCCAAAGTTACCAGTAACCTGTACTGGACGACAGAGAAATATATTTTCAACATATCAAATATATTTACAAAAGAAGTGGTTGTAGAGGGGCATATACCCCACAACAACAGTATGAGCCTGCACAGATATTCTCCTGTCTCTGCTCAGGTATCCTTTAATCTGGAAACAGGAAATCCCATCAGATGACTACGAAACATCATTCTATTCAATATATCAAGCCTTGTTTTTAATATTTTACATTTGTTTTGTATTGTTTAATGCAATATATAATTTTAAAATAAATATTTTGAACACTAAAGAGCAGCAGTTGTGGGATTTCCTGTTTCCAGATTACAGAACACCTAAGCAGAGACAGGGAACATATCCGCAGGCTCATATTGTTACCAAAATCCAAACATATTCCACCTACTTTTAGTAAATCAATGGATATTTATTGGTAAAAGGGGTTTGCAAAGCATTCTGTTCACATTTCACTAAAAAAAAGCTTACTACTGTTATTCTTATTACTAATTAGCTCATGACTAAAATGTATTTTTACAAATCTGTTAAACAACCAAAGTGCAGAGACTGCCAACATGTGGCTCTTCACCAGTTTGACTACAACTCATACTCGGCTTGCTGTTGAAGAATGGAGTTGTAGTTCAATGACAGCTCCTTCCTGCTGTGCACTACTGTAAGAACAGCTGAGGGCTCTATGTCCTGACCAGATACGTTGTCACTACATTCTATATTACTTAGGAGGCCACTAACATCTTTGGCAATTCTACATCAACATTATATCACCTCTACAGGCTCACTTAGCCCAACACAGTGGTGCAATTCTGGAGTAAACCTTCTGCAACACAGACAACAAATACATATTATTATTGGTTTAAAAGGGCATTTAACCCCTTCAATGCTAAAGTAGTATCTAACTCATTGTGAAACAAGCATTCAATGGGTCAAAATCCCCATTTATTTGTTCCCTATGGTGCAGTTGGATTGTTACAAAATTGTACCAATTGTTTCTTAGAAAAGACATAAGAAGAAATGAAGGGCACCAAACACTGCCATCTTGTTAAATCTAAATACGGTCTAGGCTCTCTGGTTAATGCTGGCCATTGCCAAACACCAACACTTCACTCTCGTGGAAAACTATGCCAGTCTGTTGAGGACACCCACTAAATAGTTTTAGTTCTCAAAAGTCTCTCCCTGGCAGAAATTTCAAGGCAGACAGGGGTTTCCAGATGTGCTGTCCAAGCTCTTTTGAAGAAGAACAAGGAAACAGGCAACGCTGAGGATTGTAGACGCATTGGTTGGCCAAGGAAACTTAGTGCAACAAATAATAGACACGTCATGCTTACTTCTCTTCGCAATCGAAAGATGTACAGCCATGCCACAAGCCCAGAATTGGCAGAAAACAGTGGGATCCTGGTACACCCATCTCCTGTCTGGAGATGTCTGGTCAGAAGTGGTCTTCATGGAAGACTTGCAGCCAAAAAGCCATACCTCTGACATGGAAACCAGGCCAAGCGACTCAACTATGCACGAAAACACAGGAACTGATGGGTCAAAATCTGAAATATTTGGTTGTAGCAGAAGGCAGTTTGTTCGCTGACAGCTGGGGAGCAGTACAAGAATGAGTGTCTGCAGGCAACAGTGAAGCATTGAGGAGGTTCTTTGAAAGTCTGGGGCTGCATTTCTGCAAATGGAGTTGGGGATTTGGTTAAAATGAATGGTCTCCTCAATGCAGAGAAGTGTAGGCAGATACTTATCCATCATGCAATACCATCAGGGAGGCATCTGATTGGCCCCAAATGTATTCTGCAGCATGACAATGATCGCAAACATACAACCAAAGTCATTAAGAACCATCTTCAGCGTGAAGAAGAACAAGGAGTTCTGGAAGTGATGGTATGGCCCCCATAGAGCCTTATCTCACATGGAGTCTATCTTGGATTATATGAAGAGTGAGAAGCAACTGAGGCTGCCTAAATCCACAGAAGAACTGTGGTTAGTTCTCCAAGATGTTTGGAACAACCTACCTGCTGTGCGCAAGTGTACCTAGAAGAATTGTTGCTGTTTTGAAGGCAAAGGGTGGTCACACCACATATTGATTTGATTTACATTTTTCTTCTGTTCACTCACTAGGCATTTTATGAATTGATAAATATAAATTATTAACATCTATTTTTGAACGCAATCTTACTTTACAGCATATTTCACACCTGCCTGACTTTCGCACAGTATTTTGTGTGTATATTATATATATATATATCTCAAATGAATGAGTATTCCAGTCTGTAATACCTTTTTTATTGGACTAACATGTACACATTATATTATATAAATAATTTATTTAATTAATAATCCAGGCCACTTTCCTCATTTCAGAGCTGCCTTCTCAAAATATTACAGCCCAAACAAAAAAGACTAGACCAATTTTTATTACACCAGCCCCAGTGATATAGATCACAAAAAGGTATCCGGCTATGTGTATGCTGCAGTTCCCCAGGCAACTGTTTTCAATATTTCTATATTTAATACAACCACCAAAAAGAACCTACCTCTTATCATCAAACTCCTCTGGATACAGCTCCTTATAGCCATTGTGATCCCATCTATGTGAGGAAAAAGAAACACTCACATACCATGATAATAATGGGGAAAAAGAAAGAATGAGACCATTATACAATGGAAGACTGTAAAGAAACAGATTAACTGAAGTGCTATGACCAAAATGTCATGCAAAGGGTTATCAGGGTGAATAGATAAATTAAGGTCTTCATAGATCAGGCAGGGGGATAAACATCACCTCCAAACTAATGCAGTGCAAAGTGATTTAAAAGAAAAAGGAAAAAAAAAAAAAAAAAAAAAGAAGAAGAACAAGAGAACAACAAATGCAAATACATTTGGGTAATACAATAAGGGAATTAAGGAATATCAAGGATGGATATGTCTATTCTAAGTGCTACGCAAGGGAGAGCAATTTAAAAGAAGGGAAATGGGCAGACTTGACAGTCCACTTGGTTCTTATTTGCAATTAAAACCTATTTTAATATGGGACAGTCATAACTGTACTAATAGTACAAATATAGGGTTTTTCAAAGTAGAGTGTTACAACTTGCTCCTTAATGTGAATGCACATTAGCGACAATTTGTGTGCTGAGTTTGCCCCATTGCACAGCACAAAAAAAGGTCTCGACTGATGGACTAAGTGATTTACATAACAAGATATTTAGGATCTTACCCACAAAAGAAAAGAGGAGTGATTCTGGAGCAAACCAACTGCATCCTAGAGCTGTAATAAAAATTCACCAAAAGCCTAATGATTTTAATGGGGCCTTCATCCTCTGAAAATGATAGAGAGGTCTCCAGCACAACACAAAGTAATGTGTTGCATGCCTATCTAGCAGTCAAGAGGTTAAACACCCCATTTGAATCAATGGGAGTTCTGGGAATGTTTATGTGCCCACTATGGAGAGGTTGGTTTACGACAGAATTACTGTAGGTTCTCTTTTAAATGTGAGGTCCATGATGTTTTAAGACTGACTTCAATGCCAGCTGATTCACACTCCAATCACGCAGTTTCTGTCATTTCTAGGAGTTTAATAGACAGTTAGTCATCCTACATTATAATTTGCTAAGGATGTTTGTCAGAAACAGTCATGCGCAGCAGAGACGGCTGCGTGCGCTGCAGTGATGTGCGGTACAGACTGCCCGTGCCGCAGCTGATACAGAGCGGGGTGCTCTGAATTCAGACCGTAGTCCTCTCTGCGCACCTTCCTGGGACATCCCAGGAAGGTGCGCAGAGAGGACTACGGTCTGAATTTCGAGCGCCCCGCTCTGTATCAGCTGCGGCACGGGCAGTCTGTACTGTGAATGACTGCAGCACCTCCAGTGTTGGCCATGTACACGGGCTTTAAAACTAGTAGTTCTATAAAGGACTTGGAAATCTAACTGGTGCTTAGAAGGGAACAGGATATCATTTTATATCCCAGCATATAGAGGCCAATTTGGTGCTTAGCAGGGAACAGGATATCATTTTATATCCCAGCATATAGAGACCAGTCTGGTGCTTAGCAGGGAACAGGATATCATTTTATATCCCAGCATATAGAGGCCAATTTGGTGCTTAGCAGGGAACAGGATATCATTTTATATCCCAGCATATAGAGACCAGTCTGGTGCTTAGCAGGGAACAGGATATCATTTTATATCCCAGCATATAGAGGCCTATTTGGTGCTTAGCAGGGAACAGGATCTCAGATTATATCCCAGCATATAGAGACCTGTCCGGTGCTTAGCAGGGAACAGGATATCATTTTATATCCCAGCATATAGAGACCTGTTTGGTGCTTAGCAGGGAACAGGATATCATTTTATATCCCAGCATATAAAGACCTGTCCGGTGCTTAGCAGGGAATAAGATATCAGATTATATTCCAGCATATATAGAGACCTATTTTTGCTTTGATGCACAAGCCTCTCCATTAGTCAGAATTGTGACTTTTATATTAACAGAAGAGATTTATAACTACTTAGATAGAATAACAGATGCAATCTTCCGGATTAATGCTAACTTGTTTAATTCTGGTGATGATCGCTTTCTCTTTGACCCGTAAACCAATTCTGTCTGCTTCTCCAGTTCTCTTATTTTCCACATTTCAGATTCTTCCTGAATCTGAGAAAAAAACAACAAAACAGCAAGACATTAATGAAATGTTAAACTGAAGAAGATGTAGTTCCATTACAGGACAGCAGAAAATATAGATACCATCTCTCAACCCCTTGTATACCAAAAAAATCTCTCTGGCATGCATGGGGCTAAAATCCCAATTTAAAATAAAAAGGGGATCTTTATTTGGACCCCTATTATGCAGTTGCTTGGTTCCAAAATTGCACCTCTTTTTTTGTGCATAAGCAGGCTGACCCTACGTACTGTTTTAAATGGGACAGTACCATTTTTTTCATATTTCCAGACTGTCCCGTCTTTTTAACATAAATGTCAATTTTGTCCCATTTTAAATATAACATATATAGTTTTTAATTTTTTGTAAAAAACTGAACGCAGCTTGCTTATTTCTCATAAGATAAAGTAAATTGGAACTTCCTTTCGTAACACTAGTGGTTTTACTGTACACACTGATTACCATAGAGTCTTATGACTCGAGTGACTCATAACTGTCTAAGACTCTCGAGTCTATGGTAACTTACCACAGAGTCTCTTAGACAGTGATATGATGACGAGTCATAGGACTCTATGGTAATCAATGCGTACAGTAAACCCACTAGTGTGAGTGACAAAGAAATGAAGTTCCAATTTACTTCAGGGGCAGGCTTTCTGGCCAGAGAGAACACCGCTAGTAAGAGATGGAGTAAACACGTTCTCGTTGCTTGCAGTTTATTACAGTCAGACACAGACTACAATCTGACTTTATCTTCGTATAGCTCTCAAACCATAAAGGTTTGAGAGATGAGACTTACATTGGTTAGTTTACTGTTGTAATAGCTACAATATTGTATTTTAATGCACATAGACATTAAAGGGATAGTAATACTTCGTTTTAACTTTATTTTATTTTGTAGGCATTAAGAAAACATGAAGAATGATATAAGTCTTATATCTCAAACATTTATGGTTTATGAGATATTCACAAGCAAAGTTTCCCCCTCCCGCCCCTTTTACCTACTGTAAACAATCTCTTCTCAGATGTGGAATGCAGTCCATAGACTGGACAGATAACAGCAGGGGACAATCTTATTCCTATGAAAACAATGAAATCCCTGCCCCCCTTGACAAGCTTTTCAGGTTTTTCCATTATCTTAATTGAAGATTGTCCCTCTCTGCAATCTACCTGGGCACCTTCCTTCTGCTTTGGCTGAGCAGTAAAAGGGGCGGGAGGGAGACACTTTGCTTGTGAATATCTCTTAAACCATAAAGGGTTGAGAGATAAGACTTATATCATTCTTCATGTTTATTTAATGCCTACAAAATAAAATAAAGTTAAAATGAAGTATTACTATCCCTTTAAAGGGATAGTAATACTTAAAATGTAAAAAAAAAATGTTGTAGGGTTTACCCCCCTGAGTAAAACAAGAGTACTCCCACTGCTGAGAGGTCTTTCATTCAAAAGTTATTAATTTTCAAAGCTGAATTTTTTAGGTGCAATATCACAGTGGCCTGAAATTATACAGTGGCGCTGTTGCTACACCATCCTATGGAGATTTATGGTCAACTGACCAGAGTTGTCCATAGGATCGTGTAGCAACAACGCCACTGTACAATTTCAGGCCACTGTGATATTGCACCTAAAAAATTCAACTTTGAAAATTAATAACTTTTGAATAAAACACCTTTCAGCAGTGGGAGTACTCTTGTTTTACTCAGGGGGATAAACCCTACAACATATTTTTTTTTTTACATTTTAAGTATTACTATCCCTTTAATATCCCTTTAACATATTTTATATAAACATCAGTAAGTATTCCATATGGTTTGAGAGATGATAGCGCTCAAAGTTGCCCCCTCCCTCTCCCTTCCCTGACTGAACGCTGAACGCAGGAGAAGCTGTCGTACCGCAGTCTAATGTGAATCAGGTGGCTCTGCAGCTGAGCCGAGATCGTGTTCATAAAAAAAGAATTCTTTCACTGAAACGGTCTTCTGCGTGTGCGTGGTTTGCAAGCACACGTAGAAGACCGTTTTAATGAAAGATTTATTTTTTATAGATGCGATCTCGGCAATGCAGCAGAGCCACCTGATGCAATTAATACCGGATATCCCTGCAGTCAGCATTCAGTCAGGAAAGGGGGAGGGAGGAGGGAACTTTGAGCACTATCATCTCTCGACCCATAAAGGTTTGAGAGATGACACTGGGGGCAATAAGTTTCTTTTTAACAAAGGTACAATATGGGGATTAGTAATTTGCAAGTATTACTATCCCTTTATGCAGGTGGCGACTAGCTTTGTAGTCATTATTTTTCCTATCTAAAGTGCCCACAAATAAAGTTATCCTTAAGCTTCCGAGACCGGAAGCCAGGCATCACCGCGGACATCTTGAATGCGCGCCTGCGCTGTCAGTCCTCTTCACAGGCATTGCACTGGCCCGGACGGCTCCAGAAGAGACAGGCGCACAGGCTGCAGTAACCTGGCCGTCAGTCTCCGAAAACTTAAGGATAACTTTATTTGTGGGCACTTTTGAGAGGTAAAATAACGATTACAAAGCTAGTCGCCACCTGCATAAGTATTGCAGGGAGACTTTAATCGAGGTGGTAGTTCTGCTTTAATGCTAAAATAGAAGCAGGTGTTAAAAACCTGCACAAAGGAAATAAAGAATCAATGAGCTGAAAATATAGGGCCGTAAGCAGGAGAAAAAAAAAAAAAGAAAAAGAAAGAGGCGCAATTCTATAGAAAACAAAGTGCACCATAAGTTTAATAAAACTTATTTATTTAACTTTTATTATCTACTCTCCCTCACCTTTACATAACATCAGCCGCATCCAGTGATTTCAGCTGGGGTTGCCAATGGGAATGCTACATGGCGATCTGCCAATGAGACACTAGCTACAATACAACTAATACTCAGGACTTGTTTAAAACACAGAGAAACAGGACGCGTCTCAAGAAGAATGTGTGTTGCCGTAGTCAATCCCAGCTTGGTCAGTTAGGCAACGAGCAAACCCCCTGCTTGGAGTGGTTGGCCTGGATAACAAACCTTCAATATCCAAATATAGTATAGTGTGATTGAGCTCAACTGCACTCTTAAAGGGATACATACAAAGACTCCTGAGAAAAATTACATAGTATTAAAGAGACAAAAACAGGAAACCCTGATGTACTAGCAAATTTAATTGGCTCAACCAGTAATAATGTAGGTTGTAAAGTTCAAAGGAAGTTGAATCCTAAAACAGATTTTATTGTGTAATCAAATAAAACTAAATTCCAATAGAACTGTGGTATACTAACACTCTCAGTGGTGATACATTTATCAATATTAGAGCTATTGTGGTAATAAGAACTAATAGTGTTCCCTAGGAGGCAAGCCGGATGATGCCCCAGCAGTATATATCCTTTGACATCGGTTACACCTAGATATATAAAATATCTTTACAATGGCAATTAGGATGAACTGAAGATTATGCTAGCTTTAGTGTACTTATAATCTTAATTTTAGTAATGACAGGAGGCGAGTATTTTGCATAAATCCTTCTTTACTCACTCTCACAGCAGCAAGTACCAAGTAAACCAATCAGAAAACAGAAACGTATTAAACATTTAATTCTGGAGCCCTGTTGTGGTATTATTATCATCACCACTGAGACTGTTGGTATATCACAATTCAATTGTAATTTAGTTTTATTTAATTAAACTAGCAACATGGGACGGCGTTGCCCGTCATGTTATGACCATTGGGCGCACGTGTTTGAAATGCAGACACACTGATAAACACAGACATATGCAGCATACAGGCAGACACATACCATACATCCCAAGTGTCCCTCTTTAGGAGGGACAGTCCCTCTTTGAGGGCCAAATCCCTCTGTCCCTCTTTCCCACCCTGTTGTCCCTCTTTTTAGGAGGTCAGACTGTGTGCAGGGCCGGCTCCACCTATAGGCGAGGTAGGCGCCGGCCTAGGGCGCACACGTACTGGGGGCGCGGGCATGCAGCGGAGAAGAGCTGCGCCCACACACCACGCCAGGAACCACAACACAGTCAGGTCTGTGTTGCTACAGCGCTCCCTCATCTGGTCAGATCTTTAGTAATGCAGAGCGCGCTGGGAGTCATGATCTCCCGCCGCGCTCTGCATTACTGAAGAGAAGACTGCGCGGGAGATACAGGTATGTGATGGGGGGCAAGTTGGAGCTGAGGGGGCATAGTGGAGCTGAGGGGGCAAGCTGGAGCAGATGTGGGGCAAAGTGGAGATGATGGGGGCAAGTTGGAGCTGTTAGGGGAAAGCTGGAGCTGAGGGGGCATAGTGGAGCTGGTGGGGGCAAGTTGGAGATGATGGGGGCAAGTTGGAGCTGATGAGGGTCAAAGTGGAGCTGATGAGGGTCAAAGTGGAGCTGAGGGGGGGCAAGTTGGAGCTGAGGGGGGGCAAGTGGAGCTGATGGGGGGCAAAGTGGAGCTGGTGGGGCAAGTTGGAGCGGATGGGGGGGTAAGTTGGAGCTGCTGGGGGCATAGTGGAGCTGATAGTGGAAAGTTGGAGCTGAGAGGGCATAGTGGAGCTGGTGGGGGCAAGTTGGAGCGGATGGGGGCAAGTTGGAGCGGATGGGGGGCAAAGTGGAGCTGATGGGGGTAAGTTGGAGAGGATGGGGGGCAAAGTGGAGCTGATGGGGGTAAGTTGGAGCTGAGGGGGTAAAGTGAAGCTGAGGGGGCAAAATGGAGCTGGTGGGGGCACGTTGGAGCTGATGGGGGCAAGTTGGAGTTGATAGGGGCAAAGTGGAGCTGGTGGGCCAAAGTGAAGCTGATAAGGGGCAAGTTGGAGCTGGTGGGGGGCATCTCTTACAGGCATCTCCAGAACAGGGGCAGAGTGGCTCAGGGGGCAGAGAGAGGACAATCATGAAAAGAGGTTGGGTATAAGTAGGCAGGGTATAAAGGGGTGGGACACAAGGGGCGGAGCGAAATGGGCGGCAAAATTAGGTTTTGCCTAGGGTGGCAAAAATCCTTGCACCAGCCCTGACTGTGTGGTGTGTATTACTTTGCTCTACAGCAATAGAGCAATAAACTTCAGTATATGTGTGTATACATTAGTCTGTGCAAATAAAATACTTTGGTCTTGAACTAAATCATTTATTCAGTTACATAAATAGCCAGTAATAGGTCATGAAATAACCTAAAAATTCTTACTAATGCCCCACCCACCAGCCACACCCCCAATAATATTACCTAAAACTAACGTGTCCCTCTTTGGCCCTGTGAAATGTTGGGAGGTATGCACATACACACAGTGAGCGCCAGAAACATGCAAAAGACACGCACACACACAGACACACTGGAGATGCACACATGGACACACATATGTAACAGAGATGTACACACACAGACACGCAACATATATGAGCAGAAACACATGTGCTCATGAGTTGTGTATCCCTCTGGCACTCAAAGGGTTAAGGTATAGAGAGGCATGTCAGAGTTAAATAGCAGTGGGAAGTGTGTTCATACCTGGGAACACTGACTTGTGAAGTCCCTAGAGGGGACTGATGTGGTGCTGATGTGGAGAGACAAATGGGGCAATCTGGGTTAAAAGTGGGTGGGGCTTAATCGCGAGTAGGGGGCGAGGCTTAACATAAATGTGAAAAAGTGTTAGTAATAGGCTGGGGAAGGAGGAGAAGTGGGAGGGGAATGCAAGTTTACAGTGTGAGGGGTCTGAACACACTCCATGAGGGGTAAAACTTGATACAGAACCCTGTGGCAGTCAGTGGGTTAAGTGTGAATCTGATGGCTGTCTGTCCTGTGTCTTGCATGGCAAATGGTGACAGTGAAGAAGTAATTCAGCAATGAGGGCCTACCTTAACCCTTTGAGTGCCATTTTGTTCCCCTGCTGATGCAGCACCATTCAGTGGCTTTACTACAGGTCCTGCTGAGGCCACTGGGAGTCAAGGTGAGTGACTGTGTGTCAGCCATCTTTCTTTCTGGCTTTGTGTGTGTGTATGGGTGTTTGGTGCTGTGTGAGTGAGGCATGTATGTGTTATACCTGGGAATTTTTACTTGTGGAGTCCCTCATGTGGTGCTGATGTGGAGAGAGCAATGGGGCAATCTGGGTTAAAAGGGGGTGGGGCTTAATCGCGAGTAGGGGGCGGGGCTTAACATAAATATGGAAAAACTAGTTGAACAGCCCGTTACACGGGCCACAGTGCTACTGCCACCCGGTCGCGGGGCAGTCACACGCAGCGCGGGCAGCCTCTACTGTGCATGACTGCAGCAAGCGCAGCAGTGTGTACTGCGCATGTCGCGGCGTTACACACGATTTAGCGAATTATTATATAGGATGTTAGTAATAGGCTGGGGAAGGAGGAGAAGTGGGAGAGAAATGCAAGTTTACAGTGTGAGGAGTTTGAACACACTCCCTGAGGGCTAAAACTTGATACACAACCCTGTGGCAGTCAGTGGGTTAAGTGTGAATCTGATGGCTGTCTGTCCTGTGTCTTGCATGGCAAATGATGACAGTGAAGAAATAATTGAGCAATGAGGACCTACCTTAACCCTTTGAGTGCAATGTTGTTCCTCTGGTGCTGCACTACAGGTCCTGCTGAGGCCTCTGGGAGTCAGGGTGAGTGACTGTGTGTGTGTGTCAGCCATATGTATTTCTGGCTTTGTGTGTGTATGTGGTGCTGTGTGTGTGTGAGTGGGGGCATGTCTGCTTGGTGCTGTGTGAGTGGGGCATGTGTGTGTGTGTGAGTGGGGCATGTGTGTGTGTTTGTGTGGTGCTGTGTGAGTGGGGCATGTGTGTGTGTTTGTG
The DNA here is from genome assembly GCA_037306005.1 of Rhinophrynus dorsalis. Lineage (NCBI taxonomy): Eukaryota > Metazoa > Chordata > Amphibia > Anura > Rhinophrynidae > Rhinophrynus > Rhinophrynus dorsalis. The sequence goes on along the minus strand of CM074724.1, from coordinate 264,863,763 downwards.
TGGTGCTGTGTGAGTGGGGTATGTGTGTTTGTCTGTGGTGTAGGAGCAAGTGGCGGCCATATTGTTTTTTTCTGACTTTGATAGTGGTGGGCGGGCTGCATAGTGGGGGCGGGCCAACTCCCTGCATGATTGAATCACCCAATGGGAACAGTAACTCCTCCTTAATACCACCCCTGGGTGTGTTTTGGCAGGCACAAAGTCTTCTTTTATATATATAGATAATAATAAATATGTTTTAGGATTACTCTTCCTTTGAGCTGTACAACCTATGTTATATTTATAATATAAGCAATGTTGCTACATCAGCCTAAGACCAACTATGATCAGTTGGCCATAAATCTCCATAGGATGGTGTAGCAACAGCGCCACTGTACAATTTCAGGACACTCTGATAGTGCACCTAAAAAATTAAAGTTTGAATTGTAATAACTTTTGAATAAAACACCTCTCAGCAGTGAGAATACTTGTTTGACTCAGCGGAATAAACACAACAACTTTTTTACCCATTTTAAGTATTTCAAATCACTTTAAAGTACATGTTATGTGCTTTAAAGGGATAGTAATTCTTAAATATTACTAATCTCCATATTGTAGTAATGTTAAAAATAATTTAATTGTCCCCAGTGTCATCTCTCAAACCTTTATGGTTTGAGAGACAACCGCCCGCAAAGTTCCCCCCTCCTTCCCTGAAGTCAGCGTTGTAGCAGACTGCAGGGGAAGCATGTCGTACGACAATCAGACGGCTGTACAGCTAAGCCGAGAATGCGTTACTAAAAAAGTAATTATTTCACCAAAACAGTCTTCTATGTGTGCTTGGTTTGCAAGAACACGTAGAAGACCGTTTCAGTGAAATAGTTCTTTTTTACTAACGCAATCTTGGCTCTTCTGCAGAGCCGCCTGATGCACGCAAGACCGGATATCACTGCAGTCAGTACAACACTGACTTCAGGGAAAGGGGATGGAGGGGGGAATTTTGCGGGCGGTTGTCTCTCAAACCATAAAGGTTTGAGAGATGACACTGGGGACAATTACATTCTTTTTAATAGTACTACCATATGGGGATTAGTAATATTTAAGTATTACTATCCCTTTAATACTATGTCCTTGTTCTGAGGAGTCTTTTTAGGTAAGTGTCCCTTTAAGAGTTCAATTAATCTCAAATCACACTATAGTATATCTGGGTATTTAAGGTTTGTTATCCCGTCCCACCACTCCAAGGAGGGGGGTTTGCTGGTTGCCCAGCTGACCAAGCTGGGATTGCCAACGGCAACACACATTCTTCACTGTGAGGTTACGATTGAGACTGTCAGACTTCGACACCAGTGATGATATAGTCACTGTACCTTCATTCAGGTCTGTTGGAAACTAGGCCCCACCCTAGATCACATCTCACACCTTGCTTGTACAAAACTGTGCCAAAGAAATCCTCCATTCTGACATACTGGCAAGGCTGGGGCACCTTGCCTGAATGAATTAAAATCAACAAATTTCAAAAAGATGTCGGAATGGAGGATTTCTTTGGCACAGCTCTGTATAAGCAAGGTGTGAGATGTGACCTAGGGTGAGGCCTTGTTTCTAACAGACATGAATGACAGTATAGTGGCTATATCCTCACTGGTATCGAAGTCTGACATGGCGGTAGAGGGAAATTGCGCTTCCCCATCTGCAGGAAGAAGCATGATAAAAACTAAGTATGAGTGGGCTGTAAATATGGAGGGCTACTTCCTGTTTAAGAGAGACATGCTAAAAACCACCAAATATTGCTGAGAATGATGAGGCCCAACTATTACAGAATAGATTTAAAATTGGAGAAATGAGTCTTGTCCAGCTGCTAAGGGAAACAAGTTTGTGCACATTCTTAGGCATAGCTACATGCCACAGGTGGGAGTGCCAACAAGTAATAACTATGTATCGGAATTAGCGATAACAAATAACACAGGCATGGTGTAGACGAATATGTTGGAAATTGATCACAACAGGATTTGAAGTAGCAAGACTGTATAGGTTCAACCAAGACTCTGTTTTTAAAGGGTAACTTCAAGATGTTAACAGTGCAACACAGACTGTGATGAATGATCACTAATTAACCCCTTAGTGACAGCCGCGTTCGTACACGGCTGTCACCTTAACGCCCGCCGAACATTTTTTTATTTTTTTTTTTTCAAAGAAGTCCTGAGTCTCCGAGCGGCGTGCAGCCGCACGGAGACGCGGACTTCCGTGACTTACCAGGTACGTCCTCTGTCACTAAGTGACAGTTTCTGCGGGACGTACCTGGTAAGTCATCTGTCGTTAAGGGGTTAAAAAAAAAAAAATAAATGTTTTCGTAGATCACAACTAAATGTGGCGAAATGCAAATGTAAAACAGGAAATAAAAAGTATTATTTCTTGAAATACACGGAGTGCTGAAGAAAATGCAATTAAGGGGTGTAAGAGGAAGTACACTGTAACTTTCAAACATGAGACTGGTGAGTTGATTAGTGAGGATATATATATATATATATATATATATATATATATATATATATATATATATATATATATATATATATATATATATATATAAAAAAAAAAAAAAAAAAAAAAAAAGGCTGATGTTCGGAACACATTCTTTTCATTGGTAGGTACCAGGGAACAAGCAATGGTAGACGAGCCTCAGCAAGTCAGTACAAGAATACCATTTTCATTTACAGGTTTAACCCAATAAGAAGTCAAAGGACAACTGATTAAAATTAAGACTGACAAAGCCACCGGCTTGTCCCTGGACCGGAATCTCCTGCTGTCAGCTAGATGCCAACGTCACGAGAAGGAGAGAGAAGGGCAAACTTTCAGTGCAAATATCTCTCAAACCATAGCGGTTTAAGAGATATGGTTTGCACCGTTCTTATTTTCTTGAGCTCTACAAAAATATAAATAGTTTTTATGGGACATTACAGTCCCTTTAACAAGGCAACTAAAAGAGATCTTGGAAATTACAGACCTGTGAGTTTGACCTTGTTAGTGGGGAAATTGCTTGAAGGGATAATAAGGGATTATATTTCAGGACTACACTGAAAATCTGATTATTAGCATGAATCCACATGTTTTCTGAGGATTGGGTCTTGTCAAACAAATCCTTTGAGCTTCTGTAAACAAGTAAGTAGCAAGCTATATAATGGGAAAGCAGTAGATGTATTTTGAAAAGGCATTTGATACAGTGCCACACAGGAAAATCAAAAGAAACCTGTTTCTAGGGAAAAACTTTTGTAACTGGTTAGCAAATTGTTTGAAGCATAGGAAACAATGTTATCTCAAATGAAATATTATCCAATATAGATATAGATAATACTGAGAATGGTGTACCCTCAGGGTTCAGTACTTCGTCCACTGTTATTTAACACGTTTACAAATGATCCGGAAATCGGTATAGAAAGAAAAATATTAAAGGGAAACTATCACCCCAAATAAAGTCTCCCCTGACAATTAGGTATTTAGTTTAACAGTAGTAGTAGCTAGCATAATTACTGTGTTAGTGAGAAATCATAATTCTGCCGATACGGACGGCCAGGCAATATCACTTTAGAGGCATCTGCACAACAGCGCAGACGTCTGTATGCAAAGATGTCTGCACTGTTGCCTGGTCGTCTGTCTCGACAGATATAGGTTTACTCACTAATGAGGTCATTATGCTTGCGAATACTACTATTGTTAAGCGTATCGCGAAATGCCTAATTGTCTGGGGGAGACTTAATTTGGGATGATAGCTCCCCTTTAAATCTACAGATGACAAGTTATTGATAAGACTTCACATCAAATATGCAGTGCAGTTTAACCCTTTGAGTGCCAGAGGGGTACATAACGCATTGCTTTGCAATGCTTTGTGCACCCCTCTGACTCAAAGGGTTAAATAAATTTAAGTAAATGAAAGAAATGAGGTATGAAGAACATCTTGGCAAACTTGGTTTATTTATGCTACAGAAAAGTTGCCTAAGGAGATCTTGTTACATTAAGTATATATGCAACGTCAATATAAGGATCGCTCACGGAAACGCTTTATTCCAAAGCCAGATCAAATAACTTGGGGAACCAGATAAGATTAGAGGAATGGAGGTTTCAATTTCAGCAGAGAAAGGGCTTCTTTGCAGTAGGGTATGTAAAATTGTGGAATTCTTTGCCCAGGGATATGGTAATTATGGATAAATTTAATAGAAGATTAAATACATTTGAAGAAGGTGGTTACGGCGTTAAAAAAGAAAATTCTGGTAGAACACTCCTCTTAGAGACTAAAAGAATTATGAAATTCTCATTTTTTGGGTTCTTCTGTGGCAAAGGTTGAACTTAAATATATGCATCGAATCTGCACTTTTACCAATAAATAACTTGTGACTTAAAAGAGATAATAAACATTGAGTTTTTAACTATGTTTGTGGACATAACCATGTTAAGCTTGATGGCCCTATAAGGAAGCGCTGGGAGACAAGTCCTCATCGGTCTCAATATGAAGTGAACATTTATTTAGTATAACACACTTAAACCCTTTGAGTGCCAGAGGGGTACACAACGAATTGCAGAGCAATGTGTTGCATACCCCACTGGCACTCCGACACCATCTTACCTCTGCTGTGAGAAAAAGCTTTGTGAAGGAAATAAGGGAAGTATTTTTACCTTCCCTATTTGCAATTAGCACCTGTGTACAGGGAAACCAATCAGGGAGGGATGAGCCAAAATATCAAAAAATACATACCAAAAAGCCTGGTCACACTACCACCACCAGTCTGGATGGTTGGGGTGAGGTTCTTCTGTTCAGCTTCAGTGTCTTTTACACCAAACATGACATTTCTCAATAATACCAGTAAGTTCAACTTTTAGTGATCTGGAGAAGTAGAACGTAACAACAAAACAACACGGAAAACAGGAGTCTACTAAGTGTAGTATTTAATAAGACAAATGGTAAAACAAAAGATTATATCAAGTATTAAATAAACACAAATTAAAATACTGATAAAAAAAAAAAAAAAATCTTGACCAAAAGGTATATATTAGAATGTAAACTAATCCCCCTTCGCCCACTGCACTCACAAGATGCTCCTCTTGAGTTTTATGCGTCTCAAAGGTCCCAACACTTTCACTGCCACGATACTGTGCCTCTACTCAAAGTCCTTCCTGGATCTAGAAACCACTGCTGACTTGATGTCTGTATCCAGACGTAAGAACTGTCCCAATGAGATATGTCCAATGCTACTGTGTAGCAAAAAGTTCTTAAGCCAAGTTTTAAATAGGAGGTTGATGTAACTGGGGAAGCTACAGGGACCGAGCCTCCATGGGCCACGTGCAGTTAAGAGTCGCTTAGTGGCATACGGGACAGACTACCGGCCCTGTTAGACTGGGAGGGGAGGTTCTCACAGGGGGTGAGGAGGGACCCAGGACATTATGCGAGTACAAGAGGGGAGGAATAGAATTAACCCTATATGTATCGTGGATACTCAGATCCACTGCACCTGATGAAAAATGTAAAATTTATCACAGAAATGGACAAAGAGGGCATCTGACATTCAAATTTACTTTATCCTCTGCAGCTATATCTCTAAACACCTACGCAGATCAAAGTAGTGCAACCTCTTCACTGTTTCATGTCTAGGATTTGCACAGAATGAAGGAAGCACAAAGACTGGGCTCAGGTGAAGTTGAGACACAACTTTGGACATAAAGGAATGTTTAGGACGTTATCCTGATGAAAGAAGGTACCCATAACAAAGCCTGTAACTCAATCACTTGTCTATAACCTGATCCGAGAGACCCCTAGATCTTAAAGAGCTCCGTCCAGCCTCCAGGCCGTCAGTGTCAAGAAGGCTGGATCTGAATACAGAATGGGACCATATTGTAACATATCTGGAATATATGGGAGCTGCCTACCCAAGCTTTCTTGGCCAGTCTGGGGCTATTTTAATGATGTTGGACTTGTCCTGCCTGATCTTCAGAACCACCTCAAAGAGCAGTGGAAAGGGAGGAAGCACATATGCCAGTTTGAAGTCCCATGTGAATTGCAGGCCATCCTGTCCCAGAACAATCTTGGTTTCCTGCGTGACAGAAACTGTTGGAACTGTGTTTTCTCTTCTGTCGCCATTAGGTCTATTGTCCCATTTTAGAGACCATTCTTCTGGATCTATTCGTCGTCTGCTGATGAAATCTGCACGAAAATTGAGATTCCCAGACGGTTAAAAAGAAGTTAGTGCCTTTAGATGTTTTTCTGACCAATTACAGAGTTTGTATGGCTAGGTGATTGAGTAAAGGACTTTTTGTTTCTCCCTGTTTGAGATAACGGACTATCATGATGTTGCCTGATTGTATCAGGACCGCTTCTCCCTGCAGATCCGCCTTAAGACTCTGTAGTGTTTTCCATACCTCACGCAGCTTCAGCATGTTTATTTGAGGATTAGTCTCCTGGGCAGTCCAAGCACCCTGGACCGACTTCTGGTTCCAAATGATTCCCCAGCTCATCTTGCTGGCACCTATTGCTATGATCTGCTAAGCAGGGTCCTGGAATGCTGTGCCCTTTTTTAAGTTGCGGTGATTGCACCACAACAAAAGTTCTCTTTCTTTGTGGATGGCTGAACAGAGATCCTGAGTAAAGAAATGGAGGTATTGCTTCACTGCAATATTTATTAAATCTCCTGAGTCAGTCTGCTGTGAAACCTTGCCCAAGGCAAATATGATGTGCAGAGGACAGATTCCCCAGCAACTGAAAAAACACCTTTGCAGTGTGAAACTTTATTTCTAAATTCTATGATTCTTACTGAAATTAGAGAGTCTCTTGTGACAGAGTTGCTAGAGTTTTTCTTTTGTCTATATCTATCCCAAGGAAGACAAGCGATATCATGAGCTGGCTCTTGTTTCTGTGAAAACCTGAAGCAGGTCTAGGCAATTGTGTGTTCTTGATGCAGACTTCTCTCTAGATTCTGCTACGATCACGATATCATTCAAATATGGGACCATGCAAATCCCGTTATTGTAATGTTGCAATGGCTACTGCCAGTACTTTCTTGAAGACTCTATGGATCGAGGTTAGCACAAATGGTAGAACTCTGTACTGGTAGTGTGTTCCCAGGATGTGGAATCAGAGATACTTCAAATGTGCTGGTCTCACCAGGATATGGTAATAAGCATCCCTGAGATCTATTCTCGTCAGGCAAGACAGAGGCTGTATCATCTTTATTGCATATGTTGAGAAGGTTTACATCTTGAAAGGCATATAAATTTTGAGAAAGAATTTGATCAACTTTAAGTCTAGAATGAGGCGCAAGTCTCCTTAAGAAAGTGTCTGATTGTCTGGAACCCATTCTATAACTCTGTTCTGAAGTAGGACCTGAATGACTAACCTCATTCTTGTCATCATGTGTTTGTTTCTGATAATAGAAATTTTGAACTTTGGAATCACTGGGACAGTCTGAAATTCCAAGGCATATCCCCTCTCCTAGATCTCTGATATCCGCTTGTCTGTGTGAATCCTCTTCCAGGTGCCCTGAAAGAACACCAGCATGCCCAAACTGCAGAAAAAGATAGTGTTTGGTTGGCTTCATTGGTAGTTCTGCTGAAAATTAGGTTTCCGCTGGAAATCTTTATGGAGTTCCAGATCGGATATTCTGGGATGCAGTCCTCTTTCTTTGGTCATAAGATGATGCAGGTCTGTATCCGCATGCCTCACGAAAGGACTGCTTTTGCCACTATGGAAGGAGACTTCCTGTGACGCCTTTCCTGAAGCAGAAAAGGACTTTTTCCACCTGATAACGTCTTTATGATGTCTTCAAGCAGGTCACCGAACAATTTTGATGGTATGAAAGGTAAAGATACTAGACTGTTCTTGGAGGAGGCGTCAGCCTCCCAGGAATAGCTCGTCGGGCAGTAACAAATAAGGCTGATGATCAGGTCTGTATTCTAATATTATCCAACGAAGAATCACAGGAAAAGTTGAGTGCATTCTTAACTTTAGAAATGTCTTAACAGACTGGATCTGGAAACCAAAGATTCAATTTTATCCTCAAATTCAGAGAGCCATAAGTGCAGGGAAACATGCATGCCAGTTGTGCCCTATGGTGGTATATGGTTTAAGATCACTGTTCTTTTAGCCATAGGGTCACGTAAAGTTGTGCAACTGCTGCATTAATCTTAGGGGGTGTAGCCCAAGCTGCTGCATCTTCCTCTGAAAATGGATAAATGCTCTGAAAATGCCTGGTCATGGAGGAACGTTTGTCACCTTGCTTCCACTCTGTATTAACAATCTCCTATAGAGAGCAATGAACAGGGAATTGAGGGACAGTTTTCTTATAATGTCTAAGCAGAAATTACCCAAATCTTCAAGAATTTCACCTTCCTCAGCAGATGACATTGCTGAATCTAAATCAATCAAACTTTCTTCTTCCTCTTTGTCAGGTAACCTGTATGGGCCCAAATCTGGGTCAGATGGCCTCGGATGGTTCTTGGCTGACTCCTGCATAGAGGAGAAAATTTCCTGTATTGATGTGCGCATCCATGCCAAAAGTTCTTGAAACTGGGAAGGAATCACACTCCCAGAATCATGCTTAAAGGGATAGTAATACTTCGTTTTAACTTTATTTTATTTTGTAGGCATTAAAAAAAACATGAAGAACGATATAAGTCTTATCTCTCAAACCTTTATGGTTTAAGAGATATTCACAAGCAAAGTTTCCCTTCCCCGCCCCTTTTACCTAAAGTAAGCCATCTCTTTTCAGATGTGAATCTGGATGTAATACCAGACAGAAAACAGCAGGGGACATTCTTCTTAATATGAAAACAATGAAAGCCCTACCCCACTTGACAAGCTTTTCAGGTTTTTCCCTTATCTTAATTGAAGATTGTCCCTCTGTGCAATCTACCTGGGCACCTCCCTTCTGCTTTGGCTGAACAGTGTTACATCAGTAAAAGGGGCGGGAGGGGGACACTTTGTCATTGAATTACTCCTGAACTACAACTCTGACAGAATTGAAATAACACTCTCCATAGTCCAAATACTATGATGATTAATTAGAGCTGTTTTTATTATGAAACACTACTATCCCTTTAAGGCACTCACTGCACAGTTTTGCAGGATCAGAGGAAGAAAGTTTGGTGTCACATCCAGCACAAACTCTGGTTTTTGGCATAGATTTATCCTCTTTTGCAGTCTCAACCAGTTTTGGGCTTATCCCCTTTACCCTCTTTAGAGGAAGACATTCTACAGGCAGCAACAAATACTTTATAGGTCTGCAAACAAATATATTACAAGGCTTAAATATAAGTAATTCAAATCTAAATGGCCACAGACAAATGATCTCCTGTTCCCTGAACAAGCCACCTCTGTGTGTGTGTTCCATCAGTGGAACGCACAAGGCTGTTCTTTTGACGCCGCCATATGAAGGATGGAATGCGGGCAATAAAGGAAATGCTGGCCAGCAGCCTTTTCCCCCGCCAAACAAGATTCTTGGACCCATTCAACCCCTCTAGACATGGGGTATGAGGTCCTGGCACCAGACAGCCTAACAAGGATGCACACAGCGATGAGGGCTGGGAGCATAGAAAAAAATAAAATGAGAAAGAGAGAGGCTCCTGCCTCCATCCTCCACCTAGGTAGGACCAAAATAACTGCAGTAACAAGGTGATGCAGACATTTTATCATTTTAATTGGTCCTACCAGCTGCGAGGCAGTGTCAAAGCCCATAGTATAAACTGCTGTGGATTGGACACAGAGGTAAAGTAGGTATTTAACTGTGGTAAGCGTTTTGTCTTAAGACAAAAGGCACAGCATGTATCAAGAGGTTATATAGTCTACAAGTGCTCCAGGTGGCTTCACATTTTCCTGTGACATTATCCCCAGGCAGTCAGAAATCCACCTGAAGGAAACTACATCACACAATTGGATTAAATGTAATTTGTTAAATGTAATCTGTTTAATTTGCTGAGATGAAGTGCACAATTTGTGTTGGATGAGAATGAGGGTGGCAACCACTACAGTGCACTGAAGACCTCTCCATTTCCCCAGTGATGTGGCTCCCCTGTTTTTTCATTCCTCTACTATAGTTGTGGCAACTTATACACCTACTGTATACGACCAACTTGGCGTTATATTCCCTTTTGGGAGAGTCCATAGGTTTATTTTTCTTATAGACTTTATTTGGCTAAAGTGCCATTTAGAGAGAGAGAGAGAGAGAGAGAGAGAGAGAGAGAGAGAGAGAGAGAGAGAGAGAGAGAGAGAGAGAGAGAGAGAGAGATACAGATATATATATATATATATATATATATATATATATATATATATATATATATATATATATATATATATATTCTCTTTCCCTCACTTTTTATATTGCCTTTTTGTACAAATACTGTAATTGTATGTCCACTTTATTGCATGTTCTATTTAATTAAAATAATTTAATGATTCTTCGAGTGCCTTGATTAGTGTGTGTATATATATATTATACACACACACTGCTGTATTCCTTCATACTCCTTTGAGTGCCAGAGGGGTATGCAACGCATAAGGGTTGTGTGTATTGGAAGGAAGCGTATGTCATTGCCGACTCCAATGCATAATATATTGATACCTTTGGTTATTAAAAGGGGGTTGTCGGGCCCCTTGAGGAGTAAAGGCTGCAGGACATTTCTTTGCATATATTCTAACATAAAATTTAACAGGATTTCACTGAAGAAATACAAGGGTTTGCCATCAAGCACCCCCACATATTATCTACTGAATTATTATATACTGATAACTAAAAAGATATATTACACTTCCACCAGTATAGAGATGTTGATACTTATTCATTTACTTGATACCATATGATATACATAAATGATACATCATTAATCATAACATCCTAAGGAATGGACCATCAGTCACTAACATCATATAAGCCAGAGTTGCTGCATCAAGATATTAACCCTCTGAGTGCCAGAGTGGTACGGAATGCATTGCTTTGCAATGCATTCCGTACCACTCTGGCACTCAAAGGGTTAATCTAGTCCATTCCTATTTGAAAAAATAAACATTACATACAGGAGAGCAATCCATCAACATCACTGATGCCACTAATGACTAATAACCCTCCAAGTGCTGAAGGGGCTTACGCACAGTAAAACAATGAGTCACACCCCCAACCAGTACCAGGAGGGACAAGAAGAAAAGTAAACACTATGAAAAAATAAATAAAAAAAAATAATAATTAAATGTGATACTACTTTAACTGTGATGTACATTTCAAATTTGTAATACCCAAGTGTATAAATTAGGCCAGATATTAGAATAAGATCATAACGTTTCATTGGGAATTAATATAAACAGTAGTCCTAAACGCTTGATTTAACTATACTTTCTGGTATATTAGGGTCTGAAAAAAATCTTTTGGAACAGAAGAAATCTACTAGAACACTAGTATTAGAGAAATATTACTTATATTGTTATAGTCACTGAGTCCCCAAAGATCAATACAGTCCAAGATATATATCCATCTCACTTGTTTTCTAAGTAATGTTTTCTCAACATCACCTTTCCAGATGCCCATTTAAATTTTTACCAGACCCCGACCTGAGGAACCTCTTGGATGGGTAGCAAGCCTCACACTACAGCCACATAGCATTAGCAGGGGAATGGCATACACCCACACCATTTCCACTACGCCTTGCTAAGTACATTGATCTAATCAAGGCATAGGAAGAAAGAACAGCCATAAAACATCCACAGAGAGACCCCTTGTACTCCCCTTGGCGCAAACGCCATTAAGTGGAGGGAATCTGACACAGGTAGTTTAGTAAAGGTCAGTGGAGCTTTCACAACTGTCACTGAATTGAATCATTTTTTTCTACAACAGTCTGCCTTAAAGCAAATCCTTGATTCAGTAGGTTCATAAAGAGGGTCATAGGAGATGTCAAAGTTTGGCCCTCAAAAGATGCAAACAAGTCAAGATTTATAATGCCCCTGCCTGAGCACAGCGAGTCAATCAAAATGTCAACGATTAACGCAATAGTGCTTAAATCCAGAATATCCTTAAATCTTAGTTTTTCTGCAGCTTTTGCAGACCAAATTTCTATACCCTTTCTTCAAACAAATGGATGAGAGAGGAAAAAAATCTTATGCTTACTATAACACTAGAAGCCTTATTCATAAAGCTAAAGAGTTGCAATTCTGGAGCACACCAACTGAAACACACCAAACAAATAAAAACGCCCATTGATTTAAATAAGGTTTTAACCCCTTCAATGGTGACCTCGCTAGCATTCAATGGGTTAAAAGCACCATTTAGATTAATGGAAATTAGGGGATTTTTTTTTTTTATTTGACATAATACTAGCTTATATGTAAAAAGGTATATAAAAACATGTAATGACATGACAGTTGAATGGTTAACAGGCTACACTACCTTGTTGTGGGCATCCGTGTGTCGTATGACATTCCGGAGGAGAACCTTCCCGAGTGGAACACGAGACATCTAAATGTCTGTATAAGAGAAATAAACAGAGAATGGTAAATGGAAAACAGACACTAACCAAATAAAGGAGTTCTGTCACATTCCTGTAGTTCAAGAATGAAACGTACGCCCCATTCCTATAAAGTAGAGTGCGAGAGCCTGTACACAAAGAACTGTAAACAAAATAAAAGAGAAAGTACCTTAAAAGAAAAACATTAAGCATTCACTTTTTTCGCATAACATTTCTTGATGTCTGCAATTTTTCTCTCGTTTTCCATTTTTTACTTGGTGATAGAAAAGGCCAGAATCCTTTCAAGTCCATTTCCAAATTTAATTCATTCCTCACTCAACTGAAATTTAAAGGGGAACTTTTCCCTAGGAATAAATGCTGTTATCAGTCTATAATCATAAGCAATTATCAGGGAGTAACTGTTAACTGTGCCAATTAGTGTGAAACTTTATAGCACAGCCACAAACCAAGACGGATATGGCCAGGTATCAATACCGGAGTGATTGTACAGCAGCATCGATGAAGCCAGTTTTCCCCAGTGAGATGCATAAGGCTAAAGCTTTATGATAAATTAAAATGTACTCCCCTAAATATAACAAGCAATGTTTCTAATAACAATAATTCCATACAAAGTACAAATATTTGGCTAATGCAAGACTGCAATACTGCTACAAAATTCTGTGGCAGTATTGACAAGAGCCTCAAGTACTGCATTGATCTAGGAATAGTGACAGTGTTTCGGACATGCACATAATCATTTGGTATCTAGGTAATTTGGAAAGATACACATTTGATACAAGTTGTTTAAAGGGTAACAGTCACCTAGATAATTCCATATTGGTAGACCTGCTTCCCTTGGATCAGGCCTGCCAATAAAGCTGGGGCTGCATTATGAGCTTTGGCAGACCAAACAGAGAATAGGAGACTCCCAGGATATGGAAAGATACATATTTGACACTAGCTGTTTAAAGGGTAACAGTCACCTAGATAGTGCCACGTAAGTAGATCTGCTTCCCTGGAACCAGACCTGCTGATAAAGTTGGGGCTGCATTATGAGCCCTAGCAGACCAAACAAGGTATAGAAGAGAGACTGCCAGGGTCACTCATTGGTCACATGAGAGAAGTATGAACTGGATGCCTGAAGTCTACAAATAAAGAACTACTTATTCCTAGGGAGTAAGTAGGGGGTCATCCTGTGTACATGTATGAAATAAGGTGAAATTTACTCACCAATATTTTGTTTGTTTTCCTCTGTGTCCTTCCACGGCAATGGACTGTGGGTATTGACTCCGCCCCTCAGCTGGTAGGACCAATAAAATTATAAAGGCGTCAGTTCCTCCCTCTTTACTCAGCTATTCTTTTAACCAAGCTGTGAATACATAGAGAGAGAGGTTAGACAAATAGAGGTTTCATGAACCTAATAGAAATCTAGTCATGGAACGATACGTTTAACCAGACTTAAAGAAGAGGTGGGTTGCCGTGGAAGGACATAGAGGAAAACATATCGGTGAGTATATTTCACCTTTTCCTCTGTGTCCAATCCAACAGCAATGGACTGTGGGACTAACCAAAGCAGTACCCCATCGTCCTGGGTGGGAAATCTTAATTAGAGACAGGAATGGCCACTCAGAGCACTTTCCTGCCGAATTTTGCGTCCGCAGATGCTTGAATATCCAAGTTAGTTTTTTATGAAAGTGGATACAGATGCCCAAGTAGCAGCTCCACATATTTCATCTGGGGTGGCTATTGCTTTCTGAGCCCAGGATGTAGAAATAGCTCTCGAAGAATGGGCCTTAATGCCGTCTGGAGGAGCCAGCTTTGCAGAAGCATAGGCTAGGTGAATGCAGTCCACCTAGCAATAGAGGCCTTAGAGGCAGCAGTGCCTTTGTATTTCCTGCAAAATGAAGAAGAGAGTATCCGTCTTACGGAAAGACTTTGTTCTCTGGAGATAGATCTGTAAACAGCGCACCAAATCCAGATTATGAAATTCCACTTTTTAGTTGGGAGGGATTAGCGCAGAAAGAAAGAAGAATGATTTCCTGACTGAGGTGAAACGTAGATGCAACCTTTGTTCTGAATTATGGTTTTGGATGAAGAACTACTTTATCTTGGTGAAATACCATATATGGAGAAATGCATAATAAGGCCTGTAGTTCTCCTACCCTACAAGCAGAGGTCACTGCAGTGAGTAGGATAGCCTTCATGGTTAAATGTTTTAATGAGATGGAATCCAGAGGCTCAAAATATTCTTGAGCACTGAGTTGATGAACCACTAGATTGAGATCCCATGGTGGTATGATCTCTCCGATGGTTGGTTTGATTTTAGTTAAGGCTGTGAGAAATCTCCGAAAAACATATTTATCTTCGAAAGGAGTAGCTAAATAGCTGAAATGACAGATAACTGGACTTTGAGAGACGAAGGTTTGAGACCTTTCTGGAACCCCTCCTGCAGAAAATCTAGTATTTTCCCTGGGGACATGTTGGTACGACCTATCTTTCTGCTCCTGCACCAGTTGTAAAAAGTTGTCCAAACCCTATAATAAATTCTGGTAGATGATGGATTACGTCCAGACAAGACAGTCTGTATGACAGACTCTGAAAGGCCTTTTAAGCGTAATGAGCACCGCTCAGCCTCCAAGCCTGTAACCTCAAGAATGCTGGATCCGGATGAAATATAGGCCCTTGAGACAGGAGGTGAGGAACCACTGGCAGAGAGACAGGGGGTCTGATGAGCATCCTCCTAAGATCTGTATACGAAACCTTCCGGGGCCAGTCTGGAACTATGAGTATCACTTCCGCCCTCTCTCTCTTGTTCTTCTGAATGACTTCCATAAGGAGCGGAAGGGGTGGAAATAGATAGGCAAGGTGATATTTCCAGCACTGGTATAGGGCATCCTGGCCTGCTGCTTTCGGAGTCTTCCATCTGGAGAAGAAGATCCTGCATTTTGCGTTTTTGTCTGATGCCATGATGTCTATCAGAGGTTTGCCGTACTCTTTTATGATGTTCTGAAAGATCTGGCTGTCTAGGGACCATTCGACTCCTGCTGAGATAGTCCGCCTGGACATTTAGGTTTCCAGATAGATATGAAGCGGTCAGTGCGGCAAGATGTACTTCAGCCCAGTGTAAGATCTTGGGTCAACTGATTGAGAGTTCGGCTTCTTGTCCCACCCTGGTTCAACAGGTATTGTACTGCCGTTGCGTTGACCAATCGCACTAACACATGCCTGTGTTCTGACTGAAAATTCCTGAGAGCATTCCAAACTGCCTGGAGTTCTAAGATGTTTATTTGAAGTTTTAACTGTTTTGCTGTCCATCTTCCCTGGGCTGACTTTTGTTTCCATACACCTCCCCAGCCTGTCTTGCTTGCATCTGTACATATGGTTTCCCACTGAATGGGCTTTAGGCTTTTCCCTTGCGCTATGTGGTGTCGCTGACACCACCATTTTAGCTCTCTTCTTCTTCGTCTATGGGAGAACTGGGATCTTTAGGGCTGTGTTGGATGGCTCCAGCTTGTAGTATAAGAGATAGCTGAGCTGGGTCCAGCGACTGGGAGATCTGGCCCAAGGGACAATATGATGAGTAGAGGCTAGATTCCCCAATACTACTGAGAATTCCTGTGCTGTCTGCACCTGTTGTCTCAGGAATCGAGATATTCGCAGATGAAGACGTTCCTGTCTCTCCTGGGATAGAGTTGCGAATCCCAGTTTTGTATTGAATTGAACGCCTAGAAATGTTAGGTTCTGTGATGGTATGAGCTGACTTGTCTTTGTTTACTAGCCAACCTAAGCTTCGAAGGAGCTGTAGACACTTTACTGTGCTGACTCTTGCTATTTCTCTTGAACCCTCTACAATGAGAAGATCATCCAGGTATGGCAATACTTTTATCCGTTGTGGTCTTAATGCTGCCATGGCTACCGCCAATATCTTCGTGAAGACTCGTGGTGCTGATGCAAGCCCGAATATCAGTACTCTGTATTGATAATGTCTTTGAAACACATGGAATCTCAGGAAATGTCTGTGTCTAGGCTTTATCAGTACATGATAATAGATGTCCTTGAGGTCTATCCTGGTTAGGAATGACCCAGGTTGCACGATCTTTAGAGCAGTCATTACTGTCTCCATTTTGAGCTTTTGGAGTTTGAGATGCGTAAATCTTTGGAAGGCTTGGGAACCAAGAAAACTGTTGAATAATAGCCACGGTACTCTGCCTTCGGAACAGACTCGTTCACCCTGTTGATAAGAAGCTCCAGTACTGCCTGTTTCATGAGGACTGTTGTCCTGCGATTCCTGAATTTGGTTGTCCTGAATCTGTGTCTGATTGGGACAGTCGTAAATTCCAAGTTGTAGCCCCTCTCCAGGATCTGACGTACCCATGTGTCCGGGTTTAGATCTTCCCATGTGTTACTGAATTTCTCCAGCGTGCCCCCTACTGGAGTAAAAGGAAGGGGTCAACTGTTCTTCATTGGGGGTTCTGGTTCAAACGAGACTTCCTCTGGAAGTCCCTTCGGCCTCCTGACCTGTTTCCCTGTGCAGCCCCTCTCTGCCGTTGAGCATAAGACCTTCCAGGTCTGTATCTTCTAGCATCCCGAAAGGACTGCTTTTTTGAAGCTGTGGTTCGAGCAGAAGATCTATTTCGCCTTTGGGGGGGAAAAAGTCCTTTTCTCCCACAACAAAGACTGTTTAATAATGTCTTCTAACCGGCTCCCAAAAAGCTTACCACCAGTAAATGGAAAAGATACCATCTTATTCTTGGAGGCAGCATCGGCTTCCCAGGATCTGATCCATATAGCTCTATGCGTGGTTACTGAGACAGCTGATGATGTTGTTGTAACAGTTTGCTTGACTCTAAAGACACAGAGTTAGGATAAAACACATTTTTATTAAATACAATAATACATAAAGAACCCTCACAGGTCCTGTAATATAAAACTTATAGTACAGACAGATGACAGGTTAATTAGGCCCACACAGGTCCAGCACAAATATAGGAGACAAACAGTTTATGCTGACACGGGTCGGGCAGATGACAAGGTTTCCAGGTTACAGCAATGCAGGAGTTAACATTCATCAAGAAAGGAAAACAGTCCCATATGTGCAGGTAATAAGTTGGTTCTTGAACACACCAAAGACTGAGTTCACAGCGAGTACCAGTGCACTGAAGTAAACAGGAGCGCTGCCGGTGCTGACACGGAGGCAAAACTTGCAACCGGTTTTGACAGAGTGGAGCATAACCAATGGCAATGTAGCAGTGCTATCACGGAGGCAACACTTGCAACCGGTTTTGACAGAGTGGAGCATAACCAATGGCAATGTACCGGTGCAATCATGGAAGCAACACTTGCAACCGGTTTTGACAGAGTGAAGCGTAACCAATGGCAATGTACCGGTGCTATCACGGAGGCACAGGAACAGGAGAGTAGTCAGGCAAGCCAAGTCGGTACACTGGAAATCTCAATAACAAATGTAGCACTGGCACGGGAACACCACGAAAGGGCAGTGTGAGGGTGCAGGAGCCCAGTATATAAAGGCTACACTGGGCTGGCTAAACACAGGGCAACCAATGAGGACCTCACATAGGATAACTGACAGAAAAAATGTAAACAAGGAATCACGGGCACCATGATAGTTGTCCAATGTGGCAACGCAAGAAAAATTTATGGCCTCTTTTATTGGAGTTAGTTCTTTCAGAAGTCTAGACCTGGAGACTGAAGAATCTAATTTCTCCTCAAAATCATTCATCCATATTCTTAATGTTCGGAATATGCAGGCCATGGCCGTAGCAGTTTTGAGATTTTGTCCAATAAAGGAGTATTGTTTCTTCAGGGCAGCGTCAGCTTGCTTGTCCATTGGATCCCTGAGAGTAGTGCCATCTTCCATTAATAAGGTGGTATGTCTAGAAAAGGTCTTTCCCTTTTTACTGAGGCCAGATTGGTTGATAAAGCAGCCATGGGTGCTGCGAAACGCGTTCCCTAGAGCCTTTCTTGCCATGTGGTTTTTAAAGAATAAACATTTTTATATTATAAGATTACGGCTACAAGTTTGTTTGTTTTGTATATGGTGTGGATTGAAGATACGTCCTTCTCATCTGGATTCCGGAGTTGGAGATTGTGTAACCCAAGCAGGGACGGGTAAAGTACCCTGCAAGTGTTTATTGTTGGTCATTGGCATATGTCTTTGGATCAACCTATTGCTAATGTGAGTGAGTCCATATATTGTATGCTAATAACTGGTATATCAGGATAACGCACTATTGGTGCTTTTTTCTCTTCCTTTATTTTTGTCTTTTATGATGTATCACTACTCTGGTTCGGGAGCTGTTTGGAGTGGAGCTGCCAGTGTATGCTGTTTTGGGGGGGGAACAGTTAATAAATCCCCTAAGTACTGTTGCTGAATTACACATAAGTGTCCTATTCAGCCACTATTTTTGTGAGTAGTGTTCTTACGGTGGTGGTTGGTGTTATTGGTTCACAGAAGATATCACACTAGGAGCGCATCCTGTTTTTTCTTCTCTTTTCTACGTCTAGAAATTTGTGCTACTGCTGCGTCAACTTTAGGTGTGGATACCCAACTGCCTGTGTCCTCCTCTTTAAAGGGATACATATGTTGAATTTTTCTGGTGGTTTGTGGGTGCTTATCCCCTGCCTTTCATTCTGTAGTAATCATCTCCTCTATGGACCGGAAAGGTGGGGGCTTCCTTCTTGTATCCGATAAATGCCGTATTGATCACATTCATTTCTTTCTGAGTGTCTTCTAATCCTAATGTTTTTATCATGACATGCACCAAGCTATCCATTTTGTCAAGGCAGAAGGAATCGGCTTTGTCTGTTATCGCACCTTCCTTCGCCGACGATGCTGATTCTATCACACTCGGGAAGTCTTCCTCATCCATTAATTGAGAAGGGCCCTCCTCCGGATCAGAGGTACGCTGCCTCTTCCTTGAAGTCTCCTGCATGGAGTTAAAGGTCTCTTGCATTGAAGTTTTCATCCATCCCAGAAATTCCTGAAACTGAGATGGAATTTCAGTGCCTGAATCTTCTTAGACACTCTGAGCAGAGCTTGGCTGGGTCAGAAGGAGGAAGTTTTGCTTCACACCCAGCACATCATCTGGGTCTGGTAGAGGGTTTATCCTCTTTGGGAATATCAGCAGGCTGTTTCTGCTTGTCTCCCTTTTAATTCTTAGAAGGCATAGCCTTAATATATTTAAGTAGATTAAAGAATAAACTGAACCTAAGCTACTGCAATAATTATAATAGTGCTAAGCTATAAACTTGGGAAATCCTCATT
The DNA here is from genome assembly GCA_037306005.1 of Rhinophrynus dorsalis. NCBI lineage: Eukaryota > Metazoa > Chordata > Amphibia > Anura > Rhinophrynidae > Rhinophrynus > Rhinophrynus dorsalis. Next base: position 264,844,034 of record CM074724.1, on the reverse strand, counting down.
AGAGAAAGATTTAGGTGTACTGATAGACAATAGTCTTCACAGCAGTGTGCAGAGTCACTCAGCTGCTGCAAGAGCAAATAGAGTACTAGCCTGCATAAAAAGAGGTGTAGAAGCAAGGGATGCTAATATTATCCTACCTCTGTATAAATCCTTGGTTAGGCCTCATCTAGAATATGGAGTACAATTTTGGGCGCCTGTTCTAAAAAAAGACATTACTGAACTGGAAAAGGTGCAGAGACGTGCAACAAAACTGATAAAGGGATTGGAGGATCTGAGTTACAAAGAGACTAGCCAAACTAGGTTTGTTTACATTAGAAAAGAGACGTCTAAGTGGTGATATGATTACCATTTACAAATACATTCAAGGCCAATACAAAGAACTATCCAATGAATTATTTATGCAAAGAGCTGAGCTAAGAACAAGAGGTCATCCATTAAGACTTGAGGAAAGGCACTTTCGACTAAAACACAGGCAGGGATTCTTTACAGTAAGGGCGGTAAGGCTATGGAATTCTTTGCCTCGGGATGCTGTGCTTGCAGATAATGTAACTGCATTCAAAAAAGCAATGGATGCCTATCTAGCACAGAACAATATTGACAGTTATGACAGATGGCTTCAAAGCAAATAGGATATTGAGCCGGGGAACTATTTGACACACTCACACACACACACACCTACATTGGAAATTGCTCCAGAGGGCTTTTTTGTTGCCTTCCTCTGGATCAACAGGGGTGTTATTGGCATGGGCTGGACTTGATGGACGCATGTCTTTTTTCAGCCTTATCTACTATGTTACTATGTTACTATGTAATTAACGTATAGTAGCATTAAACCAGTCCCACATGCCTTGTATATATGCACTTACCAGTCCACTATCACTTCTCCACTCGTGTCTGGGCTGGCGTTCAGGTGCTTCCTGCCTCTGGTTCCACTGATGAAACACACACGCGCGCGCCAACTTCCTGATCAGACCGGATAAGGTGCGTGTCATGACGGGGCCCATGTCCTTAGCCCGGCAGAATCGGGAAACAAACAGGAGCCTGGTGGAACGCGCGGGGAGGCATCCATAGCGGCACAAAGTTTTGCAAGGTAACATTATGGCCACATAAAATGGAACCATGCCACCCTTAGTGTGTAAGGGTCTGGATCCTCAGGTAGCTTTGAGACAAATAATGTAAACCGCGATGCAGGCAGATTACATAGCGTAAAATAAAAAAAAATAAAAACTTTTTCTGAGAAATATTCCAGTGTCTGGTTAATAGCAATATGAAACGCTGCCATAGCTCCTAGTATCTTTATGTGTAACTAGCAAGATGGAGCTAAAGAGAGGTAGAAGACCTCCGTCCTCCAGTTTGGTATGGCCAAATAACTGAGTAAAGAGGGAGGAACTGACGCTTTTATTATTTTATTGGTCCTACCAGCAGAGGGGCGGAGTCAATACCCACAGTCCATTGCCTTTGGATTGGACACAGAGAAAATATGGCTCTCATTCATTTAGCCTTTAATATCAGTTATGTTAAAATTCTAATTAAACATTAACTCCAGCCACTTCTTTATGACACATGACCAGATTACACTGCAGATGAGAAATGTTATCACTGGATTTAACTCTCAGAGACCTATTGAAATGTTTGGAATTATGTGTAGTTCAAAACAGTGATAAAGTTATCACCTGTAATGCAATACAGGCTACGCATCTTAGTCAGGGCAACATCTCAGCATAAACCATTACTAAAATATTTTAGCTCCTTTGATAAGGTTTTGTAAGTAACCCGTGGCTCTCCATTAGCTGTGAGGCTACAACTTCCAATCAACTGATCACCTAAGAATGATGGGCGCTGTAGTTCAACAAAACATTATGACCCACAGGCTGTTCCTTTCCTAGAAAAGGCCAATTATTTTACAAACGCCTATGTCAGCAGCACGCTCTCAATCTGCCACCCAGCGCGTAAATGACCTTAATAATATTCCTAAATAATCACCGCGCTGACAGCCCCTAAACACAATTTGCCTCATACCCACTGCTCTCCTGGTGTTACCGGTATTATCTTCCGCACTCATTCCACGGACTACACTAGCCAGGACAGTCCGCTGTTGCCTCAACCTTCCTCCGTATCAGTGCTTCCCTTTCCTCTCCCGGAAATACACATCTTCGGCCTGCCTCTCACGTCAACACTGAGTGGAACGGATGTGCAGAGTTTTTGCGTCAGTGGTGGGGAATGATTTAACTGATGTACCGCTGTCTAGTTACCATGGAAACGTAGCTACAAACTGAACTACAAATTGACTAAGAAGTGGTCGTGGGTCGGTTTGTATATAATTTTACATATATTTATACGGATTTAAAGCTATACGATTTCTCAACTGTCATCCTCATTTTAACACAAATATAATGTATTTCATATACTGTATAACATATATCATGGTAAAATGGCAGAAAGAGAAAAATGTCTTGATATGCCATACTTTTATATACATCTATTAACTTTTTGTTCGATTGTGCTTATTTTTTATTTTTACCAATTACCACAAATAACAAATTGCCTCCAAATGTATATACTTCTAACACACTGCAACTTGTACCTGTAATTCAGATGTGATGGTCTGTATATGTGTGTAAAGAAAACTTTTCGATATTGATATAATTTGAGAAACATTAAATAGTCTGTGTTGTTTCAGCTGGTTGGTGGCAGTTTTACTTCCACTCTTTTTTCCTGCAGTCTTGATGATACGTAGAGAATGTTACACTATTTCATAGTGTGCTAGTTGCAATTCAATTTACCATTTAAAATAAGAGCTGTTTTTTACCCATACGTGGCAAAATTTATTTATTTTCGTTCCTACAATAACTGACAGTCATCAAAAACCAGCCTGTCTATTACTCATAGAAATCATAGTATTCCTTTGTACATTTTCTAGTCATAAATATAACAGGGTCCACGTCATATCTTTATCAATAAGAGACTGCCAGGTAAATTTGCAATTTTCAGTGGCAGCATATAGTCCCATTTTGCTAGTGTTATTTAAATAAGCATTGAAACATGTTACCTGAATGTCAGCATTTAATAATTGTGTAAAGATCTGTAAGTTATGTAACCTGATTCTCCCAAACATTCATCTGATTTTGGGCACAATAGGGATAAGCTCAAAAAACAAACACTATATAGTCACCACAAAAATAGTAAAATAGTTGTGTAGTAAATAAAATATAGTTATAAAATAACTACTAAAGAAATACATAAATAAATAAATTGATTTAGAGTCCCAATGTCTAGGGATGTCAGCAATCAACAGTCTCAATCAATTCAGTAGTAAAAATAGGAAGTTTCTGCCAGCCTTACTGCCAGCTTCATCAAGGGCCAAACAGTAAGGCCTGCAAAAACGCATTCAGCCCAAGCTTTCACAGTTCTTATTTGAGATTGTTTCTCATTTTCAAATACATCCTGGGTACTCATTTTATACATAGAAAGGATGAAAGGCTGAGTTGATTTTGCCAGGACTAGAAACAGTGATCCTGAGGCTTGATCATTTTCCACAGCTGGTTCATTAACTAACTGTAGCCTTTATGTATTAATTTGTGGATGGATTCTCTCAGATGCATTAACATGTAAGCATGGATTGGCTGTAGCTACCTCATAGGCACAGAGAAGAATACTCCTGAATTCCCCTCTGTGCATTCATATCTTTATACATGAACTCAAATAGAAAACTCTTGACCCATAGAATTGTAAAATGCTTTCTTGTAGAGACGTGTTACTGTCACATGAATGTGCTTAACGCCTCTCTGGAACTCAGTATATATAAATATATGCAGTTGTATGCAAAAGTTTGGACAGCCCTGGTCAAATCACATGTTTTTGATCTTCTACATGAAAAGAAGTTAACACAGCCTCTGTAGTGAACAAACTTAAACTTGACATATTATTGCAAATTTTAATGCACAGTTACTATGTATCTGCTAAATTTAACAGACTGCGAAAATAAAACAGAACATGTGGCATGTGCATAAGTGTGGGCACCTTTCCAGTTGATCCACTAGCAAGGTCTCACAACTTAATTGACTCATTTGGCCTTAATCTAAGCAATGTGATGACAGTTCCAGAACTTAACACTTTGAGTGCTTGAGAGGTACAGAATTCATTGCTTTGAAATGTGTTCCATACATCTCTGGCACTGAAAGGGTTAATAAGTTCACTGCCTCTTCAATCATCTTATTGTGTTGTGCTTACACTTCTTAGCAATGGGCTCCTCAAAGCAGCTGACAGAGGATCAGAAAATAAAGATAACTGACTCTAACAAAGCAGGCAAATGCTATAGCTATAAAGTATATATATATATATATATATATATATATATATATATATATATATATATATATATAGTGCTTCCTGCTTGCAGTTTACACTTTTCAAAATGTCATTAACAAGCCAAGAAATGTGAGTGGCCCTGAGCATGAACAAAAGCAGTGTTGCCTTTCTATGGTTAGTCACCGCTCAAGAGCATCATATTTAAGCTCTCTAGTGCCATTATAGTGGAGCAATTATCACAAACATATTAGACCAACGATTCTCAGCTTCAGTCCTCGGGGCACACCAACAGGCCATGTTTTCAAGATACCCCTAATTGATCACAGATGAATCACTCACAATGACTGAGCCACTAATTACTCACCTGTGATTAAGCAGGAACAACCTGAAAACCTGCACTGTTGGTGTGCCCCGAGGACTAACGTTGAGAAACACTGTATTAGACTAATCCCGCCCAAAACGGTGGTTCATTTCTAAAATGATGGGCAAGTTCCCTCTGTACAGGAAATAGCAGTTATCCCCAGACATACATTTCAGCTTTGTTTGGGCCTCTTCTGTGAGGTGCAGCTGGTATCCCTAGGCACCGAGAGCAAGTAAAAGGTAAACCAGAAGTGGACCCTGAAATATACTTCTGTGGTTACCTGGTATTTCCTGTGCAGAGGGGACTTGCTTGTCATTTTGTAACTGGATGTCCCTTTTGGGACATTAAAATTTGTTCTCTGTAATGGCACTAGAGAGCTAAAATGTGAATAGATATAGAACAGGCAACATTGCTTTTGTTTGCACTCAGAGCCTCTCACATCCCTTGGCTTGATTTCAAAATGTCGTTAATGCCTTAAGGACCGGCCGCACACGCACGGTGCGGTCAGTTGAGGACAATGGACCTTTTTTTTTTTTTTTTTTTGCAGAATCGGATTCCGGACTCCCTGAACGGCATGCAGCCGCGTGGGGAGCCCGGAATTCCATGACAGTCCTGGACCGTCATGGGTCCTTAAGGGGTTAAGAACTGGTAGTTAAAGGGATAGTAATGTTTCACAATAAAGGCATCTCCAATTAATCATCATAATATTTAGGCCATGGAGAGTGATATGTCAATACTGTCAGAGTTGTAGTTCAAGAGTAATTGAATGATGAAGTACCCCTCTTCCGCCCCTTTTACTGATGTAACACTGCTCACCTCAGAGCAGCAACACTGTCCGGATGAATCACAAAGAGGGACAATCTTCAGTGAGCATAAGGAAAACCTGAAAAACCTGTCGGGGGGGCAGGGTTTTCCTTATGCTCACAGTAAGAAGATTGTCTCTTACTGTGAGCTGCCTGGTCCCAGGTCCAGATTTCACATCTCAGGGGAGGTGGCTTACACTAGGTAAAAGGGGAGGGAGGAGGTACTTTATCATTCAATTACAGCTCTAACAGTATTGAAATAACACTCTCCATGTCTCAAATACGTTGAAGATTAATTGGGTCTGCTGTTTTTGTGAAACATTACTATCCCTTTAGGGGGCTCTGTTGAAGTCACAACAAGATCTGGAAGAGCAAGACAAATCTCTCTTGGAACGGCTTGTAGACTGGTCAGGAATGCAAAGCAATACCCCCATTTCACTTCAAAGGAACCTCAGGAAAGTTTAGTTGGCACAGAAGTAGTGGTGCACCAGTCCACAACGAAGTTTGTGTGCACAAACATGATCTGCATGCAAAAGTCATCAGAATGAAATCTTACTTGCAATCTCCTCACAAAAGTCAAAGTCTGAAGTAAGCAACATCACACTTAAATAAGCAAGAGACATTTGGAACCAAGTGCTGTGATCTGATGAAGTTAAAATTAAACTATTTGACTACAGTCACCAAAGGTACATAAGGAGAAGCATTTGAAGAAAAGAACACCTTGCCAACTTTTAAGCATATGAGTGGATCTATTATACTTTGGGGTTGTGTGGCAGCCAGTGGCACAGGACATATTGTGTGGGTCAGAGGGAAAAATGTATTCTACCAAGTATAAACAAATCCTGGAAGCTAATGTCCCACAGTCAGTGAAGAAACTGAAGCTGAAAAGAGGTTGGATATTACAACCAGACAATGTTCAAAACTGAAAATCAACGAAGAGCAACTTCAAGAAATTAAAGTTTAAGGTTTTGAAATGGCCTACTGTTCCCAGACTTGAATGTTATTGAAAATCTGTGGGTAGAACTCAAACATGCAGTGTATGCAAGATGACCTAGGAATATATCTAGACTAGAAGCACTCTGCAAGGAAGAGTGGGAAAAAGAATCCTTAATCAAGAATAGAAAATCTGTAACCTGGCTAGAAGAAATGTTTCAAGGCTGTGAATTTTGCCAAAGTACTGACTGATAGGGTGGCCAGACTTATGCACATGCCGCATCTTTTTTTTCCAGTCTGTTAAATTCTGTAAATACGTAGTAACTGTACATTACAAGTTGCAGCAATATGTCAAGTTTAAGTTTGTTGGCTGCAGAGGTTGTTACCTTCATTTCACTTAGAAAACCAACAAAACATGCAAGTTAGCCAGGGATGACCAAACATTTGCATACAACTATATGCTTCAATGGAGCTGGCTTAATCAAAACTAAATCAACAATTGAGCTTCCCTTGTTATAGTTGGGATATACTAACTCTATTCTGTTATATCTCCAGGTATATGCCAGTATAATTTCCAGCTTGGAAAACACTCAGCCTCTTTTCCCTAGCGAGCAACATGCAGAGCAACCTGACTCAGAATGAGATGTTGGCCCAAGTCAATCAGTTGTGGAGCATGCTGGATGACATGGCTGAGAACAGTCCAGAAAGTTACCAGAAGTTTATTCAGAGGCACATGAAGGAAGGAAAGGACATCATGGCCCCTCCAGAACCTAACCTGTGTCTTCAAACAAAAATATTGGTAAAGGACTCTCCCTTCAGTTGTGAATGTGCAGGTGTCAAATGAATAAGATAATTATTTAAGTGAATAGAATTAAAGTAGGAAATATTTGGAAATATTTGTCACTCCAGCTGGTGGGGGCTACAACTCCCATAATCCCCAACTAACCAGCACCTGTAGTGCCAAACGTTGCTTACCCTGGAATAGAAATGACGACAGGGAGGTTTTTTGCATATCATTACCAACTAGTTTCACCATACAAAAAAGGGTATAAATACATATTAGTAACATATTTAACTGTAGTATCATTTTTATTTATCATACAAACATACAGTTTGACAGAAGATAAGATAAGATGGGCATTCGTCCCTTCTAGTCTGCCCATATTCCCTGCTGTAAAATCCACAAACTTTATTTGATTCTTGGTCTTATCTTATGTTCAGGACAGCCTTATGCCTATCTAATGCATGCCCAAATACCGTGACTGTATTCACTACTACCACGTCTGCTTTTAAGCTATTCCTATTCTCTACTACCTTCTCAGTGAAGTAAAACTGTCTTATATTACATCTAAACCTCTGGCCCTCTAGTTTTAGACTATGGCCTCATGTCCTAACATTTTACTCCTTTAAAATATACTTGCCTCCTGCACTTTGTCGAATCCCTTCATGTATTTGAATGTTTGTCATATTCCCTCTTTCTCTTCTCCAAGCTATACATATTCAGATCCTTTAGTCTATCCTGATATTTCTTTTCTTGTAAACCATTCATCATTTTAGCAGCCCTTCTCTGAATTCTCTCTAGAGTATCTATATCCTTCTGGTGATGTGGTCTCCAGTACTGTACACAATACTCTAGGCGACGTCTAACCAGAGATCTGTAGAGTGGCATGACCACTTCCCTTTTTCTGCTATCAATGCCCCTAGCTTTACAACCTAGAAACCTGCTTGTATTCCCTTCATCTTTGTTACATTGCCTGCCTACCTTTAACTCATCAGAAATAATTACTCCCAAATCCAATTTCTCTGTTGTCTCTGACAGCATAGTACCCTTAATACTATATTCTGCCCTTGGATTTTTATGTCCCAATGCATTATTTTACATTTATTAAACTGCAGCTTCCACACTCTTGTCCATTCTTCTAATTTTCCTAAATCATTTGTCATTTGGCTTATTCTTCCAGGAATGTCTGCCCTTTTGCAGACCTTTGTATCATATGCAAAAAGGCATACCTTACCTTTTGCAATATCACTAATAAAAATAGGCCCCAGTACAAATCCCTGAGATACCGCACTAGTAATAGAACTTTAGTGGCTCCAAATAAAGCAATGACCACACATGTATTTTTCAGACTCAGTGACTATTTCAAAACAAGAATATCTATGGCTCATTAACTTGAGATACTGACAGAGCATGGAAACATGAAGTTCTCTCCAATGCTCCAATGCAGCATAAACTCTTCAAAGAAATATTCGCACCACTGTGTCATTAACCTCTTCAATACCAAAAGTCAATTCAATCTCTTCTTAAAATCATCTTTATTAATGAAAATCCACATGAAATGAACACGTACCTTTGGCTACATAGACAAATTGGTCAGAGGTAGTACTAGGAAAGTGTGGAGAACCAGCAGATGTGTAGCCCCTCCGATCTACGCATTTCATACCAGACAGTATTTAATCATGATCAAAGAGTTTGAGCACCTTTTTGATTGAATTTTGTCATCTGTTTGGATCTGGGTCAGCTTTGACATTGTTCCTTTCCCTTTATCTCAAGCTATCCACCGAACTTTAGGTTAAACTTTGCTGTGCGTAACCAGGATGGCTTTCCAAATAGATGAAAAGTGGGATGCTGTCATCAGTTCAGCTTCTGGTCAGGAAATTTAGAGTTGTGGAACGTGTGAGACTTATGTATATATGTTACGTAGTTATGTATTCCCTAATTTTGATGGTTCAAAGCAACTTAAAATCCAGAGCAGGATTAATTGTCGGACAAAAGCAGTAGTCTATCAATTACAGTGCCCATGTAATAAAATTTATGTTGGTAAAACTATTTGTTACGAAGACGTGTCCCTGAACATAGGAGAGACATTGAAAAGGGTAATTTAGAAAGCCCAGTGGCACGTCATTTCTCCAAATATCATAATGGGCATGACTCGCTGAACCCAGGTCCCCTCTCGGCTTTGGGTGGTTGTCTGCGTCACTACCACAGCATCTGGGAGAATTCAGGGGCGGACCCGTGGTTTTCACAGGTGGTGTAGGAAGGGTACAGGATCCCTTTCGCCTCTTTTCCTCCCTTTCAGTTTTTTCCCTCTCGTACGCCTCAGGGCGTAGAGAAATGCCATCTGTTCAGTGGCGCTATCCAGGCCCTTCTGGACAAGGATGTTCTGGAACCTGTTCCAATTCGGGACAGAGGTATGGGTTTTTACTCAAACCTCTTTGTGGTCTCCAAGAAGGACGGAGGCTGTCGTCCCATTTTGGATTTGAAGGACCTCAATTCCTTTGTTATCAAGACTCATTATCACCAGGAGTCCCTAAGGACAGTGATTGCTGCTTTGTCCCCAGGGGAATTCCTGGCCTCTCTGGATCTTCAGGACACGTATCTATACATCGCCATTCATCCAGAGAGTTGGCAGTATCTCAGATTTGCCTGAGACCAAGGGCACTTTCAGTTTTCAGCTCTTCCCTTTGGTCTGACTACAGTTCCTCAAGTTTTCAACCGTGTCCTGGGAGCTTTAGTATCCGTCCTCCATCGGGACTGCATCAGAGTTACTCCATACATGGACGACCTGCTTCTGAAAGCCCCTTCTGCGGAATTTCTTCATCAGCAGGTTCAGGACTGCATTCATGCTCTCACCCATCACGGGTGGATCATCAACATGGATAAGACAGATCTTGTCCCATCCCAGCATCTGGTCTTCCTGGGCCTTCTCTTAGACACTCAGCAGAGCATGGTGTTTCTCACGGATGAAGTGACTGACCAGATTGCCCACAGGGTTTCTGCTGTTCTGGCTCATGATCCAGTTCCAGCCAAGAAGCTGTCCTCTCTAGTGGGGAAATTCATCTCCATCATAGAAGCGGTCCCATTTGCCATGGCTCACACCAGGGAATTCCAGAGGTTTGTGATCCAGGTGTGCAGGGGTCAGCCAGACCTTCTGAAGACATCCGTATCCCTCCCTCTTCGTGTGGAACTGAGTTTGTCGTGGTGGCTCTACCTCTCCAATCTGCTGAAGGGGAGGTTCTTCCTGGTATCCTTCTGGACCACGGTGACAACGGATGCCAGTCTGTCCGGCTGGGGAGCGGTCCTGGGTCACCTGAGTGCTCAGGTTTGGTGGTCTCCGGAGGAATCTCTCCTTCCCATCAACATGTTGGAGCTTCCGGCGATATTTCATGCCCTTCATCATTGGACACCCCAGCTGGAAGAATGTCCAGTTCGGGTCCAGTCCGACAACGTCCTGTCCGTGGCTTACATCAACAAGCAGGGAGGGACAAGAAGTCTTGCAGCTTGGTTAGAGGTCAAGGCTATTTTGTCCTGGGCAGAAGAACATGTTCCTGCCATATCCACTGGCATAGACAACGTCATGACAGACTTCCTCAGTCGATACACGGTGGACAGCGAAGAATGGGGTCTTCCTTGCATTGACCTGATGGCGACAAGACACAACCGGAAGGTTCCAAGGTTCTGCTCTCGCTGGAGTGATCCTACATCTTTCCTCCCCTTCCCATGTTGCACATGGTGTTACGGAAATTGAGACTGGAGCGCTGTCCAGTCATTCTGATTGCTCCATACTGGCCTCTACAGGCTTGGTTTCCAGAGCTGCTGGATCTGTCAGTGGCGGAGCCATTCCGGCTCCCTTGCCATCCGGATCTTCTTCTACAGGGTTACCTGTGGAAGGAGGATGTTCATCGTCTAGCTTTGACGGCTTTGAAATTGAATCCTCAATACTGAGGAAGAAGGGTTTTTCTTCTGGTGTGGTGGCTACTATGCTTAGTGCCCGCAAACCTGTTTCTTCTAAGGCCTGCCATCTTGTCTGGTCGACCTTTCTATCTCTCTGTTCTGATAGGGACCTTTCTCAGGATTTTGATCTGCCTACGGTCCTGGCTTTCTTGCAGGACAGTGTTGATAAGGGCCTCAGTTGAGTTCCCTTAGGGTTCAGGCTGCTGCTCTCACTGTTTTCTTTCAGAGGGGATTTCTATTCTTCCTGATGTCAAGATTTTCTTCCAGGGCATTGCTCATACTCGTCCTGCTTTTAAGAATCCCACTACTCTGTGGGATCTTAACTTGGTTTTGGGCGTCCTTCAGCACCCTCCCCTTGAGTCCTTGGCTACTATTCCTCTACTCCCGCTGACATGGAAAATGGCCTTTCTTCTGGCAATCGTGTCTGTTTGCCCTGTCGCGGAGTTGCATGCTTTATCTTGTAGACCACCCTTTTTGGTGTTTCACAAAGACAAGGCGCTGCTTCGCACTTCTCAGGAGTTTCTCCCGAAGGTGGTCTCTGAGTTCCACATTAATCAGGAGATTGTGGTGCCTTCTTTCTGCCCTGACCCTACCTCTGACAAGGAGAGTACGTTGTCTCAAGTTTTATGTACATCGCATTGAGTCCATTAGACAGTCTGACGTGCTGTTCATCATTCCTAAGAGCCCCAGGGCAGGGAGACCTGCATCCAAAGTGACTATTGCATCTTGGATCAAGTCCACTATTCGTAAGGCTTAAGAGCTAAGGAAGAAGCCTGTTCCCATTTAGGTCACGGCTCATTCTTCTAGATCTATTGGGGCTTCTTGGGCTTACAAGAATCAGGCCTCATTTGTGCAAGGCTGCCACTTGGTCGTCTGTGCACACCTTTTCGAAGCACTACGGTGTTGATGTGCTAGCATCGGCTGTCGCCAGTTTTGGGAGGAAGATCCTGGAGGCAGTCTTCTTCGGTTCTTTGGTGCTTCCTTCACTTTTGAGCCCTGTTTGCTCTAGTTCAGTGTTCTGTGTAACAGTTCCTGGGGTGTTGTTACCCCTGTTCAGTGTACGTTGACACTTCATTTGTTTTTGTTGGGCTATCTCTGATCTGATGGTTCATATCTGCTCTGGTGACTTTGGGGGCCTTGCGCCTGGTCCTTGCCTTACTTCCCGCCTCTTGGAAACTCAATGGTTGGACATCCCAAAGTTACCAGTAACCTGTATGGGATGACAGAGAAAATAGAATTTTAGTCTTACCTGTTATATCCTTCTCTTAGTCCATACAGGTTACTGGTCTCCCACCCTGTCAAGGGACCATGCTTGGCTCTCCTGTGGCAGATCGTGGGGGTCCTTTGGGGTCATGCTCACAGGAGTCTTCTTTCCCTTCTACTATCTAGTCTAATAGTTAGTGTCTCAAATGTTACTGGAGCTGATTGACTAGCTTTAGCCAAGGAGAGAAGGTAGGCTCCACCTCTTGCATTCACTTGTAGAATTGTTCCTGCCTAGTTAAAGGGGCGGATCGCCTACCCAAAGTTAACAGTAACCTGTATGGACTAAGAGAAAAGGATTTAACAGGTAAGACTAAAATCCATATGATCAGTACTAACAATGAGCTTGGCAATTACCAACGGATTAACCCTTGCTATGCTATACTAAACTGCATGAATGCTCTCCGATGTGAAAGATTAACAGTGCCCTAACCTATCTGCTTATTATACCATCTGTTGCGAGCGTATGCAGTATATGAATTATAATTGTTATCTGGGCATATACGAGGAGTTTGCTATATATGCAGTAACAGAAGGTGTAAGTGAAGAGTCATAAGATTTTTTGGATATTTTTTCAATTTTTGTGCTGTACCAACTTGTTAATTCATCTCTGTGGACTGTGGCCTTATGATTTTATTGGGATCCCTTTTTTGATTTTTTTTTTTTTTTTTTTAAATGTGGGATTGTGTATGGGATGTTTTTTGGCCCCATGGGTGGTGTTTTGGGAGGGGGAGGGAATGATGTGTGTTTGTTGTGTCATTGTTTAACTGTTATTTAATATAAATGTTTTTACATTTTCTGGATGGAATATAATCTAGGACAGGCTTTGGCCTATGCTCACTATGTCAATATCTCCTACACTGAACTAGTTCAAATTATCCCTCCAGGTTGGGAGAAGACAAAGGAGTCAGCAGATTACAGACTGAAGTGGAACAGACAATCTGTCTCTTCTTACTCTCATTGCTAGTCTGCTCTATAGTAAACACTTTAGTGTTTGTTCTGTATATAATCACTTGATGGTGCTTCCAACACTTTAACTCGTCTCCACTGTTTTCTAAGGAAGCTGGACATAATGGAAAGATTGTACCTGAAGGAGGGATCTGTTTTGATACAGGGGTGGCTCAACCAACAGTGAGAAGGGGCTGAGCATATTAATAGACCTACAGCTATATATATTTTATGACTCTGGGTGGGCCACAGAGTGTACACTGATAATAGCGGTATAGGCTTTCTTGGTGCATTAGAGGAAAGTATTTGGGATGACATCTGCATCTTCTTGACATCTGGGTCAATATATCTCTGTGGATTTGGGGGGAAGATGCACTAAGGTACGATGAGTTGATGGAGAGGAGATGACTTCTCTAGTGAGATCACTTTTCAAGTTCCATGTTATCTTATGGAGCCAATGCACTAAGATCTCTCCAATTTGAATACTCTAACAGTTGGCTATGAAGCTGATCTGGTGCATACTTATTATAATACTCTATATCTTCATGGAGGCAGGGATGTTTATGATTGCACTGCAGCCACAAGGTGTTGATGTGGACAGCATCCTATATTAGGGAAGAGTTGTGTCTCACTCCAGACAATGTGCTTATTGGTTTGCAATGGAGGGAAATACACTTCAGTCCAATTGTTGAATGTGTGTTTTTGTTTTGTTTGTTTTTTTTTTGTGGTGCAGTCAATTGATCATCTGTCTCAGCCAAAGGAGCAAGATTTATTTCAGTTCCTCAGGGCCACGGAAACAAATAAGGATATCTAAACTTCCTTTATATTGACTTATTGGCCTATTATGCCATCATCATCCAAATCTGGATCAAAGGAGAAGACTCCTATAGACCTTGTAGTTAACCCTTTACATACCAGAGGGGTAAGCAACACGTTGAAAAGAAAGGGTTAATGAGGGTGAGTCTCAATAGTCCAAGATCTGTCCAGGCTGTGATCAGAAGATATCGGTTTCTAATACTTCTAAGCTTTGTCCAGAATGACTGAAAAAGACTGCAGGACACTAAATGACAGTTCCAGGAGTTGTTCATGGATGAAGTCTATGTAAGAAACTTTATCTGCAATACATGAAGCAGTGGTACCCTCTCTTTGTTTTTGTTTTTTTCTCAGCTGTCCTGACCACACTCACATTCTGAATTGTGGGTGTGGTCAGGTCAATTTCAATATCTCTACACAATTTTTTTTTTTACCCCTTTACAGGCTAATATTTAACCCCTTGGATGCTAGAGAGGTCTGTAGCAACCAAGGGGTTAAAACTTTTTTTCCATTCTTGCTTGTTATATAAACCAAGGGTATTTTCTGTGCCAGAAAACTGGGGGGTGGAGTCATTTGAGGAATGGGTTGTGGCCATGGGCAGAGCTAAGAGCACCTAGAGTGCCTTGTCTAGGGGTACCTGGGATGTAAATCCAGCCTTGTTGCCCATATTTTGCTATCACCTGTGTAGGTAAAGTAATAGATGTTTGGTTTGACAAGTTAAGTACATCAATCAGAAGCAATACCCCCAGGGATGAACTGGTATATTTAACTTCACCGATCCAGGATGTAAATCTTTAGTTGTTCAATGCTATGCTAGCAAGAGTTTGACCTCTGTACTGGGAAAACTTCTAGAAGGGATAATAAGGGATTCTATTCAGGATTACACCACAGAAAATAAGATTATAAACAGGAATCAATGTGGTTTTATGAGGAATGGATCTTGCAAAAATAATCTTTTCAGATTCTATGAAGTAGTAAGTAGCAACCTAGATATTGGAAAAGCAGTAGTACTATATCTAAAGGCACTAAAAAAAAAATGTTTGGATTCCAATATTCCAGATGGAAACAATTAGTCATAGCAGTCCTGACAAATTAATTGTACCCCTGGGCATAAAATATGCATATAGTCCTATCAGCCAAAAACATAAAAAAATATCAGGTTCACCTTCTGCAAAGAACATTTCCAGTTTACAGATTTGCCCTTTGACTTAGCAAATGCACCAAGAGTATTCAAGGTGATGGCATCAATATTGGGAGACATCAGAACAAAGGGGTTTCACTCAACCCTTATTTATATAAGACAAGGCTCCATTGTCTTAGATTCTACAGCACCACATTTAGTTGTGTTTGGAGATTCTACAGGCCCACGAATGGGTGCTGAATTACAAGTCCAACCTGGTACTGTCCCAGTCTATGATATTTCTAGTGATGAAATTTGATACAGTTCAAAAGAATGTTTTCTTACCTCTGGACAAGTTTCGCAACGTTGAGACTAACATCTTCCACTTCATAAATGAAGATATACATCTGTAAGGGATTGTATGGGAACAAAATATCAACAGTGGAAGTAGTTCTATATGCTCTGTTCTATACTAGACATATATAAATGGAGATCCAGAGAAAATGGTCCAAAAACATATCAGTATTGAACCCGCTATCGCTGTTGAAGGAAACTAAGACAAACCCATTATGGTGGACAGACTTGAAAAATCTCAGAGATGGAGAGCCATTTTCGTGATGGCATAGTTGGTGATTATGACAGATGGGGTACAGTGTTCCAAAACAACACTGTCCAGGGAAAATGGTCAAAATAACAGAGAATTCTTCATAGCAATGTCCTGGAACTTCAAGAGTATTAACAGATTTTACAACGGTTGAAAAAGCAGGTTCCATCAATATCTGTGCTCTACATCATGGAGAACAAGGAAGCAGACTACCTAAACTAGCAAAAGTGGTCCTTGGAGAATGGGAACTCAAATAAGCAGTTTTCAACTCCATAATAAAAAAATGAGGAATGCAAAAACCTTTATGGCAATGAGCAAAAACAAAAGTACCAATCCTCTAGCCTTGGCAGTAGATGCAGAGATCATATCATGGAGGTTCAGCATGGCATACATATTTCTTTTACTTCCTCTAGTTCCTAGTATGATTCTAATTATATAAAGCTACTTAATGCACAATACACAGTATTAGACATGTAGACTTTTGTGTAAGGAGCATTACATTTTACTCCTAATTTCATGGCTATGACATCTCCTTGACAATAAACTTAAAATACCTGTGGCATTTGTCGCAATTCATTGGTTGACTCTAAACACAGTATCGTGATAACTATAGTATTGGGGGGACAGGGGTTTTTACTGAAAGTGGTGTCAGGATTCCACCTAAATTAGCATATCGCCATTATGTCTCTCTGTCTGAGACTGACAAGGAACAAGAACTATGCATTTTAAATGTAGTAAGGACTTGCCAATACTATGTCAACCATAAAACAAGCACTGTATTTGCCATCCCTGAATGTCTGAGAAAGGGGCTGACAACATCAAAAGAACACATTGGCAATCTGAATATAGTCCACCACCATCAGACAATCATACTTTAAATTCAAAACTGTCTCCTTTCTGAATTACATCTAATTCTACTAGAGTGTTTAGTACATCATGTGAGTACAAAAATCAGGACTCAAGCATCAACGAAGCAGTTGTGTAAAGTAGCTACCTGGATTTATCCCCATAACTTTTCAAAACATTACAAGGTTAATGTTTTTGTCTTGGCTGAGGCAATCTTTGGGAGAAATGTGCTACAAGCAGTTTTTACACATGTACTAGAGTCAAAATTATTTTGTAAATTCCTTTGGGTGTTTATTTAATGTCCACTGAAAACACAAAACTGGGCTAGCACAAGCGTATATCAGGAAGCTACATTAATCTAACCAAAATGGTCTGGTGCACTCAACTGAAAACACAAAACTGGGTTAGCACAAGCATATATCCCCTGATGAAGCCAATTTTGGCGACACGTGTTGGGATTTGGGTGTTCATGTACTGTGGGGATGTCTGATGTAGAGTCTGCAGGTGTTCCTTACTTTTGAATACTTTCTTTCTTCACACTGGTTAAGTATCACTTATTGTATTACTTGTATGTTCTGTTTGGTATTTTCACTTTATGTTTTACTAAAGTGTTTGCACTGATTTCAGGGATCTACTTCCTTGATGGGAGGGCTCTGATGCACTTTATTGATCTTAGGGATTTACTTCTTTGATTGGAAGGTTTTAATGCACTTTATTGTTATTATATTTTTTGATATTGTATTCTCTGGAACACCATATATATTTGTATATATAGTATTTATGCCTGTTTGCATTGTTACTTATATTTTTTTGTAACATGGAGATATTGCCCTACATACTATTATGAGACCTCACGCAGACATGTATTTTAATTGTTTTTATTTGCCATCTATTGGATATTGTGTTTATTTTTGATACTCAATAAAGTATTGTTTTGATATTATTGTGAAGCCCTAATGTGTGCCTCATTATTAGGAGCTGTTCTTTTGTTTGGGCATATCTTTTGTTCCTTGCTTTAGTATATTTAATGTCCACTGGCATGCTAGCACGGTTGTACCATAAGTTTGGCTTGTGCTTCATGTAACCTTTATATTGTCTAATGTTCTGTCATTCTCTCAAATTAAATTTGGGACAGTGTTGGAACATTCCCTTGGTATCTGTGTTCCCATAGGAAGATAGAGAAAAGATAATTTGTATGTTACTTACCAATAAATTATTTTATCAGTCCATGGGGGACACCGGGACCATAGGGGTTAACGCTGATCCATTTCGGAGGCAGAACATTTTAAGAAGGAAAAAAAAAGCTTCTGGAGGAGGAAACCTCTCAGCATCACAAAACTGACAGCTCCAGTCTTTCAATTTATGTTTAGGAATGCCAAATAAGATGTAGGCCAAAACAATGAATGAAAGGCTATGAAGCCCAGAAAGGAGGCCACAGTCAAGAGAACCCAAATGCAGGTCACCAATGCAAGTAAAACGGTAGGCCATAAGTTTCTCTGGAAAAGATGTGGGATAAGAAAAAATAAAACTAAAGGATACAAATATTAATACTGATAATGAATAGTCCCTTTGTGTCCAAAGGGGCTGTAAAAACACTACGAGAAACGGTGAGTTCACTGAAGACATATCAAAAATGTATGTAAAAAAAGAGTTAATACAGTTCACCCCAAATGTGTTAAATGATTATCAAACCCGTTTGTGCTGAAATAAATTACAGGGGAAAGTTTCCAGATAATCCAAGCAGGCAGGTGTCATATATAGAAGAAACAGGATTTTGACTTGGAGCTGGTGTGTACCTGGTATCTCCTGACTAAGGCAGACATCCCAAGATCTCAGTATCTGCAGCAGATCTTTAATTGTTTGTAGCAGCGGGCAGAGATAAAGGCTCTCAAGTAAGAATAGTCCACAACACCTCCCGTCAATCGGTAACATTTACCCCGCAGTGGCGGACCTTTAGTGTGTTGGAATCCTGTATGCAGCAGCGGGGACCATAGTAAAATAAGTTGTGGCTAATTGTTAGGTGTTAGTTCTCTGTTAACTGAAATTGTCAACACGTTTAAATAAAGTATCGTAAAAGTCCCTACGGACTGCATTAATTCTGTACTGGTTGTAATTTAGCAATTTCTTTCTTAAGTATTATATACATATCACAAGAAGGTGATTTTACAACAATATGAATTCCATTTTGTAGGAGCCAGAAGAAAAGGAGTTATTTATTAACATCTGCAAATGGAAGAGGGTCCCAGTCCCTCAGTCTGATGCACACCCTGTTCCCCTGAGTGCTGGTAGACTTGACAGTGTGTCTGAAGCAGCAGGTGAGCTGATCAGAATTAGGTGTTACCCTTACATATGGAGTAGCCAACCCTGGTCCTCAAGAGCTACCAACAGTGCATGTTTTTAGGATCTTCCTGAATCAGAGCAGGTGGATTAATTAACCCCTTAAGGACCCATGACGGTCCTGGACCGTCATGGGTTGTTATACCCTTAAGGACCCATGACTTACTGGACCGTCATTGAATTCCAGGCTTCCCGCGCGGCTGCATGCCGTTCGGGGAGTCCGGAATCCGATTCTGAGAAAAAGAAATGGTCCTTAAGTGACCGCACGGTGCGTACGCCTATGATTGATTCACCTGTGCTCAAGAAGAGAGAGCTCAAAAGCATGCACTGTTGGTAGCTCTTGAGGACCGCGGTTAGCTACCACTGTATACACACTGGGAGTATTTGAGTTGGATATTTCACGAAGCACCAAGGGCTGGATTCTATTGCAGGTGATAAATGTTAACACCCATTTTAGCAAGCATCTTCCTATTGAAGTCTATGGGGAAACCTGGAAATAAAAGCAGTGATAAAATTAGCACCAGTAATAGAATCCAGCCCCAGTGCACAAAACAGAAGTGGAGCAGTTCTGGTGTAAATCAACAACACTGCAACAAACATTCTCATTCATTTAACCCATTAATGTTAGAGGTCTACAATTCACTGAGTGGTAATCCATTCGAGACCTCTCTATCATTCAAGGGGTTAAATGCACTATTTAAATGATTGGGAATTTACAGTATTTTTAGTTCTCCCTTTTGGTTTGCATAAGAATTGCTCCACAATTGTTGTGCTCATGTCCTAAACACTGTATTTTTTAATTGTGGTAAATGAAGTGGAATGTTTGTATCCTGAAAGGGGACTCTATTGCCTGAAAATAAGATTGGTGATTTTGAAACCGCTTTCAAAATCACACGTATGTTATTAGTCATTGTTATTTAGAAAACCACTTTTTGATTTATGGGTTCTTTTAATTAACTGCACTAAAAGAGATCATTAGCATATGGTGCAGAACGCAGGCAACTTACCATACAGAAATAAACATAGCCGTATCTTCTAAACCTATGCAGCTGCTGGTCATTTCGGCTAATATGATAGGTAGATTTGAATCATGCTTTCATATGGGCAAACTTGAATTCAAACTGACAGGTCCAGTTAAACAGATATAGGGAGCATTCAAAATGTATATAGAAAAAGTGGTTAAGTAGAGATTGATAAAACAATGAATTGCAACAAGTATGTATTCAGAGTAAATGGCATGTTTTAAAGGGATAGTAATGTTGCATAATAAAAGCAGCTCTAATTAATCTTCATAGTATTTGGACTTTGGAGAGTGTTATTTCAATTCTGTCAGAGTTGTAGTTCATGAATAATTGAATGATAAAGTATCCCCCTCCCGCCCCTTTTACTGATGTAACACTGCTCAGCCAGATCAGAAGGGAGGTGCCCAGGTAGATTGCAGAGAGGGATAATCTTCAATTAAGATAAGGGGAAAAAGCTGAAAAACCTGTCAAGGGGGGCAGGGTTTTCATTGTTCTCACAGTAGAATATTGACCCTTGATATGAGCTGTCTGGTCTATGGACTGGATTCCACATCTGAGGAGTGGGTGCTTACACTAGGTAAAATGGGGGGGAGGGAGAAACTTTATCATTCAATTACTCTTGAACTACAACACTCACAGTAATGAAATAACACTCTCTATGGCTCAAATACTATGAAGATTAATTGGAGCTGCTGTCTTTGTGAAATATTACTATCACTTTAACACTGCACTGTCCCCTTAAAAAGTCTGATGTCTGTATTAACAGTTGTGAGAGGCATTTTTAAAAGAACTGCTGACAAGAAAAGAGAGCCACTTGCCCTGCCCATCAGATTTGTGTTCTATGGTTTTGCCTGTTCCCTGATACGTTGCCTTGGATTCTCCTCTGTGTCCACTGATTGGAGAAAAATGTGGGGGCTCAAACTAAGAGGGAGATTGGTTGTCCCAGAGTTGCAGACTAGCCATCAGGCTACTACTGTTACTTGGGTACCTCCAGCACCTACTGGACAGTGGTTGTTGGAGCATACTTGAACCAGGATTTCTAAACAAAGAGATTATGTGAGCTGAAAAATCTTCACCATACCAGACATTAAATGGTGCTTGCTGAAGATGGGAGGAAGAATCTCTTTTTACTTTAATTTTCTATGTGTTTATTTTGATCTGGCGCCTCTCTGAGTGCATTTCCTAAAAGATTATGCTTTTATCATTAAACCAGTGTAAAAGCCCATGTGCACAGGCCGTGGAGCAGTGAGGTAATGGCAGTACGCAGAGTAGGACCTGCCTCTTAACCCTTTGAATGCCAGAGGGGTACGCAGCGCGTTGTGTACCCCTCTGGCACTCAAAGGGTTAACATTACCCGGACCTGCTCTGCGTACTGCCGTTACCTCACTGCTCCATGCGATTGCGCCGCTTCACTCATGCGATGCAATCATGCACAGTAGAGACTGGCCGAACGCGGGCAGTTTCTACTGCGCATGACTGCATTGTGACAAACTTTCTAGCCTTTTATTATATACTAGTAGAAGAGCCCATGTACATAGGCCACAGTAGTGGGCGGTTGCGGTGCAGTCATGCCCAGCAGAGACTGCCTGCGCCGAGGCTGATACAGAGCTGGACGCTCCGAAGGTCTGACTTCAGAGCAACCAGCTCTGTATCATCCTCGTCACGGGCAGTCTCTACTGCTCATGACTGCGTAGTTACAAACTTTGTAGCAAATTATTATATAGGATAGGATTATTATATATAGGATAGGATGACTGATTGCACTTAGGAACACTCTCTGCTTTTGTCTTGTCTACACAGTTCTTTCTATTTCACGTAAGTCGGAGCCATATCGGCTTGAAGGATTGTAGCAACTCATTCTAAGCGTTTATTTGACACAATGTACATTTTATCATGGATCTATTATTAGGATTATTAATGCTTCATATTTTTGTATATTAATATCTGGATTGATATTTGTATCTCTGATTATATACTGCCTTCTTAATGTCTCACTCGGATGCTAATGTAAGTAAATCTCTTTATATACTGGTATCCCTTTGTATGCAGTGTGTCAGGAGTTAAAAAGGGAGTCAGTATAATAATGAGAGAGGGCCATAACAATGTTATAATTATTGGATATTTAAAAGAACAATAGAGTTACAATTGCTCTTTATTATGAAAGCATACAGCCTGCAACTTTTTATGTTTTTTTTACAAAGTACTTTCTTGTAATTAAGGGCTCGATCCAAATGTTGGCGTCGCCAGAAAAAACTGGAGACGCTGGTTTTAACGTCAACTGAGCAATGCAAATGTTCCACTAGTAACAAGCGACGCCAGTTCTGAAACACACTTCGCCGGTCGCCAGAACAGCAAGATCTCACCCATAGAGGATAATGTACAAGCGACGCCAAAAGCTATTCAAATGTTGGAGTTAGGGCTAACTCACGTTAAATTGCAACATTTCTCTCCAGAAATCTAATGCCTATTTTTTTTGGAGAACAGCACACCACACAAAGTAAAAAAAACAACGTCTCCAGTTCTGAACAGCATTCTCTGTGCTTTTCCCTACCCTGCCACTAGGGGAACACAGAGAAGGCTTTCAGCACCATGGACAGCTTTGAATGCCATAGGGATGTGCACTGCTCACCCCTGTGGCATTCAAAGGGTTACAATCAATAAAACTAGTACACCAAGCACAACACAATGCCCCCTTCCACATCCCCCCTTAGTATGTCACATATATTGCATATATGTGACATACTAACCCCATCCACATCCACCTCATGGACTTCCATGTAGTGGACAAATCTGTCTTTTATTCCACAATTAACCCTTTGAGTACCAGAGAGGTAGGAAAGCATTGCTTAGCATGTTTCCTACCCCTCTGGTACCCAAAGGGTTAATAGGCAAGGTATGGACTACATACCTTGCCTGTATATATGTGTGTGTGTGTGTGTGTGTGTTTTACACTTTTTTTAATTAAAATACTATTATTAGACATTAGTTTAAATTAGATCTCGTTCATTTTTAACCCCCTACCTCCTGTGTCCCATTGCTATTAGTACTTTTGCTCCACTCTCCTTCAAACTGAGAGTGGAGCAAAAGTACTAATAGCAAAGGGACACAGTAAGTAGGGCATTATGAATGGATGAGATCTAAGTTAACCCTTTGAGTACCAGAGTGGTACGCAACGCATTGCAAAGCAATGCGTTGCGTACCACTCTGGCACTCAAAGGGTTAAAATACAACTGAGGGAGCAGGCTGCACTGTGACTGCAGCTCTTCCCTCAGCTTCATTCATAAGAACTGTCATTGCTGCGGGTGGCTATGAAGCCCGCAGCATAAGAAAACCCTGAGGACTAGAGAGCTATTGGAGGAAGCGGGAGGAGGGGACAGAGACATCGGAGGAAGCGGGTGGTAGGCTTGTATTTGCTGCCCGCTTCCTCCGATTTGCAATGCATTGCGTACCACTCTGGCACTCAAAGGGTTAACTTAGATCTCATCCATTCATAATGCCCTACTTACTGTGTCCCTTTGCTATTAGTACTTTTGCTCCACTCTCAGTTTGAAGGAGAGTGGAGCAAAAGTACTAATAGCAATGGAACACAGGAGGTAGGGGGTTAAAAATGAATGAGATCTAATTTGAACTAATGTCTAATAATAGTATTTTAATAAAAAAAAAGTTTAAAACACACACAAACACACACACACACACACATATATACAGGCAAGGTATGTAGTCCATACCTTGCCTATTAACTCTTTGGGTACCAGAGGGGTAGGAAACATGCTAAGCTATGCTTTCCTACCTCTCTGGTACTCAAAGGGTTAATTGTGGAATAAAAGACAGATTTGTCCACTACATGGAAGTCCATGAGGTGGATGTAGATGGTGTTAGTATGTCACATATATGCAATAGATGTGACATACTAAGGGGGGGATGTGGAAGGGGGCATTGTGTTGTGCTTGGTGTACTAGTTTTATTGATTGTAACCCTTTGAATGCCACAGGGGTGAGCAGTGCACATCCCTATGGCATTCAAAGCTGTCCATGGTGCTGAAAGCCATCTCTGTGTTCCCCTAGTGGCTGGGTAGGGAAGCACAGAGAAAGCTGTTCAGAACTGTCGACGTGGGTTTTGGATTTTCTGACTGAACTTGATACTTTGCAGTGCTGTGATTGGCTGTGGTGCTAGGTAACATTTTTATCGTGTGTTTTTAGGTAAGATTTTCTATGCAATGCGCAGGTTTAAGGTTAACGTGTATTTTGTTGGTTATCGCTCGTTAGCCTTTCTGGGTAAGGAAGATTTGAATCTCACGTTACCTGGTCTTGCTTAACGAGCGAAGGCAGTTTTTTTCTTCACGTTGGTTTTAACGCCAACATTTGAATCGAGCCCTAAGTTAGCAGGTTCTCGAACAACAGCACTTTTTTTTTTCTTTCTTTTTTTTGTTAATAAGGAACTTCTTGCAGGTTAGTGAAGAAAAGCTGCTGCACCCATTTGGAAACTTGAGCCCATTTCCCAGTCTGCAGTTATAACCCTTTAAGTGCCAGAGGGTTGTCCAGTGCAGTGCTGGATTCCCCTCTGGAACCAAAGAATTAACCCTTTAAGTGCAAGAGTGGTACACAACGCATTACAAAGCTTTGCGTACCACTCTGACACTCAAAGGGTTAAATTGAGGATCTCTTTTATTGGATTAACAAGGTGTTTTCAAAGTCAGTCCGACTCCTCAGGACTCATCAACTGTGAAGGCTTTCAAGATTCCTCTGGTTTAGTATAAGTGGGTAATTGGTGGTTCAGTCACTGCAATTAGTGTACTTTTGCGTAATTAGGAATATCCTTAAAACCTGACCTTTTGGCATGGAGGAGGAATGGAGCTGATAACACTTTGGCACTCAATATGTTAAAACCAATGATTATCTAACAAACAGCTTCACAGGGTGTTGCTCCTTGCTCCCACTCACATCTTTTTATATAATTAATTTAATTTGGGCTCAAGGCTTTGTGTCATACAAACCAGTCCTGACCTTCCTGAAATTGCCATTGATACAGTGTGCACACCCAGACTACTGCTAATAAAATGCACAATATGACACTGACATGTTTATTTCTATTGTGCTTCTCCTGGTAGTTTTTGATATTGCATACAACCCAGAAGTGCTGAAGAGAGCTGACCACGACCCAGTTGAATTGGACCAGCTGATACGTCTGACAATGAAATACATTGAGGAGCAGCACAAAGTCACCCTTTGCCATTCCTACCACATCACTCCATTTAAACTCAAGGGAAACTTACAAAGAATGAAGGACAGTCTGCAAAGGGTTCCCCAACAACCAGCAATGAAGAAAGGAGACCCAGAAAGTGGTACATGTGTTTATCAACTTCCCTATACACTTTCCATCTCCATCTTCCTTCCAATTCTTCCTCTCCCATGGCATCTATATTTTTCCTGACCTCTCTCACACTTCTCTTCCACTGTACATCCCTTCTTGTTCCAGTGTGTTAAAGTGTTCCTCTTCTCCTTCTGTAACTCCACAGCACCACCACCCCCAACTTCCACTGCTGGTGTTCTTTGTCCACTATGTAAAATTGTTCCTTTAAGCTTTATTAACACTGAATGACAGTGGTTGTCTAGAACAATATATTGGTGGTCTTGCTATCATGCAGGTAATTAAATGACTCATTTGAGTTAATGACAATGCTTTTTATTTGTTTAGAAAATGTTTTACCAGGAAGTATACACTGAGATTTCTCTCGTTTTCAAGTATGTCCTGGAGAGTTTACAGTAAAGAGTTGCATTCTTTACACACATAGAAAAACATTACATATGCAGACATATACATTCATACTCAAAATGTATATACAGTTGCATGTTTTTAGATGTAAAGATTTTAGAAAGGGAGAAAAACTGATTTTTTTTTTCTGGGCATGCAATTCCAGGCTTTTGGAGCACTGAAGGAGCAGTGAAGCTGAGGTTCTAGTTAGTCTGGAGAGATGGAGTGAGCATACTGCTCAGGTAGTCTGTAGGTTTCCAGAGAAGTGGTTATATACTAATGCCTAGATTTGAGTGTTAGCCTATTTCGTTCTTTAAATATATCCTAGTGATGGGTAGTGTCATTACACTGTAGGATAAAGCGGCATAATGAGTTATACAGAGTGTCAAGTTTACAAAGATGGATTTGTGGCACAGGAGCATATACTATGTCCCCATAGTCTATGACTGGCATTAACATCTGTTGAACAATACATTTTCTTACCAGGGGACTTAAACAGGATTTGATTCTAAACAGAGCACCTATTTTGGGAGCTAATTTTTCAATATGAAGACCAAAAGTGAGTTTGGGGTCAAGTAACATGCAAGATATTTGTAGGAATCCACCTGGGCCAAATTACAATTAGACTCTGTTACAGTGGGTGGATGGGTATTACAGAGATTACGTAGTGTGTGCTTTTGTACTAAATAGCATTCTGACTGTTTTGTCGGTGTTGAGAACAGTTTGTTCTTTGCTATCTATCCATCTTTAAACATCAGAGAAATCATGCTGTAATATGGCTTCTAGTTGAGATACATTTGAATTTGTAGCATAGAATATGGTCCATCTGCATACATCTGTACAGAAGATGCTTTGCAAACAGTTGGTAGATCATTTATGAATAGAGAAAATAGAAGAGGGCCAAGAATGGAGCCTTGGGAACCCCACTTCTTACTTTGAACGGAAATTAAATATTGTCAGCAATAGATGCATATTGCATTCTGTCTGATAAATAGGTTTGGAACCAGTTTAGAGAATGATTGCTTACTCCTGAACTTTGGAGTTTGCTTATCAGAATATTATGTTCTCTACTGTATCAATGGCCTATGCAAACTCTAGGAAAATAACTCCAGTGAGTTCACCATTTTCCATGCCAGTTTGGATATCATTGCATACTTTTAGTAGGGCAGTGACAGGGAGGCATTAATTTGGGATGCAAGAGGATGAGCAGTGACCAAGGCACTGAGCTTTAATATCATTGCTGATAGTTGGTCAGGGCCAGACTGTGATTTCATTTTTGGGTTGAGGAGGTGGTGGTCATATATTTCACTGTCCTTTACTGGCATGAAATTGAATTCACTAGTATCGTTGGACCAGGTTGTAGGTGACAGAGACTGTTCCATGCACGTTTCTACTTTAGAATTATCTTTGTTTTGTATAATCAGGGTGGTGGCACATCCAGCGAAGTAACTGTTAAATGCATTCCCTATTGCTATGGGGCACTATATTGTTACTTTGAGTATTTTTATAGTTTATGGGTAAGAATGGCTAGGGGGTTGTAGATGTTTTTTCATAACCTTCCAAAAGTGGTTGGGTTTGACATGTTACTGTTCAAGGTGTCAGTAAAATATTGAACTTTTGCTAGTTTTTCCTTTGTGCAAGTATTCCAGCCTGTATGCAGTGTGATCATAAATGGAGCCGGTTTGTTTACATTTTGTTCATAAGACATCTCTGAAACTGTATAACTCAAGCAAGTCAGCTGAGACCAAGAGTAGATGGGGGCCACCCTTACCCTGATCTTCCTTAGTGGGGCGTGGTGTTAGGTGGGGCATGGGTGTTAGACTTGTAAGAATTCTGAGTTAATGTAAATTGCTGTCATAGATTCTGGAAAGATGAGGATTTGTACGCTTGCTGTACCTTACTCTATGGGAACAAAATACCCCACAAAGAACCAACAGGAAGCCAGTTCAGACAGAAGAAAGCTAATGGGGGCCAGGTAAGGTGATGGAACCCAATAGCAGGAGACACCCTCTCTACAGTAATATTTACAGCGGAAGAGACCCAGACTGAAAACTGAGACCCCAACGTTAAGCACCCCAGGAACTGAGGGGGAAAAGCACCAGTAATAGTCCAGGAACAGAGAGTCACATACACATATAAGTATATGCCTGGCTATAGAGGAAGTCCAGGGATAGCCAAAGGGTCAGGGCAGGCAGCTTTCCATAGAGTAGTCAGGTGGGTAGCCAAAAGGGTCAAGGCAGGCAGCGTTCGATAGAGTAGTCAGGTAGGTAGCCAAAGGGTCAGTGCAGGCGGCGTTCAACAGAGTAGGCAGATGGGTAGCCAAAATCAAGTACCAGTATGAACACGGAGGAAGAAACAATGACTGCTAAGCTCACAGTATAACTAAGCTCCAGCTGCACTTCAGCACTTAGTTTTATAGAGAAGGCCCCCATGAGTCATGAATGATGCGACGGCGTCTTATGTCACAACGCCCTGATCTGCCGCAGACCCGTCGACGTTGAGAAGGCCCCCCCCACGTCATGAATGATGCGACGGTGTCTGACATCACCTCCTCGTTGCGACTGGCCATGGACCCGTTGAGCGCTGACAATTGTGGAGTCTAGATCAGGCATTAGGTGTATTTTATACTATGGACAATTTCTTAAATCAATTATAACTGATTTAAGTCTGGAGAGAACATTTCCTAAATGACCTAGTAACTATAACTTTGAGACATGATTTGATTGCTGTGTTTTCAAAATAAAAACAGTCTTTGGAGTGACCGCCACGCACATTTGCTAGTACGCCTAACCTTGGATTCTCCTTGGGCAGAAGGAAAGGATCCAGACCATTACACAGTTTATACCCTTAAGGACCTGTGATGGTCATAACACGTCACATATTTTTTACTTGCAGCACTCCTGCAGGAGCACTGTAAGTAACAACAGGGTCTGAAATTGACCACTCCAAGACTGGAATGGTCTTTCTTAGACCCCAACTATCCCTTTAAAAGACCAGTATTAATTGGTTGGACTCCAGTAGTGAAAGATTCTGTTAATTGTTTAACAGACCTTCCCGTTTTACCTACGAATACACAATATAACCCTGTATGTTCCTTTTAAAAAGAATCAGAATTGCCACTTCAGACCACATTGCCCCCATTGTCCATTTCCCCATTGTCTGCTTCCATACTGTCCACGTCTACATTGCCCCCATTGTCCATCTCCACGCTGTCCACCTCCTACCTAGCTCAGGAGGTGGGGGCCTCATCCCTGGTGGTCCAGCAGCATGTGGTGTGCCTTCTGCACAGACCTCTATGAGCAGCTCCCTCACAGTACTCTCTCCAGTAATGCAGATGCTGGGAGATGTCCTCTCCCAGCACTCTGCATTACTAGACAGCTGGGAATGGCAAGGAAGTTACTAATAGAGGTCTGTGCCGAAGAAGGCACAGACCTCAGCTTGCAAGTTGCAAGGTCAGTCTGATCTTCTCACCGGCAAAGATTTTTATTTCTGGCAGTGGCGGTGTTATAAAAGGGGGAGGCCGGGCCCCTGGAGTGACGGACCCGGTCACAGTTGCAACCTCTGTGACCACTATCGTTAAGCCACTGGAGCCAGGATTCAGTGAGAAAAAGGCTTTTCAGCTTATATGCATAACACCATGCTTTCCATTCGTCCATTTTGGGCAATATACTGCTTGCAGTGTGCAAAAGAGAGGCCTTTATTTAAAAGGTGAAATTGTCATTTGTTGCTGTTTGAGGGGCCATGGTTGGTTTCTATTTAATTTGCCAAGGCAAGTAATAAAATGCATAAACATTTAGTGAGTTGTTTGTGGTGAATGTGTTGCTATAATTACTAAGGTTGGGTGAGCTTGTTTCTCGTACTCTCCACCCGATTGGTGGATTAATATGTTATTGTGCAAGTGAGGAGAATGATTGCGGTGATAAAAGGAAAACTGTATTAAAAGTGGAAAGGTTAGAACAGATAGTAGTAACATGTTCAATTTGGCATGCATGTAACAAACATAGCCAGGGGGGAGGCACAAAGGTAGAAAACAGGTGACAAAGCACATCTAACAGAGACTGTTAATAAGACAACTTTATCCATTTGTAGCATTCATTTTATCTCTTCCCTCCCATTTCATTGCATCCCTTTTTGTTTACTTGCCTGTTGTCTCTAGGTGGCTGTGCTACAGCAGCTGACTTTCCCTCCTTTCCACCTCTCAAAACTTACTTGGAATAAAGGTGCCAACTAATTCTCCCCCCCCCCAACTATGCCTGACTTTAAACTAAACTAGTTAGAAGTCCCCACTAAGACTAACTGTCTGATCCCAATGACAAATTATTTTGCATAGGGAATGCCCTGAGTGCAATCAGGTGTGACACCATTAAAACCGCTGGATATGAAGCAGACACAATGAGATATGAGACGACTGGGGGAGGCAGACATTATGGAGACTGAAACAGGGCGTTAAGAAGTTATCAGAACGGGTTAAATCACAGTATGGAGACAGCATTAGGGCTAGAATAGCAGAATGTAGTGCTGATAAGTACATACCGCATAGTGTTAAAGGATAGTAATACTGTAGGGTTTAACCCCCTGAGTAAAACAAAGCTACTCCCACTGCTGAGATGTGTTTTTATTCAGAAGTTGCTATAACAGCTCAAACATGAATTTTCTAGGTGAAGTATCACAGTGGCCTGAAATTCTACAGTTGCGCTGTTGCTACACCATCCTATGGAGTGACCAGAGCTGTCCATAGGATGGTGTAACAACAGTGCCACTGTACAATTTCAGGCCATTGATATACTGTACCTAAAAAATTCAAATCTGAGCTCTAATTACTTTTAAATAAAAGACCTTTCAGCAGTTGGAGTACCCTTGTTTATCTCAGCGAGATAAACACTACATTTAAATCCTACAAAATTTTACAGTATAAGTATTACTATCCCTTTTAAATCACAGGGTGGAGACAGTATCAGGGTAGGAATAGTAGAATGGAGTGCTGATTAGTACATAACACAAAGCTGATTTGCTTCAGAATTGCTCCACTTTCTTTGTACATGTGCCAATTTACTGAATGTCTATCAGTTTAAATATAAGTACACCAATACAGAACAGGAAAATGCTGCACTAAGATTAGAAGATCATGGTTGGGTGTTTTAGCTCAGTGAATGCTAGAGAGGTCTCCAGTGCATTGAAGAGTATTTTGGTGAACTTTCTGTTACATTCTTTTTGCTTAGTCCATGTGGAACACAAGAACCATGGTGTTTAATTCCCCTTCTCCAGAGGGCAGGACACTTAATAAAAAAAAAAAAGGCCATTTAAGGTGGAGACCCCCCACCCCACAGTTTCAACGAGTAATTCGGAGGTGGGTTTGTCAGTCTTTTGGTTTCTAAACAGACTTCTTGTTCTGCCAAGCCTGTTTTGGGCTGCGCAGGTGGTTGAACCCTAGATGCCCCTAACTGACGGGGCTAACAAAAATGACACGTTGTCTTAGGGGAAAAATGCATTTTTAGGTTCAATCTGAGGCAAGAGTGTTCTTTTGCCTCCAGCAGCATGACTGATGACCTTACCCTAAGCCCAAGATGTTGTTTTCATACAAAGGAAAGAGAAACCAAAGAAAATTGGTCAGACAACCAAATCTTAAGCCACAAAGTGTGATTTGCAGCTACAGAGAAAACTGAGGCTTTACCAGAAAACCTAGAGGCATCAAAAATAGACTCAGTAAGATATGCATTGACCTCCAGAATATTGGCCAGCATAACCAATAGTTCCTCCTCTCCACGGATGGCATCTGATCGCTGTTCATCCCTAATAGCCAAAGAGCTCATGACACAAGCTGCAGCAAAATTGGGTCACAGAGCGGACCTGTTAGCCACAAAATTTGCCTTCAATAAGGAATCTAATCTTTTATCAGCCTAATCCTTAAAGGCCACAACTTCTGCCAAAGGCAGAGAGGTGTTTTGGCAGGGCAAGATATTATGGAATCAACCGCAGGAGGAGATGCCCACTGTGACCAGATGTCAGCCGAAAAAGGACAAAGAACGGAGATGCGCTTGTTATGGCAGAGCCGTCTGTCAGGCATCTTCTACTTCACCCAGGAGAACCTGGTCCAGAGAGTGATGGGGAGGAAAGATGCATGACTCCTTTTGCGCCAGTGAGGAAGATCCTGAAATATAGGCCCCAGAAACCTGCAGAGTCTCTAATTCCACTCTGAGCCAGGGCAAAGGTCTTCCTCATAGGAATTCCCAAAGTGCAAGGAGGAATCCATATCCTCCTCATCAATGTCAACCTCCTCTGCAGAGAAATCTCCAACCAACTAAGAATGCCCCCAAAGACAGGATCTATGTGTCTGACAAGTGGTATGGGTGCCAAGAATGGAGGGACAGAAGCATCAGTCAAGCCAAACCTGCTATTATTCTGCATTGGAGGGCCCCAGGGTGCATTAGGTGCCACACTGTAAGAGACATAAGGTGCCTAAACATTCCCATGAAGTCCAGTTTGGCATGACAAACAGGGTGTTAAATAAACCCCTGATCCTTAGGCTTGGACTTCCCCATGTGTCCCTAGGGATCTGACATATTCAGAGAATACCCCCAATATTAGGACAAAGTAGTGGGAAAGTATGAGAAAATGCACAGAAATACCCCAAAAGATCCTTGTTTGACCGCAAGGGGTAAAACTGGTAAGGCAGAGAGGAGAAACCAGCCTCTGTGTAGCCTATGCAATGAGAGGGTAAGATGGTAGTCAAAGCACCACCTGTCTAATCCAGGAAGTCCAGAAAATGGGGATTCTGGGGAATGAAGTTTCTAATTATCCACGCCCAGAAAAAAGTGTCTCTGAACATTGTCCGCAAGCTGACCATGTGATAGAGTAGGTCCAGCAATTCATTTTGAGCCCGCTTGTAAGTGAAACGGGTACAGATCTGTTTTTGTAAAGATTGTCCATGCACTACTATGAAACAGAGATTGATGCATCTAACGCAGTGAAGCCAAGAGAAAATGAGGAAGTAGGAAATAAGGCTGAAACATAAGCATATATGTAGTGAAATGATAGAAAAGATAAATGGAATAAGACTGTCTTCCCTAAAAGAGAGGAAAATAACCCAGCTATAACAATGTAAGAATAGCCAAATTACAGAAAGGGTTAAAACCCGTTACAAATTAGCAGCCACCTTTTAGACTTGTAATAAAGTCAGCATCGACATGGAACTGGTTCAATGCAACTACAGGGAAGCCAGTTAATGGGAGTCCACTTAATGAGGAATTATACAGCCTCATATCCATACCTAAATCCCCTTGAGCCCCCTGGAGAAGGCTCAGGTGCTGCGACCAAGGGTATGTAAATTACGTGATTTGCTCCATAAAGGGGAGGGGCTTAATTGGGTGAGAAGAGATTATTATCGTTTCATAAAGTGGGCAGAACAGGATGGGAAGGCTTCGAAGTGGGCAGAGCTTCACGGGAAACTCTCCACCTCTGGAGAAACATCCTTTGTTCCTGGAGACCTGGTCCTTAACACTAAAACCTGGAATCTCCAGGGCAGATCCGGAGAGTTCTCAGGTATGTCCATATCTAAGAATAAAAATAAAACAGTCTAAAATAAGAGAACGTGCCAGCTTGCCCTTTCCTGGGGTGTGGTCACTAGAAATTGAGGGGAGGGGAGTAAAGCTGGAGGGAAAAGGGGAGTCACTGTCTCAACGGCCTGTGTGTGTTTTTTTTTTTTTTTTACTCCTCCCTTTGGAGGAGGGGAACTTTACCCCATGGTTCCAGTTTTCCACGTTGGACGTAAGAGAAAAGTGTTAACCCTTTTTGAGTGCTAGAGAGATCTAGTGCATTGCAGCTCAATGCATTGGACTCCTTTCCAGCACTCGAAGGGTTAATTGGATGTGGCTGTAATATTCAAGGGGTAAATTATGTCTCTTTGACTCATTGAGAATTTCGGATGCCAAGTAAATACAATTGACTTGTTTTTGCTTTGATCATTCTGTTCTAATTCAATTTTTTATTGCACCATTTAACTCCTAGAGGACCAGAAGGATGTGCAGTGCATTTCTTCAAAATGAATTTCACATCCCTCTTGTGTTCAGGGGTGAAAAGATATCAGCACAAATGTATGCTAAGCCTTTAAAGGTAGGCAAGAAATTACATCTCTTGTATATTTATACACATATGTTTTGCTTCTCAGCCACAAATAAGTCCTTGCTGGAACAGCTGAAAAACATAGCTGTGAAAGGAGAAGAAAATAAAGGTGGCAGTCCAACCATACATCTAACCAAGGAAGGTGGCTCTGGTTCTGTAAGTTCAAGAATGATAGAGGAGATCTCAAGTACGGAAGCACAGGCAGAAGAACCACTCCCTTCTCCCAGACATGATCTCTCTATTAAAAAGGATGATGCAGGGCAGCCTCAGACGTTGATGTTAAAGGTCAAACTCCCAGGAGTCCGTTCTGTGTCTGAGTGTGATCTAAGTGTGTCTCAGGTAAGAGAAGCCAGAGGAATGCAATTGTAAAATACTGACTGAACACATTCAGAGCTATCTGCTCAAAGAAAACATAGAACTATGATGTAGTAAACCAACTGTAGTGAGGGGACAAATATATATTAAGGTTTTTTTTTTTTTTTATAAAGCAGCCAATGTATTTCCTCCCATTGCTTTGTAAAATTATTTAACGTTCATGGAATTAAAAGCCCCATTTCCATCAATGGGAATTTGTCTCCTGTGGTACATATGGTTTGCCTCAGTGTTTGTCCGCTTTTGGTTTTAGACACATGGCCCATTGAATGAAGGGCCAGATGCCACTAAATAAAGTATGGTCACTAAAGACAATCACATGCAAAATTAGTTCATGCAGGAGGTGAGCAACATGAGGCTTTCCAGCTGCTGAGTTGTAGCCTGGCAGCAGCTGGAGGACCCTAAGTTGTCCACTGATTTTGTATGCAACATATAGCTAGGCTCAAAAGTTAACTTACATACTGTAGATGAAATGAGGCTTGTTTTCAAAGCTGACCCCATTTTATTATTTAATAGACTATGCATAGAAGTGCAAGACTGCCAGGTCAGATGACTGCAAATGGCCCCTAGCCTTAATTGCTCCATAGGATACCAGTATTCCACAGGACTAAATTAGATCAATGTAACCTCAGTTGTCTTTCGACACAGAACTATCGCAGCAAGCCAACCAAACAAGAGCCAACTGTGCTTTAAAGTATTGAACAAACCATGGCATTTAGGAAAGTCCCTATACTGGAAATATTCTGCATGAAGGACCTGCTGACCAAAGCTGGCCTCAGCCGAGGCCAGAGCATTGACACAAAGTAGTGTTTGGTAATCATCTGCAGGGATTACCACATAGTAGCCTTATACAGCTGTTCAGCAGAGGTTTTTATAGGCCCAGGAAGCACCCACAGACGTGTTGGAGCGCGCCATGACTTTGAAAGGAACAGGTCTCTTCCTGATCACTCACGCTTGGAATATGGTAGCCTTAATCCAAGAAGCAAAGCTGCCTGATCTGCTCTAAGACCCTGAGGAATGGCAAAGAAAGAATCAGCCTTGCAAAAAGGCTGCGCACAATGATCATAATACTTAAGGCATAGCACAACATACAACAGGTAAAGATCTCCTGTTTGGAGGCAAAATGATCTCCTTAATATGAAAGTCTGAGCCAACCTTTGGTAAAAACTCCTGAGAGGTACAAAGCACTGCCTTGACCAGTTGAAATACCATGAAAGGAGGCTTTCAAGATGAGCCTGCAACTCCACAACAATCCTTAAGGAGACCATGGCAAAGAGAAAAGCCATTTTGAGCTTCAAAAAAGGAAAATAGACAGAGGAAAGAGGCTCAAACATGGTCTCTGAAGAACACTCAAAACCAAGCTGAGATCCCACCAGGGGCATGGGATCAGTGAAGGAAGGGAAGGCATAAGCCACCCCTTGAACGAAAGTCTTAACATCCAGTATTATCGCAAAGCACACCTGAAAGAGGACAAGATCAAAAGTCGGGTCAGACACATTCTTATCAACCCATAAAAATGGACTAGTTCCAATGGTATGGTTTAGAAGAGACAGGTTTCCTAACCTGAGCCATAGTAGAAATTACATAGTTTTAGGATGGTAGTTTCAAGAGCCATGCTGTCAAACCTAGCCTTTCTACAGTCTGGTACAAGATGGGGCTCTGGAGGAGTAGATCCAGTATTGGGGTGGGGGGTGAAGATGGAACAGCTCCTGTATGGATAGATTGTGAAGATCCACAGACAGTGCTCTGGTCAGAATGGAGAGATTAGGATGACTAGGGCCTTCTCCATCCTGGTATTCTGGATCACCCTGGGAATGAGAGGAATTGAAAGAGATAGGAAAGATGGAAATTACATGGAATGGACATTGCTTCACTCACCAGGGGTCCTTTGTCTTTGTGCAAAACAGAGGCACTTTTCTGTTCTCAAAAGAAGCCATCAGGTCTACCGCTGGAAGACCCAAACATTGAACTGATTGAACACCTCCTAGTTTAGTTCCCAGTTGGCTGAATCCATTACTAGAGGACTGAGAAAGCCCACAGTCCCTGGTTTGTGGACTGCTGAGATGGCTGGAACATGAGTTTCTGCCCAATGTAGACACTCCTGTACCTTTTTCCAGGCTGCTTTGCTTTGAATTGCTCCCTGGCAGTTGATATAAGCAACTGCCGTTAAGTTGTCTGACTGACTGTACTCGGACTGGAGTCCCATTAAAACTTGACCTGTGAAGGAGTGCTACATGAATGGCATTGATCTCCAGAATTTTTGACAGAAGGCTCTCCTCTCTGGTCCATGTTGACCCAGTTGTCATGTGACCCATCAGTGTACCCCAACCTCTCAGGCTGACATCTGTCGTAACCAGATTCCACTGTGGAATCATGATTGTATGGCCCTGAGTCACATGAAGATGATGTAGCCACCAGAGGAGATCCTCCCTTGTTTGAGAGGCTAGGCTCATGTAATGAGACAGGTAAGAAAGCGGTCGGGACCAGTTTTGTAGAATGTTCAGTTGGAGTCCCCTTTGTGGAACTGAGCTTTAAGGGACTGCTTTCAGGGCAGATACCAGATGTCCATGAATCCTCATGTAATCCCTTTAGAGCAGAGGACCACGCTATCTCCCTCGATATGTCCTGGGACAGGATCTGTATCTTGTCCTCCAGTAGGAAGACTTTCCCCGATGGGTGTCAAACTTCATTCACAGAAAGAAAAGGACTTCAGATGGAATCAGATAGGTCTTCTTTAGACTGGGAATCTCATTGTGGTGTACCAGAATGTGGGTGCACTCTTGGATATGGACTGCCAAGGCGTCTTCTGAAAGAGCCTTTATCAGTAGATCATCAAAATATAGAGTCAGAGAAATGCCTTCTGAATAGATGCATGAGGCCAAAGCTGCCATGCTCTTAGTGAAGATTCTTTGAGCTGAGGCCAGACCAAAGGGCATGCAGTGAACTCTTAGTGACTGCGTGCAAAATCAAAGCGTAGGAAACAGTGGTCTGGGTGGATCGAGACATGCAGTTAGGTATCCTGAAGATCCAGAGAGGCCAGGAACTCGCTTGCACACATAGCCAATATGACAGAGTGCAAATATTCCATCTTGAATCACATACCAACCAAGTAGTAGTTTAGGCATTTCAAGTCCATAGGAGGGTGGCATTCACCTTCCTTTTTGGGAAATACTAAAAGATTGGGGGTGGGGGACAACAAAAAAGCACTCTTGGGATGGAACCAGTACTAGGTCCTACTTGTCCAGCTGAGACACCTTTAATAAAAACAAGAGATAAGGAGGAGGGGACTTGAAATCTATGCAGTGCCATTCTGAAACTACTAGGAAAACCCACTGGTCTCTCTTGAAACATGTCATGGCGTCTTTAAAAAGGAATAGACAATCCACTACAGACAATGATGGACCAGGACTCCATGACTTATATTGAGGTTGGCTTGTCAGACTTTGAAGCAGATATCTTGTTCTGCAAAAACTGTTTGGGCTTTTGGGCAGGGCCCGTCTGGAAAACCCGAGGGGCTTGAAGCATCTGCGGTCCTAATTGGACAGGAGAGAAATCCACACACCTTCCTCCCCAGAAAGGAACATTTAGAAGAAATCTGTTGTAAGAGGGTACTTTTGCCACCAGTGATTTGTTGAAGATTTGAGCCATAAACCAAATCGTTAACCACAAGGTATGGCAAATAACAGAAAAGGCTGAGGCCTTTACCAGAAAACCTTGCAGCATCAAAAAAGTATTCAGTAAGTTACGCATTGACTTCCAAAATGTTAGCAAGCCTCATTACAAGATCTTTCCTAGAGAGAGCAGTGCATCAGAAAGCTGTTCACACCAGACAGCTATAGCCCTGTTAACCCACACTGAAGCAGAGGTGCATGTGGCCACAAAATTAGCTTCAGAAGGGAATCAAGGCATTTGTCTCCCTGATCCTTAAGGCCAGCAGAGTTTGCCAATAGAAGAGCTGTGTTTTTGGTTGTAGTAGGGTCAGAAGATGGGGGAGAAGACCACTGCACTAAAAGCTCAGATGTAAAAGGTAGGGTTTTCCACACTTGTAGGATAATATGGTCAAGTGTTGTGTTAGGAAGGAAGACTGGAGTGTCTTTCTTGCATCTCTGGAAAATATCTGAAGAGGCAGACCCACCATCCCCCCCCCAAATCAGACATGAAGGATCTCCAACACTGCTCTGATAAGCAAAGGAGATAGGGTTAGCCTCCTTGTAATCTCCAAATGATTCCTCTGAATCAAACTCATCAGATGATACCCCAATTAATTAAAAACAGAGTTTTAACCCAAGCTGCCTCTTTATCAGTGCTGGATAGCCCTAGAGGAATAGTAGGAGCCACAGTACAGGAAGAACATAGTGACCCAGAATGTTCCTTTGGAAGCCCAGCATAGCATGAGAAACAGTGTTTGTGTGTGTGTGTGTGTGTGTGTGTGTGTGTGTGTGTGTGGGGGGGGGGGGGGGGGGGGGGGGGGGATAGAAGCCACTGAATACTTGGCTTTGATTTTTTTCCCCATATGCCCTTAGCGTCAGACATTCCATGTCCTTGGTCCTTACAATGCGGAGTATTGTTTTCAGAACCATTTCTTAAATAATATTAATAATAAAAAAAAGAATTATTGAACTGGAAAAAGTGCAGACATGCAACAAAACTGATAAAAGGATTGGAAGATCTGAGTTATAAAGAGAGACTAGCCAAACTGAGTTTGTTTATATTTGAGAAGACATTCAGGACCGTAAAGTTATGGAATTTTTTGCCTCAGGATGTTTTGCTTGCAGATATTGTAACGGCTTTCAAAAAAGTAATGGATACCTATCCATCATAAAACAATACTGAGAATTATGACATTTGGCTTCAAAGCAGACAGGATATTGATCCAGAGAAATATCCAACTGCCATTTTGCTCCAGGAAGGAATTTTTTATCCACTTGGGGCTTAACTGTAAATGGTACCGTCACCTGCAAATCATCCAATGTAATATACCTTATTATGTGTACAAAATGCCCAACAGCTCTTTATGTGGGTGAAACAGGACAAGCACTAAATAAAAAGGTTTAATTCCCACAGATCCAGTGTCAACTACAAAGGAAACAGACACCAGTGGGAGAACATTTTTGCCAAAATGGACACAGTGTCAGGGACATTAGATTAACTGTACTGATGGGACTGTTCCGCACTCAGTGGGACAGAAAAATATGGGAGATTAAGTTAATATTGAAGTTTAATGCTGTTCATAATGGTTTGAATAAAGAAGGAGTTCTTGTCACATTATCACATTGTAGATTAACCTTTCCAGCAGCCCTAAATGGGATCGTAAATACCTCTAAAGCCTCAGAGGAAGAATGCAGTTTACCATTGTCTGATCAAAGTGTCTGGAACTGGACTGCGTTCTCTTATCTGATTTCCATTCTAAACAATGTAATGTGTATTTGTATATAAGGAAGATGTTTTCATATTTATCAGTATATCATGCCTGAGGAAGAGACCTAAGGTCTTGAAAGCTTGCATTTTAAATCTGCATAGTGAGCCAATAAAGGTATCAACAATTATATTTGCCTCCTGTATTTCTACGGCTAACACTGTACCACCTCTCATCTGTTATCAAAAGCTTAAAGGGATAGTAATACTTGAAAATAATTTTATTTAATATTGTAGCCCTTAAAAAAACATTAAAAATGATATAAGTCTTATCTCCCAAAGCTTTATGGTTTGGGAGATATTCACAAGCAAAGTTTCCGTCTGAGTGACATCACTGCTCTAGCTCTCAGATTTGGAATCCGGTCCCGGGACCGGCTGCAGCTCTCCAGAAGTGCCGAGATCACAATCTTTAAAAATAATTTCTTCATTGGAATGGTCTACAAAGTGTGCTTGCAAGCCAGGCACACTTTGTACACAGTTCCAATTAAGTAGTTCTTTTTAAAGATCGTGAACTCAGCCCTACTAAAGAGCTGCTGGTTGATCTGTGGACCGGATTCCAAATCTATCCACTAGATGGCAGACTTGGCTGAAACAGCCAGGAAAAAGGAACTTAACTTTATTTTACTTGTGAATATCTCCAAACCATAAAGGTTTGGGAGATAAGACTTATATCATTTTTAATGTTTTTTTAAGGGCTACAATATCAAATAAATTTATTTTCAAGTATTACTATCCCTTTAAGGGCTCCCATTCTTAAAGGGGTCATACGTCCAAAACCAGACTTTTATCAAACAAGCTAAAACATTCCAATAATCCTTTGGTACACCAGAGGGAGAAAGTAAATACAGATTAATGTGATTCTGGTTACTCTAGAAGCAGAAATAATAAGCATAACAGCTGCCAAAGCACAAAGTAGCACTTGAAAGGGTTAATTTGGGAGAAAGTAATGCAGCTATCTCTGCAACTGAAACTTAAAGGGGGAGACAAATAAGGAAGGATGAATGCATATCCATCACACAAAGTGTGAAAGTGAATATAATAGGATCATGACATTCAAATTGTTACTCACAATTGTCTGTCTTCAGGCTCCCATCTAACTAGGGCAGAACCTCAGAGATTTAGCCATGAGGAACAGACATCTATAAGTCAACCTCCACATGGAAGTGGGTTCATAGAAACTACAGTGGAAGCAAATGATGGGAGAGTGTGCCTCTGTGGAAGCCTATGATGGGAGCCCACCTTATGCAGAATATACAGCCCCCCATATTTAAATAAAAATAAATAAAATAACCTAAAATCTAAGTCAATTGCCACTATACCTCCATTCACATTTGCATAGCCCATTAATCTAGAGTGAGGAGGGGGAGGGGTTTGAGCTGGGGGAGGGAGTCTCCACCCAGAAGGCCATGTCTTTCAAATGCTCTGTCCTCCTGGAGGAGGGAGCTCAACCCCATGGTTCATGTGTTCCAAATTGGACTTAAGAGAAAACTTTATAATAATAATTTGACTTTTCAACCTTTAAAGGGGATGCATCACCTTCTATAAAGAAGTTCCCATATGCGTGTCCCATTATGCTGACCGGCACAGCTCTTCTGCACGTCCTATTTCTCCTCCCACCTCCTTCCCAGCTGCCCCAGGGAGCGCGTTCACACTTCCCTTCACTGTGAATGTCTTGTAGCGTTACAGAAAGCTGCGATTAGCGTTATGCTGAGGTTGCAAACTCAGTATAATGCTTACTGGAGCTTGCTGTAACACTAAGAGCTGTTCACAGCACACCGAAGGGAAGTGTGAACATGCTCCCTGGGGCAGCTGGGAGAGAGGAGAAATAGGACGGACTGAAGATCTGTGCTGTGCACGTAATCCAGCAGTGCACAGCACAGAAGAAACAATATCTTTTAAAGTAGTTAAAGTAAAAAAAAACAGCATTTATAGTATAACTTGTATTAACAAAGCATATGGAAACTTCTTTTTAGAAGGTGATACATCCCCTTTAAGGTCCTGTGAGGTATGAAGTAGGGATAAATAAAAATAGCTAATGCAACACATAGTTGGCCTTCCCTTATAAGATTTCAGACAATGCACTGCATGATATATTCACTGCTGTTTGTGTTATTTCTTCAGTATCATTAATTATATTCTCTTGAAGCTATATTTCGGCTGTCTAGTAAAACATATATTTGCTTGTGTTTCAGGATGACTTGATGTTTGTAGTCCCCGAGAGGTACAGACTCCACCTCAATCTGCCTCAAGCAGTTAATGAAGAATCAGTTACAGCAAAATATAACAAAGCAAACAGTGTTCTCACTGTAACAATGTCTGTATTATAATATGCTTTTCATGTTACTGTTGTGCTCACTGTACACATAAAGGGTAGTGAGTTGTTGGACCTCCAGCTGTTGAAATTAAAACTCATCTGATTCAGCCAGTGTCTGGTTGAGGAACAATGGGAGTTGTAGTCTTCAATAGCTGGAGAGTCAACAACTGTCTACCACTGCTATATGTAAAGGCTTTCAGTTACCAGTATTTTAGGTGGTTTGAAAAGCATGTTCTATTGGTGGACAAGCATGTTCAGAGGTGGACAACTTGCGGCTGTCCTACTTTTGTTAGGATAATACTAACTGTAGTCTTAGCAGGCCACCTGAAGATGTGAGTTGGTCTAGGAACAGATGGAGGGTCATGGATTGCCCATTACTGATATATTATATATAATTTATTAATTTCTCCATTTTATAACAGTACCGTAGGTGTCAAGGCATAGTAAAATTTAATATTGAAAAAATATTGCGGGTTTAGCCAGCCGAGTTAGGCAAGGGTATTTCCACTGCTGAGAGATTTTTTTTTTTTTTTAGTTAAAAATTTATAGCACCCAGTACTTCAAGTTATGAGGTGCAGTACCACCATGGCCTGTAATTTTACAGTTCTGACCCTGTCCATACACTGCTGAAGTAAGTGCCACTATAAATTTGAGGTCATGGAAATGCTGCATCCAGTACCCACAAAATACAAGTCTGATGTGCAATAACCTTTGAGTAACATGTCTGGGGAGTACCCTTGTTGTAGACAGCAGGATAAACTGTGCAACATATATTTTTTTTTTACTATGTTGAGTTACTATATCTTTAAAAAGGTAGCCTGTAGTCATTGTAAATTGCATTTACATTAAATATTGGGGGAACTTTCACCCCCAACAAACTGTTTCAATAAATCTTGTAAAACTGCCTAGATGTTGTGTTTTTTGTTTAATGAAGGCAAAACTGTGAAAAGAGCATGGTTTAAAAAAAAAACACCTGTTGATCTCAGTCATGATGGTGCCTGTGGTACAAGCTGTACAGCAGGCAAACACCTGCTGCCCTGGCCTCATCCAACAGGCGAAATAAAACAGAAAGAAAACCAATTTCCTGGTAAATGTGAAAATACAGAACAACTTTGGGCAGAAAACCCATAGCTGTTCACAAAACCACCCTGTTTCAGTGAAAAGAAACAGAAAGGGAGGCTTACAAAACAAAGCCTATACTTTTGCTCTGTTGATCACATCATACACATGATGACATCGCAAGCCATACCTCTTTAATAGAGGAAGCTGCCAGTAGTCCAGTGGTGTTATTAGTGGTTCATCTTCTCTGTTCCTCATCCTTATCTTTCTATTTTGACTTTGATCCTGTGCTGCCTGCAATTAACCTTGGCCTGCCTGACCATTCTCTTGGATTTCCCCCTTTGGCTTTATTTGTTGGACTTCTGTCTCTGTCCCCTCTACTGTGGAATAAGTCTCATCGAGCCATACAGCTATAGATCTCTGCCTACTGTCTAAAGCATACTGTTACGCTTAACCCTGTACATGCTATTCACCTATACACCTCTGTATCCTACGTTCAGCAGCTGTTCATCTTTAACCCTATATAAGCTATATATCAGGTGTACCTCAGCTTCCTCCCATCACCTGGTGCTCAGTCTTTGTATCCACTACTACTGCTTATACAGCTATCTCTCTGGATTTGTACCCTGCCATTGGGTTCCATTATCTGTACACCATTTCCAGAATAAAGAAGCTTTCTGCTATAACTCTGTGAAGCCTCTTCTCAGAGTAAGTTCCAGTAAGCTTACAGTCACAGAGTTAAGCTGTTCTGCAACAGCTACCCTCCAAATAGGTACACTAGGCAGAAGAAACCCTTTCTTGAACATTAAAGGGATAGTAATGTTTCACAAAAACAGCAGCTTCGATTAATCTTCATAGTATATGAGCCATAGAGTGTTATTTCAATACTATCCGAGTTGTGGTTCAAGAGTAATTGAATAATAAAGTTTCCCCCTCGCACCCCTTTTACCTAGTGTAAGCCATCTCTCCTCAGATGTGGAATCTGGTCCATAGACCAGACAGCTCACAGCAAGGGACAATCTTCTTACTGTGAGAACAATGAAAATCCTGCCGCCCCCCCTTTGACTGGTTTTTCCCTTATGTTAATTGAAGATTGTCCCTCTCTGCAATCTACTTTGACACACCCTGCTGCTCTGAGCTGAGCAGTGTTACATCAGTAAAAGGGATGGGGATACTTTATCATTCAATTACTCTTGCACTACAACTCGGACAGTATTGAAATAAAGCTCTCCATGGCCCAAATACTATGAAGAGCTGCTTTAATTATGAAAAATTACTATCCCTTTAAAAGATGCAGAGACACTGAAGATAAAGGTTCAAAAGGAGGCTTCTGAAGTACTCCCAACACCATGTTAAAATACGAAGGAGGAGTGGGATCCTGAAAGACAGATGAGGCATAAGCCACCCCTTGGACAAAAGCTTGCATATCAGGGACAGGGGCAATACACCATTTGGGGAAGAACAAAAAAAAGAGCCAAAATCTGAATTCTTCATCTTGAAGAAAGACCAAAACTACCTGAAGCCAAAATGATAGCGGCCACGAGCCCCGGGCAGCACCACACTTGTAGAAGAGGGGCCAAACCCTATGACAGGCCTAAGAAGTAACCAGCTTTCTAAGATTAAGCAGAGTACAAAAGACAATCTGAAGAACACTGTTTTCAGTTTGCTGGCCTCAAAAGCCAAGCTGTCA
This sequence comes from Rhinophrynus dorsalis, assembly GCA_037306005.1. NCBI lineage: Eukaryota > Metazoa > Chordata > Amphibia > Anura > Rhinophrynidae > Rhinophrynus > Rhinophrynus dorsalis. Next base: position 264,799,225 of record CM074724.1, on the reverse strand, counting down.
AAGCTAGCTTCTTCAACCGAGGATAGCACAAAGGTTCCGGTGTTAAAGGGATAGTAATACTTAAAATGTAAAAAAAAAAAGTTGTAGGGTTTATCCCCCTGAGTAAAACAAGAATACTCCCACTGCTGAAAGGTGTTTCATTCAAAAGTTATTAATTTTCAAAGTTGAATTTTTTTAGGTGCAATGTCACAGTGGCGCTGTTGCTACACGATCCTATGGACAGCTCTGGTCCCGGGACCATAAATCTCCATAGGATGGTGTAGCAACAGCGCCACTGTACAATTTCAGGCCACTGTGATATTGCACCTAAAAAATTCAACTTTTAAAATTAATAACTTTTGAATGAAACACCTTTCAGCAGTGGGAGTACTCTTGTTTTACTCAGGGGGATAAACCCTACAACTTTTTTTTTTACATTTTAAGTATTACTATCCCTTTAAAAGGTGTGGATGCAAGGGAAGATTAAAAGGCTCCACACAGACAGATTGAAAAGATCTGAAAACCAGGCCTGATGAGGCCAGAAAGGAACAATCAGGATGACATGAACCTGCTCCATCCTGACTTTCTTTAGTACCCTGGGAAGAATGGGGGTTGGGGGAAACACAACAATCTTATGGTCATCTCAACAACTGCAAGAGCCAAAGGATCCTGGGACCTTGTGCAGAACTGAGGAAACTTGTGGTTCAGATTAAAGACCACAAGATCCACAGTCAGGCGATCCAATGGCAGACAATCAAGTTGGACATGCCCTGATTGAACTTCTAATTTCCAGGATCCAGGAATTGATGACTTAGAATGTCCGTTAATAAACAAAAGTCTGCCACCACATATTTACCTCTGGATTGTGTACTGTGTATAGGGCCATCTGGTGGACCTCGGCCCACAAGAGAATCCTCTGGATCTCCACCCAAGATTTCCCTCCTTCCAGTTAATGTAGGTCACAGCCATTGTGTTTTTGGAGTCAGCACAAAGGACCCTGCAGGGGTCAACTCTAATGATACAGCAATAGGCAAATTTCCAGCAGCTCTAGGACATTGAGGGCCAGATGGTTCTCCTCCCTGATCCTAAGACCCTAGAGTAGCATCCCAGCCCAGAAGGCTGGCATCTGTGGTGACCACAACCAAGTCAGGAATGACAAACTGATGTCCCAGCAGCAAATGGAACCACTGAAGCCACCAGCAAAGGTCCTCCTGTGTCTGAATCAACAGAAGCATGACATAGGACAGTTGAGACTGATGACTGGACCAATTACTCAGAATGTCCAGTTGCAATTTCCACTTGTGGAACTAAGCAAATTCAACTGCCTCCACAGAAAAGACCAGGTAACCCAGCACCTTCACTTACACCAGCACCATCGACAATGGCCAGGATATTGCCTGGGACACCTAAAGTGACAGAGACTGGATCTTGTTGTCTGGAAGAAACACCCTCCCTTGGAGGATAATGAATCATGCTGAAAAAATTAAGAGCCTGGGATGGAACCAGAGAAGATTTCCTGAAATTGATTATCTACCTGTTCTGCTCCAAAATAGAGATGCAATTCTGAATCTAAGTCCAGAATGGGAGGGCATCAGCCATCTTTTTTGGGGACCACAATCGAGTCACGTTCTCTGACACCACAAAAAAAAATATGAATACAATTTGGTGAAGCATCCCTAAGAAGTAAAAGGCATCAACACCTGCATGTCTATCAGGGAGGAAAAATGCATACAGGAAAAGACAACCTTGATCCTGAGCAACTCTGGACAGGAAAAAATGGTGAGGAAGAAGGGGCTTGAAGTCTGTACATAACCCTTCAGAAATTACCTGCAAAAGCATCCATCCTATCAATAAAATGGCTCACATGCTGTATAAGAAATAAAAAAGGTGACCTCCTCTAGGCAGAGACGCACCAGGACCCTGCAAGTCATGCAGAGGTGGACTTGTCGGCCTTGGGTTTCTGAACAGGGTTTTGGGGAAAGACGTTCCTGTGCCATTGTTAACTTTGGCACGTATCCAAACTGGTGGGTGCAACGAAAGCCAAATGTTTTACTTGTAAAAAAATTAATGCTTAGGTGGGACTTGAGGCAGCAAAGTACTCTTGGCCCCAGTAGCATGGCTGATAACTTTCCAGTTCAGGACTAAACAATTTTTCATCTACAAAGGGAAGTGAAACAAGACACTTCTTGGAGGATTTGCCAGCTGACCAGATTTTAAGAGTGCGACTACAGAGAAGGCCTAGACCTTGCCAGAATATCTAGTGGCATCCAAACCTGCTTCAGCAAGATCAGCATTAGGTTTAACGACCCTGGAAAGCAAAACTAACAGGTCATCCTTAACAGCATCCCCTCTGATGGCATCCAAGAGTTGGTTATGATGGGCATCCGATAGCATGGTCTTAGTCACTCATGCAATGGCACAGACAAGGCAGAAGGTGATGCCAGAGGCCACAAAATTCACTGTCAGAAAGAAGTCCTGACATTTGCCTGATTGTTAAGGGCCACTGTATTCTTGTAAAGATGAGAAACCGGCGGAACTGACCATAGGAGAGAGAGCCCACTGTGCTAAGACCTCAACTGTCTTCCATTCCTCCAGAATAACCTGGTCCAAGGAATAATTGGAGGAAAGATACATACTTCCTTCTTGTGTCTGTTAAAAAAATGTCAGGAGAAAAGGAACTGTGTAAGAGGGATATAATGTACCAGAACACTCTTTAGGGAGCTCAGGCTGTCATGAGGAAGAATGTGTTAAAGGTGATAGGGGAACCCCAGAATCCTTATACCAGCCAAGGTGTCCCTTAGATTTAAGATAATCAGAGGACCCCAAAAAATAGTATAAGAGAGTCAAAAGTAGAGAAAGACAGGAAAAATGTAACTAAAAGTATGCAAAAGGAACTTATGTGAATGCAAGGAGTTAAACTAGTAAGTAGGAAGGACAGACCAGCCTTTGGGCAGCATTTAGAATCCGTAGAGAGAAGTTCATACAAAGACCACCTCTTGCCATGCCTGAAAACCCAGGAAGCAAGGCTGAGAAACTGTCTTTTCCCTTTAAAAAGGCACTGTGACTCTCCAGTCATTGAAAAATAACAGGAGTCCACTACCCGGGGGGGCGGGGGGTCTCACAGAGGGCTGCTAAATAATACACAGGAGCACAATGAGCCCACACATAGCTTCCAAGGTGCAACCGGGGGCGAGATAGGTCCCATATAATTTTTGTGTCTGAATCCAAAATGGCAATCGTCTGGGCACTTGTTCTTAAAGGGGGCAGATCCAAATTCAGAAAAATTAAGGAATAAACTTAAAACTAAATGTAATAATAATGTCTAAAATATTAATGGCACAGTCCCCTCCAAGTGGGGGAAATGTACCTAGATAAAGAGGAAGTCAATGCAAGGGTTAGCAGCCCTGAAAAGTTACAGAAAATCATTAAACTCACATCCATCCTTTTCACAGAAACCAAAGATTAAACACCCACACAGTATATGTAGGAAGTAGAGTGTGCAATCCAGACAGCAATCCACATGAACAAGTGGATATCAGAAAACAGGGACACACTTATAGGACCAAAGTACGCAAAGAGTTATTTACATTGAATCTTCAGAATTCGGGGTCCTATTAGAATGAATGAATGAATGAATGAATGAAAAGCGCTTCTAAGAAGCTCTAATGAGGAAAAGGGTGCAACACAAAGCCAACCTCCACAGGTTCATGATCCCAGAAACCAGACCTGTGCACTGTATACTCCATTACTGAGGAAACCAGGAATGGCAGCTCGTCCAATGGTGAATTATACAGTTACATACACTAAGTAACAAAGACCAACTAAAAAAAGCTGTGTCCATGATACCTCCCGATAATATCACTGAAAACTAAGCTTAGCAGGGGTAAAGTGAAAGGGAGGAGGGAGTGTGCACCTCATTGACCTTTCTTGAACTGCCCTGCCCTCCTGGAGCAGGAGACTTCACCCCATGGTTCATGTGCCACACTGAATGACAGAGAAACATTTTCTGAAGTTACAGTAGGTGTGATCACAACATTTTCAGTAGCAGATTTAATGCAAGTTGAACATTGTTAAGTTAGCATAAGCTTGAGTACTCAATGTAACCAGACTTTTAGGGTAGGGACCCCATGGAGCTGGGGGGCGCCTCCATAGTGTTTAAAGTTAGTGTTACTTCAAGAATTTATAAATTAAATAAAAATAAACAAAGCAGTGGAAGATTCTAATCTAGAGACATTTGTCTTTCCTGCCCTGCAGGAGGATTGGCTAAGGATATTGCCTTGTGCAAGGTGTGTTGTTAGGGTGGGAAATACAGGTATAAATACACCTTTGAGTTTCCCCTGTCACACTTACCTCAGGAGACTGCAGTGCGTGAGTGTTGTGGCTGTGAGTTCAAGTGAGGTATATTCAGTTACTAGTTTAAAGGCTTAGTTGGGGTGGGTGGTCAATCTTCTTATATAGTTTGTATTGAGATGCCTTTGCCTAAATATTTGGCTTAAAATTAAACACATTCTGGGTTATGCTAATACTCAGGATGACAGCTTGTCACATCTTCGGAGTGGTAGGTTTTTTTGAATTTGCTCTGACGGCAGAACCGAAAGCAGTTCCCACAACACCTGTGGGAACTGATCTAGGAGACATGGGCCATTTCATCATTAAAGTGGAACTTTCACCTTAATTCATTTTTACATATTTGAAAACTGCCTAAATGTCATGTTAGCCAAAAGTCAAGCAGATATTTATTTTAGGAGATATTCACACTTTTTATTTCTGGGCAAAGTGAAACTAAACACTTCCTGACACTGTACAAAGTTGCATTAGCATATGAAATGTCATTGAAATGGCTTCATTAGCATAAAAAACATCACTGATTAGTGTAAGTAGCATATGATAGCGCCCGGTACCATAATTTGCATACATTAGCATATGAAAGAACTGTGAATATCTCCCGAACTGTACATTTGCTGTCCTTTTAGTTAACATGACACGGCAACTATACCTTACAGTATAGGAAGGATTTAGGAACATTTAAACTCACTGACATTTTTGTCAGTTAGAGATGCCACTCATTTTATAGGCAGTGCCTTGACATTTAAAGTACTTTGTATCGTTTTTTTTTTACATCCATATTTTTGATAAGTTTGAGATGCCTGATCTTTCTTGTTTCTCTCCACTATGTTGTTAATAAGCAACTGATGTATTCCTAGATGAATATGTTAAAGTGTTTTGTTGGTAAACTGCCCTGGCAATAGCTAACGCAATATTAATTCATAGTAGGAGCATTGGAGCACAGTAAATCAATCATTAAAGGGATAGTAATGTGAGATTAAAAAAAAAAAAACTATATGGTGGATACAATTAAAAGAGACTACTTGCACTTATTCGTATCTCTCAAACCATTGTGGTTTGAGAGATGTAGGAAAATAAAGTTCTCCACTCCCTCCCCTTTCTGCTTGATGAGCTGTAAAGCTTTCAGAAGCAGATTCAGGTTCCTGGATCAGACAGCGGCTCTTCAGCAGCACCGATATAATGATACCTAAAAATAAATATTTTGTGGGAACGGTCTACAACATGTGACTGGTTTGCAAGCACACGTAGACCATTCTGATGAGGTATTTATCTTTAGATATCATTATATGGGCGCTGCTGAAGAGCCGCATCTGGTCAAGCAACCAGAATCTGCTTCTGACAACTTTACAGCTCGTCAAGCAGATAGGGGAGGGAGCGGAGAACTTTATTTTCCTATATCTCTCAAACTATAACGGTCTGAGAGATACAAATAAGTGCATGTACGCTCTTTTAATTTTATCTACCATATAGTTAATACTTTTTTTCTCACATTACTATCCCTTTAAAGGGTTAGTAATGCCAGAAATAAACTTTATTCAGTATGGTAGATTTTACAAAAATAAAGTATTTGGAGAAAGCCCTATCTCTCAAACTTTTATGGTTTGAGAGATACTCCATGCTAAAGTTCCTCCCACCCCTTCTCCTGACATCAGTGCCCTGCTGACAGCAGGAGATCCAGGTCCTGGGACCAACCGGTGGCTCTTCAGCAGAGTCGAAATAGCAATCTTTAAAAAGAATTACTTGGTTTGCAAGCACACTTTGTAGTGTTCCAGTGAAGTAATTCTTTTTAAAGACCACTATTTCGGCTCTGCTGAAGAGCCACCTCGAGTTGCACATCTCAAATCTCCTGCTGTTAGCTTTACAGCTGACATCAGGAGAGAAGGAACTTAAGTAGCGAATATCTCTAAAATCATAAAGGTTTGAGAGATAGGATTTTCTCCAAATATTTTTGTAAAATCTACCATACTGAATAAAGTTTATTTCTGGCATTACTAATCCTTTAAATATTTTATCTGTAAGGGCTTATTTTTCATTAAAAGTTAAGTTTTAATATAAGATTTTCTCCTTTTTGACACTACCAGCGGGGTACTGGTTCACATGGGTAGAGTGCTAGTTCTGCAGGGTTATCTGTCCTTTTCGTATATTAACATGACACATAGGCATTTTTTAAAGCAGTTTTCAATTATACAAACATGAATTTGGTTTCAGCATCTACTTGGTCAGGATATGTTTCATCATGGAATGAGTGGTTTATTTGGGCATCAGAGCTTTCTATAGATCCATTACAATATAAATAAAATGCTGTTATGGAATACGTCAAGGGTATGATAGCCTGGAAGGTTTCAGGAACATCTGTCAAAGTTTAGTGAGCATGAATTTCTAGGTTTCAAGGGCTGTAATTACAATTTTGCTTTGAAACAGGTGTTAAAGGATTAGTGTAGGGGTTGGTCAGTGCTGGCTAATAGACGCCCAATATCAGTTCCCTTGCTATCATACTTGCTTCAGTCTTTATGAGGGTTCTGTTCAGGGCTGGATTTACATCTCAGGCGCCCCTAGGCACAATACCCTCCGGCGCCCCTAGCCCCACCTTTGCCCGGCAGTGTAGTGATGATGTCACAGGGGGTCCCGGCGGGCTGTAAGACCAATGGAGTCTGGAGGCAGTGGCACGCAGGAGCAGCAGTGGGGCGGCCCGGCAGCATGGGCACAGCCACGAGTACAATGGGGAACATGTTACTGTCTCATGTGCACATGTGCCCTGAAGGGCGAGCGAGCACAGGCGACTGCTCACAGCATAGTTACTTTTAAATTAAGTGGCAGTGTGGCACAGCATTATTTATTATGCACTTTGGGGTGGAATGTGGGCGTGACAAGGCCTTTGCCAGGCGCCCCTGAAAATCCGGCGCCCTAGGCAAGTGCCTTGTCTGCCTATTGACAAATCCGGGCCTGGTTCTGTTCAGATGGTTTTGAAAGGATTTTGTTAAAACACTGTTTGTTAGCGTTCTTTGGGGTTCTTAGAGTTAGTGAAAGAGGGGCTAAGAGGAAGCAGGTTCATAGTTTTTTGCAGGTTAACCACATTAGGATTTGACAATAATTGATGGCTTGGATCTTTGATCCAAAGATCCAAGATGGATCAAGAAGGAAAAGGGGAATGGATACATTTGAAAGCCTGGCTGGGTTGTGTGTGCCCAGTTGAAGGTTTGAGCAGGTTTTTCATTTACAAATTAGACCAAAAGATAGAGGGTAGTTTATTCATCCACAAGGATGGATCAACAGTTTCTATATTTCAGTTTTCTAGGGTTTTTTCTGTGTGTTTGGAAAAGCTGCAGTAGGTGGGCCAAAAACCTTTGTTGCACTCATCTAGGAGTGGGGCAGCTATGGAGTCTTTCAGGCTGGGTGTGAATGAAAATACAATACATAGGTTAGGTAGAGGGAAATCAGCTGGACATCTACATTTGCCCGCACCTTTTGTAATATTAATAATTAACCCCTTGAGGACAGGCGAACCCAGCCGACACTTATGGACCACGGAGCTTTTTTTTTTTTTTTTCCCCTCCACCTATACGAATCGGGGCTCCCCGAACTGTGTGCAGCCACGCAGGGAGCCCTGAAATCCATGACGGTTGTGGCACGTCATGGGTCCCCTTAAGGAGTTAATAACCCTCCACAGTCAACGCTTACTGACCAATATAAGGGCTGAGCCCACCCACTGTGAAGAGCGCCAATTCAATCAGAGGTTGTAAGCAGACATAATATGTCTAAAAAAACATCTGATAAGCGTATACCATCTACTCTATATAGGCCGAACCACTGTCCTACAAATCTTTGTGCTGATACAATACTCCACCTAGTTACAAGAATCTTCTGAGCTTCTTCCTAGTTCTTTCAGTGGTTTTATTAGTTTATCCCTTAACCAACAAAGACAGGGTACTATTTCCAAATACGCTAAAACTACCCCTGGAAAGAACCCTTCAACTGGCTTGGCACCTGCAAAACAGATAACGTTACTTAACCCCTTAAGGACCGATGATGGTCCTGGCACATCACGGCTTGGACATGCGATAAGGGCTCATTATGTGCCAGGACTGTTATGGATTTCAGGGCTCCCTGAGCGGCTGCACACCCGTTTGGGGAGCCCCGGTTTGGATAGGAAAAAAAATGCTCCGTGGTCCTTAAGTGCCGGCCGCAAGCGAGCACTGCCGGTCCTTGAGGGGTTAATAAATAATTTATTATGAATTTATTTTTTGGCTCTGACTGGTAGGGTAGAGCCATGTTAGTGTTATGGTTGGCTTATAAGGCTAGTAGGGCTGATAAGAGTCGGTAATCAGTTAATTACTTATTTAATTAAAGCTGAGGCCTTACCACCATCCTCCAGTTGTCCAGTCTCTTTTATTAATGGTATTTGGTAAGATTAGGGGAGGGTGCGGACTTCCAGACTTTATGGCAAAACACTTAACCACTTGGATGCTACAGAGTGAAAGGGACACACTACTTTATACTTTGCCCAGAAAGGTATTCAAATAAAAACAAGCTACAAACATGATAAACCACCAATGCACACTGGGCAGGTCAATCTGCTTGATAATCATTTCTTAGGTTACAAGTAACTTCCAAGATCTTTTATTACATGAAACAGAAGCTTTATATGTATCAGTTTGTATGTATGTTTGTTTTTTTAATTTGCAAATGGGATAAAAGCAATTGTTTTGTAGTGTGTAAAAAAAAGTACCACCATTCTATACCAAGTCTGTTCCCAGTAACTTTAAGCTCAGTTTATCATTCATAAAACAATTGGTATGTGATAAAATAACATATCGGAATCAAATTATGAAGTTTATCATTACTGTCCAATCTTGATTTGAATTGCTGTTCAACTGGTATAAATGTACCTTTAACTGAATAAATTTGCCACCAGTTCTAGGTCAGCTTACCAGTACAATAATGACCAGAGATTATAGCACTGGAAAAACACTATTGTCTTAAGTGGCAGTGTTCATGTGGTAGCGCATTATCAGTTCCTAATAATAATAATGCCCTACTCTATATACTAGTGTCTCAATTCAGAGATTTTGTCACCACCATACTCTGGCTACACCAACTTCCTATTTTCATAATATTTCAAAAACTTACCATGAGGTGTATAACACAAAAATCTAGAAGCCCATGAGACTGATGAAGAATCATTCAGGCCACAAATTGTTCCAAACAGCAATCGGCTTTGATTGGTGTAGCTCTCTATAATCTGATCCTACAGTGTGTAAGTAAAGACAGGAGGTATGCAACATCTAGCTTTTGCACTACAACTTTTATCCTCAGCCAGTCGACAGCTGGCTGAGGATGATGGGAATTGCAGTCCAACAGCAGCTGGTTAGACAAAGCAGGTGCATAATTTGTTCTAGTTTTAACAGTGCTCTGCACTGTCATTTTCCAGAAACATTATCTCAGTAATCCACCTACTGTATTAAACCTGCACATTATCATTCACTGTGTTCAATAAAGATTGAAAGCACCAGAAAATAACCAACATGTTTACACAGGACTAGCAACTATTGTCTGAAAGAAAAATGTGAGTCTGCCTAAGCAAACATTTATTAAACCATCAATAAAATATGAAGACCTAGTATCTTTATATATATTGCCCTATCCATGAAATATTCCCAGCCATCATTTAAAATGGTTTAAGGAAAAGTTGACCTTTGAGATGAGACATTTTTAATGTTGATGACACTTGCACTCAGCAAAGTGGTTGCAGTCCTAAGGAACATTGATAGTTACTGGAGTGGAACACTGACATATTTGTACAGTTGGGAAAAAACTAGTTGATAGTTGTCTCACTTGTTCTTTGAAATAAAAAAATTTGCATTTTTTTTTTAGGAGTCTTCAGAGACAGAAGTACTGTATATAAATAGCTTGTCTGGATATATATAACAGTTGATCCTTAAAAGGTGGTGAAACTGGATTCTTGTATTATAGCAACATCGTAGTCGGTTTCTCCAAGAACTTCTTAAACTCTGCAAGCCACTGTGCTCCAACTGCACCATCCACCACACGGTGATCACAACTTAACGTAACTGACATCATGTTGGCAACATCAAAGCTACAGAGAAATAACATTGGAGATAATGGTTAGCTCTTCTGGTAGTATTTCTAAGTGACAAGAAGATGCAGCTGTTCTGATATGAGAAGAGTCAATAACATTGCTGTCCAGTCTACATCATTGGTTCTCAAGTGCAGCCACCAGCAATACTGTGTGAGGCCACCACTATAAATGTGCTAATAGTGGCCACATGCAGCCATCAGCTTGGTTGTGCACAATCACTCCAAACCTTTTTTGTATGTGCTGATTGGAACCGGGCCTGAAAAAGAGCAGCATTAAAGCAGCTGGGGTGGGTTTGCCTCAGTTGTGCCTGGACTGGCTCACAGAGTGGTTAGACGTTTCTCCCACCAGCCAATCCATAATACAGCACGATGTTCAGCCCGCCCCAGCTGCTTCGAGCAGTTTTTGTCAAACATTTCATATAGTGGCACTGCACCACAGTAAAAGCCAAGCACGCCAGGATGGATCATGCCATAACTACTGGCAGCTGGCCTGAGCTGAACTACAACAGGTGGTCTTTTAAAATGAAATGCTTAAAGGGACAGTAATGTTCCAAAAAAATATTTATTGTTTTGTAGAGCTGAAACTAAAACTAAGTGCAACAAACACTCTCTCTCAAACCGCTATGGTTTGAGAGATATAGGGATTCAAAGTTTCCCCTTCTCCTGATGTCAGCTGTAAAGCTGAGAGCAGGAGAATCGAGTCGTATGACTCGAGGAGGCTCTGCAGCAGAGCTGAAATCGCATTATTACTAAAGAATTCATTCATTGGAAAGGTCTAAAAAGTGTGTCTGGTTTGCAAGCAGACTTTGTAGACCTTTTCAGTGAATTCATTATTTTTAAGTAACACGATTCCGACTCTGCTGCAGAGCTGCCTGCTGGTCCCCGGACCGGGATCTCCTGTTGTCAGCTAGATGCTGACATCAGGAGAAGGGGAACTTTGAATCCCTATATCTCTCAAACCATAGCGGTTTGAGAGATAGGGTTTGTTGGACTTGGTTTATTAGTTTCAACAAAACTATACAAAAATTTTCTGGGATATTAGTGTCCCATTAATGAAACTAGTGTAACTCAGTGTGGTGTTCTATGGCTGCAAGCAACAGTGGGACAAGGCTGATGTGCGTATGGCTACTACTGCAGTGGGGTCACTGTGTGAATGGCTCTGTGGCTATTGTGAAACAAAGATGGAGGTCTAAAAGTGTGGTTCTATGACTAGTGAGGGACAAGGCTGGAGGGAGGGTGTCTTAATGTGTGGTTATATGACTGCTAGTGCAATGGGACAAGGCTGAGGAGTCAGTAAGTGTGGTTCTATCACTACCATTGCAGTGGATCGAGGCTGAAGGGCCATGTGGGGTTCTATGGATACCAGTTCAGTGGTTCAATGCAGAGGAGTCAGTATGTGTAGTTCTGTGGCTACTAGTGCAGTGGTACAAGGCTGGAGGATCAGTATGTGTGGATCTGTAGCTAAAAGTGGCAGTGGGACAAGGCTTCTGGGAGTATGACTACCATTGCAGTGGGGTTTGCATGCAGGGCTGGAAGGCCATGTGTGGTTCTATGGATGCCAGTTCAGTGGCTCAGTGCTGAGGAGTCAGTGGTTCTATGGCTAAAAGTGGCAGTGGGGCAAGGCTTCTGGGGGTATGGCTACCACTGCAGTGGAGGCGAGCGATTTGATGGCAATTGTGGGACAAGAATGAGGGTCTGTATTTGTGTGGCTCTATGGCTACTGTGGGACAAGGGAGGGGGTCAGTGTGTGTGGTTCTATGGCTTCCAATGTAGTGGCACAAAGAGAGGGGGAGGGGGTCAGTATCTGTGGTTCCATCATGGTGACCACTCACGTGGTACAAACCAAAGGGTCTTATTCATCATGGTAAAAAACAGAAAAAGGACAGTATGAATTATTAATTTTGGGCAGGAAAGAATATTATTGTGGCAAAAGGGGGGTGGACGGGGGTTCTGTCAGGCAAGGGGGGGTTGTACTGGCTGGAAAAAGAGGATTATGGTTTGGCCAGGAATCCATTTGGGCTGGAGTGTTATATTCTGGCAAGCGGAATTAAATTTGTGCAAGGATGTTATGGCTGGGGAAGTAGGACTTTGGCTAGTGGAAGAGAAGTGAGGGTTTTGAGTACTGGGGTGAAATATATCTAACCAATAAATTTTTAGAACCTTGCGTTCCTATGTGGATTCTAAAACGTTTAACCCCTTAAGGACTACATGACGTACTATGACCGTCATGGTCCTTATACCACCGGGAGCGCTGTAAGTAAAAATAGGGCCTAAAATTGACCGCTCCAAGACTGGCTGCCACCAGAAAAAAAAATTATTTGAGAAACACTAGTCGACATCATTGATCCTTATTTAAGGTGGAACTATCATCAAAACTAAATTGCCCTCCAAATCCTTACTAACCTAGCGATAGGCATATGCATACTTTCATAACTCCGGCATTATTGATGAAAAACAACTTCTCTGGTAGGCACCAGAGGGCAACAGCGCAGACATCTTGGAGAAAAGGTATCTGTGAGTCTGCTCTGTCTGTCCAGTTCACCGCCAGGATTGGTGAGTGGCGTTCCTCAGTACCTTTCAGGTACTGGAAGGGACTGACGGCAGAGGCGCAAAGCTTTTCTTGCAAGATCTGTGAAGCTGATGCCTGCCGAAGAAGTGGTTCTTCCTCAATAATGCCGGATTTAGTGTAAAGTGCTGCGGAATCTGTGTGCGTTATATAAAATAAAGAAATATTATTATTATTTATTCAACCTAATGAAAGTATGCATATGTCTATCGCTATGTTAGTAAGGGTTTGGGGGGCAATTTTATTTTGATGATAGTTCCGCTTTAAAACCGGCTGTATCTATAGAACTACCAACATCATGAGTTACCAAAACAGTCATCAAGTACCTCTAAAAGGCCAGAAGTTAGGGTTTCCCTGCTTGAGTGCATGTGAGTGGTTAACTCAACTGTGCTCAAGCAGGGAAATATTATAGCACCGCAAATGATTATTACATTAGCAATATGCACAGACTTATTTTTATTTTCAAGTATAACGGCTGCTTTAACGAAAAATAAAACTTTATACGAAGGCAGGCACCGGGAACGGCGCAGGCATCTTGCAGAGCTGGCATCCGAGTGCTCCATCAGTCCCCTTCAACTCCACTATTGGTGAGTTGAATGACACTATGCCGAAAGGCACCAGAAGGGATTGACAGCGCAGGCGCAGAGAGCGCCTACTGCAAGGTCCCAGCTGGTGCCTGTCTGTATAAAAGGTTATATTTTTTGTTAAAGGAGCAATTATACCTGAAAAAAAAATTAGCGTGTGCATATAGCTAATGTAATCATCATTTGCAGCGCTATGTTATTGTAGTGAAAGTTCTGCTTTAAAGTGGATCTGTCTCATTTAAATACGTTTGAATGAGGCTTGCAATTATACAAACTGTCTGTGCAACAGGTTAGTCAGATGACCTACAGATACACAGTTTAGGATATATGAACACTTGTATTTCTGGATGGTGATGTCTCGAAAGATTGCATATGGACCTGCACCAATAGTGAACACCATCTGGAATTAAATGTATGAATATCTCAAACCACGGGTGTGCAATCCAGTCCTATGAGATGCACAACTGGTTAGGATTTAAGGGTTTTCCTATCTGAACTTTGGTAGTCCATTAGAAATTATTGAACCAGTAATTAACTTAGCTGTACTTAAAGTGATAGTAATGTCTGGTTTTATCTAAGTGTTATACTGTAGATATTAAAAAAATAAGTTAATTGATGTTAGTCTGGTCTCTAAAACTTTTATAGTTTGAGACATATACGATTATAAACTTCCTCCCTCCCTCCCCTTCCACAGACATCACTCAGCCTCTAGCTGACATCATGAGATCCTGGTCCCGGGACTGGCCAGCGGCTCTTCAGCAGAGTTGAAATAGCACTATGTAAAAAGAAATACTTAATTGGAACAGTCTAGAAAGTGTGCTTGCAAACCAGGCACACTTTTTAGACCGTTCCAATTAAGTATTTCTTTTTACATAACGCTATTTTGGTTCTGCTGAGGAGCTGCCTCGAGTCACACGACTCGAATCTCATGCTGAGAGCTTGACAGCTGATGTCTGGGGGGGGGGGGGGAGTTTATAATCGTATATATCTATCAAACTATAACAGTTTGAGAGACCAGACTAACATCAATTAACGTATTTTTTTTTTTTAATATCTACAATATAACACTTAGATAAAACTAGACATTACTATCACTTTAAGCTGGAATACCCTTAGAAAATGTGACTGGTCTTTGACATCTTGGTCCTAAATTGTACATCTGGTAGCATTTTGACAAGCATGCAAATATGCAAACCTGATTCCAGAGTGAAAAGACAAGTATCACCTTCAGACACAGGATTTTGAAAACATATTTCACTTATTGCACAGGGGATACAAGAGGCAGGGCACTTTTAAGAAAAACCCTCAAGGTGGTGGACTTCTTCTCTGTCCTGCTTAACCTCCTCCCAGTTACTCCTATAGTCAAGTTTACATTTAACAAAGCCAAACGGAGACCAAATGCAGACCACATAAAAAGAAACCAAGGAATGGCAGGACATCCCTGAAAGCTTGAGGAGAGAAGCTTCCTCTAGGAGCAATGCCCTGCCCCCCCCCCCCCAAGGTCTAAGAGAAAAGGATTAACCGGTACATAGTATAAAAATCCTCTTTTCTGTGGAGGACACAGGTGCTATGAAGGCACACTAACGTCATACCAAAAAATAGTAGGGGAGGGAGAGAAAAATCTCTACTGTAATGACAAATTCAATATAGCAGGTATGAGAGGCAGTGTACCTCCTTACCTCCTGCAATTTTTTTTCCATAAAATGCCATCCTCTGAATGGAGTGATCTTAATGCCCTTGTCCCTGTGTTCCCAGTGGACAAAGAAGAAAGGATTATTTCATGGAAAGATTTAGGGATTAAAAGTACAGACTCCCAATGCATGTGACAATTAATATTGCAGTAGAATTCAGAAATTATTCCAATTAACAGGGACATGCTGCATATAGTTTGACCAGGATTACCCTGCCACAATCCTGACTGACAAGAATTGACCTAACACATACTTACCCCTTTTCATTATCTGCAGGTACCAGTCTATTTTCTGACCCTCCCACAGCAAGAATACAAGCCTGGGGTGGGTTGATTATGGCAGAGAAGTTTTTGATTCCGTACATTCCTAAGTTGGATACTGTGAAAGTTCCACCCTAAGAGAGAAATAGATGATACAGGTTTTCACAGAATTCTGGGTCAAGTGCATTCTGGTTAACACCACGCTGAATTTGATGTATTATTAAGAACTGGAGCATTTCTACTAATTGCTTACCGGGGTCATTGATGAAAAATACTCTTTTAAACACTTGAATACTAGTGAGGTCTCCAACATAATGAAAAGGGTTGTTGGACCTGTATTTTTTTTTGTTGTTTTCATTTTTCCTCTGCATTGCTTTTGCAGAATTGTTCCAGTTCTTCTTAATACATACACCTCAACGTAAGGTTGCTGTTGTACAATTTGCGATTGAGAACATTTTTTAAAGGGACAGTAAAGAACTTGCAAAAAACTGTTGGTATCCCAACAGTTATTAGTTCCCACAGTTTAAAAAATGTACCCATTCCCTCTCCTACTGGTAATCTGCAGGGCTGAGTAACATCAGCACTTCACTCTGTGCTTATGGGCGATTTCAGTCCTCCCCATTCAAGACTACCAATTGTAAATTTGCTGACATGAGACTCTTTGTAGAGGGAAACAAGGGTAATTCCTTTCCCTTACACACAAAATGAAGAGCTGACCTAACCCAGACCTGCAGATTGAAAAAGAATGTGTGAGCTTTAAGCTATGGAAATTCTATTTCAATAGCTGTTAGGATACTACCTGTACTTCTACAGGTCTTCACTCTCACCCTCCACAGCTCCGTTAAAAGGTACATTCAGGAAAGGGTTATTAACGGAGCTTCTGAAAACAAGTACTTTTATTCCCTAAAAAACTGCTGTTTCCTTATGAAATTAGAGAAAGTCCAAAAGTTATAGTTCTGTGTTTATTCATTGTCTTCCAACTACCTCAGGTAAGAAGGCTGTAATTACAGTTCACCAAGATCAGGGCACGCCTCATGACAACATTCTCTAGCAGGAGCTGGAAAGGTCATTGCCCACAGATATTTCCGCTCCAAGATTGGGAGGTATTCAAACTAAAGTCTTAAGTGAGGCAGCTGCTAGTGTGCTCACCAATTAGTGAGGACATTAGTAGCCGACTTACATAAGATAGTTGCAAGCACAAAATGAATACTCCCTGCTCTGTTGCTTTCACACACTCAGTAATAAAGAAGGGGAAATATCTGGGGAAAGTAGTACGTTTTATTAGAGACTAGTGTAAAAGCCCGTTTACACGGGCCAAGGTCCGGAAACCTAGATGTGCCAGAGGGGTACACAACACATTGCTTTGCAATGCGTTGCGTACCCCTCTGGCACTCAAAGGGTCAAGCGGCCACTACCTCACTGCTCCACGCGATGCAGTCTTGTGTCACCTCACTCACGCAATCATGTGTAGTAGAGACTGCCAAACGCTTGCAGTCTCTACTGCACATGACGGCTTCTGACAAACATCCTAGTGAATTATTATATAGGATAAAATACGTCTCACTCTATCTCACTCCCTAATTGCATGTTGATTTATTTCTTTTTTAACTACTTAGATGCTACAACTTCTCCAGCCCGATGAAAAGTTACGAGAGATGTCTGAAAATCTAAGGGGTAAATAAATAAAAAGTTGGTACATGTTCCTCAATTAGTAACATGTATAAACCATATTATAAAAGTGCTAGCCCGGTTTTGAACAACATCGGGCTTATAAGTGGCAATCAGTCTTAACCGAAATGGGTGACAGAGGGTAGCCAAAGCATTGAACTAGCACTCAAGCGTTAATGGAACTATAACTTAATTTTTGCTGGAAACTAGGATAATAAATTAAAGTACAGTGTAACTCTAGATTGTACACAATCCTGAAAAGGTTCCCAGAATGGAGAGTACATTACCTGGAATTCATGGGGCTTCAGTTTGCCCTCTCTCGCCCGGCTTGCCAACGACACCACATCTTTACTGATAGAAGCCAGCCCTTTAATATGAGCATTGAAAACGATTGGAGTTATCAGACCAGCTGGGGTACTCACTGCCACATTCACATCCACCACATGATTCCTAGAAGAAACAAAACCTTCCACTTCACATCTCTGCTCATATCTGGTGATAATTTCACCTAGTTTCAATTAAGAACCAAACAGAGGCAGATTCATTTCTAGAACTATCCAAAAACACAATGTACATGACATCTCCCTTCTCCCAGATGTGAATTTAAAGGAATAAGGAAGCTAAAATATAAGATGCTCTTATGCAAATGTTCATGTACAAGCAAGATGAAATTTTAATTTGCCGTTTTACTGTATAGAGAGGAAACAATTTTTCTTTGCATTCTTCCTTCCTTCTCAAAAGGTTGCACTATAGAGTGAAAAAACAGTAGGAAGTCAACCCTTTGACTGCCAGAGGGGTACGCAACGCATTGCTTTGCAATGCATTGCTTACCCCTCTGGCACTCAAAGGGTTAACAGTGAAGGAAAATTGCTCCCTCCAGCTTACAGAAGCACAGTACAGGTTTATCAAATTTTAGGTTCTATCAAGATTTATAAACTATTACATATCTATAAATCTGTAAATGTTACAGCATCCTGATTCATATAGTTTTGTATTTGAGCATTAATGATCCTTAAGGGTGTAATTGAAATACTTGGCAGAGGAATCCCTTTTAGCAATCACGTCAATTTGTTATAATATGAAATGAATATTGAGTGGTATTGCTAGTAGATTTTACTCTGTGCTTTATTTTAAAACCTCATCATTGCTTCATTTTTATTTACTCTGGATGCTAGAGCAGTCTATAATGCATTGAATGGAAATTGGCTGTGGACATTGCCAGAAACCAAAAGGGTCAATATACTACAAAATACTGCTAGTATTTCACTAACCCTTTGAGTGCTGAAAAGGCGTCTAATGCATTGTGCCGCAATGCACTAGATATCCCCTGGCACTCAAAGGGCTAATGTATTTATCAAATATCTTTAGTTGCCTACGTACCTGCCTCTCTAGAACATACGCAATAAAGGTTACATATATCACCTAACAGTTTGGAGCACTGCAGCTAAAGGAACAAGTTACACACACATACACACACTATCTATTATTCTAGTTAATGACCTTTGAGTATTATTAGAATTTAATAAGTAGATGGTAAATAAGTAAGTTCTTAACTAGGGTCAACTCATATTGGTATTAGTGCAGAACATGTGTCATCCATTTTAGTTACCATAAAGACAAAGTACATTGGGTGCACGATAAAAAACAGAGAACACTAGCAGAGTGTATTTATGTAAAGCAGCCTTTAATCTTCTCACTAATAACTATTAATAGCCCCCCGAGGAAGTTTAGCACATTTTACTAAGAATGATCTTATAGGAGAAGCAAGTGGCTTTTTTGTGCAGCCCAAAAATTGCTCCAGCCAGCAGTTTGAGGGGAAATGAGGGTGTCAGAAAACGAACCTCTCAGCTGGTGGTGTGTGGAAGGGTAGTGGCAGGTGGACACAAGTCTGGTTTTCACCTTTAAAGCTTTGTCAAGGTGCACACTCAGCCCCATGGACTATATTGTGGGTTTGGTGTGAAAAATGATCCCTAGCAGTTTATGGGAGCCGCAGTCATGGCCCACTTGATTGAACTGGAAGACCAAGTCTCACAGTTTAGCCAATATTGCAGGATAATCAAGAGAACATAACTTAGTTCTCCTGCTGATCCAACAAGGCTGAAAATATAGGGCTAGCTTCCACCCTGGTCTGCTACCTGAGGAGCAGACCAGCCGGTAGGGATGACCACTGTCGCATTGGGTGTCGACGTTGATTACCACAGATGCTCAGTTTCCAAGAAATTGCAAATTTGCTAGGTTCCCATCAAAGAAACTTTACTGTGTGCAAACTCTAGCTGCAAGTACTTCACATTAAGACACAGTTACAGGGTAGATTTGTGGTTAAAATTTGTTGATACATATAGATATATGTTGGTGTTTAGAGGTCTTCTGGGCCTTTTGCTTGCTTCTTATTCTGTAATGTCTTTTTAAGAAAGGTTTTCTTAGATTGTCTTAGTCTACAACATTTAGCAAATTTGAATCAAAATAGTTTGACCAGTATATTTGCTATTCGTGCAGTCGTGCAGACTTTTGTTAGTTTGTATATCTGTAGCTGCTACGGAGCAATCACCTCTAGTAGCCGTGATCACTACAGCCTTATTAATCAGCAAAATTTTAGTCTTAGAGCATATTTTTATTGTTGTTTTTCTCTGCCATATAATTTAAACAGACATCTAGTGATGAAATTGTGGCCTCTCAAGTTAGAATTAGTGTTTTAATAATAAATCATAAAAGTTAAAGGGATAGTAATACCTAAAATGTAAAAAAAAATATGTTGTAGGGTTTATCCCCCTGAGTAAAACAAGAGTACTCCCACTGCTGAAAGATGTTTCATTCAAAAGTTATTAATTTTCAAAGTTGAATTTTTTAGGTGCAATATCACAGTGGCCTGAAATTGTAGAGTGGCGCTGTTGCTACATGATCCTATGGAGATTTATGGTCCTGAGACCAGAGCTGTCCATAGGATCGTGTAGCAACAGCGCCACTCTACAATTTCAGGCCACTGTGATATTGCACCTAAAAAATTCAACTTTGAAAATTAATAACTTTTGAATGAAACATCTTTCAGCAGTGGGAGTACTCTTGTTTTACTCAGGGGGATAAACCCTACAACATATTTTTTTTTACATTTTAGGTATTACTATCCCTTTAAGTATTACTTCGTTCTTTCTGGCCATTCTTAGGCACGCAAAAGGCCCACTTGAGCCTGGACCCTGTGGATAGTACACACATCTTTCTCTGAGGTACCAGACTCACTTTCTATCTTTGTGTGTTGTTTGAAATTTGTTGATGCAGCTTATCTAACTGCAGCTCCATAGAAGAATTGATCTAAGATCTGTTTAGTTTTAAAGAATAAAAGGGAGAAGTCAGATATCCAATTAACATAAGATGTCAGCCAGTTATTCAGGTAGCCGTGGTGGGATTTGGCCCTGCAAGTGTGAATCGTGGGACTAATTGTCCACATAGCTACTACTACTGTTCCAGCATAGAACTGAAATATGTGACACAGCAACTCAAATAGGGCAACATGTAGGTGGGATACAGCAAGGAATTTTTGGTTCATAAATAATTGTGTATACGCTCAAAAAAGGAAAATGAACTAATATACAAATAACAGATCCACTAATTAACAACCTGTACTCAACATTATATGGTCTAAGCACAAATACTCTCTGTCCCTAGTAGCAGCAGTCCCAGTGGATTTGCTTCTTCTGTCTCCTGCTCCTTCTGTCTTCAAAGGTACATGAAAAAGTGCTCTACCAGTGGGTCACAATCAAACATGTAAAGATCAAAAACAATGGGTTTGGGTGGACAGAGTAAGGAATCTCCTCTAAGTGATTGTGCTCTTCACCCCATCTCTTTGTTACTGTTCCAGCATAGACTACATTTCCCTGTGACTAACAAGTGTCTATAGCACTGCAATTACCCCACATCCCCAAAATGCCTACCACTTCTTTCATAAAAACCTGTAGAAATCTTACTGTCGTATTACAGTGTCCATCCAGGAGGAGTTTGCTTCAGGAACTTTCAGACATGCCAGTGCTGATGCCTTGATGATGAAGTCATTGACTGAAAGTTTAATGTTTTCAGACTTTGTTACCTACACATAGAAGAGACAGATCTAGGTTACTGTGATAAAATAATTAGTGATCATGACAGAACTACTACCTTGGAGGAAAGAATCATAAGAAGATATGTTTTAAAAAAAAAAAAAATAATTTTGTAAGTGTCCAATAATTTCATGGGTAGCAATATTCATAATTGAAAGAAAAACAAATTCAAGAACCTGACAGCTCTACAACAGAGGCAGCAACCTGTAGCCTCCCAGCTGTTGTATTACTACTGTCTTCAATATCAAACAGCCAAAGGCAGGATACCCACTTCTAAGGAGCAAAGTTCTTATGAGAACTCCAACAAAATAATTTTAGAAGGGTGGCAAACACTAATAAAATAAAGATACAATATATACTGTATATTCTGAAAACTGACTTTATATTATCTAAGGTAAGGGTGGACAATATAAGGCCTTCTAGCTACTGAGGACAATTTCCATCATCCCCAGGCAGCCACTGTCTGGCTGAAAAGGATGCCAGTTATAGTCCTCAATAACTGGATGGCCTCAGGTTGCCCACCTCTGCTCAAGGGTCTGAGGGCAGATGGAAGTAAAGGGTATGGTGGAAGTGGGAAAAACTACATAGCTACAATGCTCAATTGTTTCATGACAGAATTACTACTTTTTGAGAAGAGTCCAAATCTCAGCGCATGAGGCTAATCTCACTGTGAATTTCATATAGCGAATAATATCAATATTTTTATATGTTGCCCTTGTGATGAACATAAAAGATAGGAGAGTAACAGACTTTTTTTTTTTTTTAATTAAAAAGTTCCTCTTACAGTATTTCCAGAGCTCTTACCAGAGCTTTAACGATTTTGTTTCAAAGTGGAACTGTCACATTCCAAACCAACCCCCCCCCCCATCAACTGGTTTATATCTGCTCAACAAGCATAAAAAAACCATGTAGTCTTAATTTTTGATCCTCCTTTTAAAATCTACCCAATCTGCATTCATCAGCAAGAGGGAAACCACTGCCATCTTGATGTGTAGAATGATTGGTAGCGCTCTCCCTCTGAGAAGACGCCAATCCTCCTCTGTAAGTCTGTCCCCTGTGTTTCCTGTATCGTGGCCATGCACTGTACAAAAGAGGCTAGCCGAATTGATGGGAGACACACTACATATATCTTATTAATCCTGACTAAACCGTTGTTCAAAAGTAGTGTAACTTTATGTCATATAAATACACATGCTAAAAATCTACAAGTTAGACATTTTCTACTTGACAGGCTGACTACTTCTACCTGACAGAGGCATCTCTCTCAAGTAGAAAAGCTGTTGTCTCAACATTCTCCACTGAAGAAGCGACTATCAAAAATATATACCCTATTGTTGCCTAAAGCAGACTTACCCCCTCCAGGCTATAATAAAACCTGGGAAAGGTAAATGTGTTTTGTGGTCTCAGCGGCTACCTGGAAACACATATTCAAGAATGCTTTTAAGCTTGCAGTGGAAACAGTGAAAATTAATTTTAAGCTGATATCCCGGTGGCATCTGACACCTTACAATCTAGCTCGCTCTTATCCGCAGAGCAGTGACCTGTGTTGACATTGGAGATTGACTGGGCTCCTCATTTCACATGTGGTGGTCCTGCAGGTTTGCGCAAGACTACTGGCATCAGATAACGGATCTTATTAGTTTGATCACTGGTTTTCAGCTGCCTTTCTCACCCTACTCCTTTTCTCTGTTGATATAATTCCCCCTCTGAAGAAGGGAATGCTGACCGCTATCCTCTTATTATCTACACGCAGGAATCTGCTGGTCCATTGCCGACATAAAGGGGCTATTCCTCTAGATCCCTGGTTTCAAAGAGTGGACACGGTACATCAAATGGAGGAGACTTGAGTGAGCGCTAGTGGAAAATTAGACCATTACAATGCC
Organism: Rhinophrynus dorsalis; assembly: GCA_037306005.1. Classification (NCBI taxonomy): domain Eukaryota; kingdom Metazoa; phylum Chordata; class Amphibia; order Anura; family Rhinophrynidae; genus Rhinophrynus; species Rhinophrynus dorsalis. Next base: position 264,776,063 of record CM074724.1, on the reverse strand, counting down.
ACCTGGAACCTGTGGTTCTTATCCCACACAGTACTGAACTGTACTATTTAGGATTTGGACATGTTTAATGTAGACTTGGACCTCTTCACACAGTTCTCACCCCCCCATCTCTACCCCCCTCCTTCTGCCTCCTCATACCCCACCTCCTACCTCCCTCCCACCCCCTCAGGCTTTGCACTATAAAACCTCACTCTACTCATACGTATGAATATTTATTACGCTTCTTGTCTTATAACTATGACACACGCTCTAGTGTTTTATGTATTGCCTAGTACTTCTTCAATACTGAATTGTATCACTGAATTGTAACTGCTTTGATTCTTTTTGTAAGATTTTACATTTTTTTTTTTAATAACAGCTCTTGAAGGACAGAAAAAAAAAAAAGGACATGGTAAAAAATTGCACTTACATACATATGATAAAATGTTGCATATTGTCCTCTTGTGCCTGTTAGCCTCCTTTATTGACCTGTCCTCCATTGTCGGATTCTATACTCTCTATATTCTTTTCTATTTTTTTTTTTTACCATTTACAATACCATATGTATTGACTGTCACAGGAGTTAGAAATAAATTTCTGCTGCAAACATCCACAGTTATTTCTACTCTTATCGTAGGTTCTGCCCACTTTCTCCAGGGTACAACATTGCTCCATGACCCTTGAGAAAGGGGGCAGATGAACCACCTATACCAGTGGGAATAATGGTGGATGTTTGCAGCAGGCTTGGATATCGCTAAGGATTGCACTGGACTCCAGAGGTCTTGTGGCTGGTGACCTGGCCAAGAAAGGAACGCACTGCGAAAGGCATTCCTTAAAATCCCCAAAAGTTTGAATATTACAGACTAGTGTAAAAGCCTGTGTACATGGGCCAAAGTGCATCATGCAGAACTACACCTCCCAGCATTCTGTGCATTAGGGCAGTGTCTACTGCACATGACTGCATCGGACAAACATACAGCATTCAGGCAACATCTACTGCGCATGACTGCATCCTGCGTTCAGGCAGTCTCTAGTGCACATGACTGCATCGGACAAACATACATTGGGACATTTATTATTAGTGAGGATGATATGGTAACAGATTTGTCAGCTAACTGGGATTGCAGCTTTGGGTCATATATATACCTTAATCTCAGAAATACCGGACATATTGTGACCTGTGCTGCAACACATGTAGTGAGAGACCATTGTGAATATTGGTTGGTGAGCAGAGCTGGCAAATCTTTGGGTAAATGCCTGGAGTTGACTGTTCCCACCAGCCGCTCCCAGCAGGTTCACTGACTGATCAGATATAGAAGAGTTTCTTCATAACACTAAATTCTGAGTTGGATCGACATTGAATCCTTCTATGCTGTACACAATTTTTGTATGCACAGCATTTTATTGGATTGTCATGTAAAACCGTTTTGGGGTGGTGTGTTTGTTCTGAGTCCCCAAAATGGTGCATCAGGCCTACAGAGTCCCTGTAAAATAAATACACAATTCCCTAAAGGCCTACAAATGAAGACTGCGTTCTATACGAAATTGCCCCACTGAAAAAATTAAAATCAAGAATATAGTAATTATGTGCCAGCCAGGCAACCCTTACATGCTGCACACTCTGACAGCTCTGTTGAGAAACAAGAGGATGCCCAGTAAAATGTCAGTAGATGACAGTTCCGTTAGGTGTTCCTAGCCTCAGGAAAGCCTCCATTGTGAGAATGGCCTGGCAAAGCGCTACAGCATCTGCTGGGACAGTAGCTTCAGACTGCACCCTGCACCAGCCCCACCCTTCCCAGTACAAGCTACTCCATTCTAACTCTGCTGTAAACATCCACCGTTATTCCCACTGGTATCACGGATTCATCTGCCCACTTTCTCAAGGGTCATGGAGTGGTATTATACCCTGGAGAAAGTTGGCAGAAACCACAATATGAGTGGGAATAACAATGGATGTTTGCAGCAGAGTTAGACTACATAAGCAAGGACTTGGAAAGGTGGCGACGGTGCAGGGCACAGTCTGAAGCTGCTGTCTTGGCAGATGCAGGAGCTCTTTGCCGGTTAGCTGACAAATCTGTTTTCACGTCTAATAATCACAGACGTTTGCGCCTTTTTAGGAATGCTTTTTGGTCTGTGCTCCCCTCTTGACCAGGCCACCAGCCAGAGGGGCACATGATATCCATATGAATAACGGTGGATATCTGCAGCAGAGATAGGTTTCTAGAATCAATCCATACGGTATTGTAAACCGTAAAAACAAAAAAATACTGATAGAGGAATCCGACAAAAGAGGACAGCTCATTAAGGGCTGGATTCTATTACAGGTGATATTTTTATCACTTCTTTTATCTCCGGTTTTCCCCATAGACTTCAATAGGAAAATGTTTGATAAAACGGGTGTTAACATTTAGCACATGCAATAGAATCTAGCCCTAAAGGAGGAGTGTGGACACAGCCTGAAGGCTAGCAGGCCCAATTTACCATAATTATAGAAGTGCAACTTTTTAGCATGTCTATTTATACTACAAAAAACAAACAAACACGTAACGAAGGGAGCAGCTTGGTCTTAGGGAGAGGTGGGAGGAGATTTTCAGAACAGGGGATGCCCTGCAGAGCTATACAGTACAGCTTGTACCGCAGCAAGAGGAACTGGTGACATCACTGGGTACTTTATAAAAGGCTGTATCTTTTGAAGTATTGAGACTTAAAAATAAAAAAATTGAAAGTCTATTTCCAGTTTTAATGTAAACATCCAGTGACATGAAGGGCTTGATTCAATTCCCCCAGTAAAAAAAAAAAAAAAGAAAAAAAAAAAGAAAAAAGAAAAAAAGAACCATTGTTAGTTTTAAAGCGGAACTTTCACACTGTATAAAGTCGCCCTCCAATAGTTAAGCATATGGCGACTAGCTTCATAATAGTTCTATTAGATCTCAAAAGTACCTGAATCTAAAGTAACCCTTAATCTTCGGAGACTGGCGGCCAGGTTAGTGCAGTCTGTGCATCTGCGCCGTCAGTCCCTTCCGGTTACCTTAAGGTAACATGCAATGCCTCCAAGAGGAGACCAGGACTGACTGACAGCGTACGCGTCTCTAAGACAAAATGTCTGTGCTGATGCCTGGTTTCTGAACAGTAACGATTACTTTAGAATCAGGTACTTTTGAGATCCAATAGAACTATTATGAAGCTAGTCGCCATATGCTTAAATTATTGGAGGGCGACTTTATACAATGTGAAAGTTCCGCTTTAAGTCACAGTCATGTAGTCTATTACCTGCGCTGTGACACACTACCGGACAGCAAAAATGCACTAGGAGCACTAAATCTGTGCACACTAGAAGCAATGAGAATGTTTTTTGAATTTGCCATTCCATTACATGTGGTGGTTAGCTAGTAGCACACATTCAGGGACTCTCTTTTATCAGCAAAAATTACCAGCTACACCATCTGGTGATGAGTCCCCCCCTAACGAGTGTGCCTAACCGACAAGTGAAGTGCAAAAAAAGATGAAAAATAATGCCTAAGTAGTGAGCCCTACACTAGTGACCTGTGGATTTATTGATATGGGGTCCTAAGCCCTATATCTATACATTCACTGTATGCAAAAAGTGAAAGAGAGATGGAAAATAATTAACCGTTTGAGTTGCATAACCCACTGGCACTCAAAGTGATAATCACACCTAAACAGACACCATACAAGTAAAATGAACTTACCTGTAATCCTGATGTCATGCTGGGTCATCTGCACCCTGGTCTTTTTTCCTTAGTCTCCTGTAAGCTTCTCTCCTCTTCTTCATCTGTGCTCTTCTGTCTTCTTAGTAAATGTGTTGTTCTAAAAAGCCATAAATCCAAGTAGGTTCGTCTGGCGCCGGAAGAAAAACAGCAGAAAAAACATACAAACAAAAAAAAAAACTCCTTATATCTTTTGGGCCGTTACCTGATATCAATTGAGGGAAATTTGAACAAGGACTATCTTTCATATGCGAGTCTCTGTTCAAATTTTCTTCCCACACTCCCATTGATTGGGATGTGGGGTTACACAGGGCAGAGAACTTGCCCTGCAGAAAACCTCACCTCCTAGCTAATCAGCTTCTTGCTTGTTTCGTCATTCCTCAAGCTAAAAGATGAATGGTTGGGAGATGAGGTTACTGCAGGGAAAGTTCTTGTTCAAATTTCCCTCAGTTGGAATCGGGCAACTGCCTGAAAGATAAAATGAGTTTGTTTGTTTTTTTTTTGTTTTTTTTTATAAACTCTTCTTCCACTGCAGGATTTATGGCTTTAAAGGCTATAACACATTTATTGACTAAGAAGACAGAAAAGTAAAATGAAGAGGACAGATGAAGAAGGAGGATGACAGATGAAGAAGGAAAAAGGAAGACCAGGGTGCAGAAGACCCCAATGGACGATCAGGATAACAGCTAAGTGTAACCGCTATGGGTGATAAGGATAGCACCGGTACACTTTATTGTTCACAGCAGGAGTAGTGTAGGGCCAAGGTAATGTTTGGTAGGGTCACTGTTTGCAGTTTGTGCTGCATGTTTGACAGTATGTCAAACACAGAGTGTTAGCTGGTTTCCTTTGATCTTTCCATTTCTCACACTATTTAGCATGAGGGAATGTTGGGCCACAAGTTGTGTTTTGTGTCCCAACGCTCATCGTGATTCATCTGGGTAGGGCAATTGAATTACTAGGTTAACACTGTGTGTGTGCTATATGTTGTTTATTTTTGCCCTACCATCGGTTTTACTGGGGGGAATTGAATAGAGTCCAAAGTGTCTACAGAGTAAAAGTTCCACTTAATGGTCCACACTAACAAATCAGTTAGAAAGTACTTCCTAAAACCTTTTGTAAACAGTTTAGTAAGTGTTCATCTTTGTACTGTAGAATAGTCTCAGAAGTTCATCATAACAGAACACTGCCCTCTTACCTCATTCAGCTCCTTCCTCAGCTGTAATATTTCCCCCATGTTTATATCAATGGAAAGATAGTAGTGAGGTATTGTTTGTTTTGACTGCATGAGACGCTGGGCAATCACCTAGAAAGACAGAAACATAGAAGCTTTTTATCTGCTGTAAGGACTGAAACATTATGAACTATCGTCAAGTCAATCCCTCAATAACTTCTTTTTTTGTTCCTTAAACCATTCAACATAATCCAGTCAGAACGGAAGAAATGACTCAACATTCACGTTTATCTTTTAATTAGTTTTCCCACAGGATTTCCGCTGTATTCTATTGTAATCTCCTGATGCTTGAAACATCTCCAAAGCATTGCAAAACAGCACATCGGCAATGTCTCTGACGGTCAAGACGTTAAAATGAATCATTTTTGAAAAATGTTTATATCGGTGCCTGTAAATAGAATGCAGCCTTGAGCTAAGCAGTCCAGTATTACATAACTGCTATTTAGAAGAATAAAAAAATGGCACATTGACTATTTATTCTATTCTTGCAGAATAAAAATGCAAGTTTGCTTCCAATTTAAAGGTCAACTGTTTTTGTGAGAATTATCTTACCCTTCGGATATTACTAATGGGGATATCTGTGAAGACTCCGGTGGGAACAGCAGCCACTGCAGGAGATGGAGGAGTAGGAGCTGGGGTGGGTATTGCTGCTGGAGCCTGAAGATACAAAGAGAAGACCTGGTTATAGTGGACAGTTTCTGCTGTAAATACTAGTACATTACAGTCATATTTAACTCCTTTGATGCTAGAGACATTTATAAGATATACTGGGTTAACACCGTAAAGGACAAGAGGGATGTTGCAATGTGTTGCACAACCCTCTGCTCCTTAAGGGATTAATATATGCTTCTAAGACCTATATCCTATGCACAATCCCATGACAGCAAAGTTCTACATGATTCACCATAGCTTTGTAATCATGGCTCTTAGTACCAAACTCAACTGCCATATACTCTTGTTTCAAAGGGGGAGGTAATATGATCCAGTAGGTATTATTTTTGCTGCAGCAAGACTCAAGCTACTGAATCTTTTTATATATAACGGTTAAAATAAAGAAAACTCAAGATCCTTTGGCAGGACACAAACATCAGAAGTAAGGGATATCTTTGTGTGTGCATGGCAGGCTCTGTCAGAATAACTGAATCTCAGATGATCAAAAATCAAGATGGGACACAAGAATTGGATTTACACATTCTTGGGCTCATCTTCAAAAATAAAAAGTGGAGTCATTCTGGGGCAATTACTGCACCATAAAACAGAAACAAATTCAACAAGTCCCTATTGATTTAAATTGGGGTTTTACCATCTAGCATGCTAGAGAGGTCTCCAATGCACTGCAAAGCAATGAACTCTGGAGATTTTTCTAGAATTCAGTGGGTTAAAGACCTATTTTAAATAAATGAGAATTTTTACATTTCCTAAATTGTTTGCTCCAGAATTATTTCACTTTTATTTTGAAAAATGGACCCGTAGACCTCTAATTCAGGAATAGGCACTGTGAGGCCCTCCAGCTGCTGCTAGATTACAACTCCCATCATCCATCACCAGCAGATGGCTTGGTAGGGGATGATGGGAGTTGTAGTCTGGCAGAAGACTGAGTGTCTCACATTGCCCACCCCGTCCTTAACTTGCTTTTAGCTGTACACATAAATAAGCACATGCATATACATTCATGCAGGCTTGTGTGTGTGTTTTTGTGTGTTAATTTAGGATGCTCCTTTAAATACAATATATTGGATAGTAAATATAATGTTAAAAGAAAAAAACATTCAGATCACTAGGGCAACATAATATACATATAAAAAAGGGGGACTTAAGTGCACAGTGTATGCAGTAAGGAATGAGGGTGTCCTTAAAACAAAAGCAAACTGAAAACAAACCTGCACTACTTCATATAGATTATATGAATGTGAACCATATGCACAGCATACATTTACACATACATGTTAACTCACTTATTTCAAGTGTAAGTTTTCATTGCATGGAATTTATTTGCATAGTTTGGCACCTCATTTAGGCAAATTGTACCATATCATATGGCTTACAAACTGTGTTCTATTAAAAGCTAATGCTCTTATGGCTAACACTGACCTACCTGTAACAGGGAACAACTGTAGTGATTGGGTGGGGGCTCAAAACATGGGATATGTCCACCTTCTTGAGCTTTTAATATAAAGCAGTTTGTAATACATTAGAAAGAATTTGCCTAAATGGGGTGCCTTGACATGGCAGGCAAACAAACAAAACAAAAAACCAACCTGAATTAAGTGAATATGTGGTTAATAATGTATTCTATACTCAGGGTTAATACGTAAGCAATCTGTATGAAGTAGCATGTTTGTTTTGATAGTAATTGGAAGGCAATCAGGGAATACTTCTATAGGTGGAACTATATATACATTATCTATAAGGAGGAGACTGTCCCAAGCGCAGTGCAGAGTACAGGAAGAAGAGAGGTTGGCTAAAAGCGGCATTTAACTCTTTAAGGGTCAGAGGAGTGAGGAATCTGTTGCTCAATCCTTAAAGGGTTAATAAATGGGGAGACTATCTGCACAACTAGGACTGATCCCCGGGCTTCATAAAGTGCAGGCACTCTTTGATGTTTGTGATGCTTTATGTGCAGTCTGGTAATGTGCAAAGGGAAGACAGTACAGAACATGCACACTTACTGGAGCGACCTTAGGGGGTACAAATGATTCAATATCTTTCTTTGTAATCCTTCCGTCTGGCCCAGTACCTGGAGAAAAAAAAAAAAAAAAAAAAAAAAAAAAAAAGCCAGGGTCAGACAGGATTCGCAACAGTTTACTCTACCACCTTGTGTTTGATACATCTTAAACCTTTAATGCATATACACCTCTCTGGTTCTTAAAGGGTTAAACTACACTTAGAAACTATGGGGCATATGTTTAAAGACAAAGGTGGAGCAACAACAACACAACATGTTTATAATAGGATTTTAGTCTTACCTGTTAAATCCTTTTCTCTTAGTCCATACAGGTTACTGGTAACTTTGGGTAGGCGATCAACCCCTTTAATAGGCAGGAACAATTCTGAGAAGTGACTGCTGGGTGAAGCCTACCTCCTCTCCTTATCTTGCAGCTAGCCAATCCCCAACCAGTAGGATTTGCAGACTAACTATTGACTAGGAAGTAAGAAGTTAAAGGAAGACTCTTGTGAGCATGAACCCGAAAGGACCCCCACGTTCTGCCACATGAGCGCCAAGCATGGTCCCTTGACAGGGTGGGAGACCAGTAACCTGTATGGACTAAGAAAAAGGATTTAACAGGCAAGACTAAAATCCTATTTTCTCTGTCGTCCAATACAGGTTATTGGTAACTTTGTGGTGTCCAAACATTAAGTTCCCCAGGAGGGGAAAAAAGGCAAGGACCAGGCGTAGGCCCCCAAAGTCACCAGAGCACCAATGAACCTATAGATCATGAATAGCTCAACACTAACCGTAAAGTGTCAACGGACACTGAACAGGGGTAAAAACAAACACCATAACTGTTGCACAGCACACGAAATAGAGCCAACAGGGCTCAAAAGTGAAAGAGTACTGAGAGACTAAAGAGATCCTAGACAGGCAAGGCTGCCTCCAGGATCTTCCTTCCAAAACTGGCATCAGCCGATGCCAGCACATCCACATGATAGTATTTAGAAAAGGTGTGAACAGATGACCAAGTGGATGCCTTGCACAACTGATCAGCTGAGGCCTGATTCTTGTAGGCCCAAGAAGCCCCAATAGACCTCGCAGAATGAGCCGTGACCCTGAAGGGAACAGGTTTCTTCCGAAGTTCATAAGCCTTACAAATTGTGGACTTGATCCAAGAAGCAATGGCAACCTTGGAAGCAGGCTTCCCTGCCCTAGGACCCTCAGGAATGATAAAAAGAGTGTCAGATTGCCGAAAGGACTCAGTGCGATGCACATAACACTTGAGACAACATCCAAAAGATGAGGATCCCTCTCTTTTGTCAGAAGTAGGGTTAGGACAGAAGGAAGGAACCACAAATCTCCTGATTGATGTGGAACTCGGACACAACATTCGGGAGAAACTCTTGTGAGGTGCGAAGCACCGCCTTGTCCTTGTGAAAAAACAGAAAGGATGGTTTACAAGACAGGGCATGCAGCTCCGCAACTCAGCGAACAGAAACAATCGCCAGGAGAAAAGACATCTTCCACATCAGACTTAAACACCGGACTGGTATGAGCAACCCCCTGGAAGAAAACCTTGACATCAGGAATGATAGGAAGACGCCTCTGAAAAAAGACAGACTACAGAAGTCTGAACCTTGAGAGAATTCAGACTGAGTCCCTTATCTACACCATCCTGGAGGTAGGAAAGAACTGTAGGAAGGTCAAAATCTGGAGACAGGTCTTTGTCAGCACACCAAGCCAGGAAGGTAGACCAAACCTGATGGTAGGCCTTAGAGGAAACAGGCTTGCGGACACTAAGCATAGAAGCCACCACACCAGAAGAAAATCGTTTCTTCTTCAAAGTTGATGATTCTATGTCCATGCCGTCAAAACCAGATGATGAACGTCTTCTTTCCAGAGGTAACCCAGTAGAAGACGATTAGGACGGGGAGGAAGTCGAAGAGGTTCCTCCACTGAGAGGTCCAGAAGCTCCGGAAACCAAGCTGGTCATGGCCAGTACGGAGCAATCAGAATGACTGGGCAGCCCTCCAGTAGCAGCTTCCGAAGAACTGTGTTCAGCAGAGGAACAGGAGGGGAGATGTAAGCCAGAGGGAATTTCATGGGATCGATAAGGCATCTACTGCCAGAGCCAGGGGATCCACCAACGAGAGCAGAAGGTTGGAACCTTCCTGTTGTGTCTGGTTGCCATCAGGTCGATGCATGGCAGACCCCACTGCTGGATGATGAGATTGAATACCTCTGGAAGCAGCTCCCACTCTCCGCTGTCCACTGTGTGTGGACTGAGGAAGTCTGCCAGAACATTGTCTACGCCAGGAATATAAACTGCGGAAATGGCAGGGACATGCTCCTCTGCCCATGATAAAATAGCCTTGACCTCTAAGCCAAGCTGCGAGACTTCTTGTGCCGTCCTGCTTGTTGATGTAGGCTACGGCTGTGGCATTGTCTGACTGCACCCTTACTGGGCAAACTTTTTAGATACAGATGGTTTCTTATCTGGAAATTTGTACTCCTCTGACACCAAGCGGTCAAGGGTTGGATTAGATGGAAAGCAGGCATGGGGCCTAACAGGCTCCTGGAAAACATCAGAGGGGTCAGAAGATGCCTCCTGCACCAAGGGAATGTTCAGGGTGGACAACACCGGCCTGGTCAGGCCCTCAGCCAAAAGAATGGTGTCCGCCTCAAAAGGGTCCCCAAAAAACTGAGACGAAGGAACAGCTGAACAGTCATCATCATCAGAGTCCACCAATAATTCCTCCTCAGAGGAATCAGACACATCAGGTACACCCGACGGTTTAGGCAGGGAAGATCTGATAGGGGCAGGGGTCTGCAAGGAATTGAAGACCCCCTGTAAAGTGGATGGAAGGAGTTGTAAGGTGGACTGGAGGTCCCTTGTAGTAGCCTTAAACTCTTGCATCCATATTGGCTCTAGTGCATGGCTGGAGGCCCCAGCAGAGGATTCAGGGGCAACAGCACATGCTGGGCAAACATGACCTGAGTATTCTCTAGGTAACCATGATTGACATGAGGAACAATGAGCAATAGAGGACAAAGACACGTTGACCGGATGACAGAGCAAGGGAAAACCAACAATATGAGACATCTCTGACCACTCTACCTGGAGTGTTTGAAGAGATACGTCCCAAACTGTAAAGTCCCATAGAAGTGAATGGAGCAATGGCGTATATGTGGTAAACTCACGCCTTAAGGGCGCAGAACATAAAGTTAGCGAGGTGAATCCCAAACGTGAAAATACTCAATAGACACTGAACACAAGAGGGAAAGTGCCCCAAAACACCCCAAAAAAGTGCAAACCAGCAACAAAAGGGTTAAGTTACTACAGAAACTTGCTCCAAACACCTCACAGACATGCAGAATAAACCCAATGAGTGCATGAGTATATAATAGGAACTCCAAGTGAGACCCCTGTGCAGAGGGGAAGCCTGGGACATGTGGACCTCAGCACTCAAATTGTGCTCACCTTTTTCAGCAGGTCTTCTGTCTTCAGATTAGCATATATCAAGAAGAAGCCTCAGTGGGCAACTCCTGGGGAAAGAACTTGCAGCCAAGATTTTACCCCCAGGGCTTAGGTCCACAAAAGCACCTGGTAAACCAAGCTATCCACATTTGGGTGATGGGAATGGTCAGTGATGGTAATCTGCCTAATGATGGTAGTTCCATTTCTAACAAAAAAAAATAAAAAAGCCAAAACTATAGCAGAACTGTTCTCTTGCTTGTGTCTTGACCAAGGAACAAATCTTACGGGTTGGGGATTGGCTAGCTGCAAGCTAAGGAGAGGAGGTAGGCTCCACCCAGCAGTCACTTCTCAACATTGTTCCTGCCTATTAAAGGGGCTGATCACCTACCCCAAAGTTACCAGTAACCTGATTTGGACTACAGAAAAAATCATCATCTTGGGCTCTAGAGAAGTCAGCGATACACCAAGCAGTTGTTTTGGCCCAAAACTCTTTCAGTAATGTCCATGGTTCTCAACTTTTCTTTTTACTCTTTTTGCTCAACGTTCAATCTGGAATTTTCAGGGCACCCTAACATTTTAATGTAATTTATTAAGGGCAAAATGAAGTGTAAAATACAAAAATAGTTATTTTTCTCTTTACAATCATAATAATAAAAATAAACAGATCATGCATAACAATTTTTATAAAAATACATTTAAAAGTAAAAGTTCACATTTTGTTAAAGTCTTCATAGAAAAAAAAAAAAAATGTGGCACCCTAAGTCGATGTCTGTGACACACCATAGTGCCATGGAACCCTGTCTGAGAACCACTGCAGTATGTGATAATACCTCCCTTCTTATTACTAAGAATTTTCTGGAAGAGCTTTTTTAGAGTAACAACCTCCCTTTATCAAATCAAAAGCAATACTAATATATCCCCACATCTTGTGGAGTCCATGCCCCAATCACTGGAGGCTGTTATGGGGGACCCCAGTGGGAGGCTCTGTCCATTAATAGATCAGTGTACCTAATAAAATGGTCTCTCAGAATAACGAATATCTTTCTCATATCTTGTGAATTTCCTTTAACGAACACTCACCTTTCACTTGTTTTACATCTATGCCTTTTTCAGCTGCTAGTTTTTTGGCAAGGGGACTCACAAACACTCTCCCTTGGGGTGCTGAAGGAGCAGCGCTGGGTGCAGGAGCCAGGTGAGGCGCAGTTACTTGTGGAGCTGGAGGGATCCCTGCAGGCTTAAAAAAAAAGAAAACATCTGAGGAGGCAACTATGTGTTAATACAGGGATGTTCAAACTTTCTTCAAGGGCTAGATAGAGAAATAAACAATGGAGAGACAAAGGACAGACACTGCTAAATAATGTAATGGGAGTTTATACCAACTTTTATATGTAATCCATATGTAGGCTAATAACATAACTTACATTATGCTATATGAACCCAACTACCCTGAATTAAATGTCTGCTAAAAATCAGGAAAGGATTATTTTGTTTTGAAGATTGTTACAATTTTATTATTTAATGGAATCTGCACTGGCCCCTGGGTCATAGAATAAACATCCCTGTGCCACTGTATTGTAGTGGATGAACACAATGTGTGAGGCTGTAGCAATCTTGATTTGTGCCTTGACTTGGAGTATTTCTGGGCCAAACCATCTGCACCATAGTAGACAAATAATAACTGCTAATTGATTTAAATGTCCTAATATAATTGAACCTGAGATTGCTCAGGTTTTTTTAAAATGAGTAGTATGTGCAGGAACTCCCTTACTTTCATATTCTCCTGGAAAATCCAATTACAGGTTTCTCCCTTCTGCCCCTTTTGAGGAATGTCACACTGACTCTCCTCAGAGCAGAAAGCCGGTCTTTGTCAGCATGAGGAAAACATGGTATTCCTTACACTGACGCACACAATATTGTCCCTCATTATAATCTGAGGGAAATCAGCGTGACATGCTCAAAAGGGGCGGGGGGGGGGAACTTGTAATTCGATTTTCAAAGTGATTATGAAGGAAAGGGAGTTGCAGCATACTATTCATTATATAAAAAAGTACATTGAACAATCGCAGGTACATTTATTTGTGGACATTACTATCTCTTTAAATGGGGCTTTTAACCCCTTGAATGTTAGAGTTCTTGAACGTGTTGCTTCACCCTTTCTAGCATTAAAGGCATTTCAATCTCCATTTAAATAAACAGAAATTTCCAGAAGTTCTGTTACCTATGATGCAGTCATTTTGACCAAGAATTGCTCCGCTTTTATTTTTTGCATATAGCCCAATATATCGCTTACATTGCAGTTGATCATGGATATTACTGGTTTTATGTAAGATTTCCATTAATTTCTATGAAGAAAATGTCTAACAAAACTCTTGATAAAGTTATCAACTGTGATGGAATCTAGGCCAACATTGGAAGCTTTGTTAGGGCACATACAATACATTGGCTGAACAATGGTCTCGATTCCAAATCTTCATGACAATGGTCTACAAAGTGTGCTTGGTTTCAGACAGTAGACCTCTGTCATGAAAATTTGCTTTGTATACACTGCTATTTCGGCTCTCCAGACGAGCAGTCCGGTCCACAGACCAGAATCTAAGTTTGTCAGCTAGAGAGCTAAAACAGCTACAGGGGCGGGAAGGGTAAGCTTTACATTAACATTCTTTACTTCAATATTACACTAAAACTATCAATGTTATAGCAAAAAGACTTGTATGCTTTACTTTATTTAATTAATAACTACAATATTAAACCTTTAATAAAACAAGTATTACTATCCCTTTAATTATAGCAAGGGTACACACACTAATGGGAGATGATTTATTCCAAGTTATTATAGCTCTTATTTAATTTATATTTTAATCAAATTCAGTTTATGGAGGAAAAAAAAAAAAAAAAAAATCAACACTGGGAGGCATGCTTGCTTTCTGTGGGAAACTACAGTCAGGGACAGCAGTTTTTCCAAACACGGAAAATGAAAAACACATTTTGTAGATCTTTACAATGAAGTATCTTGTAGCGGTTTTAATTATTAGGAAAAGTCTTGCGATATACAAATTTTCGTTTAAAAAGTTTACTAGTCCTTTAACAATACCCTCTGGAACATCACATTATAATTTTGCTAAAATTAAAGGGACAGTAACACTTAATATGTAAAGCATATATTTTGTAGGAATTTTTCATCTTGACTAAAAAAAGGGTTCTCCCACTGCTAGGAGGTGTTTTATTCAAAAGTTATTGTAGCTCAAACTTGAATTTTTAGGTTCTGAAATTTTACAATGGTGCTGTTGCTATAAAGTCCTATGGAGGTTTATGGTCAACTGACCACAGCTATCCGTAGGATCGTACAGCAACAGCACCACTGTAAAATTTCAGGCCTCTCCGATACTGCACCTTTGAAGAAAAAGAAAAAAAAGACAGTTTGAACTGCAACAACTTGTGAACAAAATAACTCTGAGCAGTGGGAGTGCCCCTGTTTTACTCAGGAGGGTAAACTCTACAACATAAATAAATATTACATGTTACTACCCTTTAGACTGAATTACACCTCTGCATATATGCAAAGCATATTTTCATGATATATACATTAACGTTACATTATTCTGAGAGTCACTCACTGTTACGGCAAAAATCTCACTGTATGACATTAGAACTAGTATTAGGTACTCTCTGTCACAGGAAGAATATTGTCCCAGAGATCAAACTGTACCGATTAGACATAGAACCAATGAGAGTGTCTAGTAAGCAGCAATTTCATACAACCCACAAGACTGTTAACCCCTTAAGATCAAAAGATTGTGATATGTGAAGAAATACACTTAGGATCTTTTTTTGCACCCGAGAACTACAAATATTGGAATATTTAAATAAAACTCAGTTATGAAGGTAGGTGCATGTGTGTTCTCTGTGGTTTGGTCTGCTGAGAACTCATGCAAACACTCCAATATAAACAACCAAATGTTTCAGACGAGCCCAATCAGGTCAGATGTCCTATATGGACAGTCTGATTGGACTGAGCTGACCCATAAACTCAGCAATAAATATGCAATCTAGCGGATTTATAATGGATTGACAATTCACATACTATAGTGCATTGGTGCCAACAGTTATGAAACAAATTTGACTACTGTGATTTTCTTACTGGAGCAGAGGGCGCAGGTGTAGGTTTAATATCTACTATTCCAGCAATCTCCTTGTAATCCGCAAAGCTGCCAATGTCAGACTCATTCTCCACAATGATGCACAGCGGGGTCCCCAAGGGAACATCCCGGCTTCCTTCAGGTATGAGAATTTTGGCCAAGTATCCCTCTTCCTGCACCTCAAAACCTGTGAGAAAGGGAGGGTGTGCAGAACATAAAAAATGTAGACAGTGTGAGGTGCTGTATATTTTCTGTAATCCTTATACTTTGTAAAAAGCAATTTTACAGATGGAAGGCAGATTAAACTGCCATGTTCATAATCATCAAATCTAGATAAGAGAACTTCTTGATCACCTATTTGCACCATAACTTAGGTCGTCTTCACTTACTTTCTATACAGTTCTTTAGCCATAGACAGAGATAGAGACAGAGAGACTACCACAATTACAAAAGGTAATGTAAAACTGAAGATGGTTAAATGTCAATGTTTAGTTAGTCTACAACACGGTTCAAAAGCATAAAAAAGTGGATACATACAAGTGACTGCTGTACAAATTACACATGCGTCAGTAAATGTCTGTTAAACAAATCAGAGCAACTTATCCCAATAGTATAAATCCCCTTTACTAAAAATTGAGAACTACAATATTGGCTACATTGTACTTCTCGCTTATGATCATAAACATGTGGAAATTCATATACAGATTGTCAAAATTTAAGGTGGAATTGTCACCTGTCAACAGTCTCACCTCAGTTGAAGCATCCATCTTGACAGGTTTTGCATTATTGACAGTTTATGCAAATCGTCTAGTACAGACTAGCAGGGAGTGGCAGGTGGTAGAAAAAGCAGCGAGTAATAGATTATCTGGCATGCCTGCCAGTACAGTCTAATTTACAAATACGACAACTTAAACCAAAATATTATATAAGTATTGTTTTTAATTAAAACAAAACGGCTAACATGATAGCCTAAATTGTTCTAAGTTATTATTATTATTCTAATTTAACTGCACTACTCCATTCTACTTTGTTGAAGGCATGAAACATTAACGTGAGAATTAATTTATTAAAAAAAATATATATATATATGATGAGGACGAGGGAGCCCAGTTTTGACTGACTCCGAACTGCCATGCTTTTCTACACATGAATGAGAATGATAAAGCAGGCTTTATCATAAGTTTTGTGCCTGTTATGCTCTCATGATCACAGGTGAATCAATCAATGTCTCAACCACTGAAGATCAACAAAACTGCTGAGACAGCTTGAGGACATTTTTCTTGGACCCACTGGCCTGGACAGTATATTAGTTTGCATATAAAAAAAAATTACAGAAGATGTGGAGTGAAATAAGAAGTGCCAGAAGAACTGTTCTTATCAGTAGTAATGTTGAAGTCACAGAGTCAAGTGACCAGATGTGAGCCAAGCGAAAAAATTGTGAAGTTAGTTTTGGAAGGCCATAGAGAACAGCAATATAAAGTGAGGGAGGAGAGAAGAGGCAGACTGTGTGAGCTCCAAGGTTTAAGAATGAAAGGGATGGAACCGGGGCTAAAGCCTGAAACATAGCGTGAAAGCATGTTCTTACATAGTTACCAATTTGCCTCTTGAAAAACCATGCATAATAATGATTACATTAATGTGTAGTTACCTATTGTTGCTTTGTCTGTCTCAATCTCAGCCAAAAGGTCCCCCTCACTGAGCTTCTCCCCAACCTTCTTTTCCCACTTCTGTACTGTGCCCATGGTCATTGTTGGAGAGAGGGCTGGGAGTAGGATCTGTAAAACAGAGAACACAGTGGTCAAAAGGGATATGGATGGGAAACATGAAGGACAGAACCTTGAGTGTCACAGTGGTGTCCAACAATTCTTACTCAAATCCTGTATACGACTATTTAATAAAATACTATTCTTGGGGCCTGAGGACCTTACACTCATTTCTTTTCCCATCCGCATCAATTTCAGTATGCAGAATAGGAACACATCCCCACAGCTATTTTTTTTTTGCCACTTGCTAAATTGCTCCCTACTTGTACTTAATTTCAGGTACTCTCTTCCTTCCATTTCTCTGATTTGAGCACCCCCTCTATGCATGCATCTGTAAGGGTCTGTATCTCTTTCCATGCCAGCTGTTCAGCTAAACAGAGAATATAGTGACACACAGACACAGTTCTTATGACCCTGCAGATCAGACGTAGCCAGCCATGGTCCTCAAAGAGCTACCAACAGTGCATGTTTTCAGAATAACCTTGAGTAGGCAAAGGAAGGACAATTAAAGTGATTGAGCCACTGATTAGTCTAAATGCACTGTAACTGTGATATCCTGAAAACATGCACAGTTGGTAGCTTTCGACTAGCAGGGGTGGCTACACCTGCTGTAGATAAAGTTGATACAAAGTGCAGGTAGATGGTGATCACATCACTAAAGGTAGTAGGAAAGAGAAAGACAAACAGAATCAAGTTAGGTACAGAAGAGGTAAAATATATACTACCAAAATAATAGAGTAATTAAACATTATTATTCCTTTAATATGTGAAATACATTTTTAAAGGGACAATAAAGTACATTTATTGACCCATTAAGAACTAGAGGGACATGCAAAACATTGTTTTAAGAAAACATATACATCTTACAATTTGATATTAGGTGGTTAACTCCTAGGAGCCATTCTGGAGCAAGTCAAATGCACCACAGAGGAGAAAAAATTCTAAATTATTTAAAGAGGACTTATAATCCATTGAATGCTTGTAATGTCTCCAAGGAACTGTAATGTGAATTATGACAAATTAAAATTAGTACCAAGCGCAAACTTTATTCTTGTTTAACTTTTATTTAATGACCCCTTAAAGTGGATCTATCGCCTCTACAAAAGTTATGCTTATTATGTAGAGGATATATACATAAGGGTGAAAACGTTAAAGATTTAAAAAAAACAAAACACGCTATTTGTGTTAAACCGATAGTTTATAGCGTGCCCTGCACCCTACTTCCTCATAAACTTCCACTGCCGCACTGCCCCTTCTCACTACCCAGTCTCCTCCAATGACGGAGGTTTCTGTCTGTAAGATGGAGCGATCTCATTTGCAGAGATCGATATCTAGCTAATAAAATCACTCCAGCTTACAGACAGACAGCCTCCATCATTGGTGGAGGCTGGGTAATGGGTAGCTCAGCACATGTGATCTCTGCTATAGAGACCAAGTGTGCAAATGGAGACACGACCAAGGCAATGAATGTAAACATTGTCGTTGCTGGTGTTCTCTGCCTGTCTCCTCCTAACTGTGATAGTAAGAAAGAGAAAGAAAGAGGGGTTTAAGCACTAAGGGGTGATAAAGAAATGATAACATGGAGATAGCTTCTTTGGGGAAATCACTTTTCCACTTTGTATGTTATTCTATAGATTCTATGAACCAGTATCTCCAGAGCTGGCGAAACATTGGTGCTTTGGCTCCAAAATAACATAGGAATTGGAGAAGTGGTATCACTGGTGAAGTCATCTCCACTTTATCACAAATGGTGGGGAGATTATAAAAATATATTTTAGTTCTTGACCTACTGACACCTATGTAACTGAATAATTGATTTAGAACAAGACCGAAGTATTTTCTTCACACAGACTAATTTATAAACACATATGCTGAAGTGTAAACAAACATTAATTTGAGTTTTATTTCTGTGGAGCAGTATGATAAGATTACATGCTGCACAGTCTCAGCTACTTAAAAAAAAGGTCACTACCCCCTAAAAAGACACATTGAAGGTATGAAAGAATCCAGTGCCTGTTAAAAATGCATTAATTGATCACAAATAATCACAGGAAAACCTATAAAAAGGTTAGAAAGCATGGCAAAGTGATGGAAAACTAGTAGAATAAAAATTATATATTTGTATTGGCTGAATGGCTCTAGGATGCAAGCTTCCTAAAGCCACTAAGTTAGGCAATAAAGGTATTATTTTGTGTTTTTCTCAGTTTTTCCAATACTTATATTTTCTAACTAAACGTATAAGTATGGTATCAAAAGAAAACCCTATTAATCCTTAAAAGAGGATTTTAGTCTTACCTGTTAAATCCTTTTCTCTTAGTCCATATAGGTTACTGGTAACTTTGGGTAGGCGGTCCCCCCTTTAATTGTAGGCAGGAACAATTCTAGAATTGTATTCAGGGGGTGGAGCCTGCCTTCCCTCCTTGGCTGCAGCTAGCCAAAAAGTTCCAGAAAGATTTGAGACACTAACTATTGACTAGATAGTGGACGGAGCATGACCCCGAAGGACCCCATGGTCTGCCACAGGAGAGCCATGTATAGTCCCTTGACAGGGTGGGAGACCAGTAACCTGTATGGACTAAGAGAAAAGGATTTAACAGGTAAGACTAAAATCCTCTTTTCTCTGTCGTCCAATACAGGTTACTGGTAACTCTGGGATGTCCAACCATTGAGTTTCCCAGAGGCGGAAAGTAAGGCAAGGACCAGGTGCAAGGCCCCCAAAGTCACCAGAGCAGATATGAACCATCAGATCAGAGACAGCCCAACAAAAACAAATGAAGTGTCAACTTATACTGAACAGGGGTAACAACACCCCATGAACTGTTACACAGCACACTGAACTACAGCCAGCAGGGCTCAAAAGTGAAGGAAGCATCAAGAACCGAAGAAGATCCTAGACAGGAAAGACTGCCTCCAGGATTTTCCTCCCAAAGACTGGCATCAGCCAATGCCGGCACATCAACACGGTAGTGCTTCGAAAAGGTGTGCACAGACGACCAAGTGGCAGCCTTGTACAACTGATCAGCGTAAGACCAAGAATCCCTAATAGATCTCATAGAATGAGCCGTGACCCGAAAGGGGACAGTCTTCTTCCTCAGCTCGTAAGCCTTACGAATAGTGGACTTGATCCAAGAAGCAAGTCACTTTGGATGCAGGTCTTCCTGCCCTGGGACCCTCAGGAATGACGAACAGCGCGTCAGATTGGCTGATAGACATGTGCGATGTACATAAAACTTGAGACAATGCACCACATCCAACAAGTGGAGATCCCTCTCCTTGTCAGAGGTGGGGTCAGGGCAGAAATAAGGCACCACAATCTCCTGATTGATGTGGAACTCCGAGACCACCTTCAGAAGAAACTCTTGAGAAGTGCGAAGCATCGCCTTGTCCTTGTGAAACACCAAAAAAGGTGGTTTACAAGACAGGGTATGTAACTCCGCTACACAGCAAACGGACACGATCGTCAGGAGAAAGGCCATTTTCCACGACAACAGGCGTAGAGGAATAGTAGCCAAGGACTCAAATGGAGGGCGCTGAAGAACACCCAAAATCAACTTAAGAACCCACAGAGGAGCGGGATTCTTGAAGGCAGGACGAGTATGAGCAACGCCCTGGAAGAAAACCTTGACATCAGGAAGGATGGCAATGCACCTCTGAAAGAAAAGAGAGAGAGCAGAAGTCTGAACCTTAAGGGAACTCAAACTGAGGACCTTTATCCACACCATCCTGCAAAAAGGCCAGGACCGTAGGCAGATCAAATTCCTGAGACAGGTCCTTGTCAGCACACCAAGATAGAAAGGTCAACCAGACACTATGGTAGATCTTGGAAGAAACAGGTTTGCAGGCACTGAGCATAGTACCCACCACACCAGAAGAAAAACCCTTTCTTCAATATTGAGGATTCAATTTCCAAGCCATCAAAGCTAGCCGATGAACATCCTCCTTCCGCAGGTAACCCTGTAGAAGAAGATCTGGACAGCAAGGGGGCCGGAATGGCTCTGCCACTGACAGATCTAGCAACTCCGGAAACCCAGCTTGGCGAGGCCAGTACGGAGCAATCAAAATGACAGGACAGCGTTCCACTCGCAATTTCCGTAACACCCTGTGCAACATTGGGAGGTGAGGAAAGATATAGGCCAGAGGAAACAACCAAGGAATGGACATTGCATCCGCTGCCAGAGCTAGAGGGTTCCTCCACTGAGAACAGAACCTCGGAACCTTCCTGTTGTGTCTTGTCGCCAACTGGTCGATGTAAGGAAGACCCCACTTCTGAACAATGAGGGTGAACACCTCTGGGTGCAGTTCCCACTCTCCGATGTCCGCTGTGTGTCAACTGAGGAAGTCCACCATGACGTTGTCTACTCAAGGAATGTGCACTGCGGATATGGCAGGAACATGTTCTTCTGCCCAGGACAAAATAGCTTTGACCTCTAACCGAGCGGCGAGACTTCTTGTTCCGCCCTGCTTGTTGATGTAAGCCACGAACGTGGCGTTGTCGGATTGTACCCGGACTGGACAGTCTTCCAGCTGAGATGTCCAATGATGGGCATGAAATATCGCCCGAAGCTCCAACACGCTGATGGGAAGGAAAGATTCCTCCGGTGACCGACCCTGAGCACTCAGGCGACCCAGGACCGCTCCCCAGCCAGAGAGGCTGGCGTACGTCGTCACCGTGGTCCAAAAGGATACCAGGAAAGACTTGTCCTTCAGCAGATTGAAGAGGTCGAGCCAAATTCAGTATCACATGAAGAGTGAGGGACACTGACATCTTCAGAAGGTCCGGTTGACCCCTGCACACCTGGATCACTAACCTCTGGAGTTCCCTGGTGTGTACCATGGCAAACGGGACCACTTCTATGGTGGAGATGAATTTCCCCACTAGAGAGGACAGCTTCTTGGCCAGAACTGGATCTTGAGCCAGAACAGCAGAAACCCTGTGTGCGATCTGGTGAGCCACCTCGTCCATGAGAAACACCATGCTCTGCTGAGTGTCGAAGAGAAGGCCCAGGAAGACCAGCCACTGGGATGGGACAAGATCTAACTTGTCCATGTTGATGATCCACCCATGATGGGTGAAAGCATGAATGCATAGCTGAACCTGCTGATGAAGAAGTTCAGCAGAGGGGGCTTTCAGATGCAGGTCGTCCATGTATGGAGTAACTCTGATGCCGTCCTGGTGGAGGACAGACACTAAGGCTCCCAGGACACAGTTGAAAACTTGAAGAGACCTAGTCAGATCAAAGGGAAGAGCTGAAAACTGAAAGTGCCCTTGGTCGCAGGCAAATCTGAGATACTGCCGACTCTCTGGATGAATGGCGATGTGTAAATACGCGTACTGAAGATCCAGAGATGAAAGGAATTCCCCCGGGGTCATAGCAGCAATCGCCGACTGTAGAGACTCCTGGTGATAATGAGTCCAGATCACAAAGGAATTGAGATCCTTCAAATCCAAAATAGGGCAACAACCTCTGTCCTTTTTGGAGACTACAAAGAGGGTCGAGTAAAAACCCATACCTCTGTCCTGAACTGTAACCGGCTCTAGAACATCCTTGTCCAGAAGAGCCTGAATAGTGTAGTGGAACAGCCGGCGTTTCTCCACGCCCTGAGGCGTACAAGAAGGAAAAAAGCGAAAGGGAGGAAGAGATGAAAGTGATCCTGTATCCTTCCGCCACCACCTGTAAAACCCATGGGTCTGCCATTGAATCCTGCCAGACGCTGTGGTAGTGACGCACACGGCCACCACAGCAGAGTGGGGACCTGGGTTCGGTGAGTCTTGCCGAAGGAGGCTTGGAAGAGACCTTGGGCTTCTGTTGCTGTTTGGGCTTGGAGGAGGCATGTGGAGCAGAGGGAACCGCCTGGTTCGCTGGACGTGTCTCAGTCTGAAAGGAACAAAAATACAGATTATGCTTAAGTGGCGTTTTCTTCCTGGGGACCAAGGGTACTCTTACCCCCAGTAGCCTCACTGATCAGATCTTTAAGATCTGGCCCAAACAAAGAAGTACCTTGAAAAGGTAAGGAGAGCAATGCTTTCTTGGAAGCAGTGTCAGCAGACCAGATCTTGAGCCAAAGAGCCTCTCTGGCAACCATAGACATGGTGGAAACCCTGGCCACCAAACGGATGGCATCAAATAAGGCAGCAGAAACATAGTGCTGTGCCTCAGAAATGTTGGTAAGAATGCGCAACATATCCAAAGTAGGAGCATCCTGACAGACAGCCAGGGTGACCTGTTCAGTCCAGACCGCAATGGCCCAGTTCACCCATGCTGCAGAGAATGCTGGACGCATAGCAGTACCAGCAGTGGCAAAAATGGACTTGAGGGAGACCTCAAGTTTCTTGTCAGTCCAGTCTTTCAGAGCAGACGCATAAAAAAAACAGCAAGGCAGTAGACTTAGATAGCCTGGAGATAGGAGCATCCACCTTGGGAGGATGAACCCACTGAGCAAGCGCTGTGTCAGAGAAGGGATAAAGCTTGCCAAAGTTTTTGGACACAGAAGGTTTCCGGTCAGATTTCCACTCTTCAGACACAAGGCAGTCAAGAGTTGGGTTAGGTGGAAAGCAAGTAAGGGGCTATTTAGGCTCCTGAAACACATCAGAGAGATCAGAAGGACCTCCTGAACTAAGGGAATGTTTAGGGTAGTCAAAACAGCCCTGATCAGGTCCTCAGCCGTGGGCTCAGGATCAGCCTCAAAGGGATTCTCAAAAAACTGAGAGGAGCCCACAGCAGAACATTCCTCCACATCTGAATCCACTAGCAGTTCCTCCTCAGAGGAATCTGATACGGGATGGAAAGAGTTGCAATGTAGACCTAAGGGGTCCCTAGTAACAACCTTGAACTCTTGCACCCAAACTCTTGTACAGTGGCGCTGTTGCTACACGATCCTATGGATAGCTCTGGTCAGTTGACCATAAATCTCCATAGGATGGTGTAGCAACAGCGCCACTATACAATTTCAGGCCACTGTGATATTGCACCTGAAAAATTCAACTTTGAAAATTAAAAACTTTTGAATGAAACACCTTTCAGCAGTGGGAGTGCCCTTGTTTTACTCAGGGGGATAAACTCTACAACATATTTTTTTTTACATTTTAAGTATTACTATCTCTTTAAATTTTACAAAACTGAAACAGTTAAAAAAAATATGCATGAAACATCACTAGAACATGTTAGGATATCCAAAAAACACTGAACCCACAGGAAAAGTGTCAGAAACCCCCCAAAAAGATGTAAAACCAGCAGCTAAAGGGTTAAAGTACCACATAAACCTGCTCCAAAACACCCAACAGACATACAGATAGGCCCAATGAGTGCAGGAGTGTGCAATAGGAACTCCAAAGGTAAACCCCTGTGCGGAGGGGCACTGTGGGACATGTGGACCTGCAGCACTAAAAGAGTTGCTCACCTTTCCTGCAGATCTTCTGTCTTCAGACTACCATGTATTAAGAAGAAGCCTCGGTGGGCAGCTCCTGAGAAAAAGAACTTGTAGCCAAGATTTTCCCCCCAGGGCTTAAGGTCCACAAAAAGCACCTGGTTACTGAGCTAGCCACATCTAAGGGCATTGTCAGTTATGGTAATCCACCTAATGGTGGTATTCCATTTCTACCAGAAAAATACAAAAAAAATTCTAAAACTATTGCAGAACTGTTCTCTTGCCTGTGCCTTCACCAAGGAACAAATCTTTCTGGAGCTGGTTGGCTACCTGCAGCCAAGGAGGGAAGGTAGGCTCCACTCCCTGCATACAATTCTAGAATTGTTCCTGCCTACAATTAAAGGGGCGGATTGCCTATCCAAAGTTACCAGTAACCTGTATTGGACGACAGAAAAAAATGGTATACAACTTGTGCGGGTATACTAAATTAATTAGAGGGAAATATGGTGGAACAAAGGCATCCTTAAAAGGCCAAGATTGTCTTGTCCTCTAGTGTAAAAAGGCGAAATTTACTCACCGATATTTGTTTTTCCTCTGTGTCCTTCCACAGCATACAGTGGGTAATTGGCTCCGCCTTCCAACTGGCAGGACCAATCCAAATTTCTATAAGTGTGCTCTGCTGCCTCCTCTTTGTAGTTTATACGGTTGTCCAGGCTACAAGGACAGGATAGGTTAGATATAGATTAGCTCAGAACCATGCATTTAATAGTTCCAGAAGTAACATATGTATTTGAAACGATATATATACCAGCAATAACTACAGGGAGGGTTGCCGTGGAAGGACACAGAGGAAAAACAAATATCGGTGAGTAAATTTCACCTTTTCCTCTGTGTCCAATCCACAGCATACAGTGGGACTTACAAGAGCAGTACCCCAGATGTTACTAGGGTGGGGAGCAGAAGTTCAGGTGGGGAGGGCTGCTTCAAGCACCTTCCGACTGAACTTTGCATCAGCTGAGGCTTGAAGGTCCAGTCTGTAGTGCCTGATGAAGGTTGATACAGAGGATCAGCTTGCCGTTTTTGCAAATTTCTTCCGGGGATGCAGAAGCTTTCTGTGCCCATGATGTGGACATGGCCCTGGTGGAATGAGCTTTAGTGCCCCGAGGTGGTACCATGTTGGCAGACTCATAGGCCAACTTGATGCAATATCTAATCCATCTTGAAATGGATGTCTTGGATGCTGCCGAGCCCTTAAATTTGCAGCAGAAATGAAGAAAGAGAGAGTCTGTTTTCCTATAGAGTTTAGTTTTGTCCAAGTAAATCTGAAGACACCTAACAAGGTCCAGATTATGCAGTCTCTTCTCTAAGTCATGAGAAGGGTTAGGACAGAACGAAGGAAGGACTAACTCCAGGTGGAATGGGGAGATGACTTTTGAACGGAATGAGACTTTTGGCCCACAGTACAACATTATCTTGGTGGAATACTAAAAATGGAGGAGTACAGATTAGGGCTTGAAGCTCGCTCACCCATCTAGCTGAAGTAATGGCCGTGAGGAAGGCAGTCTTCAAGGTCAGATGCTTCATACAGATATCAGCCAGGGGTTCAAAGTACATGTGAGAGGACAACTGTCGAATGACTAAGTTCAAGTCCCATGGTGGAACTGTCTCTCTGATCGTGGGCTTAATCTTTGAGATGGATGTCAGATACCTCTTGATGAGGTAATTTTCAGCAAATGGTGTTGCTAGGATGGCTGATATAGCAAAGAGCTGTACTTTTAACGACATTGGTTTTAAGCCCTTCTGAAATACGACTTGCAGGAAGTCTAGAATTGTGGGAGCAGATATGGAAGAACTATCCAAGTTGTTTGCAGAACACCATCTATGAAATGTTGACCAAACCTTGTAATAGATTTTTGTAGATGAAGGTTTTCTACCCTTTAAAACTGTGTCAATAACGGAGTCTGAGACACCCTGTGTAGTCAATGACTGCCGCTCAGCCTCCAAGCCCTCAGGTGGAAGAATGCAGGATTGTGATGTAGAAGCAGTCCCTGAATGAGAAGGTCTGGTATGTTTGGCAGGTTTATGGGTTTCATGACAGACATCTGTAGCAGATCTGAATACCATGTCTTTCGAGGCCAATCTGAAGCTATCAGAATGACCTCTGATTTGTCCTCTCTTATTTTTCTTACAACCTCGGTCATCAAGGGAAGAGGTGGAAAGATGTAGGCTAGAGGAAAGTTCCATGGGATCCGGAGCGCATCCTGCCCCCAGGACTGTGGTTCGTGCCATCTTGAGATGTACCTAGGACACTGGTTGTTTAGGTGCATTGCCATGAGATCGACTGATGGGTGACCTAATTCCTCTATTATGGTCTGAAACACCTTTTTATTTAGACTCCATTCCCCTGGATTTATTTTGTGACGACTTAGGAAGTCCACCTGAACATTTAGTTTGCCGGATAGGAAACTTGCTGATAATGTCAGGAGGTGTTTTTCTGCCCAGCAGAGAATCTGTTGAGTCAACCTGTTTAGTTGAAGGCTTCTCGTTCCCCCTTGATTCTGAAGGTATTGTACTGCGGAGGTGTTGTCCGATCTTATTAGGACTACAGATCCTGCTAGTCCCTGCCTGAAGTGACGTAGCGTTTTCCAAACAGCTAGTAGTTCTAGGTGGTTGATGTGAAGTCTCGAATCTCTACGAGATCAGGATCCTTGAACTGTCAGTTTGTTCCAGATGCCTTCCCAACCTGTGTTGCTGGCGTCCGTGAATAGAATATTCCAGGTTGGTTCTATGAGAGTTCAACCCTTGGAGAGGATGTTCAGGTGAGTCCACCAGCACAACTCCTTGTTTGCTGGGCTGAGCAATGGAATTTTCTGATGGAGGCTGAGTGGGTTTTTCTTGTAATATGACAAATAATTTTCCTGAGTTAATCGGAAGTGGACCTTGGCCCAAGGTAAGACTTGCACTGTTGAGGACAGATGACCCAGAAGTCTTTGAAAAGCTTTCAGGCTGTGGAGATTCTTTTGCAAAAAGGATCTGACTGTGTCTTTGATCCGAAGTTGTCTTTCATTTGACAGGGTTGTAAGACCTGTTCTGGTTTCTAAATTGATTCCTATGAACAGTAGATTTTGAGCTGTAAGAAGAGAACTTTTTTTGAATGTTGACCAGCCATTCTAGATTCTGAAGAAGCTCTATGCAAGTGTTGGTATTTTTGATTGACTGGAGATGTGAGTTTTCCACAATTAAGATGTCGTCTAGGTACAGTATGACTTATGTGATGGATGTTTCTTAGAGCTGCCATGGCAATGGCCATTATCTTGGTAAAGACCCAAGGGGCTGAGACCAGACCAAATGGAAGGGTCTGATACTGAGAGTGTTTTCCAAAGATGTGGAATCTTGAAAAAAATCTGTGCTTCTCCTGTATCAGGATATGACAGTAAGCCTCTCTCAGATCTATCCTTGTGAGGAAGGACCTGGGCTGTACTAGTTTCAATGTTGAGGCTATTGTTTCCATCTTGAAGTGTTGAATTCTCAATAGTTTGTTTACTTGTTTCAAGCCCAGGATAAGACGCAAGTCCCCTGTAGGCTTTAAAACAGAGAAGAGATTGAAATAGAAGCCTCTGAATCTCTGATGTCTGGGAACTTCCTCTATCACTCTGTTGTGGATTAGATTTTGCAGAGCTTGCTTCATCTGTAATACTTTGGATCTGTTCTTTACAATAGATGTCACAAAATGATGATGACAGTTCTGAATTCCAGAGCATACCCCTTCCTTACTAAGTCCATGATCCAGGAGTCTGGATTGATTAGACTCCAAGTCCGATGGAACTCCTCCAGCCTGCCCCCTACTGGAAGAGTGGAAGGGGCTATGCTGGCTTCATTGGTTGAACTGACCTCTTTTCTGAAAATCTCTGCAATTTCCAGATCTCTGAGGTTGTGTTGGGCCACATCTTTTCTGATCATATTTTCGTCCTGGTTGATATCTACGTGCCTCATGAAAGGACTGCTTCCGATATTTGTTGGGTCTAGCAGGGCTTTTGGGTCTCTTGCCTTCGGGCAAAAAAGGACTTTTTCCTCCAGAAGATTGTCTAGTAATGTCTTCTAGATGGTCTCCGAAGAGTTTAGTTCCAGCAAAAGGTAAGGATACAAATCTATTTTTTGATGATGGATCAGCCTCCCAAGATTTTATCCACAATGCACACCTGGCTGTCACAGATAATGATGATGCCTTTGCAAGTAAACGTATATCATGTAGGGAGGCATCACAGGAATAATTGATGGCATCCTGTAACGGTTTGTTTTGACACTCAGACCAGTAGGTAAAATAAAACAACTTTTATTGAAAGAAAATAAATACAAATGATCGCCCTCTACAGTTGACAGCAACAATTGCAAGTGAATACATAGTACACATAGATTCACTATAATGGATAGAAGGCACACAACATAGGTTCAGAAAATAGGGAACTGGTCCCTAAAGGGTAAATGAGAACAATTTGTCCATCTCAGCTGTGGGGTTTGGCATGCCCGTATGGTGTAGTGATAAACTGAGCAAATGTGCACAGCACAGAGTTCATGCAATGATGGGTAGTAGATGTTCAGTGACCATCGTGAGCTATAGCAGAACAGTGACCCAAAATAGCCCCCGCGGGCGTTCACCAGGAGACCACTGAGACTGCAAGTGCAAGAGTATGTAGCCCCCACGGGCGTGATCGAGACTAGCCTGAGATGCAAAGCTGGCGTTTTAGCCCCCACGGGCGTATAACCGGAGACCAACGTGAGCACAACACGAGCCAATAGCCCCCACGGGCGTTCACCTTCGGATCTTGCAAGAGCTTGGAGCCTAACCTTGCTACCTCTCAGAACCAATAGCCACACCGGATACCTCTGGTAATAACCGTGATACCGAGAGCCTAAGACGCCCAACCGGACCAACAGGATAGACTACTCTGCAACTGTAAATGGGAGTCGCCGTCCAAGTAGCAGCCAACTCAGCAGCAGTAGACTTACAAGGTAACGGCTCGGTAATCAGAAAGGAGGTCCGGCAAGAGAGAAGCGGCACTACAAGGGTTAAAAGGTACGTTTGAATCTCCCAGGCTCGGTATGGTAACTTAGCTCTGCAGCGTATAGAGGCTCGGTACAAGGAGCACAGCTTATGCAAGTCAGCAAGGAACTCTGCACGGAGGGATGGGTTACACAGGAGTGTAATGGTCACACTAGGTCAGCACAGCAAAGCAGGATTCAGGATGTCACAGCGGCGACAACAGGCCAAGCAGGTCGCTGGAACAGGCCGCGGAGATCTCGAAGCAGGAAGTCAGCCAGCCGGGTTGTCGTACGTAGAAGTCTCTCAGACAAGCCGGGTCGTAGCACGTAGAGGGTTCTCAAACAAGCCGGGTCGTACACGATCAGGAACACTAGAGCGTAGTCAGAACAGGCCAAAGTCGGTACACAGGAATCCGGATACAGGAACACAGCAACAGCAAGACTGGCTCAGAAACACCACGAAAGGGCATCTGACAGATGTAAGAGTCAGGTATAAAAAGGTCACCAAGGGGCGGGCCAAACCAACTGAACAAATCACAGTCTGCCACAGATGAGAGTGACAGGATAATCACAGGCACTGTGATACATCCTTGATGTTAGATAAATCTTTTAATATTTGTGATCTGGACACTGAGGATTACATTTTTTCTTCAATGTCAGCTAGTCATATACGGAGAGAATGAAAGACTGATGCCATGGCTGTTGCGGTCTTACGGTTCGGGAACACAATGGTGAGAGCGCTATCAGCTTGTTTATCCATTGCATCTTTTAAGGTAGTACCATCTTCTAAAAGAATGGCAGTTCTCTGTGCTGTTTGGGCGATAGCTGCATCGACTTTGGGTGGTGTATACCAAGTGGATGTTTCTTCCTCTGCGAAAGGATACATTAGTTGAAATCTCTTTGATGTACATCTACGCTTGTCAGACTGTTTCCATTCTGTAGAGATAATATCCTGAATGGAACTATGTATTGGGATTTGAGGACTAGCTTTTTTGTGTCCTAAAAAGGCTGTATCCATGATTTTGAGATCCTTTTGCACGTAAGACAGCCCTAATGATATGCTCATGGTCCTTACTAAGTTGTCCATGCGGTCAATGCTAAAACTGCCTGCTTCTTCAGTGATTTCACCTTCTTCAGTGGAAGAGGCTCCCAATTCAATTTCCAAAAACCTTTCTTCATCTTCATGTCTACTACAGGGACCTTCATCTGGGTCAGATTCTCTTGGTCTCTTGCGAGCAGATTCTTGAATAGATGAAAAGGTCTCCTGCATGGAGGTTTTCATCCATGTGATGAAGTCTTGAAATTGGACAAGAACATCCGCCCCAACTGCTTTTTTCAGACAGTCTGCACAGAGTTTTGCTGGGTCATTTACTGATAGTTTTGCATCACAACCTGAACAGACTTTAAAGGGGAACTTTCACCCCGCAATAACTTCATGTCCACTTACTGCTCACCTGGCGACTAGCTGCTTAGTAGCGCTAGTCGCCAGAAATCTTACCCGGTTCTTCAGATATCGGCGTTTTACAGGAGCAGGAAGCACGGACGTCTCTTCACAGTGACGTCCGTGCGCCTGCGCTGTCAGTCCCTTGTGCACCGTACGGTGCACAAGGGACTGACAAGGGACTGACAGCGCAGGCGCACGGACGTCACTGTGAAGAGACGTCCGTGCTTCCTGCTCCTGTAAAACGCCGATATCTGAAGAACCGGGTAAGATTTCTGGCGACTAGCGCTACTAAGCAGCTAGTCGCCAGGTGAGCAGTAAGTGGACATGAAGTTATTGCGGGGTGAAAGTTCCCCTTTAAATTTTGGAGCTGACTTTTCCTCCTTTGCTGCATTAGGCTATTTTACCTTATCCCCTTTGGTTTCCTTGGGAGCAGACATAGCACAGATTCTGTATCTATGTATCTAGACAGACCTGCAGCAATCAAATTAACAATCAACAAATACTTAATGCATACACTAAGCTTGTAAATAGCGAGGTCATTTTAAACAAAATAACTTTACCCTCCAGCCGAAAACGCCATCCACCATGCCTGTTTTTAAGGAAGAACTTCAGATTAATGAATCGCCCTTGGTTCCATGACTGGAATGCACGCTATGCAACTTCTGGTTTCCAGATCCGGATAGCCTCAGAGTTGCACACTTTCCCAATGCTTGAACCAGGTGGAAGCAAGGGAGCTGGGCAGGACGCCGAGGCGATAAGCCAGAACCCACAGGCAGCCACAGGAACCTCATAACCTGGGGTGAGAGGTAGGTGGAAACGGAATGGCAACATTTCTTGGGATGTGACCGTGGTTAGGCAGTTTCCACTGAGTAAATAATAAAGGTATCCATAAGATCAAAGAAAATATATAAATAAGCGGACCAAAATAACTAAATAGAGGAGGCAGCAGAGCACACTTTTAGGAATTTGGATTGGTCCTAACACCTGGAAGGCGGAGCCAATTACCCACTGTATGCCATGGATTGGACACGGAGGAAAAAAGTCTTAGTCCCCAAGGGCTTATCGCTGCTTCAACAGGCTGGACATCTTCTGACAATAAACAAAGGTGCATTTGCACACAGGGCAGTTTTACAGGCATAAATCAATCCTTTCAGTGCTAGAGGAGTGTTACATTGAACGTCCTTCTGACACTCAAGGGAATTTGATTGTTAACTTACCATAGTTTTAAGCCTTTGTTATCTTAATAAAGATAAGCAATTCAAGGTATTAAAATGTTAGGTATAGAAAATATAAATTAATATGTAATTTAAAAGGTGTCTTGAATGCTAGAAAGCTCTCCCAACAAATTAAAGTTTCCAACAATTTAAATGGGGCTGTCAACTGACAACTAGAGAGGTTTTCCCAACATTCCTCCTCAGCGATTTGGAGACCTTTCTAGCATGCAAGGGATTAAACACACACACAAAACAAAAAATTAAGATTGAAAAGGCTTTCAAAAGGCACCAACACATTCATGAGCTGTTTAATGTAATCCAGTGCAAAGTTCACCTTCATGTGAGTGGGGTAGGTACTGCCTGGGGCTTGGGTTGCAGGTTGTGGAGCGGCAGCTGCTGGAGGAGGAGGCGGCATTGGAGCCGCATTGACAACAGGAGCCGTTGCAGGATCCAAGGTGTAATTTTTAAAGGCTTCAATTAACTCTGGCCTGAGAAATTATAAATAAAAGGGATTGTTACATCTGTAAAAGTGAAATACAAATAGCATACATGGACATACTCTTAATTAAGAGACTGATTTAAATCTAATCCAAAGAAAGGACAGGAAAGAGAATATGCAAATTTGTCAAATAAATTAAAACAGTGGTTCTGAAACAGGGTTCCATAGAACTACATGGTCCCCATAAGAAAACTTAAGGATTCCCCAGAACAAACATTGGTAATGACGGTCACTGGAACATGGCTAAAATGACCATAAGGCTGGGTCCACACAGGTAACGTAACCAAAGCTACAATACAGTACCATTTAAAGCATGTTGACTCATCTCCTGAGATCATCCTCAGTGATATCTTCAAAGCAGGAGGCATGGAGGTAGCAGGACATGGACCAGCCTAAGTGCATGTTAGCTGAATATTATAGGCCAACATCCGGGTGGTTCATTGAAGGTTGCGAAGGGCATTGCAGCCTCCTATATCAATTTGTATGGTGGCCCAGTTTGTTGTGCACATCTGGCACATTGAATCTTGGATTTGTTCTGTGCTGAATTCACCAAAGTTGCAGCACATTGCTTTCTGCTCAGCAATAATTGCCAGAGTGAAATACACCAAAGGGTTCAATGATAAAAACAC
This sequence comes from Rhinophrynus dorsalis, assembly GCA_037306005.1. Classification (NCBI taxonomy): domain Eukaryota; kingdom Metazoa; phylum Chordata; class Amphibia; order Anura; family Rhinophrynidae; genus Rhinophrynus; species Rhinophrynus dorsalis. The sequence goes on along the minus strand of CM074724.1, from coordinate 264,742,904 downwards.
ACAGACTATTCTAACGCAACAATATTGTCCCCCTTGTGAAATAAGCCCTAATATACTTGAGGTTTTGCGACTACAAATGAATGTATGGAAGATTAAAGCAACAGTAACCCTTTATTTTGACTTGACATTTTTCTACAAAATACAAGATCAATACAGTCAAATTACCATTAAATGTAATTTTTATTTTCATCTTATTTATTTTTTCCTTTTGTGTCCCTACCCACGGCACTTAAATGTGGGCTTGTCCCTCCTCCCAGCTGACATAAGACCAATCTCAAACTTTAATATAACGATAATCCCCTCCCCCCAACCGGCAGTCTTTTTTGGTCCTACCAGCTGAGCAGTATGAGCCGTAAGGCAGCTCAGAAAAATATGTTGGCTTTCATTTGTTTTGCGTACCGGTATATTATGGGTCCTGCGGCCGCATTTCTACTGTCTTTTCAGAGGGGAATCAAGACTCTGAAGAACTGGATCCATATGTTGTTACCGGGCAGGGAATGATGGTGATCAGGCCTTTACTTTGTTCCTCTTCCTCTCCCCATGGTCGGGTACATGAAGAGGAACCAGATGTTCCTGTCCTGGGCCTTGGACTATTCAGAATGTCTTATCAGAGTATTTATCAGTATTCATCAAAGGACAGATTACAGATGATGTGGGCTCCTTCAATATAGAAAAATTTCTAAAAACACTGGTTAAAGCAGAGTAGGCAAAATGGTCATTAAAGTTTCCATCTCAAAACAATTTCAGAAGATGTACCCCATTGAAGACACAGATACAGCTGTCTGGACAAATCCTGCTAAAGTTGATGCTGTCATTGCACAGCTATCTAAGAAAATTATGAGTCCTATGGCGGATGGATCTTCATTGAAGGACCCCATGGATAGAAAGATGGAGAATGCCTTGAAAAAGCAGTTCTCTGTTTTGTGTTAAAGCTTAAAAATAGCTATGGCCATGGCGTGCATTTTTAGAGCCATGCATATCTGGTTGACAGAGTTAGAAAAAAATATGGAGTCATCTGTCTCTAGATCCAGGATCATGAGGGAAGTAGCCACCATAAAGTAGTAAATTGGATTATCCTGTGATGCATCATTAGATGCAATAAAGTTATCAGCTAGGACTTCCCATCTAATGGTCTCTGCTAGTAGAGCATTATGGTTAAGATCCTGGGGGTGGACACTTCTTCTAAGAGTAGATTAGTTTCCTTGAAGTTATCATTAAGAATATTACTGGAAGAAAAAGCTCTTTTTTGTCCCAGGACAGGAGAGTAAGATCTTCTCCAAGTCGGCCTCTATCCGGGACAATAAGAGTTACCAGCCCAGGCCATATGAACAGAAGAAGCAGATATCTTCTCAAGCATCCAGAGGAGTATTCAGAAGAGACAGCACCAGGAAAGGTCAGTTAAAAAATTATTATTAAGGTCAGTGGTCCCTGCTTCCAGGACCAGTCAGAGGTCGTCTGGAGCACTTCAGCCATGTCTGGAAGGCAAAAACAAATCCAGACAGATGGGTCATTCAGAATTTGGAAGCAAGGTATCCACTGGACTTTGACATAGTTTCCAGAAGACGTGTTCAGGACCACAAAACCTGCAACCAGTCTCCGCATGAAAATTCTACTAAGAGAGTCCATCTCTAATCTGGTTTGGAACAGGGTGGTAGAACCTGTGCCGGACCCTCAGCAGAAGACAGGAATTTACTCAGTCATCTTTTTAATTCCAAAATCATTAGGAGGGGTCAGGATTATTCGCTTCTTGAAGTTCTTGAACTCATTCATCAGATATAGGAGGTTCAAGCTGGAAACAGTGTCTTCAGTATTACAAGAAGTTCATCCAGGGCCTTCCTCCCAGAGTGGATCTCCAGGACGCTTACCATCACATCTCGGGGAGACCATCTCACAGAAAGGTCCACAGGTTTATGTTTGTGGATAAGCATTTACAGTTCCAGGCCCCCCCTCGCTTGGTCTCCTTGGCCCCGAGGATAGTCACAAAGACAATAGCAGTGGCTCTAGAGAGACTCAGGGAAGAAGAGATCATGGTGATCCCATACCTGGACGATATCCTTATAGTAGAAGAATCTATAGCTCTGTCAGACCTGCAGACCATAAGGACTGTCAGTCACCTAGAGGATCTGGGCTGGTTGGTTCAAACAATAATATGGTCCCAAGAGGAAAAGGATATGCACATAAACATCTTAGAATGGAGGGCAGTATCATACTGTCTAAAAAGTCTCAGAACTCATCCTCAGGGAAAACTGGTTCATGTTCAATCAGACAGTATGGTGATAGTCATGTATCTAAGAAATCAGGGAGAAACACAAAGCAGGCTAATGAAGATGGAGGCAGGAAGGTTGCTGAAGTAGTCTGAGAAAAACCTAAGATCAATTATAGCCTCTCATTTCAGGAGGTCTAAACTCTCAAGCAGATTTCCTCAGCAGGAATCAGATGGATCATAGACAATGGGCCTTGAAATGAGAATTCTTCGATCAAATAACTAGAGATGGAGACTTCCAAAAGTGGACCTAATGCCCTCCAACTGCAAAAATAAATGCCTCAAGTTCTTTTCCAGAAAGGAACATCCTTTAGCCCATGAGTCAAGGATGTCACTGTATGGAAGTTCAAGAGGGCATATATCTTTCGTCCCATACCCTTGAACCCAGAAGTGCTGAAGAAAAAGCAGGACGGGACAGTCGTCATTATAATAGCCCCAAAGAGGCCCCAGAGTATCTGGTTCTCAGATCTAGAACTCTGGTTCTCAGATCTAATACTCTCAGTGGAACAGCCTTTGTTTCGTCCATCGAAGGAAGGATTTTCTAATTCAGGGGCCTCTTTTGCTCCCAAATCCTGATCTTTGGAAATTGCCAGCATGAAGGCTGAAAGAGCATCCCTAAGACTCATTCGTTATTATTCTTTAAAACATTTCAAAGTGTCATAAGCCTTGCAATATAAACCCCCTCCAAGAAAAGAATAATATTCATCCAATACAACCACCTAACAATATATTCTTAAATTATTAGTACCAACTAACTTTTATATATGTTTTTAGTACATACTGTTTTAATAGCTTGTATGTTATAGAGGCCATGAATGCATTGTGAAGCAACAGTATCTACAAACTTAACAAGGTTTATTGACAGGGTTCCAATAAACCTGAAACTAAAAGGTTGCAACATAACAAAAAGTTTGAGAACCACTGCATTAAAGGAACACTAAACTAGAGAAGAGAAAAAAAAAAAAAAAAAAAAAAAAAAAAAAAAGACTTAGAGTCAAGAGTAATATAATTTTACATACAGGTGGGCATTTTAAAACCTGTGACCCCAACCTCCACTCACTGGATCTTTTGTTCCTTAAACTGAGGAAGACATTGTTTTATGTCAGTAGTGCAGTGAACAGCGTTTGATGTCCATGAGTCCTGTAAATTTCCGGGGACGTGACTTTCAGAACAGAACTAAATGAAGAGGTTATCTTGTGAACCAATGTACAGGAGCAAAATTCATAGCAGACATTATTATTATTAGGGGTTTAACAAAAGAAGATATAGCCATATTCTCTAGGAAAAAATAACAACGGGAGGAGGTCCTTCTCTGAAGTGGTGGAGCGACACGGGAAAGATGATATTGGCATATATAACAATTAAGAAAGGATTTTTTTTTATCCTACTTAGTGATAAATCATTTTCTGACTGTCCATGGTGGGAACAGGAACCATGTTAACATCCTTTCACTAGGAAGCAGGGAACTTTAAAACAAAAAGCCACCTCAGTCTTACTTCACCTCTGCCCAGCTCAGCACCTTCCTTCAGCTTAGGTATAGCAAAGACAAACAAAGGCCAAAAGCAGATTTCAAGTCAGTATTCCAGAAAAACCAAGAAGAAGCATGGCACCCCTGCCAGAAAAAACAAAACAACATTTTCTCTGGAAGGAATGTCTTGCCCCCACCAAGGATCAATAGAAAATGATTTATTTGTAAGTAGCACAAAAATCCTTTCCTCTTTCTTCCTCTTGGGGGGGGGGGGGATACAAATACCATGAGAACATAGCATCACGTTGCCAGAAAGGAAAAGAAACTACTACTATGGCAAAATGGGATACCTCAAAGTACACAAAAAGGCACAAGTTAGATTCAGAAAACATGAAAGTGTTTTTTTTAGTCAGAAACAACAATCTTTACCACTTTCCTCCCAAAACTTACCACAACAGAGGCAAAAATATGGACTGTAATGTTTAGAGAAAAGTGTGAAGAGAAGCACATGTAGCAGCCTTGGTCAGCTGCTCTGTCAAAGCTTGGTTCTTATAAACCTAAGAAGCACAATGGGATCTGGCAGAGTGAGTGATAACACAAAAAGTAAATTGCTTCACATATAGTGGATACCGTTGCCATATTGTTTATTTGAGCAATAAAGTCAGAGCAGTCTCAAAGGCCTCTTGAATGTCATGGCTGCCCCAAAAATGACAAAATGAGTATCTGTTTTACGGAAAGGCTGGGTCTGATTGTAAAGTGTCTAAAGCACCGATCCACATCTATAGAATGCAATTCCTGCTTCTTTCACTTCACAGGTGATGACAAAAAGGGGAATAACAATCACCAGATTCAAATGAAAATCTGATACCACCACTGACAGAAAACCCTGTCGCATCCAAAGAACCATCTTTTCAGATTCCAAAAATCAGAAATGGCAGAGTACACGACACAGAAGAGCTAGCCACCAATATGATTGTTTTCAAGGTTAACCCACAAATGTCCACAATCACAACAGGTTTATAGGGTCCCTTAAGAAGAACCCCAAAAACCTAGTTCAGGTCCCACAGTGGTTTAGGTGCTCTAACATTCTGATGTGAACAACTTCTTAAATAAAAGTTTGAAACCCTAGAATGAGCACAATATGGCACTAGAACAATACTGAGAGAAGAAATTTGCAGAATTAAAGTATAAACCTTTGTACAAACCTCCTGGAAGAAACTGAGAACACTCAGCAGATGAAAAGACTGAATTAGGGAGTCATCATTGTCAACTAATCCCTGCTCTAACAAACACCTTTAGGACCTTAAGATTATTTCAAAATGACATCAGGTCTGCCTTAAGAATGCACCACTTGGTCATTATACAACTGTACCCTGGTTGTTTGAGCTTCCACTCTCCCAAAATAGGATTTTAGTCTTACCTGTTAAATCCTTTTCACTTCGTCCATACAGGTCACTAGTACTCTACTCTGGGAGGCGTAAGTCCCCTTTAATAGGCAGGAACAACTATGCAAATGATTTGCAAGGGGCGGAGCCTCCCCTCTTACTTAAGCCACCTTCTGGCCAGAGCCACTTAGATTGATTTGAGACCCTAAAACTGACCTCAGGTAAGCAAAAAGAAAGACTCCTGTGAGCATGCCCGAACGGTCTCCCACTGAATGCCACAGGAGAGCCAAGACTGGTCCCTTGACAGGGTGGGAGACCAGTGACCTGTATGGACTAAGTGAAAAGGATTTAACAGGTAAGACTAAAATCCTATTTTCACTGTCGTCCAATACAGGTCACTGGTACTCTGGGATGTACAAACATTGAGCTGACCCAGAGGCGGGAAGTAAGGCAAGGACCAGGCGCAAGGCCCAACTCACTAGAACTGCTATGACCCAGTTAATAACATAGCCCAAACTGTAAGTGTCAACGGACACCAACCAAGGGAAACAATCTCTGAACTAACACAGCACACGGAACCAGAGCCAACCGGGCTCAACAGTAAGGAAGCACTAAGGATCACAGAGCGGAAGACCTACACAGGCAAGACTGCCTCCAGGACCTTCCTTCCAAAACTGGCATCAGCCGAAGCCAGTACATCAACTCGATAGTGCTTAGAAAAAGTGTGCACAGAGGACCAAGTGGCCGCTCTGCACAGTTGATCAGCAGAAGTCTGATTCTTGTAGGCCCAAGAAGCCCCAATAGATCTGGTGGAATGGGCAGTCACTCGGAAGGGAACATGCTTATTCCTCAACTTATAGGCTTCACGGATGGTAGCTTTAATCCAAGATGCAATAGTAACTTTGGCAGCCGGTCTACCCGCCCTAGGTCCCTCAGGAATGACGAATAGAGCGTCAGACTTCCTGATAGACTCGGTGCGATGAACATAAAACTTGAGGCAACGCATCACATCCAACAAATGGAGATCTCGTTCCTTGTTAGATGAAGGATTAGGGCAGAAAGAGGGAACCACAATCTCCTGATTGATGTGAAACTCGGACACAACCTTGGGTAAGAATTCCTTGGTAGTGCGAAGCACAGCCTTATCCTTGTGGAACACCAGGTAAGGAGGTTTACAAGACAGAGCTTGTAACTCTGCTACCCGGCGAACTGAAACAATAGCCAAAAGGAAGGCCATCTTCCAAGTCAAGAGACGTAATGGAATGGAAGCCAAGGATTCAAACGGTGGTCGCTGGAGAACTCCCAGCACCAAATTGAGGTCCCACTGGGGAGCAGGACTCTTGAAGGCAGGTCGAACATGAGTCACACCTTGGAAGAAAACTTTCACATCAGGAAGGATAGCAATCCGTTCCTGGAAAAACACAGACAAGGCAGAAGTCTGAACTTTGAGGGAACTCAGACTGAGCCCCTTATCCACACCGTCCTGCAAGAAGGCCAGGACAGTGGGAAGATGAAACTCAAGGGATAACTTCTTATCAGTGCACCATGCAACGAAGGTTGACCATATGCGATGATAGATCTTGGAGGACACAGGCTTACGAGCACTAAGCATAGTCGACACCACAGAAGGAGAAAATCCTTTCTTTGCTAGAATCGAGGATTCAACCGCCATGCCATCAAATGGAGAGAGTGAACATCCTCCTTCCACAGATAACCCTGGAGAAGTAGGTCCGGACGGGCAGGGAGCGGAATCGGATCCGACACTGACATGGCCATCAACTCCGGATACCAGGACTGGCGAGGCCAGTTTGGAGCGATCAGGATGATAGGACAACGCTCCTGCTTCAACTTCTGGATAACTCTGATCAATAGAGGAAGAGGAGGGAAGATGTAAGCCAGGGAAAAATCCCAAGGGATCGACAAGGCATCCACTGCTAGAGCAAGGGAGTCCCTCAACCGGGAGCAAAACACCGGAACCTTCCTGTTGTGCCTGGTAGCCATCAGGTCCACCACAGGCATCCCCCACCGCTGGGTGAGCATGTGAAACACCTCTGGATGAAGAGCCCATTCTCCGCTGTCGACGGTGTGACGACTGAGGAAGTCTGCTATGACGTTGTCCACGCCTGGAATATGAACTGCAGAGATGACAGGCACGTGATCTTCTGCCCAAGACAAAATATCCTTGACCTCCCACCAGGCGGAACCGCTTCTTGTGCCGCCTTGCCTGTTGATGTAAGCCACCGCCGTGGCGTTGTCGGACTCCACTCTGATCGGAAGACCGGTCAGTTGAGACTCCCAGTGCCTCAGGGCAAGCCGGACAGCTCGAAGTTCCAGAACATTGATGGAGAGAAGGGATTCCTCGAGACCCCATTTCCCCTGAGCACTGAAGCGACCCCAGACTGCACCCCAGCCCCGAAGGCTGGCATCCGTTGTGACTGTGGTCCAAGGAGGAACTAGAAAGGATTTCCCTTTCAGGAGATGAGAGAGATCTAACCACCAGTGCAGACTCGACTCGACATGAGGAGGAAGAGAAACGGACAGATGTTGATGATCTGGATGATTCCTGCACGTCTGGATCACAAATCTCTGAAGTTCCCTGGAGTGGGCCATGGCAAATGGAACTGCTTCGATCGTGGAAATGAACTTCCCCAGTAAGACGACAACTTCGGTACCGGAATTTCGCCCAAGTCCAGAATCCCAGCCACTCTGACGGCTATCTGGTGAGCCACATCCTCTGGAAGAAACACCATGCATTGGCGAGTGTCGAACAGGAGACCCAGGAACAGAAGCCTCTGAGATGGAACCAAGTCCGACTTGTCCAGATTCAGAATCCAGCCATGACGGTTCAGAGTGTGCATGCACTTCTGTAATTGCTGACGGAGAAGCTCCGCTGAGGAGGCTTTCAGTAGGAGATCGTCCATGTATGGGGTCACTCTGATCCCATCCTGATGAAGCACCGCTATCAAGGAGCCTAACACCCTCTGGAAGACCTGAGGGGCTGAAGTCAGCCGAAAGGGGAGCGCTGCAAACTGAAAGTGTCCCCTGTGGCAGGCAATCCTGAGATACCGCCTGCTCTCTGGATGAATAGGGATGTGAAGATAAGCATCCTGAAGGTCCAGGGAGGCAAGGAACTCCCCTGGAGACATTGCTGCAATCACAGAGCGCAGGGACTCCTGGCGGAAGTGGGAAGTCACCACATAGGCATTGAGATCTTTGAGATCCAAAATGGGACGAGCCCCTCCGTCCTTTTTGGCTACCACAAACAGGTTGGAATAGAATCCTGAACCTGTGTACCCCTGAGGAACCGCCTCCAGGACCTCTTTGTCCAAGAGATCCTGAATAGCGTCGTCGAACAGACGCCTTTTTGTGGGTTCCCGAGAAGGACGAGTAAAATGGAACCGAAAAGGAGGAAGGGAAGAGAAAGGGATCCTGTATCCCTCTGACACCACCTGAAGAACCCATGGGTCCGCCACTGACTCCTCCCAAGTCCGGCGAAAGATGCGGAGACGACCACCTACAGCCGGATGCGGACCCGGGTTCGGCGAGTCATGCCGAAGCAGTCTTGGAGGTCTTGGCCTTGGGGGCAACTTTGGGCTTCCAGGACTGTTTGGGCTTGGAGGAGGAGCGTGTAGTGGGAGGACCCGTTTGGGCCGAGGAGCGTGTCTCAGTCTGAAAGGAACGAAAGGACCGAGTACTTTTACCGCCAGTAGCCTCACTGATCATTTCTTTGAGTTCAGACCCAAAGAGCAAATTCCCCTGAAAGGGCAAGGAAAGCAAGGCTTTCTTAGAGGCTGTATCAGCAGACCAAATTTTCAGCCAAAGGGCGCGTCTAGCCACCACAGAAGAAGTGGAGGCCCTCGCCATCATGCGCACAGCATCAAAAGCAGCGTCAGCAACATAGTTCTGAGCTTCAGTGATATTCGCAAGAAGCTGCAACTGTTCAGATACTGGTGCATCCTGGCGAACTGCTTCAGTCAGTCGTTCAGTCCAGGCCGCAATGGCTCTGTTAACCCATGCCACAGCAAAGGTTGCTCTAGCTTTTTATCCGTCCAATCCTGCAGGGCAGAGGCATCAGAGACAGCCAAGGCGGTAGACTTGGATAGTCTAGAAACTGGAGCATCCACCTTGGGAGGATGAACCCATTTTGCCAGCTCAGCCTCAGGAAAAGGGTATAGTTTGGCAAACTTTTTAGAGACAGAGGAGGATCTATCAGGATTCTTCCATGCCTCAGAGACCAGACGGGCAAGAGTAGGGTTAGTTGGAAAACAAACCACTGGCTTAGATGGCTTTTTCTGAAAAACATCAGTAGGATCATAAGTGGATTCCTGAGTCAGAGGAAGGTTGAGCGTATTCAGAACCGCTCTGATCAGACCCTCAGCCGAGACTTCAGGGTCACACTCATAGGGGTCCCCAATGGACCTGTTAGATTCAATAACAGTACGTTCCTCAGCATCAGAATCCTGTAAGAGTTCTTCTTCAGAAGAATCAGTTACATCAGGAGCCCCCTGTGGCTTAGGCAGGGAGGTCCTGATGGTAGAGGGGGTCTGCCAGACCTGGAGAGCCCCCTGAATCTGAGAGGGAAAGAGTTGAAGCGTGGATCTGAGATCCCTAGTGGCAGCTTTAAACTCCCTCACCCAAGATGGCTCAATAGCGTGGCTGGAAAGCCCAGGGTTGCTATCTTGACCAGTACAATCAGGGCATAGATCCCCCACATTATCGCTAGACAGCCCAATGTGGCAAGAGGAGCAAAACGCCATGGGGGTAGCAGACCCCCCCATCCTCCTTAGACTTGGGTCTAGCCCCTAGCTCTAGTGAAGTAGACATGCTCACAGCGTCAATATACCCCACTAATAACACTATCACCCAGAAAAAGTGTAAAGGATTAAAGTTTCACCCCAGAAATGTCTAAATTCGGACTTATCTGGCCAGCGAAGGGTTAATCTGTAGAGGAGAGAGAAGGCTCGGTCCCTGCGTAGTGTACTCGCATAGGAAAAGTACCACAAAATGGCGGCCGTCATGACAGCCAATCAGAAACGAGCGCGAACCAGGCGCTCATGGGAAATGTAGTTTTCCCCATAGAAGTACCCTAAACAGTGCCCGAAGCCCCCCTGAACACCCCACATAAATAAAACACAATCCGGATGATAGAGCAGGAGCCTAGCAGTAAAATGAGCCCTCTCTGGAGTTGCTGTGACAAGCGGTTCCAAAGATATGTCCCACACTGTGAATTACCATAGAGAGTAAAGGAGCCATTGCGTCTGAGCGGGAAAAGCCGCGCTTAAAGGCGCGGAACTCAATTTTTAATAAAGTTTAAGAAAACATTAAAAAGTGCTCAAACAAGAATAAAACACATGAGAAACATAAGTAAACGAATACCCCAAGCTCCAAAACCCAGAGAATATCACAGAAATTGCATAAACATTAAAAATGCAATAAAAACACCCTATGAGTGCTGGAGTGTATTGAAAACTCCCAAATACAAGCCCATCAAAGGGACACTGTGGGGACAAGTGGACCTTCAGCACTCAATGGGTGACTCACCTTTCTTGCAGGACTTCTGTCTTCAGGTGACCATGATGAATAAGGAATAACCCAGAGGTAAATTCCTCAGTAGGGAAGCTGCTCAACACAAGCTGTTCCCTCTTCAGGGCATAAGGTCCACAGGAATCCCTGGAAGCTGCACCAGCCACTTTAGAGAGGGCAATTCACAGCCATGGTCACCCTCCTAATGGTGGTATTCCATATTTGAAAAAAAAAAAATAAAACACTAAGATGCATAGATGTTCTTCTACCTGGTGTGCAAGGCACTCCAGGAACAAATCAATCTAAGTGGCTCTGGCCAGAAGGTGGCTTAAGTAAGAGGGGAGGCTCCGCCCCTTGCAAATCATTTGCATAGTTGTTCCTGCCTATTAAAGGGGACTTACGCCTCCCAGAGTAGAGTACCAGTGACCTGTATTGGACGACAGTGAAAACTAGTTAATGACTGAGGAAGTCTGTTTCTACATTTTCTACAAAGGAAATGTAATTTGAAGAAATGGATGGAATGCGCATCTCCAAAACAGAAAAACCCACTGGAATTCCTACCAAGCCACCTTGCTCCTGGTGCTGGGTGCCTCCCTGGACATTTATGTCCACCACTGCCATGTTCAACTGAACAAGCTCGGGATGGCCTGTCAGATTCTCCATCCAGTGAGACACTGCAGACCAACACACACTGAGATCCAGTACATTGATCTGTAATTCCGATTCCAACTGTATCCATGGCCTCAAGCTGTGGGAAGAAGGAATACCCTCCTCATACAGATAGTGTGGCTTCTTATAATCACCACCAGACATTCAACTGAGAAGATCTTCCCATTTGTAGGTGATCCACATTCAACCATCTCAAGTCCAACTTTGTCACAGCTGGAGACTCTGTGACAAAGAGTTTGTAACTGACTGATCATCTGTGTGTGTGGTTTTTTTTCTCCCTCAAATCTCCGGTGACAGACAGTTATAAACTCTTTGTCACAGAGTCTCCAGCTGAAAGAGTCTTATGTGGACCCCAGTGGTTTTTCACGTCCCCAAGATTCCTATATTCTACTGACCTTAAGTCAGGAACATGAATAAATAAAACAAAACAGAGTTGCCAACAGGTCCAATAAGCTCCCATGTAGGCTTCTGATTGTGGGCCTTGAACAGCAGGGGCAGGGACAGTCTAACATCCCTTGCTCTGAAGATTTGGGCTACACTGGCGAGCCCATCTCCCGGCTGAGATGTTGAGCCTTTACCCTGATTTCGTCTGCTGCAGATTAGGAAAGTGAGATGAAATGGTAAAGATATACAGTGTAGGAGAAAGGGGATTCAGGGGAAGAGCAAGTCTTCAGGTTTCACTGAAAAATAAATAAATAATATCATGCACTTAGAGAGACCAGTCAGGACAACCTCCTATGAAACAGGACACTAAAAACTGAAGGATGGTTGCACTAGGTGGGGGTTAAACAGAAAACGATAGGGGGAATTAGCTCCTCCAGAGGACTTTATCAGAGTGTCCTGCTTCATAGAGGAAGTAAGCCCCACTGCTCCTGTGCCCACCAGCGGATGAAAGAGAAATGGAAATTAAGCTCTGATTTTTTTTTTTTTTTTTTTTTACGCACACATTATAATTCTATACATTATATACATGCAGAAAAAACAATCACAGGGCTTGTCCAGGGTCCAGAATTCAAAAATCAGTAAGGGATAAGAACTTATGCATGCCATACAGTATTTGCCGGGTGCTGCAGAAGAGTTTATGTATCTGGTGAAGACTGCGCAGACATTTCCAAATAAAATCAGTGAATGATTGAACAGGGCAATGTTTCAGTCCTCTCTTGGAACATTTGTGAAGCAAAACCTTTTGTCATGCTTAACAAAAGTCCTGAGAGACACTTCACCATTCTATCATTAAATAAGTTAGTGAGAGCATATACAATGATATATAATCACTGGAGGGGTGAAAGCACTCACTCACATAAAGATAAATGTCCAGGTACACAATCCCAAAGGAGAGGAACATAAAAGGTAGATAAAGGGGCAGCAACCTTTGGACTTTTGAACGGAAGACTACATCTTGAATAAAAGTTGCTTCATTCAAAAATCCCACGGTTGCTGCCCCTTTTTGTACTAATATATACAATATATATTTTTTTTATTAGGTGTAGTTTTTATGAGGGGTGCAGGGTATAAGTAACATCATGTACCCTTCAATCTGTGATATTCCCTGTCCCTTTAAATAGTGAACCCAGTGAACATCTCAGTTGGTTTACCTAAGATCACTTCTCACTACTGGGACTCAGATCCCAATGGGTTAACATTACAGTGTTAGGAGCCAATGGGTTCGCCACATTCTTAGGTGATATTACCAGCCTGACAGGGTCTCCTTATACATAAAAGGGAGAGCTGTTATGACTGACTTGTCCAACCAACCTGTGCTTTAACCCTTTGAATGTGTTGCATACACCTCTGGAACTCAAAGGGGTTAAGTCCCACATACACTTTCATTTACCCATAGGAGTAAAGAGCGTAAAGGGATAGTAATGTTTCACAAAAACAGCAGCTCCAATTAATTTTCGTAGTATTTGGGCCATGGAGAGTGTTATATCAATACTATCCGAGTTGTAGTTCAAGAGTAATTGAAGGATAAAGTTTCCCCCTCCCACCCCTTTTACCTAGCATAAGACATCTCTTCTCAGATGTGGTATCTGGTTGTAAGACCAGACAGATAACAGCAGGGGAAAATATTCTTCCTATGAGAACAATGAAAGCCCTGCCCCCCTCGACAGGTTTTTCCCTTATCTTAATTGAAAATTGTCCCTCTCTGCAATCTACCTGGGCACCTCCCTTCTGATCTGGCAGTACATCAGTAAAAGGGGCAGGAGGGGAATACTTTGTCATTGAATTACTCTTGAACTACAACTCTGAAAGAATTGAAATAACACTCTCCAAGGTCCAAATACTATGATGATTAATTAGAGCTGCTTTTATTATGAAACATTACTATCCCTTTAAAATAGAAAACAGTTTATCCTGAAATGGTAAGGGGTTGTATGGCAAGCCGGTGACAGCAGTCATTTACCTGGTGAGTAAAGGGCACACTAGGTAGGGCAAGTCATATTGAACTGTCGCCACATTCAGTGTTTCTCAAGTCATTAGCATCGGGGAGTGGGGGGAGGTCAAATGCATTGTGAAGCAATGTATTTGACAACCCTCTGGCATGCAAAAGGTATAAAGAAGTAACTACTAATAGAATTGCACAATTTCAGTTTCTAAAACTATTTAAAAAAAAAAAAAAAAAAAAAGCAGTATAATAAAAATTGAATAGTTACTATTATTTCTAACAGAAAGCCATTAAGCATCATGATACTCTCACTCACTTATCCACAGTGATGCAGATTACGGATCCAATGGGGACATCTCTGGTCCCTTCAGCCACCAGGATTCTGGCCATATAACACTCCTCCAGGCTCTCAAAGCCAACTGTCGCCTTGTCAGTCTCTACCTAAAATGATATATCACAGATATCAGCTAGATATTATTAAAGGCAGGGGTAGTAAAATATTGGACCTCCAGCAGCTGGAGACAGCTGCAGGTTTGACATTTAGTTAAACTTGGATTAAAGCCATGTATATCATACCCACTTAGTTACAGACACTGCTATTCATTAACAGAAAGCACTGTATACAACAGGGTTTAAGCAGACAGACAGATGTAACAACTGCGCCGCAGGGAAAAAAATAAAATGCTTTTCACCGATTTAAATGGAGCTCTTGCCTCAGCGGTGTCAAACAACATTACTAGGGTTCACATACAGTGCAGGTTTTAGGCATTTCTGCTCAGTGATTTTGAAGGATGTCATTGTGCAAAAGGAGGTACATCCCAAAAGCACCATTTAAATGAATGGGAATATTATTTTTGCACTGTGGCACAGTTAGTTTGCCACAGAATGTATTTATTTTTGTATTTATCCATATGTCCCAATGTTTTAAATATAAGTCCTTTACAGCAGACCTGTCACCAAAAGGCAAGTTTAATTTTAACCTTTTGAATGCCAGAGAAGCATCCAACGTATTGCTTTGCAATGACTTGGGCACCCATTTGTCACTATGGGTTAACCCTTTCACTACCAGAGGGGTACTCAACATATTGCAATGCATTGTGTACCCCTCTGGAACTGAAAGGGTTGAAGAATTAAAATCTGCATATATGTAGGATAAGTAGGTTTTGAGAAATTAACCTTTTATTTGTTGGTGCCACCATGTTGCACTTCATGTCAATTTGTTATGATGAGCCAACATTATCACACTGCCAAGAATCAATCTAGGCAGAGCCCTCCCACACACTGTGGTTATTTCTACCAGAGGGGTACTCAACGTATTGCAATGCATTGTGTACCCCTCTGGAACTGAAAGGGTTAAAGAATTAAAATCTGCATATATGTAGGATAAGTAGGTTTTGAGAAATTAACCTTTTATTTGTTGGTGCCACCATGTTGCACTTCATGTCAATTTGTTATGATGAGCCAACATTATCACACTGCCAAGAATCAATCTAGGCAGAGCCTTCCCACACACTGTGGTTATTTCTAATATTTAGAGATTAGTTTGGCATTAAACAGAACAAATTAGTGTACTATGTAGAGCAGGGCTTATAATTTTAAGTCCTTTGCTACTAGCCAGACCTGTAAAGTTACTCACCACTGCAAGCCAAAACATACCCACCAGGGCTGAATTTCTTCTCGCCAGGGCTGAATTTTCACTCGCCATTGGCTAGTGGCGAGTGGAAATTTCGAGCCCTGATGTAGAGAATTAGCATCATGTGTCAAATGTGCCATAAAATAATAAAGATAAAATAACTAATTTTTTGAGAACAATTAAGGCAAATAGCAAAAGGCAGACTTTAGTTTTGCATAAGACAGACTAAAGTTGTCTAATGGTGACTTTGTGTTAAAGTCTACCAATACACAGCTGTAATGCAAAGGCCCAATTTCTTCCTATGCTTAGAAATGAGTATGCACCTATTCCTATTGACAGGCCTGTCACAAGAAACCTAATCACTGTGTGTGTGAATTATGGTTGGGAGGGTACTCTGCAAGAGAAGGGGGGGATAAAGAATAACAATGGAATCATTTTAGGGGACTCATTGCTAGAGAAAGACCTGGATATCCTTGTCAACTACAAACTTGGAAACAGTGACCAGTGTCAAACAGTAGTAGCAAAGGCAAACAAAATCCTGTCTTGCATAAAAAGAGGTATCGAAGCAAGAGAGGATAAGGTCAGACCTCACCTTGAGTATGCAGTGCAGTTTTGGGCACCAGTTCTGGAAAAGGATATACTAGAACTAAAGAGAGTACAGTGAAGAGCAAAAAAATTAATTAAGGGAATGGAGGACTTGACGTATGAGGAACAACTAGATAAACTTGGTTTATTTGCTCTAGAGAAAAGACGAATAAGAGGAGACCTTATCACATTGTACAAATATATGAGAGGTCAATACAAGGATCTCTGCAGTGAGCTATTTATTCCAAGGCCTGATCAGGTGACCAGGGGACACCCCTTACGATTAGAGGAAAGGAGGTTTTGACTTCAGCAGAGGAAGGGGTTTTTTTACAGTAAGGTCTGTTAAATTGTGGAATTCCTTGCCCAAGGAGGTGGTTATGGCAGATACAATCGATACATTTAAGAGAAGATTAGATACATTTCTTTCAAAAGGGAACATACAGGGTTATACTGTTTTTTAGTAGGCAGATCAGGAAGGTCTGATAAAGACCAACTTAATAGGTAGCAGGAAAGCTATACAATTCTCAGTCACTGGGGTAAGAGGAGAAGGTTGAACTTGATGGACTTGTGTCTTTATTCAACCTAATTAAGATGTTACTAGAAAGGATGGAGAAAGAACACTCTATAAACTTTCTCGAGCAGAGCCCTCTCCAACATTTGTATAGTACAAATATGATTCCTCACAAAAATAGGAGGTGAAATCAATTTGAAATTATCCCCTTAACACCATTTGCAATACGGGGAGAGCAGTCTTTTCTTGTTATGGGGTGTTTATTTCAACTATGCCTTGTTTAACGCCATCTATTAGATGTTGATGAACTGGTGTAACTGTACTCAGTTTTCCTGTATTGGTTAAGGAGCCAGCATAAGGAGTTTGCTAGTATTAACAACTTAGCAACTGTCTGCGTGTGTTACAGTAATCACAGTACAGACAGTGAAGGGCAGTTACTGACTTTTGCGGCAAACACTACTGAAGGTGGCCTGGCAGACTTGTACATTGACTTGAAGATATGTGTGTGTGTACAGACACACACACATACACTAAATAGTGTCCAGATTGGGGGGGGGTGCTAAGAGCAGATTCTTACATGTCTGGGTAAGGTCATGCTCCACACACTAGCGAGTGAATGGATAGCTGGGGAGAGTTCCCAAAGGAAATGCACATATGCCTGAGCCATAGGTATGTCTACCTGTGGGTGTGTAAAGATAGAGAAACATACAAATTTGCTCACAGAGATACTGTAACAGTGTCAGTGCTGGAGGAGAGACAAGAGGGACTCCCACACTGTTACAGTCTATCAAAACAGTATTTACAAACCCTAAGCAGTCTATACTTAATAAAAGGAAAGCATGGGCCAGCAGAGCGAGTATGAATTAAGGAAGTCCTAACGGATAGATGGGTTTCCTTCAGGACCTGTATATATTGGAAATCAATAATAAGCTTGTATGAGGGAGGAAGGTGTGTGTATAGATGTTGTCCACCCCCCTAACTGAAACAGCACCCTCCACAAATCCAACAGAAGGCAAAATACAGAGACATTCTAAACGTATGAACTTATGTAAATGTGAGCGGTAACTAGAACGGCATCGGGTATGAGAGTTATTTGAGGTGTGTGTAAGTAAATAATTACTTTAGACCTTTCAAACAAGGACCCCACTTCTAGTGTTTCACTTGTTACCCTGTATTGTCCAAATCACTTGAATTGTGAAGTGCTGCGTATACTTCAGGAGCTATATAAACATATTAATTTATTAATTTAGATAAGCAGGAAAGAATTCTATTAATTACTCAGAAATGGTTATGTTCAAGTCACTAGCAGGGTAAGTGTAGCAATAGCAAGTCCTTCTCTGCTGGGGTAGGGACAAAGCAAAATGATAGAAGCAGCATCAGGTCAGAAAGATTCCATGATTGTAGTAAGCACGACATTTTATAACTCAGGCAGAGAATTAGGACCAAAGCTCCTTTGTGCTTCCATGTTATAGTAGACCATAGTTCCTATGTGAATTATACCAAAGAGAGAGATATGTCCTTGCTCAAGGACAAACTGGAGAACAGGGCTGAAAAGACGTTAAGAGACTGTGTTACTGTAGTGCATGATAAAAGGAGTTCTGAGAAAACCCCACACCCTCATCATCCAAAAGATGTTAGAGGCTAACCACCATTTACTATTGCAAATAAGTCACCAGTCTAATGATGTCCAACTGCCCTGGAGACATAAATAACACAGCTCCCTATCAGGAAGTTGAGATAAAGAGACTCCTGCACCCCAACAAATATGATATAGATGGCAGTATGTCCCAAGAAAGCTTACAGGGTTTTAAGTCTAATCAGGAATGTATGAAAAGGGGGACTGCCATAGAGAATTGTTCAATTCCAAGTCTCTCAATGTCCCACCAGTGTAGTGCATTGCCCTGAAGAATAGTCATCCAGATACTCATTTTGGGGTAAGTCAAGCTCGGATGTCAAGGGTTAGTACAGTCTTAACAAAAGGAGTCTGATGGGGAACTCTGTGAAGCAAATTAAGGGTTACTTGCAGAGTGGTGGAGTGTAGATTAAGTTAACTGGGTTATGCACCTGACCAAGCTGCATAGTAGCTCCTAGTTTAGGCCTCTAAGTAGCCGAGGTGACTGTATTGGATGATCTGGATGCAGCCTCCGGGCACTACCCAGTTGATTTGCTCCTCCGGAATGTTGATCGGGAGTTAGGTGACTGTTATGATATATTCAGATCTTTTCCATCTGGTCTAACAAAGGGAGTATGACCTGGGGTCAATCCTAGCTTAGTATAGAACTTCTCAACATCTGATGGGTACCTAAGCATAGCTGACCTCCCATTTCTGGTGGCCATCAAACTAAACTGGTATCCTCATGTTTACTGAAGGGTGCACCACAAAAAATACTGACATATTTGAATTTCTGCTACTGGCAGCTGCCATGATTTCTTGTTTAATAGGGTATGATGGCAAAAGCAAACCAAATCCTTAGGCCTGTCTCCACGGCCAGCTCTGCAACCGAGAGCTTTATAGCACATCTGTTAATTTCACTTTCTTTGCATTTTAAGAGTTGAGTATTTAAATATAGACATATTTACCTCAGCAATTAGGTCCCCCTCATTAATTTTTTCACCTTCTTTCTTCTCCCAGCGAGCAATGGTTCCCATCTGCATTGTGGGAGACAATGCAGGCAAAGGCACCTAGGAAAAAAATAATAAAATAAAATTATATATGTAAAGTTGAGATAGGTGAGGATGACCAGTATGACCATACCCACTGTTAGGTGGGAGGACATTCATAATTGTGAGAAAAAATAATATTTATGAATACCAACAAGAAAAAAAAATAAATATGTTAGGTATATAAGTACAGAATATTTAAGTTTCTTCATTAAACACTTTAGTCAAGCTAGAGATGAAAACATAAGCATAAAAGCAAATGGAGCAATTCTGGGGCAAATCAGCTGCACCCTAATGACCGAATAAAGACACCATAGATTTAAATGGGGCTTTTACAAAGGGAATATTTATTTGTTCCCCAAGGTACAGCCAGTTTGCAGCACAACTAATCCACATTTATTTGTGTGCATAAACCAAAGTCATTATAAATACAATAAAACTAATGTTATGTTATAAAATTATTTTTTTATGATTTAAATATGCCAGGAACAGCACTGAAGCAGTAAAATGTATGAACAAGAATGCCCCACCTGAAAACATAACGCTATTCATTGTCTATGCATGTTTTACTGTTGCACTCCAGGAATAATTATGTATGAAATGGGCACACACTGCATTCATACATATTTTTTGGAGAAGGAAACCAGTGGCATGCAGGCTGTTGTTGGACTATAGTCCCTATCATCCAGCCAAATGCCAGGTGAGGATAGTTGGAATCGAATAGCAACAGAGGAGCATGTTGCCCTGATGAGGCTGTAACATCATAGAAATAAAACAAATGTAACTAAACAACATAATGATAAACACTCAAAGATGTGTCCCTTAATTGACAAGGCAACACAAATGTAAATTAACATCAGAAGGCCAAATCTCATTGTCAAGGGCAGCTGAAGGTGAAATTCTTGGTGACAAAAGAAAGAAAACTCTGAAAGCATTTATCAAAACAAACAGCAAAGATGGCAAGAGAAAACTGGTTGTCCGTTTGTGGAAAAAAGCACATGCAACAAGATATATAAATTCCATTCTAACTGGTTATATAGAAAGGGAGAGGCACGTACATTTACAAGGTCCAAATGCTAGGGTGTGCTTAACCCTCTGAGTGCCAGAGGGGTAAACAACAAATGTGTTGCATACCCCTCTGGCACTCAAAGGGTTAAAGTGGGATCTTGTAAATAAAGGGCCATATCTGGAAGCTACAGATATGCAAATTATGTGGCAAAGCATCTGCACCATAAGTGAAAATAAAAATTCCTACTGATTTAATTGGGACTTTTATACGGATAGTAATACTTTGTTGTAAAAAAAATTTGAATATTGTAGATATTAAAGTGTTCGTAATGTCTATATTTTACAAACGCTAATATTGCTGATATAGAATAAAACTAAACAACCCCAGTCCCATCTCTCTCTTTATGGTTTGAGAGATATAGAAGGCTAAAGTTCTCAGCTCCCTCCGCTTTCCCTGCAGGAGATTCGAGTCGGTCGACTCGAGGCGGCTCTTCAGCAGAGCCGAAATAGTGCAATAGTGCAGGCACACTTTGTAGATCGTTCCAATTATTTTTTTTTTTTTTTTTTTTTTAGATCCCTCTCTCTTGGCTCTGCTGAAGAGTCGTCCGGACGGTCAAATGACAGGATCCACTTCTGTCCCATAGAGCGCCGACGTCTCTGAAAGGGGAGGAACGGGGGGGGGGGGGGGGACTTTAAATGCTACATTCTCTCAAATTATAAAGGTTTGAGAGACAGGACATAGGTTTTTGTACCTGTATTGTTAGTATCTACAATATTAGAATTTTTTTACAACTATCCCTTTAACCCCTTGGTGAATGAATTGCCTGTATCCTGATGGTCTTTGAGAACCTTAACACATTAACAACCCATGACGTGCCAGGACCGTCATGGGTAGATTTGACTTAAGGACCCATGACAGTCCTGGTACGTCATGGGTTAAATGATAGCAGCGCGCCTCTGTGCACGCTGCTATCATTAAGTCCCGGCTGAGACTGAACACTCCAGGACTGGAGCATTCAGTCTCAGCCACTTTCACAAGTGCCGGGTCATGGAATCGCTGCAGCATTGATCCCATATACTGGCATTGTGAAAGAATGAATGAGGCAGTGTTCTACACTGCCTCTAGTGTCTTTTCTCAGCCCTCTGTCCCTTGCTATCAAAGTAAGGGACAGAGAAGCAGAGAGGAGACATCTAGTGGACAAATAAAATGCAGCAGCTGGGGGTATTAACCCCTTCACTGCTGTGCTGGAGGCTGGCTAAATGCAGGTCCATTTTTGACCTGCTAAAATTTAAAAAGACACATCACTTTTTTTTTTTTTTTTTTTTTTTAAGTAAACAATTTATTTAAATAAAAAAAAATTTCAATAACCAAAATAGGAAGTGTGATTGTTGTGGAGCTGTGATGTAATACATTTATACACACCGCCAAATGTCATCAATGAAAAAGTGGGAAAATGGAGGGGGGGGAGGGACATGGGGTTTTTCACCCAGTGGGGACAGTGACCACTTAAAACTGCCCATTTTGTAGGTATGACTGTCCGTTCATATGTTTAATGCAGTAGCCATAAAAATTTAACCCATTGTGCCCAAATGATCCCAAGAAGAAAAAAAAAATGGCGTTTTTTTAACATTTTTTTTTTTTTTACCGTTTTCTTTAATTTTCCTAAAAGAAATGGTGGGCTATTCATATACGTATGGTATACGCGCGTTAAAAAAAGAAAAAAAAAAAAAAAAAAAAAGGGGTATATAATTTTCATGGGTAAAATAAAGTACTTAGAGGGAAAACACTGTTGAAAAAAAGACAGTCAAAAAGGTCAGAATTGCTCCGGTCCTTAAGTGAAAACGACCTCAGATTTTCCCGGTCCTTAAGGGGTTGAAATGCAATGACTGAACATACTTTTTGCGTGAGACATATGTTCCATGTTTTTAATATAACCATATAAATATTATACTTTCAGACTACAGATCATCTATCCTCCCTTTGTTAGCTTGAACAGGGGTGAGCACCTTATCTCCTGCTGCGCAAAAAGCTGGTGTATCGAAGAATTCTTACCCGCCGACTATCTCTGTGACTATCAGAATAAGCTGCATGACATTCAGACACATTTTGTCAACCGAAGCTTCCACCTTCTGTTTCTTGTATATGCTTTAACCCCTTAAGGACCGGACGTTATGGGACATTTCCGTCCCATAACGACCGCATAGGGGCACTTTGAGGCGCCGGTACACGTGACCTGTCACGTGTATCGGCACGTCACTATGGGGCTTGAAACAGATCGCTCCGATCTGGAGCGGTCTATTTCATGCCCTATTTTTACTTACAGCGCTCCCGGTAAAGCGCTGTAAGTAAAAAGTATGTGACGTACCAGGACCGTCAAGGGTCTTTCAAGCAAGTTTACCCTTGACGGTCCTGGTACGTCAAGGGTCCCTAAGGGGTTAAATCAATAGAAATTTTTAGAATTTTTATTTACTCACTATTGTATAGCATGCTGTAGAATTGCTCATCTTTAGGTTCTGCATTAAAACCTAAACTCTCTGGAATAATCTCCAACAGGTCTTGACGGTGAATCAGTACGTAATATGTTGTATCATCGTTTTGATCTCCTATGTTTGCCTGTACTAAAAAGAGCCTAACTTTCCCAGCCCCAGTCCTGAAGACACGCTCCAATAGCTCAAACTTTCACCGGGTTAAATAAACAAACACAAAAACAAAAAATGTGCATATATATACTATATATCGTAAATCAGATTCCCTTCCAAAAATTATTTTGGAGCTAAAGGTAAGGGGAAGGGACAGATATTAGTGGAATACAAATCATTTTTTTTTTCAGGTTAAAAAATATTGCAGTTCAGCTTTAAAGGAACAGTAACATTTTTTATTTTACATGTTCTGCAAGTACATAATGTGTAAAGTAAAATAGCTTTTCCTTATTACCATCTTCTTTTGTTAGCTTTACATATTATTTTCTTTTTACACTTATATCCCTGAACATCTGTTTCCAGACATTCATTGTTAACCTACTATGAGAAGCATGATAGTGGTACAATGTAACACTAACCCTGCAGCACTAAGCACTCCATATGCCCTCTTTTTACACTGAATTACTATTGCTGCTTTCAGTCCCTGACACAAAAATTTTCTATAAAGAGATTCTGGGAGCTCCCTGTCAGGACATAAAAGGTTAAAAAAGTGAATATAAAAAAGAGATTTTATATAATATGCACTTGTAAAATACATAAAGTCAGAATAAAAGATTATTATCCCTTGCATTCAAATTAAAACCTTTTGAGTACCAAAGACATATCTAACTACATTGGCTACCTCTCTGTAACTCAAAGGGTTAAATCACAAATGATTGTAGTCTAAAGACTGAATGTGAAGTGTTCCAGCACGAACTTCTCAAAGCTACGCCAAGGAAGTCATGAGGAATAAATGAGATGTGTCAGACAATAGCAGACTGGGCAGGGAGGAACACCAGTGTCTTCAACAAAATGAACAGGAACTATTTGACAACATCTCACAGAGATGCACTGGGCTGAAAACTGCATCATTTGGATGAAAAACTAACCACTGACACCCATCAGGAACCAGTCCAGTCTGTATTCAGAACTATACATAATCAATCTACAACAGCAATGCTGTTATCCTTGCGTGCACACACACTAATTATATATATATTATATATGAGAGAGAGAGAGAAATATACATACAGAACTGTGAAAAAGTTTTAGGCAAGTGTAAAAAAAAGTTATGTAAAGTAAGAATGCTTTAAAAAAAAAATAGAAAATTATAGTTTATTTTTAATCAATTATCAAAATGCCTAGTGAGTGAACAGAAGAAAAATCTCAATCAAATCAATATTTGGAGTGACCACCCTTTCCCTTCAAAACAGCATCAGTTCTTCTAGGTACACTTGCACAAAGTCAGGGATTTTGTAGACACAGTCAGGTGTATGATTAAACAATTATAGCAAACAGGTGCTACTGATCAATTTAATATGTAAATTGAAAAACAATCATTAACTGAAACAAAAACAGCTGTATAGGAGGAAGAAAACTGGGTGAGATGCCTGAAGACAGTTTAATGTCAAAAGTCATACACCATGGCAAGACTGAGCACAGCAACAAGACACAAAGTAGTTATACTGCATCAGCAAGGTCTCTTCCATGCAGAAATTTCAAGGCAGACAGTGGTTTCCAGATGTGCTATCCAAGCTCTTTCGAAGTAGCACAAAGAAACGGGCAACGTTGAGGACCGTAGACACAGTTATCGGCCAAGGAAACTTAGTGCAGCAGATGAAAGACACATCATGCTTACTTCCCTTCGCAACATATCCGCTAGTGCCATCAGCTCGTAATTGGCAGAAAACAGTGGGACCCTGGTAAACCCATCTACTGTCCAAAGATTCTGGTCAGAAGTGGTCTTCATGGAAGACTTGCAGACAAAAAAGCCATACCTCCGACATGGAAACAAGGTCAAGCAAGTCAACTATGCACAAAAACACAGGAACTGGGGTGCAGAAAAATGGCAGCAGGTGCTCTGGACTGATGAGTCAAATTTTGAAATATTTGGCTGTAGTAGAAGGCAGTTTGTTTGCTGAAGGGCTGGAAAGTGGTACAAGAATGAGTGTCTACAGGCAACAGTGAAGCATGGTAGAGGTTCCTTGCAAGTTTGGGGCTGCATTTCTGCAAATGGAGTTGGGGGATTTGGTCAAAATTAATGGTCCCCTCAATGATGAGAAGTACAGGCAGATACTTATCCATCATGCAGTACCATCAGGGAGGCATCTGATTGGCCCCAAATTTATTCTGCAGCATGGCAACGACCCCAAACATACAGCAAAGTCATTAAGAACTATCTTCAGCACAAAGAAGAACAAGGAGTCTTAGAAATGATGGTATTGCCCTCAAAGAGCCCTGATCTCAACATCATTGAGTCTGTCTGGGATTACGTGAAGAGAAGCTACTGAGGCTGCCTAAATCCACAGAAGAACTGTGGTTAGTTCTCCAAGATTTTTGGAACAACCTACCTGCTGAGTTCCTTAACAAACTATGTGCAAGTGTACCTAGAAGAACTAATACTGTTTTGAAGGCAAAGTGTGGTCACACCAAACATTGATTTGATTTAGATTTTTCTTGTGTTCTCTAACTATTCATTTGTTATATTTATCAATTAAACTATTAACATGTCTACTTTGAAAGCATTCTTATTTTACAGCACCTGCCTAAAACTATTGCTTTATTAAAACCCCCAAAACTGTCACAACCTCATGGATACAAGAGGATTCTCCAGCACAATGTGTCCGAGATGTCTCTAGCATCCAATGGGTAAAAGGTACAATATCATGAAAAAAGTATGTTCACATGTATCTCTTGAACAATATTAAACATTTTATAAAAATGCAACTTGTTCTCCCATAAATATGCGTTTACAAATCAGTCTGTGTAAATAAAATACTTTTTCTAAATAATTTATTCAGTTACACTAACAGAGGTGTCAATAGGTCAAGAAATAACCTAAACATTTTCTGTAATGCCCCACCCACTAGTCAGACTCCCTAAAACACAAGTGTCCCTCTTTGGCAATTTGAAATGTTGGGAGGTATGATAAAATATTGCAATTTTTTAGAAGCCAACAGTTAATGTTTAGAAGCCCTGTCCCAGGCTCCTGGAATTTTTCCAACCCTGCTAAGTTTATTGTTTTACTTCTCTTACTATTACAAGTCCCTTGTCCTTGCCATCTTACCTTCACACTTCTTTGAGATGTTGCACCCACACCAAACAAAATGCTCCTTTCTTCTTACGGTTATATAATTGCCTTTACCTTTTGCTCTTTTAGATAAACCCCTCCCAACACAGAGACAGGGTGCCCGTGGATGCGACTGTGTCTGACAGTACGATATCAAAGTGCGGCTGTCGCCCATATGGAAAGTCAAAGCCCACAACATAATGCTACAGATAATTTACACCAAGAATTGGCAAACTGATGCCTCCTAGCTGTTGTTGGACTACAAAGTACATAATCCCCAGCCAGCCAATGGCTAGTTGAGAAAGACATGAATTGTAGTCCACAAACAGCTGGGAAACCTCAGGTTGCCCAGCCTTGCTTTTCAGCAAGTGACATTTCAACTAAGCAGTTAGAAGAGATCCTAATTCAACTGCAGCTAGAGAGCCACAGTCTGTCACTTGTGCTATAGACAAATAAAGCTAATAGGCACCTATGAAACTGGCTGCTGTATGAAGAAATTTTTGGCAATTCTGATGCAAAATAAGCGTACCATATGAAATAAATAAAATAGAAATCTATTAATTTAAAGGGGAACTTTCAGGAATCCTAATACTGTAATAAATTAAGCAACTGCCCAAAAGTTTTTTTATGTGAAACTTCCCCTTCAAATGGGGCTTTAAACCCCTTGAATGTTAGAGGTTTCCAAAACATTGATTTGCAATGAACTGAGACCTTTATAGTATTGAAGGGTTATAAACTCCATTAAATTAAATTAAATTTTTATTTCTTCTCTACGGTTCAGTTGGTTACCTTAGCATTGAACAACTTTTATTTGGTACAGCAGCCTCAATGACTTAGATGCATGGGATGGGAATATAATTCTACCTCTGTAAATCCTTGGTTAGGCCTCATCTGGAACATGGAGTACAGTTTTGGCCAGCAGCTCTTAAAGGGACACTAATGTCCCACAACATCTTTTTCTTGTTTTGTAGAGTTTAAAAAAATAAATTATGTGGCACAAATCTTCTCTCTCAAATCTTTATGGTTTGAGAGATATTTGCATCTTAAGTTCCCCCCTCCCTCCCCTTCTCCTGACGTCAGCGCTCTGCTGACAGGAGGAGATCCTGGTCCTAGGACCAGCAGGAAACTCTGCAGCAGAGCCGAAATAGCAATATTGGAAAATAATTACTTCACTGGAAAGGTCTGCAAAGCGTGCCTGGTTTGGAAGCACACTTTGTAGACTATTCCAATGAATTAGTTATTTTTAAATAACACAATTTCATCTCTGCTGAAGAGCCTCCTCGAGTTGGCGGACTCAAATCTCCTGCTGTCAGCTTTACAGCTGACATCAGGAGAGGGGAAACTTTAGATGTGAATATCTCTCAAACCATAAAGGATTTGTGCCACATAATTTATTTTTTAATAAAACAATAAACATTTTTTTTATGGGACATTACTGTTACTTTAAAAAAAATGACATAAATGAACTGGAAAAAGTCCAGAGATGTGCAACAAAATTGATAAAAGGATTGGAGGATCTGAGTTATAAAGTGAGACTAGCCAAAATGGGTTTGCTTACATTAGAGAAGAGACATCTCTATTTACAAATATATTCTAGAATATGAAGAACTCTCCAATTAACTATTTAGTCAAAGCGCTAAGCAAAAAACAAGAAGTCATCCAATAAGACTACAGGAAAGACAGTTTTGACTAAAACAAAGGCAGATTTTTTGTTTTGTTTTTACAGTAAGGGCAGTAAAATGATGGGGTTTTATGGAATTCTTTTCCTCTGGATGCCGTGCTTGCAGATGCTGCACTGCTTCCAAAAAGTAATGGCTACCTTTAACTCAGAACAATATTGAGAATTATGACAATTGGTTTCAAAGCACATAGGATGTCGAATCAGGGGAATATCCAACTGCAATTTGTAATATGGAAGGAATTTTTTTATACCCACTTGAGGCTTAATTGGAAATGGCTTCAACTGAATTTTTTGCCTCTCTCTTCATTAACAGGAGTGATATAGCAGGGGCTGAATTTGATGGAAGCATCTCTTTTTTTCATCCATGTCAACTATGTTACTATGTTGTCAAGAGGTTTTGTAGCATCTAGTCATTTAACACAGGAAAAGATGCACACACAGGGTTAGGTTTTAAACGTGTACATACAAATCTCACCTCATATACAAATTTCTAATCTACTACAGCATACCACTTCCATATATTCAGAACTATGAAATCACACACAAAGTTGACATATGCAGGTCCAATAGCCTTGGGAGCAGACAGAGCACTGATTGCTAAACAAGACTCGTGTGCCAACATGCAGGGCTTGAAACTTTACATTAAAAGGTGTACATCGTGTTCATGCCGTTTTATACAAGTTCAAAAGCCCAAAAAGGTACTGTACCTGTTAGATAGGTACAGTTGTAAGGTATGCAAAGGGTCATGTGTGCTCCTGTCACAACGTAGGTTCCCTGTTCTTATCTCTTCTGAGTGTACTCATATTTACCCACATACCTTCCACTGCCATATCATACTTTACCTTCTGATGGGGTGGCAAGCAGTACCATCTCCTCCCAGGTTGTGTTCCCTGTCTCCATGCTCCTTTCACAGCAGGCACAGTGGCTTGTGTCCCGACCAGAGCTCTTAGCCGACTCCCGGGCCCTATGTGGTACCTCCTGAAACGTCCTGCTGGGCAAGCTTGTCCCCGAGCTGGTAGAGAAGAACGGAACGGACCGCGAAACCTCAGGCACAAGCGGAGCATAGCTGCAGGGAGAGTACACAGGCCCTCAGTCCTCTCCTTCCCCAATGACCTCCCCGGCAAGATGGGAACACTTACGGCAGCAATTACAACCTGCGCCGAACACAAGAGGGCGCTAGAACTTCTGTACCATAGTGCAAGACATAATCCGCCATCTTGGTACACCTAATCGTAGCTCGGTAACCATGGAAGTGACGCTAGCATCAAGGACACCGAAATAATTATCATGTTTAGCTATAATAAACCATTCAACTCTTCCAACACAGCCTCTAATTTGGGTCACAGGAAAATAAAGTATCAAGGGGGGCAAATGTGTGTTGAAGTCAGAGTGGAGGAGGAAGTTTTTACCTTTAGATTCAGATCTCACCTATTTGAAACATTGGGTGAAGCAACATGGAGAACCTTGGCGTTTTGCGTGCACTGCCCTCTTATGTCCTCATAAGTTAGGCAGAAAATGTCGCAAAATGTGATGGGCGGGGTAGGGGTGTACCTTTGAGTGACAGCAGCTCCTGGCAACAAGGTGACAGGGGCAAGAAGGAACATAGAGTTATATTTATAAAAGTAAATTGGAGTTTTCTCGGGTAAACCAACTGTACCACAAATGCAAATTTACTAAATTACCATGCTTTTTGATAAAACATTTTAACACCTTGAATGCCAGAGAGGCCTCCAGCTCCAATACCTTATAGACTTCCCTAGAATTCAAAGCGTTAAAAGTCTAATTTAACATGACAGGAATTGTATGCGTTCCATATGATGGACCAACAGGCTTTATCTATAAAAGTAAGCTTGAATAATTCTAGCAAACCAAATGCACTATAGGGGAGAAATAAAAACCCAAATTTCCCATTTGTTTAAATAGAGCTTTTCAACCCCTTAAAGTGGAACTACCACCGCTAAACAAGTTGATGTGTAATAAATCCCCATCTGGCAACTAGCTGCTCAGTAGCGCTAGTCGCCAGAATTATTATCTTATTCAATAGAATTATCCATTATTCCCGGGCTGACAGGGAGGACGGAGCACAGACATCTTTCAATAGTGACGTCTCCACGCCTGCGCTGTCAGTCCCAGCCGGCTTTAGGGGGCATTGTTAGGAGCCGTCCGGCTTTAAAAGGGACTGACAGCAGAGGAGGGCAGACGTCACTATTAAAAGATGTCTGTTCTCCGTCCTGCCTGTCAGCCCTGGAAGAATGGAGAATTCTATTGCATAAGGTAATAATTCTGGCGACTAGGGCTACTGAGCAGCTAGTCGCCAGATGGGGATTTATTACACATCAATTTGTTTAGCGGTGTTAGTTCCACTTAAAGGTCTCAAACACATCGTTTTGCAATTCCTTGGAGACCTCTATCATTCAAGGGGTTAAAAGTCCAGTTTAAATCAATGGGAAGATTTGTCCCATATAGTTCAGTTGATTTGCTCTAGAAATACTCCAGTTTAGTTTCATAAATATGCGCTAGTAAGGAGACTGATGAACTGAAAAGAACTGTATATCTCCTATTATTTGAAGTGGGTAAAACGGATAAGGTTGTAGTTCGCTCGTATTCTGATTTGAATAAGTAACAGGTTTTGAATTGTTAAATGAGTGAGGGCCACTAATTTCACTTCATGAAAATCGGTGTCAGCCATTCAGACAGCTACATTTTTCATAAACTGATTAAGTAACTGATATTTTAAAGTGTTATGTTATATTGCACTAGAGATTTCAGTGCTGAAATACACAATTGAAGTCCCATGCATACAATTCAAGTGAGATTAGCCAGCCCAATGTTACCTTGGGTGTGACAATTGGTGCCAACCTTGCTAGAACTGGAAATGTCACAGTTTGTATAACTGATGTTTTGAAGAGGTTAAATGAGCTTAGGTCAATGATTTCACTGCTCAGATACACAGACTGATTTTACCTGCATACTGTACAGTCCAGTTGAGTTTAGCCTGGTCTAGTGTAATTTTGGTCATCAACACCAATGCTGACTATGGCAGCTTTCCTATTGTTTCAAACATTGAATAAGTAACGTGTGTTTTCAAAGGGTTAAATTAACTTGGCCAAGTAGTCTGTACAAATAAAACATGTAGTCGATCTGTCAACAATTCAAGTGATTTTAGCCTGGCTTAATGATTTTTTTGGTGTTTGCATGTCCAAAAAAGGAGTTTCACAATTTGCATCAGTAACTGATGTTTTCAAATGGTTAAATGAGCCTGGGCCAGTCAGTCTGTTGCACAAATACATAGATGGAGTCTTCCTGCATGCAATCCTGGTGTGTTAAGCTTGGCCATAACGTAATTTTTATTGTGAAAATCAGTGCCAACCATGTCAGTAGTGCTATTTTTTCACAATTTAAATAATAGTTGTCAAAGGGTTTGGTGACCTTGGGCTAATGGTTTTATCACACAAGTACTCAGATGCAGTCTACTTGCATACAATTCAAGTGAGTTTATCCTGGCCAAAGTTAATTTTGGTTGTGAAAATCTGTGCCGACCTTGCCAAAAGTGGAAACTTCACAGTTTGTGGGTTAAATGAGCTTGGGTGTACAGATTCTCAGATGGATTTTAATTGCATGCAATTCATGTGAGGTTGGGTTGGTCTAGTATGATTGTGGGCATGAAAATTATGGCAGTCATGCCAATAGTACTATTTTTTCACAGTTCAATTTAGGGTAACCAGGCATCCCTGATTGCCCTGGACAGTCCCTGATTTTAAATGTGTGTGTCCCATATCCCAGGCAGCCCCCTTCTGGGACAATAAAAAGTCCCATCATGAAGACTCCAGAGCACAGAGTTCTAAACACTAGAAGAACTGCCCATTGCCTACTGTGACAGAAAGTGATCCCTCTGCAGGCCTACAAGAAAATGGCTTCCAGACAGAGCTCTCAACACTAAAGACCTGAGCCTTGATCCCGATATCAGTCGGGAGCTGCAGTGCAATTTTGTGTTGTAGTGTAATGCTAATCTAAGGCTTTGAGTTTGATGTACATTTTCTTGTAGCCAACACAGGCATTGCTTTCTGTCACAGCAGTCAATGGGCAGGTCTCCCTCTAGTGTTTAGAACTCTGTGGTGTACTCTTGTCTCAGAAGTGTCCTTGAATGTCAGAACTGAAATGTGGTCACCTTAGTTCAAATAAGTAACTGATCTTTTCAAATGGTTGAAAAAGCTTGGTCCAGTGAACTCAATGCACAATACAAAGCTGTATTTTCCATGTATACAATTCAGGTGAGTTTAGCCTGGCATGAATTCATGTAATTTTAGTCATTAAATTGTTGCCAACTGTATTATTTTTTTTCACAGTCTGAATAAGTAACTGATGCTTTCAAATGATTAAATGAGCTTGGGCAAGTGGTTTTACTAAACAAATGCACACATATAGTCCATCTGCTAGTCAGGGAAGCTCAACTAGGAACGAGCCTGCCCTCAAAGTGATGAGGCTCTATAGGATAAGTATACTACCCAGGGTGCAATGTCTTTTAGCTCACTAGTGCCTTTCACAGAGAGGAAATATCCTAAAGCACATCATACTGATCCTACCAAAAGGTAGTCCAGCCACGAAGCGCCAGGCAATTTCCTCTGAACAAGAGAAGCAGCCAACCCCAGACGTATTTTTCGGCCTTGTTGGGCCTCATCAGTGAGGTGCAGCTAATCTTTCTAGGCACTGTGTGAAAGGGGTCCACGTCTGGATTACCCTTAGGGTGACTAGTCCCAAGGGTAATTTGCATATGCAAAATGCTAGTCAGAGACGCTCAACTAGGAACGAGCCTGCCCTCGAATTGATGAGGCTGTATAGGATAAGTATCCTACCGAGGGTGCAATCTCTTTTAGCTCACTAGCTCAATATCAACATTTAGCCATTTGATTAATTAACTGATTTATTTCAAAGGGTTAAATTAGCTTGGGCCACAAATACACACATGGTTTCTCCATGCATACAACTGAAATGAGTCTAACCTGGACTAAAGTCATTTTTGGCCATGCTAATTGATGCCAACCTTAGCAAAAGTGAACATTATACCATTTTAATAATTAACGGATGTTTTTAGGTGGGTAAAATGAGCTGTGGACAATGATTCACTGCACAAGTACACCCTTGGACTCCCTGTGCATGTAATCCAAGTGGGTTTAGCCTGATCCAAAGGCATTTTGTGCATGAATATCAGTGTCAGCCATGGCAGTAGTCCTGTGTTTTACAATTTGAATAAGTAACTGTTTTCAAAGGGTTACGTGAGCCTAGACCTGTGATTTCACTGCACAAATAGACAAATGGAGTCCCTTTGCTTGCAGTCAAAATTATTCTAGCTAGGCCCACCATGATTTTGGGACACTGATTGTACACATACACAGAAGGAGTCCCCCTGCATACAGCCCATATGTGTTTTGCCCCCTGTGTTATCAAGTCTTGTTTGTTCATAATCTGAATAAGTAATTTTTATGATCAAAAGTTAGTTGCTCTTGGTCCAGTGATTTTTCTGTCAATGTATAAACATATTGGGAGTTCCCCATATAAAATCCATGTGCGTTTCACTTGGCCCCAAAATAATGTGGATATTTAATCTGGTATCATCTATACAAAAAGTTCTAATTTTCACCTATTTCATAAGTAAATAGGGTTTTCAATGGATAATATAGATTTGTAGCACTGTCGTCACTATGCTTAACAACATAGGAATAGACTATTGCAGTGCTGCTTAAAGGGATAGTAATGTTTCATAATAAAAGCAGCTCTAATTAATCATCATAGTATTTGGGCCATGGAGAGTGTTATTTCAATTCTGTCAGAGTTGTAGTTCCAGAGTAATTCAATGACAAAGTATCCCCCTCCCGCCCCTTTTACTGATGTCACACTGTTCAGCCACGGCAGAAGGGAGGTGCCCAGGTAGACTGCAGAGAGGGACAATGTTCAATTAAGATAAGGGAAAAACCTGAAGAGCTTGTCAAGGGGGGCAGGGATTTCATTGTTTTCATATGAATAAGAGTGTCCCCTTCTGTTATCTGTCCAGTCTATGGACTGCATTCCACATCTGAGAAGAGATTGTTTACAGTAGGTAAAAGGGGCGGGAGGGGACAACTTTGCTTGTGAATATCTCATAAACCATAAAGGTTTGAGAGATAAGACATATCATTCTTCATGTTTTTTTAATGCCTACAAAATAAAATAAAGTTAAAACGAAGTATTACCATCCCTTTAATATCTAGGAGGTTAACAATACTACCAAGAGGCTGGCCAAGCGTGGAGTTTTCCAGGGAAAGCAGATATTCTCTGGCCCCAGAGGAATCAGCAGTACATCCAAAGGAGTGGAAGAGGAGTCCCTGATAGGGAATGTGCTAGTAGCACTGGCGGGGAGGTCACTGAGGCAAACTGTCCATCCTTAAGCAGAGGAAACTAGCAATCCTGGGAGCTGGTATCATCATCTAGGAATGAAGGTGGTAAATAGCTAATGTGAGAGAGATGCTGGAGAGGGAATAGACTATACTGAGTGACAATTCACCCCCGAGACACAGGATATTTTTTCCAGAATCTTGCAAGAGGAGGGCCTGGTCAAGATGAACATTATAGCCCTGGGACTTTAAAGGGATAAAAATACTTCGTTTTATCTTTATTTTATTTTGTAGGCATTAAAAAAACATGAAGAACGATATAAGTCTTATCTCTCAAACCTTTATGGTTTAAGAGATATTCACAAGCAAAGTATCCCCCCCTTCAGCCAGATCAGAAGGGAGATGCCCAGGTAGACTGCAGAGAGGGACAATCTTCAATTAAGATAAGGGAAAAAGCTGAAAAGCTTGTCAAGGGGGGAAGGGCTTTCATTCTTTTCATACAAAGAAGATTGTCCCCTGCTGTTATCTGTCTGGTCTTACAACCAGATTCACATCTGAGAAGAGATGGCTTACACTAGGAAAAAGGGGCGGGAGGGGGGAAACTTTGCTTGTGAATATCTCTTAAACCATAAAGGTTTGAGACATAAGACTTATATCATTCTTCATGTTTTTTTAATGCCTACAAAATAAAATAAAGATAAAATGAAGTATTACTATCCCTTTAAACTCTTGCAGGTAGACTCCTACTGGATTGTGATAACAGGCTATCCCACTGGAAGTGTGTGTGAAAAAGCTGGTGTCCATGTTAAAATGTGGAAGGTGTACCAGACTATTCTCATTAGGCAAAAGAGATAATTCAGGAAAAGGAAGTGACCTTTGCCTCATCGTTATTCATTTACCTTGCATTTTTTGCCTACTTTTGGATCAGCGATGGTAAACAGGAATAGGAAAAGGGTTGAACTAGATGGACGCAAGTCTTTTTTTCAACCTAAATTACTATGTTACTATGCTACCTCAAAGAGGTTCCATATATACTGTAGGGATTTTCTGCCTGAAGTGAGGGACGCTAATAAGATACACGTCTATTATTTGACCCATTGAGATAAATATAATGATCAGTTGAACAAAGTCTGGTGGACAGGAAGGGAGCTAGATCACCCTCGTAGAATATCCTTAGTAACTCATCCACATGATGCAGTACCACTGAAGCTGAGGCTCAGACACCCAAATGTAGGTGAAAAAATGAAATCTATGATCTATAAATAGTAGATGTGTTGCCAAGGTTGAAGCTTTGCTGCAGATAGCAAGAATCTCAAAAGGGCTAGCTGACAGGGCCAGTCCAGTTACTTGTATTAGTACTCTCTTTACGATATATCACTCTTATACAAGTTAGCCTTAATAGTCAGAGTATATAGCGAATAAGTGTAAAACTGTATTAATTTCCTTTTTAAAATCTCTACTTGGCCAAAATTTAAGTAATAAGTGCTGCCCTGCACCTACTTCCGGACAGACTGCTGTTACCTGCTCTGCACCGCAGTCTGTCACTCTTCCTCGGCTCCCCTCCCTCTATCCAGCCTGCTCCGACGAGGGAAGCTTTCTGCCTGTAAGCTGGAATGATGTCATTGGCTAGATATCAATCTCTGCCAATGAGACCGCTCCAGCTTACAGGCAGAAAGCCTCCGTCATCAGAGGAGGCTAGATAGAGTGAGGGGAGCCGAGGCAGTGTGACAGACTGTGGTACAGAGCAGATAACTGCAGTCTGTCCAGAAGCAGGAGAAGGGCTGCATTTATTACTTTAATTGGCCAAGTAGAGATTTTAAAAATGATATTAATACAGTTGTACATTTATTTGCTATATTCTCTAACTATTAAGTGTAACACTTATAGGGGTGATAGATCCCCTTTAAGTTGTCTACTCAGAATCCATCCACGAAGCCACACTGTCTTCAGATTAAATGGAAGTTCTTCAGTTGTCTGACCAGACGCTTGCAAATTAATAGTCATACAGATGTTGCCTGCTAACGTGTATTTCAAGGAAAGATATTCTGCAAAAGAGAAGAGGAATACAATGCATCAACATGAAAAACTGGGGTCCGAGTCATGTACTGGCAACTGATACTGAAGTTTGAGTGCAATAGGTGGTTTTCAGGAAACAGAGCTAGAGTACATCACTTACTGGAAGTTAGAAGAAAGATTAGAAGTTACTCCTTAAAAAATGGAAAGACTTGGCAAGAGACAGGATTAAAACTGGACAAAGTGTAGGAATTTACACAGGATAGCAGCAGAAAATTATGAACAGATGACAGAGCAGAAATACCTAGTGTGTGAAGGTGACTCGTGGCTGATTAAGTGACAAAGTAAGTTAGTGTGAGTGTGCCGATTGCAGAGAGAGAGAGAGAGAGGTTTTTGGGGACTGGGGAAAAGAATTTGTGTTGCTTGAGGATGGTTGAATGCAAGAGGGGAAATGGGAACTCACTGAATAGATGTAGTATAACTGAGCAACAGGCAAATGTCATAGAAGCAGGTGGCAGAAATTAGAGGAAGTCAAATAGCAGGCAGTGTTCGAGGTGGGCGGCAGACAGTAACAGAGGTCATGTAACTGGCAATGGTCTGAGCCAGCAGAAGTCGTTAAAAAGGCTGGGTCATTCACTAGTCAAGGACAAGTATAGAGGAAGACAGAAAAGTGTTCAGTCAATGAGGTTCATACACTATGCAAAATGCAAGGCTTACGTATGCTTTCTCATGCTCACAGAGGTGCATTTGCAGTTGGGCCATGGGAGTCCAATGTGTGGTCAGTGGGCCAAGTGCAGCCCACCTGATTTCAGGATGCGGCCCTTTTGAGATTTTTTCAAAAACTATTTTTATACTTAATTAACTAGCACACATGAACTAGTAGGCCAGTAAGACCTAACCCTGTGCTTGCCAGTACTGGACAAATCAAGAATAGATGTCTGTTAAATATCAATGTTGTCATTAACTTAATCGATCAATAAATAAATCAATATTTTTGAATAGCTGACAGGTTACTAATCACCATTGTTTTACATTTTAACAAAATGATGTGGCCCTCACACTTATGTCTTTTCGATCATGTGTCCCACAACTGAAAAAACTTGGATGCCCCTGAAACAGGACATGATGACATGCATAGATGACCACATAGAACATCAGTAAATTGCAGAACAGGATTTTCTGGGTCAAGTACTCACACATTCCTATCTTCTCCACGTAGTGACTTGAGTATGATCCTGATATCCAGGCATATAAATGCATTTGGGCTAGGCTAAGCACACTTGGATTGTATGCATATTTGTGCAATGAAATCAGTGGCCCAAGTGTATTTAAAGGGACTGTAACACCAATAAACAAAAGGGTCCTTATTACCTTAAAAATTGATTGGGTGAGCACCTTACAAATATTGGAAAGGGGTTTGAAAATCATAGTGTTTACAGACATTTTAGAGATTATCATTATTGTAGCCCTGAAGGGTTAACTATACAGATTATAGATCAAGTCAAACCCCACCGGAGAGGGGAGAATAGGTTATTGGCCCTTAGGAGTTTGGAGACAAAATGAATACGAGAGATGGGCTGTTTGGAACCAGGGGGACTTAATGTAGACATAGACCTGGCGGCTTTCATTGAGGAATGGTAATGGAAGCTGGGGTCTATGTGTTTTTTGAGGAACCCATATATACCTGGATTTTGAGGAATTTGATTATTTTTAACATATGTGTAGAGAGAAATATTAAGTTGCTGTCCAAAATTCCTGATAGGAAGACTTGTATCAAGAATGTGAT
Source organism: Rhinophrynus dorsalis (assembly GCA_037306005.1). Classification (NCBI taxonomy): domain Eukaryota; kingdom Metazoa; phylum Chordata; class Amphibia; order Anura; family Rhinophrynidae; genus Rhinophrynus; species Rhinophrynus dorsalis. Next base: position 264,705,215 of record CM074724.1, on the reverse strand, counting down.
GAGTTATGAACAGATCGAATTACTGGATGTAGTTCTATACCACAAAGCTAATAAAATTGCAGTAAAAAATTACAGAAAGAATGTGGATAGCAATGGATGTCTGCATGCAACAAGTGGTCACCATAAAGGGTGGATAGCCAATATCCGCTATGGACAGTTACAGCGTGTTAGAAGGAATTGCACTATGGACACAGATTTTGAAGAGGCACAAATTATCATAAACAAATTCAAAGAGAAGGGTTATGATGAGGAGAACCTGAAGAGATCCTATGAGAAAGCAAGAAGAAAAGAGATAAAAGGGATGTTACAATATAAAAATAAAAAGCAACAGAAGAAAGAAGATTGGCTGCCATATTTTACTACTTCCTATAATGATAGAGCAGGAAATATATCACACATTTTACAAAAGCATTGGCACATAATCCAAGACCCCATCCTGGGGTCTTCTTGGATTAGGAGAAAAACCTAACATTTCTTTTAGAAAAAAGAGAAATATAAAACAAATGCTAGCTCCTAGTGATATTACTAGAAGGGGTCCAGTGAATAATCCTATGGAAGAAGGGTTCTTAAAAGGTACCAAAGGAACCTATAAATGTGGAAGGAAAAATTGTCACCTGCAAATTTTTACCTAAGGGTGAAGCCACAAAAAAGTTCACATCCCATACTACTCATAGGGAGTATCAGGTAAAATCTTTGTATAATTGCAATTCCATGTTCATAGTGTATCTAGTAAATTGCATATGTGGGAAACAATATATAGGGAGAACCTCTAGGAAACTTAAAAATAGATTGGGTGAGCACCTTAGAAATATTGGAAAGGGGTTTGAAAATCATAGTGATATTTTAGAGATTATCATAATTGTAGCCCTGAAGGGTTAACTATATAGGTTATAGATCAAGTCAAACCCCACAGGAGGGGGGGGGATAGGTTATTGGCCCTTAGAAGATTGGAGACAAAATGAATACGAGAGATTGGCTGTTTGGAACCGGGGGGACTCAGTGTGGACATAGACCTGGCGGCTTTCATTGAGGAATGGTAATGGAAGCCGGGGTCTAAGAGTTTTTTGAGGAACCCATATATACCTGGATGTTGAGGAATTTGATTATTTTTAACTTCTGTCTAGAGAGAAATATTAAGGGTGCAAGGGGTTTGAAAATCATAGTGTTTCCAGACATTTTAGAGATTATCATAATTGTAGCCCTGAAGGGTTAACTGTATAGGTTATAGATCAAGTCAAACCCCACAGGAGGGTGGGGATAGGTTATTGGCCCTTAGAAGATTGGAGACAAAATGAATACGAGAGATTGGCTGTTTGGAACGGGGGGGACTCAGTGTGAACATAGATCTGGCAGCTTTCATTGAGTAATGGTAATGGAAGCCGGGGTCTATGAGTTTTTTGAGGAACCCATATATACCTGGATGTTGAGGAATTTAATTATTGTTTAACTTCTGTCTAATTTTTATTTAGAACAAAGTATACGTTTTTTAAAAATATATAACCATTGGAATATAATATATTTACTTTTGGGGAATATTAGATAGAAGCAGTAAACACTGGTAGGTTTTTAATCATATTTTAGGACATCATTCAGAATAAAGGTTGAGTATTTGTAATATGTTTAGGTTCGTTTTAAATGTATAGGAAGAATGTCTATTAGTTTTTGCTTGGGAAATTATTTAATTGCACATATCCCGTTTGCTAGATAGGGATATATATATATATACAGGGCTCAAAATTTCCACTCTCCACTAGCCAATGGCGAGTGAAAATTTAGCCCTGGCGAGTAGAAATTCAGCCCTGGTGGGTATGTTTTGTCTTGCAGTGGCGAGTAATTTTTCAGGTCTGGCTAGTAGCAAAGGACTTCAAATTTTAAGCCCTGATATATATATATATATATATATATATATATATATATATATAGGCCCTCTGATCCTCCTGTTCTACACATCTGATTGTACTATTTAATACCACTGTATGTCTATTCCCCAATTGTACAGCGCTGCGGAATTAGTTGGCGCTATATAAATAAAGAATAATAATAATAATAATATATATATATATATATATATATATATATATATATATATATATAGCAACAGGGTATGAGAAACTGTAACCCCTGAGAAGGTGGCAAGTGAGCCACAACACGTATTGGGTTTGCAGGACGAAACCAGACCTCACTTTCACTGACAAACACTCCCGGTCCCGCCTCTGGATCAAACTGCGTTGCGGTGATTGAGGACGCTGAGAACCAAAGACACTTTAGTGTGGTGTATTGTTGGAATCTCTGTTCTCTTTATTAGCAATCCGGATTAAAGGGATAGTAATACTTAAAATGTAAAAAAAAAAAATATGTTGTAGGGTTTATCCCCCTGAGTAAAACAAGAGTACTCCCACTGCTGAACGGTGTTTTATTCAAAAGTTATTAATTTTCAAAGTTGAATTTTTTAGGTGCAATATCACAGTGGCTTGAAATTGTACAGTGGCGCTGTTGCTACACCATCCTATGGAGATTTATGGTCCCGGGACCAGAGCTGTCCATAGGATTATGTAGCAACAGTGCCACTGTACAATATCAGGCCATTGTGATATTGCACCTAAAAAATTCAAATTTGAAAATTAATAACTTTTGAATAAAACACCTTTCAGCAGTGGGAGTACTCTTGTTTTACTCAAGGGGATAAACTCTACAACATATTTTTTTTTTTACATTTTAAGTATTACTGTCCCTTTAAAGACTTAAGTCGTCTACAAGATCCGGATGGAGAGCGGATTCCGAAAAGAACAGAAGACAGGGTATTCGGAGGCAATTAATGGGAGGATTGACGGGCTTGTAAAGAATAGGAGTCTGATGAGTGCAATTGTATCTTTAACGAGCATTAAAAATGTCAAGATATTACTTTTAGATGTAGCTCTTTTGCGCTCCTTTTTACGTAGATGCTGTGTTACAAGAGGGATAAGGTCCTTTGAGAGGAAGCGGCATTGAACTACATCGAAAGTTAACCCTAACTGACCCGGTGTCAATTTGTTTATCATCTCCATTTGAGTTACATCAGAAGCTAACCCTTACTAACCTGGTTGAAATATTTATGTCATCCTTGTACATCATCGTTATTGTGTGACATTTTCATCTACATCATCCATAACATAATTTTTATTCCATTGGACCTGTTCATCAATATAAGAGATAAGTACTAACATTTGGCTCTTAGTTTGGTGTGTAATACAGTTATTGAACAGTGATAGTTGGGATAGTTTATTATCATTTACCATTTTTCATTTTTTCACTTATTCTTGGATTTCATTTTATACTGATTTTATACTGATTCCTTCTTATCTATTGGATCTTGTTGTTTCTGGTACATTATCTCGGTATATCCTTACGGTGCACAGGGGGAGTGTGTTTCATGGCACAATAGGATTTGGAGATATCCCGATTCTGTAGGCTGTTGAACAATTACCGATTTTTCTGTATAGTTTTCTTTTTCCCTTGTTCAATCTTGCTGCAAGTGATAATATACTGTAGAAAAGATCTGTAGTGATGGAGTACCAGTAATTGAGGTCCAATAGATTAAGAACTATGAATTTCATAGACAATGTGGTAGAACACTCCCAGAGGAAAGACCCAATAGGGCTCTTGAAAAAGCTGGATAAATTATTCATACAGGAGACCAAAAACTGGTATGATTTGGTAGCACTGGATAATTACATCAAACATAATATAGTAGCAAGAGGTCTAATTATTTGGAAGCTACCAACATTTGAAATAGATTATATAGAATTTATTACAGACTGGGAGAGTACTCTGGAGGAGTGTTCTAAGAAATTAATATAGGGAATCTAACATTGAGAATAATGAAAAGAAATCGAAAAAATAGAAAATCAGCTACAAGATACATATAAAACAGAAGAATACAATAGGTTAAAAGATAATATGAACAAAAAATTAAAAGAATTTGGAGCAAAATATAGTAATTACCAAGAGGAATAAATTTATTAGGGAACAACAGGATTATGTAGATAGAAATAGAGAAAGACAGGGAAGGATAGGTATAGAACCTCAGTTCCTATGTAGGGAGGATAAGGAAAAGCCCAAGTTAATTAAAAAAGAAAAAACAAAGATTACAGTTTCCTAGGCATCCCCAGACAGGATTATATAAATCCATTATATACTACCCCGAAGGGAGTGTATACAATTTGATAGATCCAGGGACTAATGGAGAAAATGAAAACTAAAAATAATAGATCGACATCTACATTTGATAAAGAATTTCCTTCAAGCCCACCCTGTACTTCTGGTAGTTCTGTTTCCTCCCCTTCAGTTTCTTTTTTAGGGTCAGGAAAATGGAGCCCTCAGAGACAAAAGGGAAAGGCGATGAAGGAAACAAAGGGCAGAAAAAGGAATTTAGGTACAGACGAGGATGTAGAGGAGGAAGAGCTGGGGGAACAAAGGGACAACAAAATGGGGAGAAGGGAATCAAGGGACACACCATAGATAGTGGTATTTACAATCTGTCGGATGGGGATCTAGACAGTCATGAGGTTAGTGTTCTTAGAAAAGGATTGTCGTTTGCACCCAATACAGGACAGAAAAAATTTGATCTTTATATAGATACGGAAAAGTATGTATGATCCCTTACAGTAAAGAGATTTTGTTTTAAGTAAAAATAGGGGAGTGTTGGATAATTTTTCCAGTTATAGTGTGGAAGATCAATACAGTATTTGAAGATTGGACATGCTGAAAAAGGAAGAAGAAGGGGAATATAATGAAAATGTAGTTATTGAGAGTGGAAAATCTGTGAGATCCACATTTTATCCTACTCAAAACAAAGGGGAATATGTGAAAGTATTTCAAGACTTGCTTAAAGGGGAACTTTCACCTAAACACGTTTTCTTTAATTCACGTAGATTACCGATGCAAACTGTGCTGTGTTTTGTTTTTTTATAAAAAACGCAATAGAAAATAAGTTTGAGGGTTTACTTTTTCCCTCTTCACATATTCTCGTTCTGATCGGCACAATTTGTGCCGATGAGAATACATAACAGATCCTCCTCCCCGCTGGTCTGTCAGTAAGCTGGAGAACTCTCATTGGTAGAGATCGATATCTAGCCAATGAGAGTTCTCCAACTTACTGACGGACCAGCGGGGACGAGGATCTCCTGCATTCTCATCTGCAAAATGGTGCTGATCAGAATGAGGAGAAGAGGGATGAAGTTAACCCTCAAACTTAATTTCTATTGAGTTTTTTTTAAAAACCGAAACCCAGCAAAGCTTGAATCGGCAATGTAAGTGAATTAAAGAACACGTGTTTCGGTGAAAGTTCCGCTTTAACAAAGATTTGGAGAAAATGTGTGAGAAAAAGACTTATGGAATAAATAATTTGAGTCGTAAAGATGCATGGAGCTCAGGCCAACCCAAAGGGAAAGGCAATAAACTGAAAAGGATGGTCTAGAATAGAAAACAGCAGGAAATGCTGATCATCTGCATGAATGGGAATATGCAGGTTTACAATGGGAAACTTCCATAGATTTCTCTCAATTTGGTCTCCTTGGCTGGAATGTAATTTTGGTAGAGACAATAATTTTCTTTTGGAGGTTTAGTGGTCTCTACTCTCCTCTTCCTCGCTTTATTCATACTCTACTTTTATTCATGTATTAGTTATATATTTATATACATATCCATGCATTTGTTATATATATTCATAAATATTTATATTTTTATTCTTTTTTCTCCATATTTTTGTTACTTCTATTTACTTACCTTTGCTGAAAACTTCAATAAACATTTAATTTAAAAAAAAAAAAAAAAAAAGAATGGGAATATGCAGGTAAGCGTTCTTTATGCCAAAAGAGGCAAAAAAAAATCCCTTGGACACAAGGTAGCAATAGCGGAGTGCAAGTACTGCATCCTGAACCAGGGAGCAAGAACAAAATGGATGAGAAGCTTCTAGAATCGGACAGCATCAGCCATTTTGTTTGGGAACTATGAGGAGGCTGGAACAGAGACCCATGAACCTTTCCTGAAAAGGAACAGGAACCAAAACCTGCATATCTGTAAGGGAAAAGATGGCTTCTCTGAATAGACGACTCTGCATGAGATTGCAAGGAACTCTGGACATGAAGAAATGACAGGGAGGAAGAGACATGAAGTTTATCTTATAGCCTTCCGAAATGACCTGCAAAACCCACTGATTTGACATGGAAAGAGCCCAAGTGCTGTGAAACAGATGAAAATGATTTACTATTGCCTGAGGCATACCAGACCCCGGAGAGCCATGCAGAGGTAGACTTGCCAGCTGCGGGCTTCTGAGCTGGCTTCTTGCCTGTCCAGATCTGTTTGGGTTTTGGAGTAGGGTACGCCTGGGCTGGGGAAGGAGTAGAAGTCTGGGGCGCAAAGTAAAAAACTACACATATTCCATGTAAAAAAGGAAGGCTTAGGAGTAACCTGCACCAATAAAGCACTCTTACCTCCAGTGGCAAGACTAAAAGTCTACTCCAGCTCTGTGCCAAACAACGGTTTTCTCACAATTGAAAGAATCACCCAGGACATTTTGGAAAACTGGACAGCAGATCAGGGGCTGGATTCTATTATAGGAGTTAACACTCGTTTTATCAAACATTTTCCTATTGAAGTCTATGGGGAAAACCGGAGATAAAAGCAGTGATAAAAATAGCACCTGTAATAGAATCCAGCCCCAAATCTTTAGCTGCGAAGTATGCATGCAGCAACAGAACATATTGAGGCCTTCCCACTAAATATAGAGGCAGCAGGTAGCTTCCCAATATGTATTAGTCTGAAGGATCTTAGAGATAGCCATAACAATATCCTCCTTAGGCATGTCTACATGGATAGCCTCCAAAAGAAGATCCCCTCAGATAGCCATGGCCCTAATCAGAAGGGAAATAAGGTGGTTCCAGGAGGTGCAAAGTTCTCCTTCAATCAAAAATCCAGGCACCTATCCTCCTGCTCCTTAAGTGCCACCACATCCATAAGTGGCAAGTCTGTGTCCTAGGAAATGCAAGAGAATGTAGGGCCTACTGCTAGGGGGATGGGGTAGCACACTGTGCTAAAGCATCTGCAGAAAAGGGATTCCAGAGAGATAGACATCTGGGAAGGAACAACATCTTATCAGGAATCACTAATTCATCCAGGAATACCTGGTCTAAGGAATGGTGATGAGGAAAAAGGGGGAGACTTTTTTACACCATTTAAAAATATGAAGGGGTAAAACAACTGGAGTCTGAGGCTTCATAGACCTTTAGAGGTTCCAGGATAGCTTGGATGAGACCTCAGTAGGAGAACCAGGGTCTTCCTTAACCCCTTAACGACCACTGATATGCCAGGACTGTCACGGCGGTCCGGCACTTAAGGACCAGTGACGGTTCTGGCGCATCATGGAGTTCAGGGCTCCTGGCGCATCTGCATGCTGCTCTAGAAGCCCTGCACCAGAAGTGCAAAAATAAGCCCTGTGGTCCTCAAGTGCCGGCCGCACGTGTGTGTGCCGGTCCTTAAGGGGTTAAAAGAATCCCCAATAGCGAAGGACAAATCCAAATAATCTTTATCAGAGTTCCCTTCTTCAACTGAGGTGTCCTCTACCATGGGAAAAATTCCCTCTGTAAAATTCTGGGGGAAAGGACAGCCCTGAGTCCAAATGTCTGAATTACCTTGAAGAGACGAAAGTATAGAACGCAGAAGAAATTAGGACCTGAACCCATGTAGGCTCCTCATTAGTAGAGAGCCCTGGGAGACATGTGGGGGCCACAGAGCAAGAGGAACCAAAAATACTATATAAATCTCTAGTAGGACCAATTCTGCATGACAAATATTGGGTTGAAGGGACTCCCAAACCCTTGGTAGTTTACTTCTATCTCCCATAGGCTCAGACATAGACAGAGACCACTTAAAATATATCACAGGACAGTAAGAGTTAGATAAAAGTACTTATATAAAGTTAAAGGCTCTTATCTGAATAAAAGTTACATGCAAGGAAGTAAAGATCAATCTCATGGAGTCTCCAATGAAGTGAAAAAAAATAAGAGGATCAGCATAGAACCTTCTCTTCCCGTGCCCTAAAGCCCAGGAAAAAAGGCTCATGTGTAATGTAGTCACTAGCGAATACCTTTTTCAAAATGGCATGGTGGATCTCCAGCCACCATATAATAGCACCCCCCCCCCCAATATGGCTGCTGTGGGTGCTCATTCTTAAAGGCACCATAGCCATAAAAACCAGGCACATTAAACACAACTTAAAAGATAGCAAATAAAAGTAGAATAAGTTAAAAATAAAAAGTAATGAAAATCAATGAACATGAGCTTAATTAAAGTAAAATTATAGAAAATTAATTAAAATGAATTTAAAGTAAAGTAAATAAAAATGAATTTAAAATGAATTGGGGGGGGAGATTTGGGGTAAGGGTATTTGGTTATTTATATTTTGTTAGGAGGTTCAGTGTTTGGACCTCAGGGTTTGTTTGCTGTATTGTTGCTTTTGGATTAGGTGCTTAAAATCTCAAAAAAAAAGTTTGATTAAAAAATAATAATAATAATAAAATTCCCCCTCTGATAATGGAGAGGGATAGTGGGACAGAGATGCTAGTCCAGCCAAGGTACCACAGATAACTGAATTGTTGCCGCCAGATGGGGGACATTGTACAGACAAAAAAAAAACAAAAAAGAAGGCTAAGAGAATCTTTGCCCATGCACACTCCATGAATGTCACTTTTAAAACTGGATTAGACTGGTGGGTGTAAAGTAAAACAGGGGCAGAGTCTCTGCCTCTGAGAGGCTTTTAAGACAAGTGCCCTGCCCTCCTGTAGTGTACTTTACTCCATGGTTCCTGTGTTGTAAGATATATAATATTTTTCTCTGTCGTCCAATATTGGTTACAGGCAACTTTGGGAAGGTGACCACCCCTTTAATTAGGCAGGAACAATTATTGAAAAGAAGTGCAGGGTGGAGCCTTCCTTCTCTCCTTACCTGTGCACCAGCCAATCCCCATCCATTGATCAAGAAAGACATGAGAACAGTTCTGCTATAGTTTTTAGTTATATTTATTATTTTCTGTTAGATATGGAATACCCCTCATTAGGAGGATTACCATTTCAGTTCCCAGGTGCTGCTGTGGACCTTCCAGTCCTGAGGGGAAAATCTTGTGTAGCATGTTTTTTTCCTAGGAGAAGCCCACTGAGGCTTCTTCTTTACAAATGGTAATCTGAAGACAGAAGACCTGCTAAAAAGATGAGCAACCCTTTGAGTGCTGAGGTCCACTGGCCCCACGCTTCCTCTCAGCACAGGGCTCTCCTTTGGAGTTCCTAATACATACTCCTGCACTCCTTGGGTTTACATGTATGTCCATTGAGGTTTGGAGCACTGGGGTTTCTGTGGTAAATTTACCCTTTCCTTGCCATTTTAGGCACTTTTATGGGGTTTATTACACTTTCCCTACTGAGTTCAGTGTTATTTACTCTTATTCTGGTGATTCCTATGTGTTTCTCTACTTTTAGACTCATATTGCTTTTTTGCATTATTTGAGTTCCAAGGTGCGCTTTACCACATGCTCCATTTACCTCTATGGGACTTTACACTTTGGGACATATCTCTGCAACTGCTCAACATAGTGACTTCAGAGATGGTTCATTCTGTTTGTCTACCCTTGTCCTGTAATATGGTTAATGTTCTGAGTCTTTTAGGGGGCTTCGGGCAATGTTTTGGGGTACTTGAAGGAAAACTACATTTCCCATGAGCGCCTGTTTTGCATGCTTGGCTGTCATCGCGGATGCCATTTTCTCCTTTCCCTTCACGAGTATCCTAAGCAGGGCTTGGGCTCTCCTCTCCTCAGCAGATTAACCCTTTGCCTGCCAGTTAAGTGCATATTCACTATTTCTGGGGTGAAAATGTAATCTTAGACACTGTATTTGGGTTTTACCTAATACTTTCAGACATTTATACCCTGTTAGGATGTCAGACCTGTTGAGACTTGGGGCTAGTCCTAAGACTAAGGATACTGGGGTGTCTGTGACCCCCATTGTGCATTGTTCCTCATGTCAAGAAGGGCTTTCTAGAGAATACGCCCTTCATGCGCTGCTGCCCCTGCCTCTCTGCCAGGAACCTACAGCCATGCACTAGAGTCACTGTGGATGAGGGAGTTTAAGGCTACTAGTAAAGAATTAAGAGCACCCTCTTGCCCTTAGTTTCCAAGAAGAAGCCTCAGGTCAGACGGAATCAGATTTTTTGTCCCTTTCAGGCTGAGGCGCATGCCACGTCCCAGGCAGTTCCCCAGGCTATGCGTTCATCCCCTAAACAGCAGTGGAGGCCCAAGCAGTCCTCCAACAAGCCCAAACCTTCTTCGGCATAACTCATCAAATCCTGGACCCCACGCACCTGTGGGTGGCAGTCTGCACCATTTCCTCAGTGTCTGGACAGACACCGTGGCGGATCCATGGATTTTACAGGTCGTCACAGAGGGGTATAGGATCTCCTTCACCTCTCTTCCTCCTTTCAGGTTCTTTCCTTCTCACACTCCTCAGGGAGTAGAAAAGCTCTGTCTTATCAACTGTGCCTTTCAGACACTTTTAGACAAGGAGTCCAGGAACCGGTTCCCGAGCTGGAAAAGGCTTCAGGTTTCTATTCCAAACTATTTGTGGTTTCTAAGAAGGACGGCGGCTGCCGTCCGATCTTAGACCTCAAGGATCTCAATTCCTTTGTGGTCAAAACTCATTATCACCAGGAGTCTCTACGAACGGTGACTGCAGCCGTGTGTCCAGGGGAATTTATTGCTTCTCTGGACCTTCAGGATGCCTATCCATATAGCCATCCATCCAGAGAGCTGGAAGTACCTCAGATTTGCTTGAGACCAAGGACACTTCCAGTTTTCTGCTCTTCCCTTTGGTCTGAGTACGGCATCTCAGGTCTTCAATTGTATCCAGGGTGCTTTAGTTTCTGTCCTGCACAGGGATGGTATCGGAGTCACTCCATACATGGATGATTTGCTCTTGAAGGCTCCCTCTCCGGAACTCCTTCATCAGCAGGTCCAGGACTGTATTCATGCTCTCACCCATCATGGGTGAATTCTGAACATGGACAAGTCGGATTTAGTTCCATCTCAAACTATTCAACACCCTGAAGGGGATGGTCTTTCTCATGGAAGAGGTGGTTCACCAGATCACCCACAAAGTATCTGATCTTGCGATCCAGTCCCTGCCAAGAAGTTAACTTCTCTAGTGGGGAAGTTCATATCCACTATGGAGCTGGTTCCATTTGCAATGGCTCACACAAGAGAACTTCAGAGGTTTGTGATCCAGATCTGCAAGGGCAAGACAATCTCCTGAAGATGTTGGTTTCTCTACCTCTTCACGTGGAGCTGACTCTGTTGTGGTGGCTCGACATGTCCAGTCTCCTGAAGGGCAGGCCCTTCATGGTATCCTCCTGGACAATGGTGACAATGGATACCAGCCTGTCTGGCTGGGGAGCAGTCCTGGGTCACCTGAACGCCCAGGGTTGGTGGTCTGCTGTGGAGTCTTTCCTTCCCATCAACGTTCTGGAGCTTCGAGCGATATTTCATGCTCTCCGGTACTGAACACTCAAGCTGGAAGGAAGCCCTGTTCGAGTCCAGTCCGACAACACCACAGCCGTGGTTTACATCAACAAGCAAGGCAGAACAAGATGTCTCACAGCTTGGTTGGAGGTCAAAGCTATTTTGTCTTGGGCAGAAGAACATGTTCCTGCCATTTCCGCCGTTCATATTCCTGGCATAGACAATGTTCTAGCAGACTTCGTAAGTCGACACACAGTGGACAGTGGAGAGTGGGAACTCCATCAAGATGTGTTCATCCTCATTGTCCAGAAGTGGTGAGTTCCTTGCATCGACCTGATGGCGACAAGACACAACCGAAAGGTTCCGTTGTTCTGCTCCTGCTGGAGAGACCCTCTAGCTCTGACAGTGGATGCCATGTCGATCCTATGGTGCTTTCCTCTACCGTACATCTTTCCTCCTATTCCCATGCTTCACAGGGTGTTAAGGAAACCACGTCTGGAGGGTTCTCCAGTAATTCTGATTGCTCCGTACTGGCCTCATCAGGCGTGGTATCACGGTGCCCATGCTTTCGCTGGTGACATTGTTATGTCTATTCACTTCCTTATTCCCTCTTATTGGCTATCGTGAATTGTCTCCGCCCAGTCCTAGCCTTTTTATATGGAGCGCTGTCACTTCAGCGCTGCCCTTTCATGGTGTACCTGTTGCCAGTGCTTGTTCTGATTATTCATGTGATTCCTGTGTAGGACCCGGACTGCCTGACTATTCTGCCTGATCTACGTTCCTGCTCTGTGTACCAACTCGGATTGGCTGACGTTCCTGCTCCATGTACCGACTTGCTCTACTGACGCTCCTGCTTTGTGTGCCGAACCGGCTTTGCTGTTGCTCCTGCTCTGTGTACCTCCTGGTACCAATAACTGGTTGCCTGCCATTCGGAGGTCCGTCCTCTGTATCGCGACTGTCCCTGTCAGTCACTGTGCCTCCTTACCATCTCAGGTAGCACTGCTCTCGACCCTGAAGATATTTGCGCTGTTATCCTTTCACTACGGTGGTAGGTGTTATATTGCACCCGGTACTCTTGACCTGCTTATTACACTTACCGAAGTTGGGTGGCTACTGGGCGCCTCGGTTAGCCTCTGGTTCTAAGACCCACGGTCTAGGTCTGGGCGTCAGTCTAGCTTACGGTTTGGTGCTACTGCACTCAGGGTCATTGCTCTGCTCTGTCATCCGGAAGCATTCCCGAGACTCACTATTGTCAGTACCGGTTTTCCTTGTTACCGTGCAGTCCACCATACTGCCTGTACACCCTTCAGTCTGTAGCCTTCCTAAGGCTGCTAGGGTTTGCCCGCTAGTCTCCGGTCCGGGCCTAAGTTGCTTTGTTGTCTGTCTCTCCATACGGTGACGTGAGGCCTACTCCCTGAGTAGGGAGCCTCCATTATTGGTGGCACTATTGGTGTCTGTTGGCATTTCTGATCTTGACATTAGTGCTCACTGTGGCACAGCCTCACACGAACTGCAACCTGACCTGTGCCAGTACAGTACCTTAAGTACCTGCTGGGCCTGAGTGGGTTGTTGCGCTCCGTGTAACCTGACCTGTGCCAGTACAGTACTTTGGGTACCTGCTGGGCCTGAGTGGGTTATTCCTATCTCCGTGATCTGACCTGCATCAGTGATATACTTCTGTACATTCTGGACTTATCTGTGATTGTATTACTCCTGTACTTGTCCTGTGTCTGGATTACAGATTGTATGTACTGGACCTGAGAGGGTCACATGATCATTGCTCGTTTAATAAAACTGTGTTTTGCCAAACCTCCAGTGTCTGAGAGTCTATAAACTGTAACATGTCGGTTCCGGAGCTCCTGGATCTCTCGGTGGAGGAGCCTTTTCAGCTCCCCCGCCGACCAGATCTTCTTCTACAGGGTTATCTGTGGAAGGAAGATGTGGACTGTCTGGGTTTGATGGCATGGAGATTGAATCCTCAGTATTGAGGAAGAAAGGTTTCTCTTCATGTGTGGTGGCTACTATAATTAGTGCTCGGAAACCTGTTTCCTCTAAAGCATACCACAGAGTCTGGTCTACCTTTCTTCTCTTGGTGTGCTGATATCCCCTCCCAAGACTTTGACCTTCCTATGGTCCTGTCCTTTTTGCAGGATAGAGTAGACAAGGGACTCAGCCTGAGTTCCTTGAAGGTTCAAACTTCTGCACTCTCTGTTTTCTTTCAGAGATGCATTGCCATTCTCCCAGACGTCAAGGTTTTCTTTCAGGGTGTTGCTCTTGCTCGCCCTGCCTTTAAGTACCCCGATCCTCAGTGGGATCTTAACTTGGTCTTGCCCTTTGAATCCTTGGCTATTCCTCTCCATCTGCTGACTTGGAAGATAGCCGCTGAGTTGCACACCTGGTCTTGCAAACTACCATTTTTTCTTTTTTCACAAAGACAAGGCGGTTCTTCACACTTCTCTGGAATTTCTCCTGAAGGTGGTCTCAGAGTTCCATAACAATCAGGAAATTGAAGTGCCCACCTTCTGCTCTGACCCTACTTCTGACAAGGAAAGGGATTTTCACTTGTTGGATGTGGTGCGCTGCCTTAAGTTCTATTTGCACCGCACTAAGTCCATTCGTCAGTCTGACAAGCTCTTTGTCATTCCTGAGGACCATAGGGCAGGTAAACCAGCATCCAAGGTTTGTCTACTATTTGTAAGGTTTACAAACTTAGGAAGAAGCCGGTTCCATTTTGTGTCACAGCTCATTCCACTAGGTCTGTTAGGGCTTCTTGGGCCTATAAGAATCAGGCCTCAACTGATCAGTTGTACAAGGCAGCTACTTGGTAGTCTGTGCATACCTTCTATAAACACTACCGTGTTGATGTCCTGGCGTCAGCCGATGCCAGCCTTGGTAGGAAGATCCTAGAGGCAGTCTTGCCTGTCTAGGATTTTTCCTTGTACTTTTTAGTATGCCTTAACTGTTGAGCCCGGTTGGCTCTAGTTTTGTGTGCTGTGTTACAGTTCCTGGTGTGTTATACTCCAGTTTGTGTCTGCTGACACTTTATTCATTATATGGGCTGTATTATGCTCTGGTGACTTTGGGGACCGGTGCCTGCTCCTTCCCTTCATTTCAGCCTCTGGGAAACTCAATGTTGGTACATCTCAAAGTTACCTGTAACCTAAATTGGATGACAGAGCAAAGATGATTTTAGTCTTACCTGTTAAATCCTTTTCTCTTAGTCCATATAGGTTACAGGTCTCCCACCCTGTCAAGGGACCATGCTTGGTTCTCCTGTGACCGAAAGTGGGAGTCCTTTTGGGTTCATGCTCGCAGGAGTCTTTTTTTTCCCTTCATGTTACCTAGTCAATAGTAGCTTTTCAAATCTTACTGGATGGGGATTGGCTGGTGCACAGCTAAGGAGAGAAGGAAGGCTCCACCCTGAACTTCTTTTCAAGAACTGTTCCTGCCTAATTAAAAGGGCAGTTGACTTCCCAAAGTTACCTGTAACCTATATGGACTAAGAGAAAAGGATTTAAGAAGTAAGACTAAAATCCTCTTTTTATTATGTTCATTTAGATTTTATTGATGTTTGTGTAATGGTATAAACATAGGACTGACCCAGTAGGCAGAGGCATAGCTGCTATCCCCAGAGATCGTCTGGTCACCTGTAACATGAGAGTGATGCTAGGAAGTGATGCCTTAGTGCAGAATTGCCTGGAAACATTACTATCATGGTGCCCGTGCTCCTGATCTGACGGCGACATTATTATTCTGCCTTATTTCAATGCCGTCCTCTTATTGGCCTGGTATTCTTGCTCCACCCAAGGCTTGCCTTTATATACCCTGTCATGTCTATGCTAGGGCGCCCTTTCGTGGTGTACCTGTTCCTGATGTTTGTTAGAGTTTTATGATCGTGTATGACCTGGCCTGCCTGACGATGTTCCTGCGCTTCCTGTGTTGCTGTTCCATTGCTGATTGATCTGGCTTAGAACCCGCTCCGTTGCTGACTGATCTGGCTGAGGACCCACTCCGTTGCTGACTGATCTGGCCGAGGACCCACTCCGTTACCGACTGATCTGGCTGAGAACCCGCTCCGTTGCTGACTGATCTGGCTGAGGACCCGCTCCGTTACCGACTGATCTGGCTGAGGACCCGCTCCGTTACCGACTGATCTGGCTGAGGACCCGCTCCGTTACCGACTGATCTGGCTGAGAATCCACTCCGCTGCTGACTGTTCTGGCTGAGAACCCACTCCGTTGCTGACCTATCTGGCTGTTGAGCCTGTTCCGTTGCTACTGACCTGGCTGTGCTCCCGTTATGCTTGTGGCCATCCGTGGCTGTGCACCCACTCCGTTGCCATCCGTGCATGGCTGTACCACTTGGTTGTCCTTGTCTGGCCAGCGTTACAAGCAGCGGATTTCCAGTTGCCTTGTCTTTTGTGCGCCACTTGGCGCTATCCTTATCTTGTCGACCGTGGGCTTGGCATTCGTGCTGTAGCTGCTTACTTTAACCGCCCCTGGCGGTGTGCACACGCGAAGTACCGGTACAGTGCTAACTAAGTGCTGAGTTACTCAGATCTATCTGTGTCCTCCTCTGCACTATAGCTGGGCTCACTCCCTGTGGGAGCTGCAGTATATCTCTGGGCGTTTCCAGTTAACCCGTTCAGTGCCTAGACTGTCTAGGCTGGGCCAGTGCTCCTTCCCTTGTTGCAGTAGCTTGGGCTAAGGGCCAGCAGTTGCGTTACATCACACTCGTTAGTGTGAGGGGACACGGAGCTCCATTCCTTGTCGCAGTAGCCTTTGGGCTAAAGAGCCAGCGGTTGCATTACATCACACTCGTTAGTGTGAGGGGACACTTGTGGCCTTCCTGTTGTCTGCCTCGATCCACCCCTAGCGTTCTAGGGTTTGCCTACTGTAAGTGGTTGCCTTGGTTTTCCTGGGACCCCTGTCCCATGGTCAGTATTGCCTTGTTTCCTACTGGGTTCAGTGCCACCCAGGCGTCTGGGTTTCGTGCCAGTTACCACATACGGGACTACCTGTCACCTATAGTCCTGCTGTCAGTCCTGGGTCGAGTAGCCTGGTTAACCCTAGTCCACTAGGGTGAGGTTGCCTGGCCTTACGATCCTCCAGTCCTCAGGGTCCAAGCACAGAACTATTTGAAGCCAGTTGCTGCCTTCTCCGCTTGTCATATATCTTGTGTCCGGTGTACTATTGCTAATTATTTATTGTTTTGTATTGTGGGCCTGTGGCCTAACTCCTTGTATGCACTTTATCCTAATAAAGTCATTTTAACTTTACCGCACTGGTATGAGTGTTCATCAAAAACCGTGACAATTACCTTGCTGCAGCCACTGTCTGGGGTTCTCCACTGAAAGGTTGAATGATCATTACCAGTTGTGCTATATGTGGAACAAGATTTTACTATTTGCTAGCTAAAGATGGTGGCTATGGACATGGAGGTACAGGTAAAAAATAAATAAATCAAAAGGGTGCACTACAAAAAACTTCCACAAGATGGCAAAGTCGTATTAGAAAAGAAAGGTATGCAATACAGACTGAAACCATAGGAGGCGGTGTGGAAGTAGGTTGATAGTGAAGGCATCCCTAGTAATGGCACCAAATTCAAAAGTGTTAGAGCAGGGGAAACCAGAATAGAGCAGCAAACCCTAGCTATTGGTGGGCAAAGTAGACAGCTGGAACAAAAGCCGCACACAGATGGCAGGAGAAAACAGTGGTCAAAAGTCAATGCAGACACAATATTGAAGATTGAAGAGCCAGGCAAAGGTTAGGGAAGGTGGTAATCAAATGTGGTTGAAAGTAGCATCGCTTAGCAGTAGATCAATCCAGAAGATCTTGCACAAAACACAAAGAAAAACCAGGTACAGGGCACATAGAATGTGCACAGAAGCTTGCCACATTCAAGACTATACAGGGGAAAGGAAGAAGAGGGAACTCAGGATGGGAGGATGAAGGTGTAGTGATGTTTGAGAATGGATCTTATCAAGTTCTGTTAAAGAAGGTTTGATTATATTAATTTTTTTAACCCTCTGCATGCCAGAGAGGGTATGCAATGCATTGCATACCCCTCTGGCACTCAAAGGGTTAAGAAAGGAGATCAAAAAGACCTTTGGAATCAACTTCCTATAACAATATTCATTTCTGATGATAAAATAACATCTAAAATTGTGGAAAACAGATTAAAATGTTTTTTAAACTTATTTGGGGATTTGCTTTTATGCAGTCTGAGGTAGACAGGTATCTCAAACTGTTAATCTAGTTTTGGATTTTATCTGGTATTGCAGATTTTGAGATGTTTAATAGGCTCTCTCACTGGTTTTTAGTTTCACGTATAAGAGGGAATACAAACTCCTCAGAGGATCTCTTTGATGGGATTGTGAGTAGATTTATTATTAACTACTTTTAACATCAGGTGTAAGGTGGTGCTGCCCCGTCTGCAATTATTATTATTTGTGCCATGGAACATCTTCTTTTGTGTTTGGGGTTCAATATTTTGGTTATCGGTGTTAAGGTTCCTTGGAGTTATATGAAGACTTGACCTTATGCTCTATTCTGGTGGCAGTTAGGAGGGTTGTCACTGGTTGGTCCTTTTTGTTTAGCTTTTATAGTTATCCTATATAATAATTCGCTAGAATGTTTGTCAGGAGCCGTCATATGCAGCAGAGACTGCCCGAACGCATGGAATGCTGGGAGTTCTGGGCTGGGAGCATTCTCTACAGTGCATGACTGCGTCGGCGGCAGGACGCAGAGCAGGACCGGCCTCTTAACATCATCCAGACCTTGGGCTTTTACACTAGTATGGTATAAAAGTAAATGCAAGGTGTTTGGTAGTGATGGTTTGAAATTAATAAACAAGGAAGTTTAAAAAAAAAATACCTACAATTTCTAATTAGGAATTGGCAGGTGATGAAAACTGGGAGACGGATGGAAAAAGAGTGAAGAAACAATTTCTGATCTTTGAGTTATTTTTCAAAGGAAAAGTTTTGATTTTAAATGCAATTATTCTAGAACTATGTGTTCTAAAGTCTTCATTCTGAGACTGTTTACTGTCCCAAAGGTGCATTGCCTGGGACATGGGACACACATTTTAAAATAAAGGACTGTCCAGGACAATCTAAGACGTGGTCACTGTAGAATAGGGGCATCAAAGGTGTCTTGTCTGTGGGGAGGGTGTGCCCGAGATGTAAATCTGTCTCTACCCATTATTATTTTGGCCACAGGAATAATAATAATAAACTGACTCATATTCATTTCAGAGTGTGGTCACTTGTTTAAAGAATCATATTCATTTATAGCTATAAACTATATTTTTTTTTCTAGAGAAAACTAATCTCCTAAACCCAGAAGATTAATAATAATAACTTATACCTAAACCTCCAGCAATGTGAAAAAAATACATTTTCCATTTACCTAAGTAATAGTCCAGCTCTTAATAATGTTATCATTTTAACACTTTTGCTAAATATAAAATTTAATATATATATATATATATATATATATGTAACTTTTACTTAGAGGTCTAAAACACACATGCGGACGTGTTTTTTTTTGTGGATCCGAGCCAGGACCATCACTGGTCCTTAAGTGCCAAAGAAACATGACAGTCCTGACATGGCACTAGACGTTTTTATTTCTCCCCTGTGCCACAGTTGCATTGTCCCGCATTGAATCAGATTTTACTTTTAATCATCTAAAACTGGAAATAAACTAGACAATACAACAGATATTTGATGTTCAACAATCTTTATGTACAGAGGATAGGCCACAAAGTAGTTTAACATATAATCTGTATGTACAAGGCTGGGATTGTAACCACTCATCCGTATTTATAATAAAATAAAGCTAAAAGTGAAATTTGCTCAGTATGAACTCGAGGCAATATTTAAAGGTAAGAAACATCCAGGCAATATTAAGACATGTTTTTTTATGGTGGCTATGACATTAGAAAGACACGTACCTGTGTAAAAATAGACAACTCTAGAAAACTAAGATTTTTTTTTTAAATAATTACATTGTTGTACAAATAGTATACATCACTAGAAAATAAAAAATACTAAAAAGAAAAAAACTTGGGCATAGGTATAAAGCGAAAATTGGAGGAAATCTGAGTTCCAGAAGGGTGTGCAAGGTATCCCTCTGGCACTCACATATTAAAAGCAATGGGGGATGTTAAAGAGACAGTAATGTCCCATAAAAAATGCTTATAGTTTTGTAGTGCTTAAAAAATTAAACTATGTGCCACAAATCCTATCTCTCAAACTGCTACAGTTTGAGAGATGTTCGCATTCAAAATTCCCCCCTCCCTCCCCTTCTGCTGACGGCAGCGCTGTGCTGACAGCAGGAGATCCCGGTCCGGGGACCAGCCGGTGGTTCTCCAGCAGAGCCGAAATCTCATTATTGGAAAAGAATTACTTCACTGGAAAGGTCTACAACGTGTGCCTGGTTTGCAAACACACTTTGTAGACCGTTCCAATGAAGTAGTTCGTTTTAAACAATGCAATTTTGTCTCTGCTGAAGAGCCTCCTCGTGTTGGCCGACATGGATCTCGGCTGTCAGCTTTACAGCTGACACCAGGAGAAAGGGAGGGAGGGGTGGCCCTTCCAATGTGAATAGGATTTGTGGCATCTAGTTTCATTTTTTAAGCTACAAAACTATAAGCATTTTTATGGGACATTACTGTTCCTTTAATTGCTCCCTAGGATGCAGTCAGTTTGGACCCAAAATGCTTCACTTTTCTCTTTATACATATGGACCATTAACTCTGTTTCTCGACAAAGAGGTAAACAATGCATTGTAAAACAAACATACATACATACTTACAAAAACCAAGCATGTTTATACAGACAGTAATAGAAGAGGAGTGGGACTGGATAACCAATGAGTTTCTCACTGTGTAATATATACAGATTTATGGCAGGCTTCACTGTCATTTACTAGGCATACACAGGGGTAGAAGGAAGATTAAGTAATCAGCCCAAATTTGACAACCATAGAGCTGTTTCTAATGCATTGCAGACATATCTAGCATCCAAAGGATTACATTTGTTTTAGATGTACAAATGGCAGTTATAGCGTTTACAACTTGAAACTAAAATGCTGGTTTTGGGCAGAATTCCTTTTTTTTCCCCACTTTCAGTCAGAATTGTACCTCAGTTCCACACAGAGTTTAAAGGAATAGTATGTTGTAGGGAACTCTCACTGCTGAAAGGTGTTTTATTCATAAGTTATTACAGCTCAAAGTTGAATTTTTTAGGTGCAATATCACAGTGGCCTGAGATGTACTGTGGCGCTGCTGCTACACCATCCTACGGAGATTTATGGTCTATGGATCAGAGCTGTCCATAGGATGATGTAACAACAGCACCACTGTACAATTTCAGGTCACTGTGATATTGCACCTAAACAATTCAACTTTGAGCTGACACCTTTCAGCAGTGGCAGTACCCTTTTTTACTGAGGGGGATAAACACTACAATATATATTTTTTTACATATTAAGTATTACTATCCCTTTAAACCTAAAGCAAAATACTAATATTGTATTAATTCCTCAAGTTGTGCATCATGTTTGTTTCATATTCCTTTACTGCTATTTTATGATAGTGCTCAACCACATAGTAATGTTACAGCCTCCTGTAAGCTTGATACATTTTGGTATTTGGGAGACATTTTGTATGGATAATTTTAAATGGAAACCAATCATTTAAAAAGGGGTAAGGGACCGATCTTCAAAACTGCCTGTCTGGAACTTCTGGTCTAAATGTAACAATTTGAGTGCAGAGAGGTAGTGTAATTTTTTTTTCAAATGCGTATTGATGCTTAAAGGGGATGCATCAACTCATAAAATGTTTTTACCATAGGTTTTGTTAATAAAATAATATTAGGAAAGCTGTTTTTTTTTTTTTTTTTTAATGTAAGTACTTTTAAAGATATTGTCTCCTCTCTGATGTGCACTTCCATGTAATGGGCACAGCAGAGCTCTTCTTCTCCTCCCTCCCAGCTGTCCCAGGGAGTATGGGGCAGCTGGGAGGGAGGTGAGAGGAGAATTAGGCAGTGATCAAGAGCTTTGCCGGTGATTCAGCAGGCTGCATTATGCTGACCGGCAAAGCCTGAAGATACAGTATCTTTAAAAGTACTTACATTTAAAAAAACAAAAAAAAAACAGCTTTCCTAATACTATTTTATTAACAAAACCTATGGTAAAAAATTATTATTATTAAAGGCGATACATCCCCTTTAAAAAATTGTCTGTCAGCACCACTTTGCCAGGAAATGAGAAAATAAATAAGATATGTCATCTTTTATTTCTTTTAGACATTTTGACAACATAATTTTTAGATGGTAATACTTGGAGTTAAAACTGAAGTTAATACTATCCTTTTTCGAATAATAATTATTATAATAATAAAAACAACTTTAATAGTGTTTTAATCCTAATAAGACTCAAACATTTTAAAGGGATAGTAATACTTAAAATGTAAAAATAAATAAGTTGTAGGGTTTATCCCCCTGAGTAAAACAAGGATACTCCCACTGCTGAAAGGTGTTTTATTCAAAAGTTATTACAGCTCAAAGTTGTTTAGGTGCAATATCACAGTGTCCTGAAACTGTACAGTGGCACTGTTGCTACACCATCCTATGGACAGCTCTGATCCTGGGACCATAAATCTCCACAGGATGGTATAGCAACAGCACCACTGTACATTTTCAGGACACTGTGATATTGCAATTAAAAAATTCAGCTTTGAGCTGTAATAACCTTTAAGTAAAATAATTTTCAGCAGTGGGAGTACCCTTGTTTTACTCAGGGGGATAAACCCTACAACATATTTTTTTTTACATTTTAAGTATTACTATCCCTTTAAGTTTAATGGTGCCCAGTTTTAAGACCATTTCTTTAAAACGGTCTTCCCTGGTCTTGAGAGCATATATTCACCATAGGGGGCAAATAAAAGTTCCCATGGATTTAAATGTGGCCTTTAACACAATTAATGCTAAAGAGGCCACCAAAGTAGACCCCTTCAGTGTTCTAGTTGCTAAAAGCTCAGTTTAAATAAATGGGGATAGTGGGAATGGTTGTCAACTATGTTGCGGTCGTATTGCCTCAGAATTACTCCACTTTTGTTTCAAACATAATGCCCCTTAACTAGTATGAAAGTGATGATATTTCTTTGAAAATTTGACAATAAAATATTTTGGTACTAATAATAACATTTTAACAGAACATTTTGTTTTGCACATAAGGCCCTAAAATTTAGGTTTACTGTAAACAACTCCTGACGTGCTATTAACACTTTAAAGGGGAGCTATCACCCAAATAAAGTACCCCCTAACAATTAGGTAGCTAGCGATACGCTTAACAATAGTAGTATTAGCCAGCATAATTACAGCGTTGGTGAGAAATCCTAATTCTGCCGAGACTGACGGCTAGGCAACAGTGCAGACATCTCTGTCTAGAGATGTCTGCACACCTGTGCTATCAGTCCCGGTCTCCTCTAGGAGGCGTTGCATGGTACCTTTAGGTAACAGAAGGGACTGACAGTGCAGGAGCATAGATGCCTCTAAAGTGCTGTTGCCTGGCCATCAGTCTCGGCAAAAGTAGGATTTCTCTGTATCGCGGTATTTATGCTAGCAAATACTACTATTATGCTTATCGCTAGATGCCTAACTGTTGGGGTGGAGACTTTACTTGGTGTGATAATTCCCCTTTAAAGACTAGAAGGGTGTGCAACACATCAAACCTCAGTACACTGAACACCTCCTCTCATCTTTAAAGGCTTAACTTGAGTCTGACCACATATGGCCAATTTGAATGTTAAGGATTCAGCAGAATGTATAAAATTACTGTTTTTTTTTTTAGTATTATTTTTAGGGCGGAGTACTAAAGATGGCTCATCAGTAAGGGCCATGTGGAAAGTACAGCAGTAGTTACAATGGTGAACATTTTGGTAATGAACGTTTGTCAGGATACAGGGGGTCCATACAACTGTAAATATTATTATTGTTCTGAAATTGCTCCTTGTCAAACTACTGAAGGGAACCAATAAAACAAGTAAACTATTATTGATGCAGATGACAATTTCACTCCTTTCAGTGGCTGAGGAAATTGTAATTAACTGGCAAATGTGTATGAAAGAAAATGAGTATCCAAATTAAAAGAAATCCAAATTAGAATTATTTGCAAAGGGATGTGGTAATGACAAATACAATGGATACATTTAAGAGAAAATTAGACGCATTTCTAGAAAATGGGAAGATACATTATTATACTATGCATTAGCAGGATAAAGGGACACTAATGTCCAATAAAAAATATTTCTTGTTTTGTAGAGTTTAAAAAAATTAATTATGAGGCACAAATCCTATCTCTCAAACCTTTATGGTTTGAGAGATATTCACATTTAAAGTTCCCACCTCCCTCCCCTTCTCCTGACATCAGCGATTTGCTGACAACAGGAGATCCCGGACCAGCCAGAGTCTCTGCAGCAGAGCCAGAATAGCGATACTGGTAAAGAATTGCTTCATTGAAAAGGTCTACAAAGCGTGCCTGGTTTGCAAGCACACTTTTCTAGACTGTTCCAATGAAGTCATTCTTTTTAAATAACACGATTCTGGCTCTGCTGAAGAGCCTCCTCGAGTCGGCCGACTCGAATCTCCTGCTCTCAGCTTTACAGCTGACATCAGGAGAAGGAGAGGGAGAGGGAGGGGGGACTTTCAATGTGAATATCTCTCAAACCACCATAAAGGTATGAGAGATAGGATTTGTGCCTCATAATTTATTTTTTTTTTTTTAAATCTACAAAACAAGAAACAGTTTTTATGGGACATTACTGTTACTTGAAAGAGGAAGATATGATAAATAGATTAAAACTTATCTTGGCATTGGGAAGGATTATGTCATTCTCATTTTCTATGTTATATTGTGCCAAACATTGAACTCTATGGACTTGTGTCTTTTTTTCAACCTAATTTACTATACAACTTATAAACAAAAATGGTACTTTACATTGGTCTCCATCGAAGCCTACCTTTAGATCACACCTCCTCACAACAAACAGAAGGCTCCAATATACTTGAATATCTCTTTATGGGCAACACATTAGCAATGGGTTACCGTACAGATAAAATGCACAAAAATAAACTATACAGGTGCACCTGTCTGCTGGATGAAGCACACCTACCAAGCTAGGGGGAATTTTAATGCATAGCACACCTGCTTTTTGCCAGAGGCCCCCAGGTTCAGGGGACCTTCCCTTGGGTTCCCAACAGTGCCAGTTTTACAGAAAGGATCTAATTTAAAGGGATAGTAATACTTAAAATGTAAAAAAAAAATAAAATAAAATAATATGTTGTAGAGTTTATCCCCCTGAGTAAAACAAGGGTACCCCGCTGCTGAAAGGTGTTCTATTCAAAAGTTATTACAGCTCAAAGTTGATTTTATTTAGGTGCAATATCACAGTGACCTGAAATTGTACAGTGGTGCTGTTGTTACACAATCCTATGGACAGCTCTCGTCCTGGGAACATAAATCTCCATAGGATGATGTAGAAACAGTGCCATTGTACAATTTCAGGCCACTGTGATATTGCACCTAAAAAATTAAACTTTGAGCTGTAATAACTTTTGAATAAAACACCTTTCAGAAGCGAGAGTACCCTTGTTTTACTCGGGGGGGTAAACTCTACAACATATTTTTTACATTTTAAGTATTACTATCCCTTTAATCATGTGGTAAGGGAGAATTGAGGCTTCTCTGGTTGCACAGAACATTGATGTAGCTGATTTTGCCATAAATAGGAAGGGTTACAACTATACTGAAGAGGATCCTAACTGTTTAACTATATTTGAAGGCCTCCATTCACAATTCTGCTAGCGAATTTAGATACTCTTAAAACTCCCCTGACCTAGGTAAATCAGTCTCTTAAAGAGGACCTATCACCTTTCCAAATCTTCACCTCAGTGAGAGACTCCATTTTGAAAAAATTTGCATGAATATTCCTCTCCATTATTTTATTATATCCTAATAAGTTGTAGCCTAAAAGGGTGAAGAGAGATGATTTTCAGGATGTGGGAAATGAATTATACCAGCTTTATCAGACAGGCCAAGGCAGTAACTGTAAATAAATAGTTATAGAGCCCTAAAATCTAATCCCAGCATTTATATTGCATATGGTGCAATATTATTTTTGTTTATGCACCTGATGACAGACCCACCTGACTTCTATTCTGAAAGACTTATCTCTGACCCTTTACAAACCATACAGCACTATCACTTATAAGACATATTTCAAGATGCCTATGCTAATGGGGCCAAAGGGCCTCCACAAAGCATTCAAGGATATCACACAGAATATATGTAAGGCTAAATCTTAGGTACAGGTAATAAGATTAGAACTTATAAGTTGGTTTGGACTACAGGGCATTTGAGTGTGTGTGTGTGTGTGTATATATATATATATATATTATATATATATATCCCATTTCAATTGTGTTTGTTTGCTGTGTTCCTTTAATTTATGTAGTGTCTTTTAGTCCATGTGGAACCATGGGCAAAATTCCCTCTTCCAGAGGGAAGGGCACTTTAATAACAGGATATTTCAGGCAGAGACTCCCTTCTTCATTTCCAGCTTTACCCCAGCCCCTCAGTTTCACATGTAGAAAGAAACAACAGTGAAAGGAAAGAAGGAAATACCCTGAATAAAGATCCCAAAAGGACCTCTCTGCCCAGGAACTTGAACCACATAGTTTTTCCTCCCAGTGGGAGTCTTGTTTTCCATATGGACTAAGAAAAAAGGATATAATGGTAAGTTAACTAAGATCCTTTTTTCTCTTACATCCAATGTGGAGCACAGGAATCATGGGGATATACCAAAGCTTCAACCATACTTCCTGGAAGGGAAAAAGAGAAAAAGTCTCCACTGTAGACCAGTATTCCTCAAGACTAACTGGTACCATATAAACCTCAGGTGGCAATGGATACCAAACTAGCACACCAAACACCTGCACAAAAAGAAGACTCAGCATAAAGAAAGCTAGGACATGAGCCTTTAAACAGACACCACCGCCTGAAGAACCTTCCGTCCATTGCAAACGCTAGAGGGTCCTTCTTGTTGCATAAGAGTGGAACCTTCTGTTGTCGAGAGATGTCATGAGATCCACAAATGCAAGACCCTAGTGTTGTACACTCAGGTTGACACACTGGAGTTCCCTATTTCCGGGATCCAGATGTTAGCAACTTAGAAATTCTCCAACCATGTTTAACACTCCTGAAATATGAACTTTTGAGATGACTGGGACATAAGAGTCTGCCTAATGAAGAAGTTCCCGGATGTCATCCCAAGTAGACACGCTTCTGGTTCCTCCTTGGCAATTTATGTAGGCAACTGCTGTGGCATTGTCTGATAGAACCCACTCCTGTGAGCCCAACAGCACATGGGACTAGTGATGAAGTGCCAGCTGAATGGCCGATATCTACAGAATATTGACTGGAAGAATACTCTTCTCCAGGGTCCAGTGGCTCTGCATGTTAGGTGACCCAGGGTGGCTCCTGGGGAGGCTGGTTGTAAGAGCAGGGACATAGCAGTAAGGATCACAGCACTTAAAGGTTTAACTTAAACCAGTCTTCTGTCTTCAGACTCCCATTATATCAGTACAGAACTTCAGAGAAGTTCAGTAATGAGGCAAAGCTTTGTAAAAAAAATTGACTTCCACAGAGAAATGGTCCAAAAATACACATGTGAACTGGGCAATCCAACTCCGGGGAAGCCAGTTAATGGGAAATTATACAACCCCATATATAAATACAAAATATAAAAGGAGTCTAAAAACAGTGAAAACAGATAACAGTGCCGCTTGCCCTTTTTCTGAGGCAGGTCACTTGAAACTGAGGGGTGGGGGTAAAGCTGGGAGGAAAGAAGGAAGTCTATGCCTCAAAATCCCTGCCTTTTCTGAAGTGCCCTGCTGTCTGGCAGAGGGAACATTATCCATGGTTCCAGTGTTCCAGACTGAATGTAAGAGAAATAAGGCTTTTAACCCCTTGTATGCTAAAGAGTAATGACACGGAGACCTCTCTAATATTCAAGGGATTAAAAGCTCCACTTAAATTAATGGTAATGTTTTTTGATCCCTATGATGCAGTCAGTTTGCCCCAGAATTTCTATACTTTTCTTAGTAGATATGAGCCAATTAATTGACACTCATGTAAATGGTGGGAGAAGCACTGCAAGGAAACATTGACAGAGAGGAAAAGGTTGTAGAGAAAACCTTCTGCACAATTTTAAAACTAACCATCAGGAACTTTGGACATAGTAAATAATCTATATCTTAATATTTAAAAGGGAAGAAATACAAGAAGTGTACTTAGCTACGGGAACTCAGTTCCCATAGCTTAAACCTCACCCATACCCTCTCAGTTACCTCTGCAGATCACAGAGATCTGCAGGGCTGGGGTACATCTGTGCCTCCTTCAATGCTTACAGAAGAGGAATTAACAGTTCTAGCACCTCCATAGATACCCCCATGTCAGCAAAATTGCTTTCAATGGACTTAGATGGAGAAGATAGAAATATCCTGTAAATGCAAAGTGTGGCTCTGACGTTGCACAGCCCTGGATATCTATGATCTGCAGGGGTAACGGAGAAGGAACAGGTGAATTTTAAGTTATGGGGACTTGGTTTCCATAGCTGTGAGCACATTGCCTATAGTTTTCAAGGGCATTATATTGAACGTTTACGGTCTCTTTAAAAAGAAAATACATTTTCTAGTTATTTTTTTTAACGTTCTTAATAAACAATGTGAAAAAATATATTGAATGGATTCTTGTTAACCCTTTAAATACCAGTGCAATGCATTGTACACCCTCTGGTCTTTAAACGGTTGCCTTTCTTTTTATAGTTCCCCAAACAAGTAGGCACTTATTATCCAGTGACTGATGGCAAATCTCTTAACAAAAACTCATTACAGGAACACTAACACCTCTAAATAACCCCCAAGCACACTCACATTTACCTTAATTTGGGAAAAAAAGCCTAATGGCCCTATGAATCAGTTCTGCATAGACTGGATCCCCAACATTATTCATTACTCAGTAATGGTTTCCTTTTAAAATAGCTCATTTTTAAGAGTGTGCAGCTTTGAGCCGCATTAAGTAGGTCGCCGTGTTGAAAAGGGTGACATGAGAATCTCACCCTGCATATCACAGTGACATTTTCATGTCGCTTCTTATAACAGCGTGATCGCCTGTGGGGTTG
This sequence comes from Rhinophrynus dorsalis, assembly GCA_037306005.1. Lineage (NCBI taxonomy): Eukaryota > Metazoa > Chordata > Amphibia > Anura > Rhinophrynidae > Rhinophrynus > Rhinophrynus dorsalis. The sequence goes on along the minus strand of CM074724.1, from coordinate 264,676,432 downwards.
GTTTAATTAATGACACACACAGAGGCAGGCATACATCTATCATTAGTAAATAGCTCTATGGAGAACCAAAAAATGTTTGCAAAGCTAAAGTAGTTTATTATTACAGGCAAGGCAGTGGACACCATGCTCAATTATACTTTTCTTCTTCAAACCAACCCCGCAGGCGATCTCACTGTTAAAAGAAGCGACATGAAAATCTTGAGCTGATATGCAGGGAGAGATTCTCATTTCACCCTTTTCAACACAGGAACCTACTTAATGCGGCTCCAAGCCGCAAACTCTTAAAAATGAGCCATTTTAAAAGTGAACCCTCAGTAATGGATATCACATCCACAGAGGAGGACATGATTATTTGCAGGCGGACTCCAGGAGCTCAGTCTCCTCCTGCTGAAGGCGTTCTTTCTTCCCAAGAATAATAAAGTATGAAGAGTCTGGGTTCCTGTAGTCTGGCAAAAAAGAATCATGTCTATCTACATGTCATGATATCTAGGTTAATTTTAAGAAACAAGTCCATGCAGAATTGGTTTGTATTTGCCCTTAGGTTTCTCTGCCCAGATTGGGCCTTATTATTATTATTATGAGGGCTGATACTCTATATATAGAGTTGTTATATATTTGCACCAAATAGCCCCATAAATATGTGATGCTTTGAGATTTGTAGGGTGGTTAGGGGTCTAATTAGAGATAATGTAAATATATTTGAGGGATGGACATATGTAGAGTGGTTATGGGGGCAGTTTGTGGATAATATAATATTAATAAGGGGGCTGGAGATATGTTGATGTGTTATGGGGGCAGTTTGGGGATATATATATTATTAATAAGGGGGCTGGAGATATGTATAGTGGTTATGGGGGCAGTTTTTGGAGAATATATTCATAATGGGTGGGGGGCTGGAGATATGTAGAATGGTTATAGGGGTAGTTTGTGGAGAATATATTATCAATAAGGGGTCTGAACATATGTAGAGTGGTTTTGGGGCAGTTTGGGAATAATATATTATTAACGGGAGCTGGAGATATGTAAAGTGGTTATGGGGCAGTTTGGGGATAAAATATAAGTAATGGAGTCTGGAGATATGTAGTGTGCTTATGGGACAGTTTGGTATAACATATTATTCATAAGGGGTCTGGAGATATGTAGAGTGGTTTTGGGGCAGTTTGGGGATAATAGAGAAGTAATGGAGTCTGGAGATATGTAGTGTGCTTATGGGACTGTTTGGGGATAATATATTATTAATAAGGGGTCTGGAGATATGTAGAGTGGTTCTGGGGCAGTTTGGGGATAATATATTATTAATAAGGGAACTGGATATATGTAGAGTGGTTATGGGGCAGTTTGGGGATAATATATAAGGGGGTCTGGAGATATGTAATGTGGTTATGGGGCAGTTTGGGGATAATAAATTATTAATGGGGCCTGGAGATATGTAGAATGGTTATGGGGACAGTTTGGGGATAATATATAAATAAGGGGGCAGGAGATATGTAGTGTATTTATGGGGGCAGTTTGGAGCTTATGTAAAAAATGACATCGACCTGGGGATATTAGAGAGGGTATGGGGGTAGTTTTGGAGTTTATGTATTACCAAAAAAGGGTTGCAGGTATGTACAACAGCTATAGCAGCAGATAGAGAGGTAGCTAGCATGAATATGGGGGAGTGATATTAATTACAAAAAATGATGCATAATATCAAGAAGATATTATATTATCACTGTCAATATACACATTGGTTAAAACCTCCAGAAATAAAACTCATCATACACTGTTAACAATCACCAGTCATGCAGGATTTACTCAAAAACAGAACATTCCGAAATGTAATGGGTACTAAATGGGGAATATTTATTTCAGTACTGTATGACCTGTCCTGTATGGAATAACATTGTAAGCACTGGTTCATATGTGACCATAATTAAGGAACAGAACTAACAAATCTATTGTAGTCAATGAGATGAGAGTGTATGGAACCTTTCCTCCAATGTCAGCTAAGAATGTGCACATAAACTGTGTGTTTATTTTACTAGCAGGAGGTGTGCCTAACGCTATTTAATAGTGTCCAATCTGTGACACTGTTATCCAGTAGGTGGCAGTAGGAGACTGAAACTGTCAAGGTGAAGCTCATAATATCACAAATACCAAGTATTTTCTGTCTGGTGCTTTGGCATGGTTGCTGAGTGTTAAAAGGTTTGAAATACCATGGAACACCACCTGCCCAACACAGTGCTACAGAACCGTTTTGAAAGCGGAATTGCTCTGCTTTATCAAATCATGCCTTATAAAACAAAGTGAAATAAAAACACAAAAATGTGAAAGACAGTTTTTCTTCTCCAGATGTCTTGTAGCAGTTTATATTTTTTCCTAAACACGTCACCTATCATTTTTTTACATCCCTGTTTATTTTATAAACAGTCAGCCCCATGAGACCAAAGGTAACAAATGCAGCAAAGACACATGGATAAGAAATTCTCAGCAAAGCTTTGGATGTCACAATGCCTGAGCAGCCATTTTGGTTTATACCAGTGCTCTGGGGAAAGGACTGGCTGAATGCATATAGACATACAAAAAGTTTGAAGTGCCAACCCTATCATTGTCCCAAAATTAAACTGTAATTTTGGGACAATAGTAGTTTTGGAGCATCAGATGAATTGCTATTAATATTTTCATGTTTTTTTTTGTTTTGTTTTTGGGGGGTGGGAGGGTGTTTGGTTTGTTAGAGTCACCAAGGATCCATTTAGGGTTATTCCTTTGTTCTAGGCTCTGATATACAGGATTTTTTTTTTATATGAATCTTAACCCAATGAGTGCCAGAGGGTTGTCTAACACATTGCTATTGCAATGCGTTGGACACCCCACTGGCATTCAAAGGGTTAAGCATGCCAGAAGGACGTGTAAAACACTGTACAGCAATGCTCTTCATTCAAATGTTTAAGGAAACCTCTGACAATAGCCTCACAGTTGTTGAGATATTTTAAACCATCCATTACTGTAAAATCAACACATATGATAATGACACATTTGTATAGTGAAAAAAATGGAGCCCACAGTGGAGTTACATGTTACCAATGTCAAAAAGCAGTAATTGTCTAGCCATATCACAGTACGTTTGGCAGCTAAATAATGAGACCTGCTTCTTAAACTTTTGAGTGTGGTGTCCAACACACTGTGGTGGGCACCTTGCTGGCACTCAAATGGTTAAATCACTTACAACCAAAATGACACCAGGTAAATGTTCCAGTGTGTGTGTAAGGGATTGTCTTCTCTGGATAGACCTTTAACATATTGTCCTGCTGTAGCAGAGGAGAGATACTACAAATAACGGGAATAAATGTAACACAATTAATCCGTTATATAAAAATACTGAATATTCTCCAACTCATTACTCACACATCATAAGGCTGCTTGCTAACATTCACAAGCCATAGACAACTTGAAAGCTAAAAAATATTGTCAGCAGAAACTTTCCAACTTTTAAATATAGGTGCTCTGAAGGCACAACCAGCAGCAATTGATCCTGAACCCGTTACCAGCACTCTGTCTTGTATATCAAGCGCTCAGTTCATTCTCTCTTAGGTGCCCACAGGGACCTCTCATTTGGCAGCGTGAGAACTCATTCAGACCCGTATCATTAAGGTTCTCATATCTCTGTTTCTCATCCATATCGCTGAAAGTATTCAGCTTGCGGGAATTTCATTTAATTGTTTCCGTGATCATCTTCCACCCAAGCCACAATTTTTCCTTCCCAGCCTGGAATAATGTCATCGTCATGAAATACCTATAGGAAAAAAGGCAGTCTCTATCAGAAAGCTGCATATGAAATTGATTAGATTCAAAAATATGTCTACATGACAGTGATTGGCAGTCATTGTTTGAGATGTTCAGCAAATGCTGGGATAGGATTTACTATATAAAACAAACAATGAATTTGTTTTCCTGCTGAGTAAAACAAGGGCACTCCTGCTTTTGTATTATGCATCATTTTAAAGTTATAACAGCTAAAACTCTTTTTAAATACTAAACTATGCCACCTGATGTCCAGACAACTTATTTATTACTTTCTATAGCCTGCAATTTTACACAGAATGTGGTTGCAGCAGCTCTACCACTTTCTGACAATTTGAACTGTAATAAGTTTTGAATGCATTATCTCCCAGCAGTGGGATCCTTGTTTTACTTAGCCAGAAATTCAATACAATATATATATATTTTTAATAATACAATTTACTAAACCTTTACAAAAGGAATGCTTATGAAAAATGCGATCTGCATGGTGGTATAAGAACCACTGCAACCTGACAGGGTGCATTTTTCATGAGAGTTAGGTCTTAAGGGAGGAGGTGGCAATTGTGATGCATTTGTTTACAACGAACAATGCAATTCAAGGGTTATTATGTAGTTTTATTGTTCATATTTGGTAAGTCTTTTTAGTAAGACAATGAGACCAGTAAATATAATTCTTTATATGTAGAGGACAGAATTTATCAACATAGATATTGACAGGCTCCTTGGCTTTACTTGTGACATTTGGGTGCTATATGTCTCCAACATATGATACCTAAAGGCCTTATAAACTAGAAAACAGATGAAGGGCTGGAGGCGCACTTAAAACGGTCAGGTAAACAGACTTACAATCCATGCTACAATTATGTAAAAAGTAGCTTACTTATTATCCCAAAATTCAAGCAGTTTTGGAAGAAAGTGACCCCCTTTGTATAGATCTCACTGTCTTGCCTGGATTTGTAAGACTGTGTGTCTGGCATGTTTTACTGGAAGTCCTATCCTTCATCTGCTTTTTACTTATATGTAGCTGACAGCCAGCTGGGATATGGGTATTTACTGGTGAAGAGGACAACATCTGTCTTTAGGTAACTGATACCTTACACTGGTTGCTTTACCTCCAAGATCAAAGTCTGCTGCTTGGGTTCAGACAAAACTTTTCAGTGAGTGCTTGCTCTGCCTCCAAAGGCCTGGGTCCTGACCAACATTTTTGGATAGATGCCTGGATCCTGACTACCCTTTGAGAAAGGGTCCTGGGCCCTGACTAATCTTTCTTATAGAGTCATGAGCCCTGACTACCCTTTCTGAGAGAGGCTTTGGCCCCGATTAATCCTTCAGAGAGTGGCCTGGACACTGAAAAACATTTACTAGAGAGGCCTGGACACTGACTAACCTTTCAGAGAGGTTGTTTTTCTAGGTCTTTTCTCTGAACACCGCCTCTCCAGGTATTACATTACTGAAATGCCTTGTTCTAATCTAACAGAACCACTTTCACTGCCCCAAGGAACTGATATCACTATGTGTTTCAAGAGCAGGAAATTCCCAGATCAATCAGTTGCCGAGGCAGAGACGTGGTTTGAACTGGAAAAGCAAGTTACTGTAACCAGGAACTTGTACAGAAAAATAATTGTCACTAATGTGTGGAGCTCCAAGGACAAATATGTGAACTGGAAGTCATAATATTCTAATCAAGGGTTGTGACTATGTAATCACTATTCAGTGATATCTGATTTGTACAATTAACCCCTTAGGTGTAAGAAATGTGGCCAATTTGATGGAAATGTACTTGGCATACAAACTGTATCATAAAGACAAATTAAAAAACCCCGATTTCCCACTTATTTAAAGGGATAGTATTGCTAGATTTTTACAAAATTAATATTGGAGACATTAAAACCATGAATAGAAAGAGCTATCTCCCATCTCTCAAACTTTTATAGTTTGAGATACTGAAGCATGTAAAGTTCAGATTTCCCAGAAGTCTGTCGTCTAGCAGAGAAAAGCACAATCCGGTCCCGGGACCATCCTGCAGCTCTTCAGCAGAGCTGAAATAGAGCGCTGTAGGAAGACATACTTAATTGGAACGGTCTACAAAGTGTGCTTGCAACAGGCACACTTTGTAGACCATTCCAATGAAGTATTTCTCCCTACAGTGTGCTATTTCGGCTCTGCTGATGAGCTGCAGGACGGGCCCAGGACCGGATTGTGCTTTTCTCTGATAGATGACAGACTTCTGGGAAATCTGAACTTTACATGCTTCAGTATCTCAAACTATAAAAGTTTGAGAGATGGGAGATAGCTCTTTCTATTCATGGTTTTAATGTCTCCAATATTATTTTTTGTAAAAATCTAGCAATACTATCCCTTTAAATTAAGCTTCTAACTGCTTGAATGGTAGAAATAAAAGCCCCGTTTAAATCAGTGGCTATTTTTATTCTCTATTTGCAGTTTGCTCCAGAATTGCTACATAAGGCCCTGAATGTACAGAACTGTCCACCAGTAATGCACAAACGATTTATTTATAACGTTTTAAGTGCCAGATGGAGTGGGCATCGTGTTCTTCCTCAGTGTATTGCTCGACTCTCTGGTTCTTAAATGGTTAAAGATCAAATTTGATAATCTTCAACCAACACAGGAAAGTACATCCGTATCATTACACATCAACCCATTGTACTCACTCTCTTCTCGATTAGTTGTATTCACCTTAACCTATACACTTTCAGGCTCATTTAATTTATGATAAATCAGTTAGCAGGAGAACAACAGCAAATCACAAGAGATAGAAAGTGGGCAGAAAGACAATTCTCAGTCTCTCTCATGTGACAGTCAGAGCGGTGTGCAAGACATTGATTCATAATGCACTGCAAACTTATCTGGTGTTTATAAGTACCTAGATTCAAATGGTGGAGTTAAAACAGGCCAGACAGTAAAAACCAGCACAGTGTAAATTGCAAACATGGCTTTTACAGATATTCAAATGTTGAACCATGGTAAAACAAAAGAGGCGTAGACAGCACATTTCACGGTACTAAGAAAAATGGAGATGTCTGCTTCTATTCAATTATGCCAAAAACTACCTACTAAAAACACGCCAAACATCAATGTCCAAGGAAACAGGCATACGTTTGACGGAAGAAAGATCAAGTGTTGGCCTAGATTCACTAAAGGTTGATGCTGTGGCAATATGATTTTGTCGATGTAAACAAAACAATTCGACATATCATATACAAGGACCTTTAGTGAATCTAGGCCATCTAACGCTTAACTTGACACTTCTCCATTGGTTTGGGTGTTTTCAGGGGTTAACTTGACACATCTCCATTTGTTTTGTCCTTAGAAAGTATGCGTGAATGTATTCAGAGCTGCTTTCACTGACAAAATGATCGTTTTGAAACAAAATGCTTCAACAAAACACGCAGTAAAACTGAAAGCATGGATTTGAATATCACTTGTCCATTGTTTTTAGTTGATTTTGACTGGTAGTGTGTAGAAATACCACGGGTTTTGTTTTTTCAACCTGGGGATTTGAATACGGAAATCTGACTAAAAAAACAAAGCCTGTTTTTTCTTAACTCCAACACTTGAATTGAGGCCCTTTCTGATAACCAATGTCCAGGTTCTGGGTGTAAGATCAGCAGAGCAATAAGACTGTATATACCTCTTCTTTGACTGTTCCGAATTCAGGATCAAGTGCTTTGAAGTGGTACCTGTGATTTCCTTCACGATCGATGGCTGTCTTGAAGTCCCGCAGTGTTACCTCTCCTAACCTGAAAGGGAGCACAATTATCACACTTATTCCTTGGGGTTGCTGACCATGGGTTAATCATAAGAAAATGGTCTCTTCCTTGCCTGATATTCAGCCAGTTCATGTCTGGTGAAGACTTGATACCTAATTTTATATGAGACCAACACGGCAATGCACCATAACATGCCACCAGCAGGGCAGTATGCCATTAAGGTAATGGATTCTGTAATGCCCTAATAATGATATATTACAGTTCTCATGCACTGATGCTACTGATCCCATGTAATGTTACATTTTCTTTCTGGTCTCATGCAGTGTTGCATTGCTCTTTGTTCTCATCTAATACTCTAGTGATTTCATGTAATTGTGTGTTACTCTGCTGGTCTCATATAGGTTGTAGATTTGTTGGTATTGCTTGCTTGCAAATCCTAATGGCCTGTGTAACTTTTGTCTTTGAGCTTTAGCTCAAGAGATAGAACATCTTCATTCAGTCCTGAATGTTATGTCCATGGAGACAGACTTGACAAGTGCTAGCATGACCATAGGATGTCACACTTTGCTCACTGGACATGTTAATCTTAACCCTTTAAGGAGCAGAGCGGTGTGAATTACATTGATATACAATAGACTGTACATCATGCTGCTCATTAAGGTCAGGTAAGCTTTCTCTCTGCTCATTTCAGTTTGTAAAATCTTCCATCAACTGTCATCTCCGTATCCATGGACAAGACACTCAGGGCACACTGAAGATGGTATCTCTTGAACAAAGACACAAAGGCAAAATTCACCAGGTCCTTTAGGAATTTATGGCTATAGCAAGGTAAGTGTGGGGTTATTATTAGGAAGTGTTTCTTCAGTTTAAGGCTTAATGTGTTGTGGTCAACAAGCTCAGGATAAATACTCTTTGAAAGCAACACTGAGATGATATAGTACAGGGGTAAGAAATCCTTAGATGTCAGTTTTGGAGACTATAATTCCCATAATCCCCAACCACCTGTTGGCTGGTTGAGGATGATGGGAGCTGTAGTTTTGAACAGCCTAAGAGGCAAACTTTGTCTACGCCGGATCTAGTACATGTCTTTGGCAGAAATCACCTCTGTGTTTTTTCCCACCTCTTCTCTCTGCATAATTAAATGCATAATGTTTGTGTGTTATTCTCTGTGCCGGGCAACAGTAGTTGGATCTAGGAGTAGGGCTACATGAGCAGTAGAGTTGAAACTAGATGGAGCTAGGGGTGTGTGAGTTGTTAATCTGGCCCTGTCTGAAATGTTAGAGAAAATAGGATTTTAGTCTTACCTGTTAAATCCTTTTCACTTAGTCCATACAGGTCACTGGTACTCTGGGAGGCGTAAGTCCCCCTTTAATAGGCAGGAACAACTATGCAAATAATTTGCAAGGGGCGGAGCCTCCCCTCTTACTTAAGCCACCTTCTGGCCAGAGCCACTTTAGATTGATTTGAGACCCTAAAACTGACCTCAGGTAAGCAAAAAGAAAGACTCCTGTGAGCATGCCCGAACGGTCTCCCACTGAATGCCACAGGAGAGCCAAGACTGGTCCCTTGACAGGGTGGGAGACCAGTGACCTGTATGGACTAAGTGAAAAGGATTTAACAGGTAAGACTAAAATCCTATTTTCACTGTCGTCCAATACAGGTCACTGGTACTCTGGGATGTACAAACATTGAGCTGATCCAGAGGCGGGAAGTAAGGCAAGGACCAGGCACAAGGCCCAAGTCACTAGAACTGTTATGACCAGTTGATAACATAGCCCAAACTGTAAGTGTCAATGGACACCAACCAAGGGAACAATCCCTGAACTAACACAGCACACGGAACTAGAGCCAACCGGGCTCAACAGTAAAGAAGCACTAAGGATCACAGAGCGGAAGACCTACACAGGCAAGACTGCCTCCAGGACCTTCCTTCCAAAACTGGCATCAGCCGACGCCAGTACATCAACTCGGTAGTGCTTTGAAAAGGTGTGCACAGAGGACCAAGTGGCCGCTCTGCACAGTTGATCAGCAGAAGCTTGAGTCTTGTAGGCCCAGGAGGCCCCAATAGATCTGGTGGAATGGGCAGTTACCCGGAAGGGAACATGCTCATTCCTCAACTTGTAGGCTTCACGGATGGTAGCCTTAATCCAAGAGGCAATGGTAACTTTGGAAGCCGGTCTTCCTGCCCTAGGCCCCTCAGGAATGACGAATAGAGCGTCAGACTTCCTGATAGACTCGGTGCGATGAACATAAAACTTGAGGCAACGCACCACATCCAACAGATGGAGATCTCTTTCCTTGTCAGATGAAGGATTAGGGCAGAAAGAGGGAACCACAATCTCCTGATTGATGTGAAACTCAGATACAACCTTGGGTAAGAATTCCTTGGTAGTGCGAAGCACAGCCTTATCCTTGTGGAACACCAGGTAAGGAGGTTTACAAGACAAGGCCTGTAACTCTGCTACCCGGCGCACTGACACAACAGCCAAGAGGAAGGCCATCTTCCAAGTCACAAGACGTAATGGAATGGAAGCCAAGGATTCAAACGGTGGTCGCTGAAGAACTCCCAGCACCAAATTGAGATCCCACTGGGGAGCAGGACTCTTAAAGGCAGGTCGAACATGAGTCACACCCTGGAAGAAGACTTTCACATCAGGAAGGACAGCAATCCGTTCCTGGAAAAACACAGACAAGGCAGAAGTCTGAACTTTGAGGGAACTCAAACTGAGCCCCTTATCCACACCGTCCTGCAAGAAGGCCAGGACAGTGGGAAGATGGAAGTCAAGTGACAACTTCTTGTCAGAGCACCATGTCACGAAAGTTGACCATATGCGATGATAGATCTTGGAGGACACAGGCTTACGAGCACTGAGCATCGTCGATACCACAGAAGGAGAAAAGCCTTTCTTTGCTAGAATCGAGGATTCAACCGCCATGCCATCAAATGGAGAGAGTGAACATCCTCTTTCCACAGATACCCCTGAAGAAGTAGGTCCGGACGGGCTGGAAGTGGGATCGGGTCCTTCACTGACATGGCCATCAATTCCGGAAACCAGGACTGGCGAGGCCAGTTTGGAGCAATCAGGATGACAGGACAACGTTCCCTCTTCAACTTCTGGATAACTCTGACCAATAGAGGAAGAGGAGGGAAGATGTAAGCCAGAGGGAAGTCCCAAGGGATCGACAAGGCATCCACTGCTAGAGCAAGGGAGTCCCTCAACCGGGAGCAAAACACCGGAACCTTCCTGTTGTGTCTGGTAGCCATCAGATCCACCACAGGCATCCCCCACCGTTGAGTGAGCATGTGAAACACCTCTGGGTGAAGAGCCCATTCTCCGCTGTCGACGGTGTGACGACTGAGGAAGTCTGCCATGACGTTGTCCACGCCTGGAATATGAACTGCAGAGATGACAGGCACGTGATCTTCTGCCCAAGACAAAATATCCTTGACCTCCCACCAGGCGGAACCGCTTCTTGTGCCGCCTTGCCTGTTGATGTAAGCCACCGCCGTGGCGTTGTCGGACTCCACTCTGACTGGAAGACCGGTCAATTGAGACTCCCAGTGCCTCAGGGCCAGCCGGACAGCTCGAAGTTCCAGGACATTGATGGAGAGCATGGATTCCTCCAGACCCCATTTCCCCTGAGCACTGAAGCGACCCCAGACTGCACCCCAGCCCCGAAGGCTGGCATCCGTAGTGACTGTGGTCCAAGGAGGAACTAGAAAGGATTTCCCTTTCAGGAGATGAGAGAGATCTAACCACCAGTGCAGACTCGACTCGACATGAGGAGGAAGAGAAACAGACAGATGCTGATGATCTGGATGATTCTTGCACATCTGGATCACAAATCTCTGAAGATCCCGGGAGTGGGCCATGGCAAATGGTACTGCTTCGATTGTGGAAATGAACTTCCCCACTAAGGACGACAACTTCGGTACTGGAATCTCGTCCATGTCCAGAATTCCAGCCACTCTGACAGCTATCTGGTGAGCCACGTCCTCTGGAAGAAACACCATGCATTGGCGAGTGTCGAACAGGAGACCCAGGAACAGAAGCCTCTGAGATGGAATCAAGTCCGACTTGTCCAGATTCAGGATCCAGCCATGACGGTTCAGGGTGTGCATGCACATCTGTAATTGCTGAAGGAGGAGCTCCGCTGAGGAGGCCTTCAGAAGGAGATCGTCCATGTAGGGGGTCACTCTGATCCCATCCTGATGGAGCACCGCTATCAAGGAGCCCAACACCCTCTGGAAGACCTGAGGGGCTGAAGTCAGCCCAAAGGGGAGCGCTGCAAACTGAAAGTGTCCCCGGTGGCAGGCAATCCTGAGATACCGCCTGCTCTCTGGATGAATAGGGATGTGAAGATAAGCATCCTGAAGGTCCAGGGAGGCAAGAAACTCCCCTGGAGACATTGCTGCAATCACAGAGCGCAGGGACTCCTGGCGGAAGTGGGAAGTCACCACATAGGCATTGAGATCTTTGAGATCCAAGATGGGACGGGCTCCTCCGTCCTTTTTGGCTACCACAAACAGGTTGGAATAAAATCCTGAACCTGTGTCCCCCTGAGGAACCGCCTCCAGGACCTCTTTGTCCAAGAGATCCTGAATAGCGTCGTCGAACAGACGCCTTTTTGTGGGTTCCTGAGAAGGACGAGTAAAATGGAACCGAAAAGGAGGAAGGGAAGAGAAAGGGATCCTGTATCCCTCTGACACCACCTGAAGAACCCATGGGTCCGCCACTGACTCCTCCCAAGTCCGGCGAAAGATGCGGAGACGACCGCCTACGGCCGGATGCGGACCCGGGTTCGGCGAGTCATGCCGAAGCAGTCTTGGAGGTCTTGGCCTTGGAGGCAACTTTGGGCCTCCAGGACTGTTTGGGCTTGGAGGAGGAGCGCGTAGTGGGAGGACCCGTTTGGGCCGAGGAGAGTGTCTCAGTCTGAAAGGAACGAAAGGACCGATTGCGTTTGGCTGGAAACTTTTTCTTAAAGACTGAGGGTAGAAGAGTACTTTTACCGCCAGTAGCCTCACTGATCATTTCTTTGAGTTCAGACCCAAAAAGCAAATTCCCCTGAAAGGGCAAGGAAAGCAAGGCTTTCTTAGAGGCTGTATCAGCAGACCAAATTTTCAGCCAAAGAGCGCGTCTAGCCACCACAGAAGAGGTGGAGGCCCTCGCCATCATGCGCACAGCATCAGAAGCAGCGTCAGCAACATAGTTCTGAGCTTCAGTGATATTAGCAAGCAGCTGCAACTGTTCAGATACAGGCGCATCCTGGCGAACCGCTTCAGTCAGTCGTTCAGTCCAGGCCGCAATAGCTCTATTAACCCATGCCACAGCAAAAGTGGGGCGCATGGCTGTGCCAATGGAGGCAAAAATAGACTTAAGAGAGAGCTCTAGTTTCTTATCCGTCCAGTCCTGCAAGGCAGAGGCATCTGAGACAGCCAAAGCAGTAGATTTGGATAGTCTAGACACAGGAGCATCCACTTTGGGAGGATGAACCCATTTTGCCAGCTCCGCCTCAGGAAAAGGGTAAAGTTTAGCAAACTTTTTGGAGACAGAGGAAGATCTATCAGGATTCTTCCATGCCTCAGAGACCAGACGGGCAAGAGTAGGGTTAGTTGGAAAACAAACAACTGGTTTAGATGGCTTTTTCTGAAAAACATCAGTAGGATCATAAGTGGATTCCTGAGTCAGAGGAAGGTTGAGCGTATTCAGAACCGCTCTGATCAGACCCTCAGCCGAAACTTCAGGGTCACACTCATAGGGGTCCCCAATGGACCTGTTAGATTCAATAACAGTACGTTCCTCAGCATCAGAATCCTGTAAAAGTTCTTCTTCAGAAGAATCAGTGATATCAGGAGCTCCCTGTGGCTTAGGCAGGGAGGTCCTGATAGAAGAGGGGGTCTGCCAGACCTGGAGAGCCCCCTGTACCTGAGAGGGAAAGAGTTGAAGCGTGGATCTGAGATCCCTAGTGGCAGCTTTAAACTCCCTCACCCAAGATGGCTCAATAGCGTGGCTGGGAAGCCCAGGGTTGCTATCTTGACCAGTACAATTAGGGCATAGATCCCCCACATTATCGCCATCCAGCCCAATGTGGCAAGAGGAGCAAAACGCCATGGGGGTAGCGGACCCCCCATCCTCCTTAGACTTGGGTCTAGCCCCTAGCTCCAGTGAAGTAGACATGCTCACAGCGTCAATATACCCCACTAATAACACTATCACCCAGAAAAAGTGTTAAGATTAAAGTTTCACCCCAGAAATGTTCTAAAAACGGACTTATCTGGCCAGCGAAGGGTTAATCTGGTGAGGAGAGAGAAGGCTCGGTCCCTGCGTAGTGTACTCGCCTAGGAAAAGTACCACAAAATGGCGGCCGTCATGACAGTCAATCAGAAACGAGCGCGAACCAAGCGCTCATGGGAAATGTAGTTTTCCTGGCCAAGTACCCCAAACATTGCCCGAAGCCCCCCTGAACACCCCACATGAATAAAACACATTCCGGATGATAGATCAGGAGCCTAGAATTAAAATGAGCCCTCTCTGAAGTTGCTGTGACAAGCGGTTCCAGAGATATGTCCCATACTGTGAATTCCCATAGAGAGTAAAGGAGCCCTTGCGTCTGAGCGGGAAAAAGCCGCGCTTAAAGGCGCGGAACACCATTTTTAATAAAGTTTAGTAAAACATTAAAAAGTGCCCAAACAAGAATGAAACACATGAGAAACATAAATAAATGAATACCCAATGCTCCAAAACTCAGAGAATGACACAGAAATTGCATAAACAGTAATAATGCAATAAAAACACCCTATGAGTGCTGGAGTGTATTAAAACTCCCAAATACAAGCCCAGCAAAGGGACACTGTGGGGACAAGTGGACCTTCAGCACTCAATGGGTGACTCACCTTCCTTGCTGACTTCTGTCTTCAGGTGACCATGAGAAGGAGGGAAAGAACCAGAGGTAAATTCCCCAATAGGGGAGCTGCTTAAAACAAGCTGTCCCCTCTTCAGGGTATAAGGTCCACAGAAAGTCCCTGGAAGCTGCACCAGCCACTTTAAAGAGGGCAATTCACAGCCATGGTCACCCTCCTAATGGTGGTATTCCATATTTGAATAAAAAATAATAAAATACTAAGATGCATAGATCTTCTCTACCTGGTGTGCAAGCACACCAGGAACAAATCAATCTAAAGTGGCTCTGGCCAGAAGGTGGCTTAAGTAAGAGGGGAGGCTCCGCCCCTTGCAAATTATTTGCATAGTTGTTCCTGCCTATTAAAGGGGGACTTACGCCTCCCAGAGTACCAGTGACCTGTATTGGACGACAGTGAAATTATGATTTTCTCAGTGTTACCTCTTTGGTATATTGACCATGAAGGGCGTCAATGATCGATCAGTAAAGTAGAGCACTTTGGTGCAGGAGCTGCTTCCACCCATAGCTGGGGCACTCTGGGAATGGGGCATCTCTGCAACAAAACAAGAACACAGAGGGCCTAAATCAGGGGTAAGAAACCTTTGTCTCTCTCCAGTTCTTGGAGATTATCGTTCCCATAATCCATAACAGTTGGAGAGGCAAAGGCTGCACACTCCTGGCCTAAATTAATACACAAAAGAGCATCAATGTAAAACTTTCAGTCCAAGGGGCATATGTTTCTAAGTCTCTAAAGGTTTGTTAATTTGTTCCACAAAGGAGCCACATAGTAGAGTAAGGATACTTATTGCTGAGAGATGCATCTTCCCAGAGTTATTAGAGTTTAAATTGTTTTTTTTTTACATTAACATTTCCCTCTAATGACCAAATTTCAGGCAGTTATTCTGTTGCATTCTATGGGAGAGGTTGAGTCACTTACAACTATTCTCCACAGAATTTTATGGTAACTGCTGAGCCACTTCATATCAGTTTGAACTTCAGGAAGTAAGAATAACAAAATGCCACAAAATGCGTAGTAGCTAATCTAGTTTTTGAAAAAACATTCTTAAAATGGGAAATAGGTTGCTATTTTCAAACCCTCGGTTCCATTACCTTTATTAGCTAGGTGCAAAGATTTGCAAAGACAGTGTTTAATGCTAGTGCAGCTTTGTGATATGCTGATACACATGCATTCATTTTAAAATTACATTCCTATGTTACGTTAGATGGTCGACAGCAAGATGAAGAAGTAAACATCTAACACGCTGTAAGAATATTGTGAATAATATTCTAAGGGTCGTATGTACAAAGGCATCCCCTCTTTAATGTGGTATATCATTCAAGTGTTTAAAAGCCCAAAATGAAATAAATGGGAATGTGTAGTTCTCACCTATAGCGAAGCTGGTTTGACCTAGAACTGCTCAACTTTTGTACTTACTGTCGCATATATATATATGCAGTAAATCACAGGGAATCAACCTCATTCATAATTCTGGTTTAACTATTTGGCACTCAAAGGGTTAAGATTATCTAGAAATGGGTCCAGTTCTTGTGTTATTATATTAACACCTTTAGGGACCAGAGCAGTGCATAACGTATTAAAAAGCAATACGTTGCACACCCCTCTGGTCCATAAGGGGTTAAACTTAATTTTCTTTTTTGTTATTATTATCTTCAAAAAAGTCTAAAACTAATAAATCTGAATTGCATTAACCCTCTGAGTGCCAGAGATGTACGCAACGCATTGCAAACCCCTCTGGCACTCAAAGGGTTAAGGTAACGGAAAATGTTTCTAGCTGGAGACTTACTTCATGTCCTGGATGCCTGTGAACCTGTGAGATTTGAGTGTTTGACACAGAGCATAACGCCTTGGGTACTACATATGTCTCCCAACGCATCGCTAAGCAGTGCACTGCAGACGTTGGTAGGATCCAAAGGATTAAAGGGATAATAATGTTTCACAAAAAAAGCAGCTTCGATTAATCTTCATAGTATTTGGGCCCGTGGAGTGTGTTATTTCAGTACTGTCAGAGTTGTAGTTCAAGAGTGATTGAATGATAAAGTATCCCCTCCCACCCCTTTTACTGATGTAACACTGCTCACCTCAGAGCAGAAAGACTGTCCAGATAGATCACAGAGAGGGACAATCTGCAGTGAGAATAAGGAAAAACCTGTCAAGGGGGCAGGGTTTTCCTTATGCTCACAGTAAGAAGATTGTCCGTTGTAGTGAGATGTCTGGTCAAGGAACCTGATTCCACATCTGAGGTGAGCAGCGTTACACTAGGTAAAAGGGGCGTGAGGGGGAAACTTTATCATTCGATTACTCTTGAACTACAACTCTGACAGTATTGAAATAACACTCTCTATGGCTCAAATACTATGAAGATTAATCGGAGCTGCTTTTTTTGTGAAATATTGCTATCCCTTTAAAGAGACATACCACTCACGTTTAAAAATAAATAAAATACTGGTTAAAGGGACAGTAATGTCCCATAAATTTTTTTTTTAGAGTTTTGTACAGATTAAAAAAACATAAGCTAAATGTGACAAATCCTCTCTCTCAAACCACTATAAAGTTCCCCTCTCCCTCCCCTTCTCCTGACGTCAGCTGTAAGCTGACAGCAGGAATTCCTGGTCCGGGGACCAACAAGAGCAATTTAAAAAGAAATACTACGGTCTACAAAGGATATCTCTCAAACCATAGAGAGATAGGATTTGTGGCATTTAGCTTATTTTTTTAATCTCTACAAAACTATAAGTTTTTTTTATGGGACATTACTGTCCCTTTAACATATATTTATTTATATAGATAAAATGTTGGTACAAGTCACCTATCTCTGCTTTAAACCATATTTGTCTTTACAGCTAATATCCAGTTAGTTGGCCAATAAAGGTATCATTTAACTCTACTATTCTCCTGCATTTTCTATAACTAACACGGTACCACACTCTACCCAATATACACTAGGTGGAAAAAACACGACATTCAGCCATTTACGGTAGCTGCATGTTAGTCAAGCAGCACGTTGATAAGTGTTACATAAATTAAAGAATAAAATCTTTGCTTACTGGTATTGGGAGGCCAGGAATCCCTGTATTCATTGACTCCTTTATTCCCAGGCATCCTTCCCCGGGTCTAGATTACATAAACAGATGCAAAAGATCAATAAAACAGATCAATTGGGAGTCTGTAATCTTCTATTCACTACGTAAGGCATTGTATTAAGTGTACTCTTATAGATGAATGCTAGAGGTCAGCTGAATGGATTCATTCAATAATGCATGTTAACCCTTTCAAAAACAGGAAGTCTTCAACACATTGCTAGTTTTTCAAAATGTCAGAATGGCTTCCACATACAATTTATTGTCCAAGCCTGAACAAACAATTGATTATAGTTGAAATGTGAAGTCAGAATGGGAAGTGACGTTGTCTTAGAGGTAATGTTTCCCCTTACATATTTAAATAGATATTGTGTACAGTAAACCTAGTCTGCACCAGTCATTATCATTTGTAATGGGTGGCTAGTGTTGCCTCTTTGGTAAGCAGGATGAGTGACCCAGCACAGAGTTAAAAGAAGCAATTAAAAATGGGCAAAGCTGTACAGTGCATCTGTTATTCCAATACAGCCTTGCAGAAACAATACTCTCTTTCAAGACTGGAATGCTCACCACCCTGCACCTTAACCGTTTGAGTGCCAGAGGGGTACGCGATGCATTGCAAAGCAATGCATTGCAAACCCCTCTAGAACTCAAAGGGTTAAAGGGAACAGTACCAGGGACTTGACTATACAGTCCCACAATGGCATCCACGTTGCCAGGGCATTGAAAGTGAAATCTATGGCTTAATCCCTTGAGGACAACAGAGGTGTACAACAAATTGCTTAGCAAAGAGTTGCACTCCCCTCTGGTTCTCAAGGGGTTAAAACAGCAATTGTCAAGACTTTACTGAACCTAACTCTGACACTTCCAGTGTTGTGTGCACATGAATAAAGGCTAAAAGCAGGAATAATTCTAGGCCAACTGCTTCATAGGAAACAAACAAAAATTCCAATTGATTTAAAGGGGAACTTTCACTTCATAAAATGTTTTTACCAGTTGTTTCAACATTTAAGCAGTATTAAGAACGCTATCCCTGGGGCAGCTGGGAGGGAGGAGGATGTAATAGTGCTTGGAAATCCTGAGAGCTGTGCCGAAGATACGCATTGCAGCAGAATGCGGAACACTGAATATCTTTAAAAGTACGTAAAAATAAAAAATTAAAAGAACGTTTCCTAATACTGCTTAAAGGGTTAGTAATGTCTAACATTAACAAAACCTAGTATTGTAGGTATTAAAAAAAATAATCTTACTGGGACAAGTTCGATCTCTCAAACATTTATGGTTTGAGAGAAATAAGCGCTTAAAGTTTCCCCCTTTTGCTGACAAGCTGTAAAGCTATCAGCAGTGAATCTGAGTCATGCAACTCAGGTGGCTCTTCAGCAGAGCCGAATGAGCGATATATAAAAACAGATACTTCATTGGAACGGTCTACAAAGTATGCTTGGTTTGCAAGCACACTTTGCAGACCTTTCCACTGAAGTACTTGTTTTTCGATAGCGCTCATTCGGCTCTGCTGAAGAGCCCCGGCCGGTCTGGGACCAGTTTCTCATGACGACAGCTAGATGCTGACGTCTGGAAAAGGGAAGGGAGGGGAAGACTTTAAGCGCTTATAATAGGATTTTAGTCTTACCTGTTAAATCCTTTTCACTTAGTCCATACAGGTCACTGGTACTTCTGGGAGGCGATTCGCCCCTTTAATAGGCAGGAACAATTATGCAAATGATTGCAGGGGGCGGAGCCTCCCCTCCTACTTAAGCCACCTTCAGGCCAGAGCCACTAGATTGATTTGAGACCCTAAAACTGACCCCAGGTAAGCAAGAAGAAAGACTCCTGTGAGCATGCCCCAAAGGTCTCCCACTGAATGCCACAGGAGAGCCAGGTCTGGTCCCTTGACAGGGTGGGAGACCAGTGACCTGTATGGACTAAGTGAAAAGGATTTAACAGGTAAGACTAAAATCCTATTTTCACTGTCGTCCAATACAGGTCACTGGTACTTCTGGGATGTACAAACATTGAGCTGATCCAGAGGTGGGAAAGAGGCAAGGACCAGAACAAGGCCCAAGTCAGTAAAACTGCTATGAACCAGTTAATTACATAGCCCAAACTGTAAGTGTCAACGGACACCAATCAAGGGAACAACCCTGAACTAACACAGCACACGGAACTAGAGCCAACCGGGCTCAACAGCAGGGAAGCACTAAGGATCACAGAGCGGAAGACCTACACAGGCAAAACTGCCTCCAGGACTTTCCTTCCAAAACTGGCATCAGCCGAGGCCAGCACATCAACTCGATAGTGCTTAGAAAAAGTGTGCACAGAGGACCAAGTGGCCGCTCTGCACAGTTGATCAGCGGAAGCCTGATTCTTGTAGGCCCAAGAGGCCCCAATAGATCTGGTGGAATGGGCAGTCACCCGGAAGGGAACATGCTTATAGGCTTCACGGATAGTAGCCTTAATCCAAGAGGCAATGGTAACTTTGGAGGCCGGTCTCCCTGCCCTAGGCCCCTCAGGAATGACGAATAGAGCGTCAGACTTCCTGATAGACTCGGTGCGATGAACATAAAACTTGAGGCAACGCACCACATCCAACAAATGGAGATCTCGTTCCTTGTCAGATGAAGGATTAGGGCAGAAAGAGGGAACCACAATCTCTTGATTGATGTGAAACTCGGACACAACCTTGGGTAAGAATTCCTTGGTAGTGCGAAGCACAGCCTTATCCTTGTGGAACACCAGGTAAGGAGGTTTACAAGACAGAGCTTGTAACTCTGCTACCCGGCGAACTGAAACAATAGCCAAAAGGAAGGCCATCTTCCAAGTCAAGAGACGTAATGGAATGGAAGCCAAGGATTCAAACAGTGGTCGCTGGAGAACTCCCAGCACCAAATTGAGGTTCCACTGGGGAGCAGGACTCTTGAAGGCAGGTCGAACATGAGTCACACCCTGGAAGAAAACTTTCACATCAGGAAGGATAGCAATCCTTTCCTGGAAAAACACAGACAAGGCAGAAGTCTGAACTTTGAGGGAACTCAGACTGAGCCCCTTATCCACACCGTCCTGCAAGAAAGCCAGGACAGTGGGAAGATGAAACTCAAGGGATAACTTCTTATCAGAGCACCACGTCACAAAAGTTGACCATATGCGATGATAGATCTTGGAAGACACAGGCTTACGAGCACTGAGCATAGTCGACACCACAGAAGGAGAAAAACCTTTCTTTGCTAGAATCGAGGATTCAACCGCCATGCCATCAAATGGAGAGAGTGAACATCCTCCTTCCACAGATATCCCTGAAGAAGCAGGTCCGGACGGGCAGGAAGTGGGAACGGATCCGCCACTGACATGGCCATCAACACCGGAACCAGGACTGGCGAGGCCAGTTTGGAGCGATCAGGATCACAGGACAAAGCTCCCGCTTCAGTTTCTGGATGACTCTGATCAATAGAGGAAGAGGAGGAAAGATGTAAGCCAGGGAAAAATCCCAAGGGATCGACAAGGCATCCACTGCTAGAGCAAGGGAGTCCCTCCGCCGGGAGCAAAACACAGGAACCTTCCTGTTGTGTCTGGAGGCCATCAGGTCCACCTCCGGCATTCCCCACCTTTGGGAGAGCAATTGAAACACCTCTGGATGAAGAGCCCATTCTCCGCTGTCGACGGTATGACGACTGAGGAAGTCTGCCATGACGTTGTCCACGCCTGGAATATGAACTGCAGAGATGACAGGCACGTGATCTTCTGCCCAAGACAAAATATCCTTGACCTCCAACCAGGCGGTGCCGCTTCTTGTGCCGCCTTGCCTGTTGATGTAAGCCACCGCAGTGGCGTTGTCGGATTCCACTCTGATCGGAAGACCGGTCAGTTGCGATTCCCAGTGTCTCAGGGCAAGCCGGATGGCACGAAGTTCCAGAACATTGATGGAGAGCATAGATTCCTCCAGACCCCATTTCCCCTGAGCCCTGAAGCGACCCAACACAGCACCCCAGCCCCGAAGGCTGGCATCCGTTGTGATCGTGGTCCAACAAGGAACTAGAAAGGATCTCCCTTTCAGGAGATGGGAGAGATCCAACCACCAGTGCAGACTCGATTCCACATGAGGAGGTAGAGAGACTGACAGATGCTGATGATCTGGATGATTCTTGCACGTCTGGATCACAAATCTCTGAAGTTCCCTGGAGTGGGCCATGGCAAAAGGAACCGCTTCGATCGTGGAAATGAACTTCCCCACCAGGGACGACAACTTCGTTACCGGCACTAAGTCCAGTTCCAAAATCCCCGCCACTCTGACAGCTATCTGATGAGCCACATCCTCCGGCAGGAACACCATGCATTGGCGAGTGTCGAACAGGAGACCCAGGAACAGAAGCCTCTGAGATGGGACCAAGTCCGACTTGTCCAGATTCAGGACCCAGCCATGGCGGGTCAGAGTGTGGATACACTTCTGCAATTGCTGGTGAAGAAGCTCCGCCGAAGAAGCTTTGATGAGGAGATCGTCCATGTAGGGAGTCACCCTGACCCCGTCCTGATGAAGCACCGCTATCAGGGAGCCCAACACTCTCTGGAAGACCTGAGGAGCTGATGTCAGCCCAAAGGGAAGAGCAGAAAACTGAAAGTGTCCCCTGTGGCAGGCAATCCTGAGGTACCGCCTGCTCTCTGGATGAATAGGGATGTGAAGATAAGCATCCTGAAGGTCCAGGGAGGCAAGGAACTCCCCTGGAGACATTGCTGCAATCACAGAGCGCAGGGACTCCTGGCGAAAGTGGGAAGTCACCACATAGGCATTGAGATCTTTGAGATCCAAAATAGGACGAGCCCCTCCGTCCTTTTTGGCCACCACAAACAGGTTGGAATAGAATCCTGAACCTGTGTCCTCCTGAGGAACCACTTCCAGAACCTCTTTGTCCAAGAGATCCTGAATAGCGTCGTCGAACAGACGTCTTTTTGTGGGTTCCTGAGAAGGACGAGTAAAATGGAACCGAAAAGGAGGAAGGGAGGAGAAAGGGATCCTGTATCCCTCTGACACCACCTGAAGAACCCATGGGTCCGCCACTGACTCCTCCCAAGTCCGGCGAAAGATGCGGAGACGTCCACCTACAGCCGGATGCAGACCCGGGTTCGGCGAGTCATGCCGAAGCAGTCTTGGAGGTCTTGGCCTTGGGGGCCACTTTGGGCTTCCAGGACTGTTTGGGCTTGGAGGAGGAGCGCGTAGTGGGAGGACCCGTCTGGGCCGAGGAGCGCGTCTCAGTCTGAAAGGAACGAAAGGACCGATCGCGTTTGGCTGGAAACTTTTTCTTAAAGACTGAGGGTAAAAGAGTACTTTTACCACCAGTAGCCTCACTGATCATTTCTTTGAGCTCAGATCCAAATAGCAAAGTCCCCTGAAAGGGCAAGGAAAGCAAGGCTCTCTTAGAGGCTGTATCAGCAGACCAAATTTTCAGCCAAAGGGCACGTCTAGCCACCACAGAGGCAGTGGAGGCCCTCGCCATCATGCGCACAGCATCAAAAGCAGCGTCAGCAACATAGTTCTGAGCTTCAGTGATATTAGCAAGAAGCTGCAACTGTTCAGATACCGGTGCATCCTGGCGAACCGCTTCAGTCAGTCGTTCAGTCCAGGCCGCAATGGCTCTATTAACCCAAGCAACTGCAAAGGTTGGACACATGGCAGTGCCAATGGAGGCAAAAATAGACTTAAGAGAAAGCTCTAGTTTTTTATCCGTCCAATCCTGCAAGGCAGAGGCATCAGAGACAGCCAAAGCGGTAGACTTGGATAGTCTGGAAACAGGAGCATCCCCTTGGGGGGATGAACCCATTTTGCCAGCTCAGTCTCAGGAAAAGGGTACAGTTTAGCAAACTTTTTAGAGACAGAGGAGGATCTATCAGGATTCTTCCATGCCTCAGAGACTAGACGGGCAAGAGTAGGGTTAGTTGGAAAACAAACAACAGGTTTAGATGGTTTCTTTTGAAAAACATCAGTAGGATCATAAGTGGATTCCTGAGTCAGAGGAAGGTTAAGCGTATTCAGCACAGCTCTAATCAGACCCTCAGCCGAAACTTCAGGGTCACATTCATAAGGGTCCCCAATGGACCTGTTAGACTCAATAACAGTACGTTCCTCAGCATCAGAATCCTGCAAGAGTTCTTCCTCAGAAGAATCAGACACATCAGGAGCACCCTGTGGCTTAGGCAGGGAGGTCCTGATTGTAGTGGGGGTCTGCCAGACCTGGAGAGCCCCCTGTACCTGAGAGGGAAAAAGTTGAAGAGTGGATCTGAGATCCCTAGTGGCAGCTTTAAACTCCCTCACCCAAGATGGCTCAATAGCGTGGCTGGGAAGCCCAGGGTTGCTATCTTGACCAGTGCAGTTAGGGCAAAGATCACCCACATTATCACTAGATAACCCAGTGTGACAAGAGGAGCAAAACGCCATGGGGGGAGCAGACCCCCCATCCTCCTTAGACTTGGGTCTAGCCCCTAGCTCCAGTGAAGTAGACATGCTCACAGCGTCAATATACCCCACTTTAAACTCTATCACCCAGTAAGAGTGTGGAAGATTAAAGTTTCACCCCAGAAATGCCTAATATTGGACTTATCTGGCCAGCGAAGGGTTAATCTGATGAAGGGAGAGAAGGCTCGGTCCCTGCGTAGTGTACTCGCTGAGGAAGAGCTCCACAAAATGGCGGCCGTCAGGATAGCCAATCAGAAACGAGCGCGAACCGGGCGCTCATGGGAAATGTAGTTTTCCCCATACAAGTACCCCAAACAGTGCCCGAAGCCCCCCTGAACACCCCACACTAATAAAACATACACCGGATGATAGAGCAGGAGCTTAGCATTAAAATGAGCCCTCTCTGGAGTTGCTGTGACAAGCGGTTCCAGAGATACGTCCCAGACTGTGAAATCTCATAGAGAGTAAAGGAGCCATAGCGTCTAAGCGGGAAAGCCGCGCTTAAAGGCGCGGAACACCAATTTCAATAAAGTTTAACAAAACATTAAAAAGTGCCCAAACATACATAAAACACATAAAGAAATACTATACAAGGCTCCAAACTCAGAGAATACCACAGAAACTGCATTAAATACATTAAATGCAAATAAAAACACCCTATGAGTGCTGGAGTGCAAAGCAAACTCCCAAATACAAGCCCAGCAAAGGGACACTGTGGGGACAAGTGGACCTTCAGCACTCAAAGGGTGGCTCACCTTTTCTGCAAGGACTTCTGTCTTCAGGTGACCATGATGAAGTGGGAATAGACCAGAGGAAAATTCCCCAGTAGGGAAGCTGCTTGACTCAAGCTGTTCCCTCTTCAGGGCATAAGGTCCACAGAAAATCCCTGGAAGCTGCACCAGCCACTTTAAAGAGGGCAATTCACAGCCATGGTCACCCTCCTAATGGTGGTATTCCATATTTGAATAAAAAAATAACAAAAGACTAAGTTGATGCATAGATGTTCTCTACCTGGTGTGCACAGCACCCAGGAACAAATCAATCTAGTGGCTCTGGCCTGAAGGTGGCTTAAGTAGGAGGGGAGGCTCCGCCCCCTGCAATCATTTGCATAATTGTTCCTGCCTATTAAAGGGGCGAATCGCCTCCCAGAAGTACCAGTGACCTGTATTGGACGACAGTGAAATAAAGGTTTGAGCGATCGAACTTGTCCCAGTAAGATTATTTTTTGAATACCTACAATATTAGGTTTTGTTAATGTTAGACATTACTAACCCTTTAAATGTTGAAACAACTGGTAAAAACATTTTATGAATTGAAAGTTCCCGTTTGAGAATTTTACCTCTCAAATGCTTCAGAGATCTCAAATGCATTACAGTGCCACTCCTTTAGAGACTGCTATAGCATTCAAGCGAATAAAAGCCATATTTAACTAAATGGTAATGTGAGAATGTATTTGTTTCTATGGTGCAGTTGGATAGCTCAACATTTAACTTTCTGCATATGGCCCATAGTGTTCACTTCTATCACAGGGCAGAGACAGGTGCTAGAGTTAGTTTTCTGATCCTCAAATCAGTTGTCTAGCAGATCAGTCAGGCTGCACAGTGTAGACACGCCTAGACAGGCGATGTATGCTAAACACCAGTAAGTATGTTATCAAGCTTAGAGATGAGACAGTTCTGATCTGTTGATGATTCCTGATCAAGAGAAGCAAACTGCAGAACTTGCCATTTGCCACACGGGCAATATCAACACAGAGATGCTGTGGTGGTTATGTTGCGTGTGCTGAATGGTCTACATGTAACAGGCTTGCACCATAGTTCAGCCAGCTGCAGCTTTACTGTGCTTACACAGAAACCAGGTAAAGTTGTAGAAGTGCTTATGTGCATGGTGTCCTGTGGGTCCACAGCAGATATTTACACTAGATGCAGTAAAGGTTGTGATGCTCACTGCAACAGCCAATGAATGGAAGAACCATGAGGGCGCTAGCCAGTAATATCTGGTTGACACTCTCATGGCCAGCAACACCCCCTCTGCAACAGGATCACTAGGGGAATACAGTGAGTTCAGAACACAGGTGATAGACACAGTGGCTGCTACATTAGTCATCTATGAGAAAGAGCCCAACCTGTTCCCATTTAGCTGCTGCTGGGCAGAACCACCCAATCTTTCTCATCTGGCTACCAGCTGGCTGAGGATCATGTGAAATGTAGTTTAACAACAGCTGGAAGACAATATATGAGAACAATTGCAAGTAAAGTGATATTGTGGACTAGATGCCTACCCTCCTGTCTTGCCTTCTCTGAGTCTCAATGGCATGGAGTCTGTCCATCAGGCTGGAGATTCCCTGCTCCAGGCTGTCTATGGTGTGATGCTGGGGGTCATGGCCACTGAAGCTGTTCCTCAGACTGCGTAGTGCATCCCGAACAAGCTGTAGGTCATTAGCCTGTAGACAATCAAAGGCATTAATATCTTTCAGCAATGCTTTCTGTAGATTAGGAATGCACCTTACTCAGGACATAGGACCATATTCTGGAAGTGAAAGAGCAGCATTTCTGGAGCAAAACAACTGCACCACAGGGGACAAATATGAATTCACAAAATTCCTATTGATTTAAATGTGACTTTTAACCCTTTGAATGCCAGGGAAGTATCCAATGCACGGCAATGCATTGGATACCTCTCTGGCATCCAAAGGGTTAAAGTAGAACTTTCACTACACTAACATAGCATCACAAATGATTATTACATTAGTGCTATGCACACACTTATTGTTATTTTCAAGTATAATTGCTGCTTTAATGAAAAATAGAACCTTTTATGCAGGCAGGTACCAGCTGGGATCTTGCTGTAGGCACCTGCACTGTCAGTCCCTTTCACTGCCTTTCGGCACAAAGGAATTCAACCCACCAATTGTAGAGCTGGAGGGGACGGACAGTGCAGATGCTGAGATGCTGGCTCTGCAAGATGTCTGCACTGTTGCCCGGTGCCTGGCTGCCGAAAAGGTTATATTTTTAGTTAAAGCAGCAATTATACTTGAAAATAACAATTAGTGTGTGCATAGTGTTAATGTAATAATCATTTGCGGTGCTATTTTAGTGTAGTGAAAATTCCGCTTTAAGAACTTGAAAGGTAAAGGCCTCCAATGCATTGCTAAGCAACATGATGAAGATGTATATAGAATTCAAGGAGTTAAATTCACAATTGAAATCTACTGACATTTTTACTTGTGTCCTATGGTGTAACTGGTTTTTATCCAGAACTGCCCCTCTTTAAGCTCCTGAATCTGAACCCAGAAGCACAGCGCTCCACTCTTTCAGTTGAACTTTATGTCTGTGTAATTTTATAAACTTAATAAAATATGATTTGGCATTCAGCTTAACCGTCTTTCCAGAACTTGGTATTCAGTAAAATCCTTGAAAACTGGATTTAGTATATTCCTACATTTTATATAAAAAGCAATCAAATCTGGATAATCACAACAATACACAAAGATGGCACAGACTGAATCCATATGTGCAGTTTATAAACATAAATATAACGCTCCCCTTCCATGTATGCTCTGTAGTCAGAATTGCCATAGGGCGGAAACATGCCAATAAAGAAGATTATTCCACTCAATTCCAGATATGGTAAAATCCAAAATGTATTGTTTGCTACTAAAACTATAGATCCGTCATAGGCAGATAAGAGCTACAGTACACTTCAGGCAGAACACCGCCTTATGTGTTTCACTCCTTAAGGCAGGGATAGCCAATCCTGGTCCTCAAGAGCGAACAACAGTTCACGTTTTCAAGACAACGTGGACAGAGCACAGGTGAAGCAATTAAAGTGACTAAGCCATTAATTCATTCTTCTGTACTCCAGCTGGGATATCCCGAAAAGATGCACTGTTGGTAGCTCTTGAGGACTAGGGTTGGCTATCCCTGTGTTTATTGGCCTATAGCCTGTGATTAAGCTCCTTACAATGTAAAACGTGTAAGGCAGCATTCAGCCTGAAGTGTAATGTATATTCTATCTGCCTGTGAACGTTCAATGTTTTAAAAAGCGAACAATACATTTTGAATTTAATCATATGTGGTACTTAAGGAAAAATCATAATTATGATAACAATAGGCCTCCCATAACAAAAATGCATTCTGCAGGGCTTTACTGTTAAAACGCAGCCCTGTGGCATTTATTTTCCACATGTCCCTATTAAATTATGGAAGCCCTATGTAAGAACAGTGGACCTTAATGAGTCAGTCAATCTCCTTCTTGACTTTACATATTCTACAAGTGCATAATATGTAAAGTGAATTTGCCTATACTTTTTATTATTCTTTATTCATTTATTTATTTTTATTTTCACCTGTTTTTACATCCCTGATTGCAAGCTCAATGGATTGCTGTGTCCAGTGAGTTTTCTAGTCAGGAACTGTGAAAGCCAGAATATTTGTGTTGTTGGAGACCTTACTGACATTAAAGAGGGGAGTAAGTTCCATTTAATCAATTTTTATTTGTCCCCTATGGTGACGTTGGTCACCCCAAAATGACTCCACTTTTCTCCTAAGTCCAATAAATCTAGTACATGAACATCTCTGTAACTTAATGTTTGTAACATGCAAATGCCCCAGACATGCAGCTATACCCACCGTCCTCTGTGGCACAGGTTCTCGTGGGGGTCCTTTGCCCGCTGGCTGCAGAAAACCATTCGTCTGTGCGGGGTGACTAATGTAGCTGTTGACCTTAAAATGAGAAAACTGGATGTTAAAGAGGAACTACCATTAGATAATTGAAGTCATATAAAATCTGAATAGATAGTTATATAGTTCAGATGATAATGAGTAAAATATATAAACCAATGACTGTCATCTCCAGTCCTAGATGCACACCAGAAGGTCACGTTTTAAGGATATCCCGGAGGTAGTGCAATCAAAATGACTGAGCCACAGATGACCCACCTGTGAAATGCAGGGCTGTACTGAAAACATTACCTGTTGGTATGTCCTGAGGACTCATACAAACTATGCCAAAAGCTCCACAGCTAGAGGCATACCAAACTCCATCTTGTCAGTTAAAAGTTGGCCCCTTCTGAATCAAAATATTATTATTCTTTATTTATATAGCGCCAACTAATTCCGCAGTGCTGTACAATAGGGAATAGACATACAGAGGTATTAAATAGTACAATCAGATGTGGAGAACAGAAAGATCAAAGGGCCCTGCTTGTGAGAGCTTACAGTCAAAATATGAACCAGCACTTATAGGAAACAATATGGGTCACATATATCAAAGGAAAAGATGAACAATTCTGGATCAGAACTGCTCCATATCTATCAAAGATTAAGTTGCATTGAAAAGTAGTGGGGGTTTATTTGACGAATATGGTGCAGCTGTTTTGTTCCAGAATTGCACCATTTTTGGTTTGATAAATGTGACCCAATGTGTGTTTGTGCTCAAAAGGGACCACACTGGAGTTCAATATGCCCTTGATATTATGTTATACTCATACCTGGGAACGTGACAGGCAAGGCTACCCGGAGGGTAGCCCTGCCAGCGCCAACTGGGGAGGGAAATGACGTGATTTGAGTCATAACAGGGTGTGTGGCTTAGTTGCGAGGGGGAGGGCGGGACATGAAAATAAAAAAAGGGCTGAATATATATTGAACGAGGGTAAGAGGGCGGGGAGAGGGGAGGAACCGGGGCGGGATGGAGAACAAGTGGGCAGAGACCCGGAGATTGAGAGACTGCCGGAGAGCTCCCAGGTATGGTTATACTTCTCTATTCCAGGGCAGTTTTAAGAGCTTTGCAGGCCCCTGGTGAAACTGTGAATGAGGCCTGAAGTGTAGGATTTTTTGAGGGTTAATTTCATCCCTTGAATGCTAGCGATGTCTCCGACGCATTATTTCACAATGCATCAGACACATCTCTAGCATACAACAGAAAAAAACTGAATGGAGTATTTTGTTAGGACCTTTAATATTCATCGTTAATATCATCTTGATATGTTCTGCAGAGATGACAGCTCCACTCCTCTCCAACCATCTGGTCACACAGTTATACTGAACGCTTGTAGAAAAACTGGACAAATAGGAACCCAAGCTGAGATCCCCCCTGGAATAAGAGGCTCTGGGTGCACACCCATGCATTAAAATTCAGAGTCTATATAACCTCAATTATATCAAAGGGTATAGTTCTGCTTTGAAACAATGGATATTTATTTAGATTGTGTAAGAAGCACAGGCTGTTCTTCCCACAAAGAGATGGCACAGTAAGATAAAGCCACAATACTTATCAGGCTGAGCCACATTAATGACAAGGAGATAAGCATGTTACATAATAACTATAGTAAATTAAGATGATAAAGATTTAAGTCCATCAAAGATGTAAATGCAGGTATTTTCAATGCTTGGATGATATGTTAACTCCTTGAATGCTTGAGAGATCCCCAACGCATTGATAAGAAATGTGCTGCAGACCTCCCTTGCTCCATGTCAACTATATATCAAAGAGTGGCAGCATTTGTATCATAATGATAAAAAAAAATCCTCTTGTGTCCAAGGCATGTTAACTGTGCCAAAAGTAAAGTGGCAGCATGCACCATATTGATTAAAAAAATCTGCTTGTTTTGAATCCCCTTGCTTTTAATAGAGCTTTTACTTTGACATATGGTATAGGTAATATGTTCCATTTCTGCCTTTATACATGCTGCATAGAAGGCTGATTTGTATGAAATCACCCAGAACCAATAGCTACTTATATTATTCATATACTATAATCTCTCCTGTGTGAGGACATGGACACAAGTGTTCTTACTTATCTTTACAATAGGGCTAAATGTCTACAATTGGATGCAGCAGAGGGATCATGCTCTGCACTCTAGGGGATGAACAAGCACATATAACTGCTTTAGTGCATACTGGTGTACACACTCCGTCATTGTTTAGATTTTAATATGAACAACCCTCAAACGCCTCTACTATAGCATTCGCAGGAAAATAGAGACATTTTCCGTTATACCTTGATAGCACAGGGAAAATCAAGAAGCAAAGGAACAGAATACTCCAAAACACCCACCTGCTGCCCCACTACCCTCCAATTGGGGAAAGTGTGCTAATGGGACAGTTTTCAGCATAGCTAGCTTAGTATACAGCAGGAGAAGCACAAAAAAATTTGGTTCCAGCACACATTGGAGTGATATTGTTTTAGTTTATCCCCTCGTATATGGTGTATCCAAACTTATGGGTACTGTCACTTCTTATGTGGGAACCTGTCTAGTAACACAGAAGTTATTGATGAACTTATCACAATGCTCAGCATAGTGGAAAGATTTGTTGCCCCACTTCCAGATCCTAAATTCACGTATTTGCTGCTGTTAAGTTCTCTTTGCAGAAATTGGAGCGGGCACCAATGCAAATTTGAACCTTAGAATGTGGGGCATCACTGTTTGGACCCATGAGGGAGTTAGGCTAGGGACTGCCCGCCTTGATCAGCAATCATTTTATAGCAAATTCAGATACTGTTGTGGATTGTAACACATGGAGCAGTACAATAGCTACTTCATCTTTTTAAATACAATTGTACTGGGGGCGTAGTATGTAAAGACTGAACACGTATTATAGTTTGGTATGCAGAGACACAACAGGTAAATCAGAGGCTATTTATACTAAGGAACAGCAGTTTCAAGAGACTTTACAACTTTTGGATGCCTCGAATATTTTGTACTTAAATTAATTACAGCAGCAGATATTATTTCGGATGATGTGAAATGTGTTTTTAATTAACTGGATCCCGTTATAGAAGCCTACTTGGTTTTTAACACTAGCGCCCTATTCAAAAACAGAAAACAATGCTTTCTAACTAGCAGCAATAAAAGTTACATTTTATTCTGACCTGGCTAAAAGAATACACAACATATACATACTGTCAGTGAACTGATCTCCTTCAGGCAGTTGCTTGGAGATTTATAAAAATAACTAGTGTAAAAGCCTGTGTACATGGGCAAAGGTCCGGGCGATGTTAAAAGGCCGGTCCTGCTCTGCATCCTGCTGCCGACGCAGTCATGCACTGTACAGACTGCCTGGATGCACAGAATGCTCCCAGCACAGAACTCCCAGCATTCAGTGCTTTCAGGCAGTCTCTGTTGAGCATGACAACTTCTGACAAACATTCTAGCAAATTATTGTATAGGATTATAGTCTACAACCCTGACAGGTGCCTATCTATTCTTGTTATTTTGTAGTTTTCCTTGGTGCCTCGTCCTTATAGAGTGCTAAGAAGGCCAGCACATGACAGCACAGGGGAAAGCCAGCAGGGTGGTCTGGGAAACCTGCAACTCTACCTGGTCATCATCTCGGTTCATGAACTGCTGCAGAAGGACCTTCCTGTGATCCAACTCTTTCTGGAGGTCGTTCTAAAATTGAAAAAAAAAGACAAAGGGTTGAGTTCCAGAGAGGTGTTCAACTGAAAAACAATGTGCTGGCCACCCCTCCGACACTTAAAAGGTTAAGAAGGGCCTGAGACTTATTTAATGGGGTAAAATAACACATACTGAAATACTTTTTCTTCACTGAACGCAATCTGTTTAATACTCACAGATATATACAAAAATGTTTTCATACCTTGATGTTCTTTTAGCTAAATCATACTGCATGTGTTAGATGAGGTAATTTTCCTATGTTTTGCAGTACAGCTTTCTGATAAGCACACTGATATGTGAAGGAAAACTGCTGCTCCGCAGGGCTGATTTGTATCTAAGTCAGGAAAAGGTACTTTTCCTATCTGATATTATGTTGGGATCTACAATTCCCATTATCGCCAACCAATAATTGGTTGGGTATGATGGGGGTTGTAGTCCCCAACAATTGGAGGTCGGACAATTGAAAATCCCTCCACTTAGGTGTTATAAACTCCCCAGTAAGATAAATTCTCCAATTTGTATATTGTTCTGTGGAGTTTTCGTAGTAACCCTTTGAGGCAATCAAAGGGTTAAGGAAGTGGCAGGCAACATGAGACCCTCCAGCTGCTGCTGCCAGCTGTTGGCTGGCAGGGAATTATAGGAGTTAAAGAGATAGTAATGTTTCACAAAAACAGCAGCTCCAATTAATCTTCATAGTATTTGAGCCATAGAGGGTGTTATTTCAATACTGTCAGAGCTGTATTTCAAGAGTAATTGATAAAGTATCCCCCTCTTGCCCCTTTTACCTAGTGCAGCACTGCTCACCTCAGATGTGGAATCTGGTTGCTTGGCCAGACAGATAACACCAAGGGACAATCTTCTTACTGTGAGAACAATGAAAACTCTGCCCCCCTTGACAGGGTTTTCCCTTATCTTAACTGAAGATTGTCCCTCTCTGCAGTCTACCTGGACACCTCCCTGCTGCTCTGAGCTGAGCAGTGTTACATCAGTAAAAGGGGTGGGAGGGGGATACTTTATCATTCAATTACTCTTGAACTACAACTCTGACAGAATTGAAATAACTCTCCAAGGCCCAAATACTATAATGATTAATTAGAGCTGCTTTTATTATGAAACATTACTATCCCTTTAAGTAGCTGGAGGACCTTACGTTGACCATCACTGCACTAAGTTATCTCAAGCTGGGGAGATCTTAATGGCTCCATAGTATAAGACATGAGTTGGAAAGTATCACGGTGCCAGTGATCTTCTCCCGTGGTGTTACCCGACTTTCCCCACTTGTGCTTAGCAGCATGTCTGGTCGCTGCCTGACTTCCTGTTTGCATACGTGCGTCACTACAGAGCTTAATGGACTGATCTATGCTCCGCCTCTCTGGCAGGCCTTATATGCGGCCTTCATACATTGCTTCAGTGCCCTTTTGTGGTGTATCTGAGCATTGCTTGTATTCCTTGTTCTGACCCGTTCTTGGCTGCTGATTCCGATTTGTGTATGACCCTTGGTTTCGTCTGACTACCCAATTTGTGCCTGAACCTCTGGCCTTGTCTGACTACCTGTTCCGTGCTCAATCTCTGGCTCCGTCTGACTACCCAATCCATGTATGACCCCTGGTCTGACTGACTACCCACTCCGTGCTAAGTACTGTGGCTCTGTCTGACTACCCGTTACATGCATGACCTTGGATTTGTCGGACTCCGCTTGTGCTTTACCTTGGGCCTGGCTCCCTGTCCGTGCAGGTCCCTAGTCCTGGTCTTTTCCATTGTACTACTCTGGGTTCTGTCTGACCGATATGCCTTGTATCGCTCTGGTCTTACCTAGGATCTTGCCTGAACCCTAGCATTCTAGGGTGCGGCGTCTGCTAACCCTAGCGTCCTGGGGTGAGATTGGCCTCTTGCCACCCTTCTACATCTCAGGTGGTACCCAGAACCGTAGGCTAGGTTCTCTGCCGTGTTCCTGGTTCCTGTATTCGGGCTAAGTTCAGTGTCAGCTCCTGGGTAGTGGACTGTAGCACTGTCTTCACGCCTGACCCCGGGGAAGGTTGGGGGAAGTGCTTATTTGCTATTCATTATATCTTTCAATAAAGTGGTGTTGATTTTAACTGTACCTGTCAGACAGAGTCTTTATTTGTCTAAGCTACCGTGACAAAGTTTATCAAACTAAACAGTTTATCTTGGCTTTATCACACCTTAGTACATCAGTCTCATTAGCTTTCTGAGTGGCTCACAGCAGCTTTATTAGACACAGCCTAAGAATGTGATGTAGTTTAGCCAATAAGAAGCCAGCACTTAAAGAATTACTAGTACCTTTTGATAGGTGGCTTCAGAGAGCTTGCGCTGGGCTTCATCTAGCTTCCCTTGCATCTGCTGCATGAGCCAGTCCTTTTGGGATAATTCTTTCTGTGGGAGAACACATATACAGATTTCTGGTGTACACATAGCAACTCAAAACAATACAGTAATGGGAGATTTCAAAAGCATCGGGCACAGAAAAACATAAAAAGAAATTATCATTATTTATTCCAAAACCAAAAGACACATCTGGAAATTGATGTCTCATTCCCAAATTTCATGATTTCACCCACCTAATTATTCATATTACCTTTTTTCTATTTCTATATTTCCTTATTGCCTATATTGTCTGTGCGTTTATCTCTCTCTCCCGCAGATACATAAAACCTTTTTATGTACTGGTTTATTTTGCTCCTGCCTCCTCCACTGTACTTCTTATGATTCAATATGATTCTCTCCAGCCGCAGATGGACTACAACTTCTACCATCCCCAGCTGGTTACACACATGAATAGCCATTTGTATTAGGGGATAGAAGATATTTTTGTGCAGTGTTTATCTCACGTTATTCCATTTATAGTCCATATAGAACAATCAACTATTAGTTAAAAAAAAAAAAAAAAAAGGTACCGTAACTTCAATATTAATTTATTCTTCCTTTGTACTAATTGAAACACATGCACAATACAGTATAATTTTCTCATAAAATGAGCATGTATGATGGACCTAGCTAAGTAGCCATTTGTTTTAAGGCATAATTCCTGCTTAAGAAAAAGCATCATATAGAAAATATTCTGTCTTTTTACACTATAAATGTAGCCAAATACATTTTAATAATTATTAACAATTATATATAGCTTACTTTATATTCGCCAAGTAACTGGCTCCTCTCTTCCATTTTTCTCTGCAAATCAACCTGCAAGACCAAAGTAAATAAAGTCTAAGCTATTCATTATATTATTTACTTAACAATAATGGACTCAAGGTATAAACACAAAGAGGTGACATTCTGGGGCAAATCAGTTGCTAAACAGGGAACAAATAAAATTTTGCAACATTAAATGCAACTGACTGAATGGTTGTAATGACTCCAATGCTATACACTGCAATACATTGGAAACCCTTCTAGCATTAACACCTTAACGACCCCCATCCAGCGGGAGGCAGCCGTTAAGGACCACTGAGCTTTTTTTTTTTTGCAATGAATTCTGGGATGGCAGAGCAGCATGTAACGCACTGCCATCCCAGAATTCCATGACGTGCCTGAACTGTCACCAGTCCTTAATGTTCGGATCGGCGCGACAGTCCTGATACATCATGTGTCACTAAGGGGTTAAAAGTTCAAGTTAAATCAATTAAAATTTTTATCCACTATGGTGAAGCTAATTTGCTCCAGAATTGCACCACTTTTATACATACAATTTTTTGGGGGTTTGTTAAACCCTTTGGAAGCAGGAGAGCTCTCTAACAGACTGCCTTTCAGTTCAGTGGACAGTGCACTAAGATCCAAAATGATTTCTTTATGACAGAAGAATGTCATGTACCCCTTCTTGCCACAGATATGAATGGGAACTGAAGTAGAAGTTTCCCACACAGCCTCCTTAAAAGCAGGAAGAGGGTTTAAATGGGTTATAGATTAAAGTGTTGAGTGAGAAGGGAGTGGTCATGTGTAACATTTGCAATATATCACAACTGGAGTGGAGGATCATTTACCCTTTAAATACCTAATGTATAAAAGCAAACTGGTGCAATTATAGGGCAAACCAACTGCACCATGTTGGACAACAAAAATCCCCATTGCTTCGCAATGCATCAGAGACCTTACTAGAACTCTAGGGGTCAAAAGCTCCATTTAAAATCAATGGTAATCTTGGGAAGATTATTTTGCCCCTATGATAGATTTGGTTTCCCTCAGAATTGCTCCAGTTTGCCTTTATGCTTAAGGGCCATTATCTACAAAAAATGAACATTTATTGAAATCTATGGAAAAATGATTTCTTAAGAGGCAGGAGTTTCAGTGAACTGGTCTTAGTGGTGTCTAATCTGAAAACAAGTATTTATGTCTATGGCTTTATTATTTTTTACAGGTCTGCTAACCGTAACCACCTTTAACCTTTATTTTGAAAAACGTTATAACATTTTTCACCACAGGAAAAATGCTGACTAGGAGTATATGATATTTTAACGGATTTGAGCACTTCTAATATTTTTGGTGATAATGTCCCTTTAAAATCTGAGTGGAACACCAGATTTCCCTTACAGTGCAAGGTCCCGAGGAAATGGTGAAAGTCTGTTAATTCTGGGGTACCCACTATGGTGGGTGGAAAAGCTTTCAGTGGGAGCTTATAGTGCAATGATGGTTAAAGGGATAGTAATGTTTCACAAAAACTGCTGCTCCAATTAATCTTCCTAGTATTTGGTTCATGGAGAGTGTTATTTCAATACTGTCAGTTGTAGTTCAAGAGTAATTGAATGATAAAGTATCCCCCTCCCATCCCCCTTTTACTGATGTAACACTGTTCACCTCAGAGCAGCAAGACTGTCCGGATGGA
The DNA here is from genome assembly GCA_037306005.1 of Rhinophrynus dorsalis. Taxonomy (NCBI): domain Eukaryota; kingdom Metazoa; phylum Chordata; class Amphibia; order Anura; family Rhinophrynidae; genus Rhinophrynus; species Rhinophrynus dorsalis. The sequence goes on along the minus strand of CM074724.1, from coordinate 264,639,248 downwards.
TCACAGAGAGGGTACTTTATCATTCAATTACTCTTGAACTACAACTCTGACAGTATTGAACTAAAACTCCCCATGGCCCAAATACTAGGAAGATTAATTGGAGCTGCAGTTTTTGTGAAACATTACTATCCCTTTAAAAGCATTAAGATCAAAGGTGGTGTCAAGGACACTTGTGATAGAAGTTGCTAAGTAAGTTTAGGTTTAAAGTGGATCTGCTACCCTAAGGCACAATTAGTTTGTTTTACACTTAAACTCTGCCTATATACTGCACTAGTCATTTTTCTGTAAAATAATTTTTGTTCTTTTAAGAAATTACCCTTTTTGTTTTGAAGGCAAAATGTGGCACTTCATGCTAATTCTCTGCACAGTATGCAATAATTTATTTTAACGGCCACATGTATCGCTCGCTGTGCTATTAGAAATGCGGTTAGTAGACATCCATTCTGAACACAGTTTGTAGACCCGGATTCATTCATTGCACAGAGTGTGGTAATAGCACATAAACTAATTAGCATTTAGTGCCACACTGTGCCTTGAACAAATAGAGGTTAATTTCTCTAACTACTGTATGACTCTAGAAAAGATTTATGTTACAAAGACTGCGCGTGCCAACATATATTGCTTAGAAATGGTTTGGAGACTTCTCTAGCATTCAAGTGGCTAAAGTCCCATTTAAATCAATGGGAAATTTTATTTGTCTCCTATGGTTTGCTTCTCTTTTACTTAGTATATTAGCGTCAATATGTCTTTAGCAATTACTGCTCCCATGAGGTATGTGGTTTCATTCCTGTATCAGTGTCTCTTAGTGATATATAGCAGAACGCTGTGTAGCAAAGATCCGTCTATATGAAGAACAGGTTTATATCTCTGTGTTACATACTCAGCACCCTATCAACATATCACATCAATATATTACCAGTATATAACTCACATTTTGGTTGTGCAGTTCATCTTTGTCCATGTTGGCTCGCAATAACTCTTGCTTCAGTTGAAGGACAGTAGCTTCTTGGTGAGCCATTCTCTGCTGCAAAGCATCCTGGGAGAGGGGAGATGAATATTTTATCTGAAAAACTCTATGATAAGAACAAAAGGCCCTTATTTATAACAGCAAACTGGAGTTATTCTGGAATAAACCAGCTGCATCATAGGGGACAAACTAAATTGGACTTTTAACCACCTGAATGCTCTAGAGGTCTCCAAAGCACTGCTTTGCAATGCACTGGAGATCTAGCATTCGAGGGGATAAAAGCCCAGTTTAACAGGAATTTGTATTAGTCTCCTATAGTGCAGTTGGATTACTAAATAATAACACCAGTTGTTTGCTTATATAAATATGGGCCCACTTATCATATTCAGGAAGATAAAGATGTACAATTGTGGAACAAACCAAACTAAGTGTTTAACCCACTGAATGCTAGAAAGTTCTCCATTGCATTGCTTCACAGTACACTGGACACCTTTGTAGCACTGAAGTGGTTGAATGGATAGTAATGTTTCATAATAAAAGCAGCCTTATTTAATCAACATAGTATTTGGGCCTTGGACAGTGCTATTTCAATTATGTCAGAGTTGTAGTTCAAGAGTAATTGAATGACAAAGTATCCCCCTTCCGCCCCTTTTACTAATATAACACTGCTCAGTTCAGAGCAGCAGGGAGGTGCCCAGGTAGATTGCAGAGAGGAACAACCTTTAAGATAAGGCAAAAAGCTGAAAAACCTGTCAAGGGGGGCAGGGCTTTCATTGTTCTCACAGTAAGAAGATTGTCCCTTGCTGTTATCTGTCTGGTCAAGCAACCAGATTCCCCATCTGAGGGGAGCAGTACTACACTAGGTAAAAGGGGTGGGAGTTGGAAACTTTATCATTCAAAGACTCTTGAACTACAACTCTGACAGTAATGAAATAACACTGTCTATGGCTCAAATACTATGAAGATTAATTGGAGCTGCTGTTTTTGTGAAACATTACTATACCTTTAGATAATTAAATCAATGGAAATTTGGGGAATTTTCATTTGTCCCCTGTGTTGCATGCAGTTGGTCTAGAATTATATCTCTTTTGCTTACAGACTATGGCCCAAAATCCCTTGGTTCGTGATTTGTTTCAGTGAGTCTTTTTTACCCTTTGGAGGCTAGCAATCTCTTTAGCAACCAAGGAGTTAAAGACATATAATAAAGTGGAGAAAACTTAAAACATAAGAGGGCATGTAATACCTGTGTCTGATGGATGTAAGGCTAAACAGGACACCACAGTGGAAAGCACTGGTTTTCATCTCAAACATCAGAGGACATAAGAGCCAGATTGCTCTGCCTCTTATCCTATAACATAAAGTGGTAGAATGCGTCGCTCACTGTGAGCCGTAACCGCACATGCGCAGTAGAGAGTCTCTACTGTGCATGTGTGGTTTCGCACACAGGGAGCTTCTCTGTGAGCCGTCTGGAGCTCCCCACTAAGGATCAGTGTGTTCGGCGAGTCTCTACTGCGCATGACTGCAGTCATGCGCAGTAGAGACTCGCCGCGAGTCTCCACTGCGCATGACTGCAGTCATGCACAGAAGAGACTCGCCGAACATGCTGCCCCGCTCCAGACGGCTCACGTCCTGTCTCTGCTCCTGGCTCCGGGGCAGCAGGGTGCACTTTAGCCCGTGTATACGGGCTTTCATACTAGTATACAAATAAGCCCAAACTGCTTTTGTAGTAGTACACAACAATGGTAGGCAAATGTTTGGTTTCACACTTTATGCCTTAACCCTTTGAGTGCTGGAAAGGCTTCCAATGCACTAGGTACCTCTCTGTCACTCAAAAGGTTAAACATTATTTACTTTAAAATAGACCATCATCATGAAATAAGTTTGTGTATTTGCAAACTTCATTCAAAAATGCCTGCCCATCAAATTAACTAAAGACCAACACATACAAAGTTTAGGAGCATACCTCGGAATTCCTCAGATCTGACCAGGAGACTGCAGTTTTTATACTCCATTACCGGGTCACTGGGACCAGAGGCTTATTCTCAGGTCTCGGTGACTCCGCCCACTACACTGCCTGTTCCAGCCATTCTCTTGCCCATTTAAGGGCAAACTCCACCTACCATCCTCCAAATCCTGCCTTTCCCAATCAAGTCACACCCACTTTATGAAACAAATTACAATATCTGGACACTCCTACCCCAGATATTAATGGGCCTCCAAAGGTATGGGACAAGAAGATGCCCAGATATGTTTAGGAGGTACTAATAGTTTTATTTCTAGATAATGACCTCTAAATACACCACTTTATACTAATTAAGCCCTTAAATCAGGGGTAGGAAACATTTGACTCTCCAGCTGTTGAAGACTACAACTACCAATATCTTCAACCAACTAATGAAGGCCTGGATTGAACTGCAGCTGATAATGTTGATACAACTTATCTACAAATTTCTTCTTAGACTTCTATTGGAATCTGTTAAGTAAAACCAGTTGATAACACATACTCACTTCAATATAATACAGGCCAAGGTTTTCAAATATGCAAACCTAGAGCCTTATTCATCAAGCCAAACTGGAGTAATACACCAACTGCACCACAGAGTAGAAAAAAAAAAGTCTGTAAAATCCCATGGAGGCAAATGGGGCTTTTAACCCCTTGAACCCTAAAGCACGGAGACCACTATAGTATTCAAGGGGATTAAAATTCCCATTTAAATTAATGGGAATTGTCATTTCCCCCTATAGTGCATTTAGTTTTCTTCAGAACTGCACCTGACTTGATTGGTGAATAAAAAAATTATGTAAGTGACAGTGAGATAACACTATGAGGACATTTCAGCACATGGAACCTAAAACATCTAAGCAGAGGGTGTCTCTTCATTAGGGGATGATGTCCACTGCCCCTTTGTAATCTACCCCACACGCACACTAACCTTTGCAAATCTCCTCCCATTTGCAACCCTCTCCTTGGTTAAAACAGTCACCAGCACATCAGGTATGTTGAGGGCATGATTGAGCCTCATCCTGAGTCTATTAATCCACCTGAGTGTACGTCCATGTTACTGCCATGTGGGCTGTCCAGTGCAAAGGAGTGCTTTGGGATAAGTGGAACTCATCCCCAAAACTAAACTTTTTTTCCAGCTTGTCCAGTTTATCTGGCCTATTGGAGTACACAGCATGACATTAAGATGCATAAACTAGTCTTCAGGGGGGATTTTATTCCCTCTTAGTCATTAAGTGGTTATTGCTAAAACAGGAGATAAAGAATAAAATCCCAACTCAAGTCTCATAATGATTGCATCCTTATGTCTGTGTACTCCAACTGGCCAAAAAAATGGAGTTTTGGGATTATTGATAAAACAGGCGATAAAGAATAAAATCTCAACTGAAGTCTCATAATGACTGCATCCTTATGTCTGTCTGTGAACTCCAAATGTCCAACAAAATGGAGTATTGGGATGAGGTTCACTTATCTTCAAAGCTGGACAGCCCACATGGCAGAAACATGTGCATACACAGATGGCCTGACAGTTGGGGTGGTATGACAGTATTTATACTCTGATCATTCACAAGACCACTGGTGGGCTCACACACAATACGCCATAGGAAGGTGAAAGGAATGCTCTGCTGCAAAAGTGGATCAACTCTGCAGCAAACCAACTGCACTATCGTGTGACATGAAAGTCCTCATTGCTTTAAATAGGACTTTAACCCTGGAGCTCGCTATAGCTTATGAGTTAAAATCCCCATTTAAATCAATGGGAAATGCACCCTGCACTGCAGTTGTTTTGCTCTAATTTGCACTAATACAAAACATCCACTCACTGTGTGCCCAGTAAAGAAAAATAAGTGTATAAAAAATAAAACAACCCCCCCACAACCTGAAGATCATTTTGGACATTTATTTTCTATCAAACCATTTTTTATTTTTTTCTGTGCAACACCTGTTAACCTCTCATTTGAGGTATGTGCAATGCTACTGTAACTTGTTTTCTTAAAGGAGAACAAACAGTTCATAAAAATAACCCCACATTTACATTACTATGGCCAGAAAATCTTAATGGCTCCTATGAATTTTCACTTGGGCCTTGGTTCAAGAGATAGCATCTCCGGTCCGGGATAGCATGCCCATAGAGGCAGACATAACAGCAGACAATGTGAATAAAGCTACTTAACCCTTTAAAGACCATAGGGCTGTGCAACATTTCTTGAAACAAAGATTAAACAAAAAATTCTTAGAGGTCATTAGGATTTTCTCTCCATAGTAACGTGAGTGTTGGGGGAAAGGTTATTATTAGGATGGGACAATTCTCCTTTAAATAGTTCAGTTACATTATATACACAAATCTGCTGCAAAATATTCCAGCTAAAAGTCATTAGAGCATCCACTGCAGCTACAGATAATGGAAGTTGTAGTTCCGCAATAGTAGGAAAGTTACACATTGGCCAATCCTGAATTACACAAAAACCAGTGACCCAGACCAGCCAGATGTACATTTTCATTTATAATCCCCTTATTGTTTTTCTTACCTTTATGCCCTGTAAATTTCGGTTTTCCTGTTTGCAGTTTAGAAGTTCATTCTGCAAAGACAACCAAGATTAAATTAGTTAAATTATCCAATGATCAGTTACAGTGTTGCCATTCAAATAATCATCATCAGGTGGAATCCCTTGAATAATCATCATCAGGTGGAATCCCTTGAATAATCATCATCCAGGTGGAATTCCCTTGAATAATCATCATCCAGGTGGAATTCCCTTGAATACCACAGAGGTCTCAAACAGGTAGCAGCAGAATGCATTGGACATTCACCATGAATGTAATATAACCAGGAACCACTCCCAGAGCCCATTGCCCCTTGCATAAGACGTGTCAAGTAGAATAATATGCTCCTCATGGAATAGTCTGCTTTTTGTAACCATATTTACAACCTAGTCTAGACATTTTCCTTGAACCTGCAGACTGCTTATTTTGGAGATTGTTCATGGAAAAACTGTATTTACTGTAAGACAGGTATGGGCATCATGTGCCTCTACAGATGTTCATGACTACAATTCCCATCATATCCAGCCAGTCATCTGGCTGAGGATGATGGGAATTGTATTCCTGAACAGCTGGAGGGCCTCAGATTGCCCTCTAAGGGGTTTAATACAAGTTAAACACAATGGGTAGGCAATCTGCAGCCTTCAAGCTACTGCTGGACTATGATTCCCATCATCCTCAGCCGGCCAACATCTATCTTGGAATGACTAGAATTTTAGTCCAACAACAGCTGGAGGCCCACAAATTGCTCATCACAGTTATACACCATTATTTGTTGTATAATTTGTAGTCCAACAACAGCTGGCCTGTTGATTTTTTAATTTTTATTTTTGCCTAAGAGGCTAAAATAATCACCAAGCAAAACAAGATGCTTTAGAATACACTATGGTCCCTACGTATAAAAGCAAAGCATCAATTCTAGGGAGTGGGGACAAACAAAACTTCCCCTTGATTTAAATATGACCTTTAACCCCGTGAATGCTAGAGAGGTCTACAATACATTTGCATTGGGGATCTCTGTAGAATAAGAAGGCTTAACCCTTGAGTGCCAGAGGGGTATGCAACGCATTGCAAAGCAATGCGTTGCGTACCCCTCTGGCACTCAAAGGGGTTAAGAAGGTCCATTTAAATCAATGGGAACCTTGTGCAATCTTTGTTTGTTCCCTGTGGCGCAAGCTGGTTTTCTCCACTTTGATTTTATAGAACACCCCACGTACCAAAGTAAAAGTGGCACAATCGGGCAAGATAACTGCACCTTACCTATCAAATACAATATACAGCTAAGTATCAACTACAAACATTCATTTGATTTCAACTTAGGTTGACCAGACCTCACCTTTAACCGGGGACGCACAGGTAAAATGCATTGTGCAGGACTGCTTTGATTTCAGTGAAGTACTGAAATATGCCTATTTCCTATGTATCCCCGGTTAAAGGTGAGATCTGGTCAGCCTGTTTCAACTGGGATTTTCTTTGCTATATAAAGTGAATTTTTGGCTCAGTTTTTGCCTACATACATTGGACTATATGTAGAAAACAAACCAAATGAATCAGGTAGGTTGCTCAAAAATTACAAGACAGGTCCTACTGTTCGAGCAGAGATTGGAATCCTATGCTATAGAGGTCTCCAATGCATTGTACTCCAATGTTTTAAATCCCCTGTAGTATTCACGGGGCAAAGGGGATGTAATACCTTTCAATAATAACCCCCACTTTAATATGGACAGAAAATCATAATGTCCCTTATGAATTTTGTCCTTGTACCATTGTTCAAGAGAGAACACTTTCAGTCCTAGAAAACAGAAGCAAGGTGGGGAGGGGTGGCTCAGGCATAAATCTCAAGTTTGCTACTCAGTGATTTACAAGTTATTCTGGCAGAAAAAGTGTTAATCCTAGTTCTATGTGACGCCTTACCTTTAGAGACTGGTTTTCACTCATACTTTGGTCTAGCCGACTTTTGATGATGACCTGAAAATAAAAGTAAAGAAGTGATGAACTGGAGCACTGACTGTAACAGCACACACAAGGCCGCACTGCTTAGGAAAGAACTAGCCTCACCAGTTGCTCTTCTGGGCACGCCCCATCTTCACGCAGGGAAAACAAGCTCTCTTGTTCATCCTCGGGAAGGGATCCGTTTAATAGCAGAGCCTGAATGGGAAATAGAATACCGTCACCAGGGGACATAATGAAGCACTGGATTCTGTTACAAGCATCCATATGAAGGCAAGCTTAAAGCGCCATTGTTCTCTTAACCATTTGAGAGACAGAGTGGTGCATGTTGCATTGCTTCGGCAATATGTTGTACGTCCTTCTGGCACTCAATAGGTTAAAGATGCCTGCAAGTTATTTTTTATGGGAAAAATGTATTCTGTCTAAACTGCACTAATAATCCAATAACCTTTTAATTCCTTATGTCTTTTCATTGTATTTGAAATGTTTACATATTTTCTTGATTCTCATCAGCAAGGTGTCTGCAGTCTTTGTTTGGCAAAACTCTGGCCAACACAATGGGATTTATATACTTTATTGACATAGCCTTTTCGATCCCAACCATCCAAAGCTCAGACCCAAAGTGACAAGAGAGGTTTATTGGCTGAAGGAACATACAAGGATCTACACAAAGTACAACAACAACAACAACTCGTATTTATATAGCCAAATTCCCCCCAAAAAAAGAGAGAAAAAGGCGCACACGATCTAAATGCAGACTGTTTATAAAGATAACGTCCTTTATATATAAAATTCCCTTCACCAAAGTGGGTTCTTGTTCTTTTATACTTCAGAAAAGATCACCTCCTTCACCGTGGAGAAAACACCATTCAATGAAATAGGTTGCGAACTTACCTTTTACAGAGGCAAACCAGCCTCTAGGTGTATAAGCTTGTACTGGATAACCCCCAGTAGTGGTGTCTTAACGTCCTCTCCTTCTTTCCAACACACACGAATCTCCAATAGCTCCTCCGATCCTCTCACCATAAAATAAAATTAATTCCTTATTCCCTCTATCTAGGGAAGGTGATATTTCTATAGGACACTATTGGGTTTAAAAGTTGGTAAATTATGGACGAAAAGGGTATATATCTACCACAATATTTATTGATCCAATAAAAAATATATTTCAATAAAAATAAATTATCTGCACAGATATAATTATTAATCGTATTAAAATGCCTAAAACACTTGCGAGTGTTTTAGGCATTTTAATACGATTAATAATTATATCTGTGCAGATAATTTATTTTTATTGAAATATATTTTTTATTGGATCAATAAATATTGTGGTAGATATATACCCTTTTCGTCCATAATTTACCAACTTTTAAACCCAATAGTGTCCTATAGAAATATCACCTTCCCTAGATAGCGGGAATAAGGAATTAATTTTATTTTATGGTGAGAGGATCGGAGGAGCTATTGGAGATTCGTGTGTGTTGGAAAGAAGGAGAGGACGTTAAGACACCACTACTGGGGGTTATCCAGTACAAGCTTATACACCTAGAGGCTGGTTTGCCTCTGTAAAAGGTGAGTTCGCAACCTATTTCATTGAATGGTGTTTTCTCCACGGTGAAGGAGGTGATCGTTTCTGAAGTATAAAAGAACAAGAACCCACTTTGGTGAAGGGAATTTTATATATAAAGGACGTTATCTTTATAAACAGTCTGCATTTAGATCGTGTGCGCCTTTTTCTCTCTTTTTTTGGGGGGAATTTGTCTGTGAGAAAGAAGGGCTTGACCAGAAGCCTAGAAGAGAGGGCTGCACTGCTATTTGGACTGAAAGAAGATCTTCAAAGGTTTTATCAAAGGTTTTATTACAGGTTATGCTATTTATATATACAAATTAATTTTGATTTAATTGGTATAGTAGCGCTGAGAATTGTTGGTTGGGATTTTTCGTATTTATATAGCGCCTTTCTCCCAGTGGGACTCAAAGCGCTTTCAGCGCACACTCTCAGAATTAACCAAATCGGCAGCTGAAATAATAGATGTTATTATTACCCAATCAATGGTACTCATTTTATCGACCTCGGAAGGATGAAGGGCTGAGTTGACCCTGCTGGGATTTGAACAGGCTCTATAGTCAGGGAATTTACCACTGAGCTATAGTGCAGATATGCAATAAGAGAGGGATTTCCCATAAGGCAGAGTAAGCCGCCACTTAGGAAACATAACTGTGAGGTGTGCTTCTGCCATGTTGGCCACACCCACTGTACCGAGTTGTGGCCATGGTCAGTGCAATTTCCATGCCCTTGCACCAGAATCCCTTTCCTGGTTTATGGTTCTACATGTCTCTGTTGAAACATTTTTATTAGCCAGAATATTTAACCTTCTGTGTGCCAGAGGGGTATGAAGTGCATTGATAAGCAATTCATTGTTTATACCTCTGGCACTGAAAAGGTTATAGGATCATTAAAGTTTAGGACTCCCTGTGGCGTATCAATGGGCCCGTCACTCCAGGGGCCCGGCCGCATCCTGCAAACCCCCGCAGCTAGCAACAAGGGGAGGTCGGTGCCTTCTTTGGCACAGACCTCTAGAAGCTGAGCAGTCTCTTCCGCACTCTAGTAATGCAGAGCGCCGGGAGATGACATCATATCCTGGTAATCTGCATTCTGAAGAGACAATGCGCAGGAGCTCAAGCTGTAGAGAGGTCTGTGCCGAAGGAGGCACAGACCTCTCCTGCCATGCCGCTGGACCACCATGGAGGTAGGAGCTTGGAGGCAATGTGGAGACTGGAGGCAATGGGAGAAGCAATGTGGAGATTGGGGCAATTGAGGAAGCAATGTGGATACTGGGGGCAATGGTAGAGTAATGCAGAGATTGGGGGGCAATGGGGGGATTAATGTGGAGATTGGGGCATTGGGGGCAATGGGGGAGCAATGTGGAGATTGGGGCATTGGGGGTAATGGGGGAGCAATGCGGAGATTGGGGCATTGGGGGCAATGGGGGAGCAATGTGGAGATTGGAGGAAATGGGGGAGTAATGTGGAGTTTGGGGGCAATGTGGTCGGGGGGACATATGGCAATTTCTGCACCAGGGCCCGGTGGCTTCTAGTTACGCCTCTGAGGACTCCTAGAATGCCTTGACCAGGGACACCTTAGATGTAGGCACTGTTGATTAACCCTGTGCATGACAGAATGTTGTTGCTCTGTTTTTACCTACAAATGTGATATATTGAAGTCCCAGGCCAGACAGCCCTACTGATCACATGTACCATAAAGAGTTAGTGTGGGTGTTTTGCATGTACAATTGCCTAAGAATAGGCAAAATGAAAAACTGTTTTCCCATATTCAAGAGAAATGTGTCTTTCATCCTGAAATAGGCATATTTAGCACATTTTGTCTCACTTTGTCACATTACAGAAACACCTTAGAATCGCAGGCTCCAGAAAGTGAGAAACCTGAGCACACAATGGCCATATGTATAAAGGCAAATTCAAAGTTATTTAAATGGGGTGTTTGTCAAACTCTTTAGGCTCAACATGTAATGCAGGGACTTTCAGAACTAGTCATTAACCCTTTCAGTGCCAGGGGAGGTGGGTTTAGCACTAATCTACAAAGTGTTGCACACCCCTGGCACTTAGAGGATTAAACCCCTAACAGAGTGGGTATTACTGGCAGCAACATGTTAATCAGCACAGAATATGTAAAATCCAATTGTCACTTATTTTCACACTTTTCTGCTCACGGCTGTGATGTCACAGATTCTATTTTTCCAGGGAGATCACTGTCAGTGACAGGAAAATCAGAATTATAGTGCGCTGGGCAGAACGTATAAAAGGAAAGTGGGAATTTCTGGGGAAAACCACCTCCACCACGGGGAAGGAATAAACATTCCCTAATACTTTAAATGGGGCTTTTAACCCCTTTAATGCAAGTGAACTCTATATCATTCAAACACTTAAAATACCCATTTACATCATTGTCAATTTGGGCCTATTTATTTATGCTCTAAAGTGCAGTTGATTTGCTCCACAGTTTCTCCATTTTGTTGTATACATAAGGTGCAATGTACCACTAACCTTGCAGCAGATAAATTGGATGAAGTGAGTTTAGGGATCTATGGCCTTCCAATCTTTACCCAGTTTATTACACACATCATACAGTGAGGCAGATGTACTCAGAAAGATGGTACAATTCTGGTGCAAACCAAGCACACAATAGGAAGTAAATACAATTTCCACTGATTTAAATGAGTCTTTTAACCCCTAGATAGGGTGACCATATTTCCATTCTGCCATTCAGGGACAATGTGGAGACGAAAGCAGCAGAGTACTCAGCTATACAGGAGGCATTACTATATATAACTGGACATCATTGTGCAACCTGCTCTTTGTTTTGGCACACCATTGAGTTCTAAACACTGCTGTGACAAAAAGTGATGCCTGTTGTGGGCTAAAGGAAAATGTACATAACTCCGAAAAGCCTTAGACTATCAGGGCTATCTCTATAGTGTTTTGAGCTCTGCCTGGAAGCCATTTTTTTGTAACTCAGCATCACTTTCTGTCAAAGTAGGCAATAGGCAGCTTCTAGTGCTCTGGAGTCTTCATTCTAGGACTTTGTATTGTCCCTGAAAGGGGCTGCCGGGGACATGGGACACAAATTTAAAATCAGGGATTGTCCTGGGCAATAAGGGACATGTGGTCACCCTACCCCTAGAATGTTAGAGGGATAGCCAATGCATTGTGTTGCACTGCAATGCCAATCTCACTAGCATTCTAGTAGTTAAAATACCCATTTAAATCAATAGGATATTTGAGTCCCTATATTGCACTTGGTTTGCCCCAGAATTGCTCTGCTTTTTGTAAGTACAATCTGTGTAGATTTGCCCTTGAGGTCTCCCCAGTTATACCCTAGCACAAGCGAGGTCTCTAACAGACCTCATCAGCTCTTGTCACACAAGCGGTTTGTCTCTCTCTGCACTGAGCTGCATGTATTTATGAACAAAACTCTGTTTACCGATATAAAAGTGGTTAACTTAAACTCTTTAAGGTCCAGAGGGGAGTGCAAAGCAATGTGATGCACACCCCTCTTAGCCTTAACCCACTGAGTGCAATGCATTGCGTACCCCCTTGACACTCTAAGGGTGAAAAAATATCAAGGTGTTAATGCCATAGCGTCACATTTACGCTATTCTCCATAGTTCAAAAACTGGCAGCAAATAGCCTGGTGACATCACACAAATAGCTATATGATTATGAAATCCTACTGCTAAACTGAGTCAATCTAGAAGCATGTTACCTGTAAACCAGAGATCATTTTCTTAGCTTCTTCCATTTCCCTCTCTAAGTGGTCCTGCTGCTCCAGGAGATGATCCTCCCACGAGGATTCTGGGTAAACAATGGGATTGGCAGGCTGACAGTCATCAAAGGACACAGCGCGAGTATCTTCTATAACCAAGGGAAAGGTGTCTGTTTATAGACATTATTACCCCAGAACGATAGGTACAATTTATTGGGGTATATGTATAAAGACAAAAAAAAGAAGCAATTCTGTGACAAAAACAACTTACCAGTAATTGTAAAATGTCACCCACTGGGAACTAGAAAGGTCTTCTATACAGTGCACTGGAGAAATTTCAAGCATCCAAGGGGTTAAAACCAAAAAGGGTTGCTATGATTTTTGGCTTGCTCTCAGACTCGGAAGCACTCGACCGGATCTACCCATCTCTCTTTCTTCTTTCTCTTCCTTTCTCCTTCTTTCTTCATCTCTTTATTTCTTTCTTCTTCTCCTATACTATACTTTCCCATCTTTCAAACCTATCCCCCATTTCCTGTTCCTCCATGTATCCCTTCCCTTCTCCCCAGTCCTTCACCCACTCCCTTCATATTTACCATTATATAACAACAAATGCAGTATTTTATTTGATCTCGCATGAGTTTACACACTAGAGATAATGGGTCATTGTACTGCTGTCCTTCCTTCTGTCTTCTCACATGTGTAAATCTTGTATATATATATATTGGCATATTTCAGTTTTCTATGGCTGTATTACTGCTTTTGTCTGAATACAAAACTATTATCAGAAAAAAAAGGGGGTACTTATTACATACTGTGCAGTTAGTGTGCCCCGACACTAAGATAAAAATAAAAAAGAAAATATTTGAACCCTTTGAGTGCCAGAGGGGTATGCCCATCTGGCACTCAAAGGGTTAATACTTTGTTTTCTAGTAAAGTTTCCATTGCACAGCAAGGCCACGTGTTGGAGACCTGTATAGGTCCCAAGGTTTTAAATACATTTTTATTTTGTTACAATTTTGAAATAACAATTTGAAAATAACGTTAATCCCTTGGATACTTCCGCAATGCGTTGGAGAGCTCTCTAGTGTCCAAATGGTTCAGGAGATGTGTAAGATAACCAGTATAGAAGGAAATGAATTCCTTACATAGACATGATTTGGTTTTATAGCCATGGGATTACTCACATTATCCCTGGGAACTGGGAGAGTCAAAAAGAAAACCAAGATTCTTGGCACTATTTACTAAAAATCTTCTTGTTTTAGTCTCTTTTGTTATTCTAATAAGGCCATTTACATTTCCCAAAAGGTAAATACTAGCACATAAAGTTATTTTAGTAATTTGGAGTCAAAAGAGGATTTTAGTCTTACCTGTTAAATCCTTTTCTTTTAGTCCATACAGGTTACTGGTAACTTTGGGTAGGCGATCCGCCCTTTTAATTGTCAGCAGGAACAATTCTAGAATTGTATGCAGGGGGTGGAGCCTACCTTTCCTCCTTGGCTGCATCTAGCCAACCAGCTCCAGAAAGATTTGAGACACTAACTATTGACTAGATAGTGGAAGGGAAAGAAGACTCCTGTAAGCATGAACCCAAAGGACCCCCACGGTCTGCCACAGGAGAGCCAAGCATGGTCCCTTGACAGGGTGGGAGACCAGAAACCTGTATGGACTAAGAGAAAAGGATTTAACAGGTAAGACTAAAATCCTCTTTTCTCTGTCGTCCAATACAGGTTACTGGTAACTTTGGGATGTCCAACCATTGAGTTTCCCAGAAGAAGGAAGTAAGGCAAGGACCAGGCGCAAGGCCCCCAAAGTCACCAGAGCAGATATGAACCATCAGATCAGAGATAGCCCAACAAAACAATGAAGTGTCAATAGACACTGAACGGGGTAACAACACCCCAAACTGTTACAGAGCACACTGAACTAGAGCCAACAGGGCTCAAAAGTGAAGGAAGCACCAAGAACCGAAGAAGATCCTAGACAGGCAAGACTGCCTCCAGGATTTTCCATCCAAAGTTGTCATCAGCCGATGCCAACACATCAACACTGTAGTGCTTCAAAAAGGTGTGCACAGACGACCAAGTGGCAGCCTTGCACAACTGATAAGCAGAGGCCTGATTCTTGTAAGCCCAAGAAGCCCCAATAGATGTTGAAGAATGAGCCGTGACCTGAAAGGGGACAGGCTTCTTCCTCAACTCATAAGCCTTACAAATAGTGGACTTGATCCAAAAAGCAATAGTCTTGGGACCCTCAGGAATGACGAGCAGTGCGTCAGATTGCCTGATAGACTCAGTGCAATGTACATAAAACCTGAGACAACGCACCACATCTAACAAGTGGAGATCCCTCTCCTTGTTAGAGGTGGGGTCAGGACAGAAATAAGGCACCACAATCTCCTGATTGATGTGGAACTCCGAAACCACCTTCGGGAGAAACTCCTGAGAAGTGCGAAGCACCACCTTGTCCTTATGCAAAACCAATAGGGTGGCTTACAGGACAGAGCATGCAACTCCGCTACACGGCGAACGGATAAAATCGCCAGGGGAAAGGCCAATTTCCATGTCAACAGGCGTAGAGGAATAGTAGCCAAGGACGCAAATGGAGGGAGCTGAAGGATGCCCAAAACCAAGTTAAGATCCCATGGAGGAGTGGGATTCTTAAGGCAGGATGAGTATGAGCAACGCCCTGGAAGAAAACCTTGACATCAGGAAGGATGGCAATGCCCCTCTGAAAGAAAACAGAGAGAGCAGAAGTCTGAACCATAAGGGAACTCAAACTGAGGCCCTTATCCACACCGTCCTGCAAAAAGGCCAGGACCGTAGGCAGAGCAAATTCCTCAGACAGGTCCTTGTCAGCTCACCAAGATAGGAAGGTCGACCAGACACAATGGTAGATCTTGGAAGGAACAGGTTTGTGGGCACTGAGCATAGTAGCCACCACCCCAGAAGAAAAACCTTTCTTCTTCAGTATTGAGGATTCAATTTCCAAGCCGTCAAAGATAGCTGATGAACATGCTCCTTCCACAGGTAACCCTGTAGAAGAAGATCGGGATGGCAAGGGAGCTGGAATAGCTCCACCACTGACAGATCCAGCAGCTCCGGAAACCAAGTTTGGTGAGGCCAGTATGGAGCAATCAGAATGATTGGACAGTGTTCAAGTCGCAATTTCCGTAAACCCTGTGCAACATTGGGAGGGGAGGAAAGATGTAGGCCAGAGGAAATAACCAAGGAATGGACATTGCATCCACCACCAGAGCAGAACCTCTGAACCTTCCTGTTGTGTCTTGTCGCCATCAGGTCGATGTAAGGAAGACCCCACTTCTGAACAATGAGGGTGAACACCTCTGGGTGCAGCTCCCACTCTCCATTGTCCACTGTGTGTCAACTGAGGAAGTCCGCCATGACGTTGTCTACGCCAGGAGTGTGCACTGAGAATATGGCAGGAACGTGTTCTTCTGCCCAGGACAAAATAGCCTTGACCTCTAACCAAGCAGCGAGACTTCTTGTTCCGCCCTGCTTGTTGATGTAAGCCATTGGCCGTGGTGTTCTCGGACTGTACTCGGACTGGACAGTCTTCCAGATGAGATGTCCAATGACTAAGGGGATGAAATATCACCCGAAGCTCCAACACGTTGATGGGAAGGAGAGATTCCTCTGGAGACCGCCGACCCGAGTACTCAGGCAACCCAGGACCGCTCCCCAGCTGGAGAGGCTGGCATCTGTCATCACTGTGGTCCAGAAGGATACCAGGAAGGACTTGCCTTTCAGCAGATTGGAGAGGTCGAGCCACCATGACAAACGCAGTTTCACATGAAGGGGGAGGGACACTGACATCCTCAGAAGGTCCGGCTGACCACTGCACACCTGGATCACAAACCTCTGGAGTTCTCTGGTGTGCACCATGGCAAACGGGACTGCTTCTATAGTGGAGATGAATTTCCCCACTAGAGAGGACAGTTTCTTGGCTGGAACCAGATCTTGAGCCAGAACCGCAGAAACCCTGTGGGCGAACTGGTGAGCTACCTTGTCCGTGAGAAACACTATGCTCTTCTGAGTGTCGGAGAGAAGGCCCAGGAAGACCAGACGTTGGGATGGGACAAGATCTGACTTGTCCATGTTAATGATCCACCCGGTGAGAGCGTGAATGCATAGCTGAACCTGATGATGAAGAAGTTCCACAGAGGGGGCTTTCAGAAGCAGGTCGTCCATGTATGGAGTAACTCTGATACCGTCTCATTGGAGGAGGAACACTAAGGCTCCAAGGACACGGTTGAAAACTTGAGGAGCTGTAGTCAGACCAAAGGGAATCTGAAAATGCCCTCGGTCGCAGGCAAATCTGAGATACTGCTGGCTCTCTGGATGAATGGCGATGTGTAAATATGTGTCCTGAAGATCCAGAGATGCAAGGAATTTCCCCAGGGACATAGCAGCAATCACCGTCTGTAGAGACTCCTGGTGATAATGAGTCCAGATCACAAAGGAATTGAGATCCTTCAAATCCAAAATGGGACGACAACCGCCGTCCTTTTTGGAGACCACAAAGAGGTTTGAGTCCTTTTTGGAGACCACAAAGAGGTTTGAGTAAAAACCCATACCTCTGTCCTGAACTGGAACCAGCTCTAGAACATCCTTCTCCAGAAGTGTCTGAATAGCGCCTCTGAACAGCCAGCGTTTCTCCGAGTCCTGAGGCGTATGGGTAGGAAAGAAGCGAAAGGGAGGTAGAGAGACAAAAGGGATCCTGTACCCTTCCGTCACCACCTGTAAAACCCACGGGTCCACCACTGAATCCTCCCAGATGCTGTGGTAGTGACGCAGATGACCACCCAAAGCAGAGTGGGGACCTGGGTTCAGTGAGTCATGCCGAAGAAGGCTTGGAAGCCTTGGGCTTGGAGGAGACCTTGGGCTTTCATTGCTGTTTGGGCTTGAAGGAGGCATGCGGAGCCGAGGGAACCGCCTGGTTTGCCGGACATGTCTCAGTCTGAAAGGAACAAAAATACAGATTACTCTTAAGCAGCGTTTTCTTCCTGAGGACCAAAGGTAGATGGGTACTCTTACCCCCTGTGGCTTCACTGATCAGATCTTTAAGATCTGGCCCAAACAAAGAAGTACCTTGAAAAGGTAAGGAGAGCAATGCTTTCTTGGAAGCACTGTCAGCAGACCAGATCTTGAGCCAAAGAGCCCGTCTGCAACCACAGAACATGGTGGAAACCCTGGCCACCAAACAGATGGCATCAAATAAGGCAGCAGAAACATAGTGCTGTGCCTCGGAATGTTGTCAAGAAGGCGCAACATATCCGGAATAGGAGCACCCTGATGGACAGCCAGGGTGAGCTGTTCAGTCCAGACTGCAATGGCCTGGTTCCCCCATGCTGTAGCGAATGCTGGATGTATGGCAGTACCATCAGTGGCAATAATGGACTTTAAGGAGACCTCAAGTTTCTTGTCAGTCCAGTCCTTCAGAGCAGACCCATCAGAAACTGGTAAGGCAGTAGACTTAGATAGCCTGGAGAAAGAAGCATCCACTTTGGGAGGATGAACCCACTGAGCAAGCGCTGTCTCAGAGAAGGAATAAAGCTTGGCAAATTTCTTAGACACAGAAGGTTTCCTGTCCGGAGATTTCCACTCTTCAGACACAAGGCGGTCAAGAGTGGGGTTAGGTGGAAAGCAAGTAAGGGTCTTTTTAGGCTCCTGAAAAACATCAGAGGGATCAGAACTAATGGAATGTTAAGGGTATTCAAAACAGCCCTGATCAGGCCCTCAGCCGAGGGCTCAGGATCAGCCTCAAAAGGATCCCCAAAAAACTGAGAGAAGCCCACAGCAGAACATTCCTCAACATCTGAATCCACCAGCAGTTCCTCCTCGGGTTTTGGCAGGGAAGACTTGACGGAGGAGGGGGTCTGCCAAGAATGGAAGACCCCGTGTAACTGGGATTGTGCTTTCCGATCCCACCGGCCAGGGATCGCTCCAGCTCACAGGCAGAAAGCCTCCATCATTGGAGGAGGCTGGATAGAGGGAGGGGAGCAGAGGAAGAGTGACAGACTGTGGTACAGAGCTGGTAACCACAGTCTGTCCGGAAGTAGGTGCAGGGCAGTATTTATTCTTTAGATTTCGTCCAAATAACGCTGTAAAAACATGAGGACAATATAACACATATTTGCTATATAGACTACATATTAAGCCTAACTTATTTAGGGATGACAGATCCCCTTTAAATGAGCCATTTAGTGCCTTGGATGCTACAGAAGTCTCTGGTGTAATGGTTTATGATGCTCTGGAGACTTCTCTATCATTCAGAGAGTTAAAAGATCCACAAACTCAAAGGTAATTTGATGTGTCCTTTATCACAGTTGGTATGCCCTGGAATTGTTCAGTTTTGATTTTATATATAAGGCCAATTAGTTCGTATTCAATAAATTAAAGATTAGTAATTCTGGACCAACCTAACTACATCACAGGGTGTAGTTAGGAGACCTCTCTAGCATTCAAGGGGTTAAAAGCTTCATTTCAATCAATGGTACATTTAGGACTTTTTATTTCTCCCCTATGTTGCAGCTGGTTTGCTCCAGAATTGCTCCAGTTTATACATAAGGACCACTGGGGGAGATGTATACATGTGGTACAAATACATATTTGTCTCTGTTTCCACATAAAAAGTGGTTGTACATATGTATAAAGGTGTTTACACATTTAAAAAAAAACAAAAAAAAAACAAAACAGTTTTGCACCAATGTCAACAACAGAGTTCTGGTGCTTCAGAAAGGACTACAATATACCCAACCCTATATAAACAATGAAATAAATAATAAATAAGAATGAAGTATATAATAATATACACCAAAACAGC
This sequence comes from Rhinophrynus dorsalis, assembly GCA_037306005.1. Taxonomy (NCBI): domain Eukaryota; kingdom Metazoa; phylum Chordata; class Amphibia; order Anura; family Rhinophrynidae; genus Rhinophrynus; species Rhinophrynus dorsalis. Next base: position 264,619,661 of record CM074724.1, on the reverse strand, counting down.
TTTACGGAATAATTTTGTATGTTTGGCTAAAGTATGAATTTTGTCTCAAACTGTGTATAAAACATTGTGGCATTCAGCAACATTTTTAAGATCACTTTTTGCCACTTATTTGTCCGCCACCATCTCTGTGTTATAATCACAGTACAGTCAGCTTACGAAACAGATATGAGGAAGATGTCAAAATGCTGGAAGAAAAGATGCAGTTTGACTCTTTTCTGTTACGCTTAGTCCGTATGTATAAAACTTGTGCATATTTATACATTTGATCTAATGTAAACAGCATCATGAACCTGTTATTGCTTTTGCTTTAGATCATTTTTAATGCAACTCGCCAGATGTTCATAAACTTTGAGTGCCAAACTGTGTAACTTTACACCTTTTCCCTTTGCATGCCATGGGGCAATCTTAAAGAGCTTGCTGGCATTAAAGTCTTAACAATGGTTGTGCACATTTCCGTACATTTACAAAAACATCTTGTCATTTATCACCTGCAACAAAATTCTGTCCATATTGCACTATGCCAGGGGGTTTGTTACTTCCGATTCCTTCATTGAAACGATATTATAAGCAATATATTGTTCCTCGGCACTGACTGATCCATTGGGGAGTATATATGAATGAACTGACACAGGCTATACACAAAGCTGATCTGCAGCCACTGTATGCCTAAGTACAAAGCATTTTCCTCATCAACATCTGCACTTATTTCAGAATTCTATGTCCAAGAGGTTGTAAAGGTAAGCATGCTCTTCATCTACCAACAGATGCAGGCAATGTACTGTTTGGAGTCACAACCCTTCATTATATGCCTACTCTATGGGTGGCATGTCTAAAGGTGTTCCTATATCAGGTGTGGGTAACTTTAGGCCCTACAGCTGTTGTGAACTATAACTCCTGTGTTCTTCTAACCATGGATGGTGGGAATTATTCTTCTTAACAGCTGGAGGGTCCCTGGTTGCCCATCCCAGTACTAGTTTGTTAGAACTGTTGGAATTATCTGCATATATGTATATATGGGAATGATTATGTTCATAATGCACCTAGATATAGATTCACTTATTGAAAGCCACATTGTAGGCGCTCAGTATGTTCTACACCTGCATTTTGTATATTTGCCCAGTTTAGACATACTTTGGAGTTTCAGTCTGGGACGATATGAGATTATCTCTGTAGGTGGCTATTATTATTATTCTTTATTTATATAGCGCCAACTAATTCTGCAGCACTGTACAAATGGATGCTTACCTTTCTTAGTAATGCTTTCTTCAGAATGAATAACAGTAAATTCTGCCTTCTCTTCATAATGAGGTTCATTGTACTCTGATTTTGTGCTGTGAACTGGACTTGGTGACGCCAGGCTATGGAATTCAGAAGAAAGTGCAATATTAGAAATCAGCTCTTTATTGCCTGTTTACCAGTGAGCAAAGAAATGCATTGCAGTTAAGTTAGACTATACCTACAGAAAGTATGTCATTCACATAGCATGCACCTGAACTCTACTACATATTTGACTAATGACATTTTACTATCTAGAGCAACACATTGCTTCACACTCAAGGAGTTAAGCCAGATACGCCAAACATAGGTTTAGTATTGAAATATTGTTGCCTACATGGTGACCTTCAAAAGGGAGACATCAGAATGTGTCCCGCATCAAAAGGGCGACATCAGAATGTCGTCCGATTAAGATGTGGCGACATTACAATGTTGCCCGCTTAAAAGATTGCCATGTGGGTGCTGTGTCAATGTTGCATTTGCACCAGGTAAATTAACACATTGAGGGCCTTGTTCAGTCCCTTGATCTTTACCTCCATGTAGTCTGAGGTGGTCATAAAAATGTTGCGATCTCCAGCAGCATTTGCTCCAGGCACATATTAACCCTTTGACTAAACGGATGTAAAGATCAAGGGGTTAAATAAGGCACTCAATGTGTAAATATGTGCCTGGCACAAATACCACATTGATACAGTGCCCACATCGCAACCTTTTAAGTGAGTGACATTGTAATGTCGTAGCATCTTAAGCGGATGGCATTACGATGTCACCTTTTTGATGTGGGCGACATTCTGATGTCGCCTTTTTCAGGGTCACCATATAGGACACACTATTTCAATAGTATACCCCAAACATGCAGCTCTGGGGCTGCATATGGTCAGCTAGCTAATAAACTGATCCCCTAACATAATTTCTAATTTTAACTGCAGTATGGCCCTGCTGATCCAAATTCCATTTAAGTCCAGATTGGTTGTCTTAGAGGTAAACTAGACACAGGGCTCATATCAGAACAGCAAACTAATTATATTTCATCCCCCTCTCCAGCCCTTCCTAATAAAATAAGTGTAAACATTGTCAGCCATTGTTACAACCCTTCTTAGAGGAAATAGTTGAGTATGAGGCCCTCCTTAGAGGTTATCATTGAGTATACAGTCCTCAACATGTCTATATTTGAGTTTGACATACCCAAGCTAAGGGCATGTGTGTCTTGGTAAAGTACATCAATTCTGGATCAAAACAACTAAGTCAAGTGTTTGAAAAAAAGAAACCAACACACTGAGATAAAAAGGATTTTTCCGTGGTACATATGGCACAGCTGTTTTGACCTAAAATTGCTTCATTTTGCCCTGATACATATGCCAGCTCCATATTGTTGCAGCAAATGCCATTATCTCAGTTTATTTTCATGTTGCTTAGGAAACGTGTGAAGAACACCGCTCTGTAATACGTATCTTGAAAATTAAAAGCAGTGAAATCAAACTGAAGAATAGCTTTTGCTATTTAGGCCTTATGCATAAGAGCAAAGTGGAACAATTTAGAGGTAAACCAATGGCACTATGGGGGACAAATAAAAAATAAAACTCCAATTTATTTAAATGGATCTATTAACTCCTTGCATGCTAGAAGTCTACAACATGTTGCAAAGTAATAACACAGAGGCCTCTTTACATTGAAGGGGTTAAAGCCCATTTATATCAATTCAGTTTGGGAAAATGCTTATTAGTCCCCTATAGTGCTGTTGGTTTGCCCCAAAGTTGCTCCTCTTTTCTTTTACACATAGGATCCAACATATTCACAATGATGTGAGGACTCATTTATGACACTGTGGTAACCTGTCAGGGCCTGATATCCCATTAGGCAAAGTAGGCAACACCTACAGCAGTGATACTTAAACCTGCCTTCTAAACAGTCCACGATTCCAAGAAGAGGGCCCAGATTTTAACCCTTTCAGTGCCAGAGGGGTATGCAACACATTGCTTTGCTATGCGTTGCGTACCCCTCTGGCACTCAAAGGGTTAACCAAAAGAGATTTTTACTTATTCTGTAGAAAAAAAGGTGGTACTGTCTCAGCCAGTAGATTAGATAGGATACAGTATACTTAACACTGCTTTCCTCAGAGCAGCAAGACCATCCGGATGGATCACAGAGAGGGACAATCTTCTGTGAGCATAAGGGAAAACCTGCCCTCCTTTGTCAAGGGGGGCAGGGTTTTCCTTATACTCACAGCCAGAAGATTGTCCCTCTATGCGATCATTCCGGTCCAATGACTGGAATCCACATCTGAGGGAAGGCAGCTTACAATAGGTAAAATGGGCGGAAGGGTACACTTTATAATTCAATTACTCTTGAACTACTCATTGTACAGAATAGTAATAACGCTCTAAATGGCCCAAAAACTATGAAGAATAATCTGAGCTGCATTTTTTTGAAACATTACTATCACTTTAACCCCTTAACAGCCATGTGGCCGGCAGTAAAGGACCATGGGGCATTTTTTTTCCATGACGTGCTAGGACCATCACGGGTCATTAATGCAAGTTTTTCCATGACGGTCATAGCATGTAATGGGTCCTTAAGGGGTTAATGGAGTGTAGAATGAGGATGATAGTTGATCTGCATACACCAAAAAGTATCTACTAACGTACTGAAATAACAAAATGAAATCTGTGCCAAAACAACTCTAACCATTTGGATGCAACGCTATGTGCTAGAGATGTCACTAGTATACAAGGGGTTACGGAGTTCATGGCCTACAGTTCTCAACAGAACTGATCCAATGTGTGACAATTGTAATATATAAACACAAGTAGAAAATATGTTACCAAAATTATTAAAAAGTACTGTTGTGCTTGGAAACTGGTAGACTATAATGTATTTGTATTTGCACAGTGGTAATATGAGGAAACAATACATCTCCAGACTATAGCTGCAAACTCAGCCCCACCTTGTCTAAGAAGATCAGACAGTCAAATCGCATTAGGCCCTAGGGGGATAGTAAGCTTATGGGTAACTAATCTGTTATAGGCAGAGAGATTGATCATCTGGTGAGCTTAAGCACACCTCTGAACAATGCTAATGATTTTCCCTTCTGCAAAGTGAGAAGGACCCCAGCTCAATAACAGGGATCATTAACCCTCTGAGTGCCAGAAGTTGTATGCGACACATTGGTTCGCAGTACATTGGATGCTTCTCTGTAACTCAGAGGGCAAATGCGTTGTGAAGCATTGTGTTATAGACCACTCTTGTCCTCAAAGGGTTAAAGTGAAGCTGTACCCTTAAGGTAATTTCTCAACAGCTTTATATAACAGACAACTACCAAAACATAGGCAGATTTTAATTACCTAGAAAACTAACCAATTTTGTCTTAGGGTGACAGGTTCACTTTAGGGTTGCCAACTTTGTACGAAAAATAAAACCTATGCTCATGTCATTGCTGGTATATTGTTACTATTGGCCTTAAAGGAATAGTAATGTTTCACATTAAAAGCAGCTCCAAGTAATCATCATAGTATTTGGGCCATGGAGAGTGTTATTTCAGTACTGTCAGAGTTGTAGTTCAAGAATAATTGAATGATAAATTATCCCCCTCCCACCCCTTTTACTGATGTAACACTGCCCACCTCAGTGCAGCAAGACTGTCAGCATGGATTGCAGAGAGGGACAATCTTCAGTGAGCATAAGTAATAACCTGAAAAACATGTTGGGGGGGCAGGGTTTTCCTTATGCTCACAGTAAGAAGATTGTCTCTTTCTGTTATCTGTCTGGTCAAGAGACCAGATTCCATATATGAGTGGAGGGGACTTACACTAGTTAAAAGGGGAGGGAGGGGGATACAAAGTGTGCCTGGTTTGCAAGCACACTTTGTAGATCGTTCCAGTATTTGTTTTTAGATTGAGCTATTTCGGCTCTGCTGAAGAACCGATGTCAGTGAAAGGGGAGGGAAGGGGGAACTTTATAATCTTATATCTCTCAAACAATAAATGTTTGAGAGATCGAAATAGTATTAACTACTTTATTATTATTTTTTTTTAAGATCTACAATAATAAATGTATTTAAAATCATCCATTACTATCCCTTTAAGTCCAGTTTTTACTGGCCTGCAGGTAAAATGCAATAAGCGGCACTACTAGACATTATAGTTCACATTCAAGTCATTTCACATAGATGGGGAAGACATTTAATCACCACTAAGCAGGCTGGAGTACAAATTTCTTGTCTGCAGCAGGCAACATAGGGGCTTTTGAGAAGGGATTACTAAACTGATAAACTGAAGAATACTAAAATGATTAAAACTATAAATGAGATTAAGCCCTTCTGTACAAGATAACTGGATATGTGGATTACATGTAACAACAATATAATGCAAAATAATTTTATTATATATGTTATTAAACCCTTCAATGTTAGAGAGGTGTAAGAGCTCTCCAGTATCCAAGGGGTTAACAAAAACACTTTTTTGCACAGAACAGATATCTGCACACAGTCTCACATTTCATGATTCTCTATGGAATTTGTAGGCAGCTTTGCACTGCATGGGTTAAATAAAATGTATAACTAAAGAAAAAACTGCAGGCAAAATATTTCTATGAGCGAAGTATAGCCTTGGAAATGATTTAATCATTACTAAAGTGTTTCATTCAAAAATATGATTTAAAGGGTAATTAATATGTAAAATAAAAATAATGTTTAAGCCCAGCCTTCTAACCCTTTGAACGTCAGAGTATGCAACACATTGCAAAGCAATGAACACCCCAATGACACTCAGAAGATTAATAGTTAATCGCCACTACTCGCTCTGGTAGAATATTAGAAGTTTCGGCAGGTTTCCTGCTGGGATTCTCTTTCCTGTAATTGGTACTGAGAGCACCAGAGGTGCAGCTTTTGATTCCCATTGGTTTCTGTGATGTCACACCCACCTGCACAGCCAGTAGACATGAACTAGTCCTTGAACTAGGTGAGACAAAAGGCTTTGAGTACACCTGCAGAGTTAGAGCTGTACATTTATAATATGTTACTAGAAAATGGTGCATGGAGTTGCCCGTTCAATTAGGCAGGACATGAAAGTTGGGGACCTGCTGGAGCGTTGCAGTGGTGAGTCTCGCTGCTGCATTTTTCACAGTTTTGAGAAAATCCTAACTCCCCTCATTCACTGTGTGCAGCCAATGTCTGCCCCCTGCTGCTCCAGGGCGGGGCAGACAGCGAACCAGAGACAGCGCAAAAAGGATCTCCTTTCAGTGTGGTGAAAGATTTATTACAAATAAAATAAATACATTTACCAAGAAAAGCAAAAAGTTATGGGCCCACAAAAATAAACAGATAATGTGAGCCATACAAGTAAAATGTGAATTACCAGGATATATTAATAAATAATACAAAGGTGATATGAAAACAAAGTAAATAAACTATCATATTACATAGTATAAATATGGAGCTAAGGAACGACTGAGTGACTGGAAATGCCAGTGGGGATATATATAGTGGGGACTATCAATATGTGACAGTATAAATGGACTGAGTGAGGGAAAGGTGGCCACTTACATCATGTAAGAAACAGTAATCTTATATGAAAATAATTCAAAACAGATATTGTTTCATGTAGACGGTATAGGTTTCAGCTTACTTCAATTCTTGTAAAATTACACAATGGAGCATTAAAGGGATAGTAATGTTTCACAAAAAAAGCAGCTACAATTAATCTTCATAGTATTTGGGCCATGGAGACTGTTGTTTCAATACTGTTAGAGCTGTAGTTTAAGAGTAATTGAATGATAAAATAGCCCCCTTCCACCCCTTTTACCTAGGGTAAACTACCTCCCCTCAGATGTGGAATCTGGTCCTGGGACCACACAGATTGCAGCAAGGGACAATCTTCTTATTGTGAGTATAAAGAAAGCCCTGCCCCCCTTGACAGGTTTTCCCTTATGCTCACTGAAGGTTGTCCCTCTGAAATCCATCTGGGCAGTCTTGCTGCTCTGAGGTGAGCAGTGTTACATCACTAAAATTGGCAGGAGGGGGATACTTTATCATTCAATTACTCATGAACCACAACTCTGACAGTATTGAAATAACACTCTCCATGGCCCATATACTATGAAGATAGATACTATCTCCCTCAGTTGTCCCCTGATCTCCCGATGGCTTCCTTTGCCCTCCTCTGTGAGTCTGCTCTGGTGGAACTCGTGGTCTCTATGTGTTTCGGCACAAACAAGAGTGCCTTCCTCTGGAGACTAAAGCCTCTTTAACATTTTTATTTGTATACGTTTTAATTTCATACTAGCAAAATAAATGGAGGATTTATAAATAGCCCAGGTTGTAGATTATTATTCTTTCTACTAAACATCCATCATAATAGTAATTATAACTAGTATTTATATAGCACCTTTCTCACAGTGGGACTCAAAAGCACTTTCAGTGCGCGCTCTCGGAATTAACCGAATCGGCAGCTGAATAATAGATGTTATTATTACCCAATCAATGGTACTCATTTATAGAACTCGGAAGGATGAAGGGCTGAGTTGACCCTGCTGGGATTCAAACCTGCAACCTTGAGGTTTGGAACAGGCTCTGCACTCAGGGCATTTACCACTGAGCTATCTCACCAACCACTGATGGCCAGAGGTTCATATTTGACTAGCAAATACCAAGGTTATTTCAATCGATGCATCTTTGAACTCAGAGGCTGGTTGAGCCTCCACCTCGTGAGTATCCATCGAGAGGAATGATATATAGAAGAATGCGGTGGACACACTGTTGAGAGAGATCACTCTTAGAGGCTCTGTTTCTGTTTTTAATTTTGTAACATTTTTTTCATGTTATTTTCCCATTTAACAAAATATCTGTGATTTTCTAATGACTGTCATCAAAAGCAGTCAATAAATCCAGATTGGCTGTGGCAACCAGTGGTATTTTCCCTTGAATACTTGAGTAATTTGTAATGCATCGTAAAGCAATACAATGCACACCCCTCTAGTCTTCAAGGGGTTAATCAAAGGTCTTCCATGCAACAGAAATGTGTGTTATTCACAGGGGAACCTTAATCAATATTGAGTTGGTAAAATACTTGATAGGATAAGGAGAGCACAAATAACCTGTAGCAACACCAGATGGATAATCCAAAGGCAGCTCTAGAGAAAGAAAAGCTGTTCTCTCTTATTCTGTTTGTGGGTTTTATTGAGAAGTATTTGTGAGTAGATTAAAAGGAACAATGTATTTTTATTGTAAAGGATATAGATATACTGTGTCACTTCATATAAACTATTGGATCACGGTCATGCACGTCTCAGTGTCTATTCAGTGCCTGTGCCTGCCCATTGTCTTTGGCACCAAGAAAGTGTTGTGATTTACTTGCAGGGAAGAATGTAGGCTATGTCTGGGAAATGGGACATGGCAGCTGTATTTCCACGTGTTCCATTTGTCTGGATGAAAATAGCCTTAGCTTGCTCATCTGTCTATGTATGTTTACACCTAGTCAATTGTACTAGGTGTAATTGCACTTTTCTTAGTAAACCAGCCTTATTATTTTCTTCAGGTTCTCTACATAGCAACTGAGATGGGCCCTGCCCCCCCCCCACACCTAGGCAGGACAGGAAACTTTTAAAAATGGACCTCACACACCACCTTGTCCAGTGTTTCCTGTCCTACCCATGTAGTTACACGTTGTTAGCACTTTTTTTTCTTCTCATTGTGCTGTGTTAAGTGGTGACCTAGTGGGGAAAACTTCTGGCCATCCTGAGTAGTTTCCATACTCTGCACTTTCAAAGGCGGTGTGTGTTCCCTTAGTCATACCCCAGGTCATTGCTTGGATTGTTTTGATGCTTAAATAGGGCTTTGCATCCTGTCCAGGACATTTCTCCTGCCTTTCTTCTACTCGGAGCACTGCACACGCCCTCCAGATGGTGGAATCAAGCTTGTTCTCCACAAACTAAGCCCTTTCTTTTGCCTTTAGGCTGTTTTTTCCAGTCTTTTGGCTAGCTGTTTCGATTCAGAGTTGGTGGGCTCCCCTCCAGCATGCTTTCTAAGCTCCTGAATTACTGTATGTATACTGGCAACTTTTCAGAGGTTAGGCTGTAGCTTGTCCTTTTTAGCTCCTGTTCTTGGTGGCTCCAACAGATCTTCTGGTAAATAATATAAATGGCCTGGTCAGCCCAAAAAATAATTGGCCCTTGGGTGGGCATTATTTTTGCTGTATAATATTTTGGCTGATGTGGGGCTCTGGGGTGCTTCTTTGTGCTCATTCCTAGTTTGTCTATACCTATGAATGCTATGGCTCTTTGCCTGCCCTGCAAATCCTCAGTGGAAGCAAGCTCCAACAAGAAACTGTGCTAAAATACATTGCTGAATGACATTTGTCCAACCAGCCACTATCACTATACCTAGTGGCCCTGCTGATATGGCATCCATGATGTTTCTGTACCAGTATGTGACCAAGGAGTCTTTTAAGAGTCTTAAAGCACAAGAACAGAGCCTGACTGATCCTTCCTACTCTTACTATCCTCACTGAAACAGATTATAATTTCTGAGGTTGAATCAGAGGATTCCTACTCTTTTCAGCTGTGTGATGATGCCTTGATTAAGCATATCCACACATGTCTAGAGATCAAGGAGGATGATCCACTTATGTGGCTTCTACATTAGTTTCAATGACTATGCATCTTCAGTTTGCCCAGTCAGAAGAAAACTTCATAAATAAAGTCTCCCGTGAACAACTTCTCAAATTAGTCTCTCTGCTTAGGTTAGCAGCAAACTCTGAACTATAACTTTTGAGGGATATTTTCTATCTGTAAAGAAACTGGATTCTTTGCTTCTTTCCCTTTTCAAAAATAAATCAAAATACTTGTTTCAGGACAAGCAATTTTCTTCCCAAAATTTCATTATTGCCCATATTGAAACTTAATAAGGCATATAAGGGTGAAAGAGTGGCCAACAATCACATATTTCACCCAAACCACCCATTAAGACAGCCAATGAAAAGCACACTTCTGATTTCAGGCTTTTTTGAGGACTTTTCCAAAGGACTGTGTCCCATCACTATTAAGGTCTTTGCCATGGACAGTATCTTGGGGACATCCATTTGCTGACCATCATTTGGTACAGAAATTTGACAAGTCCATAAAATCTTGAGGCCCAGAATTACATCTTCACAACCCCATGGAATCTTAAACTGGTTCTGAAGACCTTGATGAAAGACCCTTTTGAAACCATTCACAGCTGAACTCAGAAGATGCTGTAATTAGCGGCAATGACTTTGGCACACACAGTGAATGAACTGCAGGAGGTCCACTTTACCTGTCCATACTTGGTGTTCAACCATGGCTCAGCCTTACTTCTTCCTGCAGAATTAATTCCCAAAGTGTTTCCCTCTTTCCTAGAAGTCAATTGATCTATCTTGAAGAACTACACAAGCTAGACATAAAGTGATACCTTCAATACTAGCTAGAAAGAACTGCAGGACTTCAGAAAACTCAATTTCTGTTTCTGAATTTCTTTGAACATCTGGATAGTACACGTCTCCAAAGTGACTATTGCCAGATGGGTGCAATCAGTAATTATTAAATCAGCAAAAGCTCAAAGAAAGACTCCACCAGATCCTGAAAGTTCATTCTACCAGAGCCATTACTGCTTCATGGGCTGAAAACACTGCCCCCTATTTTTAAAAGGAAACTGGAGTTATTCTGGAGTAAACCAACTTCACCATAGGGGGCTAAAAAATTGTTAATTCTCACGTATTTGAATAGAGCTTTTTCACCTCATGAATGCTAGAGAGGTATCTCGCTAGCATTCAAGAGGTTAAAAGCCCATTTTAACTGAACAGGATTTTTTAGCTGCACCATATTATACATCTGTTTAATCCAGAATTACTCCAGTTTTCTTTTAGAAATATGGACCAAAGTAATTTAAGCAGCAGTGACCTAGTTCCCTTCCCTTGGTTTCTGCTATGTTTCCTCTCAGGTATGCTACATGAAGGAAATGCAGAACTTTGTACCTGTCAATACCTTTTCCTTCAGGTCTCCTTTGGTGGCACACAGACTTCCTGGCCTTATGACGGTGGTGAAATAAATACTTTTTTAAGTCATATTTAGGTGTCTGGTTATTATCTGTTCAAGTACTGGGGCAGAAGTTCCCTTTTTGAATGTTCCGTGTCTTACCTGGGGGTGGGGGTGAGGCCTATCTCAAGTGTGCTACCAAAAGAGACCTAAAGGGAAAGGAACTGACAGGTAACGCATTTGTTACCTCTAGTGCAGAGAATGAGAAAGAAAGAGATATCGTGGAAGGGTGGTAGGGAGAGACACAGGGTGCAAATTATAAATAGGTACTTAATTTTGCCCTAAAATAATGGGTATAATTTACATCTATGTATTATACAGAGGTGTGTATTATAACCAGGATTTTACAAAACAATGCATGAGAAGGATCGTGTACTCTGTGGAAAGTTTTACCATAAAGTGGTGGCAGGTAACTAAATTCATTCAAATGGCTGAATATTTGACCCTCAAGTCTACCAAAGGGCCTCACATTACAGTTGGAAAAAGTAGAACAACCCCTTGGATGCTAGAGAGGTCGCCAAGGCACTGCTTTGCAATGTTTGGAGACTTCTACTAGCACCTAATGGGTTAACCCTTTGAGTGCCAGAGGGGTACGCAATACATTGCTTTTGCAATGCGTTGCGTACCCCTCTGGTGCTCAAAGGGTTAAAAAGTGTAAGTATAATAGGAGGTATGCTCAAAAATAAAGAGGGTGTGTGGTTTTTGGGGTGCAAACAGGTTGTTTGCGATGTATCTTCCCACTGAACAAAAAGAGCATACTGGGGGCTGCAGGGAAAGTCTCTGAGGGCCATATGAGGCCTCAGTGCCGCCCACTGCACTCCTCTGCCATAAAGCATAATCAGACTGCTGTTTTCATCAGGAAGGTGATAAAAATCATATCATTAGTTCAAATAAGGTTTCTGAAGCAAGCAGAAAAACCACATAAAAAGGGGAATAAAAAAGACAAAAATCTCCATAATTAAAAGAAAAGGGGAGGAGTTCTTATGCAAACCAACTGTACATAGGGGAGAATTAAAAAAAGATGAGCTGATTTAAATTAGTATTTAACCTCTTGAATGCTAGACAGTCTCTAACACATTGCAAGACTTCTCTTTTTCCCAGTGCACAAGAATTGCCAGTTTTCTTTTGAACAGACGGCCCCACGAAATTCATTTTCTTTATACTAAATTATTTTATTATCTTATTCACGATTTACAGGCCCAAGTGAAAAAACAGTTTTTCTATAATAATTCCCAATTTCCCCTTTAAGCATGCCACAGAATTCAGTAAACTCTGTCCTCACTCATTTTGTCATAGAATACGGTTAATTAATTGCTATGAATAAAATTCAGTTTAAACATATGGAAAGCTGTATATTAAACCAATCATTGATCCAGAGTAGATTAATCCAAATCCAGATAGAAAGAGCGAGCTCGCCAGGTGGCACCTTCTCATCATGCAGGCAGCCACTCTTATCTTAAAGAGACTTCTTTTCTTATTCAGCAGCTTAGAAGGGCAAACAATTAATTAATTCTAGGAAGCAGCTGGGGCCCTTGTCAAAAATTAATTTGGAAAAGTCCAGGATTAACTAATTTTATATCAAATGCATTATGTACTATGATATGCAAATTAACAATTTCACTTCTCTAAGGAGAAAAGAGATTATATTCAAAATCATCTAAATGTAGCAACTGCCATTTTTTGATTTAGAAAAATGTTTTTTTGTTTTTTTTTTTGCCTTAGACCAGAAAAAATAATCTGGACTCACCAGGCCTCAAAATACCTAGAATAGTAGCCTCTTGACTCTCCCACTTCATTGAAAAAGTGACGTAGTGTCTAAACAATGGTTGGGAAACCCAGACTTCAATGCCATTCACCCTAAACAGACCAATGACTGAACTTGCCTTTGTATCATCCACCACCTCATTGTAGGTCAGAGATTGGCATCAGTGCTTTTGCAGATATTGATGTACTACAACTTCAATCCTGTCAACCATGATGGGAGTTGTGCTTCAACAATAGCTAAGAATCACAATTTGCCCCCCTTCACCTAAAACAGCATTGGTGATTTTGAAACATCTTTCAAAATCCCCTATATGTCATATTAGTTATTTTTCCACTTAATTTTATTTCACAAAAATAAGGTAACTTATCAAGTTTACACTTAACACAATGCATTGTCCACTTCCTTTACCACTGAAAAGGTTGTGTTAGTGACTGGGGGAGGTAACACAGCTCTAAAACAGGATGAATCTAACAGCATGCCTTAATTAGTATAATATATAATATGAATCTAAATAACTCAAAAATAGTTATCTAACGCAAAAATGGCTAACACAACATATAGGTGATTTTGACAGCTCTTCCAAAATCACCAGAAGTGTTTTTAAATTATAGAGTCCCTTTAAACAAAACTTGAAAAGCAGTGTTATTTTTTTAGAAGCTTTTCTAAAACCAAGTGACTTTCTACCATCTTCTTTCAGTTGTGTTTTGGTCTAGAACAGAGGTAGGCTACCTGTAATTCTTCAAATAGTGTTAGACTAAAATTCATGGCAGGGATGATGGGAGTTGCAGTCCATCAATAGCTGGAGAGGCACAGCTTGTAAACCACTGACCTAGAAAGAGGCTGTGGATCATATCTGGACAAATTCAGCCATTGGCGTGCTAAGGATGAGGGGAGTTGTAATCCAGGTTTCCCACCAACTGCGTAACTAGCACATTTATTGTCGTTTTAAGGAAGTGGGAGAGTCAACAGACTAATATTTATTTGGAGACCCACTGAACCCAGTTTTTCTGGTCCAAGGCCTAAATATGTCACCTGAAGCTCAATGGAGAGATAATGCAATGGTATTTTCGATTTGTAGAAAGGTATACTAGTGGTCTATGGTGCCTTTCACAGGGGTAATTAAATTTTAAACACCCTAAGGCCCAGTATGCCCTAATTTTATTGCCTGCATGCAGAAATCCAGTAACGTTGTAGTATGGCTATTCTGCACTGCTGTCTATGGGGCCAGCAGCAGATCATCCTCACTGGAAGATGCAATGTCCATAACAACCTTCAATGAATGGCTGAACCAAGTGAGAATCACCCACTGCTCATGTGGGCCAGCCACCATAAGCCATGTCCCCACCAAGACAGAACCGCAAGGGAAAAGGCTGAAGAAGAGGACTTCAGAACAAGGGTGATGGAGATATTGCCAGAAGGCTACATTTCTATTGTCCATGTGAAGGAGCCCTTATCTTTTACCCACAACAGTCAAAGTAATATGTTCATTTACATTGTAGAGAAAAACATTCTTAATTCAATTAAAGCATGTGCAGATAATTCCTCAAAAAACAAAAACAAATTGAAATTTTGTTCCCATCTCTTCATCAAAAACAGAACTTGAAGAAGTATACATGAAGAATAAATGTCTGCTGATCAGAAGGACCTATCTACATAAGGGTGATATAGATAATAGACTATCATTTTTATTTGTATTTGCTTTCTGTTTTAACCCACTACTAGCTGTTTCAGTTTGCAATCTGATAAAAGGTTACTGTCCCTAATGTAGTGTCCCTTACATGTAATTGAGGTTTATTGAAGTGTATTCATTGTTGTGAGAAAATGTGATCTAGAGCTGTGATTCACAGCTTTGGTCCTCAGAGGACACCAAAGGTAAGGTTTTCTGGATATCCCTAATTAAGAATAGGAGGATTAATTACAATCACTGAACCACTGATTACTCACCTGTGATTAAGCAGGGATATCGTGAAAACATGCACTGTTGGTGTGCCCTGAAGACTAACGTTGAAAAACACTGATCTAGAGACAAACTTCAATGGAGTTCAATATATACATGATAATGCAAAACATAATACCTGACAGTTGTACGAGTTGTCTCTCTAAGTAGGATGAGCAATGTGTTAATTGACTAAAGACCAGAGGGGTGTGCACCATATTGCAAAGTAATGAGATACAAACCATATGTTTCTTAAAGGGTTAAACAAATTTCCAGACACTGATTTCTATCTGCTGCTGTAAGCTGGTCATACCACTAACAGGCCAACACATCACTGGCTCTAGGAGTATGCATACTGTATTGAAGACTTAGCACTGGGGAGGCCTCTGAAATCTGGAGGTGAAACAAAACTCCCAGAGTGATCCCAGCTCTGTTGGTGTGGAAGAACTCCATAATCACAAGAACATGAGTGCAAAGAAGATCTCTTCACACTGGAGTACTAAGAACTTTACTAATTTACTTCCTTACCCTTTTCCCAGCCTACTGGCTATCAAGCAAGAGGTTATTTAATCCAGCAGGAAGAGTGGAACCCCAACAGGCAAAAACACTGATCTCCCAGACCACCTGCACCTATAGTTTCTTTGCATTTTTACACTAAAAATGCCACAGTGGGGTGAGGTGGTATACATGCCTTTAGTGGAAGAGATGGACATTCCATTTGGTTACCACCTCTCTGTAAGTATTCTGGGCCCCTAGTCAGGGCCGGATTTATAATAAGACAGGGTAGGCATCTGCCTACAGGAGCACCCCACAGAGAGGCACCTGTCATTGGGATCGCTTTTTTTTTAATTAGTCAGCCTTATGTGCATCATGTCTTATGCCTGGTGAGCCGTTCAGCAGGGTGAATGACAGATGCGTGCACAACTCCTCTGGTACGCAGAGAGTGAAATGGGAGACGAAGTTCTGTGAGTATAACGCTTTAGCTACCACAGAGAAGCAGTCACACAATATAGCTGTCAAACCCTTTGGCCTTGGGTGCTACAGACAGCTTCTACAATGGAGACTTTACTAGCATTCAAAAAAAAAATTAGGACACTGTTACCAAGGGATTTTATATGGCAATGTCATCTCATTTGCCAGTCTAACATTGCCCATATTTTTATTTATTTATTTATTTTTTTTTTTGGGGGGGGGGGGGGGGCGCTTCAGATTTCTGTGCCTGCAGGCTCCTGAGATGTAAATCCGGCCCTGCCCCAAGTCCCCACAAATGCCAGGAAAAAAAACTCCTGGGATATGCACTGTATGCAGATGTACAAAAGCAGAAGACAGCCATCTTTCATAATGGTTCTGCCACAGAAGGAAGGTCATGGATCCTCCCAAACCCTCAAAGTGAGGAAGGCCCAAACACTCAAGTGCCTGACCCCTTCAAACAAAGTACCTGCACAAATGGGTGAGAAATGGCACAGGATGTCATGCACCTCTAGCTTCCAAAAAATAAAATGCACTCAAATGAAATAAAAACATACTACTTCTACTGGCATTTTCTGTTTGGACATATTGATCATGTATACATATCTCACAGATTGTAATCAAAATAATCTTTCCTCAACAGTACCATCCATTTCTTCTTATTGAATGACTGACTCACTGACATCCTCATTTAAAATAAAATGTGTTAATACTAAATGCTCTTATTTTCTTCAGTAGCCTTTTGTTCTGTCTTTCCACATAACTCTGCAAATGTCCCTCAATATTTCCTTGAGATTCCTGCAGTTTCTAAATGATTCTGACCTTTTGGAAGCTCATCCATGAGCACAGCAAGAGAAAACATGTCAAACACTTGCATCTTGAGACCCAGTAGGAAGCTCCCTTAAAATATTGCCTTGTTTTCCTCCAAATGCTCTCCAGCCCATCTTCTAATATTGATTGAATTCATTAAACTTTCAATTTAGTTTAACAAATTACCAAGGCGAACCCTGCAATTGAGGTCATCTGCTTTTTAAATAAATCATGGTGTAGACTGATAATCAATATAATCTGGACACAAAACATGGAAGAAAGGAACATTCATCAACATCCAACTGCAGTTTTTGTCTGGAAATCAAACCTTGCATGAAAGCTTTTGTTCTCTTCTTATAAGCATTAAACACTAGGAGCAGTAAGCAGAAAACAAAACTGTTCAATTCTGAAGCAAGCCAACCTCATCGTATCGACACATTACACATACAGTGGATATAAAATGTCTACACACCCCTGTTAAAATGCCAGGTTCTGTGATGTTAAAGAATGAGACAAAGATAAATCATGTCAGAACTTTTCCACCTTTAATGTGACCTATAACGTGAACAATTCAATTGCAAAACAAACTGAAATCATTGAGGGGGAAAAATAAAAAACTCACAATAACCTGATTGCATAGGTGCGCACACCCTCTTATAACCGGGGATGTGGCTGTGTTCAGAATTAACCAATCACATTCAATCTCATGTTAAATAGAAGTCATTACACACATGACATCATTTAAAGTGCCTCCGATTAATCACAAATAAATTTCAGCTGTTCTAGTAGGATTTTCCTGACATTTGCTTAGTTGCATCTCAGAGCAAAAGCCATGGTCCACAGATAGCTTCCAAAGCATCAGAGGGATCTCACTGTTGAAAGATATCAGTCAGGAGAAAGGTACAAAAGAATTTCCAAAGCATTAGATATACTATGGAACACAGTGAAGACAGTCATCATGAAGTGGAGAAAACATGGCACAACAGAGACATTACTAAGAACTGGACATGCCTCCAAAATTGATTAGAAGACGAGAAGAAAACGGGTCAAGGAGGCTTCCAAGAGGCCTACTGCAACATTAAAGGAACTGCAGGAATTTCCAGCAAGTACTGGCTGTGTGTTACATGTGACAACAATCTCCTGTATTCTTCATATGAATGGGCTATGGGGTAGGGTGGCAAGACGGAAGCCTTTTCTTACAAAGAAAAACATCCAAGCCCGGCTGAAGTTTGCAATAACAAACATCAAGTCCCCCAAAGATGTGCCATGCTAATAAACTCCTACCCAAAAAGACTGATTGCTGTAATAAAATCAAAAGGAGCTTCAACAAAGTATTAGTGTAAGGGTGTGCACACCTATGCAACCAGGTTATTGTGAGTTTTTTATTTTTCCCCTCAACGATTTCAGTTTGTTTTGCAATTGAATTGTTCACGTTATAGGTCACATTAAAGGTTGAAAAAGTTCTGACATGATTTATCTTTGTCTCATTCTTTAACATCACAAGAACCTGGCATTTTAATAGGGGTGTGTAGACTTTTTATATCCACTGTATATACTGCTGTAACATTCCTCGGATAAAAGCTCATTTTAAGTCAACTGAATGCTTACTTGTCCTCTGTGTTGTGGTTGGTGTTCTCCAGAACTGCTCCTCATTTATTTGTGTGTAAGACCCTTTGATCACTCCTTTACTTACTGTAGCCATAGCTTCATTCAGTTCATTTAAAGGGATGGTAATGTTTCACAAAAACAGAGCTGTAGTTCAACAGTAATTGAATGATAAAGTGTCCCACTCCTGCATTTTTTACCTATTGTAAGCCACCTCCCCTCAGATGTGGAATCTGGTCTTGAGACCAGACAGATCACAGCAAGGGTATCGCAGTCTCCATTTGAGGCCTAAAGTGAGCCTGTGCTCTTACCTCTGTATGGCCATCTGCCGGCATGGCCTTCGGCCACTTCCTCATTGCTATACTCATGTTTCAGGCACTGGCACGGATGCCTGTTTATGGGCCTAAATGGGTCCCGCCTCCTTGTGCTGCTTTATAAACCTCATTGAGGCTAGGACTTGTTGCCCTTTCGTGATGTTCCTGTGCGCATCTAGTTTGTTCCTCTGACCCTTGCTTGGCTTACGTTGTCGCCTGGTGTTCGATCCTTGGTTTGTCTGACTACTTGCTCCGGTTGTGACCTTGGCTGTGGCTGACTTCCTGATCCCTGTATGACTCTGGCTTGTCTGACTTCCCACTCCGTGCTGACCTTTGCTGTGGCTGACTACCCGATCCGGTTCCCGACCGTGGCCTGTCTGACTGATGCTCCGTTTGTGCCTCTCTACTGTCTGACTACCACTAGGCCGATCCAAGGCGCACTCCTTTACCTAGTAGCTCAGCCACCAGCTGGTCGCTTGCAGGTTGCCTCCGCTTGGTGCCTTCTGTTGGCATCCGGGCAGCCAGTGCAACTTAGTCTCGCTCCTGAGCACCCACCTCTTACGCTTACCTGTTGCCTGGCTTAACACTTGCGGTGCTACCTACTCTCTGTGCCTCCTAGTTGCCTTTGGTAAGATAGAGTGCAGCTTGTCTCTCTCCTTGCCTCAGTAGTGCGCTCCTATCTGGCTGCATCTATCTTAGCACCTACTCTGCTGCCTTGAGTGGTGCTACCAGTTATGCTATTGGTATCAGTGGTCTATTCGCTTTGTGCCTCTGCTGGGTATGCTCCTGTACTAGTCTTATCATTCCTTCCAGTTGTGGTAGAGCCACGTTTGGTTCTAAGACTCAGTACCATAGACCTACGGTGGTTCAGTGTCAGCTCCTGGGTAGTGGACTAGACACTGTCCTCACGTCTATCTCCCCTCTGACTGAGGAAGTGTTCATTATCACTTCTAGCATTTTTATTATCTATTGCTCAATAAACTGGTTTAAATTCACTTGTACTGTTTCGTGTGTTTCTTTACTGAGAGTCTGTGACAAAGGGACAATCTTCTCACTGTGAACATAAGGAAAACCCTGCCCCCTTGACAGATTTTTCCCTTATGCTAATTGAAGATTGTTCCTCTCTGAGATCCATTTGGACAGTCTTGCTGCTCTGAGGTGAGCAGTGTTGCATCAGTAAAAGGGGCATGAGGGGGATACTTTATCATTCAATTACTCTTGAATTAGAACTCTGAGAGTATTGAAATAACACTCTCAATGTCCCAAATATTATGAAGATTAATTGGAGTTGCTTTTATTGTGAAACATTATTATCCATTTAAATTTTCAATTTTGCTAACTTAACCCTTTCCTAAATGTAGGTACTCTGCTTTATATTTCAATTCATTAGTAAAGTTCAATTACTGTTTTGTGAAAAACTGTTTCTAATGTGCCCGTGAATAGGGTAATATTTCAAAAAGTGCTTTTAACACCTTTGGATGCTAGAGAAGACACCACAATAATTTCTGAAGAGGCCTTGCAGACCTCTCTAGCACTCAAAAGGTCAAAAACCCCAGTTAAATCAATGGACTTATTTGTTACCTTTAATAGAGGTGTTTTGCCACAAAATGCTCCATTTTTTATTTGTTCATTATCAGACTCATCTCTCAGCTTGTTTGGAGGACCTTGTTAGAGACAATAATCATGAGACTTGGGGCTGCTTCCACATGATTCTGATAGTCCCACTGGACCTCTCTGTTAATGGATCCCCATAGGGAAGACACACAATCTTTCATTTACATCAAAATATAATAAGGCCCTGTTAATACAGGGTTGGTATTATGTGCTTATCCCAAATGTGCGTATCACCAAACATCAGAACAGCTGGTCTGCAATGAGACTGTTCACAGAGGTAATTATTGCTTCATGAGATCCAGCCAAAGCCAGTATGCTGCAACTTTTCTGTATACAACACAAAATGCACGGAAGTTGCAGAAGAGATCTGCATCACAGCCAAGGAAGCCTCCATATAGATTGCTCACATGGCAGACTGAATTGTTGAGATGCTCATCTCAATGATCTAATCATGTTTGACTACCAGCAGGATAAATATGGAAGTGTCGTCATGAAAATAGCAAGCAGCAAGACACTTCAAAATGTAGCCCATGTCAAAATGGCATCAAATTTCTCTGTAGTCAAAAAGGCAACCCCATCATGTCGTATAAAGTGTCACAGGGGCACCTGGGAGCTGCTGGTTCAGTGCACAAACACAACTAGACACACACTCATACGGATGGCTCTGTAGGAGCAAGGGGGATCTGCAACTCTTTAATGCATTCTCCAAATGATACAAACGTCCCCAACTGCCACATATGCCCTAACAGGTCAAACTCCCCAAATTAGCAGTTATCCACCCCATTGCATGGCTGATCACTTCAGTTCTCCATGATACTCCCAGTGTGCCTGTATCATGGCGCCCGTGATCTGGGCAACATTCTGTCCATCTCGCTATTACTGCTCTCCTATTGGCTGCACTGTACTGCTCCTCCTAGTGACAGCCTTTTTATACCCTGGGCTGTCAGTCTCTGCTAGTGCCCTTTCGTGGTGTACCTGATGCCTAGCGCTAGTTTTGCTGTTTCGATCCAGTGTATGACCCCGGACTGCCTGACCACGCCATTGTCTTGTTCCTGATTCTGTGTACCGATTCGGATTGGCTGACGTTCCTGCTTCCTGTTCTGACCCGGCCTGGCTGACGTTCCTGCTCCGTGTACCGACCCGGCAAGACCGACGATCCTGCTCTGTGTACCGACCCGGCGTGTCCGGGGATCCTGCTCCATGCATCGACCCGACTTGGCTGACATTCCTGCACTGTGTACCGAATCGACTTGGCAGTGGTTCCTGCTTATCCTGTGCCCGGCTGGGTGCTTCCAGACTGTTCCTGCTGCTGCTTGCCTGGCACCGTTTCAGCTTTACTGGGCCTCCCTGTATTCCGGCTGCCAGTTATATTCTGCCAGTGGTCAGAGTCTCAGTGTGCCTCCACACCGTGCTGCATTCGCTTGGTCTACTTGTGGTTCAGTTGAGCGCCTCCGGTGGTTGCCATTATCCAGGCCATAGTGCTATTAACCCCTTCGGGGGAAGGGCCTCGTTCCGTTACTATCACTCTGGGTTTGTTGGGCTCCGTTACTCTGATTGAGTCTCCATTTGGTTCCGCTGTACACTTCCGGCTGCCATCCATTTATATTATCGCACATTAACCCTTGAGGGTAGTACGTGCACACCGTGGTGGGCTGCTCCGGTAGGGCCTCCGTTCTGGCACGAGCTCTGACCAGCCTTGTGAAATCGTTGGTGGGCGGCCACCCTTGCATTCTCCTACAGGTGTCCCGTGCCTGTTGTTGCAGTCCTGTCATTGCCGCCTCCCCTTGCCTATAGGTGACATTGGGCCTTCACTCTACTCATACTTTGCCAGTGTTTCCACTGGTCACATTGGACTTTCATACACTGCATCAAACTCGTTTACCTGACCTCTTTCAGTATTGTGTGTATATTACATACTGAACCCGTGTGGGTTAATTTGCTTGTAACCTGTCCTGTGTCAGTTACTACTGTTGTTACTGGACCCATGAGGGTTACCTCATTCCTTGTGTGCATTAATAAAATTGTGTTTTTACCAACATCTACCGTGTCTGAGTGTACTGAACCGTAACAGCCTGTCCTATATGGTTCCTTTGGGTTTGCAGCTTTAACTCACTCCATCCCGCACTGTTCTTCACAAAAATCTGGAGATCCTTCTGGTGTTCTGTTGCCATGACAGCCCCATCATAACATTTATTTGTAGTAAAAGAGGAGAGGATCTGAGCATTGTCTCCCAGCCGGGCGTGTAACACTCTCACTGTCTATTACTACAGCACATGGCTGTGGCAACAAGTTTCCTGGCAGTGGGAAAATGCGCCGACTGACAACAAATAACCCCAAAATGGGACATACAGCAGGATGCATGTGGCTCTGAGCCTTAAAGGGATAGTAAAACTTTTAATGTAAAAAAATATATGTTGTAGGGTTTATGTCCCAGAATAAAACAAGGGAACTCCCACTGCTGAGAGATATTTTATTAAAGAATTATAACAGTTCAAACTTGAATTTTGAATTTTAGGTGCAATATCACAGTGGCCTAAAAATTTACAGTGGTGCTGTTGCTACACCATCCTATGAAGATTTATGGTCTACAGACCAGAGCAGCCCATAGGATGGTGTAGCAACAGCGCCACTGTAAATTCTCAGGCCACTGTAATATTGCACCTAAAAAAATCAAGTTTGAGCTATTATAATTTTTTAATAAAGTATCTCTCAGCAGTGAGAGTACCATTGTT
This sequence comes from Rhinophrynus dorsalis, assembly GCA_037306005.1. NCBI lineage: Eukaryota > Metazoa > Chordata > Amphibia > Anura > Rhinophrynidae > Rhinophrynus > Rhinophrynus dorsalis. Next base: position 264,596,597 of record CM074724.1, on the reverse strand, counting down.
TACTCAGGGCGATAAACCCTACAACATATATTTTTTACATTTTAAGTATTACTATCCCTTTAACTCAATCACTGATGGAGCTGCTTTTATAAAGATAATGATGCTAAATGAGGTAGACACCCTGTGGCTCTCCAGCTGTTGTGGACTAGAACTCCCATAATCCTCAGACAGCTGTTGACTAGAGTTGTAGTCCCACATCAGCTGGAAAGTCACGGGTTATCTACCCGAGTTATCCTGAGTATGCTGGGTGAAATGATGAATTCTGTAGATGGCAACAATGAAACAATGTCAAAATGCAATTGCATTTCTATCATCCCAAAATTTGATTATTTGCTGTACTAATTAACCTCTTGAGTTGTATTCCCACTTATCTCCCACATGGTACATCTGCCCTGCTCTACTTTGGCCAGATCAGGTCATAGCTGGTAAAGAAGAAAGGTCCATATATACTGGACAGATTACTGCTACAGCTCTCCTGGGTGTAATATGCTGAAAGCCAGGAGAGGAGACATCCCAGTATTTACGCTGCCTCAGGAGGTTCTCGCAGGAGCACAGATACACAGCTGGCATTGGCATAATATTTATTCCATCCATTGCACCTTTTTGATGCTGGCGATAGTTTAGTGACATTTTGATGTTGCCCTTTTGACGTGGCTGACACTTTGATGTCACTTTTTGACGGTCGCCATGTAGGCAATGCAATTCTAATAGGATATCCCCCGATGTGGGCTGACCAACACTCTCAGTGGTGGTACACGACAGTGCAGTTATGTAAAAGGGTGATGGAATATTGCAGGATCACTGCAGTGTTCCAATCACCTGTGTGAAAGAATGAAGTCTAAAAAGCATTATTTCAAATTTGTTTAGCAGAGTATAGTATGAAAGAGTATTACATAAAAGCAAACAAACATACCTCTGTAAAAATCCTGGAACTGGCGACATTATAAAACAGAAACTACACAATTTAAAGTAACATTAACACCTACAAATGAACTGGGTTTATATACACTTAAATGCTTCATACTAGCATCTGTAAAAAAAAAAAAAATCTCAATTAGTTTTCTGAGGCCTAAAATCTAGTCTTACATATGGTCTGAGGGAATAGCAATTCCCGCCTTTCCCAGGGCTCCAATTGCTTGTCCAGGAATATCTGTGAGTGGGCTGAGAGAACAGCCTTTTCTAAATAGTAAGAACTAATCACAGTCAACTGAATTTAGCTCTTATGCTTCAATACAAACACTAACCCTTTGACTGCCAAAGAGATATCCAACACATTGCAATGCAATACCTATCTGGCACTCGTACAGTAAAAATAATTGCTCTCCAAACAGGGCAATGTTCACATGCATTAAAAAGCAAGTTTAGAATTATATGTAAGGGGCGCAAAATATGATTAATTCATTTTTACGTATGCTAGCTGTAATTACGTGCTATTTAATGTTATGTCTACCAATTTAATTTTCTGGTCTTACTGTTCGTAGGTTGCAGGAGAGATCTTGAACCCATTGCTTAGACACATATCTAGAATCCTAAGGGTTAAGGCTGTTGTTACATATAAATTATAAACAGACAATGTAATTGTAGATTCTCTTTCAATTCAGAACCCTTTGGGAGTAAATGTTTTCATATTTAATCACAATAAAAGCCTTCTGACGTCACAGCTGTGCTGTGCTTTCAGGCACTGGGCTCCCTTATGCGAATATAAACCAATTCTGGACAAATCCTGGGAGCCTTCACACTGGAAATGTCACTTTGGACTTCTACGTTTTGCAGGTATTGTATTCTGGCTCTTAACCCTTTAAGAGCCAGAGAGGTGTGTAATGCATTGCAAAGCAATACGTTGCACAACCTCTATAACCCTTGAAGAGTTAAAAATCTTTTTGGCTCCTAGCTTATTTTCATATATATCAAATATAACCTAGGATCCAACAATATATTATAACCCATTAACTCTTTTAGTGCCAGAGGGGCGTGCAACGCATTACGTTGCATACTCCCTTTGGCACTCAAAGGGTTAAGAACCAAAGGACTGTGCAACACATTGTTTCACCTTCTGCTCCTTCCACAAATCGACTGACAGTCATCAACCCCTAAATCCAGACTTATAATTCATATTCGTTATGCTTTAACGGAAATGTGTTGTGTACCCCTATAGCATTCAAAGGGTTAACCCAGTAATTCACAAAGGTTTTTTTTTTCTTTTACATCTCACCCCATCTTTTGGTTTTCACTATGTCCTGTTATCAGCTCTTATTTAAATAAATGGAAGTCTTTGCATGTGTAATTGTTATCTATCTCTGCAGAACTGTACATAACACATATATATATATATAACCTAGGTGCTGAAACAATGCCAAGCATGTCATCCCCCCCCCACCACCACACACACAGTGTGGATAGCACTGCTTTAACCAGTCTGTGTACAATCCTATCAGAATTATTCTTAAATGAGAACGAACATCTCCTAATAATATCACACCTCACTTATCTTACTATGGCCATAAAATCTTAATGCCCCCTATGAGTTTTGCCCTTGGTTCAACAGATAACTTCCTCAGTCACATATGGATGGCATGCCCATAGATGTAGGCATAGCCGTTGCTTGCAGGGCCACAAGTCCACAAACTCTGCTCATTGCACATGGTACTCTTAAAGCAGAACTTTCACGTGATTAATATAGAGCCCCAAATCATCAGGGACTCTATTTAAATCAACTGGACTTTTTTGCCCCTACACTGTAGACCACATTAACAATCAAGGACTTAACCCCGCCCTTTCAATTAACTGGAGCTTTGGGAATTTCTATGTCTCCCTTTGGTGCAGTTGCTTTGCCCCAGAAATGCTCCTCTATAATTTTGTACATAAGGGCCCGTAATAACAAAAATGGTGGTTAAGGCCCTTCTTGTAAGAGCTTACACTATCCAGTGGGCAACCCAAATACCTCCATCTGTTCAGAACCACAGTCCGCGTTATCCACAGCCTGCTGGTTGGGGATGCTGGGGATTGTAGTCCTGAAGTGCTAGAGGACCTCAGGCTCCCCATCCGTTGCTTACAATCTAAAGAATTCAATAACTTGGGGACATAAAGGAATCTTCACACATCAGATCCCATATGAATATTCATAAGTATGTCTGAGACAGCCAGGGATGTTTTAAACCATTGCAGCACCCTGGGGTAAGTATAAAGTAGTGGGCTTCCATGAATCATTTGCTCTATGTTGGAGACCTCCCTAGCATTAAATAAAATGCCCAATTTAAATCCGAGTTTTTATTTGTATCCTATCATGGTAGTGGTTTACTCCAGTTTTTATACTACATTAGCCTCACTGGCTAACAGGTTGACAACAACACATATGTAAAATAAATATTGATAAAAATACAGATGGAGTAAAACAAGACAAGGGGGGTTATGCATCAAGACATGATAAAGTGGAGATGACTTCTCCAGATCCTATGTTATTCTATGGAACCTATGCACTAAGACTCCAACCTGAGTAATCTTTGTGCATAGGTTTCATAGAATAATATAGGTGCAATGGAGAAGTGATATCACTGGAGAACTTATCTCCAGTTTATCACTACTTTATAATACCTTAGCGCATCTCTCCCAAGGGGGGGAAGTGATTTAATGACGAAATCATCTCCTCATTGTCATCTCCTTATCACACCTTAGTTCATAACCCCCAGACAGTCTATTCACAGGAAGCACTGCTGTTTAAAGGATCAGTAAACACGAAATTCCTTATCAAACTAAAAAAACAGCCATGTCCTTCAAACTACTGATACACTGCTCCCGTATCTCACTGGTTCATATTTACTCACTCTCATGGCTGATTGAGAACTGTATTTTTAAGAGTAGGGGAAGCATCCTCCAACTTCCACCTCTACTCCTCTAAGGGTTTTTAAAACATCAGTCCCAGATCCCATTGCACCAGTGACCGCTGATCAGGGATGGGGTTTGGAGGCTGCTATACCCTAGTCTTCAAAATACAGAGTGGGATCAGCCAAGCCAGTGAGAAAATATTACCCCCTGAGCAACCAGAACAACTTAGCAGTAGTCAGGGGCACATAGACTGCCTTTAAAGGTATAGTAATGCTTACAATTGCAAAAAATATATGTTGTAGGATTTATCCCCCAGAGTAAAACAAGGGTACTCGCACTGCTGAGAGATATTTTATTAAAAATTATAACAGCTCAAATTTGCATTTTTTAGGTGCAATATCACAGTGACCTGGAAATTTACAGTGGCGCTGTTGCTACACCATCCTATGGAGATTGCATTCCATAAGATGGTGTAGCAACAGAGCCACTGTAAATTTCCAGATCACTGTGATATTGAACCTAAAAAATGCAAGTTTGAGCTGTTACAATTTTTTAATAATAAAATCTCTCAGCAGTGGGAGTACCCTTGTTTTACTCAGGGGAATAAACCCTACAACATATATATTTTTTTACATTTTAAGTATTACTATCACTTTAAATAAGATTAGGAATTTAGAGTGTACAGTTCCTTTAGTATAGAGCTGTCCAAGTTCATTCCTCAAGCATCACCAACAGGCCAGAATGTAAGGATTTCCCTGATTAAGTAGAGGTGAGTTAATCAGTGGCTCATTCATTTTGACAGACTTCCCTGGGCTTAAGCAGAGAAATCCTTAAATCCTGGCCTTTTGGTGACCCTTGAGGACTGAACTTGGACAGCCCTGCTTTAGTGCTACAACCCTCTTTATCTGTACAGACATGAATGACGTGTTCCTACATCAGACCGCATGTATGCTTAAGGACTCTTTCACATGGGTGACTTTTGTAGCACTACTGATTGTATCATAATTTTTTTTTTGTAGCAACTGAAAATGTTGTGTTTTTAGAATGATAGTGCAACAAGTTTTACCCAAGATCCCGGTCACCATATAAACAGAAGTAACAATATCTCAAGGAAAAAGGCAGCTACCCGTGATAGTTGTGTCCTTTCAGTGTGATTCCATTGAAATCGATACTGCAAATCTGTAGGTGCATTATTAAGCTGTTGGAGGAGAGTTGCAGCCTGCTGCGTTTATCTGTAACAATTGCAGTGCTTGTTGCCCACGCAAAATACCCCATAGTACAGAATAATCCACAATGTTCCTCATGTAAATAGCCTAACAGTTGAGGTTTTAAAAAGCTTTGGAAAGCTCATATTAATAGTGGTATGCAACCTCCTTTCCATATTTTGTTATGGTATAATATGAAGAGTAGAACTGCCTATACCTTTTATTTATTTTTTTGAATCTTCACCTATTTTTTTTTTACATTTCTGACTATCCCTGACAGTGAGCTCCCTGGATATCTGTTTCCAGAGAGCTGTATGTGACCGACTGTGAAAGGAGGCATAGTGATACAATGTAACACATTCCCTACAGCACTGAGTGCTGTATTTAAAGGATAGTAATGTTTCACAAAAACAACAGCTCCAATTAATCTTCATAGTATTTGAGCCATGGAGAGTGTTATTTCATTACTGTTGGAGTTGGAGTTCAAGAGTAATTGAATGATAAAGTATCCCCCTCCCCCCTCTTTTACCTACTGTAAGCACCCTCCCCTCAAATGTGGAATTTGGTTTCTCAGGACTAGAGTTGTGAAACAGAGCAACACACATGAAAAAAAAAAGCCAGAAAAGCCTAATGTCCCTATTTCCTCTAAAAAAAGGGGTTATTAGATTGGGAAACTGATGTACTAATAATGTGCAAATCTGACACTGCACCATACTAAACAAATACAAGTTCCCAATGATTTAACTAGGCTTTAAGATTTAACCCCTTACTGATAGAGATTTGTAGTACCCTTTGCATCGCAATTCATTGGTGATACCTATAGCACTGAAAAGGTTAAAACCCCATATTTAAATCAATAAGGATTTGTATTTCTCCACTATTGTGGTCAACCCCTTGTGGACTGGAGGGATGTGCAAAGCATTACAAAGCAATGCATTGCACACCCCTCTGGTCCTCAAAGGGTTAAAGTAATTTAGAAGCTGCCTATATGGTGTACTAGCCATTTGTTTGTAATATATATCGGTTTCTATAAATGAACTGTCTCTTGCCTCTTTCACAGGGGCAATGGAACTGTGGAAGGGTCCGTAATCGACGGTCAATGTGAACATCAGCCAATATTACTGCATGGAGCTCAGCTGGTCAGTCTGTCTTTGGAGGTGTTCATGTATATTGAGGAACTATAAATGTGATGGTTGGAACAGCCCACTGTGTTAAAGTGGACCTGTGACCCCCAAGACAAGGTTAGTTTGATTTTCGTAGAATTAAAATCTGCCTATAATTTGTACTAGTTATTTTGCTGTGAAAAATAGTTTGAGAATTTTTTATGGCATATGGACAGTATGCTAGTTATTATGTTTAATTATTTATGTTTGAGAGCAAACTTCCCTTTCACGGTGCTTTTAGAAATGCCCTGTGTGTGGGCTTGGCCTAGATTAAATCATAGCCTAGTCTGTGGTAATTTTGACCCAGCTATGAGAATTGCAACCTCCAGTGCTGCTGGTGTGAACGAACTGCCTGTGGCCCCACAGGCTTCTGCACAGGCCTACCATACTGACACTTAATGCATTCTTGAGGGAATAATGTTGTTGCATACCAGACAATGGTGAGAACATGTGAGGCAATAGTTGACCATATGAAAGTCACCATACTCCAGCATGTTACCTTTTCCCACAGGCAACAGGGCCTTATTTGTTCATAACACAGTATGGCACTCTATGCTAATTCATTTTCTGCTGGTCCAATATTACCACAGACTATGCTATGATTTAGGCCCTTAACGACCGGACGTGCGGTCGCCAGTTTAGGACCATGGAGCTTTTCTTTTGCAAAATCAGTTCTGGATCCCTTGGCGGCGTGCAGCCGTGCGGGGACCCCTGAATTTCATGATGTGTCAGGACCGTTATGGGTCATTAACGCAAGTTTACCCATGATAGTCCTGGCATGTCATGGGACCTTAAGGGGTTAATCTAGGCCAAGCCCACACACAGAGCATTTCTAATAGCACAGTGAGAGTAAAGTTTGCCATCAAACATTATTAATAAAACAAAATAACTATTATACTGTCCAGGAAATTACATAAATTAACATACTGTGCCATAAAAATAAAAATTCTCAACAACTATTTTTCACAGAAAAATGACTAGTACAGATTTTAATTCTCAAAAAAAAAAAAAAAAAACTAACCTTGTCTTGGGGTCACAGGTCCACTTTAATACAGTGGGCTGTTTCAACAATCACATTTACAGTTCTTTGATATACATACACACGTGTGTGACCTATAGGATAAATTGGCGTCAATCTTACAAGTCCAACCCACAAATACATACAAAATATTGTGCTACCATTAGTATAGGCCACAAGTCCAGTCCAGTAATATTGCTGTATCACACAAACTGAACTGTACCCTAAAGATGGCACAATGTTGACTCACTCTCAGTGGCAAGAATTTACTAAAAGCTGAATTGCCCTTGTGCCAAAAGACTGGTGGTGCGAATCATTTTTGTGCATTTTCAAAGCAATATTTTTAGACCTCTCACATACACAAGGGGTTAAAAGCCCTATTTAAAGCAACAGGGATACTTTTATTTAATCTCTATAGTGTACTTGCGCCAGAATTACTCAAATTCTATTTAGCACATCAGGCTCAAGTTGACACAAATCAGGAATCAGGATTGCATTGGACATCCCCTCTAGCACTCAAAGGGTTAAAAACCTTTTTGCATTATATCCCCATTTTCTTCCTGAGGAAGGAGCGGTTAGCTCCGAAATGCGTTGAAGTATTTGTGCCCTAAGGATTATCTGTGCCCCAATAAACCACAGCTCGAGACATAATCAAGACTAACAGGCTTGGAATATACCCTATTTGGGATTCTCAAATCAGAACCAGCGAGTGACGGAGAAGGACTAATATCGGAATGGACTGAAGCAGCGGACTTACGCGATTACTACCTGTTACTTGAGGTGCCACATAAAAAGAAAAAATCTGGTGAGCAGACAAAAACTAGTAATTACTATATGCTGCACTACAATTTTTCGCTCTGGTGAGCAGATTAACAAGGGGGGGTATATACCCCTGGCTATAGTTATTTCTATGCACTATTGCTATTTATATATCTTTGTCTCACACCCGATATAACCATCCTCCGCTGCTTACAGACCATCCTTTTCCATGCTCATCTTATTTTTATCTTAGCACTCACCAAGGCTTTTATGTTGTTATATTTTTTGGACTACCATTTTTATTTTATATTTATATAGTTATATTCTTGTTTCCAGCTGGCAGCCCTATCATTTATTACTGTCCATATTTTCTTTGATATTTTTATCATTATTTTTTTTTTATCATTATTTTTATATTGTTTTTTTTCCCTTTTGACATGATTATTGTTATTTTATATATTTTATTTTTTATTGAATAAAATTATTGAGCCATTACTGTCCCATTACCTCTGTGTATTATATTTATCCATTTAACGGACTACTCTTAGATCCCTGGTGCGCTGTCTCTCTTTTTCTTTTTTCTATACAAAGAAATATATCTGCACAAATAATTAAAATACTAATACAATGACTTAATTACAATGACAGTTAATGTGTGTGCAGCAGACTTGCCTTATGCTCTAAGCATGAACTCCTGCTGTACCCATATGTACCAGCAACACAGTATGGAATACAGTACACAAAATATCTGCTCCAGCATCTACACAAACATTTCACATTATGCAAGTAAAAACCAATGAGCTCTCATGTACCTGTGCAGAGCTGACTCCCTGGCTTCTGCCTGCAGCAATCCCCCACTGAGTCCCTCCCATTCCTGCACAGTGCCACAATGTGACCTGTGCCCGGGTCCTTCTTCCAATTACAGTGCAGGAGGCATCAGAGTATGATGTTATTTACTGAAATGTGGTAAAACAGAGCTCTACCATTCTGATGTGAGGGACTCTCTTTTTAGTCCCCAATTATGCAGACTGTAAAGAGAGCAAATATCAAAGTGGGTAACTGAGTTATTACTACAGGATCAAGACCCCAAACCATGAGGGTAGCGCAGGATCAGTAAGAGCTGGGCGCTCACTCTAACACCAGTGGCTGCACACCAGAGGTGTAAAGAGTATGATCTCTTCAGTGTACACACCAACATTGTTAACCCTTTAAGGGCCACAGGATGTAAAAAGCATTACTTTAATATGAGAAAATGGAGTAAGTTATGCTAGTTCCCTTTGTGTCTTGTTTGTACACATTGAAAAACAAGGAGAAAATGGAAAGTAATGCCCCAAATTGCCCTTATACTTCCTCAACAGCCCTCCCCTTGGCACAAGAGGCAATAATGTGAGATTTTTGCGAAATAATTAGCTTTCTAATTGGCCGTCGTCAGGTGTAACACCAGGAAATAGTTTCCATTACTTATTATGTTGCGGAAACATATTAACAAAGTAAGCCCCACTTTTAGCTCTACAAATGCCCTTTATTTTCATCTCCCTAGTTCTATCTGCACCCAGGCATTCCTGCCTACTATGACGCCCATTCCTTATGTTAGAATAAATACCCATACAGGGAATGTTTAAAAAGGAATGGACCCTGAGATCTTTGAAATCCTAACCCTTCAAGTTTCCTATAGTGCAGATTGTAGGTGATATGTCCCTAAATGCTCTAATCCAGAGGCACCCCCATCAGAGATCAAGGAACCTTCAACATGGAACAACTTTGAGATCTCACTGCTTGAACACACAGCATGTAATCAGGACTTCTCTTTCTGCCTGTCTGTTAGCAGTGGCAACAACTTGAGGACTAATGAGACAGGCAATTAGTGCAGATCATAGAGTAGGTAACACTGGACTCTCTCACTCTGACAATTTGTCCCTTCTCTTTGTGACCCTAGATTTGGGTCAAACCCTGAGAGTTTCCAAGTATGTATAAACCCTGACATCTGTTGTCTAAATCAGGTGAGTACCCAGCTGGGTATATGACTATCAATTAGACAAATGTAAAAGGGACCTCGGCACACAACAAACTAATTCCAAAAAAGGTATATCAACTCAATGGCCATTTTTTCTCAGAAGCTTGCTTTTGGGAACAAACAAATAGCTAACCCTCTGCAGGGCTGGATTTACACCCCAGGCTTTACTAGGTCCCATCCATGGTTTCCTGATACAGAACATACCCTTGTCTTATAACAAGCAAGCACACACACAAAAAAAAATAATAAGAAAAGCTTTAACTCCTTGTTTGTTAGCAAAATCTTCAAGGCTCTGCAATGCGTGTTGATCTCTACAGAATGCAAATGGTTAAATAATAGCCTGCTAAGAAGTATTTAAACTGGTGATGGACATTGAGAATGCCTTGGCCACACCCACAGGTCTGAATGTAGGTGTGGCCAGCTGAGCTGAGGAGAATTTGGAATTCTATGCATCTGCCGGCGCTGCCTATTGGGAAATCTGTCCCCAACCCTCTGAGTGCCAAATAGGCATCCAATACATTGCAGAGAAATGTGTTGGATGCCTCTCTGGCACTCAAAGGGTTAAATGTTGGTTTTGGTTTCCACTGAGAGCCCCTTTTCAAATATGCACATGCGTTTATGTGTGTAAATGAATATTTTATACGCACACAGATGATGAGCTGTACTCATCCGGCCTATGGAGAAAGCAAAACATGTGTAACTCAGGAGCAATCCATCTACACCATAGGGGACAAATACATTGTACCAAAATTGTCATTGATTTCAATGAGTATTTTAATCACTTGAATGTTAGAGAGGTCTCCAGTGCATTGCTAAAGCAATTCATTAAAGATGTCTCAATAATTCAAGGATTAAAATCCCCATTAAAATCACTGGAAATTTAGGGAAGTTGTATTTCCCCCTATGGTATAATTGGTTTACCCCTGAATTACTCCACTTTTCTTTTGAACATAGGGCCAGGGATTCTAAGTAATATGTTAGATACCTATCTAGCATCCAAGGGCTAAAGACATATATGTATATTCACATCTATAAACATCTTTTACTGCAATACAAACAGATACTTATATTCCCATGCATATGTCAACTTATATCAATAGGAATAAACATGCTTCTTCCAGTAACACAACATGTTTAATCACCTCTGTTGACAACCTTGAAAACTGCCTTCTAGCAATGAAAGGGTTAATTGTAACCCCACCACACACAGACTCCCAAATACATCTCCTAGTGATTTCTGATAGGCAGAGAAGCCACACATCTCACCATTTCACCAGCTTCCCTCCCATGATTCCACTTCAAGCCTTTGACATCACAGGTCCTGGATCCATGCAGCTGTGTGAGCCACGCGTGGCTTATAAGCAGCCTCCCCTTTCCAGATGTTGCTGTTACCTCCCTACAAAGCCTAGTGATGTTGCATCAAGTCCATCATGTCAAATCTGGTGTTCTTCAGAAATAGGATGGGGTCCTGTGTTCTCTTAGCGACTGTATCCATGTAGTACCTCTGTCTTCTACATCAGTTAACACCCTCCAGTGCTGTTTTCATTACAAGCCCGCTGCTCCATTATCAAGTGCCTTGGCTTTTCCCATTTATAGCAGCTCTAGTATGCGTTCTCTAATCCAGATATTATCCTAGGCAAATGCAGGCACCTTCTCCTTTACAGCAGTGGAACGCATTATAAATGCATCTTCATAGCAGAACTATTTCAGAGCATCCATCCTTGCACTAATCAGAACTATCCTCTTAGCTGCTCTGTTGCTTGTTTTGCAAGCAGTGTGCTTTCCTCTTGCTGTCACCCAGAGCCTAGCAGACTATTCCTCCCTCCCAGCATCACGGCAAGATGAATACAGGCTTAGGGTGAGGGGGAGGGGGGACCTCATTATCCAATAGGCAAAGGGGATGTCTTGGTACCCTGGGAATAAGTGGGATTTTTTGGCATTTTCTATCTGAATTATTTATATGCACTGCACCTCTGAAATTACAATTTAAATTGTGATGAACTACCTTCATTACATTTGTTATAAAGTATAGCCACTGATAAACTATTTAACATCTATATGTAAAGAGATGAGATGTGCACAGCATGATTTATTATTATTAATATATTATTACTGTTACCTTAGCAATGTATTGCAAGGAAAAAAAAAACTGTTTTTTCAGTGACTGCATTATAGTTGGGTGCATGCATTTTCCTGTTATATACACCCACACATTTACATCATATCTTTATATACATACACACATTATATTATTTATATATATATATATATATATATATATATATATATATATATATATATATATATATACACACACATTCATTTCTACCTGTGGGCGTTCTGTTAACCTCTTGGATGATCCGGAATGTATTAAAAACACCTCTACGCATATTGATCTCTTCGTTATACAAGAAATGAATTGCAAATAACTCCATCAGTTGAAGGGTAACAGTGCAAATCATCAATAATAACTAATAAAGCAGAAAAAACACACACACATTCATACATATCTGATAACCAGAGTTGTGCTGTGCAAACACACACACACATATATATATATATATATATATATATATATATATATATATATATATATACACACACACACACACACACACACACACACACACACACACACACACATGGATAAGTGGAACATTCACAGAACAACCATATATATATTGTATTTAATACAGTTAGATCTACATTGCAATATTTATCAATATACAAAAGGTGGGTGAGTACTTAACTGTAATATAACTCCAGTAATAGAAGGGTTAACACTGGAATTTTATAATAATTAACCCTCTAACACCTAGAAAGCTGAGCAATGTGTTGCACACAGCTCTAGGGCTGGATTCTATTACAGGTGCTAATTTTATCTCTGGAATTATCTCCAGTTTTCACCATAGACTTCCATAGGAAAATCTATGATAAAATGGGTGTTAACATTTAGCACCTACAATAGAATCTGGCCTATAGTCCTTAATAGTTAATATAGCAGAAGGAAAAATGTACAATCTGTCAGTCAAATGGTTTAGATCTAATATATACAAAGTTCAACGTTTAAACTGCAGTCCCAGGAAGGAGATTTATAGTGAGGTAAATCTCACCAAGCAACTGAGATATGTAAATGGTTATAATTCCACAGCAATAGTTCACATGGTTAACTGGTTAGCTGGGTAAAAGGGTCATCAGCTTGGTAGACCGATTGTTAGCCGTGAATATATATAAAAACATTGATCCCTAAAAATGATATTGGGTCATATATACACAATATGCTAGAATCTGTGAAAATTACCTATTTTTTACTAACCCCAAAAATCTAGTCTTAGATTTTGCTGCCTTATCTAGAGCTCCCCAACTCCCACCACCATATTATTGATAGATGTCTCAGAAACTATAGTAATGTATTGTTTGTAAATGGGTTCAATAATGTAACAGTCTTTCATGACTACAAGAATGGCAGGTACTAATCAAAATATATCAACTGCCTTATCCAGTGGTTCTCAATCTTTTTTTGCTCAAGGCACCCCTAACACGCAATCTGGAACTCCCGGGGCACCCCTAGCACATGTAATGTAATTTATCAAGGGTATAATGAAGTGTACAATACATAAATATACAGTTATTATTAGGTCTCACAATCATGCTAACAAAACTAAACATTTTGTGCAGAACAATTAACACAAATAAACATTTTAAAGTAAAAATTCACATTTTTGTGAAAATTTTCATAGAAAACATGGGGCACCCTAAGCTGATGTCCGTGGCACACCAAAGTGCCACGGCACCCTTGTTGAGAACCACTAGCCTTATCTCTTGTCTATCATCACAGATAGTAAAGAGTTAACCAAATTTAGTCTACACATACTTTATGTAGGATTAAATTTTAGTTATCTAATTTAGTTATCTAATTTAAATAAATAAATAAATAAATAAACATATATATACATATGCAGTGGTGTACATATTCCAACACACTTTCAGCCCACTGGTAATTAAAGTGTTAGTAATGCCTCATTAAAATACTATTATTATACAGAAGACCCGGATAAAGTAACACAATGCTCTATGTCAAACATGTTACTTCTTTGTAGTTCAAAAGTTATCCAGCTCTAAAGATCCCCCGCTCGCTCCTGCTTACGATGTCACTCAGAAGATGCAGGCTGGTGAGGACGGCTGCAGGGAGGGACAAACTTCAATACTGAAGTTTGTCCCTCACTGCAGCCGTGGAGTTGCACAACCTGATCTGGGCGGGGGATCTTTAGCGCTGAATAACTTTTGAACTGCAAAGAAGTAAGATATTTGACATAGCGCATTGTGCTTCTATTAATATACAGAAGACTCCGATAAAGTATTTTAATGAGGCATTATTATCCCTTTAAATCTTTATAAGCAAACACAAGCTTGTAATTTTGTTAATGTAAAGTATAAGCAGCTTTTATTGTGGATTAAAAATGTGGAAATCCTTATTGGAAGGTGGGACCACTTTAATAATATGTCTAATGTTTTGTGCAATTCTGGAGCAAACCAACTGTACCACAGGAGGAATGAGAATTCTGAAAATTCCCATTTATTTAAATAAGGATTTTAAAGCCCTGAATGATAGAGAGGACACAGCCCATTTTGAAGCAATACGTTAGAGACCTAGCATTCAAGGTGTTAAAATTTCCATTTAAGTCAGTGGGGCTTCATTTCTCCACTTTGGTGCAGTTAGTTTGCTCCAGAACTGAACATCTTTAGTATGAAGAAAACGGCTTAAAGTCCCTTCTGTGTCGATTTGTTTTGCAGTGTTCTGGGTGTTCCAAAGGGAAGAGAGTTGGGATGCTGTGACTAATCCATTATCCTTTCCACGGGTGATTTTATATTTGCTTAGCCTTATGATATGTCCAAGGTGATTAATTGGAGGCATTCAGCCTTTGAGACGCAGATTAAATCCTAATTAAATGGGGCAGAGTATCCCAGGCTGCAATTAAGATAATTATCAGATATGCAGAACAATGTAGACAAAGCTCGGTCTGCAAGGGATTTAGGGGCAATATTTAATAAGAAAAAGTGGTGCAATTCTGGAGGAAACCAACTGCACCATAATGTAGAAATCACATCCCCAATGGCTGTGCCATCAGAGCTATGGAAACAGAGTCCGTATACAACATAACTCAGTGGTTCTCTCCCTGTTTGCTGTGCAGATCTCCATGTGAAGTCAGCGCCTAACTCGATGCTTGTGGCAACTTCTCTTCTCTCCATAGAGGCCCTGTGACAGCTAATCTTCCATCACTGGGCTTCAATGAAGAGGGGAGCTGTTCCCATGAGCACCAAGAAAGACTCTGACATTGCACAGTTGTGTAGGTCTTCGTGATCGGCACAGTAAATGGAGGAGAATCAGTGAGTTATAACTTATAAGCTATGGGACCTGCTCATCCAGTATCAGGGGAACCTTCCCCAACCCCTCTATATAAGGGCAGTCACACTGCTGATATTTTATTATAAAGATGCTAAAAGCTGGACTTCAGAAATATATTACTGAAGTGGATGTACATATAATTTTACTAGCAGGGCCTCTACACTATTTGTATTGTCTGTTAAATGTGCTGAGTGTATGTAATAAGTGTGTAATGAGTTCCCTAGTTGTACAGTGTTGCAGAATATGCTGCTATTTAATAAATAAATAATAATCATAGAATGTATATAGGAGTGTTTAAATATATAAATGTGTACATACTTACACACTTTTTGGGCATTTACAAAGTTTGCTAACTGGAGAGGCCTGGCAGCTACAAGATTAAATGTCTGGCTCACCCATCCAGTCTGATAAGTAAAGAGCTTATTACCCGGTAATTAATAGCTCATATAATATTCACATACGTATAAACTGAGGCTGATGTGCCATGGATAAGTGGTGCAATTCTGGGGCAAATCAAATACACCATGGGGAACAAATGAAAATCCCCCAAATTTTAACCTATTGAATGCTAGAGGAGACCAATTTTTTAATTCACTGGAGATCTGCCTGTCATTCAAGGGGTGGCAGAGGCATTGCAATGCGTTGCATACTCCACTGGCACACAAAGGGTTAATATCTGTGTAAATAGTTATTCCTTCCTATGAGGCAGCTGGTTTGACACAGGAGAGATCCACATTTTCTTAATGAGCCTCACAGTAGCAGTTCTGGAGATACCAAGTAAATTATAGGGGCCAAATAAAACATCCCCATATTCCTACTGACTTAAATGGAGGTTTTAACCCCTGGAATGCAAAAAAATGTCCTGGAGACCTCCCATGTATTCAAGATATTTGTCCTTATCCATATCTCATTTATGGTGCAATTGGTTTGCTCTCCGTCAAGACAGAAGTTTGAAAATGTAGACATTTAACCCTTTAAGGACTAGAGGGGTACAAAAATGCATTGCTTCACAATGTGTTGCATGCCCCTCTGGTCCTTAAAGAGTTAACAATTCCATTTATCAATCAGCAAATGTATCACTATCCCATAATAAAGATTGCAGACATTCTTTCTGACAAAAGATAGGTGTCAGTGCCAAACCCAGCAGACTGAAGCACACACTGTGAAATAATATATCATAGCTCCCATTGGAAACCTCCAACTCAGCACTGAGGCCAAGTGAGACCAAAAGAGGTGTGGGGGAGTGCATCAATTACTATAGCATTTGACAGGTAACAAAATGTACATTTTATTTTCTGAATCTGTATGGATTAGATGAGCATTCAAGCAAAGCAAAACCAGAATACTTACATAGTTATAACTTTTGTTATGATGACTGCTATTGCATATACATAAAACAAATTATTTTAAACCTCTTAGTGCCAAGGAAAGTGTCAACCAAGGCACTGAACCCCCCTCTGGCAATCAGATGGTTAGAGTACCATATTCTGTTAAACTCCATATAGATTCAATAACTTAAAGGGATAGTAATACTTAAAATGCAAAAAAAAAATATGTTGTAGGGTTTATCCCCCTGAGTAAAACAAGAGTACTCCCACTGCTGAAAGGTGTTTCATTCAAAAGTTATTAATTTTCAAAGTTGAATTTTTTAGGTGCAATATCACAGTGGCTTGAAATTGTACAGTGGCGCTGTTGCTACACAATCCTATGGACAGCTCTGGTCCAGGGACCATAAATCTCCATAGGATGGTGTAGCAACAGCGCCACTGTACAATTTCAGGCCACTGTGATATTGCACCTAAAAAATTCAACTTTGAAAATTAATAACTTTTGAATGAAACACCTTTCAGCAGTGGGCGTACTCTTGTTTTACTCAGGGGGATAAACCCTACAACATATTTTTTTTTACATTTTAAGTATTACTATCCCTTTAAAGGAACAAACACCTCCCCTAGACTCCTCCAAACAATTTATAGTACTAAAGCACATGTATTGTGCTGTGTAACTATGACTTACTTGTTCCTATAACAGTAATTCTTAATTTTTTTGTTTGTTTGTTTTGCTCACATGCACATCTGAAATCTCAGGGCACTCAAACAATTTATTTGTCAATGATGCAATTAAGGGAAAAATGTAAAAATATTCTTACATCTTGCAATCAGGACAACAAAACAGCACATTAAACATAACAATTTCCATAAATATTCATCTTCATAGTGAATGGCAGCATCCTAAACTGGTACCCAGGACACACAAAAAGAAAAGGGACAGTGCAGGGAATTCCTCTAAGTGTAATCCGGTTAACTTTTCAGTACTGACCCGTCTTCTCTCTACCCCTTCAATATGGGTATTCACTCTTTTGTGAGGCTATTGCCTCCTCTAGGATATTAGCCTTTACTGGATCAGACCTCCAGTATCCGTCGTTTTCCTCGATATTGCCTCTGGCACCATCTTCTGATACCTCTTACCTCTCCTGCAAAGTTTTGCTCCGATCTTTCCTTGTTGATAAATGATAATAATAGGGGGTAGCAAATATAGGTATATCTATGGTCCAGGATATAGGAGTAATCTATGGAGACCACCCTTCTTATGGATGTATATTTATTTAAAAAATAGACAAACAATATTATAAACAATATAGTAAAACAAGTTATTGGCCCTAGTTGTAAACGCTTGTATACAAGCTTTACCAAGTAGGGCCAATATCTTGTTTTAGTATATTGTTTATAATATTGCTTGTCTACTTTTTAAATAAATATACATCCATACAAAAGGCAGTCTCCATAGCAGGATGGCTGTGGTACACTCCAGTGAGTCACTGACCCTACCCAGAGTCATATCACATGTCACTCTGCTACTGGGCAGTGGAGATCGGCTTCCAGCTGATGCTGACACTGAGTGAAGTTTGAGTCTGAGGCAGGCTGCCTCAGACTCACACTGTATTTAAACCAGTTTATAAGACAGCAACTGTCTGATGTCATATGGGGGCGGGGCTGTACCATCACTGGTGTTGCAGAAAGGCTCTGTGGTGTGTTGGAGGTGGGGAAGTTCAGTCCAGGAAGGCTTAAAGGGATAGTAATGTTTCACAAATACAGCAGCTCCAATTAATCTTCATAGTATTTGAGCCATAGAGAGTTATTTCAATACTGTCAGAGTTGTAGTTCAAGAGTAACTGAATGATAAAGTATCCCCCTCCCGCCCCTTTTACCTAGTGTAGCACTTCTCACCTTAGATGTGGAATCTGGTTGCTTGACCAGACAAATAACAGTAAGGGACAATCTTCTTACTGTGAGAACAATTAAAACCCTGCCCCTGGACTGGTTTTTCAGGTTTTTCCCTCATCTTAATTGAAAATTGTCCCTCTCTGCAATCTACCTGGGCACCTCCCTGCTGCTCTGAGCTGAGCAGTGTTACAACAGTAAAAGGGGAGGGAGGGGGATACTGTTTCATTCAATTACTCTTGAACTACAACTCTGACAGAATTGAAATAACACTCTTCATGGCCCAAATACTATGATGATTAATAAGAGCTGCTTTATTATGAAACATTACTATCCCTTTAACATGAGAGTACAGATAACTAAACAAAGGGAAACCTGCAGCCTAATAAACCGGCAAATAATTAAAGCACACAATGGATGTTAAGCACTAAAGCATGATAAAAAGGTGATAAAGTGGAGATGACTTCTCTGGTGATATCAGTTCTCATGTTATTCTATAAAAATGAACAAAGATCTCCAAAGTGGGAGAGATTTTAGGAAAGAGGCTCCATAGAATAAGGTAGGAACTGGAGCAATTATATTATTGGAGAAGTCACATCTTCTTTATCAGAGGTGTGTGTCCCTTTAAGGTTCTGAGCAAATCTACCTACAAACAGTTATAATGTAACTGATGCAGGACTTGCTTAACCCATTGAATAGTACTAAAAAGCATGGATGAAAGGGCTGATATACACACATATGTCTACTCTAGACATATCTATATAATAGAAAATATAGAATTTAATGGTAATCAATGTGTTTCGCCTAATCTGCCCATTACAAATTGCTCTAAACCCTCAGCCCGTAATTTCACCCTTCAACTTCTTTTTACATTCAAGTTAAACTTATGTGCTATGTCTCTCTGAAGCACTTTAACCCCCTTAGTGACGGGCTGTGTGAGCACGCGGCCGTCACTTAACGCCCAGCTAACATTTTTTTTTTCTTTGCAAATGAATCCGGAGTCCCCGAACGGCGTGAAGCCGTGTGGGGACCCGGATTTCTGGGACGTACAGGTACGTCCTCTGTCACTAAGGGACAGTTTTTGCGGGACGTAACTGGTAAGTCCTTTGTCATTGAGGGGTTAAATGCCATTACTAAATAGTTCTTTACAACCTCTACTGAGAAGCTACTTCATGGAATAATCACAATTCAAAAATAAATACTTGCTTTACTACACAGTGGAAAGATCTAATTAAAGCTATAGTACAGTGTTTTTTTTAAGACAGCTTTTAAAGTGATAGTAATGTTTCATAATAAAAGCAGCTCTAATTAATCATCATAGTATTTGGGCCATGGAGAGTGTTATTTCAATTCTGTCAGAGTTGTAGTGTAGGAGTAATTCAATGATAAAGTGTCCCCCTCCCGCCCCTTTTACTAATGTAACACTGCTCAGCCAGATCAGAAGGGAGGTGCCCAGGAAGACTGCAGAGAGGGACAATCTTCAATTAAGATAAGGGAAAAAGCTGAAAAACTTGTCTAGGGGGGCAGGGCTTTCATTGTACTCATAGGAAGAAGATTGTCCCCTTCTGTTATCTGTTTGGTCTATGGACTGGATTCCACATCTGAGAAGAGATGGCTTACACTAGGTAAAAGGGGCGGGAGGGGGAAATTTTTCTTGTGAATATCTCTCAAACCATAAAGGTTTGAGAGCTAACACTTATATCGTTCTTCATGTTTTTTTAATGCCTACAAAATAAAATAAATATAAAACAAAGTATTACTATCCCTTTAAGATGTTTCGATCCACTTTGTAGATCTAACTCTAGATCTAAGCTGTCTTAAATAAACCATTTTACTTCACTGCAAAACCCAAATGAGTTCTTCCAACGTTCCAGTTTTTTTAACTTGACCACAGACAGCACCTGGGCATAGAGGTTAATGGAAGTGTGAGTTCCGGGATAATGGTTTTCTATCAATTAATATATCTGTTTATCTGTATTTTTATATATATTTGCAGAGAATGTGCATCCATCTCTATACACAAAATCTGTATAATTTGCATTTGTGTACAGTACGATTATACTACCTATTATTATAATATGTTAAAAGAACTAAACTGGCTAACACTGGAATCCAGAAATACCCTTCACCTTCCTTGTTTAATTTATAACCACTTCTCTGGAAAGCTACTACACCATTTTGCTCATTCCAGCTCTCTCTCTCTCTCTCTCTCTCTATTCTTTCTATAGTCCCTACTCCACTTCCATCAATTCCCTGAAAATTCCACATTACAAGAAGGAAGTTTAATCAGTTTAATCAGTTTTCTCCTGCAGTGTGCCACAAGCTTGGAATAACTGGTCTGAAAAATGTATATCCGCTTGAATAAAAGGCGACCTTGTCTTATATTTGAGGTCACCCTTTATTTGGGCTGCCCTCCAGATGGGAAGATATTCCCATCAGGCAGGCTGTCCAGTAGATCTCTCTTCCACGGTACTATTTCCTGTCCTCTACATTTTAAGCTTTTGTAATGGACCAAGCAGTCTTCTTGGAGTGTGGCCAGCCTCCTTGTTGACATTGAGTGATACAGAAAGGTCCTGCCAGTAAGCGGGTAAGAACAAAAGAAAGTCTCCCCGGACTAAGACCCTAAGACGACTCCTCTGCTCGGGGAAGAAACGCGAGTGAGGTTTTTCTCCGGGTGGGAGACTCTTGTTACATATGGACTAAAGAGAAAAGGATTTAACAGTTAATAACACTAAAATCATATTTTATCTTACATCCAATATGAAACACAGGTAACATGGGGATACACCAAAGTATCCCAAGATTCCAGGAAGGGCAAGGAGAAAAGACTGCCCACATGTCCTCATAATACCAGAGTATTCTAGGACCAATCTGGATCTGAATAACCATAGGTGTCAATGGACACCAAACTAGCACAGCACACCAAACAAGAACCAAACCAGGAAAGACTGCCTGAATGACCTTCCAACCAAAGCTGGCCTCAGCCAAGGCCAAGATGTTGACCAAAACAAAGCCTTGCACAGCTGTTCACCCAAGGCATTGTTCTTGTAGGCCCAAGAAGCACCCATGGATCTGGTGGAATGTACTATGATATTGAAGGGAACTGGTTTCTTCTTAATCTCATATGCTTGGTGTATGGTAGCCTTAATCCAAGAGGCAATGGTCACCTTGGAAGCAGCCTGACCCACCCTAGGCCCCTCAGGTATGAAAAAAAAAGAGTCAGCCTTAAGAAAAGGCTTGGTGCGATGCAAATAAGACTTAAGGCAGTACACAGTGTACAACAGGTAAACATGCCTCTCCTGGATAAAGGTCAGGAGAAAAAGAAGGCACAACTATCTCCTGATTGATGTAAAACTTGGAGATTATCTTAGGGAGGAACTCCTGAAAAGTATGAAGTATCACATTATCTAGGGGAAAAACCAGGAAAGGAGGCTTGCAAGGCAGAGCTTGCAACTCTGGACAGAGTTGACTGCCAGGAGAAAAGCCCTCTTCAGCATCAGCTGATACAAAAAGATGGAGGCTAGGGGTTTGTAAAGGGGCAAAAGGCATGAGTTACCCCCTGTAGAAAGGTCTTCACGTCCCTGAAAAAGAACAGAGAGTGCCAAAATCTGAACCCTGAGGGAATGCAAACTGAGACCATTATAACTCCATCCTGCAGGAACAGCAGCGTGGGAAAATGTATCAGACCCTATGGTATATGCCATAAAGGAGACCAGCCTCCGAGCTTGGATCATTGTGGAGAGGACATCATTGGAAAAATCTTTTTGCTTCAAAATGGTGTCCTCAGGAGCCATGCCATCAAGGCTAGTCTCTCCATGTCCTCATCCTACAGGGGCCCTGAAGCAACAGATCCAGTCTGAGCTGCAGCAGAATCGGATCCTGAATGGACAGACTGACTAGGTCTACAAACCATGCCCTCCTAGGACAGAATTTAGATTAGGAAAACCATTACATCTTGTCCATCCTGATCTTCCAGATCACCCTGGGGATGAGAGGAATCAGGGAAACACATAGGACAGGGAAAACTCCATGTGCATGGCAACCATTGTGAAAGCCAGAGGATACCTTGTTTGAGCACAGGACGTTGGAATGTTCCTGTTCTCCCTGGTTGCAATTAGATCTATCTCTGGGACCTCCAGATGGAGCTCCAAATTTCTTAGATCTAGGTCTTGACAACTGAGAAAGTATGCCAATACATTTTCCACTACTGGAATGTAACATAGTAAATTAGGTTGAATAAAGACACAAGTCCATCAAGTTCAACCTTCTCCTCATACCCCAGTAATTTTATAGCTTTCCTGCTACCAAATAAGGTAGTCTTTATCAGACCTTCCTGATCTGCCTACTAATAAACAGTATAACTCTATATGTTCCCTTTAGAAAGAAATGTATCTAATCTTCTCTTGAACATATCCATTGTATCTGCCATAACCACCTCCTTGGGCAAAGAATTCCACAATTTAACAGACCTCACTAAAAAAAAACCTTCCTCTGCTGAAGTCTAAACCTCCTTTCCGCTAATCTCAAGGGGTGTCCCCTGGTCATCTGATCAGGCGTTGGAATAAATAGCTCACCGCAGAGATCCTTGTATTGACCTCTCATATATTTGTACAATGTGATAAGGTCTCCTCTTAATCGTCTTTCCTCTAGAGTACATAAACCAAGTTTGTCTAGTTGTTCCTCATACGTCAAGTCCTCCATTCCCTTAATTAATTTCGTTGCTCTTCGCTGTACCCTCTCTAGTTCTAGTATATCCTTTTTCAGAACTGGTGCCCAAAACTGCACTGCATACTCAAGGTGAGGTCTTAAAAATGATTTGTACAATGGCAAAATAATGTTATCCACTCTTGCTTCAATACCTCTTTTTATGCAAGACAGGATTTTGTTTGCCTTTGCTACTGCTATTTGACACTGGTCACTGTTTTCAAGTTTGTAGTTGACAAGGATACCGAGGTCTTTCTCTAGCAATGAGTCCCCTAAAATGATTCCATTAAGTTTATAAGTAGCCTTGGGATTATTTCCTCCCAAATGCATGACTTTACACTTCCCCACATTAAACTTCATATTCTATTTGTTTGCCCAATCTGCCATTTTATATAAATCCCTCTGTAGGGAAATGCAAGCTTCCACCAAGCAAGGACATCCTTCACCTCTCTTGACCAGAGACCGCTCCAGCTTACAGGCAGAAAGCATCTGTCATTGGACGAGGCTGAATAGAGGGAGGGGAATAGAGGCAGTGACAGACTGCGGTACAGAGCAATCTGTCCAGAAGTAGGGTGCAGGGTAATATTTATGCCTTGAATTTCAGCAGAATAGCAGTTTAAACAAAGAAACTAATACAGTTTTCAAAATATTCGTTGTATAACATAACTATTAAGACAAACTTGTATAGGGCTGATAGATCACCTTTAAAGTGTTGTGCAATATATAGAATAGCACATTCCATCCTTAGTGCAGCGTTTTAAGGCTGTAGTCTTCTTTATTGCATTACAGAGAGTAGATTTCAGAAGAGGATATAATAAATTAATTACTATATATCCCACAGAATAAAACAACTGTAACTTACCTGGTTGTGTCAGATGGAGGAGTGCTACCTTGATGTCCTTCATACTGTTTCACCATCGCCCTCACACTCCAGTATGGATTCCCAATCTCTTCATCTACACTGCCATTTCTAATAAAAAATTCACTGTCATTAGTTATGGATTGACCCAAACCAAACAAATCATACATCAACTTTTTTAACCCTTTCAGTGCCAGATGTATGCACGACCTCTGGCACTGAAAGGGTTCAAAATTAAATTGTTCGTAAAAGCACCACCTGGAGTCTACAAGGCAATAATTTTTATCTGATTGCTCTATATGGAAAGCTATGCCTTAGGATATAGCTCTTTACTGAATGTTATAATAACAACTCCACCTAGTTGTGACTTTCAACTGTAATAATTTTGCATGAAGAAGTGTGAGAACACTTGATTTACTCAGAAGGAACAGCCACATTATATATTTCATAATAAAACAATGGGGATGATGAGAGTTGTAGTCTCCAACAATTAACTACCCCTGATTAATACAATTGAACTCTATTAAAACATTTGAACCGTATTAACTTTTGAAAAAATCATCCACAATCAGCTGAAGTACCCTTGTTTTACTCCACAATATCTTATTGAATAATAAGAATGCACGGTTTTGGTTTGTTTTTAAAGAAAATTCTACAGGGCCATTTCAATATATAGAGATGTAAAATAATTTGGATAGGTCTTTAGCATACCAAAGATTGACGGAGACTCTTAACAGACTCTAGCAAGAGGAAATAAAAATGTAACTGAGTTTTTACATGTATTGCATTCAGCAGGCTGGCAGATTCAATTGCCCTTTGTACACCTCACTTCCTGTTCTTCTTTAATGACTAGAGTGCAGTCTTCTGAGCAGGAAGAGAGAAGTGCAAATGAAAATAGCTTCCTCCAGTCTGATGAAAAATAAAATGTTCAATATCATATATCTTTAGATAGTGTGTGTGTGTGTGTGTGCATTTAACAATACCCTTTTTCATATGGTTTCAATGTATTAATCAGTACGAAAAATCTCAGTCAGAGATTTACTAAAGAGCCAAGTTGTCGCAGTGTAAAAGTCTTGGAAGCTCTATGGCCCTCCAGCTACTGCTGGACTACAAATACACTAATCATAGGACTAGGGAGCTGTAGTCCAACAACAAGGGGGGCTGTTTTGAGAGGTTAATTCTTTGGTGCCTCAGTTATATTCAGACCATTGGAAAGGCCATTCATGCACTTTGTTTCCCCCTATCCCTTATTTGACTCGCGCTCTCTCCAGGTATTAGATCCAGTCACACAGACATACAAGATTTGGTTGCCATGGGTTGCCAAAGTGTAGAAATAATTTACTAAGAAATCAATGCAACAAAAATTTCTCTCATTGTACAGTCACAAAGGGCCTTATGCACAAAACCAAAGCTAGCATTTCTGGAGCAAACCAGCTGAATTATAGGGATAATAACACTTCCCATTAATTTGACTAGTGCTTTTAACCCACTGAATGCTAGAGAGGTCTTCAATGCATTATGACGCAATGTGTTGAAGACCTGTCTAGCATTGAGGTTGTTAAAAAGATCCATTTAAATCAATGGAAAAAGACACCTTCGGGGTACCCCATCATTTGCCTCCCTGTGCTTTATGGTCCTGGTCTATTTCCCTTCATGGAATCCTTCCCGTTGGTATTAACCCGCAACCAAGGAATTTTTCTTTTCCCCAAAGACCTTTTCCCCAGTCACTTCCTCTACAGAGATTTGTTCTCAGGCCTCCAAACTCTTCTGATAGGTCATTATATACCTTACACTCATGTCATCCTATTTAGGTGACAATCTTTGCATTTCCTACTACCACAGAGAAAGTAGGGCAAGTGCATTTCTAACTAAACCAACTAAACCAGGGGGAGGTACTCCAGGAAACTGTGCACATTTTCTTTATTGGCTTTTCTCATATTTATCAGTGCTAACAGCACAAATCGTAGTCTCTCATTTATAAAATACTTTATTAATCATACACCAGATCCTGACCTGTTTCAGTTCCCTTCTCGGAATCCGTCTCCTTGTGGAGGTCCCAGACCAGGAAATCATTTCTCCCAAAGGACCTGGTGCTTCATTCTCAGGACCCAGAACTAATCCTGATAGGTCAATATATACCTTACACTTGGCTCCCACCTATCAAAGAGCTGACCTATTTACTCAAAGAGCTGAGCTAAGAACGAGAGGTCATATATTAAGACGAGAGGAAAGGCATTTTCGACTAAAACAAAGGCAGGGTTTTTTTAAAGGGATAGTAATGTCTGCCATAAAGTAGCTCTCCCAGTCTTCTCTATTGTAAAACTAACATTTTGCACTACTAAAAGATATTACATGTAAAAAGATCCCCCTCCCTACCCTTCTGGCCACCTCTCCTTGCAGCTGTAATCCGGTTGTGGGACCGGACGGATGCAGTGAGGGACAAACTTAAGTCAGTATGTATAAGGAAAACCCTGCCCTCCTTGATGAAGGAGGGCAGGATTTTCCTCTGCTTACTGAAGACTGTCCTTACCGCTCTCCATCCGGACCACAGTTAGAGGAAGCGTCACACGGCCAGAAGGTGTGGGAGGGGGGTCTTTTCACACGCAATATCTCATGAACTACATAAAAGTAAGCTATGAAACATAGCGCAATGTGTTAGTTTTACAATAGAGAAAACTCGGAGATCTACTTTATGGCAGACAATACTATCCCTTTATGTAAGGGCGGTAAAGCTCGCATATACTGTAACTTCTTTCAAAAAAGTAATGTATAACTATCTAGCACAGAACAATACTGAGAATCATGACAGATGGCTTCAAAACAGAGAAGATGTTGATCCAGGGAGCCATCTGACTGCCATTTGGAGTCAGGAAGGATGTTTTTTTTACCCAATTACTTCAATGTTTTTTTGGGGTTTTTTTTTTTGCACTTTCCTCTGGATCAACAGGGGTGATCTGGCATAGGCTGGTCTTTATGGACGCATGTGTTTTTTAAGCCTCATCAACTATGTTAGTATGTTAAGGGGGATCTAGGGAAAGGCCATTTCTAACCACAGAGGAGGCACCCTGTTTTACCTGAAATATAATCAGTTTTCTTTGTTGGCTATTCTCATATTTATCAATGCTGCTGATGTATTTTGTAGTCTTACTCTGTTAAGCATAAACTAGATCCTGTCTGCTGTTACCCAAGTCAGCCAATGGGAGAGAATATGTGCACATGAAACAACTTAAGTGTCTGCTTTTTTTAAATTGTGTAAAGACAGGCTTCCTATACAGAAAGTCCTACTTACACACATCATGTAGCACATTTCCTTGCCTTCACTTGTAGTTGTTATTAGGAAGTACTCTCAATCACTGGTATAAACCAAAAGGTATTCAAAAATCATCATAGAGAAGAGCTGCAAAACAGCACATCTGATAAACAGCTTACTCTGCTGGTTAATAAGTCCTCAGATGACAGAGATCTTTAGCATCAGAGGGATTAAATGAACTGCTATATCCCTAAAATCCAAGTTTAAGGTCCATCACTTATCTTAAAACCCCTCTTTATCTTAACAGGAATGTAAATGTCACCTGGCATGGATCGTATCCTTATAAATATCTGTGTTGCTGATCATTTGTCAGACTGCAAATCGACCCTGCAGTCACACTGCAAAGAGTGATGTATCTGCTGCTATCACTGGATGCCTGTTGCTATAGGAGACACACAGGAGTTCAGGCTTGATAGGAGTGTGGTAACATATCAGTTCTTAGATGTACAATTACTAAAGTCGTGGATCAATGTTTAACCATTTTCTAATTTGCAGAAATATTTATATTACAGAAGAATTGCTTTAGACCAACTGATCTCCCAGTTTTCCTCTTTGGACCTGTTTTTTTATTTTTAATTTTGTATAAAAGTTGTATCTTTTTCTACAATAATTAAAAATATAAAATACTACAGTATCAAGAAAAAAGTGGTACAGTTTAGGGAAAAAACAGTGTTTTAATAAATATACATGGGATGAGGTTGTTTTGCCTCTGCAATGCACTGCACACTACTTGAGCAATACAAAAGGTACAGGAGTGAATGTTAAACTATGATTTCCATACAAAAAACAGGTGCTGGATTTGATTTTATAACCCTACATCTGCCTAAATCCAATTTGCTAAGCTACCTAATTAGCTATCCCGTAACTCTGCATGCCTCTAGTGGATGACTATGAAGCAGTTTATGGGCACTCCATTCCTCTACATCTTAACCCTATGTACTAAACAAGGTGATTTGTGTGACTTTACAATAGTTTACTGTGCATGGAAAAAATGTAAGGGGCTTCTTGACAGTAAAATCTTGACAATGGCAGAGTGTGCAGAGTAAAAATGAACTGTGTACTGCAGTCTGCATCATGCAGATGGCAACTTTTATGTATCATGCCCTACACTTTCTCATAGCGAGGTATGGCTGCATTAGTTATAATAATAATAATAATAACTAGTATTTATATAGCGCCTTTCTCCCAGTGGGACTCAAAGCGCTGTCAGCGCACGCTCTCGGAATTAACCAAATCGGCAGCTGAAATAATAGGTGTTATTATTACCCAATCAATGGTACTCATTTATCGACCTTGGAAGGATGAAGGGCTGAGTTGGCCCTGCTGGGATTCGAACCTGCAACCCTGAGGTTGAATAGGCTCCATAGTCAGGGAATTTACCACTGAGCTATCTCACACAGATCAACTTCCACCATGCTCTTATTATAGTTTCTGATCCAGACTGGATTTCTCAGTACCCCTCTCCTGCCACGAACAGTGACTGCCACAATTCTATCCTCATGCATGGTGGTCAGCATGTAGACATCTTTTCTGTCCTTGAACTTAACTGCCAGCAGCAAATGTTGGCACAAAGATAAGGACGTCCTAGTTTTTAGTTTTGTATCTACAAGTTTTTTGGGCAACTCCCTGAAATTGTGCCTAACAGTGCCACAGGCCACGGTGTCAAAACAAAAAAAGAGACAAATAAAAGGGGGCTGGTGTAGTAGTTATCAACAAATAACTGATAATCTTTATTTAATAAGGGGTAAATTAGATCCCAAACGATTTTCCCATTTGTTCCCAGAAATTTGGGGCAACCAGGAGGATCAAGTTGGCTGTCCTTGCCCTCATAAATTCCAAAAGCCTGGGTATAGCCTGTGGCACACATAATTTATAAAATTTAACACCAAACTTAGAGAGCTTGGAGGGGATGTATTGCTTGAACCCTAACCGTCCTTTACACTTCATTAGGGATTCATCTATACTAGTTTGTTTTTGGGGCGTATATATTTGGGCAAACTTTTTCTGTTAATTATTTATTAGGGGGCGAATTTTGTACAATGTAATACTCGGGTGTTCTTTTGGGAGGCACAGGGTATTATCACTAAAATGCATAAAGTTCAAAATCACTTCAAATCTAGACCTGGTCATTGTCTTGGAGAATATAGGGGTATCACATATGGTGTTTTTGCTCCAGTAGGATCTGATACCTAGCTTTTTTATTATCCCCATTGCCATTATTAAGGCCCAGAATTGCTTAAATTCTGCAATGTCTGTGGGCTTCCATACTTCTTGCTTAAGAACAAAAGCTGATGGGTTGGCGGCAATATACTGGGCTGCATACAAATTGGTTTGGGACACGATTTCCCCCAAAATGTCTTCCCCCAAAAACAAATAAAAAAAACTGATCACGCGTAAATCCTTCTACATCAATTTGAATTCCAGGGCTGCCTGTGTATTCTGGGATTTGTGGGTTTAAATTGGTTGGTGATACCTATTCATTAGGATCAGGAGGAGTGGAAGGTCTTGGGGTATTTCTTTAGGCAGCACTTGGGGCATTTCTTTGGGCAGCTCTTTGGGAAGGTCTTTTGGCAAGTCTTTTGGCAGGTCTTTTGGCAGTTGCTGGGCAGCTCTTGGGGCAGTTGCTGGGGCAGTACATATTTTCTTTACAGAAGGCCCAGCGTACCATGTCCAAGGAATGGACATGGCATCCACCGCTAGAGGATCCCTCCAGCGAGAGCAGAACATTGGAACCTTCTGGTAGTGTCTTGTCGCCATCAGGTCAATGTAAGGAAGACCCCACTTCTGAACAATGAAGAATAACACCTCTGGGTGCAGTTCCCACTCTCCGCTGTCCACCGTGTGTCAACTAAGGAAGTCTGCCATAACATCTACGCCAGGAATGTGCACTGTGGATATGGCAGGAACATATTCTTCTGCCCAAGACAAAATAGCCTTGACCTCTAACCAAGCGGCAAGACATCTTGTGCCGCCCTGCTTGTTGATGCAAGCCATGGCTGTGGCGTTGTCGGACTGGACCCGGACTGGGTATTCTTCCAGCTGGGGTGTCCAATGAAATATCGCCCAAAGCTCCAACACGTTGATGGGAAGGAGAGATTCCTCCAGAGACCACCGACCCTGAGCACTCAGGCGACCCAGGACCGCTCCCCAGCCAGAGAGGCTGCAGTCCATCGTCAGTGCGGTCCAGAAAGATGCCAGGAAGGACTTTCCCTTCAGCAGACTGGAGAGGTCGATCCATCACAACAAACTCAGTTCCACATGAAGAGGGAAGGATACTGAAATCTTCAGAAGGTCCGGCTGACCCTTGCACACCTGGATCACAAACCTCTGGAGTTCCCTGGTGTGAGCCATGACAAATGGGACTGCTTCTATGGTGAAGATGAATTTCCCCACTAGAGAGGACAGGTTCTTAGCCGGAACTGGATCGTGAGCCAGAACAGCAGAAACCCTGTGGGCGATCTGGTGAGCCACCTTTTCCATGAGAAACACCATGCTCTGCTGAGTGTCGAAGAGAAGACCCAGGAAGACCAGACGCTGGGATGGACCAAGATCTGACTTGTCCATGTTGATGATCCACCTGTGATGAGTGAGAGCATGAATGCAGTCCTGAACCTGCTGATGAAGAAGTTCTGCAGAAGGGGCTTTCAGAAGCAGGTCATCCATGTATGCAGTAACTCTGATGCCGTCCCGATGGAGGACGGATACTAAAGCTCCAAGAACACGGTTGAAGACTTGAGGAGCTGTAGGCAGACCAAAGGGAAGAGCTGAATACTGAAAGTGCCCTTGGTCACAGGCAAATCTGAGATACTGCAGACTCTCTGGATGAATGGCGATTTGTAGATATGCGTCCTGAAGATCCAGAGAGGCAAGGAATTCTCCCGGGGATATAGCATCGATCACCGTCCTTAGGGACTCCTGGTGATAATGAGTCTTGATCACAAAGGAATTGAGATCCTTCAAATCCAAAATGGGGTGACAGCCATCGTCATTTTTGGAGACCACAAAGAGGTTTGAGTAAAAACCCATATTACTGTCCTGAATTGGAACATGTTCCAGAACATCCTTGTCCAGGAGGACCTGGATAGCACCACTGAACAAATGGCATTTCTCTGCGCCCTGGAGCGTATGAAAGGGGAAAAAACGAAAGGGAGGAGGAGAAACAAAATGGATCCTGTACCCTTCCACTACCACCTGTAAAACCCATGGGTCCGCCACTGAATCCTCCCAGGAGCTGTGGTAGTGACGCAGACGGCCACCCACAGCCCAGTGGGGACCTGGGTTCGGCGAGTCATGCCAAAGAATGCTTGGCAGCATTAGGCTTGGAGGAGACCTTAGGCGTCTGTTGCTGTTTAGGCTTGGAGGAGGAATGTGGAGCTGAGGGAACAGCATGGTTCGCCGGACGTGTGTAAGTCTGGAAGGAACGAAAAAAGCAGATTACGCTTGAGAGGCGTCTTCTTCGTGGGGACAATAGGCAGAAGAGTGCTATTGCCCCCTGTGGCCTCACTAATCAGATCATTAAGATCTGGCCCAAACAAAGAGGTGCCTTGAAAAGGCAATGAGAGCAAAGTTTTCTCGAAAGCAGTGTCAGCAGACCAGATCTTGAGCCAAAGAGCTCGTCTGGCAACTACAGACATGGTGGAAACCCGTGCCATCAAACGGATGGCGTCAAATAAGGAGCAGAAACATAGTGCTGGGACTCAGAAATGTTGGCAAAAAGCCGCAACATATCCGAAGTAGGACCACCCTGACAAGCAGCCATGGCGAGCTGTTCAGTCCAGACCGCAATGGCCCGGTTCACCCATGATCAGCGAACGCATGGCAGTACCAGCAGAGGCAAAAATGGACTTGAGGAACAGCTCAAGTTTCTTGTCAGTCCAGTCTTTCAGAGCAGAAGCATCAACAACTGGCAAGGCAGTGGACTTAGATAACCTGGAGATAGGAGCATCCATTTCGGGGGGATGAACCCACTGAGAAAGTGCCGCCTCAGAGAAGGGGTAAAGCTTGGCAAATTTCTTGGAAAAATAAGGTTTCCTGTGTGGAGACTTCCACTCATCAGACACAAGGCGGTCAAGAGTGGGGTTAGGTGTAAAACAAGTACAGGGTTTTTTTTGTTTGTTTTTTTTTAGGCTCCTGAAATACATCAGAGGTATCCAAAGAAACCTCCTGAACAAAGGGAATGTTTACAGTGGTTAAGATGGCTCTGATCAAGCCCTCAGCTGAGGGATCCGGATCAGCCTCAAAGGGGTCCCCAAAAAACTGAGAGAACCACAGCAGAACATTCCTCAACATCCGAATCTACCAACAGTTCCTCCTCAGAAGAATCTGATACATCAGGTACTCCTTGTAGTTTCAGCAAAGAAGATCTGACGGAGGAAGGGGTCTGCCAGGAGTGGAAGATCCCCTGTAACTGGGATGGAAAGAGTTGCAATATAGACCGGAGGTCTCTAGTAGCAGCCTTGAACTCTTGCACCCAAGCTGGCTCTAATGCATGGCTGGAGGTTCCTGGGAGAGACTCAGAAATATCAGAACATGTTGAGCATACATGACCTGAGAATTCTCTAGGTAACCTTGAATGCAATGAAGAGCAATGTGCAAAAGGGGACACAGAGACTCCAGCTTCCTTAGTCTTAGGCCTGGCCCCAAGCTCAAACGGAGTAGACAGTCTCACAATGTCAAAACGTTTAAAGTATAAGGAATCACACAAATACAGAATATGAGATTAAAATTTCACCTCAGAAATCGCTAAAATGCACTTTTCTGGCAGGCAAAGAGTTAAACTGCAAAGGAGAGAAGTAGAGTCCAATCCCAGCGTAGGATACTCGTTCAGGAAAAGGCACAAAATGGCTGCCGCGGTGGGAGCCAATCATAAACTAGCGAGCAAAGCAAGCGCTCATGGGAAATGTAGTTTTACCAGAAAAAGTACCCCAACAGTGCCCAAAGCCCCCTGAGCCCCCCAACACAAATAAAACATTAACCAGATGACAGAGCAAGGGCAGACATTTAAAACGAGCCATCTCTGAAGTTGTTACATTGAGTGGTAGCAGAGATATGTCCCAAACTGTTCCGTCCCATATAAATGAATGGAGCAATGGGGTCTATGAGGTAAAACACAAATTTTGCAAAGTTGAAACTGTGAAATAAAATTACATGAAACATCACTAGAACATGTTAGCAAACCCAAAAAACACTGAACCCAGTAGGGAAAGTGCCAATAACCCCCAAAAGACGCAAAACCAGCAGCTAAAGGGTTAAGTTACCACAGAAACTTGCTCCAAAACACCCAACAGACATACAGATAAACCCAATGAGTGCAGGAGTGTGCAACAGGAACTCCAAATGAAAAACCCCTGTGTGGAGGGGCACTGTGGGACATGTGGACCTGCAGCACTCAAAGGGTTGCTCACCTTTCCTGCAGATCTTCTGTCTTCAGATTACCACGTATAAAGAAGAAGCCTCGGTGGGCAACTCCTGAGGAAAGAAACTGTAGCCAAGATTTTCCCCCCAGGGCTTAAGGTCCACGAAAAGCACCTGGTCACTGAGCTAGTCACATCTAAGGGCATTGTCAGTTATGGTAATCTGCCTAATGGTGGTATTCAATTTCGAATAGAAAAAGAAAAAACTTTTAAAGTTAAAACAGAACTGTTCACTTGCCTATGTCTATACCAAGAAACAAATCCTTCTGGAGCTGGTTGGCTAGCTGCAGCCAAGGAGGGAAGGTAGGCTCCACCCCCTGCATACAATTCTAGAATTGTTCCTGCCTAGTTAAAGGGGCGGATCGCCTACCCGAAGTAACCTGTATTGGACGACAGAGAAAAACATTTTGTCTGAACATAAATAGATACCAAATTTAAAGGATTAGTAATCTGTTATATTAATAAAAATTAATAACGTAGATATTTAAAAAATAAATCAATACATGCCATTCCAGTCTTTCAAACCTTTATGATTTGAGAGATATAACGTTTTAAAGTTCCTCCTCCCTCCCCTTGAATTGACGTCAACTTCTAGCTAACAGAAAGAGATCCTAGTACCGGGACAGGCAGGAGGCTCTTCATAAGAGCCGAAAAACCGCAATCTAAAAAGAAATACTTAATTGGAACAGTCTACAAAGTGTGTTTGCAAACCAAGCACACTTTGTAGCCTGTTCCAATAAAATACTTATTTTTAAATTACGGTATTTCGGCTCTGCTGAAGATCCGCCTCGAGTCGCACGACTCAAATCTCCTTCTGTCAGCTTTACAGCTGATATCAGTGCAAGGGGAGGGAGGGGAAACGTTAAACGTTATATCTCTCAAACCACAAAGGTCTGAGAGATCGGAATGGCATCTACTGATTTATTTTTTTTTAATATCTACATTATTACTTTTTATTAACCCTTTAAGGACTACGTGATGTGCTATGTCCATCTCGATCCTTATACCTTTATGGACCAGTGACGGTCATAGCACATCACGTACTTTTTACTTACAGCGCTCTACCGGGAGCGCTGTAAGTAAAAACGGGGCCTAAAATTGATCGCACCAAGACCAGAGCGATCTCTCTTAGGCCTCAAAGCATCGAGCCGGCACGCGTAACAGGTCACATGTACCGGCGCGTCGGCAAGGATCAAAGCGGTCCTTAAGGGAAGGTAACTTCCCTGGACCTCTGGTCCTTAAGGGGTTAAAGGGATAGTATTGCTTGAAAATATTTTTATTTTATATTGTAGCCCTTAAAAAAACATTAAAAATGATATAAGATTTATCTCCCAAACCTTTATGGTTTGGGAGATATTAGCAAGTAAAGTTAATAATAATAAAAGTAAAGTTTCCTTTTCCTGGCTGTTTTAGCCAAGTCTGCCATCTAGTGGACAGATTTGGAATCTGGTCCACAGATCAGCCGGCAGCTCCGAGATCACGATCTTTAAAAAGAACTACTTCATTGGAACTGTTGTTATGGTTTTTCAGGACTCTCAGACCAATAAGTGAAAATAAAACACACTTTATTAAAGTGAATAATGCACAATTACGCCCTCTAGAGGCGGTAGGTAATACACAGATAAAGTGAACTGAGATATTACAAGGGTAATAGCATAATGGACATAAATGCAAATCAGTATGCACTAGGATGATATTGACCCCCAAGGGGTTAAAGTCCAAATGACAGTCAGTCTCAGATGTGGAGGTTTGACACGCCCTGGATGTTAAATAGGCTGTGCTGTACAGACAATGTTCATCAGGTGCTGAGGGACGAGCTGCCTTGCCAAGGTGTTTGATAGTAAGCAGAATGGGTAACAACTTAGCCCCCACGGGCGTAGCTACAGGAACTGCTTTCGTATGTGCAAGTGCGAATAGCCCCTCCGGGCGTAACGGAAACCGGCCTGCAATGCAAGAGCTAATAACCTCCTCAGGTGTAATCGAATGCAGTAATACTAGAGCCAGAGCCACTAGCCCCCTCGGGCGTAGTACCGGATCAGCCAATACTGAAGCCTTTCTGCCAACACTCTGTGTCAATGATATCGTCGGTAACCAATACCGGAGAGCCTTAAGCGCCCAAACGGCCCAAACTATGTGAACACTCTGCAACGTTAGACTAGAGTTGCCGACGGAGAGCGGCCAACTCAGCAGCAGTATCACTGGTAACGAGGCTCGTACAGGAGATAGAGAGAGTGAATTTGAGGCAGCACTGCAAGAGTTAAAATGCACGTTTACTCGAGGCTTCAGCGCTGCTGCAAGGCTCTGTAACGTTACTCGAGGCTTCAGCGCTACTGTCAGGCTCTGCAAGGAGAGGAAGGCCCACAGAATACACACAGCTCTGCACTAGAACGAGGCACAGCACTATCGAAGGAAGCACCAGGCAAGGCAGTGGCACAGACGTGGGCAGCAGGGACTGGAGAATGTCGCGGCGGCGACAACTGGAACGCAGGTCACTGGAACAAGCTGGAAGTCGATCTTCAGAGCAGGAATTCAGCCGGACCGGGTCATACACAGGCAGGAACGTCAAACTAGCCGAGTCAGGATCCAAGGGTGGTACGCAGACGAGCCGGGTCATACACGAGCAGGAACACTGGAGAATGGTCAGAGCAAGCCGAATCGGTACACAGGAACTCAGAATACAGGAACACAGCAACAGCACTATTGGTTCAGGAACACCACGAAAGGGCATCTGACATAAGTGATAGCCAGGTATAAAAAGGTCATCAGGAGGCGGGTCAAACTCAGTCAGCAAATCAGTGACATCCACAACTGAGAGTGACAGGAATCACAGGCACTGTGATAGTACCCCCCTCTCAAAGACCCCCTCTCCTAGCCTGAGGTTTGGGTTTCAAAGGATATTTAGAGTGAAAGCTGCATACTAATCTCGGTGCATGGAGATCCACCTGATCAATCCAAGAACGTTCTTCAGGGCCATAGCCCTTCCAATGAACCAAATATTGAAGCTTTCCTCTAAATCTCCTGGAATCAATAATACTCTGGACTTCATATTCTTCTTGGCCGTGGACGTCCACCGGCCCAGGAATCACTGGCGTGGTAGTATAACGATTGCACACCAAGGGTTTCAGGAGTGACACATGGAACACATTATGAATGTGCATAGAGGGTGGAAGCTCCAGAGCATAAGAAACCGGATTAATCTTGCGGATAATCTTAAATGGACTAATGAACCGGGGAGCCAGTTTATTGGACGGCACTTGTAAATTGAGATTTCTGGATGACAGCCATACCCTGTCCCCAACTTGAAATGAGACCGCTGGAAGGCGTCTGCGATTAGCGTGCCGTTGCTGCCGCCTGAAAGACTGACTGAGGGACCTCTGAACCTGTGCCCAAGTGGAATGAAGTCGTGCCAAATGCTCGTCTAGAGCAGGAATCTGCTGCGCCTGAAAGGAGTCCGGGAGCAGACAAGGCTGGAAACCATAATTCACGAGAAACGGGGAGCTCCCGGACGATGAGTTAACCGCACAGTTCCTGGCAAACTCTGCCCATGGCAATAGGTCAGCCCAATTATCATGATGATCGGTGACAAAGCAGCGCAGGAACTGTTCCAGTCCCTGATTGGCACGCTCAGCGGCCCCATTCGTCTGGGGATGGTAGGCGGAGGAAAACGACAATTGAATGCCCATCTGACCACAAAATGCCCTCCAGAACCTAGAAACGAACTGGCTCCCACGGTCGGAGACAATCACTCTGGGTACTCCGTGCAGACGGAACACCTCTCTGGCAAAAACTATAGCCAATTCCTGAGCCGATGGAAGGCCAGTCAGAGGCACAAAATGTGCCATCTTAGAGAATCTATCGACCACCATAAGAATGAACTTGTAACCTCTAGATGCCGGTAGTTCTCCCAAGAAGTCAATGGATATATGAGACCACGGAGGGTCTCCATTAGGCACCGGTTGCAATAAGCCCACAGGGAGATGCCTAGGGGTCTTGGCATGGGCACAAGTGGTACAAGCTGCCGTAAAAGCGGCGCAGTCAGCTCTCAACGTAGGCCACCAAAACAGTTGCGAGAGAGACCATACTAGTTGGTCCCTACCAATATGCCCAGCCGCTTTAGAGGCGTGATAAGTCTCCAACAGACGGATACGGAATGACTCTTCTACAAAACACTTCCCCACTGGGGTTCCAGGAGGTGCCCGTGATTGTGATGCCAGTATCTCCTCCCCCAGTGGCGAGGTTATAGTGGTACGAATAGTAGCCAGGATCTGATCTGGCTGAATGATGGGTACCGGGACTTCCTCCCTCTCAGTGTCAGAAGCGAACTGACGTGACAACACATCAGCCTTGATATTCTTTGAACCAGGGAGATAGGATACTAAGAAATTGAACCGGGACAGAAACAGCGCCCACCTGGCCTGTCGAGAAGACAGTCTTTTGGCTTCTGAGAGATAGGTCAGATTCTTATGGTCAGTAAGAATTAGTACTGGAGTCTGAGTGCCCTCCAAGAGATGTCGCCACTCCTTTAGTGCCAGTATGATGGCCAACAGTTCCCTGTCGCCAATCTCGTAATGACTCTGGGCGCTGGACAATTTCTTTGAGAAGAACCCACAAGGCATTAAAGCGCCACCTCCCACAGGACGTTGGGAGAGCACCGCCCCAACCCCAACATCTGAAGCGTCAACCTCCAAAGTAAACGGTAGGGAGGGATTAGGGTGGGACAGTACAGGAGCAGATGCAAAGGCAGATTTCAGGGTAACAAATGCATTTTCAGCTGCCTCAGACCACTGAGAGGGAGAAGCGCCCTTATGAGTCAAATCTGATAATGGTCTTACAATCGTGGAAAAGTTCTTGATGAACTTCCTATAATAATTCGCAAAACCTAGGAATCGTTGAATGGCCTTTAACCCCTTAGGCCGAGGCCATTGCAGAACCACTGCCAACTTCTCCTGATCCATGGCAATGCCACTTTTGGATATAATGAACCCCAGGAATGGTACTTGAGAAGTATGGAATTCGCACTTTTCTAGTTTACAGAATAATTTGTGCTTACGAAGTCGGAGCAAGACTTCTGAGACATCTTTAATGTGTTGGGCAAGGTTAGCAGAGTGAATTAATATATCATCTAGATATACTACCACACAGGACTGGAGCAAGTCACGTAAAATATCGTTAATCAATTCCTGAAATACTGCAAGCGCATTGCACAAGCCGAATGGCATCACCAGATATTCATAATGCCCTGTTCTGGTATTAAACGCCGTTTTCCACTCGTCACCCTCTTTAATTCTGACTAGATTATAGGCGGCTCGCAAGTCAAGTTTGGTAAAGATCGAAGAGCCCTTTAATCTGTCGAATAATTCTGTAATAAGTGGAATGGGATAGGCGTTCTTGGGCATCAGCTTATTCAGCCCACGGTAGTCAGTGCAAGGCCTGAGTTCCCATTTTTCTTTTTGACAAAAAAAAATCCGGCACCAGCCGGAGATGTAGATTTACGAATGATTCCCCTCTCCAGGGCATCTGTGATATACTCCTCCATTGCCCTATTTTCCTCACAGGACAGTGGGTAAGTACGTCCCCTAGGAGGCACGGCCCCTGGAGACAAATCAATGGCGCAATCATATGGCCTATGGTCAGGTAATGCGCTGGCCTCTCCTTTGCTAAACACGTCACTGAATTGCCCATATTCTTTTGGCACAGCTGGAGAGGTACACATAATCTTAACAGGAAGAGAGAGACAATTCTTGTTACAGTACTCCGACCAAGAGTTAACTTCACACCTTTGCCAGTCAAATTGGGGACTGTGTGTTTGCAACCATGGGAACCCCAAAATAACTGAATGATGTGGGGAACGAATGATCTGAAATTGTATCTGTTCCCTGTGACAAGCCCCCATAGTCATAGTCACTGGGATTGTCTCGAACGTAATGAAAGCGGGATCCAGGGGTCTGCCATCAATGGCCTCTATAGCCACAGGAGAGTCCTTTTTACATAACGGAATGCCCTGAAACTCAGCAAAGGACTGATCCATGAAGTATCCAGCTGCCCCGGAGTCCACCAATGCTAGGACTTCTATGACTTTATCAGTCCAAGCAAAAGCCACCTGGATGGTGGGTTTAGTGGTGCAAGTATCTAGGGACTGTTCAACACCACCTAGGGCCTGTTCCCCAAGGTGCGTTCGTTTCCCGGCCTTACAGGACAATTGCGTAATAAATGGCCCGGTTTGCCACAATATAGGCATAAGCCTTGCCTTCTACGATACAGCTTCTCCTCCTAGTGAGTCTAGTAAAACGTACTTGCATAGGTTCAGTGCCGTCAGCTGTTCGCTCAGGTAGAACGGGTGGAGTGGGTGGGTTAAGGAACTGGTTCTGGCCATAACTCTTTGCTTTGGTCCTCTTAGCCAAGCGTCTCTCACGGATGCGAGAATCTATTAACATGACATAGTCAATGTACTCATCCAGCTCGCTGGGTACATCTCGAGCTGCTATCTCGTCCTTAATCTGTTCAGCGAGACCCTGAGAAAAGGCAGCAAGTAAGGCCTCATCGTTCCAGCCTACCTCTGCTGCCAAGGTCTGGAATTCGATAGCGTACTCGCCCAGAGTGCGATCGCCCTGCTGAATCTCCATCAGCCTTTTGGCAGCAAAGGCAGACCTGCCAGGAACCTCAAACACACGTCTGAACTTCACCACAAATTCTCTAAAGTTCAGTGTGCATGATCTGGCATTCTCCCATAACGGATTTGCCCATGCCAAAGCTTTGCCCGTCAACAGAGATATCATAAAGCCGACCTTGCTACGGTCGTTAGGAAATGCCTGGGGTGCCAATTCCAAAAATATCTCCAACTGGTTAATAAAACCTCTGCATAAGGAGGGTTCGCCATCATATCTTAGGGGTAACGGTACCGCTGCCGTTAACCCTCTTGTGTTAGCACTGAGAGATACAGAGGGATTCTCCGGTGTCATGACTGGGGGGACCACCGGGTTAGGACCAGACTTGTCCAAATGTACTGTACGTTCAAGTAACGTTTGTAGAGCCAGTGCCAATTGGTCCAGGCGCTGCTCCTGGGCATCCATTCTCCAGTGGATGTTCAGAGTATTACTTTCACCCTTACCGTCTGAGGTCATCGCCCTTTCGTACTGTTACGGTTTTTTAGGACTCTCAGACCAATAAGTGAAAATAAAACACACTTTATTAAAGTGAATAATGCACAATTACGCCCTCTAGAGGCGGTAGGTAATACACAGATAAAGTGAACTGAGATATTACAAGGGTAATAGCATAATGGACATAAATGCAAATCAGTATGCACTAGGATGATATTGACCCCCAAGGGGTTAAAGTCCAAATGACAGTCAGCCCTGGATGTTAAATAGGCTGTGCTGTACAGACAATGTTCATCAGGTGCTGAGGGACGAGCTGCCTTGCCAAGGTGTTTGATAGTAAGCAGAATGGGTAACAACTTAGCCCCCACGGGCGTAGCTACAGGAACTGCTTTCGTATGTGCAAGTGCGAATAGCCCCTCCGGGCGTAACGGAAACCGGCCTGCAATGCAAGAGCTAATAACCTCCTCAGGTGTAATCGAATGCAGTAATACTAGAGCCAGAGCCACTAGCCCCCTCGGGCGTAGTACCGGATCAGCCAACACTGAAGCCTTTCTGCCAACACTCTGTGTCAATGATATCGTCGGTAACCAATACCGGAGAGCCTTAAGCGCCCAAACGGCCCAAACTATGTGAACACTCTGCAACGTTAGACTAGAGTTGCCGACGGAGAGCGGCCAACTCAGCAGCAGTATCACTGGTAACGAGGCTCGTACAGGAGATAGAGAGAGTGAATTTGAGGCAGCACTGCAAGAGTTAAAATGCACATTTACTCGAGGCTTCAGCGCTGCTGCAAGGCTCTGTAACGTTACTCGAGGCTTCAGCGCTACTGTCAGGCTCTGCAAGGAGAGGAAGGCCCACAGAATACACACAGCTCTGCACTAGAACGAGGCACAGCACTATCGAAGGAAGCACCAGGCAAGGCAGTGGCACAGACGTGGGCAGCAGGGACTGGAGAATGTCGCAGCGGCGACAACTGGAACGCAGGTCACTGGAACAAGCTGGAAGTCGATCTTCGGAGCAGGAAGTCAGCCGGACCGGGTCATACACAGGCAGGAACGTCAAACTAGCCGAGTCAGGATCCAAGGGTGGTACGCAGACGAGCCGGGTCATACACGAGCAGGAACACTGGAGAATGGTCAGAGCAAGCCGAATCGGTACACAGGAACTCAGAATACAGGAACACAGCAACAGCACTATTGGTTCAGGAACACCACGAAAGGGCATCTGACATAAGTGATAGCCAGGTATAAAAAGGTCATCAGGAGGCGGGTCAAACTCAGTCAGCAAATCAGTGACATCCACAACTGAGAGTGACAGGAATCACAGGCACTGTGATAACTGTCTACAAAGTGTGCCTGGCTTGCAAGCACACTTTGTAGACCATACCAACGAAGAAATTCTTTTTAAAGATCGTTATCTCGGCACTGCTGAAGAGCCGTGGCCGGTCTGTGGATCGGATTCCAAATCTGAAGGCTTGAGCAGTGACGTCACTCCAGGGGAAACTTTACTTGCTAATCCAAACCATAAAGGTTTGGGACACAAGACTTATATCATTTTTAATGTTTTTTTAAGGGCTACAATATAAAATAAAATTATTTTCAAGCAATACTATCCCTTTAATATAAAACATTACTAACCCTTTAATCCCTTAACGACCCTTGATGGTCATAGTACGTCATGGGTTGATCTGAGTTAACGACGTATGACGTACTATGACCATCATGGAATTTCGGGCTCCCCCCGCGGCTGCACAACGTTCGGCGAGTCCTGAACTGGAATTTGAAAAGAAAAAAAAAAATGCTCTGTGGTCTTTAAGTGACCGCGACGCGCCGATCGGCCTGTCATTAAGGGGTTAAAGTAACGTCTGAGTTTTTAATATGCACAGGTAAAGAGCAACTTTGATTATTCTCTTCTATTGTAGGTGCAATAAAATATGTCAAGGAAAACTTTGAATTACCTCTGTCTGTAGCGGAATACATCCCGGCCTGATCGAGACATGTCCTGACGAACATCTGCAAGAGCAGCAGCTGCACCCTGAGCCATTGCAGCAGTGGAGTGAGGTCTGTGACTGGCCACAGAAGCTGATTGGCTCTTCCCCGCAACTCCCAACATACTGTTATTTGTGGCTCGCCCAGACACTGGCTTAAAATGAGCTGCCAGGGTAAGAATAAGTCTCATGATGGATTTGAGGTTCCCATCAACTATATCTGTAAGATAAGTGAAAACACATTTTTTTATTTGGGGTTTAAAACTCACTCAAGAGTAAGTTGGAAGCTTCTCATGTGAAGATAATTGAAGAGAAAAAGTAATAGGTTATATCAATGACTGACAGTATTCAAACATGAAAAGAGGAAATAAATAAAATCATATACCAGAGAAGGATAACATGTGTATCAATAGCTATTAATGGACTTCAACTTTCATCATCCTTCCTTGGTACATGGTCAGCCGAGGATGATGGGAGTTGTAGTCATGTACTATGACCAATGTAACTAGGTAAGCAAATAATGGCAGGAATTGTATTCAAAGACTTTAGGATAATAGCACGTTTTTATGCAAAAATATATCTTGTAGGTGTTTTCTGGCTAAGTAAAACACATGTACACCGCCTGATGGAAAGCTTCAATCAAAATGTATTCGAGAGCAAACTTTTTTTAAATGCAAGTTTATGAAAACAAACCGCTGTTGCAATTGCTGTCTATGAATAAGATGGATGCTAGAAGCCCGATATCATCCATTAGAGGATTTTAGTCTTACCTGTTAAACCCTTTTCTCTTAGTCCATACAGGTTACTGGTAACTTTGGGTAGGTGATCAGCCCCTTTAAGTAGGCAGGAACAATTCTGAGAAGTGACTGCTGGGTGGAGCAAACCTCCTCTCCTTAGCTTGCAGCTAGCCAATCCCCATCCAGTAAGATTTGAATACTAACTATTGACTAGGTAGTATGAAAATAAAGGAAGACTCCTGTGAGCATGAACCCGAAAGGACCCCCACGTTCTGCCACAGGAGAGCCAAGCATGGTCCCTTGACAGGGTGGGAGACCAGTAGCCTGTATGGACTAAGAGAAAGGGATTTAACAGGTAAGATTAAAATCCTCTTTCTTCTGTAAGAAAGAACAATAACCGCAAAGTGTCAACAGACACCGAACAGGAGTAAAAACAGATCCTAGGAACTGTTACACAGCACACTGAACTAGAGCCAACAGGGCTCAAAAGTGAAAGAGTACTGAAGAGACGAAGGAGATCCTAGAAGGCAAGGCTGTTTCCAGGATCTTCCTCCCAAAACTGACATCAGCTGCTGCCGGGAAGCCGAAGAGGTTCTGCCACTGAGAGATTCAGAAGCTCCGGAAACCAAGCCTGTGAGGCCAGTACGGAGCAATCAGAATGACTGGGCAGCGCTCCAGTCGCAGTTTCCATAACACCCTGTGCAA
The DNA here is from genome assembly GCA_037306005.1 of Rhinophrynus dorsalis. Lineage (NCBI taxonomy): Eukaryota > Metazoa > Chordata > Amphibia > Anura > Rhinophrynidae > Rhinophrynus > Rhinophrynus dorsalis. Next base: position 264,552,173 of record CM074724.1, on the reverse strand, counting down.
CAGGGGAATGGAAGGAAAGATGTATGCCAGAGAGAAATTCCACGGAATCGACAAGCCATCCACTGCTAGAGCCAGGGGATCTGCCCAGCAAGAACAGAACGTTAGAACATTCCTGTTGTGTCTTGTTGCCATCAGGTTGATGCATGGAAGACCCCACAACTGGACAATGAGGCAGAATACTTCTTGATGCAGTTCCCACTCTCCGCTGTCCACTGTGTGTCGACTAAGGAAGTCTGCCAGAACGTTGTCTATGCCAGGAATATGAACTGCGGAAATGGCAGGGACTGTCACAGCTTACCTTGGTTTCAGCGGCCTTCATGCTGCCCAGATGACGAAGGAAGATGGCAGAGGTTGGACGCATTAGAGCAAGATCCGTCATCTGCAGGCACGAGGCTTCAGAGTGTAGCAGGCCTCTGTTTTATGCCATGCTTCCTGTAGTCTCCTCCTAACAACTTCCTTCCTCTGAGCCTGCTCCTCCTACCTACTTCCTGAGGAGGGGATTAAAGGGCAGTCTTAGTCATGACTCAGTTGCCCTTGCGTTGTTGTACTAAGCAGTTCTGTGTCCTTGGGCTCTGTGTATGACCTGGCTTGTCTGACCATCCAATCTGGTGCTGAGCTGTGGTTCTGTCTGACTATTCTCCTGCCTTATCCTTATAGTGGACACCCAATCTGGTGCTGACCTGTGGCTCTGTCTGCCAATTTTCTTGTTATTCCCCAGTACCTAGCAGACACCCAACCTGGTGCGGACCTGGGGCTCTAGTAGACAAGCTATTAACTGACTGCAGGCGTGAGTCAAGCTTCCGCTTTCTTCATTCTGACTGCAGGCGTGAGTCAGGTATCCTCTGCTACAGACTGACTGCAGGCGTGAGTCAGGTAGCCTCCTCTCTGCATCGGATCATATCCTGTGTTCCTGTTCCTGCTCCTGTTCCGTTCCAGTTCCTGCGCCTGGTTCCAGCATAGCCTACTATGTCTGATGGCAGTGTTTGCTGGCCTGTGACCCTCTGCATGTTCCTGCTTATTCTGTTTATGCTATTGTGTACTATCTTACTTACATTTTAATAAAATGCATTTAACTCTACCTTACTGACTCCTGAACATCTCTGGGGAACCGTGACAGGGACATGCTCCTCTGCCCAGGACAAAATAGCCTTGACCTCTAGCCAAGCTGCAAGACTTCTTGTGCCGCCTTGCTTGTTGATGTAGGCTACCGCTGTGGCATTGTCCAGTTGTCCAGTGTCGCAGGGCATGAAATATCTCCTGAAGCTCCGTGACATTGATGGGAAGGAGAGATTCTTCTTGTGACCACCAGCCCTGAGCATTCAAGTGTCCCAGAACCGCTCCCCATCCGGAGAGGCTGGCATCTGTCATCACTGTTGTTCAGAATGGCACCAGGAAGGGCCTACCTTTCAGGTGATTGTTCAGGCTGAGCCACCACGAGAGGCTCAGCTCCACCTGAAAAGGGAGCGATAGGGACCTCTCCAGGAGATCCGGTCGACCCCTGCATGCCAGGATTAGAAACCTCTGAAGTTCCCTGGTATGAGCCATGGCAAACTGAACCACTTCTATAGTGGAAATGAACTTCCCCATGAGGGATGAATGCTTCTTGGCTGGAACTGGATCCTGAGACAGGACAGCTTGGACATTCAGTGCTATCTGATGAGCCACTTCGTCAGTGAGAAACACCATCCCTCTCTGGGTGTCAAAAAGGAGGCCCAGAAACACCAGTTTTTGATTTATTCTTAATTTACTGTACATTACATGGCAAAGCCAATGGATCATTAAGATGGGCATCAAAATAATTCAATACCTTGTCAGAACAATCTGCATGGCAGTCCCATAGGTAGCCTTGCAGACCCTTCTTACTCAGACTTCCAGTAACCATGATTAGAAGCCCAGAAGTTGCAGAATGCTGAATTTTGGTTGACAGTCACTCACGTGAATGACTCTGGATGGTGAAATGCATCCTTATCACTAGGAGATAATGTCACAGTTGCCACCATAAATGGGTCAGTCCTAAAAGTAAATTTATGCATAATGCAAAAAGCAGAGCTTCTTAAAGCGGAACTTTCACATTTAACAAACCCTGTCTCCTATTATTAGTTTAATGTAATTGTTTCTAGATCTCAGGGTTTTCTCATAGTCTATGAGAAATTTGCTGTCAAAATTAGATTTATGTACCCACCTCCGCATTCTGCAGCACAGCACTTCCCTCCTATCACGGTGCCCATGCTCCCTTGTTTTTGTTTTCCCGTCCGTTATCCTGTGTAATTCTCTAATTGGCTGTCCTGTGTTGATCCCGCCCAGTATGGCCTTTATATACTGGGCTCCTGCGCCCATTCGGTGCCCTTTCGTGGTGTTCCTGTACCAGTGCTAGTTTTCTGCTCAGTGTTTCCCAGTGTACCGACTTGGCCTGCCTGACTACTCTTCAGTCACCAGCTCCTGTGTACCGACCCGGATTGTCTGACTTCTCTTCAGTGTCTGCTCCTGCGTAGCGACCCGGCCTGGCTGACGTTCCTGCTCCAGTGTACCGACCCAGACCGGCTGACGTTCCTGCTCCAGTATACCGACCCGGACAGACTGACGTTCCTGCTCCTGTGTTCTGACCCGGCCTGGATGACATTCCTGTTCCTGTGTACCGACCCGGCTTGATTGACGTTCCTGCTTCTTCAGCTATTGTCGCCTCGGCGACATTCTTATTCAGCAGACAATCCGGTTGCCTGAGCTTGTTCCGTTACTGCTCCTGCAGGTTGCCAGTGTTGTCCCAGTCACTGCTCTGGCAGTGTGCCTTTGGCCTAGTCCTCCTTTACTGCTATACCGGGTGCAAGTGTGTGCCTCCGTGATTGCTCCGGTAGTCGCCATTGGCTTGTCCTCCGCTACTGCTCCTGCAGGTTGCTAGTGTGTGCCTCCGTTACTGCTCCGGCAGTGTGCCTTTGGCCTAGTCCTCCGTTACTGCTATACCGGTTGCAAGTGTGTGCCTCCGTGATTGCTCCGGTAGTCGCCATTGGCTTCTCCTCCGTTACTGCAGGTTGCCAGTGTCTACCTCCGTTACTGCTCCGGCAGTGAGCCTTGACCTAGTCCTCCGTTACTGCTACACCAGTTGCAAGTGTCTGCCTCCATTATTGCTCCGGTAGTGTGCCATTGGCTTGTCCTCCGTTACTGCTATACCGGTTGCAAGTGTCTGCCTCTGTTATTGCTCCGGAAGTGCTCATTATTACATCTGTTGAGCTCTGGCAGTTCACGTTATTCTGCTAGCGCTTGGGCGACCTGTAGCTCGATATAAGTGCTATCTCAGTACCTACACACATGGGACTGTTTGCAATCATTGATGAACTTTAACTCCTGCAGTACCAGAGTCCTGGGAAACTTACTCCTCTTGCCTGACATGTGTCAGTATATACTGTCTGTACCTTCATTTTATACTGGACCTGTGTGGGCATTGTATAATTAACCTGTCGTGTGTCTGTATTATACTGTCTGTATACTACAGGACCTGTGAAGGTTCTTACTGTATTGTGAATTCAATAAAACTGTGTTTTTATCCTAAACCACTGTGTCTGAGTCGAACAAACCGTTACACCTCCTCCTTCTCAGCTCTCCCAGGGAAAGCATTCATACTTCCCTTCGTACTGGTGAGCATCAATGTCTATCGTTACAGCAAGCTCTGTTTATCATTATACTGAGATTGCAAGCTCAGTGTAATGATAAACAGAGCTTGCTGTAAAGACAGACATTGATGATCACCAGTACGAAGGGAAGCGTGAATGCTCTCCCTGGGAGAGCTGGGAGGGGGGTGGGAGGAGAATTACAAGACTGGGAAGTACTGCACCGCTGTGCTGTCGTTACCCTGTGCCACAGAATGTGGAAGTGGGTACAGGAATCTAATTTTGTCACCAATTTAGAAACAATTACACTACATTAATAATAGGAGATAGGGTTTGTTAAAAGTGAAAGTTCCACTTTAAAGGAAAACAATCTCGGATCATGAAAGGGTCACCGAAGAGGTAAATACTTTTTCACCTGAAATTGTTTCGACATTTACTGTATCACTCGGTTATTAAATCTGCAGTGATGAGTCCATTCCTTTCATACTTGCAGCGATCATGTAAGAAAAACTTTGAGTGCTCTAACTAATGCATGCTTTAATCACACAATCCTAGACCATAATTATGAATGGGAAGTGACACAATTTACCGTCTTACACATCCTATCCTAAAACGTGTGTAACGCCGCAACATGCGCAGTAGAAACTGCTGCGTGTGCTGCAGTCATGCGCAGTAGAGACTGCCCACGCCATGGCTGATATAGAGCTGGACGCTCCGGAGGAGCATCCAGCTCTGTATCAGCCGTGGCGCGGGCAGTCTCTACTGTGCGTGACTGCCCCTCAACCGGGTGGCAGTGGCACTGTGGCCCGTGTAACTAGTCCATATATTATCAGATATTTTATTTATAACTAGTTGAAGAGCCCGTTACACGGGCCACAGTGCCACTGCCAGCCGGTCGCAGGGCAATCATACATAGTAGAGACTGCCCACGCAGCGGCTGATACAGTGCCAGCCGGTCGCGGTGCAGTCATGCTCAGTAGAGACTGCCCACGATATGGCATCGGAGCACCCCGCTCTATATCAGCCTCGTCAAGGGCAGTCTCTACTGTGCACGACTGCATCGTCACAAACTTTCTAGCGAATTATTTTATAGGATAAGGCTTGTTCTTAATGTTATTTTATATTACAATACATTTTATCAAACTTTGAAATGGATGGTTGATTCATAGCTCCATTTAAGTCCAAATCCACTGCCCTATTTTTACTTCTTCCTTATATGTTTGATCCCTTACCATACTGTACATATCCTTACCAGATGGATTATTCAGATTGAATTGGACAACGGAGGTGTGTGTCATCTGGGACATGAGAAGGTAAGAATTTATTAAAGGCAGATGGATGAAGGAGTGGCACTGTATGACCCGAGATGGGTTTGACACAGTCAGTGAAGGTATCTAGAGGTGAGAGGAGCCTCTGTCCAAGTGACTACCCACCTATGTGGGGGGAGGGACACCCAATAAGTACGTTACAGCTAAATATATGTATATGTCCTGAGCTTGTCTGGCGGCTTATGAATAAGAGGCATACCGGGTTCTGAGTTGAAGAGGAGATCTTTTGGATGGACTTGTCCTCACTGCTATATAACATATGTTTTACTTACTATTGATGTGATATCTTTTGTGTTTTTTGTGTATTATGTATAATGTAATTAGTCCAGTTGTATATGGATCCACTATTTGAGTGAGAGCGCTGAAGTATTTAATTTGTAGTTTCCTGTATGTGCATGGGAATGTAAACAGGAAGGCAAAGATAGCCAAACTGTCTCTTCTGAGGTAGCTGAAAGCACAACATGGATGCTCCATGCATTTCAGCTTTTACAACTTCCACAACTGCTAAACAAGGAAGGGCTTAATATTGAGAGGTAAAGAACATTTTCATGAACTGCGAGTAAATTTTCCTGTAAAATGTGGATGCTAAAGACATCTCCATTGCATTACCAGTGTATTATCCCATGGAATCTATGCACTAAAGTATGTAAAATAATGTTCACTTGAAAAAGAGGCCCCACAGAATAATACAGAGGCTGGACTGATCTCTCCCACTAGATAGTTTAAATTATCTTAATGCACCGGCCCAAGGTACTCACCCTTTGCTGTGGTTTGGTGCATCCGAATCTTTTTAGAAGCCACAAACTGCAGAACTTTGTCCACATTGTCTCTCATTTCCTGTGTACAGTTTGCTTGCCAGTGAATCCCGTTCAGCTTCTCCCCAGCTTACAAAGAAATTACAATAAATTATTGCATTACGGCTGTGAACCCATAAGAAACCCACAATTCAGCTGAAGCCTTTGTGGACCAGAGGGGTGCCCATTGCATTGCTTCTCACTCTGGTCCTCAAAGGGTTAACCCTTTGAGTGCCAGAGGGATACGCAATGTGTTGCATACCCCTCTGACACTCAAAGGGTTAAAGCAGCAGTAATGTTTTGTTCAAGAAAAAAATATGTTATAGGGCTTTTTCTGCTGAGTAAAACAAAAATGCTACCATTACTAGTTGATTTAATTTAAATATTATTACATATTATTTTTCCTCTAAATTAAACTGCAAGATTCTACTGTTGCTACCAGGTGGTGCTATTTCTATTTCACTTAAAATGGAGAATGGTAGTTAAAGGGATAGTAATACTTGATTTTTTCAGGAAATAATATTGTATGTAAATAAATAAACGAAACCATCTATGTATTTTTTCCATAACTTTCATAGTTTAGGAGCAATTGTATTCTAAAGTTTACCCCTCCTGCCCCTTTTAGCTACATCACTGCTCTAGCTGACAGACTTGGATTCTGGTCTGCGGATGGGACGGAGCGTCTGGAGAGCCGAAACAGGAGTGGACACCAAGGAAATGTTCATGATGATGGTCTACTGCCTCAAACCACGTCCACTTTGTAGACCGTTATCATGAAGATTTCCTTGGTATCCACACTTATTTCTGCTCTCTAGGCAATCCAACCAGAATCCAAGTCTGTCAGCTTGTGCAGTGACACACATAAAAGGGGTGGGAGGGGTAAACTTAGTGTGACAGTAATGTCCCATAAAAAATTATTTTTGTTATGTAGAGTTTAAAAAAATTAATTATGTGGCACAAATCCTCTCTCTTTATGGTTTGAGTGATATTCGCATCTAAAGTTTCCCTTCTCCTGATGTCAGCTGTAAAGCGGACAGCAGGAAAATTGAGTTGGCCGAATCGAGGAGGCTCTTCAGAAGAGCCGAAATAGAGTTATTTAAAAAGAACTACTTCATGGGAACGGTCTACAAAGTGTGCTTGCATACCAGGCACACTTTGTAGGCCTTTCTAACGAAGTAATTCTTTTTAAATAACGTGATTCGGCTCTGCTGCAGAGCTGCTGGCTGGTCCCCGGACCGGGATCTCCTGCTGTCAGCACAGCGCTGATGTCGGGAGAAGGGGAGGGAGGAGGGAACTTTCAATGCGAATATCTCTCAAACCGTAAAGGTTTGAGAGAGAGAGGATTTGTGCCACATAATTTATTTTTTTTAACTCTACAAAACAAAAAGAATTTTTTTTATGGAACATTAGTGTCCTTTTAAGGAATGCAATTGCTCCTAAACAATGAAAGTTATGGAAAAAATATATAGATGGCTGTCTTTATTTCTTTAATACATACAATATTTTTTCCTGATAAAATTAAGTATTATTATCCCTTTAATGATTCGAGCTCTCCCAGAGATTGCATTATGAAAAACAGTGCGCCTTTTGGAAAACACCTGGCACTGTTAATAAGAGTTTCAATAAATAGAAATTTCAGTTGATTTAGTTGGGGCTTTTAACCTCCTGAATGCTAAAGAGTCACTAATGAACTGTAAAGCAATGGATTAGAGAACGCTCTACTAGTGAAAAAGGAAAAAAGCCCCATATAAATCATGGGGAATTGTTGGATTTTATTTGTGTCCTGAGGCACATCTGGTTTTCCCCATTTGTCTTCAGTATATCAGCCTCACTTATCCTCTTATCCTCTACTACAAACATTTTTTTAGTACAAAATCCTTATAAATAGAAGATATTTTAAAGGTAAGCGTATGGAAAATAAGTAGTGTCTCAATGAACTGATACAATATAAACTACTGTTCATATTCTTAAAGCGGAACTACCATGACTGAGTAAGTTAATGTATGCAGCTAAATATAGCCCTAGACCACTTGAAGCTATAAATAAAAGCTGACAGAACAGTTTGTAAATGTAGAAATCTGATCCGTTTTCTGGGGACCCAGCATTAGTATACCACGGCCATTTTGCCGATTTTCCCTCACTGCGCATGCGTTACTTGTATTTTGAAGCACCAGCCCACTGGGGGTTTTTTTTGTTTGTTTTGCCGTTCATGCTAGCACGGCGCGCATGCGCATCACAGCGAATTACCTCAAGTTGCCATCCATGCACGAGCACTGCTGCGGATGCTCGTGTATCGGATGGTAAGAGGTTTTTTTATAGATACATTCATGCACTGCCTTTATAAAATTAATTGAGCTGAAAATATTATGCCAAGTAAAGTCAAAGTAACTAATACAGTTTAAATGATCTTCTAGGAAAAAAAAACAAAAAAAACTTAAAAATATATAGTAGGTGTCCTACTATCAACTACATGACAGTAATGAACATTACAATGTTAATGCCATTACACCCTTTGAGAGCCACAGCGGAACGCAACGCATCACTTAGTGTTCTCTGAGTGCACGTGTGGCACACTGAGGGTTAATTGAATAAGTTATAACCAATATTCCCGTTTGCATCCCTTTTCAAAATCTTTGACTTTCAATGAGCCGGATAGGTATGGAACATCAAAATACTTTTATCAGACACAGTGAACTTTATCAGTTTTAACACATGCTTTGACATTAAAGTAGTTAATATAAAAGATAAAAAAAAATATTTGGCCACTTAGAAAATATTTGTAGTTGAGAAGTTTAATTGTTACCTTTAAAATTTTGCTGTAGTAACACGATATGGCAAAGATGAGGATGCTCTCACCAGTCAACCAATCACATCAGTCCGCTTCCTGTGCTCATGGAAACAGACTGGTGCTTTATATAGTGGAAGCGCTTCACATGAACGTGCTCTCACTATGCTGGGATGACCTGACCGCACCTCAGATTATGAGCACGCCAGGTCACGTGGTTATTAAGCTGTTGACCTACTTTTTTCTTGTAGCTGATGGGAGTTTCTACAGAGCCGATCGGCTCTACAGCTGTCATGTGCATTGAGGTTTTCATGGGAAAGACGTCACAAGGTACTTTTTTGTATTAAGATTTACTCGGTAATACAACATTTATTAAAAAAATAAATTACACTGTGCGTTCCAACCAATTATTCCACTTTGATTGAGGCTAAAACTTATAGGGGTGGTAGTTCCGTTTTAATGAGATAATCCCCAGAATAGTATCCCATGTAGTAGGGTTAGACAATTACAGAGATTAGAGATGGACAACATGCAGATTTCCAGCTGTTGCTGAATAATATCTCCGATCACCCACGGCTAGCCAGGCTAAGGATGATGGAAGCTGTAGTTGAGAGCCACTTGTTAATGGTTGGTTGGGAATGTTGGGAGTTGCATTCCACAACAGCTAGAGGTCCACTGGCTATCCCTTAATTAAATTAACACTAACATCCACCATACCACTGTGAAGTGTGTTATTTTATTAAACATGTTCTATACACTTATATGAAGCAGAGGATTATGGGTACTTACCTACAATTTCTATCAGATGAGCTAATACCACACCGTCTCTAAGGTCCTGCCTCAGGTCCTGCACTGGGTTAATGCCAGTTGCCTTCTTCAGTTGAGAATTTACCCAGGCCACGTAGGCCTGCAGCTGCTGCTGTAAAGCAAACATACAACTACTTTAAATGCAAGTGTAAAATACTTTTGTAAATACAACTGACAAAAAGTATGCTAAGGGAACAATTTTGACCCACCAGGGGCCTATTTGGTTCTCAAAGAGGTAATGACTATATGAAGGAGCGGAACTTACAACATTTCATTATACTAATTCTTTACATTTTATATAAATGTATGTTAAAACCAAAGTACACAACTAGACAATATTGGTAGTGGATAGCCATTGCCATTGATGGGTATTCATAGTTCATTCCCTATTAATTCACTAGATGCTCTAGGCTTCTCTGGCGCATTACTAAGCAATGCACTGGAGTCATCTCTAGAATCCGTATCTGTGTGTGTTTGTATATTAAGAGTTAACTTCTTAGATATTAACACCTTTACATCTAATATCCAGACTATGTATGGGAGTACATTAATGGAGTCCTAAAGAAAAAGCTTGTATAGATATTGTTATACTCAAGACCTTCCTGTATCCCTTACTGGACACACCCTGAGGTAGCAGTAGGAAGGAGTGAGGTAGATTCCTACATACTGCTGCATAACTCATGGATGGGGGGTGATTTTGACAGGAGTAACCAACCTGTCAAACTCACTGCAGGGACACTGATACTCCGTATGGGCAACACCACCTCTGACTACAGTCACAACCCCATTCACTCCAATTCCCATGCTCTACCACCTTGCAATACTGCCCTACGCTCACACCACAGCAACTCCTCCTTTTCTACATATACAAACACTACACATAAGACTCTTTCCTTCAGCTAACAGATACTCTGCTCAGTGGTGTAACTACAATTACTAGAATGGAATAATTGGGACTGTAACAAACATTAAAATAAATTAATGTTTATCACGGTGCCAATTATGCCTTTAGAGCGGTTATAAAAATTGTTGACATATGATCCTTTTTATTATTTTTGTATACTGCAGAGATTAAAAATATTTTATATGAGAACATGGTTGTGTTTTTTAATATATGTAATCATATTTGGATTATATGGCTATTGTGAGAGGAAGAATGAAGAAGAATGAAACTTATGAAGACATTCCTGCACTAAGGCTTATATGGTGAAATAAACACTCGAGCAGAGACTGGTCCTAATTCTCTTCAACCACACTGAATATCGAGGACGTCTGTGAGTACCTGTCTGCATGTGCATGAGAAGATTTTTTCACTGTATGACTTTTCATATGTGGTCACTATAAGCGCCCTTCTCTATGTGTTTTCTTTTCGATATTAAATTAGTAATCCCCATGACATAGATTATAGGAGATAAGTACATGTTGGTTGTAACCCAGAGGTGCTTCAATAAGACCTAAATGAACCTACTGCATGTAACAACTTATACGTATCATTGCCACATCTGTGAACCTTGCCTTCTGGAGTTCCCAGAGGGGACTCCTGTGGTGCCACTGGGAGATATAATTGACACAATTTGCATCAGAAAGGGGTGGGACTTAATCATGAGTGGGGGGCTTAACAAACGTGTCAAAAAGTGTGTGGGAAGTGTGAGGATCAGGGTGGGAAGGAGGAGAAGTTGGTGGGAAATGGGAGGAAGGAGGAGAAGTGGGCAGAGTTTCATAAGAAACTCACCACCACCAGAGAATCAGCCTCTGTCCACAGAGACCCGGTAACTCACTGCAAAAACTGGAGTCCCTGGGGCTGTTCCCAGGTATGATTATTGTTGATGTAGGATTTCGCCCTCTGTTTTTCTACTGGAAACTGCACCAATAGACTTCTGTACTGTAACGTAATGTTGATATTCAAAACTGCTAATATCTTTGAATTAAGAAAAAAAATCTGCACCAATAGAAAATAAATAAGCAGGTAATTTGGGTAGATCATACAGCAGGTAACAATGGTTCTCTCACCCTGAGAATTTGGCGCTTCACCATAAGATTTGGGTCAAAACCCTGAGTCTCAGAGTCAAACCCTGAGTTTTCTCAGAAATGAGTACAGTTGGTTTGTTCCATTTTATTGTCCTGTATATGGCCCCAAGTGTCACAGTTCGATCTGAAAATACTGGGCCAATGCCAGTTATTTTTTTTCATACTTACCTGGTCCTAAAATTCAGAGAAAGTATTTCCTCACTTTGGACATTTGGCACAGCAGGGAGCAAAACTGGTCTATGTCATATCATTACAATACAGTTTCCCCTAAAATAAGACTTTTGCAAATCAGACAAAAATGGCTACAAAATTGTGGCTAACCAATACATGCTACAAGGTAGAGCTATTGCTAACTGCACCTAAAATAGTTCTGATGCCCCCCATTTGACAAAAGCTCCTGATACAGGCATTGTTGAAACGGCTAAAAAATATCACAATTTCTTTTTGTTACAATGGTGAAGAAAAGGCCAAGCCTCAAGTGCATCTGCATATCTGAATTACCTTATCTTCTATTCATTTTTACCATGTAGTAGCTACAATCCCCATCTGTCCCAGTGACATGACCAGGGTGGATAAAAATCAATGATTTTTAAAAAAAAATGATTATTATTTTTTTTTATTTAAATCAGATTGTTGTGATTTAAATCAAATTTATTTTAATGAAATGCTTTTGGAGGAAAAATCTATCTAAAGACAGTTTTCTATTTAAGATAGATTATAGTTTAAAGGTTATTCAGCATGGAATACAGCTTAGTTATGTACCTGAGGCTGAATAGTCATACAATTATATTTGATGTTATATTATATTATATGTTCCAAATACGAGTGATTAATCTATTAAACTAAAATCAGTTCTGACATTGCTGTTTTACTAATCTGACAGGTTATATTCTAAATATGACTTCTTCACCTGGTTGCAAATATTGATGGTTTTAACTACCAGTTTTTGCATTTAAAAATCATGATTTAAATCGAGTCTTACTGACTAGTGATTTAAATCATGATTTAAATCGACTTGATTTAAATCAAACCCACAGTGGACATGACTAAAGTCACCTAAGGAGAAAATAAAAGAGAGGACCCAGCGGCGCACTCTCATTCTGTATAATCTGTAACTGTTAATTTGAATAAATGGAGAAGATATCTGAGGGGGATCTGCTATTTATATCTGAATTGGGTGAGGCAGCTGTAAAGAATGGGAGGTAAACTATCACCCTCTCTCTATTTCACATAAGTAATTTTTTACTACAGTGGACAGAGAGTGTCCACTGGAATTCCTCTCTCCAGTTACTAGAAAAGATGTACGCAGTGGGAGGTAGAGGGAAAGCAGTAGTAAACAATGTGAGTTTGTTTTTGACTGGACTGCCACCAAGAACTAGTCAGTGAGCATAAGCACAGCCCACAGAGAGCACAAATAAAGTTAAATAACTGATAAAAACAAATAATAATGGCCAATAAGACATTTTAAAATAAGCTATTATAAGATAACAGTTTCACTTTAAAGGGATAGTAATACCTCATTTTATCTTTATTTTATTTTGTAGGCATTAAAAAACATGAAGAACGATATAAGTCTCATCTCTCAAACCTTTATGGTTTGAGAGATATTCACAAGCAAAGTTCCCCTCCCGCCCCTTTACCTAGTGTAAGCCATCTCTTCTCAGATGTGGAATATAGTCCATAGACCAGACAGATAACAGCAGGGGACAATCTTCTTCCTATGAGAACAATGAAAGCCCTGCCCCTCTTGACATGTTTTTCAGGTTTTTCCCTTATCTTAATTGAAGATTGTCCCTCTCTGCAATCTACCTAGGTACCTCCCTTCTGATCTGGCTGAACAGTGTTACATCAGTAAAAGGGACGGGAGGGGGGTACTTTGTCATTGAATCACTCTTGAACTACAACTCTGACAAAATTGAAATAACACTCTCCAAAATTCAATACTATGATGATTAATTGAAGCAGCTTTTATTATGAAACATTACTATCCCTTTATGTGATAGTTATGGTTTACTCTGCTGAGAAAAACAAGGCTATTCACACTGCTGAGAGATGTTTTATTCAAATGTTATTGAAGCTCAAACTTGTATTTTTTGTGTGCAGTACTTATTTGGCCTAAAATGTTACAGTGGGGCTGTTGCTACAGCTCTGGACAGCTCTGCTCCGTTGTCCATAAACCTCCACAGAATGCTGAAGCAACAGTGCCACTGTAATCTTTCAGGCCATAATGTTACAGCACCCAAAAATAATGCAAATTTGAGCTGAAATAACCTTTGTATAAAACATCTCTCAACAGTGGGAGCACCCATATTTATTCAACTGGATAAACTCTGCAGCTTATTTTATTACAATATAAAGCAGTAGTATCCTTTTATTCGTTACTTTGAAATTTCCATAAAAATTAATAAACAACTCAGATGCAACAATTGCAACACACTGGACAAATAAACATTCCCATTAATTTATAAGGTGCTTTTAAATCCCCTGGATTCTAGAGAGGTATCCAAATCATTTAAATCAATAGGAATCTTGGAAATTAGCCTGCAGACAATGTTAAAAAAAAAAAAAAAAAAAGAACATCACACATCTTTACTCATCTATTTTTTTTTTTTTTTTTTTTTTTTTAACAACTCACAGGTTGGTAGAAATCCCCAACCCTTATGCGTATATATATAAATATATTATAAATATATATATATATATATATATATATATAGACATACATATACATACACACATATCACACACACAAATCCTACATAGTAATTCACTAGGATGTTTGTCACAATGCAGTCATGCTCAGTAGGGACTGCCTTGTCCTCGTTCAGGCAGTCTCTACTACACATGATTGCATTGTGTGAGTGAGGCAACGCAAGACTGCATCGCTTGGAGCAGTGAGGTAGAGGCCTCAACCCGTTGAGTGCCAGAGGGACCCTCCCTCTTTGAGACCCAAATCCCTCTGTCCTCTTCAGAGATTAAAAACCCCATTGAAATCAATGATAGTTTGTGGAATGTTTATTTCTTCACTATGGTTGTTTGTTCCTGAACTGCACAATATAAAGAGAAAGCAACAAGCACACGAGAGCATAGACAGCCATCAAAACATTGTCTAAGTCATCAAACCCTATGGAAGTGGCTGTGTGGTATCCAAACAGCTGAATGTTTGCTTACATGGCACAAGAGATCACGGATTTTCTCCTTATGAAGAATAGTCCATCTGCTCCGATCTTACACTACAGACATTGTTGACAAGGCTCTCATTATACAAGAGCCCTCCAGACATTGGCTTGGTTTCAGCTATTGACCAGACATATGGCAAATACCCAAGTCAACACTTATGGAACAAGGGTAATTCACAGAATGGAGGTACTCAGATGAGATATGGTCAAATAAGCATAAAAAAAGAAAAAGAGAAAGTGGATTATATACTGAATTGCTGAGATATGGTCAAACCAAGGACAGACAACCTGAGGCCCTTCAGCTCTTGATGGTCTATAACTCCCATCAGCCTCAGTCAACCAATGGTCACTGTTACGTATTGGATTGGGTGAGATATCAGGTAAACACACAGGAGCTGAAGTATTAAGAGGAACTGAAGCAATTTGGAGGCAAACCAATTGCACCATAAGGCATAAGTAAAAATCCCCACTGAATTAAGTGGGATTTTTAACCTCTTGTATGCTAGAGAGATCGCCATAATATTATGAAGCAATCCATTGCAGACCTCTGTAGCAGTGAAGAAATTAAAAGTCACATTTAACCAATGTGGTGCCAGACTGGTAACCATACATTGCAATGCGTTGGATACCTCTCTGGCACACAAAGGGTTAATTCAGAGGGCATTCTGGAATGCTCCTAAGCCCCTATGGCACATCTAATTTGCCACAGAATCGTTTTGGTTTTTCATTACAATTTTTCACTTTGTATATTCTCTAACTTCTTTATATGTGAAGTCATATTACCTGCATTTTTTTACTTTTTTATCTTAACCTATTTTTACAGCTTTTATATCCCTGACAATGAACTCCCTGTATCTTTTCTTTCCAGGTAGCTCTCTCAAGGACAGTGAAAGCAGGAATAGTTATACAAGGAGTTTGCCCCCAAACCCAGCACACACAGTATCAGCAGCCAAACACGAAAAATGCATGTCATGTCTTTAGTATTGATAGTATGCCACTGCTCCTCTACCCGTTACTGCCCTCTTCATATCCACACACCACCACTGTCACTTACACCTTCCTGCACTCACGTAACAAAAAGATCTTTATATTCACATTTAACCCTTTTGAATTACGTGTGTGTCTGTCGGCCATGTTTTGTTTTTTTGACATGCGGCCAATCTCCTTGCACGGATTTTGACACGAGTGCCCAGAGGGCCACATGATCTGATTGGTATACTCACAGTGCCGTGATTGTTGACAGGAGTGGCCACATTCCTGTCAAAATCTCTGCAAGAAGTCTCCATGCTACACATTTACCCATACTCATAGTTGTAGAATTTTAGATGTGTCCACTGTTGAGTTTAACTACATTAATGTATCACTTCAACATACTCCACTCTGCACTAATCCATCCTTTAACACTGTGTGCTGTGACTAAAAACTTTCACAGCATTGGCTTACTCCATCTCTTCATCTGCCCTTCCTGAAATGTGGCAGTCGTTTTCCTCCTTCCATATTGCAACTGACCAAATTCAATCTCCAGTGTTTTCCTCAACACACATCTTTCACACTGACCCACTCCTCCCTATTCATCCAGCCACATCTCCCTCATCAACAATGGACACAGAATACATGCCTCTCCTGGAGCTCATAAATACTGTAATGGAGTATGAGTGTGAAACGCCACCTCTATGTGTATACATACAACTCAATGTATTGCGAAAGGATACACATGGAGGTGGCACATTGCAATGACACACCAGTGCACTGTGCATCAGCTCTGGTACGGCCTGTTACATCCCTCATGACATTACTCCGGGAGAGGAGGAATAGGTCCCTCCTCTCACTGGTGAGTGATTACGGAACAGCACTCCTTTAACCCTTTCACTGCCAGAGACATATATGCACTACACACATACACACATGCAAGGACAATGCAAACACCTATCATCCACATGTGTAAGAAAGAAAATTGAAAGGAAAATTTGGGTTTGATTTATGAAGAAAAATTATTGCATTTGTTTACTTTGGGAAAGAGGTGTTGTGAGGGCTGAGCATATGTTAACCCTTTGAGTGCCAGAAAGGTATTCAACACATTGCGTTGCAATGCACTCATACCTCAGTGGCCCTCAAAGGGTTAAACTATATTGAAAAAAGATATATGCACAAAGTAGCACAAGCAGATCAATCTGCTGTCCAAGGCCTAAATACATCACTGCCCATGGGCCATATTCACACAGCCATAGTGAAGCAATTCTGGGGCAAGCCAACTAAACATTTCCATTGATTTAATCCTTTCAATTCACTGGTGACTTTTCTGGCAATCTAATGGTTAACAGCCTGATTTAAAACAAAAGGATTGTTTATTTGCTCTCTGTTGTGCAATTGGTTTGCTGCAGAATTGCACCACTTTTGACTTTGTGCATGTCTCCAAATGTCCAATGTAAGGGCCTAGAAAATAGAGGAGATCATAAAGTCTTATTTTAAAGATGTGTTTACCCTTGGAGTGCAGCAATGCACTAGATACCTTCTAGCACTCAAAGGGTTAAGCAGAGAATTCTTAAAATCTCAATAAAAGGTACAACAAAACAGAACAAAAATACAAACAAAATGTTGGAGCCAGGCAAAATTTAGTAGCAGAAACGCTTAAGTGAAATTTTGGGTGCCAGCTTGCCCAAGATAATGGAATTTTCCCACCCTTAGCTTTAACCCCTTGTATTTCAAAGTGGTTCCCAACACAATGCCCCCTCCATATTGTTACATACCCCCAATGTATTATACAGCAAACTAGATCAACTCAAATCAATCTAAGGAATGCTGCCAGTGTCACTTGCTGCCCAAATGGCGCAATTTGTGGAATGTTTAATATCTTGTGTTATTTTTTGTCTTGGATGAATTCACCAGAATAGAATCCAAACAGATTCCCAAGGGAATGTCTATAAAATATAAGAAGGCTTTCACATACAAAATTGCTTCATTGGGGCTTTACCATGGGAACAGGCCTAGATTCAAAGAGCACCCAATGTAACTAAATTAGTCCTTGATTCCATTTCAGATAATAACTTTATCATGGGTTTTATGTACACAAACGTCAGTGGGAATCTGTTAGATTAAACCAGTGATAATGCTATGTGTTGGAAACCTCTCTGGTATTTAGTGAGTTAAATCTCCATTTTTATTTCTCCCCAAAGGTGCAGCTAGTTTGCTCCTCTTCTTTTAGTGCATAAGGCAATCCTATATATTAATTCACTAGAATGTTTGTCACAATGCAGTTCATGCGCAGTAGAGACTACCCGTGTTCGGACAGTCTCTACTGCGCATGATTGCACCGCGGGAGTGAGGCGACGCAAGACTGCATCACGTGGAGCAGTGAGGTAGTGGTCGCTTAACCCTTTGAGTGCCAGAGGGGTACGCGATGCATTGGCACTCAAAGGGCTAACATTACCCGGACCTTGGCCTGTGTACACAGGATTTTACACTAGTAAGGTATAAAATATGCAGCACACCTGATCACTTTAAACCCAGCACTATACATAGCTAAACTGGATTTATAACAGCCTTATTTTCAAAATAAGACACAAAGGCAAATACTTTGACAGTCCGAATGCTCAGTCCATAATGATTCAGAGGGCCCTTGACTAAAAAAATGGCTGTTTGAATTCACATTTTTTAATTTAAAAGAACCCTAGCACTTACAAATAACTTTAGTGATTTTAAAAGAGCTTTCAAAACCTTCTGTATGGTGCATTAGCCAGTTTTTATTTAGATAACTCGTTTTTTGAGTTATTTAGCTTTATGCTAATCACGGCATGCCGTGCAGGTAATTCCCTCCTCAGCCCTTCATTACATGCCTCATTCTATGACACTGTTCAGAAATGCATTGCTCACCTCCCCTAGCATTGAAAGGATTGAGTGGGGTAGGTAATGTAGGGCTATGATAGGAAGTAACTGCCTGGCGTTCCTTAAATAGCATAATCTGTAAAACTAAATAAATAAAAAACAGACTTTCAAAATAAATGTCTAGTACAATAAATTGGTGATTTTGAAACCTCCTTCAAAATCACCAAAGTTATCTTTAGGTGACAGGATCTCTTTAAAGGGATAGTAGCTCTCAATATATATTAAAATTTATATTGTAAGGTTTATCCTCCTGATTACAACTATGGTACTACCACTATTTAGAGGTGTTTTTATGCAAATTTTATTGCAGCTCAAAACTTGAATTTTTTAGGTGCAATATCTCAATGGCCTGAAATGTTACAGTGGTGTTGTTGCTACACCATCCTATGGAAATTTATGATCAATTGACCAGAACTGTAAACGGGACAGTGTAACAACAGCCCCCCCTGTACAATTTTAGGTAATTGAAATACTGTATCTAAAAATTAACATTTGAGCTGCAATAAAGTTTGAATAAAACACCTGTCAGCAGTGGAAGGATACTTATTTTACTCAGGAAGATAAATACAACAATAAATATATATAGCCATATACACACACAGTATTTTTACATATTAAGTTTTACTATCCCTTTAACTCCTTAATGACTAGTGACTGGTCAGGACATTCACTGTTTTTTTTTCCCTGAAGTACCGCTGACGGTCCTGACACGCCATGTATTTTGTGCTTACAGCACTCCTATGGGAGATCAGACCCCAGTTCAGCACGCAGGCACGTGTAATCAGTCACGTGTGCCGGAGTGCCAACAAAGATCAAATCGATCCTTAAGGGAGGGTCGCTTCCCTGGGCCGCTGGTTGTTAAGGGGTTAAAGTCAGTTTTTTTTTCTGTTAGTAGCATTGTTTTGTTGAAAATTCTCAAAAACACTATGAAAACATGAAAGACATATTTGTGTAACTATAACACTTTTAAATACAATGTAACATCAAATTTTGTATACTGTAATTTTTTGAGTGAAAACTGGAGTTAAGAATGATTTTTTTCAGTTAATTTTGACAATGCCCACTTTTAAGAGAATTTCTTTA
This sequence comes from Rhinophrynus dorsalis, assembly GCA_037306005.1. NCBI lineage: Eukaryota > Metazoa > Chordata > Amphibia > Anura > Rhinophrynidae > Rhinophrynus > Rhinophrynus dorsalis. Next base: position 264,532,685 of record CM074724.1, on the reverse strand, counting down.
AAATAATCATTGCTTTAATTAGTATAAAATCGATGTTCTCTTTCAAAAGGACATCCAACAAAGGTAAAATATGTTTACTAATAATTTCATTTTAACAATATATATTTTTCTTTTGAAAATAGGATCCTAAGTGTGAAATACGTAGGATTTATCTATCGGGGGTGTAACTGCTCTGAAATGTTATATGGATAGAATCTTTGGACTTGGTAAAGATGTATGACTTAAGGCTCTTTCACACTTGCATTTTTAATGCATAGTTTTAAACTCAGTAAAAAATGCATGAGTTAGCTACAATGGTGTTGTATGGGGCTGTTCACATAAGCAATTCACGCAACGCATGAAAAGCATGATCGCGGATAGCGAATTAGTATATAGGATTTAATTCAGTTTTAGCGATTTGTAAAAGAGCAGGAAACATGGTCATTTCCCTCACGTGGTTGTATCACAATACGCACAGAGAAAGACACAGAGTGAGTGCAATGATTGATAAGAAGAGTATTATGTTAGAGGTGCAGAAGCACCCTTGTTTGTATGATCATGCGGATGCATGTTATTGTGAAAGGTACAAAATGGCACCTAACAAGATGTTGAGTTCTGAGAAAAAGGTTGGAAAACAAAGAACTGCATAACTGGTAGAAAATAAAGCATGCTGAGATGACTGATACGATTCACAATACATTCAAATCGCAATAAAAACACATACAAAACAAACTAAATAAGGGACAAAGATGCACATATTTTTAAATGTGATTTTTTGCAGTTACAACTTTGCAGCCTGACAGAATTTGTTGCTAACTAGGAGTTTAATGAGTCTCTGAAGAGGCACCTACACATAATTATAAATTAGTCTCAACAGTTAGGAGCCAGGAGTCACATTTTAAAAGCCCAGGGTCCTGGCATATTTCAACCCTGAATTAATAGGTGCAATAAGGACAAATAATCTGAGTTATCTGTTCACCGGTCTTTTTACATACTGAGGCTGATGTATAAAGAAAACTAGAGCCAGAGTAAACCAACTATACCATAGGGAAAAATAAACATTTCTCAAATTTCACTAGATTGAAATGGGGCGTTAAACCCCTTGGATGTTTGAGAGTTTCTTGTGCGTTGGGCATATCTCTAACATTCAAGGAGTTAAAAGCCACATCAGTAGCCATTTTCCTTTGTCCTTTGAAATCATAGAGCAAACTGTACCCCCCCCCCCAAAGTAGCCCCATCAGGACTGACTGGGGGACAATCTATTTGATCCTACAGCCTGCCCTAAAAGATCTGTGCATGTATAAAAAGGGACACCGTTTTAACTCTTCTAGTGCCAGAGAGTTACCCAATGTATTGTGTTACAATGGGCTGGATGCCATCTGGCACTCAAAGGGTTAAAAGACTGATCACTTCTGCCCTATAACACAGCGGTTTGTTCCAGAATTGCTCCAATTCATCTTACTACATCAGCCAAAACAGGGCTTATACTGAGTGATTTGAGAGCCATTTTCCAGGCTGAGACAGTAACAGACAGTCACGTCACCCATGCAGCTCTCACATCAGTATAAATAGCATTCAATATTTGTCTTCCCAGACATGGGTTGTTTTCAGAGTGGAATAAGCTGACTCAGACATGGATCAGCTCAGTCATCCACAAGGCAAGCTGTGATGAAGCTATAGTGTGCTCTGCAGAGATGACAGGAACTTCCACATCAATATTTAATCAACACAAGCTTTGCTTCTCCTTGTAATAGCTGACTTCAGCTGAATGTTATAGGTTAAATTACACAGTGAGGACTGGTCAGGGGACCAAACACCATGTCAATGGGAATATAAAAATAAAGGTTGTAAATAAAATATAAAAGTTCACATTTGTGTTTATGTTTCATTAAAAAATCCCTTTGAGTAACAAATGGGTGTGCAATGCATTAAATGTGCAATGCCCTCTAGTAAAAATAAGTAAACACACTAAATATATATATATATATATATATATAGATAGCTATAGATGTAGTGAAGCTAGGGGAAGGTGATAGCACTCTGTTTCAGTCAGTTATTGTCTAGGTACACACTCCCAAATTAGGATAAAACACAGAAGAAGAAGAAGGAGGGCAGCACCAGGGGGCTTTTTTGAAAAAGGCTTTATTGACAACAATTTGTCAAGAACAAATGACTGACGTTTAAGTCAGAAGACCTTTATCAAGACAGTTATACTGATGTTAAAGCATGTTTTTAAAGGTTGGAATGTAACCCTCTGGTTGCCAAAAGAGGCCTGTGATGTCATCAACTGCAGTCAGGAAGGTGACTACAGGTGTTGACATCACCCCTACAGTAACCAACCACAGTGTGCACAGAACTAATGTAATTTGAATAATACCTTTATGTAGAATAACAAAATACAAAATTATACAGAAAAATGAGAACTGGGAAACAAAAACAAAAAAAAATGAATCGTGACATTAATTGTGCGTGGATACTCCATTATCTTAGGTAGGTGACTAAAGGTGTAGACTAAGTGAATGGAAAGGGACACCGGCAGGTCGCAACGCCAGCAAAATATAAGTGAAACATAACCCACACATCAAAAAGGCTGTATCCGTTTTTTTTTTAACCAGTTCTCATTTTTCTGCATAAATTTGTATTTTGTTATTATACATAAAAGTAATATTCAAATTACATAAGTTATATGCGCACTGTGATTGGTTACTGTAGGGCTGATGTCAACACTAGCAATCACCTTCCTGACTGCAGGTGATGACATCACAGGTCTCTTTTGACACCCAGCAGGTTATTATCCAGCCTTCAAAAACATGCTTTAGCATCAGTATAATTGTCTTGATAAAGGTCTGCTGATGGAAACATCGATCATTTGTTATTGACCGATTGTTAAAGTATTTTTCACACAAAAAAAACTATATTATATATATACACACACGCATACACACACACACACTATTTACTAGCAAAAGGGGCACAGCATTGCCTGTGGAGATTAAGTCCTTTAAAGTGTTAGTAATGTCTATATTTAACAAATGCTAATATTGCAGCTATTATAAAATGAACAACTCCAGTATAATCTCTCAAACCTTTATTCCCCACCCCCTCAGCTTTCCTTTACGTCAGTGGTAAGCTGACGCCAGAATATCCTGGTCCCGGGACAAGTAAGTGGCTCTTCAGCAGAGACTAAATAGCACGGTCTACAAAGTGTGCCTGCAAACCAGGAACACTTTGTGGACCTTTCCGATTAAGTATTTCATTTACATTGCGCTATTTTGGCTCTGCTGAAGAGCTGCCTCGAGTCCCTGCGGTCAGTAAAGCTGACAGCAGGGAAAGCGAAGGGAGCGGGGAACTTTAGCCTTCTATATCTCTCAAACCAGAAAAGTTTGAGAGAGGGGACTGGGGTTGTTTAGTTTCATTTTATAATAGCTGCAATATTAGTGTTTGTTAAATATAGACATTACTAACACTTTAAGTATTTGAGTGATATACAGTGCTTTCAGGCACACTTTGTAGACTGTTCCAGTGAAGTATTTCTTCACAAATGTCGCGATTTCGGCTCTGCTGAAGAGTCTCCACTGGTCCTGGGACCAGGATCTGCCTCTGTCAGCTAGAGTGCTAACGTATGAGAAAGGGGAGGGAGGGGGGAACTATGCTACGAATGCATAAACAAAGTTAGGAGAAATGGGAAGTAGCTTATTCTACTTCTATAATTAATACCTACAATATTAGACATTTTTATCTACCACATGTTAACAACTATAGCTTCAATAACTCTGCATCTGGCGACTAGCTGCTTAGTAGCGCTAGTCGCCAGAATTATTTCCTTGTAAAGGAGAAATAGCCATTCTTCCCCGGCTGACAGGCAGGACAGATCGCGGACATCTTGCCATAGTGCCTGCTCTGTCAGTCCCTTCCGGAGCCGTACGACTCCTAGCAAAGCCTCCTACTGGGACTGACAGAGCAGGCGCACGGATGTCACTATGGCAAGATGTCTGCGATCCACCCTGCCTGTCAGCCGGGGAAGAATGGCTATTTCTCCTTTACAAGGTAATAATTCTGGTGACTCGCGCTACTAAGCAGCTAGTTGCCAGATGCAGAGTTATTGAAGCTAAAGTTGCTAACATGTGGTAGTTCCGCTTTAAATCAAAGTATTACTAACCATTTAATGTGAGTTTTATTGCTGTGGAGCAATGTAATACATGTTTATACACACCACACAGTCTGATCTCCTAAAAGAGGGATACCAGGGTGCAGCAGGGCCGGATTTACATCTCAGGCGCCCCTAGGCACAACAACGTCTGGCGCCCCTAGCCCCGCCTTTGCCCCACCCCTTAACCACGCCTCCCAGTTAGCCACACCTCTCCATTAACTACACTCATTTTTAGGTTTGTTTTATTCAGGGTGGGATAGAGGGACAGAGAGATTCGGGTCTCAAAGAGGAACACTTGGGAGATATGTGATTCCAATTTAAAAGTTGCCATAACAGAAGTCAAAACTGTGACATGAGTAGACACATGAAATGATGCTACATCTAGCTTTTAATCCCTTTGGCACTAGAGATAACCAAATTAATATGTTCCAAATACTGCCCTCCCTACCATTTAACCCTGCAAGTGCTTTACAATGCCATGGGCAATCCCTGGCACTCAAATGGTAAACATTCAAGTGTAATTGAATATTACTTTTAACGTGACAATGAATAAGCTACTGCCAACATAAAAGGGATAAAGTGTGCCACAACATGCAAATTAACCCTTTGAGCATCAGTGGGTTATCCAACGCATAGTGGCACTTAAAAGGTTAACTTGCACGTTCAACTACATGCCCTGAAGAAAGAAACTGACCAGCTATAGTCTACCAAGTCCATCAACACGCTGAACAAGATTAACAACACACTGATGATTTTACCTGTAGGCATCTGGAAGTAATTTGAGGCTCCATGTGGGCTCTGGTTGTCTCTGTGTCACCCTAGGGCCACTAATCACTTTTGATCGAAACAAACAACTCCCGATATCACCATTACAGGTACCCAGTCATTAACGAGTGTCACTCTGACACAACACTCGTTGATGACTGGGTGCCTGTAATGGTGATTTCGGGAGTCTTCGTTCCAATCAAAATCTTAGTAAGCAAGGACCTGCCTCCCAAGCGGCACTATGCTTTCTGTGAAACACCGCGGCAACCAGAGCGATATCGTCCCAATGAAAGTATTAGTAAGTAAGGATGCAGGTGCTGGAGCCCCATTGTTCACTAGTAAAGAGGTTGAAAGGTCATTTTGGCTGGCTGCGAAAACATCATACCAGTATTCCTGTGGCAAGCATAGTCGGGGCAACGCATCTTAATGAAAAAGCACATGTATCCAGTCAGCTTATTCTGAGACCCCGTGGCTTCTGACATGGGGACCAAGGGTGTAACTAATGCAGCTGAAGGGAGCTTTTTACAATTAGGAATTGCAGGGAAACATACAGGGCTTCAATTTCCTGTATGTTCCTGGAATAGACTACTAGTCCAAGGTAACAGCGCCTGCGCCCTCGAGTCAAGCCAGGGCACAGCCAAGGCGCACTCGCACAGCATATATTTAAATGGCAGTGTGAGGCACTGCAATGACAGCACCCGGAATTGTGGGCGTGACAATGGCATTGCAAGGCGCCCCTGAAAATCGGGCGCCCTAGGCAAGTGCCTTGTCTGCCTATTCACAAATCCGGGCCTGCCAGGGTGGGACAGAGAGATTTGGGTCCTGTTAAGCAAAACAGGAAGGTCTGATAAAGACTACCTTATTTGGCAGCAGGAAAGCAATATAATCCTCATGTCTCTGAGTTATGGGCAAAGGTTGAACTTGACGGACTTGTGTATTTTTTCAACCTAATTTATTATGTTACAATATTAGTGTTTTGTAATGCTAGGGGTGGAGGCAGAAGTTAGCCCTTTGAGTGCCAGATGGGAGCGCGTAACACAGGTTATACTACAGATCCCACTCACAGGAAGTGGAGACACACATAAGCATTCATTCTGCATTAGCCCAGTGGAAGCTCCCAAACATCCCTTCTAGGGATAAAATGATTTGAAAACCATATGACACCCTGAATAAAGGATCCATTAAAGCTAACAAGCTAGGAAATTGAATCGTTTAGGTTTTAATTAGGCAGAATATTAATCTAATTGCTGCCAAGGAGACCTGCCAGCTAGTACTGCACAATTCAGTGGGAGATAAAGGGGCAGTCCCATTTACATACATTTATGGATTTGTAATACACTATTTAACATTCTAAAGGCAGCATTGCTGTTAATCTGCTTCCTGAAGTTGTACCCCATAATGAACTATACCTGATGCCCTAGATTCCAAACCTCTTTATTAAACTGGATCTGTCAGCAAAAAGGTTAAGAAAGATCAGGCAAGTGATTTTTCCATGATTTTAGCCCAGTGTTTCTCAGTCTTTTTTTTTTACTGAAGGTGCCTCTAACACAGTCTGGAATATTCAGGGCACCCTATGATTTTATAGCTCAGCTGTCAATGATATGATGTAGGTGACAAATACATAAACATTTAGTTATTTTAGATCTCAAAATCGGAATAACAAAAACAAGCATTTTTCAAATAACAATGCCTATTAATAAATATTTCAAACAAAATCTCTGAAGTTTTTAAAAAAGTGGCACTCCCAGCTGGCATCCACAGCACACCAAAGTGCCACAGCACCCTGTTGGGTAATCAATGCAATAGCCAATGCACAAATAAAGAGAAAATCATTCATTTAATTTACAGCTCTGCTGGGCACAGTATTCAGATCAGGGTTAGGCAAAGAGATAGCAATGACACAAAGGATACACGGTTGGCAGTGCAGTGAAAGGTACACTGTGTGCCCTTTATGTTATAGTCAATCACCACTGTGACTGGCGGAAGCTCTTCAGCAGAGCCAAGATCGAGTTATTGAAAAAGAACTCCTTCACTGGAATGGTCTACAAAGTGTGCATGGTTTGCAAGCACACTTAGAAGACCGTTCCAGAGGATTTATTTTTCAATATCTCGATCTCGGCCCTGCTGCAGAGCCGCCGGCTGGTCCCAGGACCGGATTCCCCTGCAGTCAGCTATAGCAATGACGTCAGGGAAAGGGGAGGTAGGGGGACTTTAACTATGATTATCTCTCAAACCATAAAGTTCTGAGAGATGGCACTGAGGGCATTTAGTTTCATTTTTTATGTCTACAATATTCAGCTTTATAAATATTTGACATTACTATCCCTTTAATAAGAAACTTCCTGTTAAAGCTGTACTTATTAAAGTGCATGTGTTACATACAATTATTAATAGACAACAATTGTCTCAGTTCATTATGCTGCCAAGCGCATTTCCATTGGAGACAGAGTGAAAAAGAAGCCAGTACATTATGAAATGGAGCAGAATCCCTATTTTCCATAAATCCATGATACATAGGCACATTATGGGACAGAAAGAAAACATGAAGTTGAGTGTGCTTAGAATAAGCATGTACACATTTCAGTAATTTGTTTAAGACAGGTTTGTACAAAAATACAAAGACCTTTGGAGCCAGATGGGAGTTTTGGGAGCCAGTAAATGGGTGTACAGGAGTATATAAAATTATGCAAGGATTTAGGAGCCAAAAGTGAAATCTTCAGAGATCTGGCTCCCAGGCTCCAGGGATTTTACCACCCATTTTAAAGCGACTAAATCACGACAAACCACTGTCACCAGCTATAGTTCACAGGCACAACATGCTGCAACTTTCAGCAAGATCTACCTGCAGTACGGCCCATGGTGATACACTGCAGGGAACCATGGAAGATGGGCCATTTGCACAAAGGCAAAAATTAAGAAATTATCGGGCAAACCAAGTGAAATAGGGGACATAAAAATATTCCCAAAATTGCAATTGCTGTAATTCAAAATAAATGCATTTGGAGACCTCTTTAGCAGTCAAAGGGTTAAAAAAAAACACTTAAAATACTTAAAACCGACATTTTAATTTTCAACTATGGTGCAGTTGGCTTACTCCAGAATTGCTCCTCGTTTGCTTCTGCACAAAGGCCTTAGTAATTTATGAAATATTATATGTTATAGAGCGTTTCATGAAGGAGTAAAACAAAGGTACTGCTGGGTGATTTTTCATTCAAAAGTTATTACAGCTCAAATGTATTATTATTTTATAAACCTGCTGCAACAGTGCCAACTAGTGTCCAAAAGAGTTTTCTTTTTTTTAATGCATTCTGTGGAGAGCGAGCGTGGGTAACTAAAGCTCTCCACAGTAAGTGATAAGAACAGCACCATCTGATGACTACAAGAAAAAATTGCAGTTTAAAGGCACACACTCCACAATAAAATATCTGTTAGTATTAAAGCACACACCATGTGTTTAATTCTATGTCTGTCTGACGGGCAGCAGTGTTTTTTTTTATTGTATTGTCTAGTTGCCGCCTTCCTGGAGATGGGAAGTTTAAATTTCGCACCTGTGTCGAGCTTTAACACTAGAAGGGTACTGTACCTATACTCTAGACTGACCAGATCTCACCTTTAACCGGGGACACATGGGAAATAGGCATATTTCAGCACTGAAATCAAAGCAGTCCTGCAGTATTCACTTTTCCTATGCGTCCCCGGTTAAAGGTGAGGTCTGGTCACCCTACTATACTCTCACTACTGTCCCTATACTCTCACTGCCAATTTCTTCAATATGAGCGAGGTATGTGATGTCATGTAGAGGCATGGCCAGACAGAACTCCCTGGTGCCTTCTCCTCCCACTGCAATCCCAGTGTACAAGTAGATCCCACTAATGTCTTTAACAAAGCCGATGCCACCAATGAAAACAGTTTAAAAATGGCAATCTGTTCAGAGTAAGGAATGAACATTTTCTTCTTGAGAATTAGGAAAAACCTGCTCCCCTTGATAGGTTTTTCCCTTATGCTAACTGAAGACTGTCCCTCTCTGTGATCTATCTGGACACCACATTGCTGCTCTGAACTGAGCAGTGTTACATCAGTAAAAGGGGTGGGAGGGGGATACTTTATCATTCAATTATTCTTGAACGACAACTCTGACAGTACTGAAATAACACTCTCTATGGCCCAAATACTATAAAGATTAATTGGAGCTGCTTTTATTTTGAAACATTACTATCCCTTTAAAAATTATTTCCAGCGACACTTTTTCCCTGGTCAGTTACTAGTGGCCCATAGTATTGTGTACTGCAACATAAGTAAGTAGAAAACCCTGTACAACAGACTGAAGACTAGCCTAATACAACAGATTAGAAATTACCTACACCAAATGTAATACATTAAATCACATAAATATGAATATTAATCACATAATCACATAAATATGCATATTAACATGTGAGAAATGTAACTTACTTACATTTTAAAGACAAGCACATAGAATATGGGGTGGAAACAGGGCTGGTGCAAGGATTTTTGCCACCCTAGGCAAAACCTAATTTTGCCACCCCTTGGCTCCACCCCTTGTGTCCTACCCCTTTATGCCCCGCCCTGTATGTGTTTAAGTGTCAGTGTGTTTGTGTTTTCCCTATATGTGTATAAGTGTCAGTTTGTGTGTGTTCTCTATATGTGTATGTGTGTGTCAGTGTGTGTTCCCTGTATGTATATAAGTGTGTCAGTGTGTGGGAGTCTCTGTAAGGATATCAGTGTGTAAGTATGTGTGTGCGCTTCTCTATATGTGTATCAGTGTGACAGAGTGTATCTTCTCTACATGTGACTCTCCCCCCTTTGACTCTCTCCCCCTCTTGACTGCTGATCCCCCCTTTGACTCTCTCTCTCTCCGGTCTGACTCTTGATCCCCTCTTGACTGTTATTCCCCCCTTTGACACTTTCTTCCCCCATCTGACTTTTTATCCCGTCTTGACCCCCCTTCCAATTACTCTTCCCAGTGCACGTCTCTCTCTCCCAGTGAGTACGTTTCGGGGTTCTCACTTGGCTGGCTATTTTTTTAATGCAGCACAGCGATGCCCGTTTCTCTCCCCCTCTGCTCCTTCAATCCTGGTCCAGGACTGAAGGAGCGGCGGGGGAAAGAGAAACGGGTACTGCTGTTCTACATTAAAAAAACAGCCAGCCAAGGGAGAGCACCGAAATATACTTTTTTTTACTTGGGCAGTAAGTGGTGAGCGGGGGCGGGGGGGTGGTCCCCGAAGTGCCCCCAGAGTATGTGTGCCCTAGGCCGGCACCTACCTCATCTATAGGTGGCGCCGGCCCTGGGTGGAAATTCATTCTTAAAGCCATGTAAAAAAACAGGAACACGATCCAGGGACAGGGAACCTAAGCCATGGAATGTCCTTGCAAATTAGGTAGTCAGGAAGGTTTAATGTAAATTAAAGAAATTAGATAAAGAATTAGACTTTGAGTGATACTACCATTTAAAGGAAAACCCTCCCAGTAGTTGGAGTACCATTGTTTTGCACATTAGGAAAAGCCATGTAATGTAAATGTTTTCACAATAAGTGTACTGAGAAAACACAGTTAGAGAACCTTCTCTACATCTTATACTATTTTAGCTGGCCTTTTCAAGATGAACACATTTCAGAATCTTTGAAAAAGAGGCTCCATCAAATAACACTGGTGATAGAGAGATTTCTCTTCACTTACACAACACTTTTACCACTGCTTAGTGTATCTCCCCAGAAGATCCTTATCTGATGTCCTCACATGTCCTGACACTAGCAATAAATAGACGTGATCTGTATTTAATTTAATTAGATTCATTTGATTAGTAAGGGGTAAGGGACAGTCAGTGTACCTTTACGGCGTTTAACCATTCCCTGTGAGGCAATATGAATACAAAGAAAGTCTGATGGGAAACTACTGAGCCTCAGCTCATCCTCTCGGTTTCCCACTTGCCAAGAGAAGGAGTGGAGATGATCCGCTCAGGCTTCAGAACCACAAACAGCAACAATCTCTTAAACCTTTCAGTGCCATGGGGATTTACACTGTACACCCTTGTGGCACTGAAAGGGCTGTAACAGTTACATACATTGTCAGCACTGTCTCACTTCCCTTCTAATACTAGAGACCACCTCAATTTCTGACAAGTGTTTATTTTTCAGCCACTCCACAGTTCATAGAGAAGGTTGTATTATTATGGTCTTAAATTAAATAATAATAAAATCAGCGAGTAATGATTTAAGAGACTTCTCTAGCATCAAGGGGACAATCCAGTGAATTATCATACTGCCCTAAAATTAGCAATTTTCTACGCAAGCATGCTGTGACTGCTAAGGATTTAAAGGGCCAGTGTCTTCTAAAAAGAAAAACAAATTCTTAACAGATACAGCATTGGGGATCAAATCCCTGACACTCCTAATTAGCCTCAAATTTTAAGAAAATGCACAGGGACAATTTGATATTTATACCACTATCTGAATTTCTCTGGGCCCTTAAATTCAGTGTATTTACTCTTCCTTCTGCCTTTTATCTCCTTAAAGGAACACTAACACAAAAAATGAAATAGGTTGTGCTCAGAAATAAGACTAAAGTAATTTAAACTGAAAGTGGTCAATTCCCACTGCTTTTATATTCTGAAAGGTTGTTATCTTATCTAAACCCATTTAAAGATAGGGACCTGAAACCCTGGAAAAGGCAGGAATGTCAGTTCCCCTCAGAGCAGTATAAGATTTAATTGTATGCCTCAGAAAACAAATAGAATATTTTTACAGCTACAGGGTATTTAAGTGTATACAGTCCTAAATTCATTTTTAGGAGTGATGTTACTGTTCCTTTAAACCTTCAAAGATGATTACAAACCAATCTGCTGAGACAAATATGAAGGAACAAGAGCCAAGAAGGCTGGGTGGTATTTAGGCATCCTATATCACCAGAGTAGGAGAACATGAGGGCAAAGACTCTGCCCATTGCCAAAGCAATGCAAGGAGATTGTTAAAAAAATGTTTTCTTTATTATATACATATTACATATTTTTATATTTAAAAAAAAAAAAAAATGAAAAAGCAGGTCTGATTTATTTGCTTCCGTTAACGTATTACTATACTTATCTCAATGTTGTGCTTGGAGACACTGCCCCTTTAAAATATAGGGTCATGAAATGATCCCTTAAAGGGATAGTAATGTTTCACAAAAAAAAGCAGCTCTGATTAATCTTCATAATGTTTGGGCTGTGGAGAGCGTTATTTTAATGCTGTCTGAGTTGTAGTCCAAGTGTAATTGAATGGTAAAATATCCCCCTCCTGCCCCTTTTACTGATGTAACACTGCTCACCCCAGAGCAGCAAGACTGACCGAATGGATCTCAGCAGGGGACAATCTTCAGTGAGCATAAGAAAAAAACCTGTCTGGGGAGCAGGGTTTTTCTTATGCTCACAGTAAAAAGACTGTCCCTTGCTGCAACCTGTCCGGTCAAGAGACCACATTCCACATCTGAGGGGAACTGGCTTACACTAGGTAAAAGGGGTGGGAGGGGGATACTTTATCATTCAATTACTCTTGAACTACAACTCTCATAGTATTGAAATAACACTCTCCATTTTTTTTGTGAAAGTATTTTAGCAGGAAGAATAAAATAAGATTACCTCTCGTTTTCAAGTATGTCCTGGACTCATTTTATCTACCTCTGCGAAGCAAAGGCTGAGCTGAGCTTGCCAAGACTAGAACCTACAACCCTGCAGTTTGAACAAATTCTATAGCTGGTTCATTAACCAACTGAGCCAGTATGTCAAGAAGAGACCTAGTTATCTTGAAAGTTTGCATCCAAAGTCACTCATCCAATAAAGGTGTCATTTTTAATCCACTAGTCTCCTGTATGTTCTATGGCTAACACAGTACCAAGTTTTACTCATACCACTGTACTGTAATAGTTCTCATGAAGCTATCCAGCATGCATTTTTCATGTGTTCAATTTTCAAGTGATGATCTGGTAACCTTAGTCAAACAAACTATTCTATTATTAAAATGGTTATGTTTCATGAACGTCATTTTACATTTAATTGTGCCAGTGACAGATGTTCAGGTTTGCATACCACAAGCAAATATACAAAGCACTAAATGGCTTAGTCACAAAAGAAAACACAAGCAAATCTGGAGGAATCACCTGTATAACGTATGTGGAAAAAGAAAGGGGGACGCCATTAGTGCCTTAGTGTTGGTATGGCAATGTAATAAACATATAAACTATACACTCACATTTTAAAAATTGTTGAGGCACAGGGATATGCCTGCAATCAACTGAATAAGCATGCAGGGGTACTTTACCCGTCCCTGCTTGGGTTTTCCATCCAGTCATTCCAAGACGTCTCTGAAGTCCCCAATATTAATCTTATAAGATCAGATAAGATGGTTTGTATCCACAGGCCGGTGTGGTTTGATATGTTAAAGGGGCAAGTTTGTCTGAGAAACACGTAATGATTTATTGTGCCGGTTATGGTTTTAATAAATACATATATTATATCTCTAACGGAGGAACGTCTTCTACTATTCTACATCTTATTGTATTGTATTGTATATTTTTATTTATATAGCGCCAACCGGTGTACTTGGCACTTTACAGATTACATTTAATATAGCAGGGGTACAATAAGTGCGGTGATTAAGTGCTTATATAGGCAGTCATAAGGGGAACAACAGGTGAGTATACATTAGGATAAGAGGTCCCTGCCCCGTAGAGCTTACAATCTAAGTATAGGATAGGTGACATACAGATAGAAGCTGGTAGAGGAGGAAGTGCACTGTTTGGGTTAGAATGATAATGTTTGATAATGTTTCCATATTACGCTGTTGCTAGAGATAAAAGGTGCTCTTTTAGTTTAGATTTAAAATTGTTGAGGCTTGGCGAATACTGGGTGGTAGGGAGTTCCAGAGCTAGGGGCAGCATGTGCGAAAGCTTTCAATCGTGAAACAGCGATAGTGGTTAAAGGGGCAGTGAGTCGTCCAGCATGTGTGCTGCGTAGTGGACGTGCAGGAATATGGCGGGATATCAAAGATGAGATATAAGGTGGGGACAAGTGATGGAGAGCCTTGAAGGTGATGAGGAGGATTTTGAATGTGATACGCTGCTTTATGGGAAGCCATGACAGTGATTTTAAGAGTGGTGGGGTGAGTACTGTTCTGGAGGAGAGGAAGAGTATTCTGGTGGCTGAGTTAAGAACTGATTGAAGAGGAGTGATATGGTTAGTAGGAAGACCAGTAAGCAGAGAGTTGTAGTAGTCCAGGCGAGAAAGGATAAGAGCATGCATGAGGGTTTCTGTTGTAGAGTGAGAGAGGAATGGCCGGATTTCTGCTATATTCCGAAGAAAGAAGCGACAGGTTTTGGTAACGTTGTTAATGTGGGTGGAGAAGGGAAGAGAAGAGTCCAAAGTTACCCCAAGGCAGCGGGCCTTGTCTACAGGGTAAATTGTGGAGCCTTCGACAGTTATAGAAAATGGAGGGGTTGTGCAGGATTTAGGAGGGAAGATAAGGAGCTCAGTTTTGGACAAGTTAAGTTTTAAGCAACGATGAGCCATCCAGGAAGAGACAGCATCAATATTTGGGGACTTCGGAGTCTTCTCGAATTGACTGTCCCAGAGGACCCACTATGGATGGAAATCCCAGAGAGGGACGGGAACAGCATCCCTGCATGCTTAGTCAGCAGACTGCAGGCATGAGCCTGTCTCTCAACAATTTTTAAAAGTGAGTGCATATTTTATAGGTTTACTAGTGTAAAAGACCGTGTACACTTGACAAGGTCCGGGTGATGTTAATCCTTTGAGTGACAAAAGGGTTACTTAATGCACTGCTTTGCAATGCGTTGCGTACCCCTCTGGCACTCAATGGGTTAAGGGACCGGTCCGGCTCTGCGTCCTGCCTCCGATGCAGTCATGCACTGTAGAGAGACTGCCTGAATGCACAGAAGGCTCCCATCATTCTGTGCATTTGGGCAGTCTCTACTGCGCATGATGGCTTCTGACAAACATTCTAGTGAATTATTATATAGGATTGCTTTGCTACGCCAAATACTAGATAAGGCATTATTGGCGCCCCCTTTCTTTTTCCACATATCTTGTTCTTCCATTTTGTGGATGTTGGAGTGGAGCTGCCTGCATTAGTTTGGAGATACATCCATGAGAGACACTGCCTGAGGGGAGCAGTTTAAAAGTTTCCCCACTGTTTTCATTGCTGATCAACATGTATGTGCTGTTTCAGCTGATACACTTATGAGTAGATTTCTTATGTGGATGGTGTTGCAATGTATTGGTTGATCATATTACACTAGGAGCTCCACCTGTTTTTTCTTCTTTCTCTACATTTGTACAACATGGGAGAAAATAAAACATTCCCATTGATTTAACTCTGTGAGTGCCAGAAAGGTATGCAACATATCCCACTAGCAATCAACAGGTTACATTCTGTTTTTGATTACTTGAAGAGGTCTCCAAAGCATCGCTGCACAATGTGTTGGTGACCTCTATAGAATTCTATGGGTAATAGCCCCATTTGAAGAAAAGAGGATTTTAGTCTTACCTGTTAAATCCTTTTCTCTTAGTCCATACAGGTTACTGGTAACGCTGGGTAGGCGATCTGCCACCACACTAGATAAACATCCTCATTCCACAGTTAATGAAGATCTGGATGGTAAGAGAGCCGGAATGGCTCCGCCACTGACAGATCTAGAAGCTCCGGAAACCAAGCCTGTCGAGGCCAGTACGGACCAATCAGAATGACTGGACAGTGCTCCAGTCTCAATTTCCGTAACACCCTGTGCAACAATGAAAGGGGAGGAAAGATGTAAGCCAGAGGAAATAACCAAGGCATGGACATGGCATCCACCGCTAGAGCTAGAGGATCCCTCCAGCGAGAGCAGAACCTCGGGACCTTCCGGTTGTGTCTTGTCGCCATCAGGTTAATGCAAGGAAGACCCCACTTCTGAACAACGAGGGAGAACACCTCTGGGTGCAGTTCCCACTCTCCGCTGTCCACTGTGTGTTGACTGAGGAAGTCAGCCATGACGTTGTCTATGCCAGGAATGTGTACTGCGGATATGGCAGGAACGTGTTCTTCTGCCCAGGATAAAATAGCCTTTACCTCTAACCAAGCGGAAAGACTTCTTGATCAGCCCTGCAGATTGGAGGGGTCGAGCCACCAGGACAAACTCAGTTCCACATGAAGAGGAAGTGACACCAACGACTTCAGAAGGTCCGGCTGACCCCTGCATACGTGGATCACAATCCTCTGGAGTTCCCTGGTGTGAGCCATGGTAAATGGGACCGCTTCTATGGTAGAGATGAATTTCCCCACTAGAGAGGACAGCTTCTTGGCTGGAACTGGATCGAGAGCCAGAACAGCAGATTCTCTTTGGGAGATCTGGTGAGCCACTTCCTCCGTGAGAAATACCATGCTTTGCTGAGTGTAGAAGAGAAGGCCCAGGAATGGGACAAGATCCAACTTGTCCAAGTTGATGATCCACCCGTGATGGGTGAGAGCATGAATGCAGTCCTGAACTTGCTAATGAAGAAGTTCCGCAGAAAGTGCTTTCATAAGCAGGTCGTCCATGTATGAAGTAACTCTGTCCCAGTAGAGGACGGATACTAAAGCTCCCAGGACACAGTTGAAGACTTGAGGAGTTGTAGTCAGACCAAAGGGAAGAGCTGAAAACTGAAAGTGTCCTCAGTCGCAGGCAAACAGAAGATACTGCCGTCTCTCTGGATGAATGGTGATGTGTAGATACAAGTCCTGAAGATCCAGAGAAGCAAGGAATTCCCCCGGGGACATAGCAGCAATCACTGTCCTTAGGGACCCCTGGTGATAATGAGTCCTGATCACAAAGGAATTGAGATCCTTCAATCCTTGATATCCTTCTTGAGGTTTGAGAGGGGTTTTCTTCCTGGGGACCAAAGGCAGAAGGGTACTTTTACCCCTGTGGCCTCAGTAATCAGATCCTTAAAATCTAACCCAAATAAAGATGTGCCTTGAAAAGGCAAGGAGAGCAAGGCTTTCTTGGAAGCAGTGTCAGAGACCAGATCTTGAGCCAAAGAGCCCGTCTGACAACCACAGACATGGTGGAAACCCTAGCCACCAAACGGATGGCATCAAATAAGGCAGAAGAAACATAGTGCTGGGCCTCAGAAATGTTGGCAAGAAGGAGCAACATATCTGAAGTAGGAGCACCGTTACGGACAGTCAGGGTGAGCTGTTCAGTCCAGACCGCAATGGCCCAGTTAACCCACGCCGCAGTGAACACCGTACGCATGGCAGTGCCAGCAGTGACAAAAATGGACTTGAGGGAAACCTCAAGTTTCTTGTCAGTCCAGTCTTTCAGAGCGGACGCATCAGAAACTGGCAAGGCAGTAGACTTAGATAGCCTGGAGATAGGAGCATCCACTTTGGGGGGGGGGGGGGAGAACCCACTGAGCAAGCGCCGCCTCAGAGAAGGGGTAAAGTTTGGCAAATTTCTTGGAAACGGAAGGTTTCCTGTCCGGAGATTTCCACTCATCAGACACAAGGTGGGGGGTTAGGTGGAAAACAAGTAAGGGCTTTTTAGGCTCCTAAAACACATCAGAAGGATCTGAAGAAACCTCCGGAACTAAGGGAATGTTTAGGGTAAGCAAGGCAGCCCTGATCAGGCCCTCAGCCGAGGGCTCAGGATCAGCCTCAAAGGGGTCCCCAAAAAACTGAGAGGAACCCACAGCAGAACATTCCTCAGCATCCGAATCCACCAACAGTTCCTCCTCAGAGGAATCTGATACGTCAGGTACTCCCTGCAGTTTAGGCAGGGAAGATTTGACTGTAGAGGGGGTCTGCCATGAATGGAAGACCCCCTGTAACCATGATGGAAAGAGTTGCAATGTAGACCGAAGGTCCCTAGAAGCAGCCTTGAACTCTTGCACCCAAACTGGCTCTAATGCATGACTGGAGGTACCTGGGAGAGACTCAGGGACATCAGACCATGCTGGGAATAAATGACCTGAGAATTCTCTAGGTAACCCTGAATGACATGAGGAACAGTGCGCAATAGAGGACACAGAAAATCGATAAAATACACTTATCTGGCAGGCAGAGGGTTAATCTGCAGAGAAGAGAAGGAGAGTCCAAGCCCTGCGTAGGATACTTGTTCTAGAAAAGGCGCAAAATGGCTGCCGTCCGGGAGCCAATCAGAAACAAGAGCGCGAAGCAAGCATTCATGGGAAATGTAGTTTTCCCAGAATAAGTACCCCAGCAGTGCCCAAAGCCCCCGGAGCCCCCCAACACACTTGCAATGGTAATCGGATGATAGCTCAAGGTCAGACAATTAAAATGAGCCTCTCTTAAGTCACTATGTCGAGCGGTTGCAGATATGTCCCAAACTGTACAGTCCCATAGGAGTGAATGGAGCAATGGCGAATTCAAATTTTGTCAAATTTGTAATTAAAAAATTACAAGAAACATCACTAGAACAAGTTAGAAGACACAAAAAAACACTGAACCTAGTAGGGAAAGTGACAATACCCCCCCCCAAAAAAAAGATGTAAACCAGCAGCTAAAGGGTTAAGTTACCACATAAACCTGCTCCAAAACACCCAACAGACATACAGATAACTGTTCTCTTGCCTGTGTCTTCACCAAAGAACAAATCTTTCTGAAGCTGGTTGGCTAGCTGCAGCCAAGGAGGGAAGGTAGGTTCCACCCCCTGCAATCAATTCTAGAATTGTTCCTGCCTACTTAAAGGGATGGATCGCCTACCCAAAGTTACCAGTAACCTGTATTGGACGACAGAGAAAGTAATATCAGGAATAGTCTGTTGTCCCCTTTGGTGCAGAAGGTTTGCTCCAGAATTGCTCCTCTGTCTTTTGCAAATAAAGGCCTAAATCCACTCCATGGTGGACTTTCAGCAAAATCAGCAACATCCAAAGGGGCTCACAGTGCATAATCATCTTCCCATCTGAAACTGTAAAAGCTAAACCCAAAATGTGCGACCATGAACTTAAGGGGTGAAAATTAAAATCGACATAAATGTTGTACTAGCAATTTTCTACAAAATAAATTGTTTGGGAGAAATTAACAGTGGACTTGTCATCTTCAATAAAGTTCACATATATGAAAACTTCATTAAAAACTGCATATTAACAAAAAGACCTGCATTTAAGGTCTACTAGGTATTTCATGCTAATGTATGATAATTGCCATACCAGAGATATTTCATATGCTAATCAAGCTTTTCAGTGACATTTCATGTGCTAATGAAGGTTTTCTGTGGCGTTTCAGATGCTAATGAAGTGATGTGCTGGACCAGGAGAATTTTACTTTCACTTTTTCAGAAATAAGTATTTGAATAATTCCTAAATTGTATTTATGCTGTACTTTTGTTAACATGACACATATGCAGTTTTGAAAGAAGTTTTCAAGTATGTAAAAAAAATTCACTTTAAGTGGCACGGTATGGTACTTTATGCAAAGTCCTTGTAAAGTATGCTAAATACATCGGAGGAAAACTCTCTGTGCTATTAGAAACATCACCTGTGTTTGAGCTCTGTCTGGAACAGGGGTAGTCAATGTCAGGTCTCCAGATGAGAGATTGGTAAATATACTAAGCAAAAACATCAATATATTTTGCATTATTTAGCAATCGATTGTGCAATACTGTCTGAGTATTTACATTTGATTTTGTAGACTTTCCCATCCACTTTTAGGCTGTGTTCACATGGGTGACTTGACTGCACACTGACAAGCCGCCTTGCGAAAACTTAATTCTGGTGTCCTGTATTTCCCCAGATTCACTCACATGGGAGGCAGGGATGAGGTGTGTCACAAGGCCGGCCTTTGTGAGTGTCAGCCAGAATTATAATGCCCACATGGGTCAGCAGTAACTACTGAAAGATGCAAATGGCACTGTAGAATCACCGGTGCAAATGATTGTGCAGCAGCTCAATGGCCGCCATGCTTGAACGTGGATGTGCCCAATGCATGAGTGCATCCAAGTCACAGCATGCTGATTTCATAGTGTTCTGCGAGGAGGAAATACAAAGAAGAATTTCGAGGTGTGGATTTGAAACAACGAAATAAACATATTTGTGGACATCATCAGAGAAGCCATTACAACTATTTACTAAGAGACTATATAAGCGATTGTTATACTGTGTCTGCTATTTTACAACACTTATATGAAGCTTCTTCTACATAAATATAAATCAGAATTATGCTGAGATACTTACAGGGTATTCCAAAGAGATACATAAGTAATAGAACCTAATAAATATATTTATTCTGCAGTATATATAAAATATAAAAACCACATCTACTGATAAAAACTTGTCAAATAATTCTAATAAAACAAAATATATAAAGTAAGAGCATGAGATAGAGCATATATCAAACTTATAAACTAACCAATCACTTAAAAATTATGGTTAAATAAGTACCAAGAAATTCTTGGGGGGTTATGCACTAAGGTGGGATAAAGGGATGGTAACGTGGAGATGAATTCTGTAGTGATTTCCACAGTTGGAGAAATCTTAGTGCATTGGCTCCATAGAATAACACCGGAATTGGAGAAGTAATAGCATTAGAGAAATCGTATCCGCTTCATCACATTCCTATCACACCTCGATGCACCTCCCCCATATTCTTGCTAATTTATAACAAAAATAAAATAAGATGAACTATAAAAACTTTTAAAAGCTGCCAAATCAATATATACATTGAGACCACTAGGGGACAGTATTTTTAGCTTGTAAATCCAAAATGTTTACCTTTTTCTATGCAACTGCATTCTATAGTTGTTCAGTCATTAACAGGTATGCTTTATATGACCACTAAGGTGTGACAGGGAGGTGATAATGTGGAGATGACTTCTCCAATTATATAACTTCTCCAAGTCCTATGTTATTCCATGGAACCTACTGCACTAAGAAGCCTGAGTTCATTCTCTCTGCTCCCCCAGTTGTCCAATGGGGGAGCAGAAAGGATCTGCTCTTACTTCAGCACCACAAACAGCATTCCTTTCTAACACTGTCTGCCAATGTAAGAGGATAAGATTGGATGCCAGGTGTGCAGGTTGGCGAAGCATCCACTCACAACACACTATTATACCCACTTAACGGGATAGCAATGCTTCACAAAAACAGCAACTGCAATTAATCTTCATAGCATTTGAGCCATAAAGAGTGTTATTTCAATACTGTCAGAGTTGTAGTTCAAGAGTAATTGAACGATAAAGTTTCCCCCTGCCTCCTCTTTTACCTAGTGAAAGCCACCTCCCCTCAGATATGGAATCTGGTTCTGGGACCAGACAGCTCACAGCAAGGGACAAACTTCTTACTGTGAGAACAATGAAAACCCTGCTCCCCTTCACAGTTTTTTCAGGTTTTTCCTTATGCTCACTGAAGAATGTCCCTCTCTATGATCAATCCAGACGGTCTTGCTGCTCTAATGTGAGCAGTGTTACATCAGTAAAAGGGGAAGGAGGGGGATACTTTACTCTTGAACTACAACTCTGACAGTATTGAAATAACACTCTCTGTGGCCCAAATGCTATGAAGATTAATTGGAGCTGCTTTTATTGTGAAACAATACTATCCCTTTAACACACCTTAAGTCAAACTTGTGATTTATGGATTGGTTTACTTATTAGAGAATAGGTTGATGTTTCTCATAACACTTGTTTATGGTATTAACTGAATAGCTGTTTTTACTAATAAACAAAAGGATTATGACATTTATAATTATTCTTATATAGTGCTTATTAGTTATGCACCTCTCCACTGACAGAGTGGCAAGGACTCCCATAACTGTCCATTTAACCCCTAAGCTATGCACTACAAGGTATTGGGAAGGTCTACAGCACCACAGGGTTGATTGTGAAGTTCATAACATATACACTGCATGACTCAAGGGGTTAAAACGTTTTACACGTTTAAGTGCCACAGGAGTATGCAATGCACATCCCTAAGGCAAAGGGTTAGAGGACAGCAGCTGTTGTCTCTGTTCTGTAGAAGAGACAGCAAACTGTCCTCTGGCTCTATAGAGAGCTACAGAGAGATCTCAGCCTCAGGCTGGAGATGTTGGGATTGTGAACTCTGAAAGCAAAGGTGCTATCAGAGCTTAGCGCATATGGTAAACAGCCACATTAGTATATAAACACACCCACATGAATATGGCAATGGCTCATTAACCTGCATTTACAAATGAGCCATTGTCAAGCACAATCGTAAACCTACAGAAGGCATGGTGGATTCATGGCAATGTCAGCAGATTCACAGATTTATGATGTCAAAGACGTCTTCGTGCATGCTGTTACTCTGCTATCGCGAATTTGCCACCATATCGTCATACTGGCCCTTATCGCCCTTTAGAGCATCTCCCCCCTAGGAGTTTTCATACCTTTCCTAATATAATTGAAATGTTCTATGAACCTAGTTTTCAACTTCCTTTTGGTGCACCCTACATATTGAATTACGCAAGTACAGGTAATTAAATAAACCAAATATGTACTATTGCAAGTAGCCGCTTGCTTCATCTATATATGCCCACAACCAGCAAATCACACTGGGCAGTGATTTTAACAGCAGTGGGAGGCAAAGCCCCCGACCACTCCTGTCGAAATTGCTGCAATGACATTCACATGGGCAGCGAACTTCACAGGAGCAGTCATAGGGGCCAAGCCTCCCTATCCACTCCAGTGAAAATCGCTTCAGTGAGAAGGGAACAAAAGAGAGGTGAGAGAGAAAAGGTACAATAGCAATGAACCTTTCACAAAGTCTAACTCAAGTGGAACTTCCCTGCTGTGTTCAAATATTTTGCTTAAATCTTTCAAGAGAACGGATGGAATTTACAGAGAAGGACAACAGAAAGAAAATATAGATTTTCTACAACTATACTAGTGAATGGGTTAAGCCATCTGAGCCATCATTATATTGCTCTGTACCAGGGATTAAAGGATTTCAATCAGTTTCCTATATGTTTCAGGAAACAGTGGTTTGTTCTTTATCATACATCCTGCCACGTAGAATCTGAACATGAGGCAGGAAAGCATGACCCTCGAGCCTGGGGTGTCACCAGAGCTATCAGCAACTTTGCTGCAGGCTGAGGCAAATGCAGAGTGGCATTACTGAATGCACAACAGTACGCACAGGCAGGCTTACTAATATTTGCATTACATATACCCATTTCCTGAAAAGCCATGAGTTTTACTATTTTTGTTTTACACATTGAATGCTAGAGACTTCTCTAATGCCGTGGTTCTCAAATGTTGCCAGTCGTGGAACCCTGGTGATAAAGAGGTGATAAAGCAGAGACAACTTCTCCAGTGTGATAAACTCTCCAGTTAAAGGGATAGTAATAGCTGAATAAAAATGCAGCTCCGATTGATCCTCATATAACAAGGGTCATGATGCGCTGTATTTCAATAGTTTACTTTTGTCACGCTGCCTCTCTGAGCCAGCCAGATGGAGAGCAGCAAGGGACAATCTTCAGTGAGCATACGGAGAGCAGGGTTCTCCTTATACTCAGTGGATGAAGACTGTCCATCAACAGCTCCTAAGAATGTTTCTCTTGTGACTTTCTTTAAAGGGATAGTAATACTTCATTTTAACTTTATTTTATTTTGTAGGCATTAAAAAAAACATGTAGAATGATATAAGTCGTATCTCTCAAACCTTTATGATTTATGAGATATTCACAAGCAAAGTTTCCCCCTCCCGCCCCTTTTACTTAGTGTAAACAATCTCTTCTCAGATGTGGAATGCAGTCTATAGACTGGACAGATAACAGAAGGGGACACTCTTATTCCTATGAAAACAATGAAGGCCCTGCCCCCCTTGACAAGCTTTTCAGGTTTTTCCCTTATCTTAATTGAAGATTGTCCCTCTCTGCAGTCTACCTGGGCAGCTCCCTTCTGCTGTGGCTGAACAGTGTGATATCAGTAAAAGGGACGCTTTGTCATTGAATTACTCTGAAACTACAACTCTGACAGAATTGAAATAACACTCTCCAAAGTCCAAATACTATGATGATTAATTAGAGCTGTTTTTATTATGAAACATTACTATCCCTTTAAGAGATTAAATCTCAAACAGCCCTGGATGCCATGTCCATGGAGATGGACATGACAGTTACTAGCAGTAGACAAGGAGTGTGCAACCTGCTTTTCTCCTCCAGCTGTTGTTAACCATTGGCTAGTTGATGATGATGGGAATTGTAGACCAACAACATTTGGAGGGCTGCAGGTCTCTCGTCCCAGGCACTGTCATAGGCACAGCAGCATCAAACATCTGTCATTACTGGGTTGTTAAAGCTTTGTCTATCTCTGATCTGATGGAGAATAATAGCGTGGTTTGTTGGCAACTGGAAACTCCCTCTCAGTTTGCCCCAGGGCTGACTTGCAACACCCAGTACAGCATTTTTGTTTCCTGACCTTTGTGTTCTTATTTTAACTAAATAAAAATTGTTTATATCTATATTTGAGTGGATCATCTTTATTTCCTGAGAATTCTAATGCCTTCCTGTGCAGTAGTAGGAATAAGGTACATCACTGTGGAGCTTATTATCTACCTTTACTTTTTTTCTGCCAAAGAGAAGAGCACCATATTCCAACACAGTGAAGCTAATGTACTTAGAAGGCATGGAAAATTCTAGAGCAAAAAAGCTTCATGAGGAACAAGTAAAGTGTAAAATTGATTTTAACTCTTGAATTATGACATTTAAGAATGTATTTATTCCCAATGGTGCTGATGAGTTGCCCCAGAATTGCTATACTGCTTTTTCATGCATCACCCTCACTTTGTTACAGACCAGTCTAGCAGGAAACGGGTCAGTAGCAAACAATCTAAAGCCTGGATTCCATTCCAGATGAATTTGGATCTTGATGAGCCATGGTTTTTTTTGGTAAATTCTCCTGAATGAAATATAGAGCCATTATATTCCCAAGAACATCCTGAGCGGGGCTTTTTCTCATGCTAGGGTAACATCTAGATGACAGTCAGGATAATTGGAAAACAGTGCCAAACAGTTCCCATAACAAGGCTCTAAAGGAGTAATGGAATCAGGCTGACCAAGCATATGTTACCTTGCCCTGGATAAGGCCCTCATGGGCCTACAATAACACCCCACCCCCATTCGCACAAGCAAACTCCTCACATCTGTGCTTTCCCTAGTTAAGATTTAAACTGACAGATTACACATCACCAATGGAGGTTTTATCTATAACTGTAACAGAGAAGACCTTAATGTGACAGAAATTCTCCCACAAATCTAGAAAATGCACTTAAAAGCTTTAATAATGAGACATAAAAATAATAATACAATGCTACATGCTACAAAAATAACTAAATACGTGGCAATAAAAATCTTATACAAATAAGCGGTATAACAGGAGAAAATACACAGTAGTCCCAAATAGGTACTAAAGTCCACTCTCTCTAGGCCATCAATAATAACATGAGGATGCAATGTCCGCTAATAATAATAAGAAGAAGATGAGATTTATAGCTTGGGGGTATGTATATGTCCTCCTGAACCAAAAATGAAATGTCTCACAGGGAATAACAGTGTAACAAATGAACAGATGAAAATGCGGACAGGGTGTTCCTCTCCCCCGTCTTACATGCAATATGCTGTTATTCTTATAGGTAATGTTGGTGTGTTAGATCGATAAGGATTTGATTATCCTTTCCCCTCCACACCTGTAGTCCGCCTGCCACAAAGTAAACCACGGGCAGGGTTCTCTCCCCCCACCCGCCTATTTTTTTATTTGACAGACTTCAGTCAGGTGTATTACTGGATCACTAACACTGTCCATGGTATAAATGTTGTTAGGAGGGTTTTCTTATCCCTTCATTCTTTTAACCTGCCACAAGCTGAACATAAGCTTGTAGGCACAGTCCTCTTCCCCTGTCTCTCTCCACGGTGTGCAGACAATAAGCCTGACTGTACAGGTGATGTGGTAAACTAGTTATAGGCTGCTGATCAGGTGAAGGCCTATGAAGCAGCTCTCAGAACACCGTAATATGCAAGGTATAACAAAGTATCAACATTAATATTATTGCTGGATATCAGCAATACCCAGAGCAAGCTTATGTTCAACTGTCAGTTTAAAGGGATAGTAATACTTCGTTTTAACTTTATTTTATTTTGTAGGCATTAAAAAAACATGAAGAACGATATAAGTCTTATCTCTCAAACCTTTATGGTTTAACCCCTTAGGGACCCTTGACGTACCAGGACCGTCAAGGGTAAATTTGCTTGAAAGACCCTTGACGGTCCTGGTACGTCACGTACTTTTTACTTACAGCGCTCTACCGGGAGCGCTGTAAGTAAAAATAGGGCATGAAATAGACCGCTCCAAGATCGGAGCGATCTGTTTCAAGCCCCATAGTGACGCGCCGATACACGTGACAGGTCACGTGTACCGGCGCCTCAAAGTGCCCCTATGCGGTCGTTATGGGACGGAAATGTCCCATAACGTCCGGTCCTTAAGGGGTTAAGAGATATTCACAAGCAAAGTTTCCCCTCCCGCCCCTTTTACCTAGTATAAGCCATCTCTTCTCAGATGTGAATCTGGTTGTAAGACCAGACAGATAACAGCAGGGGACAATCTTCTTTATATGAAAACAATGAAGGCCCTGCCCCCCTTGACAAGCTTTTCAGGTTTTTCCCTTATCTTAATTGAAGATTGTCCCTCTGTGCAATCTACCTGGGCACCTCCCTTCTGCTTTGGCTGAGCAGTGTTACATCAGTAAAAGGGGCGGGAGGGGGAGACTTTGTCATTGAATTACTCCTGAACTACAACTCTGACAGAACTGAAATAACACTCTCCAAAGTCCAAATACTATGATGATTAATTAGAGCTGTTTTTATTATGAAACATTACTATCCCTTTAAAGGAATAAAGGGGAAAGAAAAGCCTCCTATCATTTATCCGGCGGACAGTGTTAGCGATCCAGAAAATACACCTTATATGCGACTGAAGTCACCTCTTTACATACAAACATACCATCATCTCTTTATATACATTTTTTATTCTATTATATATATATATATATATATATATATATATATATATATATATATATAACAGGTTAATATTGTTCATTTACATGATGACATGCAGTATTAAGGAGGGGATAATGTCTGTTCTGCTGAAGAAACGCAGATCTAAGTCTGTTGTACAACTTTCTGTTGTTGGCACACTGCCTAGTACTATCGACCACTAAAGATACTCTTTCATGTGACTACCCAGGAAAAGGCAAGTATGATAGGGTACAAAGAATTAGTGACCAATGGAGAAAATAACACTATTCCCATCAATGTAAAAGTCATTTTAAAGTACACAACTGAACAGTGGTACACCGCACTTACTGATATAATTTTAGTGGGTATGTATTTGTAATAAAGATGCAAACATCGATACACTGCAAATACAAAAATAAACAAAGTGATATACTGCAAGTACACATGTTAACACACTGCACATATGCACTGTACATACATAATGAGACACTGCACATATGTACTGAATAAACATAGTGCTACAAATACACAAACTAATACACATATATACTGCACATACACGCGGATACAAAGTATACACATAGTACTGCATATGAGCACTGTACATACACTCACACATACATATTGATACACTGCACATACACACTGACAGAAATACACATACTAACACACTTCACATACACAGTGTACATATTCACTGACACAAATACACACACACACTGACTTACTGATAGAGGCACATATTAATACACAACAAAAATACACACAATGATATACTGCAAATACACAATGGTACAAATACATGCACTACACATACTCAGTGTATGTACAGCGAGTATGTGCAGTGCGTCAGTGTGTGTGTATTTGGATCAGTGAATGTACAATAACACATTGATACACTACACACATGCAATGTGCATACACACTGCACACAGACACACTGATACAGATTAACACAATGGCAAACTGCACCTACAAAAATATATCCAGTGAGACTGCAAACATACACACTAACTCACGGCTACAAGTACACAGACTAACACAGATACACTGCACCTACACTCCAATGCAAATAAACACTATCGCTGATATACACACTGATACAAATACCTGAACTAACACACCAATACACTGCACATGTGCACCAATACATATACACATGCTAATATGATGATACACACTGATACACTGCACATGCAAACTTATACAAATACACATACTAACACACTAAAACTTTGCACATACATTCTGATACATATGCACATTCTCACACTGATATTAATACACGCGAACACTGATACACTGCATATGCACACTAATACAAATGTGTAAGCTAACCCCATGAAACACTGCAAACGCACTAATACAAAAATACACACTAACAGTGATACACTGCACATATATACTGATACAAATATGCTAACAGTTACGCTGAACAAACACACTGATACAAATGCACACACTAACATGCAAACACTGCACATACACAATGATATAATTAACACACACTGATATAAAGACACACACTAACACACTAATACAGATATGTACTGATACAAACACACACTAACACTGAAACACTGCATGCACACTCACTGATACAAATATATACAAACACAAATATGTTGCACACACACTGATACAAATATACACACTAACAAATACACTGCACACAGATACTGATACAAATGCACACGCTAACACACTGACTCACTACACATACACAATGATACAAACACTAGCACACTGATACAGCACAGGTTGATATAAATATACACACTAACACACTGATACAAATACACACATACACTGATATACTTGCACGCACACACAGATAAAGATGCACAAGTTGCCATACTATATGAATCATAAACAAAAACATTCATTTGCAAAACATGTACAGATGTCTATACATACTACTGTACTATTTTAGATTGCTGTGTAATATTCCAATGTGCTCTAAAATATCAATTTGCAACTTTAGTATTTAACAATCAAGAGGTTAACATTATAAGTGACAAGGTGATAAAGGTGGAAATTTTATATAAAAAGTGTTAACATGCACTTTATGAATATATATTTGTTGTAACTGTTTTTTGTTTTTACATTAACCTGTTGAGTTCCAGAGAGCTGTGCAACGCTGCATTGCAATACGTTGTGCACCCCTCTGGCACTAAAAGGGTTAAAATAAAAAACCAGTGAAGACCAGAGTAGTGTTCCAAGCACTGCTTTGTGCAACCCTATGAGCGCCAGAGTGTTATCCATCGTACTGAAATGCAATGCGTTGATTCCTCTCTGACACTCAAAGGGTTAATACTGGGAATGCTATTGCAAGTAAAGTGACTTGTCATAGCTCAGAGGCAACTGAGACAGAGCACGAAACCCACTTCAAAGGCAGTCACACTGTCATCCGACCACTCCCCCACCAACTTCTGCACAACTCTATGTAGACCTCTTGCAGTGACAGAAAGTAAAGGGTTAAACCAAAGTCAACGTCCCAAACCTCTGGCTTTTGTCCAGCATATATTTGTTAATAAAACATGTATTTACCTCTGGGAATCCTTCATTCAGAATATCCAGCAAATTCCCTCTGGCCAGATAAGCAATCATCCTACAGAGCAGATCTGTTCCCTAACGTGTGCCTCTTTTCTCAATGCAACAAATGTTTTATTATAAGTGCCCCAGCTATTTTCAAGCACAAAGAATTAGAAGCCATCGGGCATAAAGCTGGTCCTTCCAGCCCGTTAATTTGAAACCAGATCTTGAAAGCAGAGGTGGGAGGAAAGGGGGTGAGGAGTCACACTGAGCATGCGCGTAATGGGATCCTACCAGCGTATGGTGTGTCATCTTAAGGGCACTATAGCAACGTGTAGTTTATAGGATGGAGGCACAGGAAGAAATAACAGAAAACAGATGCACATTATCGAAAACCACATTGCTGTGTCTGCTTGGACATACAGGACTGTCATAAAGCTGTTAAAAACTGTTAAGATAAGCTCAGATCTGCGATCTGTATGTAGCACTCAAAGGAATAAATCACAAGTTAATGCATTTATTTTTCCTGTTTTTTATCCTATTAACCCTTTGAGTGCCAAAGGCGGATCCGACGCATTGCAAGGATACCCCTCTGGCACTCCAAGCATTAACAATTTACTTGAAATCTTTTCAATGACATATCTAACTTGCCATTGTTATATAGGTAAAGTTAGCCAATAAAAGTATCGTTTTACTGTACTAATTGCCTGCATATCTAATCTCAGCAAGCCTTCTTCACTACCAATAATACAGTAGTTTTCCCCACACAAGGGAAGAGAAATAGTATGCTAATAGGCACTTTTGGTGCGATATATAATTGAATGTGCAGATTCTGTCGATATGATAATGCCTAAACAGATAAGTTGCAACAGAGCTGGCTTTCTCAGTAGGTAGAGTAGGCAACTGCCTAGAGCTCTGAATTCTGAGGGGTGCCTCATCTGTGAATTGTGTGTGCCAAGCACAATCTCCTTGTCTTTCCCCCAGTTTATATAACCTTTTACTAGTTTTCAACCCCTTGGATGCTAGTGCGGTCTCTAACACATTGCATTTTTCTAGCAACTACAGGGTTAAAGGGATAGTAATGGATAATCTTCACAAACTTGAATACTGTACATATTAAAAAATTAAAAATCAATTGATGCCAGTCTGATCTCTGAAATTTGTATAGTTTGAGAGATATAAGGTTGTAATATTCCCCCCTCCCTCCCCTTTCATAGACGTCAGTCTCTAGCTGACAGAAGGAGATCCTGGTCCCGGGAGGAGACAAAATAGCACAATCTAAAAAGAAACACTTAATTGGAATGGTCACAAAGTGTGCCGCAAGCACACACACGGGAGGGGTTAACTTTAGAATCTTATATCTCTCAAACTATACAAGTTTGAAAGATCGAACTGGCATCCATTGATTTACTTTTTTTATATTTACAATATTACAATTTAATTATCCATTGCTATCCCTTTAAAAGCTTTTTTTTCTATGATTATATGTTATAGCAGTGGTTCTCAAGCTTTTTTTGCCCAAGGCACCCCTAAGATGCAGTCTGATGCCACGTGGAGCATGCTGGTGTTTTCCTTCCTCTGGTCTGAGGCCAGTGCAAGTTTAAAACTGGCACCCAGACTGAGGAAGAAAACCCCAGCATGCACCACGCAGTGTCACCGCGTGTGACGCGGTCCCTGGCTGTCATCAGTGCAGGCAGTGTGGAGAAGAGAAAGAGGCATAAGGAGGTACTGCGGGTGGGAGAGAAAGAAGTACATGGGGGGAAGAAAGAGAGGTACAGGGGGTGAAACGGTACAGAAGAGAGAAAGAGGCACACTGGGGGGGGGGGAGTACATAGGGGGAAAAAAGAGAGGTATAAGGAGGGGGAAGGGTACAGAGGGGGAAAAAGAGGAACAATGGGGGGGGAGACGTATATAGAGGGAAGAGGTACAGAAGGGAGAAAGAGGCACAAGGGGGGAGAGAAAGAAGTACATAGGGGGAAGAAAGAGGTACAAGTGGGAGAAAGAGAGGTGCAAGGGGGAGAAGGCACAAGGGGGTGAAAGAAGTACATGGGGCGAGAAAGAGACACAAAGGGGAGAAAGAGGCACAAGGTGGGGAGAAAGAAATACAAGGGTGAGAAGTACAAAGGGGAGAAAGAGTTGCAGAGGGTGAAAGTACAAGGGGGGAGAAAGAGAGGTGCAAGGTGGGGAGAGGTACAGAGGGGAGAAAGAGGCACAAGGGAGGGAGAGAAAGAAGTACATAGGGGGAAGAAAGAGGTACAAGTGGGAGAAAGAGAGGTGCAAGGGGAGAAGGCACAAGGGGGTGAAAGAAGTACATGGGGGAGAAAGAGAGGTGCAAAGGGGAGAAGGTACAAGGGGGGAGAGGTACAGAGGGGAGAAAGAGGTACAAGGGGGAGAAAGAGGTGCAGAGAGTGAAAGAAGTACAAGGGGGGAGAAAGATACTCTTTTCTCTCCCTTACTTTTTTCTCTTTATTTCATTATTAATTATTTCTCCCTCTTGTCACTTTATCTTTCTCCATCACTTTTCTCTCTCCCCCTTGCCTTTCTCTCCATTCTGCCTCTCTCTTTAGTTCATTCTTGTCTTGTTCTCCCTCTTGCTCCTCTTTATCCCCCTCTTGCCCCTTTTCCTCTCCCCTTTCCACTTTCTCTTTATCGCTTTTTGTCACTCTCACTTTTGACACTCACTCCCCATCTTGTCTCTTTATCCCCTCTTGCTTCTTTATCCCATCTCTTGCCTCAGTGGTAACATCTGTGAAATTTGTGTAGCTTCATTTAAAATATAAGATATGTGGTATCACAGTGTAGCACAATTACACTTTTTTTAATGAACGACATGGAGGCAAGAGCCATCTAATGGAGACTTCTCTAAAATCCAAGGGGTTAATACAGAGAAGTGTAATATTTTTGGTTTACGGCTTGAGGACCAAAAATGGGTGTAATGCATTTATTGACAATTGTATGGAGCAGTGGAAAGGGTGGGAATGGCTGCTCCCTCAGAGTATATGTAGGACTGTATTTTAGATTGCAGAGAACAAATGGAGAAATGATTCAGTATAGCATGACGTCCAGGATACTTAAGTGTATATGACCCCAGACATGTTCATTTTTAGGGTAGGCACAAGGGGCAGGGGATTGTGGCAAGGTCGGGGGAAGGGCGATTGTGGCCAGGTCGGAAGGAGGTTGGTGGATTGGCGGCGGTGGAGGGGGGGGGCATCAAAATGCATCTTCGCCTATGTAGACAAAAATCCTTGCACCAGCCCTAACAGACAGACAGCCTCTGTCATCGGAGGAGGCTGGGTAGTGGGAAGGGAGCAGGGGCAGTGCAGCAACAGAAGTGTATGCGGAAGTGGGATGCAGGGCACTCTATAAGCTATCGTTTAACCCAAATAGCGTTTGTTTGTTTTTTTAAATCAATAAAGTTTTCAACATTATCTATATATACTCTATATAATAAGCCTAACTTTTGTACGTGTGAGAGATCCCCATTTAATAGTTTATTGGAACAGTCTACAAAGTGTGACTGCTGCACAGAGCAGTTCATCCAAATCAATATAAGCACTCTCTGAACCTCCGTCCTGTAATCAGTCGGTGGCGAGATATGCCCTATATATGCGAGGTGTGTGAATCCAAAATGGCCACCGTACTGACACCCAAACATAAAAAAAGTATAAAAAGCTAAAAAAATTAAGTAAATAGTGGGCCAATTATAAGAAAAGCCCACTAGAGTTTAGACTCAGACCCCCAAGGGAGAAAGGTGCCCAAACCTTTACAAGGAAGTGAAGGGGTTAATAAATATTACACCTAAGGCAGTCAGGATAGACACAACATTAATTTATCAAATTAACCCCTT
Source organism: Rhinophrynus dorsalis (assembly GCA_037306005.1). Classification (NCBI taxonomy): domain Eukaryota; kingdom Metazoa; phylum Chordata; class Amphibia; order Anura; family Rhinophrynidae; genus Rhinophrynus; species Rhinophrynus dorsalis. Next base: position 264,499,396 of record CM074724.1, on the reverse strand, counting down.
GAATTCTAGAAAAGCAATGTATTGGACAATTCATTAAATGGCATTAAAACACCATTCGGCTCAATAAGAAATTGTATTTGTTACATCCATTACAGATGTTTTGCCCCAAAACTGTAGTACGTTTACACATTGCCCACTATCCCTTTAACCTCACGGGGGCATATTCACTGGCATACCTTTGTATACTTTTCCCATTGCCTCCAACTGTACCCTTTTAGCAGGAACAGAACATCTTTTTGATGATTTTGTACTTTATAACACAGCATGAGCATTCTGCACCTTTTTTTCAACACAGAAGGAAGGGGGGGGTTCTACACGATTCATTCTGTAAGTAACAAAGGGAAACTCAGGTACAGGAGTAATCAGAAACATACAATGTAATGAGATTTTCTTTACATTACACAACCTTGTTCCACTGCCCACTGGTAGTCAAAGAACCACACATACCTTGGTGTGACAACCCAGTCTTGTTCCTCTGTCTCGCTTGTAGGCACCTTATATATGAGATAGACAGACAGACAGACAGATAGGATAGATATGGCTGCGAGTGTACCTTTGTTCATCTGAGAAATGTTGGAAGGTATGCTTTCCAAAGCTTAGCACTTTGCAAATGAGCTGACTGCGTGCAGGATACACTATTAATCAGCAGGCCACATCCTTCATATAAATACAAACGACAAAGTGAGAGCTAGCTAGCTAACCACAGAATAGCAATGAAGTGCAGCCGGAGCATTGCAAAAACAAGACCGGACATTAGCTCACTTCAGATCCATATTTATCATATTAAAAGAGAAAATACTTCAATCCTTATCTCAGTGACATATAACCAAATTCACCCCAAGGGCAGCAAATGAGGCTCTCAATTCCTCCTAAGCACCACACATTATGGTTAAAATTGTAATCAGGGGTTGAGAACCATTTTACAGAAAAATACTTACCACAACATACCGTCAGATTTTATTTCCCTGTAAAACAAACTAAATTTGTTAGGGTGACAGGTCTACTTTAAGTGCAAAGGGCGGTATGGTCCGAGACAAAAGTGTGCTTTGTGGTGAAAATAGGTTGTGTGTGCTCTGTGGAAATCATATCATCTTCACACCGTAATACAGAACAGACTGGACGCTGCAGGAGAAGCTTCTGAGGGCCAAATGAGAAACACAGTGCACCTGCTTTTCACCACGGACTTAGATGGTAGAGACACCCACTCTTTCAGAACCCAAATCTAACAGTGTTTAGGCACCTATAGTCAATTTAGTGTAGAACGTTTTACTTTATTTTGTTTCCTCTGCATTTAGCTGATAAACATTTATCCAAGAAAATGCACACGATCATTAATAGTTTGAGTGCCTGAGAGGTCTGATGCTCATTTATTTGTAATGCACTGCCCACCCTCTCTGACAATTAAAGGGTTAGTAAATTCCTAGGAGCATTTGGGGATTATCCCAGGTTGGTAGTTTCTGTGAGCAGAGTTTGCAGTTCACAGCCTCAATCAGCCCTAAACCTTTTGAGTGCCAGATGGATATCCAACACATTGCAATGCACTGGATAACCTTCTGGCACTCAAAGGGTTAAAACACTTCATATATAGGCCTGTGTATAGGGGACAGATACAAATTCCTCAAATTCCCACAAATTTAAAGAGGGCTTTTAACTTCTAGGAGGTCTCCAATCAATTGCTTTGCAATGCGTCGTAGACCTAATTTTTATAAGTCCAATTTAATTGTGTGGCAATTTGTCCCCTATAGAGAAGTTGGTTTGTTCCAAAACTGCTATTTAACCCACTTGAGTTTTACTTTGTCCCCTGTGGTTGGTTTGCTCCAAGACTTCCCCTCCTTTTCTTTCTGTATATGCCCCATAATATTTACTCTTTGACTGCTTCTGATCCTATGAGTAGCATTTATAACTGGGCTATATATAGTCCATTTAAGTGAAGTCAGGGATTGGCTCTGACATTATAATATGCATCTACAATAAAGAGCGCAGAAAAACACAGGAATGGGCAATATGGGGCCCTCAAGCTGCTGCCATACTACAACCATCATTCCTAAGAATCCTGGCGGGGGATGATGGGATCTGTAGTCAGGCAGCTTCTAGAGGGCCTCACTTTGTCCATCAGTGCCTTATACCCCATTACACAAGAAAGAAATTGTGTAATTACAAAACCCACAATGTGTATGCTTATCTCAGAGCCCTTATCATGATGTATCCTTATGGAAGAATTTGTATTTATTTGTGTAATTTCAGAACATGTACAAGTTCTTTTTTCATGTATTTCCAAGTTCATGGGATTTAATAACTTTTTTGCACATCCGTAAAACAAATTCACACATTTCTTGTGCCTTGGCTGACTACAGAGATAACCTATGCAAAATGTTTGTGTGGCAGTTTCTATACATTTATTTGCCAAAACATTATTTTCACATTATAAAGAATAAACTGCACCACTTTTGTTGGTTAATTATTTATTTTAAATTTTTACCCTTTAGAAAAATGCAGCCTGTAAGTGGTTTTGGTAAGCAATCGGATATGGCATTTTTTTCTGATCAATTAACATTTCCTCACCAGCATTATCCTTATACTAGATTACGTCCAAAACCATGTGCATGTGATAATGTGTTTAACCTTTGTCCAGGTCAAAGCTGTTGCTGTTAGTTTGAAAAGATTTATGTTATTAAAAAAAACAGCAATGACATAACAATCCTTCCCTTTTTATATAATAATTCACTAAAACGTGTGTAACGACACAGTCATGCGCAGTAGAGACTGGGAGTGTCCAGCTCTGTATCAGCCTGTTACGGCTGGCAAGCAAAACCAGGAGTCAGACAGTATAGTTAATAGAACCTTTATTATGAGAATAATGACAGTAATGCAATATATAAATAAACACACAGTGGGTGATTGAAATGGCGAGCACTGTATCAGGAATAGCAGTCTCCCAATCTCTGCACCACACTATCTGAGACTAGGCCTCAGCCCACTGGAGTCTCACGGTAAGGTAACGCCCAAGAGATACTGACTCAGCCTGCAGTCAGTAGCTAGGAGTCTACTAGAGCCCCAGGTCAGTACTAGGAAGGATGTCTGAATAACGGAACCAACAAACTGAGCGAACAAACAGAGCCTTCTAGTAATCACCAGACAGGACAGTCAGACGAGCCAAAGTCATACACAGAGCGGGTAGTCAGCCAGAGCCACAGGTTTGCACCAGATAGGATATCCACTGGAGCATATGTATGCTGGATGCGCAGTGGATAGAGCCCCAGGTCAACACCAGAGTGGGTAGTGAGACAAGCCTAGGTCATACACGGAGCGGGTAGTCAGCCAGAGCCACAGGTTTGCACAAGAAAGGATATCTGAGTCAAATCGGAATGCCAAGGAGAATAGTCAGACAGAGTCACAGGTCAACACCAGAATGGATGGACAGATAAGCTGGATCATACACAGGAATCAGGAATACCAGAAAATGAAGAGCTCAGAACAACAACGTAAGGGTGACTGAGTCAGGACTCAGTCTGCCCTTTAAACGCCTCCACAGGAAGTAGGTAGGAGGAGTAGCTAGAGGGAGGAAGTAGGTAGGAGGAGACTACAGGAAACAAACACACATAAAACAGAGGCCTGCAGCATGCTTGAAGCCTCTTGCCTGCAGATGGTGCGTGGAAAGATGCCGAGTGTCGTTGAACCGGTGGCGCTGGAAACAAAGTACTGTGACAAAGCCGCGGTGCAGGCAGTCTCTACTGCGCATGACAGCCCCGCGACTGGCTGCCAGTGGCACTGTGGCCCGTGTAACGGGCTATTCAACTAGTAGTGTTATAAATAAGTCTACTATGAAGATTGGACAACGAAGCAATGTCACCTCACAAACACAAAAGCACACACATAGTACAAACAGTACAAACTATAGTTATACAAGCACTGGAGACAGAATCATTGCTCCACATTAAATGTATATTTCTAACAAATATAGACCGATAGTCATTTAAAGCTTTGACGCCAATCCAACGAATATTCAGGATACAAGAAATTAAAGATTTCTGACTTGCAGTATGCTATTCACATACCTGGGAACTTTTGAAATGAGCTCATCATGAGATCTTTCAAATATTAACCCTTAATGCACCTGAGAAAGTAGATTCTAGGTGCTATGTCAATGTTTGCTCTAACCCAGGGATAATTCAATAAATCCTCAAGGAACTTTAACATGATTCAGTTATCACTTCTTAACTCACAAGACGAGCAGGACTTCTCCCTCTGCCATTTTGGTAGAAATGTAAGTAATCTAGTTATTCAATAAGCAAAAAATTGGTGTAAATCATATTTAGGAAACCCAGTACTCTCTCACCCTGAGAATTTGGCCTTTTACCCTGAGATCCTGAGGTTTTGTTTAAAACCCCGAGAGTTCCCAGGTATGACTATTCGGTCATCAATCACTCACACTCTTCTCCCAAATCTTAAAGTGTATACTCCAAACTCATATTCTAATCCACACCAGGAATAGGCAACCTTTGGCTCTCCAGATAAGGTGACCACATGCTGATAAGAACAAACGCTGCAGGGTTTTACTGATTCCTGTTCCTTCCTGCAAAAGGAAGATTTCATTGGCCTTCCTGATTTAAAGGGATATGTGGCCACCTTATCTCCAGCTGCTGGTGACTACAACTCCCATCATCCCCCAACTAACCAGCAGCTGAAAAGCCAACTCTTACCTGCCCCTGCCTCACACTAACCATTCTCTCTTGATGTAACCCTTTGAGAGCCAGAGGGGTACGCCACACATTGCTTTGCAATGAGCTGCGCACTCCTCTGGCACTCTAAGGGTTAACTCTGTGAATGACCAATAGAAACATGACACTGGGAAGAACACATCAGGAAGTGGGAGGGGTTATAAAACAACACTAACTGGAGAATCAATCTCCAAAAGACCCAATAATTAACTCAGAAAAACTGAGTCTTTAGGATTGAACTGACAGTTCCCAGGTATGCAGCAGATAAACCTTTGTGTGTCTGTACAAATGGAAATAATGAGTGTACTTACGTCAGTACATCATCTGTTTTAGACTGGCCCACTTAACAAACCTGAGTAAACAAAAGTAAGTAAACAGTTGCTGTGTGGCATCTGAACATGGCTGTCTTAAAATTCCCCACAAAAAAAGAAAATATTAGTACTAGAGTTTTACTCCCCCTGTACCAAAGAAATGACTTCTACAGACGCTGGCTGGGACTATACAATGCGCAGCGTTGGGCAGTATAAAAGGGAGTCATTCTGAAGCAAGCCAAGAGTATCATAGGAAAATAATACAAATTCCCAAAATGTCCACTGATTGAAATGGGGTTTTAACATCTTAACCCTTTGAGTGCCAGAGAGGTATCTGCAATCAAAACCCATTTAGTTTATGGCTAAGGTACCTACTTTTGGGTTGTGTTCCAATTTCCCATTACCATTGATTTAAATAAGGCTTTTAACCCCTTAAGTGCTACAGAGGTCTGTTTATGTTTATAGGAAGTGTGTAAACATGGCGTTTAACCCCTTAACGAATCATGATGTACATGTACGTCATGAGGTTACGGTCCCTAAAGGACCAAGGATGTACATGTACATCATGGAATTCCGGACTCCCCGCGCGGCTGCACGCCGTTCGGGAAGTCCAAAATCGAATGGGTAAAAAAAAAAAAAAATTCTCCATGGTCGTTAATTGAAACAGGGGCATCCACTCTGGGAGGATGAACCCACTGACCTAGAGCCACTTCAGAGAACGGATAAAGCTTAGCAAATTTCCTAGAGACAGACTGTTTCCTGTCTGGAAACTTCTACTCCTCAGACACCAAGCGGTCAAGAGTGGGGTTATGTGGAAAACAAGTATGGGGCCGACAGGCTCCTGAAACATATCAGAGGGATCAGAGGAAACCTCCTGCACCAAGGGAATGTTCAGGGTGTTCAACACAGCCCTGATCAGGCCCTCGGCTGAGGGAACAGGATCAGTCTCAAAAAACTGAGAGGAAGGGACAGCAAAACAGTTTTCATCATCAGAACCCACCAACAATTCCTCCTCAGAGGAATCAGACACATAAGGTACACCCGGCGGTTTAGGCAGGGAAGACCTGATGGGCTTGGGGGCCTGCCATGAGTGGAAGACCCCCTGCAAGGTCAATGGAAGGAGTTGAAAGGTAGACCGGAGGTCCCTGGTAGTAGCCTTAAACTCTTGCATCCAAACTGGCTCTAGTGCATGGCTGGAGGTCCCTGCAGGGGATTCAGGGGCAGCAGAGCATGCTGGGCAAATATGACGTGAGTATTCTCTAGGTAACCCTGAGTGACATGAGGAGCAATGAGCAATAGGGGACACAGACGCCCCAGTGTCCTTAGTCTTAGGTTTAGCCCCAAGGTCTAATGGAATAGACACGCTCACAGAGTCAAACGGTCAAAGTATCAGAAACACCCAAATAAACAGTGTATATGATAAATTATTCACCCCAGAAATGCTAAAATAGACTTTTCTGGCAGGCAAAGGGTTAAACTGCTGAGGAGAAAGGAGAATCCAAGCCCTGCATAGGATACTCGTTCAGTGAAGGCACAAAATGGCTGCCGCGGAGGGCTTAGCAAGGGCTTATGGGAATTGTGGTTTCTCAAAAAATGTACCCCAACAGTGCCCGAAGCCCCCTGAGCCCCCCAACATGCCGAGAACGTTGACTGGAAGACAGAGCAAGGGCAGACCAACAACATGAGCCATCTCTGACCTTGCTACGTGGAGCGGCTGCAGAGATATGTCCCAAACTGTGAAGTCCCATAGGAGTTAATGGAGCAATGGCGTCTATGCGGTAAAAGCGCGCCTGCAGCATACATTTTGCAAAGTTATTACAAAATGTAAAAACACTCAAAAGCCCACTACTGAGCATACAGTTCTTGGAGTTCTCTTCTTAACCTTTTGAATGCCAGTGGGGAATCAAAAAGCATTGTGTTGGACTCCTCTGTAGCACTCAGAGGGTTAACTTGAGATTCTGGATATCTCTAGCTAAACCCTTGAATGTCAGTGGGTGTCACAATGCGCTGGACCACTCCCTAGCACACAAAGGCTTAACGCCTCATAACAGTTTTCTCTTGAAAAGATGCAACGTATTGATTCATGATGCCCTATGTTTAAAACCCTTCGATTGCCAGAGAGGCATCCAACGCATTACATTCCAGCATGTATGCCAGAGGGGTACACAACACATTGCAAAGCAATGCATTGCGTCCCCTTCTGGCACTGAAAGGGTTAATAAAATACTTATTGTTAATACTTTGTTTTAACTTTATTTATTTTGTAGGCATTAAAAAAACATGAAGAATGATATAAGTCTTATCTCTCAAACCTTTATGGTTTAAGAGATATTCACAAGCAAAGTACCCCCCCCCCCCCCGTTCAGACAGATCAGAAGGGAGCTGCCCAGGTAGACTGCAGAGAGGGACAATCTTCAATTAAGATAAGGGAAAAAGCTGAAAAGCTTGTCAATTGGGGAAGGACTTTCATTGTTTTCATACAAAGAAAATTGTCCCCTTCTGTTATCTGTCTGGTCTTACAACTAGATTCACATCTGGGAAGAGAAGGCTTATAATAGGTAAAAGGGGCGGGAGGGGAAACTTTGCTTGTGAATATCTCATAAACCATAAAGGTTTGAAAGATAAGACTTATATCATTCTTCATGTTTTTTTAATGCCTACAAAATAAAATAAAGTTAAAACGAAGTATTACTATCCCTTTAAAGCCTCCGCCTGTTCCAAATGGATGTCGATTGCTGTGGGTCACCTGAACAGAGACTGGTTTGCTTCCTCCATAGTTGGTCAGATCATTTGGTATCAAATGTCTGACAACTTTTTAATGTGAGTACATTATATTTTATCTATCATTCCATGATTGTGTGTGTACCATATTACACTGTTTGGCATTCCTCTCTTTTTTTTTACTTTTTGGAAAGCATTGGATACATCCACTCAAAGGGTTAAAAAATTGTACATAAAATGGATGAAACACAAAACATTCTCATTTAGAGAAGAAGATAATACTGCAAGTAATATACATGTTATTTGTTGTGTAAAGTAGACTATAATTATTAGATTGATTTGTGCAATAGCAATTATTGCATTTACATATAATTATTAGCATTTAAATTCCATCACATAAGAATACAGGCATTGCAGATATAAAAGAATAATCCTCCTGGTAAAACACAAAATATTTTCATTAATCTGGTGGCACAGAAAAATAATCATATTTTAAAAATAACAAATAAATTATAGTAGTAGGTTTAATATTTCTTAACCCCCTCCCCCCAAACTTTTATTTCACAACCAAACTTTGCGAGATACTTGTTGCTTGTGTAGGCACACCACAGGGGCTACATGTTGTAGCGCTCTAGTGTCAGTCCACACGAGACATTCCATGTGCATATCAGCTTACCGGGGAACTCTCAGGATTTGACACAAATCTCAGGGTGAAGGGCCAGATTCTCAGAATGAGAGAGTCCAGTGCTACCTATTATATATTTTGCTCCAGTTAATTGCTTTTAAAGTCTTTAAATTGGTGCCACTTGTACCCCATACCTCCTAAGTGTCCTTCTTTGAGACCTAAATCCCAAGCCAGGCCCCCAGAAACACCACCTAAAACAAGTGTCCTTTCTGGCCATTTGAAATGTTAGGAGACATTGTACCAGGAGAGCAGAAGTCCTGCTTGTCTTGTATGTGTTCATACAGGGATTTATGTTGTATTTTAATGGCTCCATGCGGATTAGTAGGAACATAATAATATCATAGTATTTTCCAAGAAGGATACACTGAGATTGTCTCTCGTTTTCAAGTCCTGTGGGATAGATATTATTACCCAATTTAATGGTACTCAGTTTATCTACCTCAGAAGGATGTAAGGCTGAGTGGACCTTGCTGGGACTAGAACCTGTGCCCTTGAGGTTTCAACAGATTCTACAGCTCGTGCATTAACCAAATATCATGGACATACCCAGGGAATCTACATTATGGGAACTAAATCCTATGAATGCCAGAGGGGTACGCAAAGCATTGCTTTGAGTACCCTTCTGGAACTCAAAGGGTTAATATTTAGAGAATCTCAGGTCATCTTTTAACCAGCTAACCCAGATCTACTTCTTGGCTTGGTAGGCACCTCATCAGTGAGGTGTTGCTAGTCTTTCTAAGTAATGAGAGCAAGGGTTAATGATAGGGAGACACACTAAGAGTATTCAAGCCTGAAATAATCACTGCGAGTAGGGGGAAAAAACATATCTCTTGCTAGGGGTTATACACTAAGGTGTGATAAAGGGGTGATAAAGTGGTGATGACTTCTCCAGTGATATCACTCCTTCACTTCCTATATTATTCTATGGAGTCAATACACTAAGATTTCTCAGACTTTGAAGATCTTAGTACATAGGCTCCATAGAATAGTATAGGAGAAGTGATATCACTGGAGATGTCATCTCAGATTTATCACTTTATAACACCTTAATGCATAACCCCCATTGTTGGGTAGTTCACATCTCACAATCTTCATGTTCTACAGTACCAGAAAACTACAGATGTAAGCTTCACAATGCTCTGAAGAGCTCTTCAGCAATCAATGAGTTAAAAAGCCAATTTAATCAATGGGACATTGTGGGAATGTTTATTTGTTCCCTACGGTGCTGATGGTTTTCCATACAATTGCTTCAATTTTGATTTTATGCATATGGCCCCATAAGGTATCAGGGAAACTGAGGAAGGGGTATAGCACAATTAATTAGTCTTCTTGCTTGTTGGTAGGTCCTTATTTTTATTATGGTGCACATCTGCCTCATCTGCTGAAGTCACACTGAACAGGAGGGAAGCAGGAAGGAGAAGTCAGCCAGTGACATGGGTTACATACAGCTTGCTGTGTCCTGGGCATGTGACAGCTAGGGTTGCTACCCAGCCGATATTTTACCGACAGGCCGGTAAAAAAATTGGCTTCTGTCCAATGTTAAGTCTATGGAGGGAATGCCATGGCCGGTATTTTTTTTAAGAAAAGGTGGCAACCCTAGTGACAGCCAGCAATCACTTTTGTGAACAGAATCATAGCGGAAAAATGGAGAGGGATTTATAAAAATGGAGTAATGTGAAATGTGGAGTAATTCTTGAATTAATCTTAAACTATGCATTTAAGAAGACACTAACACTAGTTCTGAAAGTCCTAAAGCTTTATACCGTAAAATCTCAGGTATAATATGCACCTGTGTATAATAAGCAGGTGTATATTATACCTAAGATTTTAGGGGAAAACAAGAGTGCCTATGTATAATACGCACCCTTGTTTTCCTCATTACTAAAAAAAACAAAACATTAGAACTGGCAGATACCTTCCCGCCCACAGAGCAATCCTATGTTAAAATAATACTTCCTGATGCTGCACTTGCCGAATGGGTTAACCATGTGAAAAATGCTCCCTCTGTCCCATCTTCCCTGCAGGCGGCATGCTTGCATTTACGTGCAAGGTTCTGAAAGCCCTTTGAAGGAAGCGGGCGGCAAATGCAAGTGTGCCACCTGCAGGGAAGATGGGACAGAGGGAGCTTTTTCACATGGTTAACCCATTCAACAAGTGCAGCATCAGGAAGTAAGTTATTTTAACATCAGATTGCTCTGTGGGAGAGAAGGTATCTGGCAACTCTAATATTTTTCTTTTTAAATGCCGCAAAAAAAAAAATCTCTCAGGTATAATAATACACCCCCCACACACACTTCACAAGGTGAAGAGCAGTAAAATTGTGTGCATTATACCCAAGATATTACGGTAGTTGTGTTTCTGGAGAAGTGACGTTAGTGCGGGCTAAAATTCTGGTGCAGCACATCTATAGGCATGTTGCATTTAGCAACAACATTTTCCCCCAAATGTTAACTCCAGATATGACCTATTCTTAGGAACTGTGTAGATGTTAGTTAATTTTTTAATTCCCTGAAAAACATCATATTTAGAATGCTGTCTTTACTCAATTATAAATACTTAAAATGAAACTTTCACCCTCAGGACACTTGATGCCATTTGATTTAACACACAAAAGTGTCTCTAGGTTTTTATTTTATTTTATTTATTTTTTTAAATCAGTATATTTTATGAGATACTAGTGTAAAAGCCCATGCACAAAAGACAAGGTCCGGGTAATGTTGACCCTTTGGGTGCCAGAGGAGTACGCAACACACTGCATCAACGCATTTCTTTGCAATGTGTTGCGTACCCCTCTGGCACTCAAAGGGTTAAGAGGCTGCTACCTCACTGCTCCACGCGATGCAGTCTTGCGTCGCCTTACTCATGTGATGCACTCATGCACAGTAGAGACAGCCTGAACGTTGGCAGCCTCTACTGCACATAACTGCATCGTGACAAACATCCTAGCAAATTATTATAAAGGATTTGATTTTAAATCTCACTCTATGACATCACCCTTTGCTCTTTCTGTGGTACAAGCTATACCGCACAGCTCTGTAGGAACGTCACCTGTTCACAAGATCTCCTCCCCACCTCCCTCCCCTGCTACCCCTAGGAGCCCTCAGCAATTACAGTATGGGGCATGTGTGCTCCGCTTCAGCCCCTCTTCACATGTAATGCTAGATCCTAGGCTTCACTCCAATGAGACAAATTCAGAGCAGTGCTCAGATGCTACTTCTCTGGTAGCTCCTCTTTTCTCTCAATCCTTTGAGTGCCAGACAGGTATCCAATGCATTGGATACATTTCTGGCACTTAAAGGGTTTATTCTGATACCACACTCTAGACTCAACTCACTCCAAGGTTCCCTGGCAAGATGAGAACTTTAGAGAGAGCGGAGTTCAGAGTGCGGTATCGGAGCACAGTGAGATTAAACTCTTTGAGTGCCATGAATGTATCCAATGTATTGCATACCTGTCTGGCACTCAAATGATTGAGAGACAAGAAGAGCTACCAGAGAAAAAGAGAAGAGGCACCTGAGCAATGTTACATGCGATTTCACCATTACTGAGACACTGGGGTCAGGCTTAGGATAGAGGGTGGAGAGAGAGCGCTGCCAATCATTCCAAATGTATCAAGATAGCTACGCTCTCCCTCTTGCTAGAAGATAAGGTAGTTTATTATAATGGTGTCAGTCATTATTAAGATTTCTTGACTTTCTGTGGTTCTTTGAGGGGTTTAAAGCAATTGGGGGGGTTAGTTGATACGTGATAGTTCCAGTTTAACGTCACCATCAGTTGCAATGAATTACCAGTAATCACAATTCTTTCAAAATGACTAAGAATAGTTTTTATAAATCTCCCCCAATGGCCTTTATGTATTAAAGAAAACTAGAGCAATTCTGGAATACCCCTTGAATGCTAGAGAGGTCTCCAAAATATTACAAAGCATTTCTATGGAGACCACTCAAGCATTCATGGGGTTAAATGGTTCCATTCAGCTCAATTATAATTTGGTGATTTTCTTTAAATATTCCCTGTTGTGCTGTTGGTTTTCCCCAGAATTGCTCTATTTTGCTTCTACACATAGGGCCCTGTGATTGGCTGTGCACAGGGACAGTTTTGCCATAGTCACACCTATGTGCACAAGCCCAAAAGGCTATCCCTTTGAGTGCCAGAGGGGGCAATGCAATGATTTGAATCCCCTTGGCACTCAAAGGGTTAAAGGTATAAATATATTTCTGTGCTAGTTTCCCTTTAAATGGACAGTAATGTCCCATAAAATGTTTAGAGTTTTGTAGAGATTAAAAAAATAAATGATATGACACAAATCCTATCTCTCAAACAGCTATGGTTTGAGAGATATCCTTCGCTAAAGTTCCCCTTCTCCTGAAGTCAGCTGTAAAGCTGACAGAAGGAGATTCGTGTCGGCTGACACAAGGAGGCTCTTCAGCAGAGCCGCAATAGTGCAGTTTAAAAGTAAATACTTTTTTGGAACTGTTTAACCCCTTAGTGACCGGCCGCGAGCGCACGCGGCCGGCACTTAACGACGGGGTTTTTTTTTTCTGCATTGTAGCAAATGACTTCCGTGACTTACCAGTGACATTTTTTCGTGACGTACCTGGTAAGTCACTTGTCGGGAAGGGGTTAAAAAGTGTGCTTGCAAACCAGGCACACTTGTAGACCATTCCAAAGAAGCATTTATTTTTAAATAGTGCTATTGCGGCTCTGCTGAAGAGCCGCTTGTCGGTCCCCAGACCAGGAACTCCTGTTGTCATCTTACAGCTAACCTCAGGAGAAGAGGACGGAGAGAGTAACTTTAACTGAGGATATCTCTCAAACCATAGCGGTTTGAGAGATAGGATTTATGTCATATCGTTTAATTTTTTAACCTCTACAAATCTCTAAGCATTTTTTATGGGACGTTACTGTCCCTTTAACTCTGGGTGCCACAGTGAATGATAATTGCAAAGCAATGTTTTAGCCCTCTTGTGCTCCATTGTTAACTTTAGAAATATATAAATTTCACCTAAACTTTATAAAGGCAACCTCGAATTCATCCTGTATGTACAGTCTGTGGGATGCCCCATAGGCTGACTGACAGACCTTACTTAAACGTTAAGGGGATGCAGTAAAGTTGCAGCGTGTTGGACTTTGGTGCAATCCCACCGCAATAACTGTCTTTTGAAAGGCACCATAGTCCTGTACGTTTCCGTTAACCATGGATGAAAGTTTGCTGCATTGGTGTCCCCTTGTGAAAGGGACCTAACAATAAACAAGCAAAAAAAAAAAATAAGTTGTATAACAAACGGGCAATTCGTTTTATTTCTAGAAATGATCATCTGATCTGTACTTCAGAGTGTAGTTCAGTCATGGGTAATAATTTAGCTTCTTTATATCTTGTCCTTCCGGGCTGGCCCTGTGCTCTGGGTATAGCTCAATCATTTTTAGATCAGTCCCTGCTCCCCTGCAGCATTCATTCAATAAATCAGATGCTGTGTCAGGAACTTACTGGGGAAATGCCATCAACTGATCCCCTCATAAAACCGTGACCTGAATAAGACTATGAGCCTTGCACACAAAAGAAAAGAGCAATTTTGGAGCACACCAACTGAAACACAGGGGACAAATAAAACATTTCTAAAACTCCAACTGACAGAAATGGAGATTGTAACCCCTTGAATGGTAGAGAGGTCTCAACTCATTGCAAAACAACAGATTTTTTACAATATTGTGCATGTTGTTTTGGACCAGTTTCAACCTATATATACAGGCAATAGAAGCATACATATGCCACACAGCATATTTAAATGATAGCGATTGACCACTGATGCATGCTAGTAAGGAAGTAGATTGTGTTAAGATGACTAACAGAAATATAGATCCTATGCCTTTAATTTCCTGTCATTTAGCCAATAAAGGTATCATTTTTACTCTACCAATCTCCAAAGTCTGGGCATCCCTGCATTAAAGGGATAGTAATGACAGAATAAAAATGCAGCTCCGATTGATCCTCATATAACGAGGACCACGTAAAGCTGTATTTCAATAGTTTAAGTTTTGTAGTTCAAGAGTAGGTCAGTTCTTAAGCATCCCCCTCTCATCCCTTTTACCTACCCTTAGCTGCCCCCCTCAGATGTGGAATCCGGTCATGTGACAGGACAGCGACCAGCAAGGGACAATCTTCATCCACGGAGTATAAGGAAAAACCTGTCCCCCTTGAGGAAGGAGGGCAGGATTTTCCTTATGCTCAGTGAAGATTGTCACCTCACTGCGCTCCATCTGGCCAGCTTAGAGAGGCAGCATAACGTAAGCAAAAAGGGGAGGGAGGAGGGTCCTTTAGAATTGCTTTACTCTTGAACTAAAAAACAAACTACTGAAATACAGTGCTACATGATCCTCGTTTTATGAGGATCAATCTGAGCTGCATTTTTATTCTGCCATTACAATTCCTTTTAAGTTGTAGTTGTTCATCCTATATAATAATTCGCTAGGATGTTTGTCACGATGCAGTCATGCACAGTAGAGACTGCCTGTGTTCGGGCAGTCTCTACTGCCAGAGGCGTAATTAGAAGCCTTCGGGCCCTGGTGCAAGAAGTGCCACCGGCCCCCCCACCACACTGGCCCCCCCGACCACATTGACCCCCTCCACAATGCCCCTCAATCTTCACAATGCCCCCATCTCTTACCTCCCTGGAGCTCCCGCACGGTCCTCTTAGTAATGCAGAGCGCTGGGAGGTGATGTCATCTCCCTGCACTCTGCATTACTAGAGCGCCGGAGGGAGATTGCGGGCGCCAGGTTGCAGGGGGTGGCCAGGCCTGGTCGCAGATGCGCCCCCTATAGTTACGCCACTGTCTACTGAGCATGATTGCGTCTCATGAGTGAGGCGATGCAAGACTGCATCACTTGGAGTAGTGTGGTAGCGGTCTCTTAACATCACCCGGACCTTGGCCTGTGTATATGGGCTTTTACACTAGTCAAGAATAATAAGTTACAAAAGAATGCTGAAACACAAACTAGAATGGAATCATTACACAAAGTAACAACAACTAATAATCTCACATCATTTTTCTTACTATGGCTGAAAACTCTCAATATCCCCTATGAATTCTGCCCTTCTATCTTTGTTCAAGAGATAACCTCTTCAATCCGTCCAGGACAGCAAATCTATGTTGGGATATAATACATACAGGAGATTCTGAAAGCTCTTTTTTAAGTGATAGTGTCCTTTTAAAAACAGCTTTGGTTATTAATTAAAGGTTTAAATTATGGTTTTTTTTTTTTTCTAAGATGCACCATTTTCTTTTTTATGAGTAGAGTTTTTGCCTCTCCCCTCAGTGGGAGCTCCCATCTTGAAAAAATCTGCATGCTTTTTCTCCTTATCAATTCAGTTCTCCCTCTGGTGGAAATGAGTGATTTCCTGTACATGCAAGTCATTAATTATATATGTGTTATTTTGGCAAGTCAGAGAACAAAGCTCTGCTGAGATTAGATTCCTTCACTAGTAAATCAAAAATCTCTAACATTCTTAACCTGTTTGCGAAACAAAAAAACGGAAGTTGTGGTCAGTATAAATAGGTACGCTCAATGGCATTAAAAGCAGTATAGGTAACAGGTCCTCTTCAAAGAAAGACATTCTAACACTGGACGTGCAACTTTCTATTGCAACCAACATAATAAAGAAACTTGGTAAAAACGTGGCGCTTAAGGCCACTGCATTTATTTAAAGTTTATCCAACTCCAAGCTGCTTAGAGAGTCATATTTTCAATAGAAAACTGTGGGGGAATTCTGGGGCAAATTAACTTCACCATAATGAAAAAATAAAATGTCAATAAATTGACATTGATTTAAATGGGGATATTATCTCCTTGAATACTACAGCGTGTCTTCAGCTCGTTGCTTCACAATACGTTGGAGACCTCTCTAGCATTTAAACCTTTGAGTACCGGAGGGGTAGTTGCATACCCCTCTGGCATTCAAAGGGTTAACATTTTTAGTTCTCTCCTATGATGCAAATTGTTCTGTTCCAAAATCCCTCTAATTTTTTTTTTTATACACATACTGCACTGAACCTGTCATGAACACTGTAATAAACACCACCTAATGTCTAGTGTCAAGAGCAGACAGTCACCTATGGTCACTGACCCGTCCATTAGGAAATCCCTTCATGACCTACAAACTTGTCTGAAGATAAAACATCAGACATCTCCTGCTCCAGGCCGCAATTGCTGCTAATCCATCAAGTTGTCTTAATACCTGTCTATACATAGAGGGGGGGATACTCAATGAGTTAATGTCAGTTTTTTCAAAGTTAAGTATGCACAATGTATAAGGCTACTTAACCCTTTAAGGATTAGATGGGTGTGCCATGTAAGGCACAACCCTCTGGGCCTTAAAGTGTTAAAATTACCATGTACAGAGGGCAAAGTTTATGTGCTGTGGACCTGCTAGAAACTGTCATGTTTGCCTCCATGGACATGACATCCAGGACTGATTGACAATGTTATCTCTTGAATAAAAGCTGCCATGGAAAAATTTAGAGGAGTCATTTTGATATGCTCACGATAGTAAAGTAAGTGCATGAAAGTGTGTGTAGGGACTGTCATTATTAGGAGGTGTGAATTTACACACACACACACACACACACACATATAGATTATATATACACACATATAAATGTATATAAAAAAGGAAGAGTCATGTGACCAAAAGTCTGCATCTATGGACATACACACCCCTACATACATACACCCAGGAGCGGCAGTGTGGAGGAGTTATGCAAAACCCTCCTATACTGCCTGTCCCATTGGTAGAGAATGGTGCGTGATTTGTACAGGACTTCACCCTCCACCACAGTACACACCTCCTCCCTCTACACCATCTTTCCCATTCACCACCCAACACAATACATGCCTCCTCACCTTCCCCGTTTCGTTCGACTCACATTCACCTCACCCTCAATTCACATTCATCTCCCCCTCAATTCACATTCATCTCCCCCTCAACTCACATTCACCTCCCCCCGTCTGTTCAACTCACATTCACCTCCCCCCATTTGACTCAAATCCCCCCCATTTGACTCACATTCACCTTCCTGCCCTGTCCAACTCACATTCACCTCCCCCCCCATTCGAATCACATTCACCTCCCCCCCATTCGACTCACATTCACCTCCCCGTTCAACTCACATTCCCCCTCCCTCCCTTTGACTAGCATAGATCACTCCCCTACTAGTCACAGACTTCTGTCTATTCCTCTACCTTCCCCATTATATTCAGGGTTTGTCCATACTGACTTTGCCTTTATCGTGAAGATGGGTACACCTCAGTGGTGAAGTCAGGACTATTTGATTTGGATTTATTTATATGCATCTGTCTCTTATGACATCCGCTTCTCATGTGTGTATGAATTTTTAACTATCTAGGTGTCTCTCATGAGCCTCTCTTCTCATAGCATGTGCTGTATAACAGATGAGTTGGTACCGTGTTAGCCGTAGAAATACAGGAGGCAACAACTATATTTGCCACCTCTGTGCTGTATGTGTGACTTTGTTATAGGCAACGGTATATATATTTATATATTTTTTTATAAACACTTACAAATGCTTACAAACAAATCCAACTTGATTGTAAAATTAGGAGATTATGAGAAGGAAATGCTCCACACATCTTGGGGAGAAGAGGAAGCACAACCCCCAAGTCTGTTTAAATCCCCCCTAGCCCCTCCTTATCACAACTCATCCGTCCTCTCTCTACTTTCACTCCTATCCTCCCCACACACTGACATCCTGTTAACCCCTTCACCCATCCTTACAAATATCTTCTTATATTACACAAAGAAAGCTCTCTGAGGAGTAGAGAAGAGAGATCCCCTGAGGAACCCACTGCCCATCTTACTAAGATTAGGGCCCATTACTCTTACTATACAGGGACTACTTTTTATATGTTTTTTTTTCTTCTACAAATGGTCTCTTAGGGCATCTCAACCTTTGGGGTTAAAACTTGCTCCGTTTTAGAAGCTTTTTTAACCACCTCTGGTTTTATAACTATTTAAGGAGCAGAGTGTTATGCCAGGCAATGTACTGCACACTGCCCTCCGGTACTTAAAGCGTTAACCTCTTGGGTACATAATGCATTGGGAAACATCCAAAGGGCTAATATATAAAGCTCTGGATGCATTAACACTTTGCAATGCATTCCGTACCACTCTGGCACTCAAAGGGTTAACCACAAACTGAGTTTATATAGATGCTATAGGTAAGTACAGTTAGGGTGACCACATTTCCCTTCTGCCATTCCGGGACGTGGTCACCCTATTGCCTTACCTTGAGTCCCTGGTGGTCTAGCGGAGTGCAAAGTGCTCTGTGCCTCCTCCGGCACAGAGCTGAAGCTCCCACGCGCTGTGCTCAGTAATGCAGAGCGCTGGGAGATGATGTCATCTCCCAGCGCTCTGTATTACTAGAGCGCTTGCCTCCAGATCAGGTAAGTTGCATTGCCGCCCTGGATGTCAGCCTGCAAGCGGCGTCCATGATGTGACACACCGCTTGCAGGCTGACATTCAGGGCGGCTTGGCTTCATTCCGGGACACTTCATTGTCCCGGTTGAAGGGGACCCGGGACGCGGGACATGTCCCTGAAATAAGGGACAGTCCCGGACGTTCCGGGACCCGTGGTCACCCTAAGTACAGTAAGCTGACCAACCCTCACTTTTAATATGTATATTTCAGGGCTGCTCTGAAATCAAACCAACCCTGAAGTATGCATTTCTCATATGTGTCCCTGGTTAAAGGTGAAGTTTGGTCACCCAGGAGTAAGATACAAATCCATGAAAGATCACAGAGCTCAGACAAGACAGATCAGCTTATTGTACACTTGATTCTTTTAATCACGTTGCTTTGCCTGCTGCTCATCACCTGCAATTATTTGACTTTACCTAACATTACCTAACAACTGAATTATTTGCCATCAATATTAAATTATATTCAACTAGTGTAAATGCCCATGTACACGGGCCAAGGTCCGGGTAATATTAACCCACTGAGTGTCAGAGGGGTACGCAATGCATTGATTTGCAACGTGTTGCGCACCCCTCTGGCACTCAAAGGGCAGTCTTGCATCGCCTCACTCATGCATGCAACCATGTGCAGTAGAGACTGCCCAAATACGGGCATTCTCTACTGCGCATGACTGCATCGTGACAAACATTCTAGCGAATTATCATATAAGATTATTTGAGCAGACAATTGCCACTTTTCAATTAAACCAGAACTTAAAATGAATAGCATATATGAATAAAAGAGGTATATTTACAGTAACATAGTTGATGAGGCTGATCAAGTTCAGACCATGCCATATCACCCCTCTTGATTCAGTGGAAGGCAACCCTGATGTTTGAGGGCCAGCGGTTTCCATGACACTCTGGACTCAGAAACTGTGCTGGACTCCCTTCTTGAAACAGGAACTCCAGGGGAATAAAGTACTGGCTATATATTTCACCACTGCGCATTTCACAGTGCAGAATATTATAGAGTGGTCTACGAGTAGGGCACTCATCACCCTTTTGTTTTATTCCAGGGATGGGCAACAAGAGACCCTCCAGCCAGTCTTCTAGTACTAAGCAACTAAGAACAATTTTACAAAAATAGTGTTCTCTATAATATAAGCACCTTGTTCTCAAACCTTATTGTCCCTGTAAAAATGCACTTCCACAGCTGAAGAGGTGGCGGTGCACAAGAATGACAGAACCTAGGAAGATTACATAGGAATATATATCATAAAAAAGAAACATATTTTTTTACACAGATTTTCATTCCTTTTAGTGCTGCAGGGGTATGAAATGCACATCGCTAAAGCATTGAAAGGGTTAGGGAGGAGTGCTGTTTGTGGTGGGAAAGTGGGGGAGAAGAGAGAATGCATTCATGCTTCAGGGTTTTCGAACTGCTGGCGATGAGGATGAAAAAAAAGACATGAGTTCAACCTTTTCCAGATCTACTTTGTAAATCCAGATGAAGGCAAACAAAACCCCACTGAAATCATATCCATTAATGCCCCACGAGGCTAACAAATTTCCTTCCTGACTCCAAAAAGTAACATAGTAAATTAGGTTGAAACAAAAGGAGACATACAAATGTGAGGAACACCCATCAAGCATGAACAAGGTAAAGTGTCTTGTTCTTAGGCATGATAGCCTCTCAGTGGTGCTACAACTCATGTTTTTCACTCCCATATGCCACAACATTTGTTTCTTAGTCTCCCTAAGTGGAAGGGGATCCCGGGCATGGGCCCTTGCTCTCTATGTGCCTAGAGGGAATCAGCTGCACCACAACGACGAGGCACACATAGGCCGAACCGTACGTCTGTGGATTTTGCTGATTCTCTCGTGCAGGGAGGATCTGCCTGACATTTTGGAGCTGGACTGTCTGAGGGCGGGACCAGTCTGATATGAATATGGAAATGTTCTCTCTGCAATGGCACATGTGAGCGAAAAACGTGACTTCCAGCACCATTGAGGGGCCACTATGCCCGAGTACAAGACACTTTATCTTGTTTGTTCTCTATGTGTGCTCGTCACAACATTTGTTTCTTAGGTTGAAACAAAACACAAGTCCATCAAGTTCAACCATTACCTCATAACACAGAGAACTGAGAATTATATAGCTTTCCTGCTGCCAAATAAGTTAGGATTTATCTGAACTTCCTGTTTTGCCTATTGATACACACTATAACCCAGTATGCTCCCTCTTGAAAGAAATGTATCTAATTGTAGCTTAAATGTAGCCATTGTTCTGTCATCTCCCCTACTCCTGGACCCCTTCAGTATTGACAGGAATGACTGGATGTCAATCTCTCTGCTGTCTTTTACAACTATGCCTACTGCTGGTGCCCTTGTTGACCTTGCATAAGCAGCACTTGTAACACTTTTAGACCTTTCCATACACCTCCCCTCTCCTTATGTTTTATATATATATATATATATATATATATATATATGGCCCATGTGCCGGGGCCAGGAGGATGTTAATGACATGATTTGTGTAATAATGGGTTTGGCTTAATTGAATGGGTGTGGCTTACTGTCTTTTTGTCATAAAGTGGGGGGAAAATGGGCAGAAAATGGGTGGTACAGGGAGAGACTAATCGTATGATGAATTTTACCCTTCCCTCCCCTTTTCCCATTCTGAAGCCGTCTCCCCACAGATCTGACAGAGGAGCATGATGAGGGACAATCTTCTATCAGTATTAGGAAAAAATGGTCTTCATCAAGGAGGGCAGGTTTTTCCTTACACTGACAGAGTTAAGATTGTCCCTCGTTGTGATCTGTTCGGTCAAGCAACCATACTTTAGATCTGAGGGAAGGCGCTTCAGAACGGGAAAAGGGGTGGGAGGGGTAAAATTCATCACACAATTGTTGCATAAATATCAAGTTATGGACTTTGAGAGCCTCAAACATCAGGACTATCCAGTATAACAAACAATCTGAGCTGCTTGATTTTCTAAACAATACTATCCCTTTAAGTCTAAAAATCAGAGTCTTTGGGGAGATCTGGAGAGTTCCCAGTTATTAGTATTTGCCAACACAGTCCCGTGTGATAAGGATTTAGACAACCTTACTGCCTTGAATGTAAGAAGTCCTTTCCTTTACTGTAGTCAAGTGCACCTTTCCTCTAGCTGTAGTGTATGCCCTATGTTTTTTTTCCAGACTTCTGAGTAAAGAGTTCCACTGCAGCTTCTTTATACTGCACTTAAATATATTTCTAAATTGCAATCACATCCCTATCCCCTTTGTCTCTCTTTACAACTAAATTTCTCTATGTATTTTTAAGAATCAGTGCCCAAAACTGTACACCATATTCCAGGTCAGGCCTTACCAAGGATTTATAGAGGGGAAATGTATATTATTATGCCTTGTATCTATATACCTTGTCTTGCAAGACAATGGCTGACAGCAGCAGCTGACTGGCATTACACTGTGAAGTCTATTGCTTACAAGTACTCCCATATCTTTCTCTAACTTGGACTAACAAAAAATCAGCAACAATGAAATGTGTAAAGCTTAGGGCACTTACAGATGATGGAGGAAGGACATTCTGTGCTGGGGACTCCATTTCTGTCTGGGAGATACAATACGGAGCCAGACGACAAGATCAGAAACATTCCTGAAATGTAAAGATTGAAGAGATCAAGCAGAATCAACAACTACACCTGCTATTACCTTAAAGGGATAGTAATACTTAAAATGTAAAAAAAATATATGTTGTAGGGTTTATCCCCCTGAGTAAAACAAGGGTACTCCCACTGCTGAGAGATATTTTATTAAAACATTTTAACAGCTCAAACTTGAATTTTTTAGGTGCAATATAGTGGCGCTGTTGCTACACCATCTTTTAAACTGCTTATTATTGTGTGGAAATATTGTGACACTCAGTAAGCTAAAAAGGTGCAATTCTGGAGCATGCCCACTGAACCACAGCAGACAAAGAAGAATTCCCATTAATTTAATTGGGGATTTTAACTCACTGAAAGCTAGAAAGGTCTCCAATGCACTGCAGAGTCCTCTCCAGAATACAAGGGGTCAAAAGTTCCATTTAACTTAAGGAGAGGAAGGGACATTTTTATTTGTTCCCTATGTTGCAGATGCTTTGCTCAAGAATTGCTCCAGTTCTTTTGGGTCTTAAAAGGGGCTAAGGGCTTCTAGCCAGCATCTGTAAATGTTAATTATTTGGTGTTGAAATCCTGCAATCTGGTGTCAAACTTGCTCAGTCCAAGAATGCATCAGTAGCCATGTGCATGTCTCACAAAAACACAGAGACCTGTTTCTTGGTGACCCAGTACCTTTTACTAGTGACTGTGAATGTTTTTTGTTGTCACTTTGTTCACCAAGACTAAGGTGATCCTGTACCTTTTACCAGTGACTCCATACACGTTATTCACTAAGAATAAGGTTAAGGTGACCCGGTACTTTTTATCAATGTCTCTGTACACATTATCCCCCAAGAATAAGGTGATCAGTACTTTTTATCTATGACTCTGTACATGTTATTCACCAAGAATAAGGTGACCCAGTACCTTCCATCAATGACTCTGTACAAGTTATTCACCAAGAATATGGTGACCCAGTACCTTCCATCAATAACTCTGTACAAGTTATTCACCAAGGCGACCCAGTATCTTTCGTCAGTAACTCTGTACGGGTTATTCACCAAAATGACCCAGCATCTTTCATCACTAACTCTGTACAAGTTATTCACCAAAGTGACCTAGCATCTTTCATCAGTAACTCTGTACAAGTTATTCACCAAAGTGACCTAGCATCTTTCATCAGTAACTCTGTACAAGTTATTCACCAAGGCAACCCAGTATCTTTCATCAGTAACTCTGTACAAGTTATTCACCAAGGCAACCCAGTATCTTTCATCAGTAACTCTGTACAAGTTATTCACCAAGGCAACCCAGTATCTTTCATCAGTAACTCTGTACAAGTTATTCACCAAAGTGACCTAGCATCTTTCATCAGTAACTCTGTGCAAGATATTCACCAAAGTGACCCAGTACCTTTCATTAGTAACTCTGTACAAGTTATTCATCAATGTGACCCAGTACCTTTTATTAGTAACTCTGTGCACTTATTGTGACCCAGTACCTTTTATCAGTAACTCTGTACACGTTATTCACCAACGTGTCAAGGTTTTACTGCCTATTGATTCTGCTGTCTGAGCTAATCTATTGCTCTGTTATCCACTGCTGCTGTCTTCTGACTTTCTGGCTCAGGCTGAATCAGCTGACCTCTCAGATTACGCACCTGACTGTTATCAGCCAACCCTTTCAGGGTATTTATAGCAGCCTGGCTTACTTCCCCATTGTCATAGTGTTTGTTTGCTGACCTGTTGCTGCTGGCTGATGTGGACTTTTCCTGTGCTCCTGTTTGCTGTGTTCCAGACACTCGGCTTGTTCCAGACTTCGCTGACTTCTGTGCTTCTGACCCTCTGCTTGTTCCTGACATTGCAGACTTCTGGTTTCCTGACTCCGGCTTGGCTGAATACCTGTCTTGATTCCTGACCCTGGCGTGTCTTTTGGTTTATGCTCTTGGATCACGCTTCTGTTTTTGTTGCACTAATAAAGATGTATTGCATTTTACCTGTTTGTGTCCTGTCTGGTTCCTGGTCCCTAACACAACGTGACCCAGTACCTTTCATCAGTAACGCTGTAGACATTATTCACCAACGTGACCCAGTACCTTTTATCAGTAACTCTGTACACGTTTTCCACCAAGAATGTGTGGGCCCAGAGAATAAGCAGGGAGCCCACCCTGACTGAAAGTGGCATTGGAGGAAATGGTGCAGTGGGTTGCTGGTTGTGATGGGACAGGCTTAGGGGAGGGGTTTCCTGTATCACCTCTGGCAGCTATCTGCTATTCCTTTTCACCCCGCGAAGTGCAAGAGAAAGATCTGCATCTCCCTTCCATCCACCCCTTAGGTTGCTGGCCTGTTGTTTCTAACCTTCTTTCTTACAGGGATGTTGTTTATTTTGTATTAGAATGGCACAGGTAGGATTAATTTGCATTAGACAGGGTCTAGCATGGTGAGAATATACTTAGGGAGTTAACAATTTTTTTGTTAGTTAAAAAAAATTATGTTCCTTTTCTCTGGTTATAATTTATTCCTAATAAATAGTCATGGCTTGGTGGGCAGACGATTTTTCCTCTTTATGCCAGCTCGATACTTGTTGGGTGCACATGCTCAACACGGTGCATTTGGTTATGCATCCCCATGTGGGCTACGGGTCAGGGGCTGAAGTGGGTTAGGGTATATGCATTCATGATATGGTCAGTGTG
The DNA here is from genome assembly GCA_037306005.1 of Rhinophrynus dorsalis. NCBI lineage: Eukaryota > Metazoa > Chordata > Amphibia > Anura > Rhinophrynidae > Rhinophrynus > Rhinophrynus dorsalis. Next base: position 264,474,154 of record CM074724.1, on the reverse strand, counting down.
AAGAATTGTTTGCTGGTATTGGGGGGGGGGGTGCCTCCAAGTCATGGCCTTTTACCTTCATACGGTTGTTGGGGACAGGGTATGGCATCTTTCTGTCATAAGGTGACCCAGCACCTTTTATCAGTGACTGTACAAGTTATTCACCAGGGTGACCCAGTAGCTTTTTTCAGTGATTCTGTACATGTTTTCCCCCCAAGAATAGGGTGACTGTACTTTTTTTTTATCCATGCCACTGTGCACTTTGCACACCAAGAATAAGGAGTCCTGGCACTTTAGTACCATCCTCAAAGAGGTGCCATTATAGAGCAAACAAGCGGCGGTAAAAGATGCAGTACACATTTCCACTCAGTTAAATTGGGCTTTTGACCATTTCGGTACTCTAGTGGTCTCCAGCTCATTGCTTTGAAATACTTTGGGGATCACTCTGGCGCTGGAGTTAAATCCCCCCTTAAATTATTGGAAATCTTGGGCATTTTTATTAGTCTCCTATGATGCAGTTGGTTTGCTCCTGGATTGCTACACTTTTTCTTAAGTGTTTCTTTAGTTTTTTTATGCAAGGGCAGTATATGGTCAGTCAAAGATCTAGCTGTGCCCAAAAGTTATCTATCAGAACTGAGGGCTTAATTTAGGCACTAAAGGAGACAAATGAAAGTTCTCCAAATCCCCATTCTTTTAAACATAACTTTTTAACCCCTTGGATGCTTGAGAGGTCTCCAAGATCTCCCAAACAATCAAGGGGTTAAAAGCTGAATATAAACAAGGGATATGTTTATTTGCCCCCTGTAGTGTAGTTGGTGTGCTTTAGAATTCACCAGTTAGATTGCTAAATTAGGTCCTCAGTTTCCACAACTCAAAACTCATCCAGTTTGCCTGGCAGATCATAGAGACCTGCAAGGCTGTGTGACATCACATTCTCACACACCACTCATGGGAGATTGTTCTCCTCTCTATAGAAGCCTTTGGATCTCTTACTGATATGGGGTTCCTTAGAGTTCAGTTAAGAGAGTGCAATGTCCCATGAGCACCAAGTGAGTTGATGATGTTATCTGGTCTTGCAGGTCATTGTGATCTGCAAGCAAACCACAGGAAAACATAGCTCTTGTAGCACATTATATAATTTGAAAGGGTCTTTTATGGACCCTGTTGTCAGTAAACCCTTATTACAAAAAGATTTATGTTTCAGGACTTTTCCTGCTCAGTAAAAATGAGGATCTTCATTCAACTGTTATTAAAGAGCAAATTAGCATTTTTCGAGAGTTTGAGTTCAAGATTTTTATGCAGCCAGGTGGTAATACTGTTATTACTGTATGTGAAGAGCTGAGTGTTGCAGACACAAACTTCCCATAGATGACAGTAGCAAGAGGGAAAACTGGCAGCAAAAGATCTTTTGAAAGTTAGTTCTTGCAAGCACTGCCCAGAAGTGGGAACACCGTTGTTTTACTCGGCAGGTAAAACACTGCACTATATATATTTTCATAATAATAAGTGTTAATATCTAAAGAAATAAGTTATACAAAGATTACACTATGCAGTTCTCTTTTCATAGAAATTCTTCTTTTCTCTTTTTGTTTGCAGACAACCTATTTCACTACTGAAAAACGTATTACATGTTTGCATAAGCAGCAATGGCCTGCTTCCCATCATGAACAAGAGAGACAGTGCCCGCACTGATCATCAATCAAAGCATAACATAAGTAAAAAACCACTCACCACCAAGGTGGCAGATATTCCCAGTGCAAATGGGATGGACTGCGTCCAAACATAAGCAACAGACGACGATCGCGCTCAAAGGACTTGCCACATCTTCTTAGTTAAAATATATATGTTTTATTTAAATCTCAATATGGAAACAGACACCGGGGATGGGGAAACAAACTTGTGGTGACATGCACATGTTGGAAATGGATGGGGATGTGTTTTGTGACATCATAGCCCTTAGCCAATAGGAAATAAGGGGGCAGGACTAGAAAGAAGCTAAGAGTATGGGGTAACTGTTGCTCTGGCTCGTTCTCTTCTTGTCCTGTGGATTCCAGGCTGTTTCTCTCCTCCTGTGTCTTCTCCCCCTCCCTGTTGTGGGTATAAATTTTGTGGTTTAACTCACAAAACTGTCTCCTGCATTTCACACATTTAGCGGGAAATGTATGAGTTTGTTTCCCCATCCCAGGTGTCTGTCTCCATGTTGAAATTTTTATATTTTATCTAAGATGTGCAAAACGCATGAGACAGTTTGTTTCCCCATCCCTGTTGTGTCTGTTTCCATGTTGAGATTTAAACAAAATGTTTATATTTTAACTAAGAAGATGTGGCAAGTCCTTTGAGAGAAATCTTCTTTTACCACTTCCAATCATGGTCAGCTAGACAAGGTAAATGTAGTCTCTGAGAGCAGCTCACTGGCCAGTTTACAGAGAACAAACTCATTGAATGATAGAGAGGTCTACAAAGAAATGTGAAGCAATATATTAGAGATCTCTCTAGCATCCAGTGAGTTAAAACCAGTTTTTAAGTCTCCTGTTCAAGAGAATGAAATGCAATGAATATCTCCCTAACATTCAAGGGGTTAAAAGCTCAATTTAATTTAACAGTCATTTTTTGTTACCCTATGGAGCAGTTGGTTTACTCCAGAATAACTCTGGTCAGTACTACCTTTAACGTCTTCAAGGGGAACTTTCATCTCAAATTAAGTTAATCAAATTAAGTCTTCTAATAAAGTTATTTTCAAAACTATGTTTTTTTCCATTTAAATGGTTGTATTAAATGAGATATAGTAAATTAAGTGTATCTGGTGACATCGGAATCACACTCAGTGCACTACAAGCTGTACCACATGGCTTCAACTCACCCCGCCCCCCTTATAATTCCTCCAACCTGAGGAACCTAGCTGCATGGCATACTCTCTATCTTCTTGAGAAAGGGGCGGTCATTTCCTCCATGACTGACACATACAGGGAGAGTGCAGCCACTCATGAACACACTCTCCCTCTCCTGTCAGGCAGAACATCTGGTAACACTACAAGAGAGTCAAACATATTATATCCATTTTATTGTGATTTTTCTGCATATAACAATGGGTGAAATCAATAGAAGAGGACATAATTATACATTATAGATCAGCTATCAATGGTGTAAATGTGTCGATGTGTTGGGGAAGGCAGGGGAGAGCCGAGAGACTTCACAGAGAGTTCAGCACCAAACAGCAGCAGCCTTCACTCAACCCTTTGTTTGCCAGTGGGGTAAGCAACACATTGCAGAGAAATGCATTGCTCACGCTTACGGCACCCAAATGGTTAAAAAATAAATTGCAGTTTTCTCAAGAAATTTGTGGGATAGTTGTGTATGAGGGCAGGAACGGTGGAGGAAGATTGCAAGCAAAATGTATTACTGTGCTGAAAAGGAAGTGCTGCATAGAAGGGTTTTTGTAATTTGTGCTGTTGATTGTAATTATTTCCTTTCCATCTTACAGGTTATTTATTTAACCCTTTGAATGCCAGTGGGGTACTCAACACATTGCTTTGCAATGCATTGCGTACCCCTCTGGCACTCAAAGTGTTATAGGCAGCAGTTGTAAACTTGGTCATTCCATAAAGTCACTCCCAATTATTGGTGCTTGCTTCCGAACAGATTTTCCCCTCATAGCTAAAGTAAACATGAATATGTGCTTATATATTAATATATACCTATCCCTCTCGCACCCTCTTGCCCCTTTCCCCTGTCCTTCTTCAGTCTACTCCTGAGGAATTCGAGCAGACAGGATTTTCTCCAGGTCAGACATTTTGCTCATTCCTATTCAGAATCCCCAAAGTGTTTTAAAAAAAACTATATTTCAAGATACATAAAGACTCAGTGATGGATGGCATACACAGGGTTAATGAATTTCTTAGTGCATAATAGAAGCAATAAATTAGTGTCAGCAACAATGATTAGCAAGAAGCTGACAATGGTAATACAAGGGAACAAAGCATTATAATAAGATCATTGACAAAATAGATTATGGAATTAAACCACACCCACAATCTCCCAGGTCTCCAGCAAAGACATCCACAATATGTTCATCACCCGAGCTGTCACCTGACGTTTACCCAGTTATGTTGTTTTTTTCAGTGGTAGAAAATGTGTCATCACAGGGCTTGTCCTTTTAAACCTGAATCCACTAATCAATGACACACACACACACACTTTTTCTTCTTGCCTCTATCGTAGTTGTCTCAGCTGCAATGTTCCTATGGACTTTTACATACACACCTCCAAACAGCTGACTGAGGTAAATAGACACACTTCCCAAGTCAAACAGAGTAGCACTGCTAGCCTTGCAAAGTGTGTCTGTTTACGTCAGTCAGCTGTTTGGCAGATGATTTCTGTATATACATAACAGCTGAGAGGAACACTGCCAGCAGTGTCCCATTCATGTAACCCTTTAATGCGGTTTGAATGCATGCAATGCATTGCAGAGCAATGCACAGTACATCCTTACAGCACTCAAGGGGTTACATTGTCATATTAAAAGTACCTTGCTATGAAGCCACTGGCTCTTGGCAATCTCAATTTTGTGGATTAACATTTCAGCCTCATTTCACTGCTTTGACATTCTGACAGTAGAAGCAATGCTAGTGCATGTGACATCTCTATATACAGGACATACTTGAAAATGAGAGAAATCTCAGTTGTATTCTTCCTGGTAAAACATCCTATATAATAATTCTCTAGGATGTTTGTCAGAAGCCATCATGCGCAGTAGAGACTGCACGCGTTCGGGCAGTCTCTACTGCGCATGATTGCATCTCGTGAGTGAGGTGACGCAAGACTGCATCACGTGGAGCAGTGGCACTGCAAAGCAATGCGTTGCGTACCCCTCTGGCATTCAAAGGGTTAACATTACCTGGTCCTTGGCCCATGTACATGGGCTTTTACATTAATTTTCTAAATAAATAAATATAGAAGGTGTGTATCGGAACTAGATGGGATCAGCTTTCTTGCAGTAACAGCCACTCCAATACCTGCTACTAATGCTGCTGTTCTGTAGTGCTCACTGTAAATGTGATTGTTACAGCTGCAAATCATCTCCCAGTTCATCACTGGATAGATTTTCTTTTTTTAAACCAGGAAAAATACACTGAGATTTTCTCTTGTTTTCAAGTAAGTCCTGGGCTCATTTTATCTACTCAGAAGGGTGAAAGGCTGAGCTCATCTTGCCGGGACTACAACCTGTGACCTTGCAGCTTGAACAGATTCTCCAGCTGGTGCATTAACACCTTAACGACGCAGGATGTATATGTACGTCATGAGTGGATGTCCCTAAAGGACCCATGATGTACATGTAAGTCATCAATTTCAGGGCTCCCCACACAAATCGTATTAAAAAAATAAATATAAATGCTCAGTGGTCCTTAAGTGCCAGCCGCGTGCGTGAGCGGCGGTCCTTAATGGGTTAACCAACTGAGCCATGTCACTGGCATATGAGGCACTTCATCATATCAATAAATATTCTATTTATTGACAAAATACAGCTGCATGTCCAACACCCCAGTAGCTGAGCGCCACCTTCAGCTCCCTGATGAAGGCAATGCACAGCTACTGAAATGGCAGACATGTGGCTCCCCTCTGTATGTAAGTGCCCAATATTTCTGCCTGGAGATGTGACTGGGAGAAGGCCTGCAGCTGTTCTATACAGTAAATCAGCAATCAAATAGTGTAAAGTAACATGAAACAGTTCACCAGATTCTGCACACCTCTCTAGTTCTTAAAAGGTTTAACTAGTGACTGTTGAAGAATGTGGATGACATCAGTCACAAACTTTAATAATTTTGCAGCAAGCATTAAAAGGAAACAAATACATGTTATCTCCCTTTGAACCAGGGGTGAGTAACTAGAGGCCCTTCAGCTGTTGATCAACTACAAATCTGGCATTGGCTGGCTAAGGATAATTTAATCTGTAGTCCAATGCAGCTAGAAGGTCATTGTTTGTGCCAGAGGAGTGTCAAGTGCATTGCACACCCTTCTGGCAGTCAAAGGGTTAATCAAGAACTGGAAGTAGAGGATTTGACTCAACAAATCCTACAGCATGGGTTAATCCTGAATAAAGAACAGAATCCTTTGGTAAACAGCAAATCCTTTTATTATTTTGAATTACAATTTATCCCATTGAGTACCAGAGTACATAGCACACAGCACAGCAATAAGATGCATGCCACTCTGGTAATCAGAGAGTTACAGTTTAGGACAAACTCTGTGGGATCAAGAGCTCTATGTACAAAGTAACAGAAATGCAATTCTAGAGCAAATCAAGTGTACCATTGGGGAAAAAAATTAAATTCCATCTGATTTAAAATGAACCTGAATGTGTTGCATACCCATCTCGCACTCAAAGGGTTAAACAGATAGTAATACTTACTTTAACCCCTTAACGACCAGCGGTCCTGGGACGTTTCCGTCCCATAAGGACCGCATAGAACCACGTGGACGCGCCGGTACACGTGACCTGTTGCGTGTATCGGCGCGTCACTATGGGGCCTGATACAGATCGCTCCGATGTTGGAGCGGTCAATTTCAGGCCCTATTTTTACTTACGGCGCTCCCGGTAGAGCGCTGTAAGTAAAAAGTACGTGACGTACTATAACCGTCATCGGTCCTTGAGTATTTCAAGGACCGTGACAGTCATAGTACGTCACATGTCGTTAAGGGGTTAAGGTGGCTATAATATTGTAGGTAATTAAATTAACCAATCCATCTTTGTCCTTTTATTGTAAATGTTATAGTTTAAGAGTAATCGCTATGTAAAGTTTACCTATCCCAACCCTTTAAGCTACGTCAGCGCTCTATCTGTCAGACTTGGATTCTGGTCCAAAGACCGGACGGCTCGTAGAGAGCCGAAACAGCAGTACATACAAAGGAAATCTTCATGACAACGGTCTACTGCCTCACACCATGCACACTTTGTAGACCGCTGTCATGAAGATTTCCTTTGTATGTACTGCTATTTCGGCTCTCCAGATAAGCCGTCCAGTCTGCGGACCAGAATCCAAGTCTGACAGATAGAGCACTGATGTAGCTTAATGGGGCAGGAGGGGTAAATTATACATAATGATTACTCTTAAAGGGATAGTAATACTTCCTTTTATCTTTATTTTATTTTGTAGGCATTAAAAAAAACATGAAGAACGATAAAAGTCTTATCTCTCAAACCATAAAGGTTTGAGAGATATTTACAAGCAAAGTTTCCCCTCCCTCCCCTTTTACCTAGTATAAGCCATCTCTTCTCAGATGTGGAATGCAGTCCATAGACCAGACAGATAACAGCAGGGGACAGTCTTCTTCCTATGAAAACAATGAAAGCCCTGGCCCCCTTGACAAGTTTTTCAGGTTTTTCCCTTATCTTAATTGAAGATTGTCCCTCTCTGCAGTCTACCTGGGGACCTCCCTTCTGATCTGACTGAGCAGTGTTACATCAGTAAAAGGGGTGGGAGGGGGACACTTTGTCATTGAATTACTCTGGAACTACAACTCTGACAGAATTGAAATAACACTCTCCAAAGTCCAAATACTATGATGATTAATTAGAGCTGCTTTTATTATGAAACATTACTATCCCTTTAAACTATAAAAGTTATAACAAAACGACAAAGATGGATTGGTTTATTTAATTAATACCTACAATATTATAGTCACCTTAAAGGAAGTATTACTATCCCTTTAAAGTGAAACTATTAACCCAAGACAAGTTTAGTTAATTGTGTACATCATTAACCCCTTAAGGACCGGCCGCGCATGTACTTTGCGGTCCCTTAAAGGGATAGTAATACTTCGTTTTAACTTTATTTTATTTTGTAAGCATTAAAAAAACATGAAGAATGATTTAAGTCTTATGTCTCAAACATTTATGGTTTAAGAGATATTCACAAGGGAAGTTTCCCCCTCCCACCCCTTTTTCCTAGTGTAAGCCATCTCTTCTCAGATGTCAATCTTGTTGTAAGACCAGACAGATAACAGAAGGGGACAATCTTCTTTGTATGAAAACAATGAAAGCCCTTCCCCCCTTGACAAGTTTTTCAGCTTTTTCCCTTATCTTAATTGAAGATTGTCCCACTCTGCAGTCTACCTGGGCACCTCCCTTCTGAGCTGGCTGAACAGGAGGGGGGGGATACTTTGCTTGTGAATATCTCTTAAACCATAAAGGTTTGAGAGATAAGACTTATATCGTTCTTCATGTTTTTTTAATGCCTACAACATAAAATAAAGATAAAACGAAGTATTACTATCCCTTTAAGGACCACGGAGCATTTTTTTTTTTTTTTTTTGCGGAATCAGATTCCAGACTCCCCGAACAGTGTGCAGCCGCGCGGGGCACCCAGAATTCCATGACGGTCCAGGACTGTCATGGGTCGTTAAGGGTATAACAACCCCTGATGGTCCAAGACCGTCATGGGTCCTTAAGGGGTTAGTAGCTGCTTATATGTTGTCTTAGCATTTTTTCTAAAAGACATTGTTTTTGATAAGTTAACGTTTTATGTCTTGGTGGTACAGAGCTGCATTTCATGCTAATTCCCTCCATGCACAGTATGCTAATCCTATAATATAAAAGGCCAGAATGTTTATCCGATGCAGTCATGTGCAGTCGAGTCTGCCCAAACGCACAGAATGCTGGGAGGTGTAGGAATGCTGGGAGCATTCTGTGCGTTAGTGCAGTCTCTAGTGCTCATGACTGCATCGCATGCACCGCCAGTGAGGTGGCGGCAGTTACGCAAAGCAGGGACGGTTTCTTTACCTCACCGGACCTTGGCCCATGTACGCAGGCTTTTACACTAGTTAGTTATATTTAAAGCGGAACTACCATGTCACAAAATGTTTCGCTTAACTAAGTTCCCTTCTGGCAACTAGTTGCTTAGTAGTGCTAGTCACCAGAATTATTACCTGATTTAATAGATATATGCTTTATTCCCCAGCTGTCAGTAGCACTGAGCACGGACATCTTGCCAGAATGACGTCCACACACCTGTGCTGTCAGTCCCAGCCGGAGCCAAATGGCTCCTAGCAACGCCTCCTAGACTCGGCTGGGACTGACAGCGCAGGCACGCGGACATCATTCTGGCAAGATGTCCTCACTCCTTGCTACTGACAGCTGGGGAATAAAGCATATATCTATTAAATCAGGTAATAATTCTGGCGACTAGCGCTACTAAGCAGAGCTTAGTGGCCTAATGTTCATTATGCTTTTAGCCGGTAGGACAACTGAATACCGCGTTAGACATTTTATTTTGTTGGTCGGTATCCATTTTGTCCTACCGGCTTTTTTAACACCAACATTTGGATCATGCCCATAAAGAGGTGGTAAAGAAGCTATAAAGTGGAGATGACTTCTCCAGTTTATCACTTCTCCAGTTCCTATGTTATTTTATAAAGCCACTGCACTAAGATCTCCAAAGCTGAATAAATCTTAGTGCATAGGCTCCACAGAGTCACATAGGAATTGGAGAAGTGATAAACTGGAGAAGTCATCTCCACTCTACTACATCATTATCACCGCTTAGTGAATCTCCCCCCAGATTTCAGAGATTCCGCAAGGAAATAATTTTTCTATGGCAATCGAAGCAGAGGATGTTTAAATGTGTATTAATTACCAATTTTTTTCTTCTGTTATTTTATATTTGAATCATGTTTTAGGACCATCAACAAGCATAAAGATAATGAAAGTTCTATTCCAAAACAGTTGGAGGGGCACAAATGTACGCCCACATTTTCATGCACACTCACATGCACACACAATCATGTGCACACATTTGCAGGCATTTATCTATGAGCACGAATTTGCATGTACATACACACCTATGTACACATTTGCGGATATGCAAATTTGCCTATGCAAACATTTAAGCATGTACACATTTGCGCATGCACATTCAAGCAAACACTTGCCACAATAGCACACGCCAGATGCAAACATTCTCACACATATCTTCTCACTGATTCACATTTGTGAGCGTGCATGAAACACACACATTCCCTCACATATTCCGGGAGGATGTGTCTCTGATCTGTTCACAACAGACCATAAATATAAACAAGAAAATGTAGATAGGAGGGAGAGGTGATTTCATGAAAGAGAGGTCACTGCTGCAACACAAGAAAAGCCATAAAGTGATTCATTTTACACACACATCTTATTATTATAATTATTATTATTATTCTTTATTTATATAGCGCCAATTAATTCCGCAGCGCTGTACAATTGGGGAATAGACATACAGAGGTACTTCATTCAAACAGCAAAGTTTGCACTGTCCATTTATCAGCTAGACATAAGGTGGAAAATAATCAGTAAAATGTAAGTATTAAACCAAAATATTTTAAAAATGTATTATTCAGGCACTAATTATGATATTTAGCAAACAATTAAAAAAACAAAAGCACAATAGTTTCCTTTTAACCCTTATGTTTGGCAGAGCTTGAGTCTAACGAGAAGTCAGTTGACTCCCCCTCCTCCAACCTAAATCTTTCTTTATTCAAACCCTATAGAGAAAGGTCATGATTCTAACTCAGGGGTCATGAAACATAAAGAAATCCGGGATAACCTAAAACTCCTCTAGAGGCGGCAGAGGGATTGTATTGTTTTGGGGATTTTAAATCTGTCACAGTAGATTACTTTATAAAGTTCCATTCCCTATGATTAACTCTGATCACACTGAAATGAATAGCAATGGAGCACAAAACTGATGTAATAATTAATATGATAAGAACTCAGTAATGGTATTGTAAAAGTGCTTGAATCAGGAGTAAACTTGCAACACTTCATTCCATCACATCTTCATTAACCAGAAACAGACACCCACTGGCATACCTCCCAACATTTCAAATGGCCAAAGAGGGACACTTTTGTTTTAGGGGGTGTTATTGGGGATTATTTTATAGGTGACGTTATGACATACCGACACCTCTTTGTGTAAATTAATAAATGATCTAGAGCAACACCAAAGTATTTTATTTACATAGACTAATTTATAAACACATATAATGACGTTTAACCCCTTCGCGTCCGGTGACGTACCCGGACCGTCACGCTGGTCTGTCACTTAAGGACCAGTGACGGTCCTGGTACATCACGTACTTTTACTCACCGCGCTCCTGCAGGAGCGCAGTGAGTAATACCGGGGACTGAAGTTGATCGCTCTAAGACTGGAGCGATCTCTTTCAGTCCCCCGTTCGACATGCCTCCCTACGTGATCAGTCACGTGGGGCGGCACTCCGAAATTCCCTATCTGGTCCTTAAAGGACCACACACCCCGGGAACGCTGGTCCTTAAGGGGTTAAACAATCATTAATGTGAGTTTTATTGCTGTGGAGCAATCTGATACACACACATATATACAACAAACAGCCTGATCTCCTAAAAAGAGGGACACTAGGGTTGGAAAGGGGGATTTTGGTCTCAAAGAGGGGCTGTTTCTCCTAAAGAGAAACACTTGGGAGGTATGCACTAGATAGCAGTAAGGTTTATCGCCAATGCAAAAAGAGTGTGTGTGTATGCTGCTAAAGTTGGGGCTTTTCTTGCTGTAAATCTAAACCCCTGTTCTACAAAGAACAAAGCTCTGTAGAAAAAAAGCCCCAACTTTAGGGAGCACATTTACACCCAGTCTTTTCCAGGGATAGAAATACCCTTTAACTACTCTTTAGGAGTCATTCCCCCACCACAAATAGAAGCAACCACTATCCCCCACCACACACACAAACACTCCCCCACCACACACACAAACACTCCTTACCAACACAGATTTTTGTAGACGTGGGCCTAGGTGGACAGTGACTCACTGAATATGAACATAGCGAGCACCCAATACATTCTGTGCCGCTGTTCTCACACACACAAAGAGAGCAAAAATTACACCACGAACTAACACACACGGTGAGTACAATCCCACACATATACCCAGTAAGCATCCATTATATGCTATGCCACCACACCCACACACATATAGCACCTATCTCATTATGAGCCAAAATGTCTAACACACAGACACACACAAGTTTATACATACAGTGAACACACACACACACACAGAGCTCCTCTCCAATCCTGTGCTGCCACCTCCACACACAGTGGGTACCCTTTCCATCCTTTGCCAGAACTCACACACAATGTTCACCAATCCCACCCTTTGTCACACTATTCTCCACAGGTAAACAGTGAGCACCAATTCCATCCTGTGTTACCACCCCCACACAGCGATCCCTTATTCAATACTGCGCACCCATCCACATACAAAAAGTTAGCATCTACTCGATCCTGTAGCACTACTACCAGATACACATTGAGCACCCATTCCATCCTGTGCCACACTCCTCCCCACAGATGTATTCATCTTTATAGTGCCACATTGCTTTACAAAAATAATAAAAGTACAATACAAAATACAGGACAGAGTTAAGAGCATTAGGTTAAAGTATAATCATTGCATTATTAACGGGGTAAGAAGTGCAGCAAAAGGAATCCTACATTGGGAAGGGGACCCTGTCCCAAAGAACGTACATTCTAATCAGTAATCGTGACAACATACAGAGACAGTAGGAGGAGGATCATAAGTGCTAGTACAAGGGTTCAGTATGGGAAGTGCAGAATGATTTTGATGTGACTCACAGTGTAGACAAGGAGAATATTGTTAGCTTTTAGGAAATGCTTTTAGGAGATGCTTGAAAGTGATGAGTGAGTGGATGATTGGCAAATGGTGATGGGGAGAGGCAGCCAGTGAACATGATTGCAGCGAAGAGATGGTTCAAGATGTGTAAAGAGAGGACAGAAAGAACCATAGAGAAGAACACAGGTGAAGGAAAGGGCTACAGCGGGAGCAGAAATGTAAGAGGGTGCCAAAGAAGATAGTGACTTTAAGGAGAGGAGACGAATTTTGTAAAAAATACGAGACTTTAACCACGAAAGCTATTTCAGGAGAAGATGAGAGGGGAGGTATCTGGGAGCAAGGGTAGTTATTCTTGCCACTGAGCTGAGTACAGACTGAAGAAGAGAAAGATGAGAGATGGGAAGACCAATAATAATCTACTCTAGAGAGAACGAGGGCCTGAGTGAGAGTTTTTGCACATAACATACAGAGGAAAGGCCGTATTTTGGCAATAGTTTTTAAGAAGAAGCGTCAGGGTTTGCTGACAGCTTGGATATGGGAGGAGACTACAAAGGTATAATTGAGTATAACACCAAGACAGCATCCTTTGCTTACTGAATATATGTTAGAATTGTCAACTGTGATGGAAAAAGGGGGTGGGTGGGGTTAGCCATATTGAGTTTAAAATGGCAATGGGCCATTCATTATGAGACTGGTATGAGAAACTGAGTAATTTCAGACAGTACAGTTGGCATCAGTGGAAGAGAGATAGACTTGTGTGCCATCCATGTACAGATGGTAATTAAACCAAGAGTTGAAATAAGGTCACCAAGTGAAAGGGTATAGAGGGAGAAGTGGTCCCAGGCTGATTCCTGAGGTACAGCCACTGAGAGGTCATGAGGAGAAGAAGAGGTGTTAGCCAAAAGAATTTCTGAAAGTATGGCTTGAGAGATAGGAAGCAATCCATTCTAGACAGGGCCGGATTTATCAATAGGACGACTACGCACTGACCTAGGACACCAGATTTTCTGGGGCGCCCGGCAATGGTCCAGTCACACCCACAAGCAACTTTAAATGCCTAACTGCCCTATATTTTATTTTTAAAAACAAACGGTGGTGTCTTTTGAGTATGCAGGTGTGCGCCTGAGAGGGTGCCGCCGCTTGATTTATTAACTTCTGGTACCTTTCCTGCGCTGTGCCTCCCTGCTTGGGCCACCCCAGTGACTTCCCCACTCACTAGCTTTTCTTGACCTGCAGGATCCAATCAGTTTTGCAGCAGCGATGTGACCGTCTTGATGTCACATCGCATGAATGGTCTTACGCAGCCAAGGCACCTTTCATCATGGCACTTCTCAGTGTGCAGCCCCCATCCACAGCCTGAGCCAAACTCACCACCAGAGCCACGTGCCCACAGATCCACCAGTCCTACCCAGAGGGGGGCGATGACACCACAGCCAGGGATTAGATGGAGAGAAATCTATTAGTTCTCGCGGTGCCTCCCAATACAATGTAACCAGGAGCCCCCCTTAGTGCACAAGGTAATGGACTTCTTGTTTGTGTCTATCTCTATTTAAAAAAAAAAAAAAAAAAGGGGCAGATCTTAACCCTTTAAGTCCCAGAAAGGCATTCAATGCATTGCACTGCAATGCACTAGATACTTCTCTGGCACTCAATGGGGTTAAAACCATTTCCATACCCAGTAGTAATAGAGCACAGCGCCTCCCCTGCAGATAAGGACCATATCGAAGGCTGCAGTCTGTCTGATCTATGGCACATCCTGTTTCCACCTTCTTGGCTGTGTCTAGCAGAGGAGACCTTGTCTCGAGTGGTAGAACCTTCCTCTTGGTGCAAGGAAGGGCTTAAACATTGATCCAATAAATTACATCCTTCTGCACCAGAAAAAAAGGTTATCCATGGGAACTGTATGTATTATTGGTTTTATTGCTAGTGTATATAGGAAACTGAACAGAGTTTAGTGAATGCCTCAAATTTGGGACTATACCCACGTCACTCACAGTGTCACACATAATGTCTCATACACATATACACAAACCCAGTGTGTCACGCGCACACACACACACACACACACACACACACACACATACAAAACAAGTGGGAAGCATCCTCACTTAAAGGGATAGTAATACTTAAAATGTAAAAAAAAATATGTTGTAGGGTTTATCCCCCTGAGTAAAACAAGGGTACTCCCGCTGCTGAAAGGTGTTTCATTCAAAAGTTATTAATTTTCAAAGTTGAATTTTTTAGGTGCAATATCACAGTGGCCTCAAATTGTACAGTGGCGCTGTTGCTACACCATCCTATGGAGATTTATGGTCCCGGGACCAGAGCTGTCCATAGGATTGTGTAGCAACAGCGCCACTGTACAATTTCAGGCCACCGTGATATTGCACCTAAAAAATTCAACTTTGAAAATTAATAACTTTTGAATGAAACACCTTTCAGCAGTGGGAGTACCCTTGTTTTACTCAGGGGGAGAAACCCTACAACATATTTTTTTTTTTTACATTTTAAGTATTACTATCCCTTTAATAGGATATTTGGCCTGGGTGATATCCTAGTGTAGGGGCTGATATAGCTGTTGTTTTTTTTTTGTTTTGTTTTTTTCTCTTCTTTTCGTAACCCGTGTCACTTATTTTAATGAAATTAATAAAATTATATTTTATACGTAGATGGGTGCTGCTAAAACAGGTTTCCTTTCCTGGGATTCTCTTTTCCCTAACTCTTTAACATATGCTGTCTTACTGTAGGCACCATCTTTGTAAATATTTAGTAGAGATATTGTGGTGCAGGTGCGCTTCCTTTCCCTCCTTCATATCTGATCAGGGTTCAGAGTGACAGCATATGATGGGTCACAAACACAGCAGGGTAAAAGTCCTCTACCTCTGGAAAATTGCCACAGTACTGTGAAGAATAATAAATCTAAAAATCAGTGTGGTTAATGGAGTGGCGTGGTTAGGGGTGGGGCAAAGGCAGGGAAAGAGGCACCTGAGGGTGTTGTGTCTAGGGGAGCCTGAGATGTAAATCCGGCCCTGATTCTACAGCTGTGTTGTGGATGCCAAGGATGTGTAGTGTGTCCAGTAGGAGTGCATGATAAACAGTGTTAAAGGCAGCTCAGAGGTCTAGTAGGATTAGTATACTCTGTTGACGTTTGATGTATGTAGGCCATGAGTAACTTGTTTTAGTGCTGTTTCTGTGCAGTAGTTGGAACCGAAAACACAGATACACAGTTGATACCCATTCCACTCTGTGCCACTACTCCACCACACATAGCGATCACCCACTCTATTCTATGCCATCACCATTCACACAGAGTGAGCAGCAATTCCATCCTGTGCTACCACTCACACATCCACTCAGTGAGCAACCATTCCATAAATCTGTCACCGTCCACCCAGCGATCACCATACCTGTGCATTTTCAAAATAAGCTGACCTGAAATAGTTACCCTTAACATTCACAATAACATAGATTCTAGGCAATACATCTGTCAGTGGTCTAACCAAGAGGTCTCCTGTCTTATATCAGTCCTAAAGGAACCATTTACAGGCTACAATTTAGCGATATCAATGCTTGAACCCACACTAGATAAGTAGCACATCTCTCTTTCTGCTTTTCTGGTACAAATTAGAGCAGTGATTCTCAACCAGGGTGCCGTGGCACTTTGGTGTGCCACAGACATCATCTTAGGGTGCCCCATGTTTTCTATGAAGACAAACAAAAATGGACTTTTAAATAAAGATTTATAGAAATTTGTATGCACAATAGATTTAGTTTTGTTATTATGATTATAAAACCTAATAATAACTGTATATTTATGTATTGTACCCTTCTTATGCCCTTGATAAAGTACATTAAATATGTTAGGGGTGCCCCAAATGTTGTAGATTATGTGTTAAGGGTACAATACATAATTAGAGACTTAAGAAGCAGGGGCATCCACAGAATTTTTTCCGGGGGGGGGGGGTTGCAGAGCCATAATATGAACCCTAGGCCCCTATGAACCCAGCCCCTATATTTATAAGGAGGGGGGATCCCTCCTTGCCCAGACCCACCCTCCCTTCCCCCTGATGCCAATGTTAGAAATCAATTATTTGTTCATATCAGATAGTACACTTTACTCTCTCACCCTAGGAAAATTTTCTGTTCAGTCCGAGACCCAGAGATTTGGGTCAAACCCTGAGAGTTCCAGGTATGGTGATCAACCTACGAATTATACACATATATTATGCACCATCTCCACACTGTGCCACAAATAACAACCGCTAATCCTGCCCCTGGCTACACCACACACGATGGGCCTCTATCTCGTGACCTGTGGATAAGGTAACTATATCTCTCAGCCAGGTAGGCGTCCTTACCTGTCGTGGTCCGCCTGAATGCATGCAGTTGCAGAGTGTGAATGTCCAGGAGCTGGTGCTGAATTAGTGTAGCAGACTCCTGTCCCGATACTGGTTAGGGAAAGTGTTGTGAAAGCTATATCATCCTGCAGCCGCAGCGTGCTGCTGTATCCATAGCAACCGGCATACACTCTGCACAGGTCATGGGCGGCCCCAGAAAGGAAACACGGACCTATCGGACGGCTGGCCTAGAAGATCAGCGTTCAACTTTCCTCTTCTCGTATTCTTGTTGGAGGAACGATAGAAAGGCGGGGCTAGGGTTCTAAACGATGAGCATCGGAAGCGGCAGATACAATAACTTGTTGATTTAAAACAGGGTGGAACTATGTTGCGCTTAAAGTTTGGCTGGACTACATCTCCCATCACCCTCAGTGTGGTAGCCAAATAGCTGTAGAGCCGTAGTTTGACGTTTTTCCTGGTTCTGTTGTATTATCAAACAGGAATCTGGAATGGCAGAGAAACTCAGGACACACACATAACTCAACAAGGTGGAAATCCTGCCGGCTCGGGTAGTGCAATCATACATTCTATCAAAAATTAGTTTGAGGTATCAAAGTAAAATTATTTAAATCAAACACTCCAACTGTACCTTTCTAACAGGTACACTGGCATACCTCCCAAGTGTCCCTCTTTAAGAGGGACAACCCCTATTTAAGACCGAAATCCCTCTTTCCTGCCCTGATGTCACTCTTTTTAGGAGATCAACAGACTGTGTGGTGTGTATACAAGTGTATCACATTGCTCCACAGCAATAAAATGCACACCGTTGTTTGTTTAAACGTCAGTATTTGTATTTATAAATTAGTCTGTGTAAATAAAATACTTTGGCTTTGACACAAGTCAAGAGAACAGTTCAGCTATAGTTTTATATTTTTTTTTATTATTTTTCTGTTATATATGGGATACCACCATTAGGTGGATTACCATCACTGACAATTCCCATTACCCAAATGTGGATAGCTCAGTTTACCAGGTGCTTTTGTGGACCTAAGTTCTGGGGGGGGGGGGTCTTGGCTGCAATTTCTTTCCTCAGGAGTTTCCCACTGAGGCTTCTTCTTGATATATGGTAATCCGAAGACAGAAGATCTGCTGAATAAAGTGTGCACCCTTTGCGTGCTGAGGTCCACATGTCCCACGCTTCCCCTCCCTTCCTTTTGGCGGCACAGGCTCCGATGGTGTCTGATGCAGCTCCTGCCGCCTCTGCTGCTGGTGCTCCGGTGGCAGGTGACATCATAATTGGGCGCACGTCCAAAGGCATGGACGTTCGCTCCATTTAAAGAAACAGGCACCTGTTGGCTGCTCCTCCTCTTCCTCTATTTTCTACTATTTAAACTGCCTGGACACAGGGCTCAGTTGCCCTTTCGTTGGTGTCCAGTGCAGTTCTTTAGTTTGGGGCTCTGTGTATGATCTGGGATGTCTGACTAACCGAACTGGTGCGGACCTTGGCTCTGTCTGAGTATCCACTCCATGTATGACACTTGTCTTTGTCGCACATCCATTCTGGTGCAGGCCTGCTGCTCTGTCAGACTACCCATTCCATGTGTGTGACTGCTGGCTCTGGCTGACTACCTGCTCCGTGTGTGACCTCTGGCTTGTCTGACTACCCATTCTGATGTTGACCTGGGGCTCTGTTCACTGTGTATCCAGCACACGAACACTTCAGTGGACATCCTATCTGGTGCAAACCTGTGGTTCTGGCTGACGACCCGCTCCGTGTATGACCCCTGGCTTGTCTGACCAACCAATCTGGCACTGACCTGTGGCTCTATCTAAATTCCTTTAGTGTGGCATTTTGTTCAGTTAGATAACCAATCTGGTGCAGGCTTGTGGCTCTGGCAGACTCTCTCCTGGTGCCTTCCCAGTTGCCGGCTATCCCAGGTGCAGACCTGGGGTCTTGGTTACCCTCATCTCTGTCTGGCTTCTCCCAGGTGCGGACCTGTGGTATTGCAGACTCTCCTTCTCCCATTGCTGGGATATAGTTATCTAGAGAATCACACAGTAGCAGTCTTCTATTCCTGGTAGTTGTCACTTGCTCTGTTGTGCGCTTCTCTTTAGTCTTGTACATTAAATACTGTCATTGTGATATTTCTGTTTGTGTTGCTGCCTTAATAAAGTTGGTGTTACCTTAAGTACTTGTCACGGTCCCAGCAAGGACTGACAGGACAAGTAGCCAGATGTGCTCTTTGGCTCAAGATCTGGTCTGCTGACACAGCCTCTAAGAGGGCTCTCCGGTCCTTGCCCTTTCAGGCCACCTCACTGTTTGGGCCTGATATCAAGGATCTGTCCCGGAGCTTCGGGCGATTTTTCATTCCATGCAACATTGAACAAGACAGCTGGAGGATTGCCCAGTCAGGGTACAGTCGGACAACATCACAGCGGTAGCCTAGATCAACAAGCAAGGCGGCACAAGAAGTCTCACAGCTTGGCTAGAGGTCAAGGGTATTTTGTCCTGGGCAGAGGAACATGTCCCTGCCATTTCCGCAGTTCATATTCCCGGCATAGACAACATTCAGGCAGACTTCCTCAGTTGACATACAGTGGACTGCGGAGAGTGGGAATTGCATCAAGAGGTGTTCAACCTCATTGTCCAGTTGTGGGGTCTTCTATGCATCAACCTGATGGCAACAAGACACAACAGGAAGATTCCAACATTCTGCTCTCACTGGGCAGATCCCCTGGCTCTAGCAGTGGATGCCTTGTCGATTCCATGGAATTTTCCTCTGGCATACATCTTTCCTGACATTCCCCTGTTGCACAGGGTGCTTCAGAAACTGTGACTGGAATGCTGCCTAGTCATTCCGATTACTCCGTACTGGTCTCTGCAGGCTTGGTTTACAGAGCTGAATCTCTCAGTGGCAGAACCTCTTCGGCTTCCCTCCCATCCGGATCTTCTTCTACAGGGTTACTTGTGGAAGGAGGATGTTCATCGTCTGGCTTTGGCAGCATGGAGATTGAATCCTCAATTTTGAAGAAAGGATTTTCTTCTGGTGTGGTGGCTACTATGCTTAGTGCCCGTAAGCCGGTTTCCTCTAAGGCTTACCATCGAGTTTGGTCTACCTTTCTATCTTGGTGTGCTGATAGGGACCTCTCTCAGGATTTTGATCTTTGTACGGTCCTTTTCTTTCTCCAGGATGATGTAGATAAGGGTCTCGGTCTGAGTTCTCTTAAGGTTCAGATTTCTGCTCTCTCTCTGTTTTCTTTCAGAGGCGCCTTGCTATTCTTCCTGATGTCAGGCTTTTTCTTCCAAGGAGTTGCTCACACCCGTCCCATGTTTAAGACTCCCGCTCCTCAGTGGGACCTTAACTTGGTGCTGGCCACTATTCATCGCCGTCTGCTGCCGTGGAAGATGGCTTTTCTCCTGGCAGACGTGTCTGTTTGCCGTGTTGTGGAGCTGCAAGCCCTGTCCCGTAGGCCACCCTTTTTGGCTTTTCACAAGGACAAGGCAGTGCTTCGCACTTCGCAAGAGTTTCTCCCGAAGGTGGTGTCTGAGTTCCACATTAATCAGGAGATTGTGGTTCCTTCTTTCTGCCCTAACCCTACTTCTGACAAGGAGAAGGATCTTCACCTATTGGATGTTGTGCATTGCCTCAAGTTCAATGTGCATCGCACTGAGCCATTGAGGCAGTCTGACACTCTTTTTGTCATTCCTGAGGGTCCCACGGCAGGGAAGCCTGCTTCCAAGGTAACCATTGCTTCTTGGATCAAGTCCACTATTCGTAAGGCTTACGAACTTAGGAAGAAGCCTGTTCCCTTTTGGGTCACGGCTCATTCTACGAGATCTATTGGGGTATCTTGGGCCTACAAGAATCAGGCCTCAGCTGATCAGTTGTGCAAGGCGGCCACTTGGTCGTCTGTGCATACTTTCTCCAAACACTACCATGTGTATGTGCTGGCATCTGCCGATGCCAGTTTTGGGAGGAAGATCCTGGAGGCAGGAGGCGCCATACATGTACACAGCGCTTAACAGAAGTTGAAATAATACAATACAAAAATACAAAAGCAATGCATCCCGTACCCCTCTGGCACTCAAAGGGTTAAGAGCATTAAGCTAAAGTGCAATCATTACATTATTTGTCGGAGAAAGTGCAGCAAGGGAAACATACACTGGGAAAGGGACACTGCCCCAAGGAGCTTACAATCTAATTAGAATTCATGTTGACATACAGCGACAGTAGGAGGATGATTATAAGTGCAAGTATAAGGTGTGGTGAAGGAAGTTAGGGAAACACCCAATGAGGAGACTCAGAGGAAGACAGTGTGGACTCTTCCTTGTTTTTTGGGTATCCCTATGAGGCTGACCTTTACCCCTCAGCAGAGGGGCTCATCAGAGTGGTGTTTGAGACCCTTCGGGTCTCTGAGGCTTCTGCTAGGGATATCTCTGGCTATCTTCCAGAGATTTCTATTTATATAGGGGACAATTCAAAGTAAAATTGCATTGCAGGTCTAAATAATATCATGTAACAAAAGAAGAGAAAATAGTGTATAGCAGCCTCTGACTACGTTATATTATTAATTCTTATTGTGCCCTTTTACACTAAGAAACCAGTTTAATGCTCAGTAACATTAATAGTATATCCAGAGACCCTCAAAAAAACGTAACTTTTAGTATATGCTTGTTAAAATCTTGTTCATTGTCCTTTACTAGTCCGGACACTAAATTAAAATCACATAAAAGAACATCACTATGGTGGTCTAGTAATCCACTCTTAGGTACCACTATTGAGCTTATACCTCCAAAGTGTAGAAATGATAATGTGTCTCTTATATCTTATTGCTTATCTCGTGGAGTATCAGAGCAATTTTAGAACATCCACAGTACTATTATTAGTATTTCACCTCTATACCACTTTAAATGAATCTAAATAGGAGGTTAACTTAACCAGAACACCTCATCCGGATTTCCCAGTATATCTAAAGTGATAGCCCTTAATCTGATGTATATTCATCCACCTGTTATCATCAGTCACCTATGGATGCCAGGCTGTATAAGCCTCTGGACTTCCACGGTAAATGTGAAATTTACTTCAGGTGTTAATGTGATACCATTCTCAAAGTATAAATCCTAAGGTAGCCCTGTCAATTGAAGTATAAATACAATCGGGCATGCAGTTAAAACCAAAGTACTGCAATATTTAACCTAACTCCCCCTGAAGAATCCGTTTTATGCGGGGAAACGTGTCGGGGTTTAGGGATTGAGTTATAGTCCCTGTGTCCTACTCGTGGATGAGTCAAGTGTTAGAGTTAACGCTATGAACGCTGGTGCTCGGAAAATGGAGAGGGTTTAGATTTCTGGGATGATTTTGTTGCTTTAAGTGAACCCAGAGGGACTAGCATTAGGGGCCGAACCACCGGCGCTCATAGCCTGTAGAGATTGTGCAGTACTTTGGTTTTCACTGCATTCCCGATTATATTTATACCTCAATTGACATGGCTATCTTAGGATTTACACTTTGAGACACCTTGGCATCATCTGTGATGGACCAGTGGGTTTTGTGGCTTGTTTTGAAAAGGTACCTCATAGATTTCAAGTCCCTTTAGCTTAATTGCTTTTTTTTTCAAGGGTTTATTGAGACCCAGAGCGCATGTCTGTTTATAGACACCATCTCCTCTCTTTTGGACAAGCAGGTTCTAGTTCCTGTCCCAGCCCAGGAACACTTTACAGGTTCTTATTCAAACCTTTTTGTTGCTCCCAAAAAGCATGGTAGGTGCCTTCCCAACCTGGACTCAAAATGCCTCAAGTACTAGGTGTTTGCTACTCGCTTCAAGTTGGAGTCTTTGCACTCTGTCAATTCTGTGAATTTTTAGGTTCCCTAGATCTACAAGATGCTTACCAGGATGTCTGTATTCATCCAGACCATCAACATTTCCTTTGTTTTGCCTTCACATGTAGTCACTACCAGTTCACTACACTGCCCTTTGGCCTGGCCAAAAGGCCAAGAATTTTCAGGAAGATCATGGCAGCTTGGGCCGCATCCATCCATCTGTAGGGCATCTCCCTGACTCTGTATTTGGACAATCTAATGATCAGGGCACCTTCAGAAGAAATTCTGGCAATCCATGTACAGAAGTATGCCAGCATCCTGGTGCATCATGGCTTGGGTCCTCAGTCTCAAGAAGTCCTCTCTGACTCCATCTCAGACCCTGTTCTTCCTTGGAATTATGTTTGATACCTTTCAAGGGCAAGCGTTCTTACCTGAAGTTAAGATCCAGGATATATCTTGAGCTCTAGGATGGCCTTTAGCAACAATAATGGACTACATGAACATCCTGTAGTCTGGTATCCACTCTGAAAGCAGTTCCTTATGGCCAGTTACACACAAGGGAACTCCAACTGGATATTCTCTGAAGATGCTTGCTACAGTGCTCTCACCTGTCTCACTCCATAATTCTGTCCCCACCAGACGAGGGAGGATCTATTTTGGTGACTACCTCGTCCTCATCTGACTCAAGGACATGCTTTTGTAATATTAGAATGGAATTTGGTTGCGGAAGATGCCAGCCTGAGGGGCTGGGAAGCAACCCTAGGTCCTTTTACAGCTCAAGTTACAGTGGACTGGAGAGTCTCTTATCAATCAGCATACTAGAAATTTGAGCCACCCACCTGCAACTCAACTGAGGTAGCTTACATCAACAGTCAAAGAGAAATTTGAAGTGATGCAGCTTGGACAGAGGTGTGAACTTCTTTATTGGGAGGAAACTAATTTCTATCCATCTTGGCAAGCCACAACCCAGGGGTAGAAACCATAGTTGCAGACTTTTTCAGTCATCAAGATCGGGATCCAGGCAACTGGGAACTAAATCGGGAATGTTCGAGCAGTGTCTTCTGAGGACACATGAACATTACTTGTCACTGACAGAGTTTTTTCCCCCCTCCCAATTCCCCCGGTGAACTTCCAGCTGTTTATCTGAAGCCATTCTGTGCCATTTTAAGTGCATGTCTATCATCCTACTCATGTCATGGCAGGAGAATGAAACGGCCATGTAAGAGCACCAATCCTTGTGAGAATTCTCCACTACTCTGATGGACCTGTACAGACACTGCCTATGTGGGAGTAGTCTGTATATATAGCATTGTTGGCACATGAGTGGCTAGGTGATCCTGAGTTCACTTAGCATGCAAAGAAGAATAAACCTTCACAGATGCACATAAGTGGGGTTTATGCTCGCAGTACCCAGACCTGGCTATTTTCCTGGTTTGTCAGCATAGCTGGTTCCGGATTTAGCAAGCAAAACCCCCACTCACGTATCTGCTCAGGCGTATTCATCTTTATGTGTGTAATCTGACTGATTAAGGATACTTAAGAATAAAGCAATCTTGGGGAATAAGCATCAGGATCTTGCAGACACTGTGGCCTTAACCCTTTAGGGAACAGAAAAGTGTGTAACACATTGCTTTTCAATGACTTGCAATCCCCATTGGTCCTTCTCATCAGTTAAAAACCTCAGGAACAATCTGTTTTTATAGAAAGAAAAAAACTACAAATATTAATGCTTTCACATAAAAATAAAGGTGGGGTGGACACCCACTATTCCCACTGGGTTCCACAGAACATATTTAAGAAACAATAAAATATATAATAGTAATCTGGTGTAAGGTTTGACCCCGAGACTCATTGTTTTGCCCCAGATCTCAAGGTGAAGGGCCAAATTCTCAGGCAGTCCAGTGTTATCTACTATATGATTTGCACCAATATTTCTTTAGTTTCTAAACTGATGTCATTTGCTCTGGAAAGTTGTGTGTTTAGGCAGTGAGATCTCTAAATTGTAACACGGTAAAGGTTCCTTGTGGACTGACTGGAGTACCTCTGGGTTAGAGCATGCAGGTACATATTGCATAAAATTTACTTTATGGGAAGCTTTAAGGGATAGCATTCAAAGATCACAGGGTCAGCTCATCTTGCAAGTTCCCAGGTAAGTCCATGAGTTTCAGTTTGTGTTGAACCACATGTGCTGTACAGCTACAGTCAGAAGATGGCAAAAGAAGCAATTATTCCTTACCCGACTTCCACAGAATTCCAAAATGCCAATCAAGCCCCAAGAAGACCGCAGATTAAAGAACCCATTAGGCCGCTGGTAAAATTGTGAGTGTAGGCAAATAAATATTGGCAGACATTTAAGAATTGTAACCTTTTTCTCCCGGGGAAAGCCACTACTCCTTCCTGAACTACAAAATTAGTTCCTGACCACACTATTAAGTTGGTTCCTTCCTGTAAAACTGGGACTGTTGTGAACCAATGATGAGGCCCCCTAAAACAAAAAAAAGGAGGGCCCAAGCAAACACTGGGTATGTTCATGCATTGAAATAGCCCTGTCCAAGAGAAAGGCCTCTCTCTTTATCATACCTCCCAACATTTCAAATTGCCAAAGAGGGACACTTGTGTTTTAGGGGGTGTGGCTGGTGGCCGGGGCATTACTGAGAATTTTTAGGCTATTTCATGACCTATTGACACCTCCTTGTGTAACCTAATAAATGACTTATAACAAAACCAAATTATTTTATTTACACAGACTACTTTATAAACACATATACTGATGTTTATACAAACATTAATGTGAGTTTTATTGCTGTTGAGCAATGTGATACACTTTTATAGAAACCACACAGTCTGATCTCATAAAAAGAGGGACACCAGGGTGGGAAAGAGGCACAGAGGGATTTGGGTCTAAAAGAGGGACTGTCCCTCCTAAAGAGGGACGCTTTATGTATAAAAACAAAGTACACCAATTCTGAGGTAAACCAACAGTACTACAGGAGACAAAAATATTTTAGTTAATGTTTAGCTCTAAATGCCAGAAAGGTGCAAATCAATGCATTGGAAACCTCTCTAGCATTCAAATGGTCAAAAGCCCAATTTAAATAAATTGGTACTTGGGGAATTTTTCATCTCTCGCCTATGCTGCAGTTGGTTTTCCCCATAATTGGTGCACTTTGTCTTTATACACACAACCCATTGTCTACTACAGTGTTTCTCAGTGTTTTTACTCATGACACCCTTTGAGCGCCAGAGAGGTAGCAACACATTGCGCACCCCCTCTGGCATTCAAACGGTTAGCACAGTCTGGCATTTCCAGCGTACCTCTAACATCTTATTATTCATTTGTCAGACCATAAAGAGTGGGGAAATACATAATCATATAGTAACCCTACTCTTAAGTCTCAGAATGACAAAAACATACATACTGCACCTTAAATTTTCAATAAATATACATTAGAAAGCTCAACATTTATATTTTGTTATTCTATATTAAAATAAACCAAAAATGTGGCACTCTGAGATGACACCTACAGACTGGATAATTGACACTCTACAATTAAGTACAATTAGGACAAATTTCATTTTATTCCAAGAAAATAACTAGAACACTAGTTCGCCACATAAATGAATAATAGCAATATAAAGAGGTTGGAACTTAATGATGTACAAATGCTTGTAGTTTCAGGTTGCACACATTTATAAACTTCTATGGAGTAATTCCGAGGCAAACAGAGGTCATTTTCATCCATGTCAGTGACCTTGTATGCTTTGTCGTTGACCAGGAACTTTTAAATCTGAGACTGGAGACTGTGCATTTTTGGCCACTTTGTCCACCAAAAGTAATGTGATCTGGTAAATTTATTTTTTAGAAAAATCATCACTGATTCAAAACTTCACCTTATACAACAAATAGAAATTCCTCAAATTTCCATAGATTTAAATTAGGCTTTTAACCCCCTTGAATGCTGGAGAGAGGCTTATAACGCACAAAGAAACGTGTTTGAGGCCGGTTTAGCATTAAAGAGGTTAAAAGACCCATTTAAAAAGTTTGTTCCCCATCACAATTGCCACCCATTTACTTTGTGAATATGTGCCTTATAGTCCAGAACATTCGCCAGTGCAAGAGAATTATCCAGTGCATTGCAACTGGTTATATACCTCTTTGGCACTCAAAAGTTTAACAGGGAACTAGATTCACTGGAATTGCAAGTTCCCCAAAGTCACACAGTCTGAGTAAGAATTCTGAAAAGAGGATAAAAAAAGTAGATTAAACCCTTGAATGCTAGAGGTCTACGATGCATTGTTTTGCAATAAGTTGGAGGCGTCTCTCTAGCACTGAAGGGGTTAACGTGGATATATCACCTTGAACTTAAGTTTGAAAACTTAGTTCAAAACTGCCTGTTATGTTAGCCAAATGACCAACAGATGCGTAGTTTAGGGTATACTGATACTTTCACCTTTTTTAGACTCGGTCAGTGAAATTTCATGTTAATTCAGCTATGTTCAGCACAGAGAACATCACAGACATAAACTAGCGTATAGTATGGCACTCAGAGATCATCATACAGAAATAAATGTATCAATACCCCCAAAACTACACAGCGTCAGGTCCTGGGGTTAAAATTATATATATTTATAGGCAGATTTTAATAAAGTTTTCAATCATGCAGACTTATATTCAAGGTGGCAGGTCCGCTTGTAAGTAAAAGGGAAAATTAAACAAAATAGAGGGGCCACCTCATAGTGTATAACAATGTCCCTCAATGTAATCAAATGGCTAGTTAATCACAAACAGGGTGATCACTTTAAAGGGATAGTAATACTTAAAATGTAAAAAAAAAATATATGTTGTAGGGTTTATCCCCCTGAGTAAAATGAAAGTACTCCCACTGCTGAAAGGTGTTTCATTCAAAAGTTATTAATTTTCAAAGTTGACTTTTTTAAGTGCAATATCACAGTGGCCTGAAATTGTACAGTGGCGCTGTTGCTACACCATCCTATGGAGACTTATGGTCCTGGGACCAGAGCTGTCCATAGGATCGTGTAGCAACAGCGCCACTGTACAATTTCAGGCCACTGTGATATTGCACCTAAAATATTCAACTTTGAAAATTAATAACTTTTGAATGAAACACCTTTCAGCAGTGGGAGTACTCTTGTTTTACTCAGGGGGATAAACCCTACAACATATTTTTTTACATTTTAAGTATTAATATCCCTTTAAGGGTCAAGTGAAACATCTATCAAAGCAATCCACTAGGCCAACATAGAAATAAAGATTAAAGTGTGCCCAAAGGCCCATATTTATGAAACTGCAGTTATTCTGGAGTAAACCAACTGCCCCATAGGGGACAAATAAATTCCTAAATTCCCATGCACATGAATAGAGTTTTTTAACCCCTTGAAAGCTAGAGAGGCCTCCAATACATTGTGAGACCTCTCTAATATTCAAGGGGTTAAATGCCCAATTTAATCTACCAGGAATTTGTATTTGTTCCCTATAGTGCAGTTGGTTTACTCCAGAATAACTCGTTTGCTTTTATAAATACTGGCCCTTGTGCCTTAACCCCTTTGAGTGCCAGAGGGGCAAGCAACACATTGCTTTGTGCGGTAAGACGTAGACTGCACCACTTAGTAAATCCTGGTCAATAAGTGCTAACTGCTTTATTGCCAGATAGGTATTGTTATACCAGAGGCACACAGTTCTGGAAGAAACAGTTTTCATTTCAATTTTAACACTTTAAAAGCCAAAGGGATGCCCAGCTAATTGTTCTGTGGTGTATTTCAAACACCCATTAACACTCAAAGTGTTAAAAGTGTTTTTGCAAACAGAGCTAATCCCACAGACCTCATGTAAATCATGTTCTAGCTGAAGGGAACCTTATAAGCTTATATGCTTTTATAAATCAGTCTCAGTGAATGATATAATACATAGTATATGAATCTACCGGCCATCACTAAATAAACAATATATATTATATATATATATAATAAAAACAAACCTGTACACTATCAGTTTTCAGTCGACTCCCAAGGCAATCCCAACTTCCATTTGTTGTTTACTACAGCCTCACTTTACAACTGTGACAGACTTATGGTAGCACAGTGCTGGACACAATCTAAGGATCTTCAGTTGTTGAGGCCTATATCTGCCATCATCCTAACAGTGGCTGTTTGGGAAAACATGTAATGCATGTTAGGGGACTTATGCACCAAGCCAAGTAGAGAAATTCTAGGATAATAAAACATTCTCATTAGATGATGAGTTTAGTCTCTAGAATGATAGCGGTGTCTCCAATACACAGAGTAGCAATACGTTGGAGACTAAGCTAAGATTCATGGTTTCAAACCAACATCTTAATGAGAATGTTGGAAATTGTATCTTCTATGGTGCATATGGCCCTAGGAGTCAGAGTCAACACACAAGGTGGAATTCATGAAGTGGCACTAGGAGCAGCTCATTAAATATATGCTGCAAACATTTACAGACCTTTGGTTATTTATCAGTGTTCCATTGTATTTCCCTACCTTGCATTATGTCCAGTGATCCATCGTATTTCCCTGCCTTGGCATGGCTGCAGAAAGTACAACCATGCCATGCCAGGAATACACACAGATAAGTAGATATCTTATGTGTATGAGTGTCTCTACCCCCACATAATTCTATGCAATCCACCAGAATTAAGCTAATGAACAGAAATAGCAGATTCAGCTGGCACTTGATCACTGATGAATATGAGAGTGCAAGACACAACCTGGCCATTGATGTATTAGTGAATGGCTAAATGTGCAAGGAAAACAGGATATCTTTGTGCATTGATCCATTCATGTCTTGCTTAATTCTGCCTGTAAACTTTCATATGTTTGAAGATACTGTTTCTGTGTTTTAAAGTGTTGACAAATAGGGTAGAAAAACATGTAAGTTTCAGTATAGGTCAGCAAATTACTACAAAAGTAGACTGGTCAAAAATCAAAGAAATAGTAAATACATATGCTCATTTTTAAGAAAGTAATATATTAAAGATATTCAAATACGGTCTAAGATTTCTTAGGATGTTACAAAATAAACAAAAATTATGGGGTGACAGTTTCCATTTAACATGGCATAATTTTCCTCTCAAAATGTGTTGAAAAGCAATTCTGCATTGTGCATCTGGTGGTTCAATTCCCCACATAGACTCCAAGTTTTTGATAGGAATTGTTCAGTATGTCTAAAGACACAGTCTCCAGGTCACAGCATCCCGTTCCTAGCCACAGTGCATTAGACTTGCTGTTGCAATTAAACAGTTTTCTATTGGACCATGTCACAATCCTTACGTGGAGTCAAAAAGAAGAGCTTCTCTCAAAGTCTAAATCCTAGACTAAAGTCCCTTTTATAGGATTGATTTCCTTAGGAAAGTCTATGGTGGCATACTCTGTGATCTCTGGTTTTGGAGCAATGACAGGCTTAACAGGCTTAACACGTGGTTTGAATGGCGGCTGCCCTACCACCTCGATTTCTGCATAATGTATATTGTCATCAGCTTTCTGAGGTTTTCGACTCTTCTCCACCACAGAATAAACCGGGAAATCAGCTACTGTGTCATACATAGGAGCAGAGCAGGGAGCAGGCATCTGAGGAACAAGAGGGGGAGAAAGGGGATGAGAGCTCAGATAAAACAGGTGCGCCATTTATCAGGAATCTTAACTTCCCTTTCTGGATTTCTAGTTTCTTAAAGGGCAAAAACAAACATTGACTTGTGGTCTCAAACAGAAAGCTGCAACTAGATTTCTGGATGAAATTGCAACTCTGGGCCTTATACACAAAATAAAAGGAGGAATTCTGGTAAACCAAGTGCATTATAGGGAACCAATAAAAAACCTCCTCTTTTTGATTTAAATGGGGCTTTTAACTCCTTGATGCTAGAGAGATCTCCAACAGATTGTGAAGCAATGCTATGGAGATAACTTTCTAGCATTCAAGCAGTTAAAACCCCTATTTATATTAAAGGGAATGTGCCCCTGTGGTGCAATTTACTTGACCCAAAATTAACTATTTCTTCTGACCATAGCCATTTTGTGTGTACTCTAATGATAGGGGGGGGGGGGGCTGATATCTTAACACTTTGAGTACCACCTGGGGGCAGGGCCAGATGCTGAGCTCCCTGGTGCCTTTCTCTCACTTCCCAAGCCCTTCCACAGTACAGCATGGTTCTACTGGCTTCTAATAATGCAGCCAAACCCAGCAATGAAAGCCAAGTCATAGCTAGGACATACATAGTATTAAACAACATTTTATTGCTTTAATGCCATGTAATTATTCTGGGGAGGTATGAGTATCCCTTTAATCCCTTAACGATGTATGACTTGCCAGGACCATGACACCGGTCTGCATGTTAAGGACCAGTGACAGTCCTGACGAATCATGGAATTCTGGAATGGCACCGAGGCTGCACACTTGCTCTGCCATCCCAGAATTCACTGCAGTTTAAAAAAAGTGTTGCACTCCTCTATGGCCACTCAACCCCAGATAGGGCTGGTGTTAAAGGGTTAAATACTAGCAAAACTCATTTATGTTGTTACATATTATGCACCTGGAGAATATATCAATTCAAATTGCCTATGATTTACTTATTTTTAGATAAGTGGAACAGCCTACCAGCAGAAGTGGTAGAAGTTAATACAGTGATAGAATTTAAGCATGCACGGGATTGGGCATACGGCTGTCCTTACCATAGGAAAAGACCAAGGACCAAAAAAGGTTGGAGGTTTTTACAGTAGGAAAATGGGCAGACAAGATGGGCCGAATGGTTCTTATATGCCGTCAAATTCTATGTTTCTGTGTAATTTTCTCACTCATTCAGACAAAAGCTGGGGAATTTAGTGTTAAAATGGATCACCCCAAATAAAGTCTCCCCAATAATTATTCAAATAGCAATAAACTTAGAAATAGTAGTGTTATCCAGCATAAGTTCAGCATTATTAAAGGGGATCTATCACCCCTATACAAGTTTGTCTTAAAATGGAGGCCATGTAGCAAATTGGTGTAATAATGTATTAATTTCTTTTTTTTAAATCGCTATTTGGCCAAAATTTAAGAAAAAAATACTGCCCTGCACCTACATCTGGACAGACTATGGTTACCAGCTCTATACCGCAGTCTGCCACTCTACCTCTGCTCCCTGCCCTCTATGCAGCCTCCTCCAATGACGGAGGCTTTCTGCATGTAAGCTGTAGTGATCTCTGGCCAATGAGAGAGCTCCAGTTTACATGCAGAAATCCTCCTTCATCAGAGGAGGCTGCATAGAGGGAGGGAAGCAGAGGAAGAGAGACAGACTGCGGTACAGAGCTGCTAACTGCAGTCTAACCAGAAGTAGGGAGCAGGAAAGTATTTGTTGAATTTTGGACAAATAGTGATTTAAAAAAAAAATTAATACATTATTAGTTCGCTACATAACCTACATTTTAAGACAAACTTTTATAGGGGTGCTAGATCTCCTTTAAGAAATCCTAGTTCTTCCAAGACTGATGGCCAGACTTCTTGCTTTAGAGGCATCTACGCGCCTGCTCAGTCAGTCCCTTTATGTTACCTTAAGGTACAATGCAACACCAAATGTTATTTGCATAGCACAGATACAATGTGTGCAAACAGAACTTCCCAGCTTTTTTGTATGTTTGATTGATAATTTTACCATTGGCTTTAACTAAAGTTTTATGCCTCTGAATTTAAAGCGGAACTTTCAGATAATAGCTAGCAGCCATGCATTCATTAAATGCATGGTGACTAGCTTGAAAATAGATGTCTTACCGTAAAAAAATACATGTGTCTAAAGGAATGCGTCCTGTTTCGGGACTGACGGCCAGTTTAGTGCGGTCTGTGAGCCTGCGCCGTCAGTCCCTTCCTGTGACCATATGGTGCAAAGCAGTCTACTCTATGGAGACTGGGACTGACGGCGCATGTGCACAGACAAGATGTCTGCACTCTAGCCTCAAAACGGGACGGATTCCTTGTAAATACTTGTATTTTTTTTATGGTAAGACATCTATTTTCAAGCTAGTAGCCATGCATTTAATGAATGCATGGCGACTTGCTGTTATCTGAAAGTTCCGCTTTAACAAACATTCACTGGCATTGCAAGGGTAACTTTGATCCCTTGAGACACAAGCACCTCATTAATAGGGTCCTACTAGGACAGAAATTGGTAGACTATGGTTCTCCAGCTGTTGTAGTCTTCACCATTTAAAGAGCCAAAGGTTGCTTACCCCTACACTAGGTATTTAGCAAGGAAACAGCTGGACCTGCGGTCCCACCATAAGACATCAGTCTGTGACAAGTCCAACCACAGACTGATTTACTACATTATACATGCTCTGAAACATACAATACGTGGAAAATCCTGAAAAAACCTAAAGGAAAGTATGGTACATCCATAGCTTGGTATATATACTTACACTTGAGGGTCTAGAAGAACGTCTTTTCTTTGAACCTAGAAAATACAAGTACTGAGTAAATATATATTTCAATTCTACCTTTAACCCTTTGAGTGTCAGAGGTGTATGCAACTCAAAGGGTTAATTGCTTAAATACTAAAAGCGTCTTCAATGCATTGTGAAGGAATAATGCTCTGGAGATATCGCACACATCCACATGATCTCATATATGGCTTCTCTAAATCATAAAGGGAAAATGTCATTTAACCCCTTGAGGACCAGATGGATACTCAACATATTGTATTACATACCCTCTGGTCTTCAAGGAGTGAATATTAAAATGCTGGGAGAGTAGTAATTCAAAAGTTATTACAGAGCACATCTGCATTTTTTTTTTAATGCACATTAATGTTATTCCTGTCTATGGATGACTTTTTTCAGTGACAATAGCTCTCTGACATAAAATGGACAGTCAGCGAATAGACTACAGCCAAAAAATTGCACTTTTGCTCTAAAATAGGATTTTAGTCTTACCTGTTAAATCCTTTTCACTTAGTCCATACAGGTCACTGGTACTCTGGGAGGCGATCCGCCCCTTTAATAGGCAGGAACAATTATTCAAATGTGTGCAGGGGGCGGAGCCTCCCCTCCTACTTAAGCTGCCTTCAGGCCAGAGCCACTAGATTGATTTGAGACCCTAAAACTGACCAGAGATAAGCAAGAAGGAAGACTCCTGTGAGCATGCCCCGAAGGTCTCCCACTAAATGCCACAGGAGAGCCAAGCATGGTCTCTTGACAGGGTGGGAGACCAGTGACCTGTATGGACTAAGTGAAAAGGATTTAACAGGTAAGACTAAAATCCTATTTTCACTGTTGTCCAATACAGGTCACTGGTACTCTGGGATGTACAAACATTGAGCTGACCCAGAGGCGGGAAGTAAGGCAAGGACCAGGCGCAAAGCCCAAGTCACTAGAACTGCTATGAACCAGTTAATCGCATAGCCCATAAATAGAAGTGTCAACGGACACCGACCAGGGGAAAACAACCCCTGAACTAACACAGCACACTGAACTAGAGCCAACTGGGCTCAACAAGAAAGAAGCACTAAGAATCACAGAGTAGAAGTCCTAAACGGGCAAAACTGCCTCCAGGACCTTCCTCCCAAAACTGGCATCAGCTGAGGCCAGTACATCAACTCGATAGTGCTTTGAAAATGTGTGCACAGAGGACCAAGTGGCCGCTCTGCACAGTTGATCAGCAGATGCTTGATTCTTGTAGGCCCAAGAGGCCCCAATAGATCTGGTGGAATGGGCAGTCACCCTGAAGGGAACATGCTTATTCCACAAGTTATAGGCTTCACGAATGGTAGCCTTAATCCAAGAGGCAATAGTAACTTTGGAAGCCGGTCTCCCTGCCCTGGGCCCCTCAGGAATGACGAATAGAGCGTCAGACTTCCTGATAGACTCGGTGCGATGAACATAAAACTTGAGACAACGCACCATATCCAATAAATGGAGATCTCGTTCCTTGTCAGATGAAGGGTTAGGGCAGAAAGAGGGAACCACAATCTCTTTATTGATGTGAAACTCGGACACAACCTTGGGCAAGAATTCCTTGGTAGTGCGAAGCACAGCCTTATCCTTGTGGAACACCAGGTAAGGAGGTTTACAAGACAGCGCTTGTAACTCTGCCACCCGGCGAACAGAAACAATAGCCAAAAGGAAGGCCATCTTCCAAGTCAAGAGATGGAATGGAAGCCAAGGATTCAAACGGGGGTCGCTGGAGAACTCCCAGCACCAAATTGAGGTCCCACTGGGGAGTAGGACTCTTGAAAGCAGGCCGAACATGAGTCACGCCCTGTAAGAAAACCTTAACATCAGGAAGGATAGCAATCCGTTCCTGGAAAAATACAGACAAGGCAGAAGTCTGAACTTTGAGGGAACTCAAACTGAGCCCCTTATCAACACCGTCCTGCAGAAAAGCCAGGACAGTGGGAAGATGAAAATCTAGAGACACCTTCCGATCATTACACCAAGCCACAAAGGTGGCCCAGATACGATGATAAATCTTGGAGGACACAGGCTTGCGAGCACTAAGCATCGTCGACACCACTGAAGGAGAAAACCCTTTCTTCTCTAGAATTGAGGATTCAACCGCCAGGCCATTAAATGGAGATGCTGAACATCCTCCTTCCACAGATATCCTTGAAGAAGTAGATCCAGACGGGCAGGAAGTGGAAACGGTTCCGCCACTGACATGGCCATCAAAACTCCGGATACCAGGACTGGCGAGGCCAATTCGGAGCGATCAGGATGACAGGGCAACGCTCCAGCTTCAACTTCTGGATGACTCTGAGCAATAGAGGAAGAGGAGGGAAGATGTAGGCCAGAGGAAAATCCCAAGGGATTGACAAGGCATCCACTGCTAGAGCAAGAGGGTCCCTCCACCGGGAGCAAAACGCCGGCACCTTCCTGTTGTGTCTGGTAGCCATCAGGTCCACTGCAGGTACGCCCCATCTCTGGGTGATTAGGTGAAACACCTCTGGATGAAGAGCCCACTCTCCGCTGTCGACTGAGGAAGTCTGCCATGACGTTGTCTACGCCTGGAATGTGAACCGCTGAAATGACAGGCACGTGATCCTCTGCCCAGGATAAAATATCCTTGACCTCCAACCAGGCGGTGAAACTTCTTGTGTCGCCTTGCCTGTTGATGTAGGCCACTGCGGTGGCGTTGTCGGACTCCACTCTGACAGGGCAACCTTCCAGCTGAGATTCCCAGTGCCTCAGAGCAAGCCGTATGGCACGCAGTTCCAGAACATTGATGGGAAGAAGAGATTCCTCCAGTCCCCATTTCCCCTGGGCACTGAAACGACCCAGCACTGCCCTCCATCCCCGGAGGCTGGCATCCGTTGTGAGCGTGGTCCAATAGGGAACTCGAAAGGATCTCCCTTTCAGGAGATGGGAGAGATCCAACCACCAATGTAGACTCGATTCGACATGAGGAGGCAGAGGGACTGACAGATGCTGATGATCTGGATGATTCTTGCACGTCTGGATCACAAACCTCTGAAGTTCCCTGGTGTGAGCCATGGCAAAGGGCACAGCTTCGATTGTGGAAATGAACTTCCCCACCAGAGAAGTCAACTTCGGTACTGGAACCCTGTCCAGTTCTAGGATCCCGGCTACTCGGACGGCTATCTGATGAGCCACTTCCTCTGGCAGAAACACCATGCACTGTTGAGTGTCGAACAGGAGACCCAGGAACAGGAGTCTTTGAGATGGGACCAAGTCTGACTTGTCCAGATTCAATATCCAGCCGTGACTGTTCAGAGCGTGTATACACAGCTGCATCTGCTGTTGGAGAAGCTCCACTGAGGAGGCTTTCAGGAGGAGATCGTCCATGTAGGGGGTCACTCTGACACCTTTCCGATGAAGCACAGCTATCAAAGATCCCAATACTCTCTGAAAAACCAGAGGGGCTGAAGTCAGTCCAAAGGGAAGAGCTGAAAACTGAAAATGTCCCCTGTGGCAGGCAATCCTGAGATAACATCTACTCTCTGGATGAATAGGGATGTGAAGATATGCATCCTGAAGGTCCAGGGAGGCAAGGAACTCCCCTGGAGACATTGCGGCAATCACAGAGCGCAGAGATTCCTGGCGGAAGTGGGAACTCACAACAAAGGAATTTAGATCCTTTAGATCCAAGATAGGACGAGCACCTCCGTCCTTTTTGGCCACTACGAACAGGTTGGAATAAAATCCTGAACCTGTGTCCTCTGGAGGAACCAATTCCAGGACCTCTTTGTCCAAAAGATCCTGAATAGCGTCGTCGAACAGACGCCTCTTTGTAGGTTCCTGAGAAGGACGAGTAAAATGGAACCGAAAAGGAGGAAGGGAAGAGAAAGGGATCCTGTATCCCTCTGACACTACCTGAATAACCCATGGGTCCATCACAGACTCCTCCCAAATCCGTCGAAAGATGTGGAGACGTCCACCTACTGCCGGATGCGGACCCGGGTTCGGTGAGTCATGCCGAAGCAGTCTTGGAGGTCTTGGCCTTGGGGGCAACTTTGGGCTTCCAGGACTGTTTGGGCTTGGAGGAGGGACGCGTAGAGTACGGCCCCGTCTGGGACGTGGAGCGTGTCTCAGTCTGAAAGGAACGAAAGGACCGGTTGCGTTTGGCTGGAAACTTTTTCTTGAAGACTGAAGGCAGAAGAGTACTTTTACCTCCAGTAGCCTCACTGATCATCTCTTTGAGTTCAGAACCAAATAGCAAGTTCCCCTGAAAGGGCAAGGAAAGCAAGGCTTTCTTAGAGGACGTATCAGCAGACCAAATTTTCAGCCAAAGGGCACGTCTAGCCACCACAGAAGAAGTGGAGGCCCTCGCCATCATGCGCACAGCATCAAAAGCAGCATCAGCAACATAATTCTGTGCCTCAGTAATATTAGCAAGGAGCTGCAACTGCTCAGATACCGGTGCATCCTGGCGGACCGCTTCAGTCAGTCGTTCAGTCCAGGCCGCAATAGCTCTATTAACCCACGCCACTGCAAAGGTTGGACGCATGGCAGTGCCAATGGAGGCAAAAATAGACTTAAGAGAGTTCTAGCTTTTTGTCCGTCCAATTCTGCAGGGCAGAGGCATCAGAGACAGCTGAAGCAGTAGATTTGGACAGCCTGGAAACAGGAGCATCCACTTTAGGAGGATGAACCCATTTTGCCAGTTCAGTCTCAGGAAACGGGTACAGTTTAGCAAACTTTTTGGACACAGAAGAGGACTTATCAGGATTCTTCCACGCCTCAGAGACTAGACGGGCAAGAGTAGGGTTAGTTGGAAAACATACAACCGCCTTAGATGGTTTTTGGAAAACGTCAGTTGGATCATGAGTAGATTCCTGAGTAAGAGGAAGGTTGAGCGTAGTTAACACAGCTCTAATCAAACCCTCAGCAGAAACCTCAGAGTCACATTCATAAGGGTCCCCAATGGACCTGTTAGATTCAATAACAGTGCCTTCCTCAGCATCAGAATCCTGCAATAGTTTTTCTTCAGAAGAATCAGACACATCAGGAGCCCCCTGTGGCTTAGGCAGGGAGGTCCTGATTGTAGAGGGGGTCTGCCAAACCTGGAGAGCCCCCTGTACCTGAGAGGGAAAGCGTTGGAGAGCAGATCTGAGATCCATAGTGGCAGCTTTAAAAACTCTTTCACCCAAGTTGGCTCAATAGCATGGCTGGGAAGCCCAGGGTTGCTATCATGACAATCAGTGCATTTAGGGCATAAACTACCAGAACAATCTCTAGGCAGCCCAGAGTGACAAGAGGAGCAAAGCGCAATGGGGGGAACAGACACCCCAGCCTCCTTAGTCTTGGGTCTAGCCCCTGGCTCCAGTGGAGTAGACATGCTCACAGCGTCAATATACACCACTTAACAATATCACCCAGTAAAAGTGTGGAAGATTAAATTTTCACCCCAGAAATGCCTAAAAACTGACTTATCTGGCCAGCGAAGGGTTAATCTGCAAAGAGGAGAGAAGGCTTGGTCCCTGCGTAGTATACTCGCTGAGAAATAACACCAGAAAATGGCTGCCGTCAGGTCAACCAATCAGAAAACGGGCGCGAAACGGCGCTCATGGGAAATGTAGTTTTCTCTCAGAAGTACCCCAAACAGTGCCCGAAGCCCCCCTGAACTCCCCACACCCCAAAATTAGACACCGGATGATAGAGCAGGAGCAGAGTAACAAAATGAGCCATCTCTGAAGTTGCTGTGACAAGCGGTTCCAGAGATATGTCCCACACTGTGTAGTCTCATAGAGAGTAAAGGAGCAATGGCGTCTATGCGGGAAAAGGCGCGGAACACTAAATTTTAATAAAGTTCAACTGAAACATAAAAAGCCCCAAACAGTTATCAAACACATGAGAAACATAACAAAAACAATACCCAATGCTCCAAAACCCAGAGAATACCACAGAAATTGCATAATTATAAGAAATGCAAATAAAAACACCCTATGAGTGCTGGAGTGCAAAGCAAACTCCCAAATACAAGCCCATCAAAGGGACACTGTGGGGACAAGTGGACCTTCAGCACTCAAGGGGTGGCTCACCTTTCTGCAGGACTTCTGTCTTCAGGTGACCATGATGAAGTAGGAATAGACCAGAGGTAAATTCCCCAGCAGGGAAGCTGCTTGACTCAAGCTGTTCCCTCTTCAGGGCATAAGGTCCACAGAAAATCCCTGGAAGCTGCACTAGCCACTTTAGAGAGGGCAATTCACAGCCATGGTCACCCTCCTAATGGTGGTATTCCATATTTGAATAAAAATAATAAAATACTAAGTTGAATGTATAGATGTTCTCCACCTGGTGTGCACAGCACACAGGAACAAATCAATCTAGTGGCTCTGGCCTGAAGGCAGCTTAAGTAGGAGGGGAGGCTCCGCCCCCTGCACACATTTGAATAATTGTTCCTGCCTATTAAAGGGGCGGATCGCCTCCCAGAGTACCAGTGACCTGTATTGGACGACAGTGAAATTAACTTTTGAGCAACACATTTCCCAAAAGAAGGGGTACCCTGCTACACTTAATAGGAAAAGCCTTATTATATACTTTTTTTTCTTAAAATGATAAATTTTCCTTTGAAAGGATACTCTAAGCAGAGGATTAACCCTTTGAAATGCAATGCAGACTGCTGTCTATGTAAAATCTTTTCTTAAAAAGGGACCCAGTCATCTAAAACAACTTTAGTGATTTAGAAAGACCTTTCAAAACCAGCTACATATTTCAGCCATTTTTGTTAATTAACAAATAAAATCAATTTGTTATTTAGATTTATAGATTATGCTAGTAATAATACACTTAAATCTGTAAATGGGCTCACCTCCCCAAACACTGAAAGGATTATGTGCCAGAAGGGAAGGTAATGTAGGGCTAAGACAGGAAATGCCAGCATGGCATACCTTAATTAGCATGATATATACTGCTATAATAACTAAAACATACTTTCTAAATGGCTAAAAAACATTTCTGTAATCCATTGTGGAACGCAGGAACCTTGGGGGTAAATCCTCCTCTTCCAGGAGGGTAGGGCACTTTAAAGAAAGGTCTCTGAGGCAGAGCTCCCGCCTCTCTTCCACTTTACCCCTGCCTGCTAAGCTCTGTTTTAACGTATAGCAAAGCCAAGAGACAAGCAAAACAGAAGTGAAAGAAAAGGAAATAATCCCTCAAACAGAAATTCCAAGAGGAGCCCCCTACCCAGGGATTCAACCCAATGTTTTATTCTCCGGGAGGGATTCCTGAATTCCACATGGACTAAGAGAAAAGGATTTAAACGTAAGTAAAATCCTCTTTTCTCTGTCAATCAATCAATGTAGAAAACAGGAACCATGGGGATATACCAAAGCTATCCACCAAGATAGGCAATGGACACCAAACTTGCAAATCAAGTAACAGGAAAGAAACAGGCCTTTGATATCAGAAAAAGCAAGAAACCATACAGACACTACAGTCTGAAGGACCTTCTGACCAAAGCTGACCTCAGCCAAGGCCAGAACATTCACAAGGTAGTGTTTGGTGAAAGTGTGCATAGATGACCTCATCACCACCTTACACAACTGCTCAGCAGTGGCCTAATTCTTGTAGGCCCATGATGTACCCACCGACCTGGTGGAAAGTGCCGTGACCCAAAAAGGGTACAGGTATTTTCCTGAGGACTGCCTGGCAAATGGTCTTATTAATCCAGGAAGTTATGGTAACCTTAGAAGCAGCCTGGTCTGCACTCGAGCTCTCAGGAATTACAAAGTACGAATCAGATATCAAAAATGGCTGCATGCAATGAACATAGTACTTCAAGCACCTGCCCATATCCAAAAGATAAAGTTCCTGCTCCTGGCTATTAGGAGAAGCAGGACAGAAGGAAGGAAGAACAATTTCCTGGTTGATGTGGAAGCCAAAAACAATCTTGGGCAGAAAACCCATAGGAGTTTGCAAAACCCGCCAATTCAGGTGAAAAAAACAGTAAGGGTGGCTGACTAGACAAAATCTGTAGTTATAGCTACTGTTTTCGGCAGGTAGCCAAAGAAACACTGTCTTGAGTGTCAAAAGGCACAGAGAAGCATGAAAGACAGTTTCTGGAGTAATCCTAATACCAGGTTCAAATTCCCGAGAGGAGTGGGATCCCGGAAGACAGCCACCTCTTGGACAAAGGTCTGCACATCAGGGAGAAAGGCAATGCATCACTGGAAACAGTACAGAAAGAGCTGAAATATGAACTAGATCTTGGCTACACTGTTATCTATAGAAAATCACAGATTATTTATTGTAAAGGTCAGGATTTGATGCAAACACATTTTTGTTTACTCTGTATATGTATCCAAGTTATAGTTCTTGCAGCTGTTCTGACTATACACATATATAACTATTTGAATACTAATAAAATGCTATTTTAAGCTCCTCAGGAACTTGTATATTATATTTGTTATATGTATGTCTCTCTTGGTTGGTAGCTCCCTGTATATTCAAGTGTTAGCATTAATTAGGGGAGGTTGGGAAGGCAATGGTTTTGGCCAGAAACATGTAACTAAACTCCACTATTTGTTATCTATAGTAAATTACAGATTATTTATTTGTAAAAATCAGGGCTGATGAGCAGACTTATTTTTGTTTACTGTATATAGTAAACCCTAGGAAAGGCCAGCTTTCTAGCCTGAAGCACAATGGAAACCCTTTTCTTCAGGATGATTGCCTCAAGAACCAAGCCATCAAAGCTAGCTTCTTCAACAGAGGGTAGCACAACGGCCTTGAGTCGGCAAAAAGGCACCATCACAGGCATACTGAGAAGATCTGAAAACCAGGCCTGATGGGGTCAGAACGAAGCAATCAGGATGACATGAGCTCAGTCCATTCTGACTTTCCTTAACACCATCGGAATCAGGGGAATAGGAGGAAACATGTATACCAGAGGAAAATTCCACAGGATTGTCATTGCATCCACAGCGAGAGCCAAAGGGAACGGGGACCTGACGTAGAACTAAGAAACCCTGCAGTTCAGACAAGAGGCTATGAAATCCACAGAAAGGATCCCCTGACAGTGGACAACTGTGAACATACTTTGACTGAGCTCCTAATGTCTGGGATCCAGGTGCTGGCAGAACTACACTTTCTACCAATGGAATGTGAACTGTGAATATGGCCGGCACATAGGCCTCAGCTCAAAAAACAATCCTCCAGAATTCTGCCCAAGCTGTTGCCCTTATGGTTCCTACTTGGTGATTAATGTAATCCACTGCCATCACTTTGTAGGACTGAATCTGCACAGGGAATCCCTTCAGAGGTCGAGACAAATTGCCCTCGACTCTAAAACATCAATGGCCAGAAAGCTTCCCTCCCAGGTTCAAAGGCCCTGTGCCATCAGGGGACCCAGGGCAGCACCCCAGCCTGACATCCATGGTGACCACAACCCAGTTTGAAATAAATTAATATCCCAGTGTCAGATGGTACTGCCGAAGGCATCAGCAAAGATCCTCCTTCAAAGGACGGTACAGAGACAGGATACAAGACAGCAGAGACTGTTGCCTGGACCAGTTCATGAGAATGGCCAGTAGCAATTCCCATGTGTGTAACGGAGCAAATGGAACTGCCTCCAGAGCAGTGGCCAGATTATCCAGTACCTTCACGTACTCACACACCTTCGCCGATGGCCAGGATATTGCCCGAGATGACCGAAGCAACAGAGCCTGAATTTTGTCATCTGGAAGAAACACCCTTCTTTGGAGGGTATCAAATTTCATGCAGAGAAAATGAAGGGCCTGGGTGGAAACAGAGAACCCAACTATGCTGCTCGAAAATGGAGATGAACTCCTGAAAGCAAGTGAGCAAGATTACTTCTGACGGAGCCTCAAGTAAAAGTTTGTCTAAGTAAGGAGTCAAGGAGACCCCAGAGTGTGGATTTGAGCAGCCAAGGCAGATGACCCTTGTGAGGATTTCGCAGCTGATACTAGACCAAAAGGAAGGGCAGTGAACGGAAAGGGACTGCCCTGAAACACAAAGAGCAGGAATAGCTGATGACCTAGATGGATCAGGATATGCAGATAAGCTTCCTTCAATTCTAGGGAGGCTTGAAACTCTCCTTGACACATAGCCACAAAAACAGAGGGAAAAGACTCCATCTTGAACCAATGGGCAGCACAAAATGGTTTAGGAACTTTAAGTCCAGAATAGGACAACATCTGCCATTTATCTGGGGAAGCACAAAGAGATTTCGATAACATTTGGCGAAGGGTTACTGAGAAGGAACAGGGATCAACACCTGCATGTCTAGCAAGGAGGAAACTGCATCTAGGAAAAGATGACCTTGATCTGGATCCCAACAGGCAAAAACCGTGAGGGAAAGGGACTTAAGTCTATATGATTCTCTTTTGAAATCTCCTACAAAACCCACTGATCCATCACTGAAATGGCCCACATGTTGTGAGAAAAGCCAAAGCAACCTTCTATGGGCAGAGACGGACCACACCCCCCATGAGTCATGCAGAGTTGGACTTGTCAGCCTTAGGCTTTTGAGCAGTTTTCTTGTCCCATCCTGCTTGGGATTTGGAGGAGGACGTTCTTGTGCTGCTGGAGAGAAGCTGTGCTCTAGGCCTGTACCTGAACTGGTACAAGGCTTCTGTGGAAAGAAGGCACACTTAGGCATGACCTGAAGCAATAAAGTATTCTTGTCACCAGTGGTTTGGCTGATAACCTTCTCCAGTTCAGGGACAAACAATTGTTTGCCTACAAACGGAAGAGAAACCAGAGAACTTTGGATGCTTGGTCAGCCATCCAGCTCTTAAGCCACAGAGTGTGATGCGCAGCCACTGAAAAAGCCAAAGCCTAAGACCTAGTGGCATCAAACGTCGCTTCAGCAAGATAAGCATTAGCTTCAAGGACCTTGAAAAACAACGCCACCAGGTCACCCTGAACAGCATCCCCTTGGACGGCATCAAAGAGTAGATCACCAAGTCCAGGTGTATATCAATCTGAGATGAAGGGCCATGTCATCCAACAG
Organism: Rhinophrynus dorsalis; assembly: GCA_037306005.1. Lineage (NCBI taxonomy): Eukaryota > Metazoa > Chordata > Amphibia > Anura > Rhinophrynidae > Rhinophrynus > Rhinophrynus dorsalis. The sequence continues at coordinate 264,429,942 of CM074724.1, read as the reverse complement.
CAACAGCTGTATATTCTTGGCAAGATGAGTAATCGGGGGATCAACAGCAGGAGGAGTATCCCACTGTCCTAAGGCCTCAGCCAAGAAACTATACAGATTAGTAATGCGCCCAATAAGGAAGTCTCCTGTCAGGTGTCTCCCATTCCTCCAGCATAACCTGATCCAAGAAATGGTGGGGAAGAAAGACGGGAACCTCCTTTTTGCATGCCATAAAAATGTCAGGTGGAGAGGAACTGGAATCCAAGGCCTCTGAGACGTGAAGTATCTCTAGGACCACCTGAATAAGCCCCTCTGTGGAGGTGCTAGAGTCCTCCTCATAAAAATGCTCCAGGGAATGAGATTAATCTAAGTCATCACCTTCAATCACAGCAAAGGAATCCCCAATGATGTGTGTGCTGCACCAAAATACAGGTCTCAAGCATCTACTAAGGTGCAGTGTGTCCCACAGAGGAAGGAGCTCAGGTCCCCTTGAATATATGAGGGGATAGAAGCGACTGAAGAGACAAGTCTTAATCCAAACTGTTTCCTGGTTAGCAGATGAGGGCTTCAGAGGTTGCGTAGAGGCCACTGTGCAAGAGGGATACAAGATACCAAAATACTCCCTAGGATGCCCAGTCTGGCATGAGGAACAATAGTTTAAAGTAGTTAAGGGTTTCCCAGAATCCTTGACCTTAGACTTGCTCATGTGACCCTTAGATTCTGATATAATTATAAGACAAAATACACAAAATAGTGTAAAAGACAGTAAAAAAAACAAAACAGTACAAAATAATAGTAAAGACAGGAAAAAAGTAACTAAAAGTATACAAATGTACTTATTTGACTGCAAGGGGTTAAAGTGGCAAGCAGGAGGGAGAGACCAACCTCTGCACAGTATGCAGAATCCAAAAAGGAAGAGGATAATCCAAAGACTCTCTTTCTATGCCAGAAACCCAGGAAGCAAGGGTTTCTAGGAAATGTAGTAATTTCCCTTTAAAATGGCACCATGGCTCTCCAGCCGTTTAAAAATGGCAGCATCTGTTAATGAGGGAGTGTCACTAGATAGTGCACCTCATAAGAAGCATGCTGAAACCACCCACATTGTCCTAGGTGCAGCCGAGGGCAAAACGTGTCCCATAGAAGAGCTGTGTATGAATCCAAAAGTTGCCGCTGTGTGGCCACCTGGTCTTATAGGGGCAGTGTCCAAATTCAGCAAATATTCAGAATAAGCTTTAAAAAAAAAAGCTTGAAATAGTGAGGGATAAAAAACAGCCCACTGCCAGAAAGGCACAGTCCCACAAGTGAGAGAAACATGCCCAAGTAAGGAGGAAGACAGTGAAGGGTTAAATACCCCTTGCAAAGATAAAGAGAGTAATAAGACCACTACATCCTTACGACAGACCATACACAAACTAGCAGCCTATGAAGGGAAAAGAGAGTGCAAGTCAGTCTATAATTCTCTTTAACAAGTGGATACCAGAGAACAAGGGTACACTCAAGAAGTCCATTTACAGCAATAGTCTTTCTTCAGACATCTATTAGAATGAATCAACATAAGGCTATGAGAACCTAAAGTGAAGAACAGTACAATAATACAAGTCAACCTCCACAGGTTTGTGTCCTGCAAATAAAACCTCTGCACTGGACAATTCATAGAAAACGAAGCCAGGAATAGGAGCCACCTAATGATGAATTATACAACCTTCATATTCTATGAAATAAAAAAGAAAGCTAGGAGCTGTGCCCATGCTACTGCCTTGATCACAAAGTCACTTAAAACTGAGCTCGGCAGGTGGGGATAAAGTGGAAGGGAGGGGAGGGTCTCGTTCTCCACCTCAGAGACCTTTTTTGACGTGAACTGCCCTTCTGGAAGAGACTTTACCCCAAGGTCCCTGTGTTCCACATTGGATGACAGAAATGTTGTTTTAGCCATTTAGAAAACAAGTAATTTTGATGTAGCATAATCTATACATCTAAATGACAAACTGATTTTGTAAATGTAAAAAACAGCTAAAACCCATAGGTGATTTTGAAAGCTCATTGCAAATCACTGAAGTTGTTTAAGGTAAATGGGTCTCTTTAAGAAAGTCTTACATAGGGAGCAGTCTTTCATGAAGAAATCTTTTTTTTTTTATTTTCTTTTATCTGCAGCTGATTGTAATTGCATAAATTCATTTAAAGCATGTATTTCGTTCTCTAACACCAATATGAATCAGCATTCTGGGCATGATTTACTAATCCACAAAATTAGGCCTGTGTCCAATTTCACAGTTGTATACTTTGAGGGAGTGGAGTTCTATGGGCAATAAATATGAACCCACTACTGCATACATAGAAGGTGGGTCTCATTTATTATTAAGATTTCCACTTAGGATCTGAAACATAAGTGAAAAAGCATGAAAAAAAATGAGGGGGGCTGTTTGCTTAATTTGTGTAGCACAATTTGCCACTCTTCTTAAAGGGATAGTAATGTCAGAAAAAAAGTATTAACTATATGGTAGATAGAATTAAAAGAGAGTACTTGCACTTATTCATATCTTTCAAACTGTTATGGTCTGAGAGATATAGGAAAATAGGATTTTAGTCTTACCTGTTAAATCCTTTTCACTTAGTCCATACAGGTCACTGGTACAATGGGAGGCGATCCACCCCTTTAATAGGCAGGAACATTCATTCAAATGTATGCAGGGGGTGGAGCCTCCCCTCCTACTTAAGCTGCCTTCAGGCCAGAGCCAAGCTAGATTGATTTGAGACACTTAAACTGACCATAGGTAAGCAAGAAAAGGAAGACTCCTGTGAGCATGCCCCGAAGGTCTCCCACTGAATGCCACAGGAGAGTCAAGCATGGTCCCTTGACAGGGTGGGAGACTAGTGACCTGTATGGACTAAGTGAAAAGGATTTAACAGGTAAGACTAAAATCCTATTTTCACTGTCGTCCAATACAGGTCACTGGTACAATGGGATGTACAAACATTGAGCTGTCCCTGAGGCGGGAAGTAAGGCAAGGACCAGGCGCAAGGCCCAAGTCACTAGAACTGCTATGAACTAATTAATCATATAGCCCAGTAACAGAAGTGTCAACGGACACCAACCAGGGGGGAAAACAACCCCCAAACTAACACAGCACACTGAACCAGAGCCAACAGGGCTCAACAGTAAAGAAGCACTAGGGATCACAGAATAGAAGTCCTAAACAGGCAAAACTGCCTCCAGGACCTTCCTTCCAAAGCTGGCATCAGCCGAGGCCAGTACATCAACTCTATAGTGCTTCGAGAATGTGTGCACAGAGGACCAAGTGGCCGCTCTGCACAGTTGATCAGCAGATGCCTGATTCTTATAGGCCCAAGAGGCCCCAATGGATCTGGTGGAATGAGCAGTAACCCTGAAGGGAACGTGCTTATTCCGCAATTTGTAGGCTTCACGGATGGTAGATTTAATCCAAGAGGCAATAGTTACCTTGGATGCCGGTCTCCCTGCCCTAGGCCCCTCAGGAATGACGAACAGGGCGTTAGACTTCCTGAAAGACTCAGTGCGATGAACATAAAATTTAAGACAACGCACAACATCCAACAAATGGAGATCTCTTTCCTTGTCAGATGAAGGGTTAGGGCAGAAAGAGGGAACCACAATCTCCTGATTGATGTGAAATTCGGAGACAACCTTGGGTAAAAACTCCTTGGAAGTGCGAAGCACTGCCTTATCCTTGTGAAACACCAAGAATGAAGGTTTACAAGACAGAGCTTGTAACTCTGCTACCCGGCGTACTGAGACAATAGCCAAAAGGAAGGCCATTTTCCAGGTCAAGAGACGTAAAGGAATAGAAGCCAAGGATTCGAACGGGGGTCTCTGGAGAACCCCCAGCACCAAGTTGAGGTCCCACTGGGGAGTAGGACTCTTGAAGGCAGGCCGAACATGAGCCACGCCTTGGAAGAAAACTTTGACATCAGGAAGAATAGCAATTCTTTCCTGGAAAAACACAGACAGAGCAGAAGTCTGAACCTTGAGAGAACTCAGGCTGAGTCCCTTCTCAACCCCATCCTGTAAAAAGGCTAGGACTGTGGGAAGATGGAAATCTAGAGACAGATCCTTATCAGTACACCATGCTACAAATGTAGACCATATGCGATGATAGATCTTGGAAGATACAGGCTTGCGAGCTCTAAGCATCGTGGACACCACTGAAGAGGAAAACCCCTTTCTTCTTTAAAATTGAGGATTCAACCTCCAAGCCATCAAATGGAGATGCTGGACATCCTCCTTCCACAGATATCCCTGAAGAAGTAGATCTGGACGTGCAGGAAGCGGAACAGGATCCGTCACAGACATGGCTAGCAGTTCCGGATACCAGGACTGCCAAGGCCAATTTGGAGTGATCAGGAAAAACACAGACAGAGCAGAAGTCTGAACCTTGAGAGAACTCAGGCTGAGTCCCTTCTCAACCCCATCCTGTAAAAAGGCTAGGACTGTGGGAAGATGGAAATCTAGAGACAGATCCTCATCAGTACACCATGCTACAAATGTAGACCATATGCGATGATAGATCTTGGAAGATACAGGCTTGCGAGCTCTAAGCATCGTGGACACCACTGAAGAGGAAAACCCCTTTCTTCTTTAAAATTGAGGATTCAACCTCCAAGCCATCAAATGGAGATGCTGGACATCCTCCTTCCACAGATATTCCTGAAGAAGTAGATCTGGACGTGCAGGAAGCGGAACAGGATCAGTCACAGACATGGCTAGCAGTTCCGGATACCAGGACTGCCGAGGCCAATTTGGAGTGATCAGGATGACAGGACAACGCTCCACCTTCAGCTTCTGGATGACTCGGATCAACAAAGGAAGAGGAGGGAAGATGTAAGCCAGAGGAAACGTCCAAGGGATTGACAAAGCATCCACTGCCAGAGCAAGAGGGTCCCTCCACCGGGAGCAAAACACTGGCACCTTCCTGTTGTGTCTGGTAGCCATCAGATCCACTACTGGCACCCCCCACCTCAGGGTGAGAAGGTGAAACACCTCTGGATGAAGCGCCCATTCTCTGCTGTCGACTGTGTGACGACTGAGAAAGTCTGCCATGACGTTGTCTACGCCTGGAATGTGTACTGCTGTGATGACTGGCACATGATCTTCTGCCCAGGATAAAATGGCTTTGACCTTTAACCAAGCGATGAGACTTTTTGTGCCGCCTTGTCTGTTGATGTAGGCCACTGCGGTGGCGTTGTCGGACTCCACTCTGACTGGACAGCCTTCCAGCTGAGATTCCCAGTGCCTCAGGGCAAGAAGTATGGCACGAAGTTCCAGAACATTGATGGAGAGAAGAGATTCTTCCAGTCCCCATTTCCCCTGAGCACTGAAACGACCCAACACAGCTCCCCATCCCCGGAGGCTGGCATCCGTCGTGACTGTGGTCCAATAGGGAACCCGAAAGGATCTCCCTTTCAGGAGATGAGACAAGTCCAACCACCATTGCAGGCTCAACTCGACATGAGGAGGCAGAGAGACTGACAGATGTTGATGATCTGGATGATTCTTGCACGTCTGGATCACAAACCTCTGAAGTTCCCTGGTGTGTGCCATAGCAAATGGCACCGCCTCTATTGTGGAAATGAATTTCCCCACCAGAGAGGTCAACTTCGGCACTGGAACCCTGTCGAATTCCAGGATCCTGGCTACTCGGATAGCAATCTGATGAGCAACTTCCTCTGGTAGAAACACCATGCACTGCTGAGTGTCGAACAGGAGACCCAAGAAGAGGAGCCGTTGAGATGGAACCAAGTCTGACTTGTCCAGATTCACAATCCAGCCGTGGCGGTTCAGTGTATGTATACACAGCTGCAGCTGCTGGTGGAGAATCTCCGCAGATGAAGCTTTCAGGAGTAGATCGTCCATGTAGGGAGTCAACCTGACACCCTCTCGATGAAGCACAGCTATCAAAGATCCCAATACCCTCTGAAAGACCTGAGGGGCTGAATCAGACCAAAGGGAAGAGCTGAAAACTGAAAGTGGCCCTTGTGACAGGCAAACCTGAGATACCGTCTGCTCTCTGGATGAATAGGGATGTGAAGGTACGCATCCTGAAGGTCCAGGGAGACAAGAAACTCCCCTGGAGACATTGCTGCTATCACAGAGTGCAGGGATTCCTTGCGAAAGTGGGAACTCACAACAAAGGAATTGAGATCCTTGAGATCCAAGATAGGACGAGCGCCTCAGTCCTTTTTGGCCACAACGAACAGGTTGGAATAAAATCCGGAACCTGTGTCCTCTGGTGGAACAAATTCCAGGACCTCTTTGTCCAAAAGATCCTGAATAGCGTCTTCGAACAGACGTCTCTTTGTAGGTTCCTGAGAAGGACAAGTAAAATGGAACCTGAAAGGAGAAAGGGAAGAGAAAGGGATCCTGTACCCCTCTGATACCACCTGAATTACCCATGGGTCCGTCACTGACTCCTCCCAAGTCCGGCGAAAGATGCGGAGACGTACACCTACAGCCGGATGCGGACCCGGGTTCGGTGAGTCATGCCGAAGCAGTCTTGGAGGTCTTGGCCTTAGGGGCAACTTTGGGCTTCCAGGACTGTTTGGGCTTGGAGGAGGAGCGCGTAGAGGACGGACCTGTCTGGGACGTGGAGCGTGTCTCAGTCTGGAAGGAACGAAAGGACCGATTGCGTTTGGCTGGAAATTTCTTCTTGAAGACTGAAGGTAGAAGAGTACTTTTACCACCAGTAGCCTCACTAATCATTTCCTTAAGTTCAGAACCAAACAGCAAGTTCCCCTGAAAGGGCAAAGAAAGTAAGGCTTTCTTAGAGGCAGTATCAGCAGACCAAATTTTCAGCCAAAGAGCACGTCTAGCCACCACAGAGGAAGTAGAGGCCCTTGCCATCATGCGCACAGCATCAAAGGCAGCGTCAGAAACATAATTCTGGGCTTCTGCTATATTAGCAAGAAGTTGTAACTGCTCAGACACTGGCGCATCCTGGCGAACCGCCTCAGTCAGTCGTTCAGTCCAGGCTGCAATAGCTCTATTAACCCACACCACTGCAAAGGTTGAACGCATGGCAGTGCCAATGGAGGCAAAAATGGCTTTAAGAGAAATCTCTAACTTTTTGTCCGTCCAGACCTGCAGGGCAGAGGCATCTGATACAGCTAAAGCAGTAGATTTAGACAATCTAGAAACAGGGGCATCCATTTTGGGAGGATGAACCCACTTTGCCAGTTCAGTCTCAGGAAAAGGGTAAAGCTTAGCAAACTTTTTGGACACAGAAGAGGATTTTTCAGGATTCCTCCATGCATCAGAGACTAGACGGGCAACAGTAGGGTTAGTTGGAAAACATATAACTGCCTTAGATGGTTTCTGAAAAACGTCAGTTGGATCATGAGTAGATTCCTGAGTCAGAGGAAGGTTGAGCGTGGTTAACACCGCTCTAATCAAACCCTCAGCAGAAACCTCAGGGTCACATTCATAAGGTCCCCAATGGACCTAGTAGATTCAATAACAGTGCCTTCCTCAGCATCAGAATCTTGTAAAAGTTCTTCCTCAGAAGAATCAGACACATCAGGAGCTCCCTGTGGCTTAGGCAGGGAGGTCCTGATTGAGGAGGGGGTCTGCCAGACCTGTAGAGCCCCCTGAACCTGAGAGGGAAAGAGTTGGAGAGTGGATCTGAGATCCCTAGTGGCAGCTTTGAACTCTTTCACCCAAGTTGGCTCAATAGCGTGGCTGGGAAGCCCAGGGTTGCTATCATGACTATCTGTACATTTTGGGCATAAATGACCTGAAAATTCTCTAGGCAGCCCAGAGTGACAAGAGGAGCAAAACGCAATGGGGGAAACAGACACCCCAGCCTCCTTAGTCTTGGGTCTAGCCCCTGACTCCAGTGGAGTAGACATGCTCACAGTCAGATATACACCACTAAGAAAAATCACCCAGTAGAAGTGTGAAAGATTAAAGTTTCACCCCAGAAATGCCTAAATTCGGACTTATCTGGCCAGCGAAGGGTTAATCTGCTGAGAGGAGAGAAGGCTCGGTCCCTGAGTAGTATACTCGCTGAGAATAACACCACAAAATGGCTGCCGCAACGGTAGCCAATCAGAAAACGAGCGCGAAACGGGCGCTCGTGGGAAATGTAGTTTTCTCTCAGAAGTACCCCAAACAGAGCCCGAAGCCCCCCAAAACTCCCCACACGCCGAAACTAGTCACCGGATGATAGAGCAAGGGAAGACCAACAAAATGAGCCCTCTCTGAAGTTGCTGTGATAAGCGGTTCCAGAGATATGTCCCAAACTGTGCAAACCCATAGAGAGTAAAGGAGCAATGGCGTCTATGCGGTAAAAGGCGCGCTTAAAGGCGCGGAACATGAAATATTAATAAAGTATTTCTGAAATAGAAAATACACCAAACAAACTTTAAACACATTAGAAACATGGGAAAATAATATTCCAAAGCTCCAAAACCCAGGGAATACCACAGAAATTGCATAAATACAAGCAATAGAAATAAAAACACCCTATGAGTGCTGGAGTGCAAGATGCAAACTCCCAAATACAAGCCCAATTAAGGGACACTGTGGGGACAAGTGGACCTTCAGCACTCAAAGGGTGGCTCACCTTTCTGCAGGTGACCATGTTTAAATAGGAATTAACCAGAGGTAAATTCCCCAGCAGGGAAGCTACTTGACTCAAGTTGTTCCCTCTTCAGGGTATAAGGTCCACCAGAAATCCCTGGAAGCTGCACTAGCCACTTTGGAAGAGGGCAATTCACAGCCATGGTCACCCTCCTAATGGTGGTATTCCATATTTGAAGAAAACAATAAAAAACTAAAGCTGAATGATAGATGTTCTCCACCTGGTGTGCACAGCACACAGGAACAAATCAATCTAGCTTGGATCTGGCCTGAAGGCAGCTTAAGTAGGAGGGGAGGCTCCACCCCCTGCATACATTTTAATGAATGTTCCTGCCTATTAAAGGGGCAGATCGCCTCCCATTGTACCAGTGACCTGTATTGGACGACAGTGAAATTAAAATTCTCAGCTCCCTCCCCTTTCTGCTTGACGAGCTGTAAAGCTGTCAGAAGCAGATTCTGGTTCCTGGATCAGACAGAGGCTCTTCAACAGCGCCGACATAGCGATACCTAAAAATATATACTTCATCGGAATGGTCTGCAACCTGTGCCTGGTTTGCAAGCACACGTTGTAGACTATTCTGATGAAGTATTTATCTTTAGATATCGTTATATCTGAGCTGCTGAAGAGCCGCATCTGGTCAAGCAACCAGAATCTGCTTCTGACAGCTTTACAGCTCGTCAAGCAGAAAGGGGAGGGAGCGGAGAACTTTAATTTCCTATATCTCTCAAACCATAAAAGAAATCTTTCACTGAAAAGGTCTTCTACATGTACTTGCAAACCAAGCACACGTAGAAGACCGTTCCAGTGAATGATTTATTTTTGCAATAACGCAATCTCGGCTCTGCTGCAGAGCTGTGGCTTGTTCAGGGACAGGATTCCCCTGCAGTCAGCGCTGACGTCAGGGGAGGGGGAACCTTGAAAGCGGATATCTCTCAAACCATAAAGGTTTGAGAGATGCCGCTGTGGTCATTTAATTTGTTTTTTTAAGGGCTACAAGATGGGCTATAGTTAAATTTAAGTATTACTATCCCTTTAATGGGGCCAGCTCAGGAAGGACTGTGGCTGCTGCAGATCCTCTTGGGAAGCAGAATTGCCACCCATCTTTGTTTTATGAACTGTATGTTATAATGGCCTCATGACTCTACACTAGACATAGGTAAGCTATATCTCTTCACCTGATGGTGGCGTTCAACTTCCATCACCTTTATCAGTTAATTGATTAGTAATGCTCTGGACACATCTTTAGCATCCAAGAGTTTAATAGGAGATGCAGCTGGGGTAATTTAATTTGGTTTGTTAAGGGCTACAAGATGGACTATAGTTAAATTTAAATATTGCTATCCCTTTATTGGCTAAGAGTGCATGTTCTGCGGACCACTATATATCTGAATCTCTTTTGTCTGTACGGAAACCCCTTCGTTTCAAATACTATCCTAGTGGACCCTAATAATAAAACTTTCAAAACTCTTATAATGCTTCATAGTTATGTACTGCATTACAAAACATCCAAGAGGTTAAAGGGATAGAAAAGAACTGTGATGTTTTTATAATGGAAACTTACACAGTTCAACTATTTTTAAACTGAATTTCAGTCTTCTGTTGTGGGCACCAGATGGCACTGTTCCAGTCGCTTACTATGTAGTCTAAGTGTGCACTGTAAAAGCAATTCTAATAATTTGATAAACAAATATGTTTGAGCTGTAATCATTTTGAATGATAAATCTTCCAGCAGTAGGAACAACCTGCTTTACTCACCTGGAAATGCCCTGTATCATATTTTTATTAAAAAAAGCTTACAGCTCCTTTAAAATAGTCTTGAATGCTATCTGGTACCAGTAACCTGAAATGTTGTTCTAGGTTCATTGCACTCATTGTGAAGCAGTTTCCAGGTAACTATATCTGACAGTTATTTTCGGCCCACTATGGTGTAGTAGGTTTGCTGCCCCAGAATTGTTCCGATTGGCTCGTAAGACCCACAAAAAAAGTGGAGCAATTCAGGAGAAAACCAACTGCATAAGAGAGTGGACAAATAAAGTATGTTTATTTAAATTAGGTGTTTATTTGAATGAATGCCAGAAAGGTCTCCAATGCATTGCATAGAGAGATTAAGGCTCCATAGGGCCCTAGGCAAGTTACCAATTTGGGGCCCCACATATCTTGAGCCAGTGCTTCTGACACACATTGCTGTTAACAGGTATTGGTATTGTGGCTTTAATGGAAGAGGGAGCAATTGGACGATGCTCATCTCATTCCCCAAAAAGGGAGTCTGATACAAGAAGTAAATGGCAGCAACAGCAGAGCCTCTGTCAGCCATCACTTGAAGCCAAGGCCCCTTATATTGCCATGGGCCCTGGGCAGTAGCCTACGTTGCCACAATGGATGATCAGACTCTGATGCACTGGGTCACAATGCGTTGGAGACCTTTGTAACATTCAAGGTGTTAAAAGCCCCATTTAAATCAATTAATAAAAAGGTTTTATGTGTCCCCTATATTGTACTGGCTGGTCCTCCCCCCCCATTTGCTCCACTTTGACTTTGTGTGTATGCAAGCTGTTTGACACTAGAAGGAAAGATTAGAGGCTCCAGTATTCTTAGTAGAATACCACAGGCTCCCCATGGCACTGCCAAGCTGCACTGCTCTGCAAAACTCCAGCCTTTTCCCATTATCTGGCAATACTTACATTTGTTCCCTCTGGCACTCGAAGGGTTAATACCTTGAGGACCAGAGTTGTATACAGCACCATGAAAACCAATGCATTGCTAGCTTCTCTGGTCCTCAAAGGGTTAACCCACTTCAGGTACCGTGGAGTTCTGCAGAAAGCAAACTGAGAACCACAGGCCTTAACAAAGCATACAAAGAAACAGGCAACAGAAAGGATGTCTTGTCTTACCTTTGTGTTTACTTTTCTTCTTCCATAAGATCCTGAAATGGAATGAGAAAGTCTGTTAACAACTAGCATGATGGTGCACTCCATCTTGAAAACATGAGGTGGCAAGTGTAACCCTTTGAGTGCCAATGGGGTGTATGCAAGTGCATAGGGGAGCAACAGAAGAGCACATGCCACTGGCACACAAAAGGTTAACAAAACTGAGCAATGCCCCTAAAGCTGCAGGTATTGAATTCACATTGAATGCCAGAGGAATCAAGCATACCAATGTGTTTGAGACATCTCTAGCATTCAATGAGTTAAAAACCCCATTTGAGTCAATGTGAATTTCATTTGTTCCTTATGTGTAGTCAGTTTTCCCTACAATCGTTCCACTTCTCTCAGTACATCAGTCTCACTGTCTTGTCCACACATCTTCCATTGTCTGTATCTGTTCTGTGGAAACCTATGTATTTCTTCAGGGAACCCTGACTGGGATTCCACAGAATACAGTCTGTGAACTACTGATTTTAGTTATGGTGTTTTCCATTTGGTTTATGCTTAATGGTGCACTGGTTAGAGAAGGCAATTGGTTAAATGCACACTAATCTCCCATAAAATGTTCTTGCTTTGTAGCGTTTAAAAAAATAAAATATATGGCACAAATCCTCTCGCATGATATTCGCATGGAAAGCCCCCCCCCTTCTCCTGACGTCAGTGTCTAGCTGATAGCAGGAGATCCCAGTCCTGGGACCAGCCAGTGGCTCTTCAGCAGAGCCAAAATAGCGACACTGGAAAATAATTACTTCATTAGAATGGTCTACAAAGCGTGCCTGGTTTGCAAGCACACTTTCTAGACCATTCCAATGAAGTAGTTCTTTTTAAATAATGCGATTTTGGCTCTGCTGAAGAGCCTCCTCGAGTCGGCCAACTAGAATCTCCTGCTGTCAGCTTTACAGCTGACATCAGGTGAAGCGAAACTTACATGCGAATACGTCTCAAACCATAAAGGTTTGAGAAATATGGCACAAATCCTATAATTTATTTTTTTAAATGCTACAAAACAAGATTTTTTTTTATGGGACATTAATGTCCCTTTAAAGCACTCTGGTGACATCTACTGTTAGATTTGCAGTATTACAAGTTGGGCATGTTTTCCTAGCAAGTAAAGAAGGTGACAGCTGACTTTTGCATTTAATATTTTCCAGGATTAACCTTAGTACAATATGTTGCAAAACTCTAGCAATGCAGGTCTATGTGAACAAGTGCTTAATGCCAGCCCTACAACTGGTATAAAGAAAAGAAAGACTTTTTTGCTGTTTTCCACTCTGCACACTTGGTACATAAACTGCAATTCAATAAGTTAACCATGTGAGAGACAGAGAGGTATCTAAAGCATTGGAACACAACGCATTGGATACCTTTCTAGCAGTCAAAGGGTTGAGGAGTTGCAATTCTGAAGCCCCAAATAGCTATCGATTTTATAAACCCTTAAACGGGGGTGTAACTATCGGGGGTGCAGCTGTGTATTCTCTCCCCATTCTGTCACAACCCACACTCATTCCCCCTGTACCCATAAAAGAAAGAGGGAAAGATAAGGGTTGTGATGGGAAGGAAGTAACATTCAGGAATCACATGACAATACGATGGGAAGGGTGATCCAGTGAAGACTCTGCTGCATGTGCCTGCAGCCTCACTCAGACTCAAGAAAGAAGTCACAAGCCAAGTGCAGTCATAAAGGCCTCTGAATGCCAGTGGTGGGACCCGTGCCATAGGTTTATCCATCACTGTGTTAGAACATGCGTTTAGTACAGCAGCAGTCAAAGGGTGGATTTCCAACGGTTGTGGGACTACAACTCTTGACAGTCATCTGATCAAGGGGCAGTTGAGTATGCTGAGAGTTGTAGTCCAACAACAGCTGAAGAGAAACAAGTTCCTTATTAAGGAAGGGTGAAAATGCTTGCTATATCAACAGATAAGTAGAAACTGAAGAATTCATGAGAAGGCAGTTTCTGGTAATGGGAATGAAGGCGTGTGCAAATGCGAGCTTAATTGCATGTGTGTTTGCATGTATGCTTGAATATGTGATAACGGGAGAGTGATGGCCTGTGCATGCAAGCTGGATGGTTAAAGTGGATGTGTCACCTATGTACAACATTGCATAAATAGTTAGGCAACATATTGAATACTACTAAAACTAGGGGTGCACCAAAATTTCAGTGCACCCCTAACTATTATTTATTAAAAATTTTTTTTTAAGTTTTACTTTGTGTATATTTAACTTAGAAAGTCTGGGCTGCAGCTACTTCCGCATAGACTGCGGTTACCTGCTCTGTAACCACAGTCCGTCACTCTGCTATCCTCCCTCCTCCAATGACGGAGGCTTTTGTCTGTCAGTTGGAGTGGTCTCATTGGCAGAGATCGATCTAGCCCATTAGACCGCTCCAGCCTACAGACAGAAGCCTCCGTCATCGGAGGAGGGAGGAGAGCAGAGGCAGAGCAGTCTATGCGGAAGTAGCTACAGCCCAGACTTTGTAAGTTAAATTTACACAAAATAAAACTTAAAAAAAAAAAAAAAAAATTAATACCGTTTTAGTAGTATTCGATATGTAGCCTAACTATTTATGCTATGTTATATGTATGGGACATATCCACTTTCAAGAGAAAGTTTTACATAATATGAAACAATTTATATCTTGTAGGGTTTTGCCTGCCATGTGCAACAGAGCACCTGCAGTCAAGAGATTTTTAATTCTAAACTTATAACAGCTTTTTCTTCAGTGCGGTACAAGTCCTGCCATTTTAGGGCGATCCTGTTGCTAGAGCAGGTTGTCGTCAGTGACAATAGCATTCCATAGACACCTGTAGCAACAGCACCACTCTAAAACTGAATGCAATGCAAATATTGTATACCCCCAAGAGAATGCTACTTTGAGCTGTAATAACTTTTGAATGACGTATCTTACAATACTGGCAGTACCCTAGCTGATAACACCTCCAAAATTATAACTGTTTCCATTTTATGCAATATGTTACCTTTATTCTCACTGAAATCAAATGGGATTAACTTTTTGACTATAGAATGCAATGGTTTGGGTTAATTTTTCTCCCCTCACGAACTGTGGAATGAAGAGAGAGAGAGAGAGAGAGAGAGAGAGAGAGAGAGAGAGAGAGAGAGAGAGAGAGAGAGAGAGAGAGAGAGAGAGAGAGAGAGAGAGAGAGAGATCTCATACTCCCCCTTTTGCCCATCCCTATCCTTTACACCTGCAGTAGTAGATTAATGCATTGACACTGACATTTGAGGAAGTTTCACACACCTGAGTGATCTGTGCTTGATAGGGACAGGGAAATTGTGGCCTCTCCTAAAGTACACACAACAGTCTGTTTCTCATTATTACAAACTGTAGGCAATTCAGTTGAATCATTACCTCAGCAATAACAAAATGATATTCTTATCATGTAATACAGGGTTAGTCATTTGTCAGACCTTCAGCTACTGGGGACTACAAATCATCCCCCACCAACCAAAGGACGATGGGTGGGGTCAGGTGGTGTCAAAATAACTTTATTTAGGATGCTTTAAGGACAGAGGACTGTGCAAAGTATTGCATTGCATCCCTCCATAAAAGGTTAAAATGCACCATTTTCACACTAGCTAAACCTATTTGTGGATGTACTTTGTTCTTTTTATGAGGATTTAAAGATAAATCGGTTGCAAAAAGAAACCAAAAAGTGTAATTTGATTTTAACCTCTCCTACACTAAAGGCTTTTTCCCCCAGATCAGGATCTTTAAACACAAAAACAAATTACCAAATAAACGTACCGCTAATGCCCTCCCCCAACTTTTTAAACCCTTTGAGTGCCAGAGGGGTACCGCTGCGTACCCCTCTGGCACTCAAAGGGTTAATGGAATTCTAATACAGGTATTTAATATTCTGCTTTCATCCCTGAGGACGTTTGGGAGATGTCTAACAGTTTCAGACTTCATCCATAGCAGTATAGTGGATAAATAATAAAAGATATGTTCTTACAGGAAAGGGATCATATCCTTTATTTAAATGTACAAATCCACCAGGGCAGTTAATTTTCCAATCTTATACATTGGAGTTTAAAAAATCATGAAGCTGCACACTGTAAAATGTATAAATGCATATGAACGATTTAGTGCCTACCTGAGCACACATTGTTAAGTCTTGTGAGCAAGCCCCTAACTAAATCTTCCACTATAACATGCAAAGAAAAACGGACTAATTTCTTCTCTAGTTTCCTCTGTGCCTTGTATCTACATAGGGAGAAACAAGGTGCAGAGAAACACCTCAAATGCTTCAACACTTCACAGTCCTTGGTGTAAGGAGGGGGATTATTTATATATAAAGCATAGTAAATAGACATTAGGCAGTCACAGAACACAAAAATTGGGGTTTAGCACCTATTATAGAGCATAATCATATTAGTACATACACCCTAATGTGATTTGTAGCCATAATATAGGATGACGTTTTGATTTAGTAGAATGTCTAAGCATCAAATAGGTATCCAGCCAGAAGATAGATTGATGAAACCTATTATTTTGATTCACATTGTCGTAGGTTTTGCATTATGACATCTAAACCTGAATTCTTAGCAAGCGGTTATTGATCTATAACAATATTTTAGGTAGAGAACAACAAGAGTAATGGACCGGAATTAACACAAAGGTAATAAATTGTTTGACCTTAGATGTTGGAGACTACAACTCTCAACAGCTAGAGGTCCATCAATTGACAACCCCTGGGTTAACCATTTGGATGCAAGAACGGACTCAAAATCAATGTGAAACACACTGCAGAACTAGCACGAGTTAAAGGTTTTATTGAAAACATTTATCTGTCGTCCATTATAGGTTACTGGTAACTTTGGGAAGGTGACCGCCCCTTTAAGTAGGCAAGAACAATTCTTGAAAAGAAGTGCAGGGTGGAGCCTTCCTCCTCTCCTAGCTGGTCCCCAGCCAACCCCCCCCCCCCATTAAGATTTGTTCCTTGACCAAGCAAGGCATGTGAACAGTTCTGCTATAGTTTTAGTTATATTTATTGTTTTCTGTTAGATATGGAATACCATCCATTAGGCGGATTACCATTACCGACATTTCCAGGTTGTATTGCTCAGTTCCCAGATGCTGTTGTGGACCTGCCAGCCCTGAAGGTGAAAATCTTGTGTAGTATGTTTTTTTTCACTAGTAGTTGCCCACTGAGGCTTCTTCTTTACCAATGGTAATCTGAAGACAGAAGACCTGCTAAATAGGTGAGCAACCCTTTGAGTGCTGAGGTCCACATGTCCCACACTTCACCTCTGCACAGGGGTCTCCTTTGGAGTTCCTAATATATACTCCTGCACTCATTGGGTTTATCTGTATGTCTGTTGGGGGTTGGAGCACTGGGGTTTCTGTAGTAATTTACCTTTTGTTTGAAGTTTTGGGCACTGTTGGGGGGTTTATTACACTTCGCCTAATGGGTTTAGTGTTTATTTATTCTTGTGTTCTCCGATATGTTTTTCTACTGTTCAGACTAATTTTTATTTTTATTTTTTTTTACTTTGAGTTCCGCATCTTTAAGGCGCGCTTTACCCATTCACCTCCAGCCATGCACTAGAGCCACTGTGGATGCAAGAGTTTAAGGCCACTACTAAAGACTACTTTACAACTTCTTCCATCCCAACTGCAGGGGGTCTTCCAGTCCTGGCAGCCCCCTACTTCTATCAGGTTTTCCCTACCTAATGCGCAGGGTGTACCTGACTTATCAGATTCCTCTGAGGAGGAATAGGTTACTAGTAACCTATACTGGACGACAGAGAAAAGAGGATTTTACTCTTACCTGTTAAATCCTTTTCTCTTAGTCCATATAGGTTACTGGTCTCCCACCCTATCAAGGGACCATGCTTGGTTCTCCTGTGACTGAACGTGGGAGTCCTTTCGGGTTCATGCTCACAGGATTTTTCTTTTCCCTTCTTGCTACCTAGTCAATAGTTAGCGTTTCAAATCTTAAATGGAGGGGATTGGCTGGGGACAAGCTAGGAGAGGAGGAAGGCTCCACCAAGCATTCTCTTCAAGAATTGTTCCTGCCTACTTAAAGGGGCGGTTGCCTTCACAAAGTTACCAGTAACCTATATGGACTAAGAGAAAACGATTTATCAGGTAAGCCTAAAATCCTCTTTTCCTGAAGTAGAATGTCTCTCAAGTGACTATCCAGGCATCTGATCCCAAAGTCTCTGCTACGTGTAGAGCCAAATTTCCCATTAAGCAATGCTTAGAGCTCCAGGTTTTGAAAGTTGCTTCTGCTGTGCCGGCCACACCCACATTCTGAGTTGTGGGTGGGGACAAAGCATTGCTAATGTCTCAAGATTATGGTGGCTAATCCTATATAATAATTCGCTAAATCGTGTAGACACTGCTGCTCGTGCTGCAGTCATGCGCAGTAGAGACTGCCCGCGTCGTGGCTGATACAGAGCTGGGCGCTCCGAAGGAGCGTCCAGCTCTGTATCAGTCGTGGAGCAGGCAGGCTCTACTGCACCTGACTGGCCCGCGACCAGGTGGCAGTGGCACTGTGGCCTGTGTAACGGGCTGTTCAACTAGTATAGTCATGTTTACATATCCCTTGATTATCCATTATTTCACCCATTGGCAGCTAGTGGTCTCCAGCCCATTGCAAAGCAATACACTGGGGATTTCTCTAGCAACCAAAAGCTTTTTGTGCTTGTATTTTATAACCAAAAATTATTTCCTATACCAGGCAACAGTGTTGCCAAGGGTGGGAAGTAGGGTGGCTTTGCCACGAGGCATCTGAAATGTGAAATAGTAGACCATGGCAAGACAAGTCTAACACAGGTAGGTGTTTCCAGCATAGACAAACTTACAGTTGGGTCTCAACATGGGTCCTGGTTCTAACGTCCACAGATTTATATAAACATTTTTCTACTAAAGCACAGAAATATTTACTTGTAGATCTCAGTTATACTTTTCTAGAACAGCTGTTAATGGTATTTTAAATTTGCTGGTCTTTTAACCCACTGAGTTCCAAACATTCTGGCTGCAGAATTTCTTGGCCCTTTATATCTCAGGCACCTACCTCCATATGCCCACTTTGCCAGAAAGCTCTCCATGGAGCTCTTCACAGCAGAACATTTCTATATGAATGACCAAAGCATTACCAGCAATATGTTAAAGGGATAGTAATACTTAAATATTACTAATCCCCTTATTGTAACCATTTTAAAAAGAATTGAATTGTCCCCAGTGCCATCTCTCAGACCTTTATGGTTTGAGAGGCAACCATACGCAAAGTTCCCCCCTCCCTCCCCCTTCCCTGAAGTCAGCATTGTACCTGACTGCAAGGGAAGCCTGTCATACGACAGGCTTGCGGCTCTGCAGCAGAGCCGAGATCTCATTACTAAAAAATAATTATTTCACTAAAATGGTCTTCTGTGTGTGATTGGTTTGCAAGCACACGTAGAAGACAGTTTCAAGGAAATAATAGGATTTTAGTCTTACCTGTTAAATCCTTTTCTCTTAGTCCATACAGGTTACTGGTAACTTTGGGTAGGCGATCAGCCCCTTTAATAGGCAGGAACAATTCTGAGAAGTGACTGCTGGGTGGAGCCTACTTCCTCTCCCTAGCTTACAGCTAGCCAATCCACAACCAGTAAGATTTGCAGACTAACTATTGAGTAGGTAGTAAGAAGGTAAAGGAAGACTCCTGTGAGCATGAACCCAAAAGGACCCCCACGTTCTGCCACAGGAGCACCAAGCATGGTATCTTGACAGGGTGGGAGACCAATAACCTGTATGGACTAAGAGAAAAGGATTTAACAGGTAAGACTAAAATCCTATTTTCTCTGTCATCCAATACAGGTTACTGGTAACTTTGGGATGTCCAACCATTAAGCTCCCCAGGCCGGGAAGAAAGGCAAGGACCAGGCGTAGGCCTCCAAAGTCACCAGAGCACCAATGAACCTATAGATCATGAATAGCTAAACACTAACCCCAAAGCGTCAACGGACACTGAACAAGGGTAAAAACAAACCCCATAACTGCTGCACAGCACATGAACTAGAGCCAACAGGGCTAAAAAGTGAGAGTACTGGAAAACCAAGGAGATCCTAGAGAGGCAAGGCTGCCTCCAAGATCTTCCTCCCAAATCTGGCATCAGCCGATGCCAGCACATCCACACGATAGTGTTTAGAAAAGGTGTGCACAGATGACCAAGTGACCGCCTTGCACAACTGATCAGCCGAGGCCTGGTTCTTGTAGGCCCAAGATGCCATAATAGACCTTGTAGGATGAGCCTTGACCCTGAACGGAACAGACTTCTTACCAAGTTCGCAAGCCTTACGAACAGTGGACTTGACCCAAGAAGCAATGGTAACCTTGGAAACAGGCCTCCCTGTCCTAGGACCCTCAGGAATAACAAACAGATTTTCAGACTGCCTCAAGGACTCAGTTCGATGCACATAGAACTTGAGACAATGCAAAACATCCAAAACATCCAATAGATGAAGAACCCTCTCTTTTTAGGGTCCAAAACATCCAATACATGAAGAACCCTCTCTTTGTAGGGTTAGGACAGAAGGAAGGAACCACAATCTCCTGATTGATGTGGAACTCGGACACAACCTTCGGAAGAAACTCTTCGGAGATGCGAAGCACTGCCTTGTCCTTGTGGAAAACCAGAAAGGCTGGTTTACAAGACAGGGCATGCAGCTCCGCAACTTGGCGAACAGAAACAATTGCCAGGAGAAAGGCCAAAAACCAAAACCAGGTTAAGATACCACTAAGGAGCAGGGGACTGAAACACCGTACGGGTGTGAGCAACACTCTAGAAGAAAACCTTGACATCAAGAATGATAGCAAGATTCCTCTGAAAAAAGACAGGAAGCGCAGAAGTCTGAACCTTGAGAGAACTCAGACCGAGACACCATCCTGTAGGAAGGTCAAAATCCTGAGACAGGTCTCTGTCCGCACACCAAGCAAAGAAGGTAGACCAAACCAGATGTTAGGCCTTAGATGAAACAGGCTTGCGGGCACTAAGCATAGTAGCCACCACCCCAGAAGAAAATCCTCTCTTCAAAATTGAGGATTCAATCTCCAAGCCGTCAAAGCCAGACGATGAACATCTTCTTTTCACAGGTAACACTGTAGAAGAAGATCTGGACGGGGAGAAAGTGGAAGAGGTTCTGCCACAGAGAGGTCCAGAAGCTCCGGAAACCAAGATTGTCGTCGCCAGTACAGAGCAATCAGAATGACTGGGCAGCACTCCAGTCGCAGCTTCCGAAGAACTCTGGTCAACAGAGGAATAGGAGGGAAGATGTAAGCCAGAGGAAACTTCCACGGGATCGATAAGGCATCCGCTGCCAGAGCCATGGGATCCACCCAGTGAGAGCAGAAGGTTGGAACCATTCTGTTGAGTCTGGTTGCATTCAGGTCGATGCATGAAAGACCCCCACTGCTGGATGATGAGGTTGATAAACTAGCCTTGACCTCTAACCAAGCTGCGAGACTTCTTGTGCCTCCCTGCTTGTTGATGTATGCTGCTGCTGTGACATTGTCCAACTGCACCCTTACCGGACAATCCTGCAGTGGTAGTGTCCAGTGATGTAGGGCATGAAATATCGCCCAAAGCTCCAAGACATTGATGGGAAGGAGAGATTCTTCTGGAGACCACTGGCCCTGAACACTGGATGGGGAGCGGTGCTGGGGCACTTCAGAGAGGCTGGCATCTGTCGTCACCGTGGTCCAAAAGGGGACCAGAAAGGGTCTGCCTTTCAGTAGATTGTTCAGGCTGAGCCACCATGAGAGACTCTGCTCCACTTGAAGAGGGAGAGATAGGGATCTTTCCAGTAGATCTGGATGGCCCTTGCAGGCCATGATCAAAAACCTCTGAAGTTCCCTGGTGTGAGCCATGACAAACGGAAATGCTTCTATGGTGGAAATGAACTTCCCCACCAAGGAGGACAACTTCTTGGCTGGGACCGGATCCTGAGATAGGATAGCTTGGACCTTCAGTGCTATCTGATGAGACACTTTGTCAGAAAGACCATCCCCCTCTGAGTGTCGAAGAGGAGGCCCAGAAAGACCATCTTCTGAGAAGGAACAAGGTCCAACTTGTCCAAGTTGATGATCCACCCATGATGGGAGAGAGCATGAATGCAGGCCTGCACCTGCTGATGAAGGAGATCCGGAGATGAGGCCTTCAGGACGAGGTCGTCCATATATGGAGTCACTCTTACGCTGTTCTGATGTAGGACAGAGATCAAGGCTCCCAGGACTCTGTTGAAGACTTGCAGAGCCATGGTCAGGCCACAGGGGAGGGCAGAGAACTGGAAATGCCCTCAGTCGCAGGCAAAGTGGAGATACTGCCAACTCTCTGTATGAATGGTGCTGTGCAGATAGGCATCTTGAAGGTCCAGAGAAGCCAGAAATTCCCCAGGAGACATGGCAGCTATCACTGTGTGCAGAGACTTCTGGCGGTACTGGAACCTGACCACAAAGGAGTTAAGGTCCTTCAGATCCAAGATGGGACGACAGCCCCCATCCTTTTTGGAAACCACGAAGAGGGGAAACTGGCTCCAGGACCGCCTTGTCCAGAAGGGCCTTATAGCTTCTTCGAAAAGGCTTCTCTTTTCTGCTCCCAAGGAAGAATGAGAAAAAAGTCCTTAGAGGAGGAAGGGAGGCGAAGGGAATCCTGTATCCCGAGGCTACCACCTGTAAAACTCATGGGTCCGCCACAGAGGCCTGCCAAGCTGAGAGGTAGTGGCGTAGGCGGCCACCTACCAGTAGGTGGGGACCCGGGTTTGGCGAGTCATGCAGAAGGAGGTTTGGAAACCTTGGGCTTAATGGAGGACTTGGCTCTCCATTGCTGCTTAGGCATGGAGGAGGAGCGCAGAGCCTGAGGGACCGTCTGGGTTAATTTGGGGCGGGTCTGCTTGAAAGGAACAAAAAAGGCGATTACTTTTAACAGGTGCCTTCTTTCTTAGGACCACTGGCAGGTGAGAACTTTTCCCTCCAGTGGCCACATTGATGAGATCCTTAAGTTCAGGCCCGAACAGGGAAGAACCCTGAAAAGGCAAAGACAGGAGAGCCTTCTTAGAGGCCGTGTCAGCTGACTGGCTGTTAAGCCAAAGAGCTTGTCTGGCTACCACAGACATGGTAGATGCCCTGGCTACCATACGAATAGCATCAAACAAGGCGGCAGAGACATAATGCTAAGCCTCAGCAATGTTAGCGAGAAGACGCAACATGTCAGAAGTAGTGGCTCCCTGACGGACAGCAGAATTGAGCTGTTCAGTCCAAACAGCCACAGCCCTATTTACCCATGCAGCAGCAAAGGTAGGGCGAAGGGCAGAGCCCGCAGTAGGAAAAATAGCCTTGAGAGAAGTCTCAAGCTTCTTGTCAGTCCAGTCTTTAAGAGCAGAAGCGTCAGCCACTGGCAAGGCAGTTGATTTAGAAAGCCTGGACACTGGGGCATCCACTGTAGGGGGATGAACCCATTAAGTAAGGGCCATTTCAGAGAATGGACATAGTTTAACAAACTTTTTAAACACAGAAGGTTTCTTGTATGGAAATTTCCACTCCTCTGACACCAAGCGGTCAAGGGTGGCATTAGGTGGAAAGCAGGCATGGGGCCTAACAGGCTCCTGGAAAACATCAGAGGGGTCAGAAGATGCCTCCTGCACCTAGGGAGAGTTCAGGGTGGACAACACAGCCCTGATCACGCCCTCAGCTGAGGGAATGGGGTCCACCTCGAAGGGGGCACCAAAAAACTGAGATGACGGAACAGCTGAACAGTCCACCAATAATTCCTCCTAAGAGGAATCAGACACATCAGGTACACCCGGCGGTTTAGGCAGGGAAGATCTGATGGGGGCGAGGATCTGCAACGAAGTGAAGACTCCCTGTAAAGTGGATGGAAGGAGTTGTAAGGTGCACCGGAGGTCCCTGGTAGTAGCCTTAAACTCTTGCATCCATACTGGCTCTAGTGCATGGCTGGAGGCCCCAGCAGGGGATTCAGGGGCAGCAGCGTATGCTGGGCAAACATGACCTGAGTATTCTCTAGGTAACCCTGATTGACATGAAGAGCAATGAGAAATAGGGGACACAGACACCCCAGTGTCCTTAGTCTTAGGTTTAGCCCCAATGTCTAACGGAGTAGACATTCTCACAGAGTCAAAACAGTCCAAGTATCAAAACAGCCACAATAAAGCACGTATGATAATTAATGCTCCCCAGAAACACTAAATTAAGACTTATCTGGTAGGCAAAGGGTTACGCTGCAGAGGAGAAAAGGAGAGTCCAAGCCCTGCGTAGGATACTCAATCTGTGAATACACAAAATGGCTGCCGTAACAGGAGCCAATCAGAAACGAGCGAGCGAAGCGGGCGCTCATGGGAAACTTAATTTCGCTGACAGAGTACCCCCAACAGTGCCCAGAGCCCCTAAAGCCCCCAACATCCCCAGAACATTGACCGGATGACAGAGCAAGGGAAAACCAACAGAATGAGCCATCTCTGACCACACTAAGTGGAGCGGTTGCAGAGATATGTCCCAAACTGTAAAGCCCCATAGAAGTGAATGGAGCAATGGCGTCTATGCGGTAAATGCGCGCCTTAAAGGCACGGAACAAAGTTAACAAGGTGAATACCAACACGTAAAACAACACAAAAGCCACTCTAAATAAAACATTAGGCACAAAAAACACTGGTCCCAGTAGGGAAAGTGTCCAACCCCCCCAAAAAAACATGCTAGCCAGCAACAAAAGGGTTAAGTTACCAAGAAACTTGCTCCAAACACCTCAGACATACAGAATAAACCCAATGAGTGCATGAGTATGTAATAGGAACTCCAACAGAGACCCCTGTGCAGAGCGTTAGCGTGGGACATGTGTACCTCAGCACTCAAAGGGTGCTCACCTTTTTCAGCTTTTTTGATTACCATATATTAAGAAGAAGCCTCGGTGGGCAACTTTTGGGGAAAGAACTTGCAGCCAAGATTTTCCCATCAGGGCTTAGATCCACAAAAGCACCTGGTAAACTGAGCTATCCACATTTGGGTGATGGGAATTGACAGTGATGGTAATCCACGTAATGGTGGTATTCTATTTCTAACAGAAAATAATAAAAAGCTAAAACTATAGCAGAACTGTTCTCTTGCTTGTGTCTTGACCAAGGAACAAATCTTACTGGTTGGGGATTGGCTAGCTGCAAGCTAAGTAGAGGAGGTAGGCTCCACCCAGCAGTCACTTCTCAGAATTGTTCCTGCCTTTTAAAGGGCTAATCGCTAACCTGTACTGGACTGTACTGGACGACAAAGAAAATTTTTTTTTACTAAAGCGATCTCGGATCTGCTACAGAGCCTCCTGATGAAAATAAGACAGGATATCCCTGCAGTCAGTACAACTCTGACTTCAGAGAAGGGGGAGGGAGGGGTGAACTTTGCATACGGTTATCTCTCAAACCATAAAGGTTTGAGAGATGACACTGGGGACAATTCAGTTCTTTTTGAAATGGCTACAATATGGGGATTAGTAATATTTAAGTATTACTATCCCTTTAAAATCTAAAAATAAAACTGGGTTATAAACATTTAGGGCCTTATGTAAAACCAACTGCTCCATATGGAACAAATAAAAATTTCCATGTACATGGGGCTTTAACCACTTAAATTCTAGAGGTCTCCAGTGTATTACAAAACAATGTATTGGAGACCTCTAGTATTCAAGAGGTTAAAATCAACACTTAAATCAATGTGAATTTTGCACATTTTATTTGTCCCCTATACACTTGGTTTGCTCCAGATTTTCTCCACTTTGCCTCTACAAATAAGGGCCTTAATCCAATGCCAGAGGATTATCTGCAGGATGTAATATTAAAGGGATAGTAATACTTTATTTTAACAAGCTTTAGTATTGTTCAAATTAAATAAATAAAGCAAATGATCTTAGTCTTCTTGCCATAACTTGTATACCCTTTTAGTCACGTCAGCACTCTAGACAACAAATTTAGATTCTGGTCCTGGGACCACACAGCTCATCTGTGGAGCCGAAATAGCACTGTATACAAAGAAAATCTTCATGAGAACGGTCTACAAAGTGTGCCTGGTTTCAGGCAGTAGACCGTTCTCATGAAGATTCTCTTTGTATACAATGGTATTTCGGCTTTGCAGATGAGCCGCCTGGTCCTGGGAACAGAATCTATGTTTGTCATCTAGAGCACGGACATGACTAAAAGGGTAGAAGGAGGGAACTTTAGAACAATATTACATGAAAAATATAAAAGTTATGGCAAGAAGCCTAAGATCTTTTGCTTTATTTAATACGAACAATATTAAAGCTTGTTAAAATAAAAGTATTACTATCCCTTTAAAGGGTCCCTGCACCACTGAATGCTCTGTGTGCTTTCCATTTTACATTATATATCTAGAGCTACTTTCATGTTCTTTGACAGAATGATCTCTGCAAACTGATCCCGGTCACGCATTGTCAAGGATATATGAAGGGGAAGAAAAAAAAAAATTGGTGAAGATGAAAAAGGTAAAAGCCATTGACTGCATATTCTGCAAGTGCATACACGTAAAGTCAAAGTAAAGGGTAGGTACCAAGGAAAAGATATTGAACATAATACTACACCCAGTCACAAGGGCCAAGCCCCCCTGGCCATTCCTTTCAAAATCACTGAATGAATGCAGGAATATCAATGGAGAACCCCCTACCCACTCCTGGCAATATCACTGCATGGACCTCATTGCTATAACTTTACCGTGGACAGAGTGTCTACACAAAACCACTTTGGCCTAGAGTCACTAAAATTTGAAGACAGCTGAAAATGTTGATGTCCTGTCAAAGCAGTTTTGAAGGCACATTGATAGTATTCAGTAAAGTGTCTACGACATCACATCACCAGCACTCAGCCAAAAATATGCCCACATCGACATCAATCCGACAGGTTTACAAATTTTCCTTCATCAAATCAACAATGGCCTATTTACATAAGAAAATGGAGCATAAGGACTCATTTCCATATGGAAATGCTGAATGAGTCAGTTTCATATGCAAGGGGGTGTGATGAGACGTTAATGTGACACTTGGACACATTCACTGCATTCCAATAGCAGCCTCTGCTGTCGGAGTTCATAGTCTCAACTTCACCTACCTGAGGTTTGGCGAAGTTGGGATCTCCCTGTGCTTTCCTATGCAGTAACAGCCCTCAATCAATCACAAGCAGGGAGGGCTGTGACCTGTTGTTGGTGAGGAAGGTAATTCATCCCTCACGGATCATCAACACTAGGACAATTCTGAAGTTGAAGAGCATTCTCTCTGCTTCCCTGCTTGGCAGTAGGGGAGTAGAGAGGATACTTTCAGCACCATGGACAGCATTGAGTGCCATAGGGATGTGTATTGCTCAAACCTGTGGCACTCAAAGGGTTAAAAAAAATAGTACACCAAACACTACACCATTATCCCCTTACCTATGTAATATATATATATATTACATGTTGTGCACTCCCAGGGCAACAAGATTGGTGGTCATGCAGCATCTGTGGTGATTTGTGGATACCATTTGCCCCCAGCCTTGTTCCCGTGCCTAGTGTTAGCCATAGATCCCATATACATTACTTGGCCCCCACTCTTGTTCCCATGACCACTAGTAACCACAGATCCCCATGTACACTGTCTGACCCTCTCCAGCCTTTTCCCCTTGCCCACTACTAGCCACAAATCCCCATGGGCACTGCCTGGGCAAGGGAAGAAGGCTGGGGGTGTCAGGCAGTTTATATGGGGCTAACACACAATGCACTTGCCTTCTTTTGTAACACTCACTCAAACTTTCCCTGTTGCCACTTCACCTTCTCTTGCGACTCTCGCTCTCTCCCTCTCTTTTGACCCACCTTCCCTTTCACCTCCTCACCTTCTCTTATGACCCTCCATCCCAACCTCCTTTTGCCACTCCCGATCACCCTCCCTCCTTTTCACGGATCCCAATTAACCTCCCTCCTTTTCGCCGCTCCCAATAAACCTTCCTCCCTTTCGCCACTTCCACTCAACCTTCCTCCCTGTCGCCTCTCCCCACCTGGTGATTCAGTATCAGAGCTGGTGTGAGAGGCTGTTTACCCAGGTCTCACAGCACCCAATGCTACTTAAGTTGGAAACACCGTAAATAAAAACAAACAAACAAAGACCGATAGCACTGTCCTTACATTGCTAGTAACACACAATCATAGATTAAGGTTTGCACTGCCATTGTCTGGTATACTGCTATACACATTTGTTTTAGTTTTAATTTTCATTTATTCCTCTTCAAAGACTCCATCTTACCCTGTCTGACATATTTTATGCTCACTTGGAGATTAACTGACATAGCAGAATACAAATGTGAGGTTCCCAGTCTTAGATATCAGACCACATGAGTGATGGAAGCGTGTGTGCCTCGAGATTCGGACTAAGGCCTAGTAAAATGTCGAGAAAGCTATTGAGCCCCACAGCTCTCTCCATAATTGTAAAAACCCTAGCTTCCTCTTTACTCTGTCAGGGGTCTCCAACAATAACTCGTAAGCTAGTGGTAGCACTTTGGCTACCAGTGAGTAGCTCTCTCTACTCCTATCAGGTATCAAGCTGAGCTTCCAAAGACAGGTCCAGTGGTTGAACTATGCCCCCCAATTGGCTGTAGCCAATCTGAGCACAGCTTTTCAACTGAGGTACCCAGTAGTGGTCAGAGAGCAGATAGTAATACAGATAGAGTGTTTCACAGCATTTTCATAGCTTTCCTGCCCCACTGCCCTAATCATCATTAAAGGGATAGTAATGTTTCACAAAAACAGCAGCTCCAATTAATCTTCATAGTATTTGAGCCATGGAGAGTGTTATTTCAATACTGTCAGAGATGTAGTTCAAGAGCAATTGAATGATAAAGTATCCCCTCCCTACCCTTTTAACTAGTGTAGGCCGCCTTCCCTCAGATGTGGGATCTGGTCACTTGACAGGACAGGCTGCAGCAAGGGACAATCTTCTTACTGTGAACATAAGGATAATCCTACCCCCTAGACATGTTTTTTTCAGGTTTTTCCCTTAATATAGTTGAAGATTGTTCCTCTGCGATCCACCTACACACCACCTTTCTGTTCTGAGCTGAGCAGTGTTACATCAGTAAAAGGGGCAGGAGGGGGATACTTTATCATTCAATTACTCTTGAACTACAACTCTGACAGCACTGAAATAGCACTCTCCATGGCCCAAATATTATGAAGATTAATTGGAGCTGCTTTATTTTAAACCATTACTATCCATTTAAAGATTATTCTGCATGCTTTGTATAGGCAACATATAATAAGTGTTGTGAGACATATATGGTGTCAAAGTGGGTAAGTGTGACTCCACATTCACTCACCCGTTGTAACAAAAGTTGCCAGCTGTTATATTAATTAATTGCTTTAATAAACCACGGGATAGTATTGTTAAGAATTGGAAAGCACTACCATTCACAAATCTGCTACTAGATCACAGGTTTTCTCTTCTGTAGTGAATATGGATTATTTTCTGCTAAAATGATTTTTTATTACATTGAGCTGTTAACATATGCCTTAGAGTAGCTCAGTACGTTATATAGATTAAAAGTATCTCCTGTTAAAGAAAAGGTTGGTAACCCCAGCTCTATGTAATTCGTAAGTTAATGGATAGGCAGTTAGTTATCAGCACCAATGTAATGCAGACCTATCAAGGTACTTCTCTGCAAATTTCCCATAGACTTTAACTCTGAGTGCCAGAGCGGTAAGCAACGCTCAAAGGGTTAAGTATTAAAAAAAATGGCTTCTCTGGGTCAGATCTCAGGTGTGTGCTTATCGTTGGTAACCTGGTACCTTTATCTGTACATTTTTTTGTTCTTTGTCTACCAAGAATATGGTGACCTGGCACTCAGAGGGTTAATGGGAATCGATTACATAAAATAAGCAACTTATCAACTGCAATGTAATCTGGTTTCTGAATGTTTATAATGGCAAGGATAGTTAGGTTGGAATGTGTGTGTGTGTGTGAGAGAGAGAGAGAGAGAGAGAGAGAGAGAGAGAGAGAGAGAGAGAGAGAGAGAGAGAGAGAGAGCGCGTGCCAAATCCAGTCTACAGCTATCCCATCTCTAACTTAAAGGGATAGTAATACTTAAAATGTAAAAAAAAAAATATATATATATATATATATATATATATATATATATATATATATATATATATATATATATATATATGTTGTAGGGTTTATCCCCCTGAGTAAAACAAGGGTACTCCCACTGCTGAAAATGTGTTTTCAAAAGTTATTACAGCTCAAAGCTGAATTTTTAGGTGCAATATCACAGTGGTATGAAACTGTACAGTGGTGCTGTTGCTACACCATCCTATGGACAGCTCTGGTCCCAGGACCATAAATCTCCATAGGATGGTGTAGCAACAGCATCACTGTACAATTTCAGGCCACTGTGATATTGCACCTAAAAATTCAACTTTGAGTTGTAATAACTTTTGAATAAAACACCTTTCAGCAGTGGGAGTACCCTTGTTTTAATCAGGGGGGATAAACCCTACAACTTGTATTTTTTTTTTTTTTTTTTTACATTTTAAGCATTACTATCCCTTTAATTGCATTATGCTATGCAAAAGGAGAACGATCACTGCCTAAATAATACCCCCATAGTCACCTTACTTTGCTGGAAAATCATAATTGCCCCTGGGAACTTTGTCTTTGTCTGTTTCAATGGATAATACCTTCAGTCAGTTCTGGATGTCTTGATCATAAGGGCAGGCAGAATTGTTGGCAATTTTTCCACACTTTAAAAGGCTGAGTGCACAAACCTATTTAACCCTCTACTACGGGTCACATGGGGTGCATACAACTTTGCAATGCAGTACACAATATTTTGCACACCCTCTGGTCCTTAACCCCTTAAAGACCATGTGGTCTTGGGGGGGTGCTCTAGAAGACCCCAACACTTTTTACTTTTCTGGGATCGCAGAGTGGTGTTCAGCCAAATCCTATGACATGCCACGACAATCACCGGACAGCCCTGATGGTCCTGGCATGTCATCGAGTGTCAAGGGGTTAAAGGATTAAGATTACCGTGTGCAGATGGCAAAGTTTAAAAGTCCAGTTGTCCTGCAAACAACTGTTATATCTGACCATGGACATCAAATCCAAGACAGATTGAAAGTGTTCTCTCTCTCGAACCAAGAAGGAAGGGGGGGGGGAAATATCACAGGGGCCATTAGGATTTTCTGACCATATTAAGGTAAGTGGAAGATATTGTTATGAGGTTTTTGTTCTCCTTGAAGGCCTAATCTTTCTTTACATTGATCACTATAAACATACCACAAGTCTTCTTAGTATATACAGACCTGTGTTCAGCCAGCTGAATGCATCTCTAGGAGAGCTCAAGCACTGTAATGAAGAGCATGGATGAACAATTGTTGGCCTTTTCCGTGTGCCAGGCGACAGCTTCCATCACCCACCCCCCATATGAATGACAGCGTTGAGGGTTGATTTAGGTTAAATGAACGCATAGATGGGATTAAAGAGAAGTTAGGTGAAAAGGGAGGGTCAGAGAGAAAAGGAAGCTGTATAAAGAAAGGGAGGGCTTGTAATTCAAAGTTACTTCGCTGTAACAAATTGTGGTGTCTACTAGTATCCCTTGTAATCCAAGTGCATAGGAGCAGTAAACATATTTTATGTAATAAAAACCTACATATTATAGGGCTTTTTTGCCCTGTAAAAACAAGGATACTGCCACCGCTGGCAGTTGTTTTATTCAAAAGTTATAACAGTTCAAAATGGTTTTACTCTGGAAACAGCAATCAGGAGCTTACTTCCTGAAGTTCTAACTGATAGTAATGCTGAGTCACTTTCTATCAGTCAGTGACTCACCTCTCCCACAGATAGAGTTGCCACCCAGCCGGTATTTTACCGGCAGGCCGGTAAAAAATTGGCTTCTGTCCAATGTTAAGTCTATGGAGGGAATGCCATGGCCGGTATTTTTTTGAAGAAAAGGTGGCAACCCTACCCACAGAATAACTATCTGAAATCTGGCCACTAGTGGGTATTATTAATATTAAAAACAATAATTTAAACTGTACAAGCACAGGAAAAAGCCATTTTACAGTAGCTTTAGACAGCAGGAAAAACCTTATATTATATATTTTTCTTTTACTAATAATAATAAAAAGTTTATTGCACCTTTAACATTATAAATACAGATAGGCTTTTTTTTTTTAATTTAATTTTTTTTTTAACCTTTTGAGTGCCAGAGGGGTACGCAACGTATTGCTTTGCAATGCGTTGCGTACCCCTCTGACATTAAAAGGGTTAATGTGTATCTTATCATTGGTCTCCAGACCAAATTTATTATGACACTCAAATGTTTAACCCATTGACCCAATGAGGACCAATTGGGTGTACAATTCCTTGCTCTGCACACCCTTCTGGTTCTCCAGGAGTTAAAATGCACAACGAAGGTAATTTCCACATCTGACAGTAGACAGCCTTTTCATATTATTCTCATTTTGTACTTGCATCTTTTATAGCATTAGCTGTCAACAGCAATGTGCTGGAGGTGCCTCCATGGGGGTAAAAGCAATGCTGTTTTAATAAGTTCTGAGTCCCCTGGTGAAACTGTAAAAAGAGACCCTGAACATGGAATTTTCTGTTGATTTGTTAAACCCTTGGGTAGTAGAGATGCTGCCAACACATTGCTTTGTGATGCACTGGAGACATCTGCAGCATCAAACAGGTTAATTTGAGTAGAGTACTTCCTATGGCCCTTTAATATTCACAAGTAAAAGAGCCAATTAAATTTTCTGCACAGCTCCTCTCCAACTTCCTGACCAAACAATTACATTGGATCCTTGTAGAAAAATCTGGACAAATCAAGGTGATGCCCCCCTGGACTATGAGACCTCTAATGATTGCCAAGTAATCCATGTATTGAAATGCCCCTGCTTACAGAAAGGACTAAAATTCCTAAATTATGCCACAGGGCCTCGTTGTCAAATTCTTTAGTGAATGGATTCCAAACAATAACTTTTGGAGAGACTTCAATCATCTTGGCCCACCCACCCCCTGGAGTCGGAAACCCAAGCAACGGACTACTGGTAACTAACAGGTTCTATACAATAATAACAATTGATACTGCACACACATAGGTAATCTTATTTATAGTGCTCAGAGCCAAGTATAGCAGAGCAACCGGTTCCCCACCTATTGTTTAAGGAGACAATCAAGCTTCTTTCTGACTTTATATATTCTGCAAGTGCATATTATGTGAAGTGAAAATGTTGGTTTTTTTTGTTTTTTTTTTAATAAACTATGTATCTTTTTTGTACTGCCTTTAAATTTCAGTCCTAGACAGATGTCTCTCTAGAAACAAATTCAGAGTGCTCCCTGTCAGGCACATGACCATGTGGAAATAAAGGAGAAGATAAAAAAAAAAATCCTAATGGCCTCTGTGAATGTTGTCTTGCACATTGGATCAAGGGATAATTTCATCAGTCAGTCCTGGATGTCATGCCCATGAAGGCAGACATGACTGTGCCCAGCAGATGACTTTACCAGCCCTAACTTGTTTTTCCCCACTCTGTATGTCTTGCCTCCATGGTCTTTGTAGGGTATGATGTTTTTAAACAATAAGTTTTGATGATTTTACAAAGTTTTTGAAGTCAGTGACAGACGATAGGAACATTATATAGCAGTGGTGAGTATCACTGCCTACTGGGATATCCAGGACAAAAAAAAAACAAAAAAAAAACAGACAGCAGGCAACGGCTTAGAGCTCCACACCCACATTCTGAATTGTGGGTGTGGCCAGAGTGATTGCATTGTCTCTACTGCAGTTTATATATCCCTTTACAAGCTACTATTTAACTCCTTGGAAGCTAGGGAGATCTCCAAGGCTTTGCTACCAAGGGATTAAAGCTTTTTTTGTAATGAATTGTTTTAGACCAATAGTATCTTCTGTTCCAGGAACTAGTGGATGGAATGGAGGGTGGGGTGATGTAAGAAACTGAAGTGCGACCGTGGGTGGAGCTAAGCGAGCCAAGAGTGCCTTTCCTAGGGGCACCTGGGATGTAAATGTGGCCTTGCCACCGAGCATGGTAATCTTCTGTGGCCCATGAACTCTGACTTCAGTTTAAAAGATAAATAAAATAGTAGATCCAGCATTCAGAGCCTGTGGTCTAGCAGTCTTACTCGTCACTGTCATGTCCATTTTAATGCACATGGCATCCAGAGCTGTCCAAAAATGTTATGTCCAAGACTCAAGGGCAAAATTCATAAAGGCCATTTAGGATTTCCTGGCCATACAAAAGGTATATCTGTGGAGGATATTATTATTAGGAGGCATTAATGTCCCTCTTAGGAAAACAACAAACTGATTTTCTTAACCCTTTAGATGCTATAGATGTTGCCAACATTCAAGAGGTTAAAAAGGCATAACATTCTATCTGGAAAATACATACTTTTGCACAAAATACTAAAAGAAAAAAATAAATATATATTGCATCCTGGTGAGTAAAACGGTGTACTTCCACTGCTGAGAGATGATTATTCAGAAGTTACTGTAGCTCAATCTACTATATTTTGGGTGCAGTACTTCCATGGCCTGAAACATTATCGTGCTTCTGCTGTTACATCAGCCTATGGACAGTTATGGTCAGTGACAATATTCCTATATAGTGTGATGTACATACATGGGAATCCGGATTTGCCCCGGAGACTCCAGTTTTGACAGTGCATTACCGGTCCTCCGGGACAGAGGCCGATTCTCCGGATGTGGGGTGTTTCTACTGAAACCCTGCCCACCTCTACTCCTTCCCAGCCTGTTCATCCCACTTCTTTGATGTTTTTGTTAGGCCCTACAGCCACTCACAGGTAAGCACGTCCCTTTTTTTTTTTTTTTTTTTTTTTACATGATTTGCATAAAGTATATCCTCCAGCATCACCAGAGGAATCACCTTTACAGGCGCAAAGACGTCACTATGGCAAGATGTCTGCTCACTCTACTTCCTGTCAGACCCGGAGCAGGGTCTTGTTCTGCTCAACCAGGTAATTATTCTGGCAACTAGCACTATTGAGCAGCTAGTCGCCAGATGGGGAATTAGAAGACAAACTTTAAAACAGGTGTAGTTTCACTTTAAAAAGAAGAATTTTGGCACATCATATTGAAAGAATTTTCTGACATTAGCACATTGGTTCTATAAAGAAATTAGACTGCATAAATATAGATTGTTACCATTACTGTGCTTTTGTCCTAGTTGAGACACACCATATAAGGAAGTCAAATTCGTAAGTGCTCAGTTTCACACCCCACCCCCCTTCCCTAGTTAATTCAAGAAAAACTGCTCATTCCATTTCACATAATAATTCTCCAACTATTTCATAAATATGCATGAAAAAAATAACTGCAGCAATAAAGTTGTCCACTTGTGACTCATGCATGATCCCCACTCCTGTTAACTCTTGCATTGCAAGTGGGAGTATGCAACACATTGCAAAACAGAATTTTCTACCCCACTTTCACTTAGTTACATTGCAATGCGTTGGATACTTCTCTGGCACTCAAAGGGTTAAACAATGAACCATCCAGGAGCAGGGCTGTATTTACACCTCCAGTGCCTGCAGGCAAGGCTCATTTGGAGTTTCGCGCCTTGCCTATGCCATCATGACCCCAGCCTCACTTCCATACAAAAGCACCATTAGACTGTAACACACAAACACAAATTATCCCTTGAATGCGAGCAATATCTCCAACCCATTATTTTGAAAAGCTTTGGTGAGGTCATTAGCATCCAAGCGGTTAAATAAACTGCCCATGCAGTGCTATATAAAAAAGATAAATAAAATGGTCAAATTAGTTTATAAATTAGTAAATAAACAGACCACTATCAACCAGGAACAGGTATCTGGGGTGAGATGCGCTGAGTGCTGATATGAGGCCAGGTTGCCTTTTTTGCTTCAGTTAGGTCTTCACCAGCACACCCCTGTAAACAAGGCTGTCCAAGTTCAATCCTCAAGGGCTACCAACGGTCCAGGATTTAAAGGGGAACCATCACCCCACAAAGTTAAATCCCAAGAATTACCCGTCTGGCGACTAGCTGATCAATAGTGCTAGTCGCCAGAATAATTACTTCCTTACAGAGAAATTCTACTACTCCCGATACTGACAGCTCTTACTTTTGATCCCCTAAAATTGAGAGACTACATATAAAAAGGGCTGTAATTCTTTCACAGTTCATGGATATAAATACACTCAAATTAAAGCGGATTGGATAATTTCAGATCCAATGTTCCGGAGTACAGAGCCTAAAGAAACAAAACTTGTGTCACTGTCCAAATATTTACGGGTTGCACTGTACATTCCTTGAGGATAAGTTAGGCCTGGATAAGTTATTGATGTCTGCATAAAACCAGTGATAAAGTTATCACCATACCAAGGGGCTCCAGTTTCAAGAGTTGGGACTCCAGACAGAGGACAATTTTCTGGCTTGGTGAGTTTCCTAGGTAACTCCACCTACTTCCTACCTGTCCTGCCCACTCATTGCCCATTTTGGGGGTCAAACCCCACCTTCCTTCCTACCAATCCCACCCACTCCAATGAAGCTCCGCTCACTATGAGGCAAATCATGTTATTTGGGCACTCCCATGTCCAGCCCATCTTCTTACTGAAAGTCTGCAGGTATGTTTATAAACTGCAATGGAATCCAGGTCTAAGAAGAACTAGGGCAATTTCGGTGCAAACCAGCTGCACCACTGAAGACAAATAAAAGTCCCCAAATTTCTATTGAGATTGGCAAGTTGGGGATGATGGGATTTGTAGTCTCCTAACAGGTGGAATGTCTAAAGTTGCCAAAATTTCCAGGGGTAATTTTCCAGTCACATGACAGTGTGTCTATAGTGGCCCATAGCACTGTGCAGTGCACCACCAAGAGAAAGACTTGTATAACACACTTAGATCTGCTCTTCTACAGCAGAAAAGACTTTATCCCACCTAAATACTAAATGAAATCATAAATAAATAATAGTAACAAGTGGGTTAGCTCATAACTTATTAACTTTTTAATGACAAGCACACAGAGTATAGGGCTAAAATTCTATTTTCAAAACAGGGACAAAAACCAGGATCCAGACACAAGGAGCTAAAACCGTTGGTCTTTACCCTGAAATCAGAGACATTTGGCCGGTCTGGTTATGCAACCTGCAATGTGTGAGCTTGTTTTTACAATGGAAAGCTTTGAGTAGGCTGCCACTCCCCCCTCATACTTGTCACTGTACCAGTAGAGTTCATTGTAACTATGTCAGGTCAGGCAGATTGTGGTGCGTATAGTTTCGATTGAAAGAAAAATTACTTTTCTTCACCTCACAAGCATTCCCGGACTTAGTTACCCGTCAGCAACTTGAAAGGTACATACTGTATTAGCTTTCTGAGTGCCAGTGTGGTGTACGTTGGATGTCAATGCGACACTCAAAAGATGGAATGTAGGCCATTGTAAAACAAAATTATATTTTGATTATGCCTTTAACCCTTTGTGTACCAGAGAGGTGCTTCACACACAGTGGTGGTTCTAGCCAAACTACAGCTGCTTTTATCTTATTGCAAGAATACCGCAGAGGTGCACAAAACTATGTTTCTATACCAATGGTGAGCAAACTGAGGTCCTCTTGTATTCAGACTGTTAAACAACAAAAGTTGCTTTAGAAGGATATATTCTGAACAGAGGAGCTGCTAACAAGCACTTGACCTAGTGACAGCTTATCTTCTTTTTAGGGGATCAGACTGTGTAGTGTGTGTGTGTGTGTATCACGGTGCCCGTGATTCGTGCTGTTCTGTGTCTGTCACTTGCTGAATATTCCTGATTGGCTGTCTGCTATTAGCCCTCCTCACACAGCCTTTTTAAACCCAGGTTGAGCACTTCCAGGTTGCCCTTTCGTGGTGTTTCTGACTTCACTTGGCCTGATCTGCATGTCAGGCTTCTGTTCCTGCTGTTCCTGCGTTCCAATGTTCCTGTATGCTAGTGTTCTAGTGTTCCAGCACCCAGCAGGTTAATCTTACTGAGTTCCTGAGTCTCCTGCCTGCTGCTTATCCAGCCGGTTCGCTCTGCACCGGCGGTTCCGGTCATCTGTCAGTGCATCAGTCTCGCCCCGGTGGACTCCCCGTAGGAGTATAGGGCTCCTGCTCTAGCCCTGTCGCTCCGGCGACATTGTTCTTTTCTCTGCTGCTTATACATTGTTGTTTCCAGCGTGCGGACGCTGGTTTACTCCATTAAAACCTGGTGGCGACACTTACTGTTGGTCCCAGCGTAGGACGCTGGTTTACTCCATTAAACCTGGTTGCGATATACACTGTTGGTACCAGCGTGCGGACGCTGGTTTACTCTATTAAACCTGGTGGCGACATTTACTGTTGGTTCCAGCGTGAAGACGCTGGTTTACTCCATTAAACCTGGTTGCGATATACACTGTTGGTTCCAGCGTGCGGACGCTGGTTTACTCCATTAAACCTGGTGGCGACATTTACGGTTGGTTCCAGCGTGAGGACGCTGGTTTACTCCATTAAACCTGGTTGTAATATACACTGTTGGTTCCGGCGTGTGGATGCTGGTTTACTCCATTAAACCTGGTGGCGATATTTTTTGTTGGTCCCAACGTGTGGACGTTGGTTTGCTCCTGATCTTCCAGTACTGAGGCTACGTCGCTGTCCACTCCTATGCAGTCGTCCGATTTTCCCTGGCAATAGACTTCTGCTGAGTAAGACCTTAGTTCCTATTCCTCTCTGCTGTCATAGTCATCTGACAGCTGGTCTACTCGCTCAGGCTGCTCTGCCTGGTATTGGTAAGGCCGGTAGAACCTTTTGTACGTTACCATCCTTAAGGTTGCCTTACCCGGTATTGGCAGGGCTGGTATAGCCTACACTCAGTACTCCTTTGGGCTGCCTTGCCCGGTATTGGTAAGGCCGGTAGAACCGGTATATGTCACCTCACGGTTGCCTTACCCGGTATAGGCAAGGCCGGTAGAGCCTGTTATTGCTACTGTCACTTGGGTTGCCTTGCCCGGTATTTTAGGCAAGGCCGGTAGAACCTATTGTATGGACTATTATTGTTGTATTGTTATGTATGTTTACCCTATGGGGATTGCCTTAACTTTTCAATAAAGTTACGTTTTTACCAAACCTTACGTCTGAGAGTCTTCAAAAACCGCGACAGTGTGTTTGTGTATCACATTGCTCCACAGCAATAAAACTCACATTATTGTTTTTGTAAACTTCAGTATATGTGATTATAAATTAATCTGTGTAAATAAAATACTCTGGTCTTGATCTAAATCATTTATTCAGTTACATGGAGAGGGTGTCATGAAATAACCAGACAATTCTGGATAATAACCCACCCACCTGCAGTGCCCCCAGTAACATCACCTAAAAGCAAAATTGTACCTCTTTGTCCATTTGAATTGTTGGAAGCTATGGACTAGGGATTCGCTTTCTGTAGCCATCTAGATGTTAGTGGACTACAAGTCCCATCCTCCTTAGCAGCCCAAGGTTTCTACAATCTGTCTGACACCTCTCAAACCCAAGGGGTTAATATTGTGAGGGGCTCAGCAAATTGTACCATTGTGCAGGTACATTTTAGGATGGAAATTAATCAAGACTACCTTTGATTCATTTTGATTGGGTCAGATTACAGAGAGAGGAGCCATTCATCATACTGCAGTATGTACCCGTCTGACCGAATCATACATCTGTATGTATAAATCAATTTAAAGAGACACCCCCCTTTAGCTTGAATTTACTTATGCTGCTAGGGCACAATAAAGTCAAATTGCCTATACTTTTTATCACCCCCCCATGTTTAACCCTTTTTTATTTTGTGTATGCAGTAGCTAAACTAAAATATATTTTTTAAAAAACACCAAAGTTCTCTTTAGGTGATAAAGTCCCTTTACTAGTATGCCTATCTCACAAACAAGACACAGTTATTTACTGATGACTTGGTCCATATCAGAGATGACTGAAGATGGGAGATGTTGAATGTCTGCCACCACTGAAGCTCTGATACAGGTAAGATTACAGTTGTAGTACCTCATTGGTATCTGTCGAGAGGCCCTGCCCCCTTCATGGTTTTACACACTGCACTTACATAGAATATAGTGCATGAGAACAGTTATTTTAATGCGTTTGTAAGCCCAATGAGTGCCAGAGATGTATCCAGCACATTGCACTCAAAAGGTTAACTAGTGAGAGGCCGAAGCAGCTTCTTCCAGCCTTGCTTTACTCCCAAACTACATTCAAGAAGCTTACATTTCATGCTCCATCACTCAGTCAAACCATGGTGGATGAGGTCACATGGGGAAGATGGTGCATGAGGTCACATGGGAAGGAGTGGATACAGAGTTTTCTGGTGCCTTACTCGTTGTCACTCAAGCCCTTCCAAAGCCCTGGAGGCTCCGATTAATGGCTGCTCATGCAGCAGAGTCCAACAAAGGTAAACATTTTTGTTTAAAACCTATTAAGGTGGTTAGGGTTCACAGAGTATTAAAGCACATTATATTTGCCTTAATAACATCTCTTTTTGTCTGGTGTGTCTCCATTTAACCCTTTAGAGTGCCAGAGACGTATCCAACACAACTGTCTGGCACTCAAGGGGTTAAATTAATGGGTATTTAGCTTTTGCCTCTATGGTGCAATTGATTTGTTCTTGAAATGCTCTTTTTTTTAAATAAAGAAAAGTCCTCATTCTGCTTTCTGGGTTATTTCCCTGCCTACTGTACTATAGAATACATTTGTGTGTATATTTGCATATTTATTTATTTTTAGAAAATGTTTTACCAGGAAGAATACATTGAGATTTCTCTTGTTTTCAAGTATGTCCTAGAGTGTTTACAGCAAATAGCCATTTGTACAAATACATATACATAATATATATATATACACATACATATACATATATATATATATATATCTATATATATAAAAGAATAAGCCTCATTGCATAATTTATGGTACCCCACACACAGAACATAATTTATGTCTCCTCAGAAAAGAAACTCGCATTGAACAGAATGTCTAATTACATAATTTATGTCTCATTAGGAGACACAACTCCTATTGGGTGATTGAATGGGGACTTTACTGCTCTCATTGGGTGATTCAATGGGGGCGTGTTTATCATACAGGGAGTTGGCCCGCCCTCTCCAGCCCGCCCACCAGTATCCAACTGACAAAAAAATATATATATAACTGCCACTCGCTCCTGAGGTAGGGATATCAGTAACTTCTCCCGGTCCACTCACACTCTCACTCAGGATCATGACCCCACAAACACACTGTTTCACCTCCCACAGATAACTGTAACCCTCCATACACTCTTTTTCAGTATGAGGGTGTAATGTTCCCATAAAATACAAACTTAATAGCAACTCTTATTTAACTCATCATCTCTTCAGTCACCTCACAGTCTCAACTGTCACTCCTCCACTTCCTGCTTCCCACCCTTTCTCCTTAAAGGGAGAGAGATGCTTTGCTGTATGTTACAGAGGGCAAGCCTCAAACACCACTTTCTATTTGATACCTCAGCATATTGCTACATTGCCTCAACTGAAGAGCCACCATGTGTTATATTGCTATGTTACCTCAACTTAACCCTTTGAGTGCCAGAGGGGTAAGCAACGCATTGCAAAGCACACATTCTGTCTCACACTCTCACACAGTCTCTCACACAGTCGCAGTCTCACAGTCGCACACACTCTCAGTCTCACACTCTCACACAGTCTCAGTCTCACACTCTCACACAGTCTCACACAGTCTCACACTCTCAGTCTCACACTTTCACACAGTCTCACACTCTCAGTCTCGCAGTCTCTCACAGTCTCTCTCGCAGTCTCACACAGTCTCTCTCGCAGTCTCACACAGTCCCTCACACTCTCAGTCCCACACACTCTCAGTCCCCCACACTCTCAGTCCCCCACACTCTCAGTCCCCCACACTCTCAGTCCCCCACACTCTCAGTCCCCCACACTCTCAGTCCCCCACACTCTCAGTCTCACACACTCTCAGTCCCCCACACTCTCAGTCTCACACACTCTCAGTCTCACACACTCTCAGTCTCACACACTTTCAGTCTCACACACTCTCAGTCTCACACTCTCACAGTCTCTCTCGCAGTCTCACACAGTCTCTCTCGCAGTCTCACACAGTCTCTCTAGCAGTCTCTCACAGTCCCTCACACTCTCACAGTCTCTTACACTCTCACAGTCTCAGTCTCATACAGTCTCTCACACTCTCTCACACTCTCAGTCTCACACTTTCACACAGTCTCACACTCTCAGTCTCACACTCTCTCACAGTCTCTCTCGCAGTCTCACACAGTCTCTCTCGCAGTCTCACACACTCACAGTCTCACACACTCACAGTCTCACACTCACAGTCTCACACTCACAGTATCACACTCACAGTCTCACACTCACAGTCTCACACTCACAGTCTCACACTCACAGTCTCACACTCACAGTCTCACACAGTCCCTCACACTCACACAGTCTCTCACACTCTCACAGTCCCTCACACTCTCAGTCTCACACACTCGCAGTCTCACACAGTCTCTCTCGCAGTCTCACACAGTCTCACACTTTCACACAGTCTCACACTCTCAGTCTCACACTCTCACAGTCTTACACAGTCTCTCTCGCAGTCTCACACAGTCTCTCTCGCAGTCTCACACACTCTCAGTCTCACACACTCTCAGTCTCTCACAGTCTCTCTCGCAGTCTCACAGTCC
This sequence comes from Rhinophrynus dorsalis, assembly GCA_037306005.1. NCBI lineage: Eukaryota > Metazoa > Chordata > Amphibia > Anura > Rhinophrynidae > Rhinophrynus > Rhinophrynus dorsalis. The sequence continues at coordinate 264,387,666 of CM074724.1, read as the reverse complement.
CTCACACTCTCACAGTCCCTCACACTCTCAGTCTCACACACTCTCAGTCTCACACTCTCACAGTCTCACACTCTCACAGTCTCATACAGTCTCTCTCGCAGTCTCACACAGTCTCTCTCGCAGTCTCACAGTCTCTCACACTCACAGTCTCACACAGTCACACAGTCTCACACTTTCACACAGTCTCACACTCTCAGTCTCACACTCTCACAATCTCACACAGTCTCTCTCGCAGTCTCACACAGTCTCTCTCGCAGTCTCACACAGTCTCTCACACTCTCACAGTCCCTCACACTCTCACAGTCCCTCACACTCTCACAGTCTCTTACACTCTCAGTCTCACACAGTCTCTCACACTCTCTCACACTCTCAGTCTCACACTTTCACACAGTCTCACACTCTCAGTCTCACACTCTCAGTCTCACAGTCTCTCACAGTCTCTCTCGCAGTCTCACACAGTCTCTCTCGCAGTCTCACACAGTCTCTCTCGCAGTCTCACACACTCACAGTCTCACACACTCTCAGTCTCACACACTCTCAGTCTCACACACTCTCAGTCTCACACACTCTCAGTCTCTCACAGTCTCTCTCGCAGTCTCACAGTCCCTCACACTCTCACAGTCCCTCACACTCTCACAGTCCCTCACACTCTCACAGTCCCTCACACTCTCAGTCTCACACACTCTCAGTCTCACACTCTCACAGTCTCACACTCTCACAGTCTCATACAGTCTCTCTCGCAGTCTCACACAGTCTCTCTCGCAGTCTCACAGTCTCTCACACTCACAGTCTCACACAGTCACACAGTCTCACACTTTCACACAGTCTCACAATCTCAGTCTCACAATCTCACACAGTCTCTCTCGCAGTCTCACACAGTCTCTCTCGCAGTCTCACACAGTCTCTCACACTCTCACAGTCCCTCACACTCTCACAGTCTCTTACTGTCTCACACACCGTCTCACACAGTCTCTCACACAGTCACAGTCTCACACTCTCGCAGTCTCACACTCTCGCAGTCTCACACAGTCTCAGTCTCACTCTCTCGCAGTCTCACACAGTCTCTCTTGCAGTCTCACACAGTCCCTCACACTCTCACAGTCTCTTACACTCTCTCACACTCTCCCACACACTCCCACACTCTCCCACACACTCTCACACACTCTCACACACTCTCACACACTCTCACACACTCTCACACACTCTCACACAGTCTCTCACACAGTCACAGTCTCACAGTCAGTCTCACAGTCACAGTCTCACACAGTTTCACACTCTCAGTCTCTCTCACAGTCTCTCTCAGTCTCACACAGTCTCACACAGTCCCTCACACTGACACAGTCTCTCACACTCTCACAGTCTCTCACACTCTCTCACACACGCAGTCTCACACACAGTCTCACACTCACACACAGTCTCACACTCTCTCACTCTCACAGTCTCTCACTCTCACACTCTCTCACAGTCTCACACACAGTCTCACAGTCTCACACACAGTCTCACACTCTCACACACAGTCTCACACTCTCTCTCACACTCAGTCTCACTCTCACACAGTCTCACACTCTCACACAGTCTCACACTCTCACACTCTCACAGTCTCACACTCTCACACAGTCACACTCTCACACAGTCTCACTCTCACACAGTCTCACTCTCACACTCTCACACAGTCTCACTCTCTCACTCTCACACACTCACATACTCTCAGTCTCGCACTCTCTGTCTAACACTCACACAGTCTCTCACACTCTCTCTCACACTCTCACAGTCTCTCACTCTCTCACAGTCTCACACACAGTCTCACAGTCTCACACACAGTCTCACACTCACACAGTCTCACACTCACACAGTCTCACAGTCTCTCTCTCACTCAGTCTCACAGTCTCTCTCTCTCACTCTCACACTCTCACACAGTCTCACTCTCACACACTCTCACACACAGTCTCACTCTCACACAGTCTCACACTCTCACACACAGTATCACACTCTCACACGGTCTCTCACACTCTCACACGGTCTCACACACAGTCTCACAGTCTCACACACAGTCTCACACACAGTCTCACACTCACACAGTCTCACACTCACACACAGTCTCACACTCACACACAGTCTCACACTCTCACACACAGTGACACACACTCTCACACACAGTCTCACACTCTCACACACAGTCTCACTCTCACACACAGTCTCACTCTCACACACAGTCTCACACTGTCTCACAGTCTCTTACTCTCAGTCTCTCTCTCTCACACTCTCACAGTCTCTCTCTCTCACTCTCACACTTTCACACACTCTCACACACTCTCACACACTCTCACACACTCTCACACACTCTCTCACACTCACACACTCTCACACACTCACACACTCTCACACACTCTCTCACACTCTCTCACACTCTCAGTATCACAGTCTCTCACTCTCACACTGTCTCACTCAGTCTCGCACTCACAGTCTCGCACTCACAGTCTCGCACTCACAGTCTCACACTCAGTCTCACACAGTCTCTCACACTCACACAGTCTCTCACACTCACACAGTCTCTCACACTCACACAGTCTCTCACACTCACACAGTCTCACACTCACACACAGTCTCACACTCACACACAGTCTCACACAGTCTCACTCTCACAGTCTCTGACTCTCACGCTCTCTCACAGTCTCTCACTCTCACACTCTCTCACAGTCTCACACACAGTCTCACACTCTCACACACAGTCTCACACTCACACAGTCTCACACACTCACAGGCTCACTCTCTCACACACAGTCTCACAGTCTCTCACTCTCACACACAGTCTCACACACAGTCTCAGTCTCACAGTCTCACACTCACAGTCTCACACTCACAGTCTCACACTCACACAGTCTCACAGTCTCTTACTCTCACAGTCTCTCTCTCACACTCTCACAGTCTCTCTCTCTCACTCTCACATAGTCTCTCTCTCTCACTCTCACATAGTCTCTCTCTCTCACTCTCACACAGTCTCACAGTCTCTCTCTCACAGTCTCTCACTCTCACAGTCTCTCACTCTCACATAGTCTCTCACTCTCACTCTCACATAGTCTCTCTCTCTCACTCTCATTCTCACACTCTCACACAGTCTCACTCTCACACTCTCACATAGTCTCTCTCTCTCACTCTCATTCTCACACTCTCACACAGTCTCACTCTCATTCTCACACTCTCACACAGTCTCACTCTCACACAGTCTCACTCTCACACAGTCTCACTCTCACACTCTCACACAGTCTCACTCTCTCACTCTCACACACTCACATACTCTCAGTCTCGCACTCTCTGTCTCACACTCACACAGTCTCACACACAGTCTCACACACAGTCTCTCTCACACACACTCTCTCTCTCTCACACACACACTCTCTCAGTCTCGCACACTCACACTCTCTCAGTCTCGCACTCTCTCAGTCTCGCACGCTCTCAATCTCGCACGCTCTCAGTCTCACACGCTCTCAGTCTCACACGCTCTCACACTCTCACAGTCTCACACTCTCACTCTCACAGTCTCTCTCTCTCACAGTCTCTCACTCATTCACACTCTCACAGTCTCACTCTCACAGTCTCTCTCTCTCACTCTCACACTGTCTCACTCATTCACACTCTCACTCTCTCAGTCTCGCACTCTCTCAGTCTCGCACTCTCTCAGTCTCACACGCTCTCACACTCTCACAGTCTCACACTCTCTCACACTCTCACAGTCTCTCACACTCTCAGTCTCACACTCTCTCACACTCTCACAGTCTCTCTCACAGTCTCAGTCTCACAGTCTCACACAGTCTCACAGTCTCTCACACTCTCAGTCTCACAGTCTCAGTCTCTCACACTCTCAGTCTCACAGTCTCTCACACTCTCACAGTCTCTCACACTCTCACACACTCTCTCACACTCACATTCTCACACACTCAGTCTCACACAGTCTCTCTCACTCTCTCAGTCTCACACCCAATCACTCACACACTCAATCACACTCTCACAGTCTCACTCAATCACACTCTCACAGTCTCACTCAATCACACTCACACACTCTCACTCTCAATCACACTCTCATAGTCTCACTCAATCACACTCACACTCTCACACAGTCTCACTCTCACACTCAATCACACTCACAGTCTCACACAGTCTCTCTCGCAGTCTCACACAGTCGCTCTCGCAGTCTCACACAGTCGCTCTCGCAGTCTCACACAGTCTCTCACACTCTCACAGTCCCTCACACTCTCAGTCTCACAGTCTCTCACAGTCTCTCTCGCAGTCTCACACAGTCTCTCTCAGCAGTCTCACACACTCTCAGTCTCACACTCTCAGTCTCACACTCACAGTCTCACACTCACAGTCTCACACTCTCAGTCTCACACTCACAGTCTCACACTCACAGTCTCACACTCACAGTCTCACACTCACAGTCTCACACTCACAGTCTCACACTCACAGTCTCACACTCACAGTCTCTCTCGCAGTCTCACACAGTCCCTCACACTCTCACAGTCCCTCACACTCTCAGTCTCACACACTCGCAGTCTCACACAGTCTCTCTCGCAGTCTCACACAGTCTCACACTTTCACACAGTCTCACACTTTCACACAGTCTCACACTCTCAGTCTCTCAGTCTCACAGTCTCTCACAGTCTCTCTCGCAGTCTCACACAGTCTCTCTCGCAGTCTCACACACTCTCAGTCTCACACTCACAGTCTCACACTCACAGTCTCACACTCACAGTCTCACACTCACAGTCTCACACTCACAGTCTCTCTCGCAGTCTCGCACAGTCCCTCACACTCTCACAGTCCCTCACACTCTCAGTCTCACACACTCGCAGTCTCACACAGTCTCTCTCGCAGTCTCACACAGTCTCTCTCGCAGTCTCACACAGTCTCTCTCGCAGTCTCACACAGTCTCACACTTTCACACAGTCTCACACTCTCAATTTTTACACTCTCACAGTCTCACACAGTCTCTCTCGCAGTCTCACACAGTCTCTCTCGCAGTCTCACACTCTCACAGTCTCACACAGTCTCTCTCGCAGTCTCACACAGTCTCTCTCGCAGTCTCACACTCTCTCAGTCTCACACTCTCAGTCTCACACACTCTCAGTCTCACACACTCTCAGTCTCACACTCTCAGTCTCACACTCTCAGTCTCACACTCTCAGTCTCACACAGTCTCTCTCGCAGTCTCACAGTCCCTCACAATCTCACAGTCCCTCACACTCTCAGTCTCACACACTCTTAGTCTCACACACTCTTAGTCTCACACACTCTTAGTCTCACACACTCTTAGTCTCACACTCTCACAGTCTCACACTCTCACAGTCTCACACTCTCACAGTCTCATACAGTCTCTCTCGCAGTCTCACACAGTCTCTCTCGCAGTCTCACAGTCTCTCACATTCACAGTCTCACACAGTCACACACTTTCATACAGTCTCACACTCTCAGTCTCACACTCTCACGATCTCACACAGTCTCTCTCGCAGTCTCACACAGTCTCTCTCGCAGTCTCACACAGTCTCTCACACAGTCTCTCACACCCTCACAGTCCCTCAGACTCTCACAGTCTCTTACTCTCTCACACACCGTCTCACACAGTCTCTCACACAGTCACAGTCTCACACAGTCTCACACTCTCGCAGTCTCAGTCTCACACTCTCACAGTCTCTCATAGTCTCTCTCGCAGTCTCACACAGTCTCTCTCGCAGTCTCACACAGTCTCTCTCGCAGTCTCACACAGTCCCTCACACTCTCACACAGTCCCTCACACTCTCACAGTCTCTTACACTCTCACACTCTCTCACACTCTCTCACACTCTCACACACTCTCACAGTCTCTCACACAGTCACAGTCTCACAGTCAGTCACAGTCACAGTCTCACACAGTCTCACACAGTTTCACACTCTCAGTCTCTCTCACAGTCTCTCTCAGTCTTTCTCAGTCTCTCTCAGTCTCTCTCAGTCTCACACAGTCCCTCACACTGACACAGTCTCTCACACTCTCACAGTCTCTCGCACTCTCTCACACACGCAGTCTCACACACACACAGTCTCACACACACACACAGTCTCACACACACACACAGTCTCACACACACACAGTCTCACACTCACACACAGTCTCACACTCTCTCACAGTCTCTCACTCTCACACTCTCTCACAGTCTCACACACAGTCTCACACTCTCACACACAGTCTCACACTCTCACACACAGTCTCACACTCTCTCTCACACTCTCTCAGTCTCACTCTCACACAGTCTCACACTCTCACACAGTCTCACACTCTCACACAGTCACACTCTCACAGTCTCTCTCTCACACACACACAGTCTCTCTCACACTCTCAGTCACACAGTCTCACACAGTCTCACAGTCTCACACAGTCACACACTCTCACACTCTCTGTCTCACACTCTCACAGTCTCTCACACTCTCTCTCACACTCTCACAGTCTCACACTCTCTCACAGTCTCACACTCTCTCACAGTCTCACACTCTCTCACAGTCTCACACTCTCTCACTCTCAGTCTCACACACACACAGTCTCACACTCACACAGTCTCAGTCTCTCTCTCTCTCACTCAGTCTCACAGTCTCTCTCTCTCACACTCTCACACAGTCTCACTCTCACACAGTCTCACACTCTCACACACAGTCTCATTCTCACACAGTCCCTCACACTCTCACAGTCCCTCACACTCTCAGTCTCACACACTCGCAGTCTCACACAGTCTCTCTCGCAGTCTCACACAGTCTCACACTTTCACACAGTCTCACACTTTCACACAGTCTCACACTCTCAGTCTCTCAGTCTCACAGTCTCTCACAGTCTCTCTCGCAGTCTCACACAGTCTCTCTCGCAGTCTCACACACTCTCAGTCTCACACTCACAGTCTCACACTCACAGTCTCACACTCACAGTATCACACTCACAGTCTCTCTCGCAGTCTCACACAGTCCCTCACACTCTCACAGTCCCTCACACTCTCAGTCTCACACACTCGCAGTCTCACACAGTCTCTCTCGCAGTCTCACACAGTCTCTCTCGCAGTCTCACACAGTCTCTCTCGCAGTCTCACACAGTCTCTCTCGCAGTCTCACACAGTCTCACACTTTCACACAGTCTCACACTTTCACACAGTCTCACACTCTCAATTTTTACACTCTCACAGTCTCACACAGTCTCTCTCGCAGTCTCACACAGTCTCTCTCGCAGTCTCACACTCTCACAGTCTCACACAGTCTCTCTCGCAGTCTCACACAGTCTCTCTCGCAGTCTCACACAGTCTCTCTCGCAGTCTCACACTCTCACAGTCTCACACAGTCTCTCTCGCAGTCTCACACAGTCTCTCTCGCAGTCTCACACTCTCTCAGTCTCACACTCTCAGTCTCACACACTCTCAGTCTCACACTCTCAGTCTCACACTCTCAGTCTCACACTCTCAGTCTCACACAGTCTCTCTCGCAGTCTCACAGTCCCTCACACTCTCACAGTCCCTCACACTCTCAGTCTCACACACTCTTAGTCTCACACACTCTTAGTCTCACACTCTCACAGTCTCACACTCTCACAGTCTCATACAGTCTCTCTCGCAGTCTCACACAGTCTCTCTCGCAGTCTCACAGTCTCTCACATTCACAGTCTCACACAGTCACACACTTTCATACAGTCTCACACTCTCAGTCTCACACTCTCACGATCTCACACAGTCTCTCTCGCAGTCTCACACAGTCTCTCTCGCAGTCTCACACAGTCTCTCACACAGTCTCTCACACCCTCACAGTCCCTCAGACTCTCACAGTCTCTTACTCTCTCACACACCGTCTCACACAGTCTCTCACACAGTCACAGTCTCACACTCTCGCAGTCTCAGTCTCACACTCTCACAGTCTCTCACAGTCTCTCTCGCAGTCTCACACAGTCTCTCTCGCAGTCTCACACAGTCTCTCTCGCAGTCTCACACAGTCCCTCACACTCTCAAACAGTCCCTCACACTCTCACAGTCTCTTACACTCTCACACTCTCTCACACTCTCACACACTCTCACAGTCTCTCACACAGTCACAGTCTCACAGTCAGTCACAGTCACAGTCTCACACAGTTTCACACTCTCAGTCTCTCTCACAGTCTCTCTCAGTCTCTCTCAGTCTCTCTCAGTCTCTCTCAGTCTCTCTCAGTCTCACACAGTCTCACACAGTCTCACACAGTCCCTCACACTGACACAGTCTCTCACACTCTCACAGTCTCTCGCACTCTCTCACACACGCAGTCTCACACACACACAGTCTCACACACACACACACACACAGTCTCACACACACACAGTCTCACACTCACACACAGTCTCACACTCTCTCACAGTCTCTCACTCTCACACTCTCTCACAGTCTCACACACAGTCTCACACTCTCACACACAGTCTCACACTCTCACACACAGTCTCACACTCTCTCTCACACTCTCTCTGTCTCACTCTCACACAGTCTCACACTCTCACACAGTCACACTCTCACAGTCTCTCTCTCACACACACACAGTCTCTCTCACACTCTCAGTCACACAGTCTCACACAGTCTCACAGTCTCACACAGTCACACACTCTCACACTCTCTGTCTCACACTCTCACAGTCTCTCACACTCTCTCTCACACTCTCACAGTCTCTCACTCTCTCACAGTCTCACACTCTCTCACAGTCTCACACTCTCTCACAGTCTCACACTCTCTCACTCTCAGTCTCACACACACACAGTCTCACACTCACACAGTCTCAGTCTCTCTCTCTCTCACTCAGTCTCACAGTCTCTCTCTCTCACACTCTCACACAGTCTCACTCTCACACAGTCTCACACTCTCACACACAGTCTCATTCTCACACAGTCTCACACTCTCACACGGTCTCTCACACTCTCACACGGTCTCACACACAGTCTCACAGTCTCACACACAGTCTCACAGTCTCACACACAGTCTCACAGTCTCACACACAGCCACACAGTCTCACACACAGTCTCACACTGTCACACAGTCTCACACTGTCACACAGTCTCACACTCACACAGTCTCACACTCACACAGTCTCACACTCACACAGTCTCACACTCACACAGTCTCACACTCACACAGTCTCACACTCACACAGTCTCACACTCACACAGTCTCACACTCTCACACACAGTCTCACACTCTCACACACAGTCTCACACTGTCTCACAGTCTCACACTCACACAGTTCCACACTCACACACAGTCTCACACTCTCACTCACACTCTCACACACAGTCTCACACAGTCTCACACAGTCACAGTCTCACACACTCTCACACACAGTCTCACACACTCTCACACACAGTCTCACACTCTCACACACAGTCTCACTCTCAAACACAGTCTCACTCTCAAACACAGTCTCACACTCACACAGTCTCACACTCACACAGTCTCACACTGTCTCACAGTCTCACACTGTCTCACAGTCTCTTACTCTCAGTCTCTCTCTCTCACACTCTCACAGTCTCTCTCTCTCACACTTTCACACACTCTCACACACTCTCACACACTCTCACACACTCTCTCACACTCTCTCACACTCTCAGTCTCTCACACTCTCAGTCTCTCACACTCTCAGTCTCACAGTCTCTCTCTCTCACTCTCACACTGTCTCACTCAGTCTCGCACTCACAGTCTTGCACTCACAGTCTCGCACTCACATTCTCGCACAGTCTCTCACACTCACACAGTCTCTCATACTCTCACAGTCTCACACTCACACACAGTCTCACACTCACACACAGTCTCACACAGTCTCACACAGTCTCACTCTCACAGTCTCTCACTCTCACGCTCTCTCACAGTCTCTCACTCTCACACTCTCTCACAGTCTCACACACAGTCTCACACTCTCACACACAGTCTCACACTCTCTCAGTCTCACACTCTCTCAGTCTCACTCTCACACAGTCTCAAACACTCACAGGCTCACACTCTCACACACAGTCTCAGTCTCACAGTCTCACACTCACAGTCTCATACTCACAGTCTCTCTCTCACAGTCTCTCTCTCACAGTCTCTCTCTCACAGTCTCATACTCACAGTCTCATACTCACAGTCTCATACTCACAGTCTCTCTCTCACACTCTCACAGTTTCTCTCTCTCACATAGTCTCTCTCTCTCACTCTCACACAGTCTCACAGTCTCTCTCTCACAGTCTTTCTCTCTCACTCTCACACAGTCTCACAGTCTCTCTCTCACAGTCTCTCTCTCTCACTCTCACACAGTCTCACAGTCTCTCTCTCACAGTCTCTCTCTCTCACTCTCACACAATCTCACAGTCTCTCTCTCACAGTCTATCTCTCACACTCTCACAGTCTCTCACTCTCACATAGTCTCTCTCTCTCATTCTCACACTCTCACACAGTCTCACTCTCACACTCTCACATAGTCTCTCTCTCTCACTCTCATTCTCACACTCTCACACTCTCACACAGTCTCACTCTCACACTCTCACACAGTCTCACTCTCTCACTCTCACACACTCACATACACTCAGTCTCGCACTCTCTGTCTCACACTCACACAGTCTCACACACAGTCTCTCACACAGTCTCTCTCACACACACTCTCTCTCACACACACACACACTCTCTCACACACACACACACTCTCAGACACACACACACACACTCTCTCACACACACACACACTCTCTCAGTCTCGCACACTCGCACTCTCAGTCTCGCACGCTCTCAGTCTCGCACGCTCACTCTCACAGTCTCTCTCTCTCACACTGTCTCACTCATTCACACTCTCAGTCTCACACGCTCTCACACTCTCACAGTCTCACACTCACAGTCTCACACGCTCTCACACTCTCACAGTCTCACACTCACAGTATCACTCTCTCACAGTCTCTCTCTCTCACAGTCTCTCTCTCTCACTCTCACACTGTCTCACTCATCCACACTCTGTCTCACTCATTCACACTCTCACTCTCTCAGTCTCACTCTCACACAGTCTCACACTCTCACACAGTCTCACACTCTCACACAGTCACACTCTCACAGTCTCTCTCTCACACACACACAGTCTCTCTCACACTCTCAGTCACACAGTCTCACACAGTCTCACAGTCTCACACAGTCACACACTCTCACACTCTCTGTCTCACACTCTCACAGTCTCTCACACTCTCTCTCACACTCTCACAGTCTCTCACTCTCTCACAGTCTCACACTCTCTCACAGTCTCACACTCTCTCACTCTCAGTCTCACACACACACAGTCTCACACTCACACAGTCTCAGTCTCTCTCTCTCTCACTCAGTCTCACAGTCTCTCTCTCTCACACTCTCACACAGTCTCACTCTCACACAGTCTCACACTCTCACACACAGTCTCATTCTCACACAGTCTCACACTCTCACACGGTCTCTCACACTCTCACACGGTCTCACACACAGTCTCACAGTCTCACACACAGTCTCACAGTCTCACACACAGTCTCACAGTCTCACACACAGTCTCACAGTCTCACACACAGCCACACAGTCTCACACACAGTCTCACACTGTCACACAGTCTCACACTGTCACACAGTCTCACACTCACACAGTCTCACACTCACACAGTCTCACACTCACACAGTCTCACACTCTCACACACAGTCTCACACTCTCACACACAGTCTCACACTGTCTCACAGTCTCACACTCACACAGTTCCACACTCACACACAGTCTCACACTCTCACTCACACTCTCACACACAGTCTCACACAGTCTCACACAGTCTCACACAGTCACAGTCTCACACACTCTCACACACAGTCTCACACACTCTCACACACAGTCTCACACTCTCACACACAGTCTCACTCTCAAACACAGTCTCACACTCACACAGTCTCACACTCACACAGTCTCACACTGTCTCACAGTCTCACACTGTCTCACAGTCTCTTACTCTCAGTCTCTCTCTCTCACACTCTCACAGTCTCTCTCTCTCACACTTTCACACACTCTCACACACTCTCACACACTCTCACACACTCTCTCACACTCTCTCACACTCTCTCACACTCTCTCACACTCTCTCACACTCTCAGTCTCTCACACTCTCAGTCTCTCACACTCTCAGTCTCTCACACTCTCAGTCTCACAGTCTCTCTCTCTCACTCTCACACTGTCTCACTCAGTCTCGCACTCACAGTCTTGCACTCACAGTCTCGCACAGTCTCTCACACTCACACAGTCTCTCATACGCTCACAGTCTCACACTCACACACAGTCTCACACTCACACACAGTCTCACACAGTCTCACAGTCTCACACAGTCTCACTCTCACAGTCTCTCACTCTCACGCTCTCTCACAGTCTCTCACTCTCACACTCTCTCACAGTCTCACACACAGTCTCACACTCTCACACACAGTCTCACACTCTCTCAGTCTCACACTCTCTCAGTCTCACACTCTCTCAGTCTCACTCTCACACAGTCTCAAACACTCACAGGCTCACACTCTCACACACAGTCTCAGTCTCACAGTCTCACACTCACAGTCTCATACTCACAGTCTCTCTCTCACAGTCTCTCTCTCACAGTCTCTCTCTCACAGTCTCATACTCACAGTCTCATACTCACAGTCTCATACTCACAGTCTCTCTCTCACACTCTCACAGTTTCTCTCTCTCACATAGTCTCTCTCTCTCACTCTCACACAGTCTCACAGTCTCTCTCTCACAGTCTTTCTCTCTCACTCTCACACAGTCTCACAGTCTCTCTCTCACAGTCTCTCTCTCTCACTCTCACACAGTCTCACAGTCTCTCTCTCACAGTCTCTCTCTCTCACTCTCACACAGTCTCACAGTCTCTCTCTCACAGTCTCTCTCTCTCACTCTCACACAATCTCACAGTCTCTCTCTCACAGTCTATCTCTCACACTCTCACAGTCTCTCACTCTCACATAGTCTCTCTCTCTCATTCTCACACTCTCACACAGTCTCACTCTCACACTCTCACATAGTCTCTCTCTCTCACTCTCATTCTCACACTCTCACACTCTCACACAGTCTCACTCTCTCACTCTCACACACTCACATACACTCAGTCTCGCACTCTCTGTCTCACACTCACACAGTCTCACACACAGTCTCTCACACAGTCTCTCTCACACACACTCTCTCTCACACACACACACTCTCTCACACACACACACACTCTCACACACACACACACACTCTCTCACACACACACACACTCTCTCAGTCTCGCACACTCGCACTCTCAGTCTCGCACGCTCTCAGTCTCGCACGCTCACTCTCACAGTCTCTCTCTCTCACACTGTCTCACTCATTCACACTCTCAGTCTCACACGCTCTCACACTCTCACAGTCTCACACTCACAGTCTCACACGCTCTCACACTCTCACAGTCTCACACTCACAGTCTCACTCTCTCACAGTCTCTCTCTCTCACTCTCACACTGTCTCACTCATCCACACTCTGTCTCACTCATTCACACTCTCACTCTCTCAGTCTCGCACTCTCTCAGTCTCGCACTCTCTCAGTCTCACACGCTCTCACACGCTCTCACAGTCTCACACTCTCACAGTCTCACACTCTCACAGTCTCACAGTCTCACACTCTCACAGTCTCACACTCTCTCAGTCTCACACTCTCTCACACTCTCACAGTCTCTCTCACAGTCTCAGTCTCACAGTCTCACACAGTCTCACAGTCTCTCACACTCTCAGTCTCACAGTCTCAGTCTCTCACACTCTCACAGTCTCTCACACTCTCTCTCACACTCTCACAGTCTCTCACACTCTCACAGTCTCACACACTCTCTCACACTCACATTCTCAGTCTCACACAGTCTCTCTCATTCTCTCAGTCTCACACCCAATCACTCACACACTCAATCACACTCACACAGTCTCACTCAATCACACTCTCACAGTCTCACTCAATCACACTCACACACTCTCAATCACACTCTCATAGTCTCACTCAATCACACTCACACTCTCACACAGTCTCACTCTCACACTCAATCACTCAATCACACTCTCACAGTCTCAAACTCTCACAGTCTCACACTCAATCACACTCTCACACTTACAGTCTCGCAGTCACACTCAATCACACTCTCACGCTCACACTCAATCACACTGACACTCAATCACACTCTCACCCTCAATCACTCACACCCTCTCACTATCATACACACTCTCACTCACACATTCTTACTCAATCACACACACTCACTAACACACTCACTCAATCACACACACTCACTAACACACTCAATCACTCACACGCAATCACTCAATCTCGCACTCAAACACAATCACTCACACGTAATCACACCCCGGGAGCCAGCACGATCCACCTTCCACCATAGTATGTGCAATTACCACACGCATTTCAATTACATGAATGAATGCCACAGTGGAGGCATAAGTACAAACACAAACTCATTACAATGACACATAAGTCAACCCCTTATGACTCACTTCTGTGTGTGTGTGTCTCTGTGTGTGCCTGTGTGTTTCTCACTGTGTGTGTTGCATGTCTGTATCACACTCTATGTATCTGCATGTATGTGTGTATGACTGTCGCTCTTTAAGCATCTCAGTGCATGCGTGTGCATTTGAGTGTGTGTCTCTGTGTTTGTCTCGCATCCGTGTGTGTGCATTAATTCCCTATATAGCCTGACGGGCAACGCCGTCCCACATTGCTAGTATATATATATATATATATATATATATATATATATATACACATACACACACACACACACACACATACATTAAAAATATTATATACAGTTGCATAATGTTTTTAGATATAAAGAAGCAGTTATTTTTAAGCATTTTAAAGTGGGAGAAGATCTGATTTTTTTCAGGTAGGGTATTCAAGACTTTCAGAGCTCTTAAGGAGAAGGCAGATCGACCAGCTTATTTCTTGTATTGTGGTATACTCAGTGAGTTGGTAGCAGTGGGGTGGAGGTTATAGTTAGTATGGAGAACTGGAGTGAGCATACTGCTCAGTTAGTCCAGTAGTTTTCTAGAGAAGTGATTATGAACCATGCAAGAGAGGTAAAGGGCACGTCTAGATTCGAGTGTTAGCCATTTTAGTTCTTCACACATATCACAATGATGGGTTGTGTAATTACATTGGAGGCTAAAGCTGCATAATGAGTTATACATAGTGACAATTTTAGAAATATGGATTTGTCGAGCAGGAGCATATACTACGTCCCCATAGTCTATGACTGGCATTAACATCTGTTGTACAATATGTCTTCTTACCAGGGGATTTAAACAGGATTTGTTTCTAAACAGAGCACCAATTTTGGGACAAAGTTTGGATGTTAACTTATCACTATGAAGACCAAAAGTGAGGCTGGGGTCAAGCCACATACCAAGATATTTGTAGGAGTCCACTGGGGCCAATTTACGATTAGATTCTGTTAAAATGGAAAGATTGGTATTGCTGAGATTGCGTAGTTTATGCTTTGTACCAAATAAAATTGTGACCATTTTGTCAGTGTTTAAGAACAGTTTGTTCTTTGCCATCCATCTTTCAGCTTCAGAGAAATCATGCTGTAATACGGCCTCAAGTTTTGATACGTTTGAATTTTTAGCATATATTATAGTGTCATCTGCATCAGATTAAAAAAAATTCTTCAGCAAAGAACCCAATGATTAGAATGTTTGTTAACCCCTTAACGACCGGCCTCACAGGCACGCAGTCACGGAGCATTTTTTTTTTTTTTTAATTTGGATTCTGGATTCCGGACTCCCCGAACGGCGTGCAGCCGCAGGAGGAGCCCAGAGTTACATGACGGTCATAGTACGTCATGGGTCATTAACTCAGATTTACCCAAGACGTACTATGACCGTCAGGGGTCGTTAAGGGGTTAAAGCAACATGAAAGTGACAGCACACACTGCAGTGCCCTTTTAGATTCTAAACCCACACGTGTTCCAAAACATATTGTGGCCATTCTCACAGCCTGGGTTTTTGACTTTACTGTTTACTTTTAAATGTTGGCCTACAAGACATAGTAGGTTGAAACAGAGGAT
Organism: Rhinophrynus dorsalis; assembly: GCA_037306005.1. NCBI lineage: Eukaryota > Metazoa > Chordata > Amphibia > Anura > Rhinophrynidae > Rhinophrynus > Rhinophrynus dorsalis. The sequence continues at coordinate 264,371,554 of CM074724.1, read as the reverse complement.
TGTGGGCAGGTTGATTGGATCATGCATTTATTTAAACTGTAGATACAGCAAATCTAAACTAAGGTCCCATATTTACGAGGGTGAGTAAGAAAGTATCAGCAATTATTTATTTTAAAACTTGTTCTGTTTGCTGCACTGTTTATGTTGCTCACAGGCAGAAACACAAACTAGCTGATTGTGAAATGGTTTCGACCTTGACTGGCCAGTTATAGTCTCGCCGTAGCAGTGTTAACAAATCTAGGTCAGAATACTTCGTATATTGCCTCTAGGCCTACACCTAATTCATACACAGTAAATTGTTATGTATCATTTGTACAATGTTGCAACCTAAAAGTATAGTCAAATATATGGAATTTACTAGTGAAACCTGCTGCTATACACAAAATATGGAAAAATTGCATCATTACAAGTTCCAGAGGAAGAAACATGACATTTTAAATACTGAACATATGAATATTTTACGTTTTTTGGCCTATCACATGGGAGCAGACCTGCTAATGATGCAGACACTGCAATGCAAACCCAGTGAGATAAATAGGAGTGCCGCATGGGGATAAGGAAATGATCCCTGTTCCTTGTCACTGAAATGCACACTGGTCTAGACACGCAATCCCCCCAGACTGCTATTGGAGGGACTGCATGCCTAATCCTAGCCCCATATGAGGCTGTCTGCGCAACTGTGGCTTTGAACCAAAGACATCTAGGGCTACGTCTATCCATCCCGACAGCACAAGAGCTGGTTTTCTTAACCTGCAAAATTCTTTCAGGAGTAGTTTTGGTGCTGCCCAACACAGCCCCAGGAACAGACTATGTAAATTGTAGTAAGTGTCACTTAGTATGCATATTTCCGGTAACCGTTTCAGTTCACACCACAGGGCAATATGTTGATTATCCCATTGTCCAGGATACGGTCTTACAACACACAGAAGATGTCTCTATCATCCAAAGGGTTAATAGAAGACAATTTTTATAACTGTAAGACGACATTATAGGACACACTGGGCTATATGTATAAGGGTGGAATAGTACAATTCTGGGGTAAACCAAATTCACCATATTGGAAGTATATACAGATTGTCACTGATTTCATCAGAGCTTTTTTAACCCTTAAATGCTAGATAGGTTTCCAACACATTGCGCTGCAAGAGGATCTTGTATCACTAGCATTCAAAGGGCTAAAAGTCCCATTTAAAATCATTGGGAATCTGGGGGAAGGTCAGTTTGCCCCCTATTATCTAGTTGGTTTCCCCAGAAATACCCCACTTACTTTGTGCATACGGCCCACTGCGTTAAATAGAGACTATTTACAGATCTTGTTTGGGCATTCAGAAAAATGAAATCCATGTGACAACTTTCATGTTATTAACCCACTGATTGCCAGATAGATATCCAACGCAATGTGTTGGATACCTCTCTGGCACTCAAAGGGTTAATCTAGAAGGGGAAAGAGTTTAGGCTTCGAACAGCTTGTATTGCCTCTCTGGCACTCAAAGGGTTAAATGAAGAACGCTGGGGAAACCACCATGACTAACAGACGAGACATAGTTCTGGTAACTGGAGAAAGGTTAATTGTAAGAATAGACTCTGCCACTTATCAGGATAGCACAGCACATATAATTTGATTATTGGACGGTAATAAAACTTAACCCCTTCAGTGCCAGAGGGGTATGCAACGCATTGCTGTGCAATGCACTGCGTACCACTCTGGCACTGAAGGGGTTAAAAGAGAACCAACCCCTCCCCTCCAAATACTGTATTATGGTGTGAAAATAATAAAATCCCCTATGCATTTTTTACTTGCTCCTTCATTCAAGAGGTAAGATCTTCAAGTCAGTCCTGGATTTCATGTTCCTGGAGGCAGCCATGATAAATGCCTGCAGGATCACAGCCCTCAAACTCCACCCACTATGCACATGGTCATGTTAATCCTTCTAAGGACTACAGAGGAGTGATAGAAAGAAGAAAATATTTGATTTAAAATGGGACTTTTTACCACTGGAATGCTAGAGAGGTCTCCAATGCATTTCAATGATTCAAGGGTATACAACTTCAGTTTGAATCAACTAGAATTTAGGAAGGTTTCCTCCCTGTGGTGCAGTTAGTTTGCTCCAGAATTGCTCTTTTGCTAATTTCATACGGCACTTTCTTTGTAAACTGTTCATTTCCTTACAAATATGTCTGCAAATGAAAGTTCCTCCTTCTACAAATAAATCTAATTCACTAGATAATGATTTCTACGAACAATAAACAAATGAACAATAATGACATTGCTCACTAATCCTAGGGAAAAACAGGAAGTATGTTTTGGCCCTTATGAATGATCACATGACCAGTACTCAATGGATGAGATATCCAAAGCATATAACAACAGTGGCCTACATAAAAACTGTCAAGCTTTCAACTAACTGGCGGAAGAAGCTCACAAAATCACATACACATATTAAATGGTTTTCCTCATTAGTCAGACAACACTTTCTCACTTCTGACAGATGCCTTAGTTAAAAGACAGTGCAAAGCTGTGTTTTTCTAAGTTTAGAGGCCATATTCACATAGCAAATGAAGAGGATCTGGGCAAAACCCACTGCCATCATAAGGGACACTAAATTTCCCTAAAGTCGCACTGGTTGAAAGGTTCAGTAAAGTTGTATTACAGTAGTTGATTTATTCTAAATGTATTACAGTTCAAAAACTGTCATGAAATGGTGGAGCTAGGACTATCACATTATGTGGATATCTGTAGCCAGTTGCAGAATACCAGTCTGGGTAATAGACAGACTTCCTGGACTCCAGGAGGTGCTGCTGCCAACACTTTAACCCTTTAATGGCCAGAAGGGTGAATAATGCATTGTGCACCCATCATTTCCTTAACCCTTTGAGTGTCAGGGGTATCCAATACATTGCTTTGCAATGCATTGGATACTCCTCTGGCATTAAAGATTAACGTAAACACACACAAAAAAAGCTTGAACTGTAATAGCAATTGCATGAAGCATCTCAATGTAAGGGGGTTCCCTTGTTCTACTCAACAGGAAAACCCCTACGTTAGATGTTTTATTTCCATAGTACATTTTTCTGTGCTTTTAAATTGGGGTATTAACCTGTTTAATGCCAGAAGTTTCCAACACATCGAGAAGAAATTGACTGGAAACCTTGCTAGCATCCAAAGGGTTAAAAGTCCCATTTAAAATGAATGGGAATATTATCCCCCCCACACCCACACACAGCGCATGGTGCAGTTGGTTGCTCCAGAATTGTTCCACATTTTCTTTGCGAGTATGTGCCTAAGGGCAGTGTTTACCTTAACCTAAACCCCCACCCTGAGCACCAGACGTAAGGCACTGTACACCCATCTAGTCTTTAAATATCAGAAAATTCTATTAAAATATTTCTAACATCTTTCTGCTTAGTAAAACAAGAGTATTTCCACCAAGGGGGAAAGCTTCAGTCAAAACTTAGTACAAAGCAAAAGTTACTAGAGATGCACGGATACCAATTTTTTAAGACCGAGTACGAGTACCAATACCTTTTTCAAGTACTCACCGATACCAATTACTGATACTTTTTTTGCGGTCATTTGCCAGTTTTCCAAGTACCTAAAGCATAATAATAATTATATATATATTATATATACACACACATACATACATACACACCACCTCTTGATTCTCCCCTTTTGCCTCTCTTTCTCCCCCTCTTGATTCCCACCTTTTGCTTCATTCTGCCCCTCTTGAGCCCCCTCCTTTTGCCTTCGCTTTTTCTCTCCCTTTTGATCCCCCTTTCTCCCCCCTCCTTGACTCTTGATCCCACCCTTTTGCCTCTCTCCCCCTCCTGATCCCCCTCCTTTTGCCTCTTTTTGGCCCCCCTCCTTTTGTCACCTGATCCTTCCTCCTTTTGCTTCTTTTTTTTCTCCCTTAGTCCCTTTTGCCTCTTTTTCTCCCTCTTGACCCCCCTCTCTGCCTCTTTCTTCACCCACTCTTGATGCCCCATCTTGCCTCTATTGATCCCCTTTTGCCTGCCTTACCCTCCTCTGCCGGGTGCTCTCTGTTCTCTTGCAAGCCCGGGCAGAGATCAGCATTCGAGCATTGCCACGGTAACCCGCGGCAACGCTCCGACGCTGCAGGAGGGAGAGAGGCGACCGGGGAGCATTGTGAGCAGCTCCACGGGCTCCCTCTCTGCAGCACCGACCCTGACACAGGGTATCAGTGTTGGCATTGGCCTCATTTGCGAGAGTATGAGTACTGTACAATTTAGGGTATAATACACACATTTTTACCCCATTTCACCTTATATGAAGTGGGAGGTGCGTATTATACACAAGTAAAAAATAAACTAAAATATGAAGTCCAGCAACCCCGATCTGGAGGCAGCGGGCGGCATCCCTGCACTCACCGCCCGTTTCCTCTGTGCAGCAATAGTGCATAAAAAACATTAAAGGGGAACTACCACCCCGCAATAACTTTACATGTATGCAGTCTTCATCTGGTGACTAGCTGCTTAGTAGCGCTAGTCGCCAGAAATATTACCTGGTTCCAAAGATTTTGCAGTTTTTCTGAGGCTCACAGGAGCAGGAAGCACGGACATCTCGTCACAGTGACGTCCGTGCGCCTGCGCTGTCAGTCCCTTTTGGAGCAGACCACCTTAATAACCAGGATTCCCCATCTGTATTTATAGACAGCCATCAAACAGGGATAGCGTGCAGCATTCTTGCACTAGCCGCCCGCTTCTTCCTCTCCCCGAACTCCTCTGAGTTGCCCTGTCAGGACCTACCATACATTCAATGCGCATGCGTGCGCGCATTGAGTGTATGGTAGATCCTGACAGGGCTGCTCAGAGGAGTTCGGGGAGAGGAAGAAGCAGGCGGCTAGTGCAAGAATGCCACCCGCTGTCCCTGTTTGACGGCTGCCTATAAATACAGATGGGGAATCCTGGTTATCAAGGTGAGCATTTAATGTTTTTTATGCACTATTGCTGCACAGAGGAAGCGGGCGGTGAGTGCAGGGATGCTGCCCGCTGCCTCCAGATGGGGGTTTTGCAGGCAAGTAGGGGGTGCGTATTGTACATAGGAACTACCATTTTACCAAACATCTTGGGTATAATTTGCACCTGCGTATTATACACAGGTGTGTATTATACCTAAGATTTTACGGTACTCACGCAAATGCTGGTATCGGTGCAACCCTAAAAGTTATTATTATTTTTTTATCCTTGAATTCAGTATTTTGTTTGCAGTCATGTGGCGCTGTTGCTATTTCTGCCCATGAAGAGCCGGAAGCGGAAGTACCCTTGCTTTGCAAAACAGATCTGTATCAAACACTGGAACTTAAAGGGTTAATTAGGGTTTTCTGCCACTTTAATTGTGTCTTTTTTATTTAATCCTTTAGATGTCAGAAAAGTCCCCAGTGCATTGAAAGGCAAAGCACTGGAGAAGTCTCTGAAATCAAAGGGGTTAATAGGATCTGGCCCAGCAGCCTGAGAGCCTAACGAAGGTCGGGCCCACACTTTGAAACAGTAAACCGCACTAGCCAATACAATGCTCTCCTGGCAGAAAGCTCTGTGAGTTTCAGTATCGCTGCTTGTCTTTCTACTATGTTGGGGCAGTCCCCTTTGCCTGCAAGTACTGTTATTTTTTGTTTTACTTCCTTCATTGATTCACCACTAAAGCAGAACATTAAGGTAACACCAAGTCGCCATGCATTCATTAAACGCATGTCGACTAGCTTGAAAATAGATGTCTTACCGTTAAATAATAGCTGTGTCTAAAGTAATCCTTCCCGTTTCGGGACTGACGGGCAGGTTAGTGCGGTCTGTGCCGTCAGTCCCTTCCGGTGACCATATGGTGCACTGCAGTCTACTCAATGGAGACTGGGACTGATGGCGCAGACGCGGAGACAAGATGTCTGTGCTGTAGCCTGGGTTCCTGTCTCCAAACGGGAAGGACTTCTTTAGACACAGCTTTTTTTTTTTTTTTTAACAGTAAGACATCTATTTTCGAGCTAGTCGCCATGCTTTTAACCCTCTGAGCACCAGAAGGGTACGCAATGCATTGCAAAGCAATGCATTGCGTACCCCTCTGGCACTCGAAGGGTTAATGAATAATACTTGGTATTACCTGAAAGTTCCACTTTAAAGTTATTGTTTTACCTATTAGGATTAATGTTTTACTTGTTCTGCACTGAATTCCAGCATACATAGGAGCTGCTTACATTATCTAATGATAATTATATAATTACTTTTATAACAATCATTTCCTTATGTCTCTTAGGAAAATAAACTTACTGACAAACAGTAAAAATATAGACTGGTAGGGTAAAAGCAACACCCTTATTGGCTAACTAGGAGGCTCTAAGATGCAAGCATTCAAGACACTTTAGGTCTCTTCTTCAGGCGTATTTAGAATGAAGGCTGAATACAAAATACATAGCAAGTAATACACTCATGCAAATTGTTTTGGTACCCTGTTGGATACCTCTCACTTAAAATGTTAACCCTTTGAATGCTACAGAAGTCTACAACACATTGCTTTGCAATGCATTTGTAACCTCTCTTGAAACGAAGGGGATAAAAGCCCCATTTAGAGCCTATTCTTTTGATTACATCAACTAGATTGCGATGAAAACTTTTTTGCTATACTTTCCCAACATATACTTGGCTGTTTTTACATGTATATACAACCAATTATTTCAGGATAAATATGTCACTGTTGTGTAAACATAATTAAATCAGTAATGGAACCTCAATAATAACATTATAAGCCTTATGTACTTAAGAAGTTGGGGTTATGCACTAAGGTGTGATAAAGAGGAGTGAACGTTTCCAGTCTGATAAACTGTCCGATCCGTATGTTATTCCATGGAATGTGCACGAAGATCTCTCCAACTTGAAACACATTGGCGCTTAAGCTCCATGCAATAGAATATTAATTGGAGAGTTTATCACTCTGGGGTAAACCTGCTGCATTTAAAAAGGGACAATGCCTTAGAGACTTTTGTTATCTACGTGGATAAAAGCCCCATCTCAATCAATACAGTATGGTTGGGTGTCCCTAGAATTGCTATAGTTCTTCTTAGTATTTATCAAGCTGCTTCTTAGTATTTATCAAGGTGTAAGCTCTTTTATTTTACCCTAAATATAGTTCAATATTCTATGAAGATAATATAAATTTCAGTACTCTCAACATTAGGGGAAAGTAGGTGAGATAGGGTTCTTCAACACATTGCAAAGTAATATGTTGTAGACCTTTCTAGCAACCAGGGGGGTTAAGGAGTCTATTTTATAAACAAATATAATGAATTTGGTCTGGCTCAAAATCAGGGCTGTCCAAGTTCAGTCCTCAAGTGCCACCAACAGTCCATGATTTAAGAACGTCCCTGATCAAGAGCAGGTAAGTCAGTCAAAATAAATGCAGCACTGATTGACTCACCTGAGATTAAGCAGGGAAATCCTTACATCCTGGCCTGTTATTGGCCCTTGAGGACTAAACTTGGATAGCCTCTCGAAATCATTTATTCACCCAAAGAGGTGGCAGTAGGTGACCAAACTGCTCTACCTATAGTTCATAACCCATACATCTTCAATTTAAGAAATAATGCACCGAACTTTTCCCCTGTAGTGATGTGTATTCACTGCTTCTTTCTTCCTCACTATCGTTGTGAGGGAGAGAGGCAGAGAACAGGGACAAAAGTAACAATATACATTGCCTTTATCACTGACTCAACAGACACACGTGATTTCTGTAACAGCTATCACATGTATCAGCTTGCAGGGGAAAAGAGGAGACTAACTGATCCAGTCCTGTCCTGGAGAGGTCAGTTACAGCCTCCACAGCATGATCACAGCTCGTCCTGAGGCGCGCTGCAATCATGAAGTCTTTGACATGCCAGGACCGTCACCTGTCCTTAAAGAATAGACATGACATCACTTGTCAGGAAGAGGTTAAAATGTTCCACCAATAAGAAGTTGGGGTGGGTTGGATGCATCAAATCGTGATAAAGAGGTGACAAAGTAGAGATGACTTGTTCATGATATCACTTCTCCAATTCCTATGTTCTTCTGTGCAGCCAATCCATTAAGATTTCTCCAAATTTGGAGACCTTAGTGCATAGAATAACAGAAACTAGAGAGGTAATCTCTACTTTATCACCTCTATCACACCTTAGTGAATAAACCCCTGGATTTCTTATCCAATTGAGAGAACTCTTATGTGTTCACATGAAAGCTCCCACAATGCCATTATCTGTCACCTTGGGCACCAGGCAAGACTATTCACAGGTGACTTCAATCGCCCGTATTTTAACCCTCAGGTAACTGCAATGATTAATAACTTTAGAAAAAAACAGCAATAAGAGTGTCTGCTGGAGGGATAGGCATATGGATGCCAACACAAGCATTTGATTGGCTAACATTCTTTGCTGACCACCGTGATTGCCCAACCATGTGACTTACAATTAGAGATATCAAATCAAAATAAATGCAAAGAAACCAATTTATTGAAAGTGAATTGCTTTAAAAATATAGTTCATTTGTTTTTCAGCAGAAATTCTCAATTTTTGCCTTGATATACTTTAGTGTAACCTCCTGCTCTGCTACCCTAAAGGACAAGTTATAACTGCTCATGAATTTTGCCCCCCCATGTAAAGTTGCAAAATGTGGAATATGGCAACCAATAGTCTTCTCTGTAACATTTTCCATACAACATAAGACATCTTCTATATTATTGGATACCTGGTCACCTAGACAGGGTTTCAAACTGTGTTTCTAATGCGTCAAGTCTTTCTGGGATTTGACAATATGCCTGAATTGATTATATGTCTGCCTTTGTCAATCGTTTTATAATTTATTTGGCTTAGTAATTTTAATTAAAAAAAAAAAAAAAAAAAAAAAAAAAAGCAGGGCTATTACTAGAATCAGCTCTATCGTCTACTTTCATGATTAGAATGATCGTTTTCTTGAGAAGTCTTCTTCTGATGTACCCTTCATCTTTTAGTCCAAACTAATGATTTCAGAACTACTAATCGCCTTTAAAATCTTGGAGTGCTATTCAGTAAGCTAAAGACGTGCAATTCTGGAACAAACTAACTTTACCATGGGGAGAAATTAATATTACCAATAATTTAAAGGGGCCGTTTCATTCTAAAAGTGAAAATATGTAAAGTAAAATTCCCTATACTTTTTATTACTTAATAGCAATAGTGCCACAGCATTGCCCCTGCTACTTAACCCTTTGAGTGCCAGAGGGAGTATCCAACACAGTAATTCACCATGAGCTGGCACTGAAAGATTAAATTCTTTGCATGCCAAAGAGGTATGCAGTATATTGGATACCTCTCTGGCACTCATAGGGTTAAACACAAAGTGTTGCATATCCCCTCTGCCACTGAAACGTTTAACCATTTGAGTGCAAAAGGGGTATCCAATGCATTGTCTTTGGGTCCTCCTCTGACACTCATAGGGTTAAAAAGAAGTCCTTAATACATTGGGTAACCCTCTGGCACTGTTGTAACCATATGAGTGCCAAAGAGGTATCCAATGCATTACAATATGCCGGATACCTCTCAGGCACACAAGCATACTTTCCCCATACCCTGAGCATGCTCCATGTCTCTTAGTGTTGTGGAGGTTTGACAAAGTAGGTTAGGGGATTCAGTCTTGTAAAAACATTACCAGATACAGTTACTAACAGGCTCATCTTACCCTGGAACAGTGAGAGAGGAACATGATGTTTAAGGTACTGGGGTAGGTTTGGAGGTGGATCAGGGAAGAGGCAATGAATGGGAGGAAGGGGTGACAAACAGGAGGGAGGGAGGCCAGATCAGAGAAGAGGCTTCAAACAGGAGGGAGGGAGGCCAGATAAGAGAAGAGGTGACAAACAGGAGGGACAGCAGACAGGTAAGAGGCAGCGAACTGGAAGGGAGGAGAACATGGAGAGAGGAGTTTACAAATGGGAGGGAGGTGAATTTGCCCCCTCCAAGTCATTGAAGAGAATTTGACAGGTGTAGGCTGGGGGTTTCAGCCCCCTGGCCATTCCTGTCAAAATCACTCCCATAGCCTTGTATATCTTGCAGAAAAGCATGGAGATTAGCATCTCTCCCAGGGTGTGGCTGGCATAGGTGGATAATTTCTGTCATGTGACGGTATTCTTTCCCCCCCACACACACTTAAAAATGCTTTATTTAGACATTTTCAATTACAAAATAGTAATACAGAAGTAAACAAATATGTTCAACAGAGTCAAGGAAGCATAACCAATACAGGACTGAATGATGAACTTAGTATGGAAAGTACAGTTAGCAGAAGGTATTATAGCTAAGAGCACAAGAACTTCATATTCAGCAAATTGGTACTACAAATGTTGGTAAATAAAAGGCATTGGGAGAGAGGGATGTTTGGACAGCTATAACAGAGTGCAATATGGCGTGTCACCAAAGAGGTAAGAGCTATAAATCGGGAGGAGAAGACAGGGTAGGGTAATGAGGAAAGGGAGATGGAGGGAGAGAGGAAAAGACGAGAAGACAGAGGAAAAGGTAGAGTGGGAGCACAAAGGTAGAGTAACATGGAAAGGATGTGTGAGATAGAATGACAAGTAGTATCTCCAAAATTCAAGGAGCAGGTAAAGGAAGGCATCTAGGAATCTCTATATAGAAATAAATACGCCATCTCGCCCACTTAGTAGCGAATTAATTAAGTATTCCCATGATAGAAGCATGATAACGCTCAATGTCAAAAATTTCACAAAGTTTGCCTCGCCATTCGCCTAAAGTGGGTTGTGGGTGGAATTCCAGTGGTATGAGATGCAAGCCTTTGCCACTGTAATTGCCAAGAACCATTGATATCTGGGCAGTCTGACCATCACAGATGCAGTTTATTCAATAGGACAATTTTTGGCCATGGAGAAGGGCGCTAGCTCCAGGAATACTTCATCCCAAAACTGACGAATGTCAGGAAAAAAAAAAAAAAAAAACACCAGATGTGGCTCATTGTGCCCTGATGTTACCGGCTTCTCCAACACACTCCCGAGGCGTAGGAAAAATATGAGCTAATTTATGTGGGTTCAGGTACCACCTGGTCAATACCTTGTAATTCGTCTCCATGAGGAACGTGTTGGTAAGTGAGGAAGATGTTAGAGAGATTGAAGACTTCCATTCTAGATCTGATTTCTTGCAATCTAATTCCCTTTCCCAAGTGGTTTGGAACGTCCAAGTCAGTAGAATAGTGTAAAAACAAGAGATGTATTTTAAGGCAAACCCGTCCTTGGCATGATTTTTCAAAGGCAGTATAACAATCATCAGTAGGAGCTCTGGAGAAATGTTTCCCCAAGAAATGGCAAACCTGGGTATAGTGCCACCATTCTGTTGTAGGTAAAGAGTATTGAAGTTGAAGACCCTGGAAGAATACAATTCCTGAAGCAGTAGTGGTTTAAGAGGGTGTAAACCTACAGATGACCAAACTAAGTATGCTCCAAGAATTAAACCAGGAGGGAAACTAGGGATACATAAAAAGGACATATGCAGTGAAGGGAAGGGAGCTAGGGCACGTTGGACATTAAGTGCCAAGAGGAAAGAAGAAGACCAAGAACAGGATGTGTCAGACATTTACAAGGTACATCTTTCCTTCTACACCAAATAAGTTGGGCTAGAGTTATTAGAGTAAATGATTCATGCAACACCACCCACTCGACTTGTACAGTCGACAAACAAGCTAATGCAAATACGATTGCCATATGGCATGCCTTGTAATACAGTACACTGAGTCCACCACGAGAAGAGGACTGAAACAGCAATGAGCGTGGCAAACGAGGTCATTTGAATTGCCAAATTAATGAAAAGAGCAGTAAAACTGGCAATTTCAATAGAATGGTCTGGAAAAGGAATACAACTCTGGGAAGAGCAATCTTTTTATCTAGTTGGATCCGTCCTATCCCTGCTATATAGAGGGATAGATATAGGTTTTAAATCTTCACGTGTGTGTTTAACAGGGAACTCACTGATTTTTTGTGTCCATTGAGCTTTCATGTGGAGGATTGTGAAATTAGATAGATTAATACAATGTTACAGGCTCCCTGCAGTGCAGAGTGATCTCTATGCTGTATAGGCAGGCATTTCTACATTGTTTCACTGTCTTTTTTTTATATTTTTGCAGTCTCTCTGCCCCACACAGTAAGATCTCTGGAAACACATTCAGAGAGCTCCCTATCAGAGGCATAAAAGAACACACAAATAGGTAAAGAAAAATAACAGAACGTATGGTCAATATGATTTTACATATTAAGCAAATGCAGAATATGTATATAGTCAAAGGTGGAACGGTCCCTTTAAATCACAGGGAATTTTCATTGCTTCCCTATGGTGCAGTTGGTTTGCTCCAGAGTCACACACCTTTAGCTTACTGAATATGAACCTACGTAGATTCATCTTATAGACCAGCATTTCTCAAGTGCAGCCACTGTGGCCGTGTGCTGCCACCAGAGAGGTTGCATATAGCCACCATTAAAAGTGTGGCCACCAGCCCCGCAGGCAGTAATGGTGGCTGCACTGGTAGGATGTACTTGCGCTCAGCCCTGATCCTGGCTGGGTGAGGCTTCCTGTCTGACATTGCCTCAGTCAGCCAACTATGTAGTGGGGTCAGTATGTGGGGTTCTGCAGTTGTTGTGGAAGAAGGATGGGGGTATGCATGTTTGGTTCCATGGCTTCTGTGAGACAACAGTGATGGGGGTGGTCAGTATGTGCATGGTTCAGTCTACTAGTGCAGACAGACAAGTCTGGTGGGGGGGGGCAGTATATGAGGTTATATGGCTACCATTTAAGTGGCATAAGGCTGGGGGTCAGTATTTGTAGTTCTATGGCTACCATTGTAGTGGCATAAGGCTAGGAAGGTGAATATGTGTGTGGTACTATGGAGCAAGGATGGGGGTGTGTATGTATGTGTGTGTGGTTCTTGAACGTGCCTCGAGTGCCTGAGGGGATAGATTGGCAACACGTAGTTATACCGATACCTGGGAGCTTTCAAAATGAGCTGAACCTGATATTAACCAATAAAGCTTCCCATAATGTAGATTTTATTAAAGATGTACCTGCTTGCTCTAACCCAAAGGTGCTCCAGTCGGTCTGCAAGTAACATTAACATGGTACAGTTCAGAAATATCACTGCCTAAACACAAACAGGACATCTCCCCCTGCTCTTCTGGTACAAGTGACACCAATTTAGATTGGGGTAAATCATATAGTAGGTAACAAAGAACTCTCTCATCCTGAGATCTGAGTCTAAACCTTGAGTCTCAGGTTCAAATCCTTGGACTTCCCAAGTATGGTTATAGCATAGTAAGGTAAGCTGACCAGACCTCACCTTTAACTGGGGGCATATCTCCCAGGTGTCCGTCTTTGAGATCTAAATCCCTCAGTCCCTCTTTCCCACTCTGGTGTCCTTCTTTTAGGAGATCAGACTGTGGGGTGTGTATATAAGAGTATCACTTTGCTTGAAAATAATAAAGCTCATATTAATGTTTGTTTAACTTCAGTATTTGTCCTTATAAATTAGTCTGTGCAACTTAAATACTTTGTTCTAAATCATTTAATCATGTAACATTGTAACATAGTAGATAAGGCTGAAAAAAGACATGCGTCCATCAAGTCCAGCCCATGCCAAAAACACCCCTGTTGATCCAGAGGAAGGCAAAAAAGCCCTCTGGAGCCATTTATAATCTAGCCCCAAGTGTGGGTGTGTGTGGGGTGGATTATTCCTTCCTGACTCCAATTGGTACCTAAACAGTTCCCCGGATCAATATCCTATTTGCTTTGAAGCCATCTGTCATAATTGTCAATATTGTTCTGTGCTAGATAGGCATCCATTGCTTTTTTGAATGCCGTTGCATTATCTGCAAGCACAACATCCCGAGGCAAAGAATTCCATAGCCTTACCGCCCTTACTGTAAAGAATCCCTGCCTTTGTTTTAGTCAAAAGCGCCTTTCCTCTAGTCTTAATTGGTGACCTCTTGTTCTTAGCTCAGCTCTTTGCATAAATAATTCATTGGATAGTTCTTTGTATTGACCTTGAATGTATTTGTAAATTGTAATCATATCACCCCTTAGACGTCTCTTCTCTAATGTATAAGTCATGAAACAACCAAAAAGATTTGGTAATGTTCAGCCCACCAGCCACTTCCCAAGCAACACAACCTAAACAAAAATTGTTCCTCTTTGGCCATTTGAAATGTTGCATACCTCCCAACATTTCAAATTGCCAAAGAGGGACACTTTCATTTTAGGTGCTGTTGCTGGGGGCATGGTTGGTGGGAGAGCCATTACTGAGAAGTTTTAAGTTTTCATGACCTATTGACACCTCTTGGTCTAACTGAATAAATGATGTAGAGTAAGACCAAATTATTTCACACAGGCTAATGTATAAGCACATAAAGTGAAGTTTAAATAATCATCAATGCGAGTTTTAGTGCTGTGGAGCAATGTGATACACATATACACAACACACAGTCTGATATCCTAGAAAGAGGGACACCAGGGTGGGAAAGAAGGACAGGGGAATTTGGGTCTCAAAGAGGGACTGTCCCTCCTAAATAGGGACAATTGGGAGGTATGATGTTGTTATGTACTGGTGCTGACAGGAAATATCCATATTTCATGGCTGTACACAAATCAAAGAGCCTCCACAGTATGTATTTTTCATTTTTCCTCAGTTAAAGTTGAGGTCTGGTCCACCTACAGTAAGTGACATGCTATATTTTATTTATTTTTTTAAAGGGGCAATTTTTTTTAATTGTCCCCTAAAAATTGGTACAAAAAAAATTAAATAAAGAGGACAATAGAATAATGTCTCCCCACCCCCAATCACCAACTGGGCAGCAAGAGTATTGTGTCATACGACCCAAAATACACTATGTTTTATCACATAAGGAACAACTTCTCTAACCTCTCAAAAGGATCACAGGAGAGTCAAAGGTGAAAAATATATATATATTTTTTTATAGCGAGAACAAGAACAATATATTGTATTGCGTTACCCACTCTTCTGCACTTGCGTTGCATACCTCTCCAGCACTCAAAGGGTTAAAAGAGGAATAAGCAATGGGAGTTTACGTTCCCAAAAGCTGGAGAGCCAAAGGTTGCTTGGGTAAAAAAAAAAAAAAAAAAAAAAAAAAAAAAAAAAAAAAAAAAAAGAAAAGGGAAGTAATTGTAGGGAAAGCCAGCTGCATCCCTTTGGTTTCTAACCTGGTCTCCGGCTTGTTGCTTTGCAATACAACTGAAAACCCAGCATTCAACAACAAAAAAATCTGTTTCTCTATACAACAGCTGATTGCCCCAGTATTACACTTACACTCTCTCTCTCTCATATATATATATATATATATATATATATATATATATATACACATATACACACACACACACATACATACACGTTTGTGCTAAATGAGAACTATAAGTTTAACCCTTTCAGTGCTAGAGGGGTATGCAATACGTTGCATACACCTCTGGCATTAAAAGGGTTAAAAGGGAACCGAACCCAGCCATAATGGCTCTTAAACCTATTGAGTTACCTAGGTAGATGCCCTTCTGACAGCAGTCAAGCTTATCGATTTATTAGTATAATTATATCGCATTTTGCAGTGATCTATTTTAGCATGCCTCTAAATCACACCTCCTACCTGTAAGGAACACAAGTTGGTATCAGAGTGTAAACTGAAAGCTAGCAGTACACTAAAAGAGATCAAATACAAATAAAACAGTAAATAAACAATACATTTATGAAAGTCCCTGATAAGCAATGATGAGCCCCTTATTCTTAGCACATTGTTCTCTTTAAAGTGGAAGAGTAACAGGTGTATGTGTAGGACATGAATAACAAGAGCAGGTGATCACACCGCCCACACAATATCAGTCACAGTGTACTATTAGCTGCGCCTCTCCCAGTCTGTCAGAGGCTGCCCCCATGCAGTCCAGGTGCCCTTGCAGAGCACTTCTGGGTTACTTACATGGAAGAAAGGATGTTGTTGCCGCTGCTGCTGTTACCCATTACGCTCCTTCTACCTCCATGGAGTAGAGTCTGTTTCAGTCAGCGTCAGTACAGAATTTCCTGGTTCTTGCTGCTCTCTGCACTTTGCTCAAGAGGAGTGTCAGGTTTCTTGGTTCTATAACGTTATTGGCAGGGGAGGGAAGATCTCAGAATGAACTGCTCTGCTTAGAGAGGGTGAAGGGGGGAGGCATAAGGAAACACACCTAAAATATAGGGGTAAGAGGAACAAGAAGAGTAAGATAGAGATATATAGTGTATATAACTAAACATACACACCCTGTAAAGATATGAGGGTTGAACAATGTATTGTTTTGCACACCCCTCAGGCATTTAAAGGGTTACGTAACCAGACACCCTTTTTTTTTTTTTTTTTTTTTTTTTTTTTTAACCCTTTCAAGGACAAGAGGGGTGTTCATTGCATTGCTTTGCAATATGTTACAGTTTGCACACCCATCTGAGTCTTAAAATGACTTATGGAAATTCAGTTCTGCAAATAAACCACATGCACTCATTAAAGGAATAGCACTCCTTAACCCAGTGTTTCTCAACTCCTGTCCTCAGGACCCATTAACAGGCCAGGACTTAGGGGTTTATCTGCAAGAGCACAGGTGTGGTGATCAGAGGCTGATTCACACTGATTAACTCACCTGTGCTCTAACAAGGAAATTATCAGATCCTGGCCTGTTAGAGGGTCCTGAGGACAGGAGTTGAGAAACACTGCCTTAACCTAACTAAAACATTGTCCATGAGTCTCTGACTACCACTAGCATTCTACAGTAGCTCAGGTTAATACACAGTTACATGGCTGATTATATGATGTAAAACAAGGGGGGTAGGGTAAAATAGCTTCTGTTTCAGGCACTGAGGAGAGACTAGCTCAATGGGAGTTAAACAGAACTGTAATCCTATGGTAGTTTGGCCTCTGTACAAGGCACTGGTTTTACAGTAGGCTGACCACATTTCCATTCTGCATTTAAGATATCTGCAGAGATGACAGCAGCAGAGTACTTGTCCTCGGCTCTATTGCAGCTGTTTGTAAGGGGTCACTATAAATTGATGGACATCAGTGCGTAACCTAAACTCCAAAAAGACAAAAAAAAAAATGTAAGAGGTGCCAACAATGCCTTTTCACTCAAGATTTAAAACCACAATAGTAAGAGTAACGTTTTCACTCACATTTCAACATTGCTGTAAACACATCGTTTATAGCATTTCTTACTGTCCCTGCTCAGTTTTTATCCAGTGTCCTCACTGTAGATGTAGACTCTGTACGGAAAGGTAGAAAAAAAAAAAAAAAAAAAAGAATGCTGCTCCAAAGTATAAAAATGTATAATGAAAAAATATCAATAAAACAAATACATCTATTGTACAATCTTACAATACTATGCGTCTCACAGCGATCCATGCTGCTTTGTCAAGATATGTAGGATATCAAAGTCATTACAAAGACAAAATGGCTATTTAAAAACTTTTAACAAGTTCTGATTGGGCAGTGCATAGTAATAGGAGATTCCCAGTTACGTAGCACACTGCTATACGATTTAACCCTCAAGCATGAAAACCCATGCTTTCATCTACCATTAGCTATTACTGTGTTAGATATATCTATATATATATATATATATGAATATTTCTTATTTAAGCGACAGTACAAATATCTCTCTCTCTCTCTCTCTCTCTATATATATATATATATACACACACACACACATATGAGAGAGAGAAAGACCAGATGTATGTTTGCCTGATGCAGTCATGCGCAGTAGAGACTCCGATGCAGTCATACTTAGTAGACACCGCCCCAACGCTTGGCCCGTGTACATGAGCTTTTACACTAGTATAACTAATTGATGATCAATATCCATAAATATATTCCTACAATTTAGGGTCAACTTGGGATCTAAAGCATTAAAATGTTAAAGTACCTCAATATCAATATCCTATATAATAATTTGCTACAAAGTTTGTAACGACGCAGTCATGCGCAGTACTGTCCGTGAGGAGCCTGATACAGAGCTGGGCACTCCGAAGTCAGACCGGAGGTCTGACTTCGGAGTGTCCAGCTCTGTATCAGCTGTGGCGCGGGCAATCTCTACTGGGCATGACTGCACCGCGAGCGCCTGCCACTGTGGCCCGTGTACATGGGCTCTTGTACTAGTTAATATATAAACCCGCAAGAATATGGACATATGTCAAATTAAATCTAAATACGGATATACAAGCATGGCTCGATCGGCTTAAAGAGAGGGCCATCCTGACGAAGTAGATCCAGTGGGAGGGCCCTCACTTCCAGGCCTGGGGCTTTTGTGTAAGAAAAGGGGGTGGAGGCTATATTAGGCCGTATCCCTGGGGGAGGTCTTCCTCTTGGGATCCGGCATAGTGTGAGTGGCACAATCTGCTTAGTACCAGCAGTGAGTGTCTGCCCTGTTAGCGCAATGCGGCCTCCACCCATTGAGTACTTGCATTCTCCCTGCTGCTGGATCAGTCTGCGGTGGCAAGTCATCTGAGTTGTTGCTGGAGGAAGTGAGATGCCATCTGGAGACTGACGGCTTTGAGTGGCTGCACTCACTCCTTAGCAAGCAGCCGCCTCCAGCGGATGCCACTTTAAGCACCAGGGTCCCGTCTGTGGATCGGCTTTCTGGTGCTGCTGGAAGTTCTGCATGCAGATCTGTACCTCCTGACAGGCTGTCCCCCAGTCCTGTGCTGCAAAGGAGACAGCGCCACCGCTCTCCTGTGGGTTCCCCCCCTGCGACCTTCTCCCCACCTGCATCACCATCCTCAGCATATGTGGTCTCACTTACTGCATCAGAGACCATCCTAGAAGCAGAAGAGTAGCTGTTGGACCCAGTGCTGGAAGGTGCTGTGTTCCAGTCCCAGCAGCCTGTCTCAAGGTACCCGGGCAGTAATGTTTATAAAGGTGTGGTGCCTGCCCAGGTCACCCTGGTGCAGGGGTCAGAGAATTTGGGCCAACCTTCTGGTTGTGAAGGGGTGGGGGATATACAGGTGCGCAGGAGAGGAGATCAGCTTCTGTCCATCTTCTTGAATCTTCTGTCTTCTACTTTCCTTCTTCTCTTCTTCTTCTTCTTCTTCCTCTTCTTTCAAAATCTGTTACAAAACAAAATCCAATGAAGGAGTAATTCCTTCATGGCACAAATAAAAAGGTCTCCAATGTTTAAATATATGTTCGCTGCCACCACCACCGCTGGCTCTGCTAGCAGCAGCAGGCATGCATATTGGCACATACCCCCCCCTCCATACCTTTATGCCATTTCCTGGATCCGAATGACCAACTCCCAGCAAATCAGCTTCTAGTGAGGGGATGCTGAAACCCACTAGAAGCTAAGCACACATCCCAGCCAATTGGCGACTGGCATCCATTTTGAACAGAGTCTGGCATATAAAAAGCCAGTCTCTGTTCAAAATCTTATTCGGACTCGGCAATGGCCAAAACGCATGGAGTGGGGTCTGTGCCAATATGCATGCCTGCCAAAGGAGGGGGAGGTAGCAGACGTATATTTAAACACTGGATGCCTTTTTATTTGTGCCACAAAGTAATGTTTTTAAAAATAAATAAATAAAACGAAATGGCAGAATATTAGTTTGAAGAGCTATGCCACACTGTATTTAAGCCTTTGAGCTCTGGAAGGTTACCCCTCCTGCACTCAAAGGGTTAACTCTGGCATATCTAGGGGGTACTAAACAGATTTTGAAAGAAGAAGAAGAGGAAAATAAGAAGACAAAAGAGAGCAGATTCAAGAAGAAGATGGACAGTGGATGACTGGTAAGTGTTACAGTTCTGGGTGTTAGGATAGTGTTAGTGATAGCATTGTTTGTGTCATGTTAGGGATAGTGTAGGGTTAGTGTATGGGAGGTGGGAGGAGGGTGACTGTTTTGAGATCACTCTTGTTTGACACTGTGTCAAACAACAAGAGTTGGCTATTTTCCTTTGATGTTCCCACAATTCACTCTATTTAGCATAGGTTATGGGAACAAAAATCTGCAATGAGGGTTTGGCTATAATGTGGGTTTTGGTCACCAGTGCTCGTTGCAGTGTCTGGTGGTCAGGGAATAGAATTCCGATGGTACAACTGTGTGTGTGTGTGCGCTGCCCGGAACTCCCCTACGCCTGTTTTACCATGAGGAATAAAATCGAGCTATAGGTCTTTTCTTTGGGCATAATAAGAATGAAGATTGAATGTACGATATGCGATTTTAAAAATCATACACATAGTTTTAACATCAACCCTATGACTGCCAGAGAGGCATCCACCACACTGCAGAGGGTCAAATACCATTAGCAGAATGTTTAAACTCAGTGTGGGCCATAAATTAAACTGAAACCTCTGTAACGGCTTAATTAAATGGACTAGAAAATGCAAACAAGATTAATTACCTTTTTAACAGCTCCAGAGAAATTGACCAGAGATAGCTTAGAAGGTGTATGGGTTAAACCTCCAAACACCAGAGGGGTGCACATCCCATTTTTTACAATGAGACATGCAGTCCCCTAGCATTAAAAGGGACCAAAAATTATTTTATTTTGTAGGATAATGTGACATAAATTCCTTGTCCTGGTTCAAGCCACATTTCAGAATGTTAAACTTGGTTATCAGTTTATGCTCCCAGATCTTTCTGCCTCTCTCTGTCTCCAATCAGGATGGATGAAAATAATTTTTTAAAGAACACAGAATTGATTTAACTTGGACTTTATATTTTTAAACGCTATGAGTGGCATACGTAGTATCGATGGGAAAAGCACTCAACACTTATGCGAGAGTAATTCTGGCGACATTTTCAACAATGCAACATTTGTAATGTTCCATTTTCAATGCGCCCTTTTCAATAATGCGAGATTTCATTCTGGAGACATTTTTGACCATACAACATCTGTAATGTGGCATTTTCAATATGTCCTTTTCAACAATGCAACATTTTCAGTACTCACTTTTGTTGAATGCCCAATCGTGTGCGACAGTTCAAAAGTGAACCCCACTATGTATACTGTGTAAAACTGGTTAGATTGAAGAAGTGGAGCTATTTTGGAGCAAACCAAAATCACCATGGGGAGGGTAAATAAAATGATCAATTATATCTACTGATATGAAAGGGGCTTTAAAATATTTGAATGAAAGAGATGTCTGTAATTATTTATAAAGCAAGGCATTGGAAACCTCTCTCATACCTTTTATGTGACCTAAACATCAGTTTACTTCAAAAGGAAGTTTTAATTATCCCCACTATGGTGAAAATGGTTTGCACAAAAATAATCCCAGCATGCATTGCTCTTATAAAAATGCGATGGAATGAACAAACTTGAAAATAAATCGAATTAGCTTTCCTTAGAACAGGTATAATACAGGAGTAACAAATTGTGTACTGCAGTTCCTGTGAGGTGTGAAAGAAATCACAGAAAGTTATTTTTGTGTCCCAAAGTTTAAATGTAAACTTAATTTTTGAATCAGTGTTTACATATCCAATTTAATTGTAAAACAATAGGTAGTCTGTACAATAATTCTTGTACCAGTGTTATTTAAGAAATATTTCTTGCTGATTTCATCTCTTCAATGTTATACTTCTCAAACAATTTACTACAATCTGTTTAAATCTATAACAAAGCTTTTGTTTCTAGACATGTCTGTAGCACCCAAGAGTTTAAAAGAAGATTGGAATCTGTGTATACCATATAAAGCTGGTTAGATTGAAGAAGTGGAGCTATTCTGGAGCAAACCAAAATCACCATGGGCAGGGTAAATAAAATTATCAGTAATATCTACTGATTTGAAAGGGGCTTCAAAATATTTGAATGAAGGAGATATCTGTATTTATGAAGCAAGGCATTGGAGACATCTCTCATACCTTTTATGGGAAAAAAAAGATATATTAAGTTCAAAAGGAAGTTTTATATATCCACCAATTATGGTGAAAATGGTTTGAACCAAAATCATCCCAGCATGCATTGCTCTTATAAACAAATGACAGAATGAACAAACTTGAAAATAATTTGTTACCTTTCTTATAACAGGTGTAAGACAGGATTAACAAATTGTTGACTCCAATTTCTGTGACATGTGACAGACAACCCAAAAAGTTATTTTTGTGTCCCAAAGTTTAAATTGAAATTTTATCTCATTCATAAATAGTTTTTTTTATTTTTATTTTTTTTTTTTTTAATAAAATTATCAATAATACCTACTGTATACTGTTTTGAAAGGGAGTTTAAAATATCTGAATGAAAGAGATGTCTGTAATTATTTATGAAGCAATGCATTGGAAACATTTATTATAACTTTATGGGAGCAAAAGAACAATTTAATTCAAAATTAAGTTTTATATATCCTTTATTATGGTAAAAACGGTTTGCACCAAAATCATCCCAGCATGCACTGTTCTTATAAAAACTAAGACTGAATGAACAAACTTGAAAATAAATCTAGTTAGCTTTTCTTATAACAGGTGTAATACAGGTGTAACAAACTGTGTACTGTGATTCCTGTGACGTGTGAAATATATCGTAAAAAGTTATTTTTGTGCCCCAGATTTTAAATTTAAACTTTATCTAATGCATAAATTGTTTTTTACATTTGTGCTTACATATCCATTTTAATTGTATAAGCAATAGATTGTCTGTACTATATCTGCTGTACTAGTGCTATTTAAAGGGATAGTAATACCTAAAATGTAAAAAAAAATATGTTGTAGGGTTTATCCCCCTGAGTAAAACAAGAGTACTCCCACTGCTGAAAGATGTTTCATTCAAAAGTTATTGATTTTCAAAGTTGAATTTTTTAGGTGCAATATCACAGTGGCCTGAAATTTTACAGTGGCGCTGTTGCTACACCATCCTATGGAGATTTATGGTCCTGAGACCAGAGCTGTCCATAGGATCGTGTAGCAACAGCGCCACTGTACAATTTCAGGCCACTGTGATATTGCACCTAAAAATTTCAACTTTGAAAATTAATAACTTTTGAATGAAACATCTTTCAGCAGTGGGAGTAATCTTGTTTTACTCAGGGGGATAAACCCTACAACATATTTTTTTTAACATTTTAGGTATTACTATCCCTTTAAGAAATCTTTCTTGTTGATTTTATCTCCTCAGTGTCTTAGGCTATACTTCTTACACCATAGCCTATAATCTTGTTAAATCTATAACTGAATTGATCTTTTGGTCCCATAAAAGGTATGAGAGAGGTATCCAATGCCTTGCTTCATAAATAATTACACACACCTCTTTCATTTAAAGATTTTAAAGCCCCTTTCAAATCATTAGATATTATTGATTATTTTAATTACCCTCCCCATTGTTATTTTGGCTTGCTCCAGAATAGCTCCACTGCTTCAATCTAACCAGCTTTATGGAGAATACAGAGTGATATGTAAAACAGCCAGCCAGTAGAGGGCCGTATTATTCAGTGTTCTAAGCGCCTCTTACTCCAATCTTATTTTAACCTCTTGGGTGCTACAGACATGTCTAGGAAGCAAAGGGAAGAAAAACAAAAAAATGCATCAGACATTTTTTTTATTTAAAGTTTGAGACACATAAATAACTTTTGGGGATTTCTTTCAGACGTCACAGGAATTGGTAAGAGTGAAGAAGTGAAGCTATTCTGGAGCAAACCAAAATCACCATGGGAGCGTAAATAAAATTATCAATGACACCTACTGATTTGAAAGGGGCTTTACAATACTTGAATGAAAGAGATGTCTGTAATTATTTAAAAAGCAAGGCATTGGATACCTCTATCATACCTTTTATGTGGAGCAAAAGATCAGTTTAATTCAAAGGAAGTTTTGTATATCCCTCACTATGGTGAAAATGGTTTGCACCAAAATTATCCCAGCATGTATTGCTCTTATAAATTATGACAGAACAAACAAAGTTGAAAATAAATCCATCTAGTTTTTCTTTTTCTTAGGCTCCAATCCATGTGACGTGTGAAAGAAATCTCAAAAAGTTATTTTTGTGTCCGAAAGTTTAAATAAAAAATGTATCTGATGCATAAATAATTATTATTTTTTTTTTGTAATCGGTGATTACATATCCTTTTTAATGGTAAAAACAATAGGTAGTCTGTACAATTATTATTGTGCCAGTGTTATTTAGGAAATCCTTTTTTTGCTGATTTCATCTCTTTAAAGGGATAGTATTACTTAACCCTTTGAGTGCCAGAGAGGTATTGCGTTGGCTATCTCTCTGGCACTCTAAGGGTTAAAAAATACTAATCCCTATGTTAAAGCCCTTGAATAAATATGAAAAAGTCCCCCAGCGGCATCTCTAAAACCCTTATAGTTTGCGGGAAAACCTCTTTCAAAGTTCGCCCCTGGCTGACGTCAGCATTCTAGCTGACAGCCTGAGAACCCGGTCCCGGGACTGTCTGCGGCTCTGCAGCAAAGCCGAGATCGCATTAACAAAAAATAAATCCTTCACTTAAAAGGTCTTCTACATGTGCCTGCAAACCAAGCACACGTAGAAGACCTTTTTAGTGATGGATTTCTTCTTTATTAATGCGATCTAGGCTCTGCTGCAGAGCCGCCGGCTAATCTCAGGAAAGGATTCCCCTGCTGTCAGCCAGGGGTGAACTTTGAAAGCGGTTATCTTGCAAACCATAAGGGTTTGAGAGATGCAGCTGGTGGCATTTTTCATCTTTATTCAAGGTCTTTAACATAGAGGTTAGTATTTTTAAGTAATACTATCCTTTGTTTTAATGTATTTTGCTATACTTCCTAAACCATAGCCTACAATCTGTTTAAATCTATTGCAAAGTGTTTGCTTCCTAGAGATGTCTATAGCACCAAAGAGGTTGAATACACAGTGGAATCTCCTAGTTAAAAGAAGATTGGAGTACGAGGAGTTTAGCACACTGAATGATATGGCCCTCTATTGGCTGTCTATTTTAATTCCACTGTGTACACTCTATAAAGCTGGTTATTGGAGACCTCTCTCATACCTTTCAATTAAAAATGAGTGAAAAGGGCTTTAAACTCACTTTGAGGAAGTGAGTTTTGACAAATGTGGCGTCTCCATATTTGCCAAAATGTACCTTACTTGGACGGTTCTACCATGGTGTATTGGATATGATTTATTGTTTTGCATATGATTCTATGATTCATTTCACACAGACAATTAAAGCAATATATTTGCATATGGTATGTACATATTGAATGTGTACAACAAGGGGCAGTGTTTATGAGTGGCTGAGCACATGTGTAATGGCTGCCATTACAGATATGCATTCTGGGAATCCTGGCCACCAGCACAACGGCTATGCCATGTGGCCAGGAACAAAGGAGACATGTGATTTATTCAAGTAACCTGACTGGACAGTACTTGGGGATATTGGGTATCTGCAGCCATTGTTTAAGTTAGAACCCTCCGTGCAGAGTTGATGAACAGAGGCCTTTTGCTTTACAAGTGTCAGATCAAGATGACTTGCAGGGTTCCCTTGGACAAAGCGGTATGAGATATTTGAGAAGCCTTTTCTATTTGCATTAATAGCTGTGATTCTTCAAGGGGGGTTGTAACAAATACCCACTAATATTTTCTGGGCAGTTTTACCCACGTTGACTATTTCAACCCACAGGGATTCCACATGTTCACTACTGTCATTGCATAAATCTTCCCACAAATGAGGCAATAAGGATGGTTTAACATACAGACAGACCCCACCACCTCTTTTGTTTGTCCTATCCTTTCTAAACAATATGTAGCCCTCCAAATTGATTGACCAATCGTGTGTCATCCCACTGTTATGCCAATCAAGTCATAGTTTTTGATTTCAGCTACCAGTTCTAATTCTCCTATTTTACCTGTTAAACTTCTGGCATTTGCAAGCATACAATTAATGCCACTGCCATGTTCAATTTGTGATTTAATTTTGATGTGGTTTGTAGACTTATACGATTCGGTTCGCCCAAATTCGGAATTCGTCTGAATTCAGTCGTCATTCGGGACTGCTGAAAGGCAAGGGGCATTCGTTTTTTTTCCCGAATCTGAAAGGTACAGGATCAGAAATTCGTAAAAAAAAAAAATAAAAAATAAAAATTCGGACATTCGGATGACGTTCTTCCTGCGTGCGCTCTACTTCCCCTCCCTCTCTAGTCCAATGAGCTTCTTAGTTTCATGGTGGGGTTTGGACTACTGACACGTCAGACAGCCTGCATTTCTCGCTAGTCCGTTGTTGCAGCTCAGAGAAGAAGGAGATAGTGCCAGTTGTTGTGTAGGCAGGCAGCCAGCATTATTGCCACTGCAAGGGAGAGTCATCTTTGTTCCTGGGCAAAATATAAGGCATTTGTTTGAATAGTAGAGTGACACAGCAAGTCTCACATTTATTTTGGCAGTCCTATACCTATTGCCACTGCAAGGGAGAGTAATTTTTTAAAAATATGTTAAATTCTCCCCAATAATTTGGAATGTTGCCGAACTTCGTCTGAGTCATGCACAAGTCTACTGGTTTGTAGTCTTCTCCCTATTATCTGTACTAACCCAGCCCTCAGATCCACCCACCTGCTTACTAACTACATCGCCTTCCCTTTCTATACTGTCTAGCCCAGTATTTAGTGGCCCCTTCCCCCTTCCTAGTTTAAAATCTCCTCCAGCTGTCTAACCGTCCTGTCCCCAAGCACATGAGACCCTCTTGCATTCAGGTGCAATCCATCCCTGCTATAGAGATTGTACCCCAAAGCAAAAGCAGCCAAGTGCTCTAAAAACCCAAAGCCATTCAGTTGCTGTGATCAGAGCCACAGATTACCCTATCTGTTCTCTTAATAATGGAGTCCCCTATCATCACAACCTGCCTAGGCTTCGCTTTCTCCTGGATTCCCTCTGTGCTAGAGGAGCTGTTATCCTGGCTGTTAGGGAGAACAGTTTTCTCCAGCAATTCCAACATCTTCATTTAAATGAGCAAATTTATTGGGATGGAAAAACTCAGGACTGGCTGTCCTTTTCCTCTTCCCTCCCCCACTGCAACAACTTCTAACAGTCACCCAACTATGTGCCTGGTTTCCTTCTGGCTGATCTCCCTCTTTGCTAGGTGACCCAGCTAAACTGTGCTCAGTGAGAAAGAGACTTCTTTCAAGGTTGTCAGTATCTCACAGTGTTGCAATATGTCTCTACAGAGCTCCTATCTGAGCTTCCAAAGACGCCACTTGCTTACACTTGCCACAACAATATGGACCCTGGAACTGCTGTTCCAAGCATGTATACATATGACAAGATGTGCACTGAGTGAGATCGCCAAACTTGCTCATCCTGTATAGTGCAAATGTGAGTCCTTACAAAAGTAAAACAATTAATTTCCAATTATGGTATCAGACTGTGGGTCAGTGAGTTAATGTCCAATGCAGATTAACAACTGTTTATAGATGCATCGGGGGATAGGGTTTGGGACCTTCTTCCAAGGCAGGTGAAGTGCGGGGAGATAGCTTGTCCACTGACATGAAATGGGCTTTATAAAAATAAAAGTGTAACATTCCTGGACTTGTTTCCTATGTTGCTTGCTGTAGAATTGTGGAAGGAGCATCTGTCTAATAGAGCAGTCGTTTTCTGGTCAGATGACATTGGGGTGGTATTTGCTATCAATAACCTAATCTCATTATAATGACTGGTCATCAGCTTATTATGAACACTAGTACTTATGTGCAAGACACATAACATTTCAAGTCATGCTTCTGGGACATTCATATTTATACTGAGCATCCAAGCATGCAATACAGAAGTGACAAGGTAGGCAGTTGGGGTGGCCAGGAAGGCTAGTGAAGGTCAACAGGCTTTGTAAGTGAGGGTTACAAAAGGAGGAGATGGAGGATATGTTCAAGGAGGCCATCAGGATGTGGGGTATCCCAGACATTTTGGTAATGCATGCCTGGGGGTGGGGGGACGATCTCCCTGCAATGGAATTGGTGGTCCCTATTAAGCAGATTAACGAGTCACGTCAGTCAGATAATGCTTAGAGATAATGCCTAGACAGCATTGGAGGGCCCCATTGAGGGCTCTAGGAAAAAGGTGAATGCTGCAATTAATAAATGTGTTGCCTCTTTGGATGGGTACACCATTGGTCATAAAAGTTTCAGAGTCCAGAATGACAGCATTTACCAGGCAGGATGGTGTATACCTCACAGAAAGTGTGAGATAGCACAGCTGATTAATGCACCAGCTGTAGAATCTGTTCAAACCTTCATGGTCAAAGGTTTTAGTCTGGGCAGGGTCAACTCAACCTTGCAGCCTTCCGAGGTAGATAAACTAAGGGTCATTAAATGGGGTAATAATAACATCCATACTTCAGGACATGCTTGAAAATGAGGGTCAATCTCAATGCATCCTCCCTGGCAAAATAATTTGCAGAAAAAATTAGATCCTGGGCCATTCCTTTGTGGACTGGGCAGCACAAATGTGCTGGATCCACCCACCTTGCCTTGCTTGTCTGGAGGATATACACATAAAGGGATGACGTCCATCATATCTCACACTGCACACTACCCTATAACTCCAGACATACAGTTTTTCCTGTAAGGTTCAACCCCACTGCTGCTTATATGTCTAACTCAATACTGTTACTTAGACCATATGTTTTATTTCCGTGACATCCCCTGCCCTGATTGGCAGATGAGTTGCCTCTCTGGGGATTGAAGTATGGTTGTAAGCAGCTGTCAGAGTATATCTCTAAAGCTCTGGGTCTCTGTGATTCCTGGGACATAAAGTCCCATTGGGCCTGTCCATTGACAGAATCCTACTACTGAAGAATTAAATGTCTAAGCAAGCACTACATTAAACCTTTGCACCAGACAGACCACTGATACCAGTGAATGCCAAGCAGTGTAGTTGTGATAGAACACTGTGGGAAGGCCTCGAATTTCACAAATAGGAGTCCGGGAGAGCATCACCCAGAATGCACTGTTCTTGTTTTGTAGTTAGCTGATGGTCTTGTGGAGATGTTCTGTAGGGTACACGTGGGTCACAGAGCACAATATGGCAAAATATCTTCTAAAAAATATAGTAGACTGCACTCTATGTTTATGATGACCCCATCAAAATATATAATATTCTTATTATTTATAATGCACCTGGATACTGTATAAAGCAATATAGTTGGATATAACTCCTACATTAGTGGCATAACATAGGCCTCTAGGCCCTCCCCCTAATGCTGAATGTTTTGAATAGTGAAAAGGGTATTTGATCTGTATTCTTTTCATGTGAGAGGGATCCATGCCAGGTGTCCCTCTCTGACACCTAAATCGCTCTTTCCTACCTGGGATCAGAATGTGTAGTGTATATACAGTAAATATATCACATTGCTCAAATAATGTGATACAGTAAATAAAACATTTTGGTTTTCTTCTGAATCATTTATTCAAAGACATAAAGAGCCATCATTACAGCAAAAAGTAACCTGAAATTTCTCGGTAATTCCCTGACCACTGGTCACACCCCCAGAAATAGCTCCTAAAACAAAGGTCCCACTTTGGCCATTGGGAATGTTGGGAGGTATGAGCAATGTGTTGGAGACCTCTCCAGCATTCAAGGGGTTAAATGGAAACCCCATTTAAATGAAAGTGAATTTTTGTTTGTCTAGAGTACCCTTGGTTTTCCATAGTACTGTACCTCTTTAACTTATTGATTACTGCCGTACTGGACTTACACAGAATGCAAACGATGAACAATTTTGGAGAAAACCAACTGCATCACAGGGAGAAATTATAAATTCCCTAAATTCCTACTGATTAGAAATGGGCTCTTAATTCTTTAAAGTGATAGTGATGTTTCACAGAAACAGCAGCTCCAATTAATCTTCATAGTATTTGGGCTGTGGAGAGTGTTATTTCACTACTGTCAGAGTTGTAATTCAAGAGTAATTGAATGATAAAGTATCCCCCTCCCGACCTTTTTACCTAATGTAAACCATCTCCCCTCATATGTGGAATCTGGTCCTGGGACCAGACAGCTCACAGCAAGGGACAGTCTTCTTACTGTGAGCATAAGGAAAACCCTGTCCCCCCATTGACAGGTTTTCCCTTATACTCACTGAAGATTGTCCCTCTCTGCGATCTAGCCAGACAGTTTTGCTGCTCTGAGGTGAGCAGTGTTACATCAATATAAGGGATGGGAGGGGGATACTTTATCATTCAATAACTCTTGAACTACAACTCTGACACTATTGAAATATCTCTCTCCATGGTCCAAATACTATAAATATTAATCAGAGCTGCTTTTTTGTGAAACATTTCTATCCTTTTAAATGATACGGATGTATCTAACACATTGCATAGAAAAGCACTGTAGACCTCTAAAAGGCCAGTTTTCATCAATGAGAATATTTCTCCTATGGTGCAGTTGGCTTGCTTTCTGCATAAGGCCCACTATTTGCTGGTTTTGCCCAGAACTTGCCAAGTAATCATTGAAGTCTTTCATCAGTGTGTTGATGATGTTTTGGTTTCTGGTTAACTAACTGAGAATCCTAGTGTACTGTCAGTCCCACCAGCTCTGCCAAGGAAGTAAAACAAAGGCAGAGCAGCTGTTAGATTTAGCAGTATCACAGACAAAAAGAGGCTGAAAACATTGGCAGAGAAGCAGGACACTTGGCCCGCCAGCTTGCATTCCTCTGTGCTGCAAAATAAAAGAGGGGCTCCAGTCTGGATTTCTAGTGTGCTCAGTCAATTACATTTTCTGCTTAGGAAGCATGGCATGAAGATCTGAATGCCTGGCACTTTGGCTCACACAGGCCTGAAGCTGGCATCTGAATTAAAGGATGAGCTTTTCATTGCAATGGCATGAGATAACACTACTCATAGGGTAGCACTGACCAGACAATGCTTAGACCAGTGATTCTCAGCTCCTGTCCTAGGGGCACTAGCAGGTCAGGATTTCTAAGATATCTCCACTTAAAGGGATAGTAATACTTCGTTTTATCTTTATTTTATTTTATAGGTATTAAAAAAACATGAAGAACGATTTAAGTCTTCTCTCTCAAACCTTTATTGTCTTAGAGATATTCACAAGCAAAGTTTCCCCTCCCGCCCCTTTTCCCTAGTGTAAGCCATCTCTTCTCAGATGTGTAATGCAGTCCGTAGACCAGACAGATAACAGAAGGGGACAATCTTCTTCCTATGAGAACAATGAAAGCCCTGCCCCCCTTGACAAGTTTTTCAGGTTTTTCCCTTATCTTAATTGAAGTTGTCCCTCTCTGCAATCTACCTGGGCACCTCCCTTCTGATTTGAGGTGAGCAGTGTGACATCAGTAAAAGGGGCGAGAGGGGGATATTTTGTCATTGAATTACTCTTGAACTACAACTCTGATAGTATTGCAATAACACTCTCCAAGGTCCAAATACTATGATGATTAATTGGAGCTTCTTTTATTATGAAACATTACTATCTCTTTAAGCACAGTGGATTAATCACAATCACTGAGCAAGTGATTGCTCACCTGTTATTAACTCCTTAAGGACTGTTGACGGTCCTGGCATGTCATGGATTTTGTATTCACAGTGATCCATGACCAGAACGGTCGGTTTAAGCCTATTGTTTGGTGAGCTGGTACACGTGATCAATCGCGTGTACCGGCTAGCCAAATGACATCCATGTGGTCCTTAAAAGGGATCTATCACCCCTATACAAGTTTGACTTAATAGTTATGTTATATAGCGAATATGTGAAATATTGTATACATTTATTTTTTTTATCGCTATTTTGCAGAAATTCAAGGAATAAATACTGCCCTGCACCTACTTTCTGTCAGACTGCAGTTACCAGCTCTGTACAGCAGTCTGTCACTCTTCCTCTGATCCCCTCCCTCTATGCAGCCTCCTCCAATGATGGAGGCTTTCTGCATGTAAGCTGGAGTGGTCTCTGGCCAATGAGAGCTCTCAAGCTTACAGGCAGAAAGCCTCCATCATCGGAGGAGGCTGGATGGGGGGGGAGCAGAGGCTGAGTAACAGACTCTGGTACAGAGCAGGTAACCACAGTCTGTCCATAAGTAAGGTGCAGGGCAATATTTTTTCCTTGAGTTTTGGCAAAATAGCAATTTGAAAAAGAAATATATACAGTATTCAACATATTAGCTATATAACATAACTATTAAGACAAACTTTTATAGCGGTGATAGATCCTCTTAGGCAACCAGGATTTTGGGGAAAACCTTTAGCAATAGCTAGGCATGGATGACGGAAATTGTAGTCCCAATAGCTGGATGGCCTCAGGTTGCCCATCCCTGGGTTAAGTGGTAGCAGGGACAGTGGCCTATGTTTCGATATACGTTTATCATCACTTCACATACAGTGCTGTAGTGTGGTCAGGACCAGAGTGGTTGATAGGTATAGGTTCTTGCCGCAGAGGCTAAAATCCCTAGTCTCATTCAAGTCCTTCATTTGTTCCCTGCCTGGGGTATGTAATGGTGTTAATACAAAATAAGGCTGCACAATGAATTAATGCATTAGACTGGCCCATGTTCCTCATCTCTTGGGAAACTAGCAACTTGCCTGGTCAGGGAGCAACACTGGTATTTTTTTCCAGCTAGGGCTCTTCTCTGGTTTATATTAGTTCAAGGCTAGCACAGTCACAAACTAACTTATACTTTGTCACTTCTATATTCCTCCCTGCTGTGACGAAACTATAGGCAGTTAGCTGTGTGTGTGTGTGAGAAGCTCTCACATAGGTGCAGTGCATTGTGGGTATTGGATTCCATTTTGCTATTGGTGCTATAAATTTGAACTTGTTCTAAGAATTGCGTCTTGGGCACAGAATGTTATAAGACACTGTATGCCTCTCAGTTTAAATAGCCTAATGTCAGTGTGTTGCTGTGTTGTTGGTGATGAGGCAAGGGGGGTATATGGAGAGGTATGAGGCAGGAAGGTTTAAAGAGAAGTGAGCACTGGCACTAATACTTTATGACCACATCACCGTTCATGTGTTTTGAATGTAGTCTTTGAGATACAACAACAGCTGCTGTATAAAACAGTACTAGATCAATGCTAAACCAAGTCATCCTCTTACATTAGGTACATTTGAAAACTAGAAACATGATGGAATAATTTCTGTCATGTTACTTTTAGATCAGGGATGGGTAACATGTGGCTCTCCAGCTGTTCTCTTCCAGTCACATCTGAGTTTTAGTTCAACAACCGCTTAAGATAAACCTTTGCATTGATCTGTGCTTCTGTAGGGCCCCCTGTATGCTCAATGTTTGAATGAATGACAGGAGAGGACTTGTCCCTTGAGCTTGATCCAGGCCTAGATTCCATTGCGGTTTATTAAATTATAATAATGAAATTAGTTATATGTCAATAACTTGCTTTAGCTAACATATTCCCTATAGAAACACTTATAGATAAAACCCTTCAAAACGTTATCAACTGCCGTTGTATTCTACTTACACTTCTCTCAACACAATGCATTGGAATGACTGATAGGAAAATATGAATATTACTACAACCCTGTTCACATGAGTGACTTAAAAAATATAGTAGTATAGTAGAACTGCATGTTCTATGTTATACAGCTTACCTTGGATTCAGCGTCATCTGCAGGCACGAGGCTTCAAGCATGCAGCAGGCCTCTGTTTTATGTGTTTGCTTCCTGTAGTCTCCTCCTACCTACTTCCTCCCTCTGAGCTGCTCCTCCTACCTACTTCCTGAGGAGGGGTTTAAAGGGCTGACTGAGGCCTGACTCAGTTGCCTTTGCGTTGTTGTACAATACAGTTCTGTTTCCCTTGGGCTCTGTGTATGACCTGGCTTGTCTGACCATCCATTCTGGTGCTGACCGGTGGCTCTGTCTGACTACTCTTTTGCCTGCTCCCATTGTGTAGTGGACACCCAATCTGGTGCGGACCTGTGGCTCTGCCTGTCTACCTGAACTGTGTATGAACCGGCCTGTCTGTCCATCCATTCTGGTGTTGACCTGTGGCTCTGTCTGACCATTCTCCTTGTGCGTTCTGATTAGGCTTAGATATCCTTTCTGGTGCAAATCTGTGGCTTTGGCTGACTGCCCGCTCCATGTATGACCTGGCTTGTCTGACTACCCACTCTGGTGTTGACTTGGGGCTCTGTACACTGTGCTTCCAGCATACCAGCGCTTCAGTGGATATCCTATCTGGTGCAGACCTGTGGCTCTGGCTGACTACCCGCTCCGTGTATGACCGGGCTTGTCTGACTATCCTTTCTGGTGCTGACTAGGGGGCTCTGTCTGTTTTATCCATGTGTTGGTCCCCTCTCCACAGACACCCATCCTAGTGCAGACCTGGGGCTATCAGACTCCTAAACTAACTGCAGGCTGAGTTAGTGCTAGTCCTTTGGGTGTTCTGAATTACCTCGAGGTTCCAGTGGGCTGAGACCGTCTCAGACAGTGTGGTGGATCTATTGGCGGACTGCTATTTCTGATACAGTGCTTGCCTCTTTGATCATCCTCTGTGTGTTATCTGTTTACGTGCATTACTGGTATTATTCTAATAAAAGTTTGTTTTACTTTACCGTACGGACTCCTGTTTTATTCCTGGGAACTGTAACACTATGCTACTAGGTTCCCTCCATAGAAGAAGAACCTGGTCCTCCACCAGAAAAGCATGGATAAAGGTGCAATACCCCACTACCCCTGCAGCCTGAAAAGGCAAGGAACATCTGGAGCTCTTTCCTCAAATCACCCCTTACTCACAGAATACAGTGCTCAGTTCTCTGTATACTGGGAGTTTGTCCATATTTGGATCCTTTAGACATAATTCCTGATGTCTCTGTGATTCCTCTGATTCTTCATTATATCAGTGGGGGTCTTTCTTGACTCCACTATTACTCTAATAGAAATGCTGTTCTGTTAGCAGTATTGAGCTGCAGTCCTTTACCTGCATTTAATCAAACTACTAGTGTTCTCCAGAGCTCTGAGCATTTATTTTACCTGTAAGCATATGTTTCACCTGTTCGAAACAAATAATTTTTATGGCAATGTCCTCATTGGCAATTTGTGTTTCATGTAAATCACCATAACACAGCATACTGCAAAATTGATGCATTTATGGGTTGATTGCATCAATGTTCCAGAATGCTGGGTAGCCAATAAAAATACAATGGAAATTGTTCACATGGTGGTGACATTGGACATTTCAATGCTGTTGTAACTTCCAATGAATGGTCAACCATCGTAACTGTCAGTCAGTAATTTACGGCTGATGCCCTTGTTCTCTGGCCATCCATCACACCTTTGTGTCATGGTTTGTTATGACTCTAAGATAAAAATCAAACTTTTATTGAAAACTTTAATGGGAACCCCCATGGGTCTAGTACATACACATATGTCAATTACACAATCTGAGTGCAAATAGTAGTAGCAAGATACAGCAGTATAGGCTCTACTGGCCTTGCCAATATACCGGGCAAGGCAGCCAGTAAGATGGTACAACAGAATGTAAATAGGCTCTACCGGCCTTGCCAATATACTGGGCAAGGCAGCCAGTAAGATGGTACAACAGAATGTAAATAGGCACTACCGGCCTTGCCAATATACTGGGCAAGGCAGCCAGTAAGATGGTACAATAGAATATAAATAGGCTCTACCGGCCTTGCCTATATACCAGGCAAGGCAGCCAGTAAGATGGTACAACTGAATGTAAATAGGCTCTACCAGCCCTGCCAATATACCGGGCAAGGCAGCCTGTAGGATTATGAGGACAGCTCCACTAAGGCTGAGATGGTAAGGCAACAGCCCAGAGAGGAGAGTGGAGCAAACCAATTACAAGACAGTGAAATAGCCCAACCGGTTTTATGCAACGGAATATACAACCAGTGTGTGGAGTAAACCAGTACCACTTACTGGAGCAACGGAATGCCCAACCGGTACTTGTGCAACGGGTCAGCAACCGGCAAGTAGAGTAAACCAGTACCGTGTACTGGAGCAAAGGAAAGCCCAACCAGTCCTGTGCAACGGACTCAGCAACCGGTATATGGAGTAAACCAGTACCGCGTACTGGAGCAAATGGACGCCCAACCGGTTCTATGCAATGGGATCAGCAACCGGTATATGGAGTAAACCAGTACCGCGTACTGGAGCAAATGGAACGCCCAACCGGTTCTATGCAATGGAATCAGCAACCGGTATATGGAGTAAACCAGTACCGTGTAGTGGAGCAAAAGGAACGCCCAACCAGTTCTATGCAATGGGATCAGCAACCGGTATATGGAGTAAACCAGTACCGCGTACTTGAGCAAATGGAACGCCCAACCGGTTCTAGTGCAACGGGATCAGCAACCGGTAAATGGAGTAAACCCCATGATGAAAATGTCGCCCAGGCGACAGGCAGCCAGACGCAGTGAATCAGGATACAGCACAGGAACAGATTGCCCTCCTGGACAACCATGGGTATGACAGGACGGTCAACCAGGTCAGGAACTGAAGCAGGAACAACGCCAGGACCGGAGCAGAAGCAGGATCAGGAACAATATTATTATTATTATTATTATTATTCTTTATTTATATAGCGCTGACTAATTCCGCAGCGCTGTACAATTGGGGAATAGACATACAGAGGTATTAAATAGTACAATCAGATGTGTAGAACAGGAGGATCAGAGGGCCCTGCTCGTGAGAGCTTACAGTCTAGAGGAAGGTAACAATAGACAACCGGATCTGGAACGAGGACAGGAACCATGCAGCAGCAGCTCTGACAATGGAGAAATGCTGATACTGGTAGCAGATCCACAGGCCCAAGGAAACATCAGACAGGTTACTGCAGGTGCAGAGACACCACGAAAGGGCAACCAAAGGGTGCCTCAGGCTGGTTTAAATAGGCAGTGCTAGGCAGGCGTTAACAGGCGGCCAATGGGGAATACACACACCTGACTGACAGCAAGGGTGAGCAATCACGGGCACCGTGATACTTTGCTATTACCCATAAGACGGGATTGCCAGGAAAACGCTGGAGATCAGAATTAATCAAACATGGGTGGCTTGACCTGCAGTATAACACAGGACAGTCAAGTCAGCCATGTGAACAAGCCCTAAGCCACAAAATTACCAGGAGTTTAGTTTTATGCCCTTACACAACTGAATAACAGGACAGAACTCTCTTAAGACTCTATGTTAGCACATTTTCAAAGAGATGGCAATGATTACTCTTATGTCTAAAGGGGTTACAGGGACTGTGGGTGGACTTCCCTCTGCCAGGAGATGGGTACTTTAACAGTTAAACTAAAACTCTTAACTCCTCCCATTTCTAGTTTTCCCTCTACAGTTTACCCATAATTATATTTTTAAGTGCCACTTCAAGGAGGAAGTAAACTTATCTCCCTCAGGGAGATTTTCATATTCTTTCTTTTATTTTTTGCGGCTGGCAAGTACTTTGATACTTTCTAGATCTGGGATCACTCTGTGCCCCCTTTATTTCTTATATTGTTTTCCCTTTCTTCCTCTCTATTGCAATGGAAGAGTAAAAGGTTTCCATGTTGTACTAGCCTAATTACTATACATCTCATTCTTACCCATCAGGGAAGATATATTTGGAAAGATCATCATCCATGGCCTCTCACCCTATTACTGCTGTAGACCCCAAGGGGCAGGTGGACAACCCACAGCTCCCCTTCAGGCAGGATATGTTTTTGCTATAAACAGTGGTTTTAAAACATGTGATTTGTCCTGTGTCTTGTGGGTTTCCTTACATTTTCTGAATGATTTGTCTTTTTACTTTAGTATATTATTTTTGTGGTAATCTGTAGTGATTGTGTTACTCTTCCTGGCCGCAGTGGAGCAGAAGAGGGAAACCCTTTCATCCACAAGGGGCTGCTCTAGTCTGGTCATCAAGCTCATTTAATGCCTTGTTTCTCCCCAAATAATTGAAAGCAGTACCAGTAAGATGTGCTTTGCAGAAGGGGCAGCTATGCAGAGGGACACAGAGGCTCAATGGTTGTTTGAGAGTGCATTGTTGTCTATGTCTCAGGGCACATTGCAAGCTCTAGGGGAGAAAACGCATATACATTACTGGTTTTAGGCTTTCAATATTCAGACCACTGGGACAACATCACTGCTATCCAAATGAAAGGAGAATGTGCTGATGCTTCACTAGCTACTATATCTTTATTCTAGTAACACATATTTGACCACCTTCTAAAGTTGAGGTGTCGGTGGGTTTATATTTGACTTATATAGGGTCAGTTGCAGAACTTTTTTCTTTAACAATAGGCCTTTTTAGGGCCTGCAACTTAGTGACCTACCCCTTTCTTTAACTGCGGCAGTACCATGGGAGCTTACTGCCATTCTTTTTGGGTGCCAGGCCAGTCTTGATTTTGCATCTTGAGTTTTTTTCCCCCTTTCTACCAATTTTCTCTTCTTAAGGGAAAGGGGTGGATTCTGTAGAAGGGTTAAACAAGGCAGTCTTGGAAATACTGCAGATTTTGAATCAACTATCCTTCTAATTTGCAAGAAAAAGTCTTCCACAATCTTTCCAGAAAACAATCAGTTGGATGAGTGGAACATACCAGATCACAAAGTTGTTATTCCAAAATAGTTTGCCAAGGACTATCCATTCTCAAAGACATTTATGGATAAGCATGTGACCCTTCCAGCTGTGGATGCTCAGATCTACACTCCTTCCAAAGTCACTAATATACCAGTTCAGGATGCGGTTGTTTTATAAGGTTGCATTGGATAAGAATATGGAAAATGGTCTCAATGATACATACTGTATCTGGAGATTTCTCCCACCCAGCTCTTGGCTCTGCAGAACTATGGAATCATGGCAAGAGATGGGAAGTCTCAAAGGAGGACCTCCTCTACATGTTTGCTCAGTTACAGGAAGAAACCACCTATATTAGGGATGTAGCACTAGGCATAGTTTAGATGGCAGTGAGATGTGTAACAACTTCAACTCTGTACCCTATTGTTGAATATTTTGGCAGCTGATGTTACTTTGAAAAAATGCTTAGTAGTGCACGGTTGGATCTCAATCAGAGCAAATCCAATATTTTACACAATCACAGGATGATATTCCTGTGCGTGTAGATTTATACAATCTGTTAGGTGTTCCTACCACAGGACAAGGTTTGCAACGTTATGAGAAAAGTGAAGGTCTTTTCTAGATCACAGATGCCAAAGATCCAGGAATGTATGAATGTGGTGAGCATCATGGTATTGACTCTAGAGGAGGTGCCTTTGAACAGTTTCAACTCAATAGTCTTCTGAAATTGAAGATGCTGACTGAATCTCTAAATCCACCTGTCTCTATCAGACAGTCTCTGCAATGGTGGCTAATCAGGCAGAACCTAGAAAAATAGAACAAATTTATTGATCCAGCATGGCAGCATGGTTCTTGAAACCTTAATACTGAGGAAAAGGGCTTTGGAGATGATGTTATTCAGACCATGCTGAAGGCCAGAAAACCTATTTCGGTCAAGATCTACCACATAGTTTGGAAAAACAATTTTTCTTTTTGTGAAACACAAGACCAGAATGCCCAACATTTCCAGTTACCTCACATTCTCCGCTTTTAAAATAGGGTGCTGACAAATTTCTTAAGCTCACATCACACGAGGTTCAGATTTCAGCTTTATCAATTCTGTTTCTAAGGAAATTAAAGGAGGTGTCTGATATTCAGACATTCCTACAAGGGGTACCTCATGTATCCCCTTCATACAAAGACCCAGTTCCTCCTCAGGTGCTGGAGGTGTTAGCGTCATCTCTGTTTGAACCAATTTAGTCTTCCATTATAAGACTCCTCACTTTATTGTGAATTTTACAGCTGGAAGAGCTTCCAAACGGAGTTCTCCCTCATGTAAACCTCCCCACCTGATTTTTCTTCAAGAGAAAAAACAAAAGGGGGTAGGCAGAGCATATTATAAGGATAATAACCAATGCTATGCTAAATGATTGAATATTGTCCCATGGATCTGAGACAACAGGTGAGCGACTGCGTTGGGGATTTAGAGCTATTACTCATTACTCTGGGGTGCCTTATTAGGGCTAGTATAGCTCATTGTCACTTATATTTATTCACTCATTTACCTTGGTTGCTTGTTTGCATTTCGCTCCATCCTACTTGATTTATCCTATCACAGGTAACTAACTACCCTGTAGTACAGCTGCTATTTTCATCAAGTCAAGGCAGTTTTGAGTCAGGATAATGTGGTTTTCTTCATTTCAGATGAATCCTTAAATGTTATTTACATGCTACTAAAGCTTTTAAGCGTTCAGATTCTAATTCCTGAAGGGCCTGAAGATGTCAACCCAGCAGCAAAGGCCACAGTTCCTTTATTAATAAAATGGACAGTCAGACAGGCTTATTCTCTAAATTCCAAGCCATTTCCTTTTAAATTTACTGCTCACTCTACAAGATCAAGTCTATCAAGTGTCGGGGTATAGGATTTGTGAAGCGCACAACTTCAATAAGTTCTACAAAGTTAAAATGTAATCTTCAGCAAAAAGCAAGTTTTGGATGCAAAGTTCAAGCTGCAGTTGTTTAATTTGGTCATTCATTTTCTCTCCCTCCCAGTGTTTTGGGGACCGATTTGGACATAAGAAAAAAGTGGGTTTGTACTCACTGTTAAATCTCTTTCTTTCAGGCCGTTGGGGAACTCAGTGCATCCCATCCCGAGAAACCTTCTGCATTTTCTTGACTTCTCTGTTCTGGTAAACTCTGCCAGCCTCTGCTTTGCGAGACAAAATGAAATCATCGGGAAGAGTTAAGGGCAGTATATTAAAAAGAATAGTGTAGGAGTTCTGGAGAGAAATAAAAATTCCAATTAATTTGAATGGGGACGTTAACCCCTTGAATGCTAGGGAGGTCTAATTGCATTGTTTCTCGATGCAGTGGAGCCCTCTCTAGCATTCAATGGATTAAAATGCCTATTTACAGCGATGGTAATTTTAACCCTTTCAGTGCCAGAGGGGTCGCTGAGTACACCTCTGGCACTCAAAGGGTTAATTGTCCCCTATAATGCAAATGGTTTGAACCAGAATTCCTCTACTTTTCTTTTGACTACATTGCCCTAGGAGTTTTAGTTTATTAACTGTCTGCTGGTCGAGGGAAATTAACCCATGATCCCTGAGTCACCCAGTGGACTGAGAGAATTTAAAAAAAATAGTCTTAAAAATTGGAGTAGTAAAACTTAATGTCAGATCAAATCATATGCTCAAAAAATGACATTGTTACCTACAGTTTTAACGTTACTTCCAAAAGAAAAGTGAAATAATTATTGGGCAAAGCAAAAGCATCATAAAAAATCCCAATATGTCAACTGATTTAAATGAGACTTTTAAAACTTGAATTCTAGAGTGGTCCCCTGCAAAGCAATGCAGTCAAGTGGGTATAAGCTCCATTTAACTCAAGCAGGTAGTTGTATTTGTCCCCTATGATGCGGATAGTTTGTTCCAGAATTGCTGAACTTTTTTTTTGTACATTTGGCCAAAAATATCTGTATAGAGCATATTTTTTCCACTGTTTTATGAGAAAGTAGTGCTGATACCATTGTATTTTTAAAGGTATAGTAATGTTTAAATTTTAAGTTTATTTAATATTACAGGCATTAAAAAAATAAGCACAACGATGTAACTCTTGAATGGTTTGAGAGATATAACTTGCTAAAGTTCCCCCCTTAGGCTGTTTCAGACAAGTCTGCCATCTAGTGGACAGCAGGAGATGCTGGTCCCTGGACCAGAATCTCCTGCTGTCTACTAGATGGCAGACTTGTCTGAAACAGCCTATAGGGGGGAACTTTAGCAAGTTATTTCTCTCAAACCTTAAAGGTTTGAGAGATAAGACTTACATCGTTGTACTTATTTTTTAATGCCTACAATATTAAATAAACTTAAATTTAAACATTCCTATCCCTTTAACAGTGACATTATTCTTTTAAACATTCCATTCAAAAAAACAAAAACAAAAGCGGTGGTAAAATTGGCTTAAATGTAGATAAGAATTTCCAAACAGCCATTTTGTTAACATGTGATTATGTACCTGACCAATATGTATAGATAGCAACTGTCAGTTCACAATAAACCTCCATAGACTGTTGTAATAACAGCGCCACCATAAAATGTCAGGCCATGGGGGGTAGTGCACCCAGTGTATCCAGCTTTTGAATAGCACACCTCAACAGTGGGAATACCTATGTTTTACTCAGCAGATTAAACCCTACAATATACACTTTTTTAATATTAAACATTCCTACCACTTTAATATAAGAGGTGTAAAGTCTGTTTAAAAAGATAAAAAATAAAGTAAAATGAACTGGCAGTATGACACATAAAATGTCAAATAAGATGCTGACCAGTAACTTCAAAGGAGAGTCTGAATTCCAGAAATGTGGTATTATAACTTATAGGGCTAGTAATACTTAAATTTAACTATATTGCATCTTGTAGCCCTTACCAAATTAAATGCCCCCAGCGCCATCTCTCAAACCTTTATGATTTGAGAGATATCCGCTTTCAAAGTTTCCCTTCCCCTGACATCAGTGCTCTAGCTGACTTCAGGGGAATCTGGTCCCGGGACCGCCGGAGGCTCTTCAGCAGAGCCCAGATCACATTATGGAAAAATAAATCCTTCACTGGAACGGTCTTCTACGTGTGCTTTTTTCCCCTTTCTTCCTCTCTATTGCAATGGGTGAGAAAAAGGTTTCCATGTTGTACTAGCCTAAGTACTATACATCTCATTCTTACCCATCAAGGAAGATATATTTGGAAAGATCATCATCCATGGCTTCTCACCCTATTACTGCTGTAGACCCTAAGGGGCAGATGGACAACCTACAGCTCCCCTTCTGGCAGGATATGTTTTTGCTATATACAGTGGTTTTAAAACATGTGGTTTGTCCTGTGTCTGGTGGGTTTCCTTACATTTTCTGAATGATTTGTCTTTTTACTTTAGTATATTATTTTTGTGGCAGTCTGTAGTGATTGTGGAAACAAGACACAGGGCTTCAAGCATGAGGTGTAGGGCTTTATCCACACCCCTGAACCATAATGAGTATTTTAAAAGACATTATGGCATAAGTATGAAAACAAAAGTGGAGCAATTTTGAGGAAAAGCAACTGCAGCATAGCGCTCAAATATAAAATCCCATTGATTCAAATGAGAAATGTAACCTCTTGAAAGGAAGACGTCTCTACCATGTTGTAAAGCAATGTGAGACCTTTCTAGCATCCAAGGGGAGAAAATCACAATTTAAAGGAGCAGTACAATTTTTTTCATTAAAATATGTCTGTTGTAGCGGTTTTCCAGCTGAGTAAAACAAGGGTATTCCTACTGTTGGGATATTCTCTGTTCAAATTTATAACAGCCCAATAGTTTTAATTAAACTGCAATTTCCTATTGTGATCACCAGGCGGTGCTGTTCCTCTCACTTACTAGGAGAGATATAGTAAGTGGTTCAAGCTTTTCCATGGAATTCATTTTAAAAATGCCTTTTAGACATCACTCGATGCTGTGATATAAAAGCCCAGTGTATTTTTGTTGATTTAAAATTAGTTATAAATGAATATTTTATATTATCTTGACATTGTAGAAAGCCATTTATTTGCATGCAATTTAAATCCTTGCAGTAGTGGACTTACAATTTACTTTTTATTTTTCTGCAACATAATGAATCCACAGTTACAGCATGAAACATCTTCAGGATGATGAACTTGAGTAATTCTTGGCCAAACCAGCTGCACCACTGGGGACAAATAGTTTCCCATTTATATAAATTTTAAATCAAAGGGAATTTGGGAACTTTTTATTTATCTTCTATGGTGCAGTTGGGTTGCCCAACAATTACTTCAGTTCTTCTTAGTACATTATCCTCCTAAAATGGTTCTCATTTAAATATATTGTAGCACAACAGTTGTTTTAAGTTGCTCCTACAGATAAGGGGCTCAACGTGTTTTTCTTATGGGATCTTTGCCTCTCCCACATCAGTCATCTCCTCTCCCTGAACAGGTGGCTCCTGGACTTCTATCTTCACCACACTGGTTTCTCCTTTGAGGTCAACCCCTTTCCTGGGAGCCTCGATGCTGAGGATTCCATCATGAGACAGTGTAGATTTTACAAGAAGAGGGTCTACATCCAAGGGTAAGATGTATGTCCTGTTAAATGTCCTAGTGATGAACCCATGACTATCCATCTTTTGTGGGTGCTGGGCTGTGACCTCTAACAGGTTGTCCACAGTGCGAACATTGATCTCACTTGGAAGAAAGTGGCATACATCTAGGAAGGCTTGAAATTTATGCTCATTTCGATTTATTTCTGAATAGCCCCTATCCAGCTGTTTGTTAATCCTGGGCCTTACATAATAACCGTGATATAATGTTGGACACAGAAGGTCTTCTGGGGCAATGCCTAGAAAAGCAGGTCAAAGGAGAAGGGAAAGGTAGCTTACTCTATTCACATATTTATAAGATTGTTACATTCAAATATTTTATACAAAGAATGGTAAACTTTTATTATAAACCCCCCACATATTTTGCTGTTGAGTTAAACAAAGTTATTTCCACTGCGGGGGGATGCTTTGTTCCAAGGTTATAACCATTCAGACTGATATTTTTTATATTAATCTGATAGGAAAGGTGTCACCTGATGTCCAGACAATTTGTCTATTGTAATCTAAAGGAGAATAAGGGCTCCATCACATTGTGTCAGTTTGAATTGTTATACGTTTTGAATGCAGCACCTCCCAGTGAAAATACCCTTGGATTACTTAGCTGGAACAGCCTTAAAACATATATTTTTTGATTAATAAAAAGTGAATGATCCTTTAACCCTTTGAATGCCAGAGGGGTATGCATCA
Source organism: Rhinophrynus dorsalis (assembly GCA_037306005.1). NCBI lineage: Eukaryota > Metazoa > Chordata > Amphibia > Anura > Rhinophrynidae > Rhinophrynus > Rhinophrynus dorsalis. Next base: position 264,326,800 of record CM074724.1, on the reverse strand, counting down.
TATTGCAAAGCAATGCGCTGCGCACCCCTTTGGCACTCCAAGGGTTAACCAAGGCTTTCTGCATCCCATTGGCACGCAAAAGGTTAGCTTCAACCAAATCTTCCATTCAAGTGAGGTTTTTTTTTTATTTTTTAATCACTAGGTTTTCTGCCGTCAGACCTAAATTTGCATTGCTCGCATTGAAAGCTTTAATACAAATTGATATTTGTTTGTGAACACAGGAATCTCTCTTGAAGCTGGATATTCTGATGTACAAAGATGTATTGTAGAAATTCAGGGCAAACCAACTGCACTGTAGGAATCCGATAACAATTCCCATTGGTTTAAATTGTAATAATAACCCCTTGAATGCAGTGAATTGGAAATGCCCCATTTAAACCAACGGGAATTTTGTGATTTTGTTTTTCTTTTGTCACATATGGTGCAGATGGCTTGCTCCAGAATAGCTCTATTTCTTTTTTTACCCTTTGAGTGCCAGAGGGATACACAATGCATTGCTTTGCAATGCGTTGCATACCCCTCTGGTATTCAAAGGGTTAATGTATCAGCCTCACTAGTAGCATTGGAATGGGAGGGAAATATATTTTGGTGGGGTTTTTTTAGTACCAGGCAGGAGGGAACTAAGGAGTTAGTGCACATTTTACATTTGTTTATATGGATCTTCTCAGCTGTTCTGTGGGCAAAAAAATGAGGATGACAGAGAAACTACAGAGAAGAAAGAGCGGCACCAATTCATATCATAGGAGTATAGAAGTAAAAAATGCATGAATCTCCGGTGTTCTTCCGAGGCGCGCCGATTCCCATAAGACTTCCAAGGCGTCTTCTCTATAGCAAGTAACAAAAGAAGTTGTCACACTCATGATGACTCTTGATGATAATAAAAGCAATTTATTGGGAATCCAAGTAGCAAACTGATACACCGAACACTCAAATTCACATCTTGCGTGTTTTACATAACATGGTGCTTACTCATAGATAAGACTATCCAAACATCCACACTGTTTTCTAGTGGTGATACAACATCAAGAGGGTGATTTCTTCTCTTGTTACTTGACAGAGAAACTAGACTGGGCTATGTTGCACTTCACTTGTGTCATCTCCAGTCAAGATTAAACTATTCTCATTGGTTATCGGAGGCTCTTCGCTCAGCCTCAGCAACTAATGTCTGCAGTCTCAGTTGCAACAAGGGAAGACTTCAGGGGTCTATTTTCTGAGCCCTGAATTGACTGATATACTGTAAAACAGGGTTCCCATGCATATTCTGTAGCTGTGCCCCTGTGGAAGCAAACTTGCCAAAGGGGAATTGATTCATGATTGTTATCATTAAAGCAGTTTTTAACCTCTTAACATTCCTGTGACGTGCCAGGACTGTCACAGTTGTTTTTCCTAAAGGACAGGTGAGGGTCCTGGCACGTCACATACTTTTTATTTACAGTGCTCTTGCGGGAGCACTATAAGTAAGAACAGGGTCTGAAATTGACAGCTCCAAGAACAGAGCAGTCTCTCTCAGACCCCTGTTCGGCACGCCAGTAAATATAACAGTCACGTGTGCCAGCGCATCGGCATACATCAAATCGGTCCTTAAGGGAAGGTAAATTCCCGGAACCACTAGTCCTTAAGGGGTAAAATTTAATTTGAAGTTTTAAATAATTGTTGTAAACAGTCAAATTTGTTAGCTAAATTTGACCCCCAATGGTCAAGAGTGGGGGTTGGTGAATACTTCCACTACATGACCAGGTAAGGAAAATAACCATAAGCTGATACAATTTTCCCTTTTCCTGATCACTTATGGCAGCATTCACCAAAGAGTAATAGTATCCAAGAAGTGTTATCCCTAGCAGATTGGTGGGAGACACAAAAGGAAGAAACTTGAGCCTCAAAGCAAAGGCAATTAGCCTTATGTGCAGAATGAAGAAATTGTGGACCATCTCTGAGTTAGCTAAATTGCCATGCAGTCAATAGTGGTTGAAGAAGGTGGAATCAGAAGACCAAACTGCTGCTCTACATATTTCTGTTGTAACCTCTGCTTCAGCCCCCCAGGATGTTGAGACTTTTCTGGTACACTGATCCTTGAGACCCAGAGGAATTGGGAGGCCCTTCAGCTGATAGGCCTTCAAAATACAGGACACAGTTCTTCTACTAATTGTGGTTTTTGAAGAAATGTGACACTCTCTGTAGTCTGAGGGAACCAAGAATAGTCTATAAGATCTTTTGAAAGGTCGAGTCCTATCGTTATATATTCTTAAAGGAACAGTAAACTTTTGTTATGAAAAAATATATATTGTAGGGTTTTTCCTATTAAGTGACATACTCTCACTACTTAGAGATGCACATTTCCAGAGTTATTACAGCTTAAATTCATATGTTTTTACTTCAGCTGTGCCCTGTAGTGGTCACTGACAAATAGTTCTGCATAGAATGTGATAGCAACTGCTGAGTATTTCTGTCAAGTAGAACTTTCAGGAAATGAACAATCTATACTTCACTTCCTGATTATTTGAACTGCTAAAACATTTCAATAAAACCACTGAGAGAAACGGGAGTACCCTTGTTTTTTAAAACAGAAAAAGCTCTAAAATGTATAGATTTTAAAAGTTTATATTCACGTTGGCCCAGATCCTCACCTATTTTTCCACTCTTGGCAGAAAAGATGGGAGTACACTATCTAGGGACAGGTGGAACCTTGAAACTATTTTGCCGGTAATCAGGTACTGGATTGAGCATCACCTTGTCCTGACTGAATCTTGTAAAATGTTCTTCCACTGACAAGACTTATAGCTCTGATACTCTTCTGGGTGATGCCACTGCCACAAGAAGAGTCAGCTTTAAAAAGAGCAATACAAAAATGACATTGGCTAAAAAAAATGTTGGTAAGTAAGTCCAACACCAGATGGATGTGCCAAGAATTGCATAGATTTCTGATATTTGGATTAATTCTGCTCAGTGCCTTAAAGTAATCCACTTCGATTATGTGAAAATCCCATCTTTTGCCTGTCAAAGCAGAAAGGACTGAGAGTTGGACCTACAATGTCCTGGAGTTCAGACCCCTCTGCAAATGTTCTGCAGGAAGTCCAACAGGCGGACCACCAAATGACTGTCCAAACAGGTGTCCTTCTGTGCAGCCCATTTTGTCAAGTTGCCTATGTGTTTTAAGTGGACTCTGTCTTCTCTATGTCATAAATAAAGGTTTCCATACAATCACTGTTCACACACTGGGGCTGAAGTTAGATTTCTTCTTTAGACCAGAATTTGGACATGTGATTTCAACAAGGTCAATATATTCAGACCCCTTACTCAAAAATATTTTTTCAATGTGAGATTTGTCATAAATTTGTGCATATCAATTATCATCTCAAATATATCCAGTTTCTTACTGGATAAGTGGTTGACGGTATACTGCTGACATTATGTACAGTTGGTTTCTCTTTTTCTAATAATTTCCTCTGTTGAACTCTTTCCTGCTCATGTGCCCTCTTAGCTAATTTCTGTGTATCAGGTTCCTTTTTTCTTTTCTTTTTTTTTACAGTGGAATTGTATTTGATTTAATGGTGCACTGTGTGTCTTGTCTTGTCCCCCCCAAAATAATGTTGATAATCCATCTATTATTTTCTGCATTTGGTATTAGTTGGTTGTGGCTTCCAATACTGAAGGTTAGTTGGTTTTCTTGTTACATCTTTCATATCCTGCCTTATTTTGCACTTATACTGCATTCATCATTTCTAGAGGTCCTTTCTGCACCCTAACATCTAATGCATTTCTTCCTCCAACTTCCATTTTATCTGCTGACCAGTCTCTCTGTCTTTGATCTTTAAAGTCATGTTGTTCTCTGTGTAATTTACTTTTCTTCATTACAACAACCTTGTCCTTTTTTAAATTAATACCTACCTGTTCCAAAAGATTGTCTTGAGTTTGCCTTGAATATAAAATGCCGTCAGATAAGATGAGTGTGAGGTTGCCCAATGCAGGAGTGGCCTTTACACCTCTAGCAGAGCTCTTTTGTTACATTTTGCTTATTGATATAGGCTGCTGCTGGAATATTGTCAATCTGGAACACCATTGCTTGGCCCTCCAACAAATGGTAGAAGTGCCAAATAGTTTCTACAACTGCCTGGAGATGATTCAGGACAAACTTGAAATGTGTTAAGGCCATAATCATTGATCTACTTTCTCTCTGCAGATTGAACTCCAGTCCTTGACACTGGCATCTGTGGTCAGAACTGCCCAATCCACATCCTGCAGAGTATGGCCTTGTAGAAAGGTATTTCTTTCTTGTCACCAGCCCAGTACTTCTTGAAGGTCTTTCAGTTGGTTCAAATGACTTTCTATTGTTCAGGGAACATCATTTCAAGGGGCCTTGCATTCCACCTGACCCATTTTACCCAGGTATGGAGGAGGACATAGGACCAAGAATCCTCAAGCATCTTCTGGCCAGCCAGCAGCTACTTTTGTTGAACAGGTGGACTTGTTCCAATAGTCTATGAACTTTCTCTGCGGACAGGCTGGCAGTGGCCCTGGTTATATCAGATAGGACTCCCAGGAAAAGTATCATATTTATAGGTGTGAGGCAACTCAATATTCAGGAGCCAACCCATTTCAATAAAACCTCCAATATATCTCATTGGTCTATGAAAATATATTGATCTTGGGAGGTGAGAAACAAAAAATGAAATATCCAGCGACCTTTCTTTCACAATTACACAATAAGATACTGTCACACCTTGGAGAAGGTTCAAATGGCTGTAGATATTCAAACTTGAGTACATGTGAACTGGAAATGCTGATTCCAGGTGGTGAATCATTGATGTGGTGGTGTGCATTTAAGCACCCTGAATATCAAAAGAAGCCATGCAATTCTGAGGTTAAAATGCTTGAAATGATAATGTTGAGGGGTTCCGTCTTTTAGATCTAGAACTGGTTGTAGCTCCCTAGAGGTCGTCTGGATTACAAAAGTGATAGAATATGTATCATAGAACTGCTTGTTTCTTGGCACTTTGAACAAATCTTTTTCACTGAGAAGGTGTTGTCAAAGTCCTCCAGACTATTCACCTTTACTGGATCTTTGGGAAAGTTTCTACCACTGAAGACTCTTTGCAGGGAAGCACTTGAATTCTATGGCAAATCTATCGGACATGATCTGCAAAACCTATCTGTCAGAGACATATTGGGTTCAAGCTTTCTAAAAATGCTTGACCCTGGGAACTTCAGAACTTGATACTACTCTTAAATTTGTATCTGTTGTAGGGCTTTGTATCTCTTTGTAACCTGTCCATGCTTGAGATCTGTTAGATTCCTTCCCCGGCCAACAAGAATTACATTTATGAAAGAAGGATATGAGATTCCATTCAAAAGTTACGTTTTCACTTACCTACTTAGTTCTTGCCCTGTCTTCCTCTCCTTAATAACCCCTCTTCCTACCATTGTCTGTGAGTGTTCAAAGAGATTGTCTTCTAGCATTCCTATTGCATTATTGTCACAATCTCCTTTGCAACGAGCCTTGCCTGTTCCTGGATCCCTTTTGTCTGCTGCCAGCTTTTAACCTCTTCTTGTTTAACTATGTCGATCTCTCTAGTCCTTTGACCTTGGTATGTCTGCCTCTTCTACTCTATTATTCAGCTTGCAGCTTTAGTTATAGTTGCCAGTTCCTGGGTCTTATTTCCCCTCCTGTCTGCTGGTTTTGCAGCTTTCTGTCTATGTCTCCTCCTAGCAGTCATTAGTTGTTTCTCTCCTGTCCTATGTGCAGCCGTCTCCTTGATCTCTTGGAGGCAGTAATTGCTGTTAGTGCATCAGTCATCCACCCCTTGGTGGCTGTCACATATGCAGCGGTTACATTGCCCTGTGAGCTTATACCATTGCTGCTTCTAGCAGTGGCTTTTCCTGGCTCTCAGACGCTGGCTATTCCTGTTTTCTGACTTCCCTCTCTCTGTATCTTTTATCTGTGTTTGTCCTTCCCCTTGTGCCTATTTCTGGTATACATCCATCTGCAGCCTTTCTTCCTCAGTCATATTTCCTTTTCTTTTAGTAGACTCCAGCCTTGCACTCTAGCTTCATAGGCTACACTTTCTTCTGGGGCTCTTGCCTTGCTAACTCTGCACTGTGGGTCTCTCCGACCCTGCACAACCCATTATAGAGGACCTTTCCTTCTAGGTCTTCATTAAGAGATTGACCTCTAATCTCCTTTTTCTCCTGTCCTGGAGCAGGAGAAAGATTTTGCAACCATCCCCAGAAAGTATTCCCCCTGAAAAGGGTATTGCATAAAGGTTACATTTAGAAATATTATCCATGTTCCATGGTCTGCCACCTCCAGGAGCATGGCCTTACACTGGATATGAGCCAGATCAATAGAAGAGTTGATGATATACTCTGTGGTCAACTAGATTTCAGAGAGCGAATTGCTTTTTCTACATTGTCTATCCAGATTTTAATGGAGATGGTTACTGATGCAACCTCCAGTTTGCAAGCTGACATAGAGGCACTTCAGATTGTTCACAAGCTGTCTAGTGGATCTCTAAATGAAGCCTCATGACCTCATGATCCAGAGGGTGGTTTTCTTGGCAAAGTGCACCACAGCTGCATCCACCTTCAGTGAATTTCCCAGAGTTCACAATCTTTCTCTGCGAATGGTTGTCTTCTCAACATCCTGGAAGTGTGTTTGAATCTTCTGCCAGATTTTCTCCATTCTGACACAATGACACTCTTCACAACTTTGTGCAGTAAAAAATAATTATTTCTCTTTTTGAGAGATGAAAACATTTTATCTGATGCTTGTTTTTCTTCTGCTTCATAAAGACACAATGTCTGTCTGACCATCTTGATCAGATGCTCCACCAGAGAGACACTGAAGTCTGAAAGGTCATCTATATCGTCTTGTTCGTTGGCCAGATCCATTGAATATACCCCAGTAAGTCTCAAGGTTCAAATCTTCTGAAGCTAAAAATATTTTGTCCATCTCATGTGACTTTGGTCCTTTCCACGACTTAAGGTGATCGGTGTCTTACAACCCCTGTACTAAAGCTTTTCTGAAGAATTCAAATGGGCTTCATTGGCCAAATCAAGCCATCAAGACCCGCTTCCTTATCTCAGGCAAAACTGCCTGGGCTAGAAAGACAAAAAGAGGTCCTATTAGCCATCTATCATTATTTTTCAAATAAAAACAAGAATCTTACCTAAAGAAAATTACTTGCCCAACTTAAGAATGTGGCATATTTGTAGCAGGGGTCGGAATCTAAAGTAACACTACTGATGCTGCTAAAAAGCAGTCCCACAAATGTCTTAACCTTAGGCTGCAAGAAATCTCAAACATCAACCAAAATTCAGACAAGCAGTAAAAAGGAAGAAAAGAAGATACAAATTTGAATTCCCTCCAAACAAAGGAATCTTACAAGATGTAAAGAACAACTAAGCTTCAGGTAGATGGCTGGCAGACAAATAAGAGGAACAGAAAACTAATCTGTAGGCAAAGGAGGCAGAGAATCAGACAAAATATTTTCAGCTTCAGAAGATTTGAACCTTGAGACTCGCTGAGGATGATTCAATGGATATGGCCATTGATCAAGACGATATGGATGACCTTTCAGGCTTCAGTGTCTCTCTGGTGGAGTCTCTGATCAAGATGGTCAGGCAAAGGATCACAGGTAATAAACACAAACTGGCTGATCCTGACCTTATTTTCAGTAAATATAGGTTAGGTTCACTCAACTGGGAATTTTCTAGTGCTATTGTTCCCCCCGTGACATATAGCTCTGCCTTTTGAGAATGGCACTGGCAAACATCAATAACACCAGCACCCTCCACATGAAGATCTGGGATACCACAAGGAGACCGGGAAGTGACGGGTTCACCAGCAGATACCACAGCCCGTGTCCCACTGTTGAGCCTCCCACTACTTGTCCCTTGCAAGAAGAGTGAATGGGGAGCTCCAGGCCACTAGTGACTGAGACCTGATACTGGTAATGGAGCTAACTAATCCCCGGGAATAATATAATAATAATAATAATTTGTGATTTTTATAGCGCTTTTCTCCCTGTGAGACTCAAAGCGCTTTAAAATTCTATAAACAGACATAAAATGTAGAGTTCCTTATGGTCACATGAGGTGACTGAATGCCTGATAAAAGAGATGGGTCTTTAGCTTTTTTTTAAAAGTCTGTAGTGATGGTGTCTCTCTGATTGAGGGTGGTAAAGAGTTCCAGAATGTGGGGGCAGCGTGGCTGAATGCCCGGGAACCTGAGGTTGTCTTTATTCTCGGCACTGACAGGAGGGATCTGTTGGCTGACCGCAGTGAGCGGGATTGAATATAGGGTGTCAGGAGCTCTTTCAGGTACTGTGGGCCTTGATTATTTAAGGCTTTGAAGGTCAGCAGGCCAATTTTAAAATATGTTCGCCATTTAATTGGAAGCCAATGCAGGGAGTGGAGAACAGGTGTTATGTGACATGAGCGAGTTTTATTGGTCAGTAGTCTGGCTGCTGCATTTTGTACTGTTTGTAGGCGATGGAGTTCTTTTTCTGGGAGGCCCAAGTAGAGTGCATTACAGTGATCTAGACGAGAAGACACAAATGCATGGACTAATGTTGGCATATCATCTGGTGGAATTAAGTGTTGTATCCTGGCTATGTTTCTCAGATGAAAGAAGGCAGATTTTATTACAGAAGAGATCTGCTGTTTAAATGACAGTCCAGAGTCAATCATCACTCCGAGACTTCGTACCTCTGTTGAACTAATGAGTTCAGAGCCTCCAAGTTCCAGGCCAGTTGGGTGATCCTGAGATATTCTTGTTGCCCGGGGTCCCCTCACCAAGAGTAACTCTGTTTTGTCAGGGTTCACTTTAAGCCAACTAGCATTCATCCACTCTATGAGGTCTGCTAAGCAACTGTTGATGAGGTATGTTGGGTCTTTAGTATCTGGAGCAAAGGAGAAGTAGAGTTGTGTGTCATCTGCGTAACAATGATATCTTAGGCCGTGTCTTCTGATGATGTCTCCCAGTGGTAGTAAGTAAATTGCAAATAGCATAGGAGACAAGATGGAACCTTGTGGAACTCCGCAGGCTAATTCTGTTGGTGCCGATGAGCAAGATCCTGATGTTACTCTCTGTGATCTACCAGTGAGGAAAGATTTAAACCAGTTAAGAACTGTGCCTCCTAGACCACAGATGTGCTGCAAGCGCGCTATTAAAATCCCATGGTCAATGGTGTCAAATGCAGCTGAAAGATCCAGGAGGATTAGGATGGAGTAATCACCTTTGTCTCTTGCCAAAAGGAGATCATTTAGCACTCAGACTAGCGCTGTTTCCGTGCTGTGGCGGCATCTGAAACCTGACTGGAAAGGATCAAAGATGTTATAGCTTGATAGATGGGCCTCCAGTTGAGTTGCCACTACTTTTTCAATGATTTTCCCCAGAAATGGAAGGTTGGATACTGGTCTGTAATTTGCTATGCAGTCTGGGTCTAGTGAGGGTTTCTTTAGGAGGGGTTTTACCACTGCTTGTTTTAGAGGATCTGGGAAGATTCCAGTTTTTAGTGAACACTCCACTATTTTTGTGAGGGCTGGGGCAAGGGTTTCAGTACATGCAGATATAAGACGAGTTGGGGCAGGGTCTAAGTCACACGTAGTAGGGCGCAACTTTTGCATGGTTCTTTTAACTTCCTCTATATCCACATTTGTAAAAGTAGACCATAAACTGGGGGAATCTGGTCTTACACTGTAGTAGTTCTGGTGGGTAACTGGTTGGCCTGCTGTGATGGAGGCTGGGATGGAGGAAATCTTGTCTGTGAAGAAGGTTGCAAATTCTTCACACTTATCTTGAGAAAAGTTGTTGGGTATATGCATGCATGCTGGTTTGCAGAGCCTTTCTACTGTGCGAAACAGTTGCCTGGGTCCGTTGCGGGAAAGTGTGATTTCGCATGACAAAAATGAGGATTTTTTCTGAGTTATCTTAACTTGATATTCATTTAAGTGATTGATCAGAGCAACTTTGTCCTCTGGGTCATGTGTCCTGCACCACCTTCTCTCGAGTTTACGGCCTGTTCTCTTCAATTCTCTGATGGTGCTATCAAACCAAGGTGCATTATTGTGAGTTTTGATAGTGCATATGCGTGATGGTGCAATGCTTTCTAGGGTGTCCCTTATGGTTTTGTTGTAGAGTTGGACTAAGGAGCCAGGGTCTTCACAAGTGTCCATCAGTTTACTTAGATCCATATTTGATGTTACTTCCAGTGGGGTCACCCCTTTTAATGAGCGGTGTTTGACCAGGTTCTGAGGCTGTGGTTTGGCTGATTGTGATCCAATGGAAAAGTGTATGGAGTGGTGGTCTGACCATACAACTGGATTTACAGTTACTGGCGACACTTCTAGTCCATACTGGAACACTAGATCAAGTGTATGACCTTTTCTGTGGGTGGAAGTGGCAACTATTTGTATGAAACCGAGTGCACTCATCAGGCTGAGGAGGTCCTGCCCCAGTTGGGATAGTGTGTCATCAATCCAAGTGTTGAAGTCTCCCAATATAATCCATCTAGGATGTTCAAGGATTAAACCAGTCAAAAGGTCTGAGAGCTCTTGAAGAAATCTCTTCCCATCTCCTGGGGGTCTGTATATTAACAGTATCCGAAATCCTCTATCTATTGAGATGCTAGCAGCTACACATTCAAAAGATTGGGGTGTGTGGACTGATATTGGCCTGGGGTTTAAGGATGATTTGACACAAATCATTACTCCACGTTCTTGTCTCGGTCGGTGGAACACTGTATAGTTGCCTGGAACAGCTGCTGCTAGGATAGGCCCCGCATTGTCATCTAGCCAAGATTCTGTAATGCACGCTAATTCACATGTTTCAATAAGGTTGGCGATAATAGCTGTTTTGTTCTTTATTGATCTGGCATTGCACAGGATTGATCTGATAGGACAGTCTTGGGGTTCTGAGTTCTTGCTCTGTACTTTGGAAACAATGCATCTTCTTATGGGGATCACACAAAGAGGTTTCCTTGATTTGAATGTGCGCTTTTTGTGGCTTCTGGATTGAATCACTTCAATTGGGTTTGCAGGTAGAAGTGGCGGAGTGGCTATGAGAGTGTCAGGAGATTGAACTTTATGTTTTGATTTTCCACCACGGCAGCCCCTGTGAGTGCCTTTGAAGATGCCAAGCGATTTTAAGGTAACCACTTGCGAGGGGCTGAGCGGAGAGACCACTTTTTGGGGTTGTAGGGAAAACAGATATGAGGCAGAATAGGTGAGCATTCCCTCAGCAGTGAGGGGGTTAAAATAGCCTCTGAGTTTTACAGGGATGTCAGCTGTGGGGGATGATCACATTGTCCTGTTCTTTAGGATGCAGGCAAGTGTGAGGTGTGGAATTTTGCACTTCAGGGTGCTTTGTAGATAACAGATAAGAAAGCATCCATGCAGGTCAGATTGCAGTTTCAAATATGTTTCAGTGAAATATATAGTTGACATTTTTTCTTTTTGTTTCTTTGGTTTTTTTTTTCGTCAATAAGTTTTCACCATGTAGAAATTAAATCTGAGTATTGCTGAATAGATGATTAAATCCAAAACCCAATTAACTGGAGGTGAGTATAGGTGATCATTCCCTCAGCATTCATAGGGATAAAATAGCATCTAACTTTTGCAGGGATGTCAGCTGTGGGTGATGGTCACATTGTCCTGTTCTATAGGATGCAGGCCAGTGTGAGGTGTGGAATTTTGCACTTCAGGCTGCTTTGTAGATAACATAAATAAGAAAGCATGCATGCAGGTCAGATTACAGGAGTCCAAAACCAGTGTGCTTCAGTGAAATATATATAAATATATATATTTCATCAATAAGTTTTCTAAGTGTTTAGAAATGAAATCTGAGCATTGCTGAATGGATGATCAAATACAAAACCCAAATAACAACTGGAGGAGAGTTAGTTTTATAGTTTCAATGTACCTTGTTTGTGGTGTTCCAGTGGAGTTATCTCTTCTTAGCAGAGGGTCCAGGGGAAGTATATTTCAATCCGCTGTATATCTCAGTGTTATAATGCCATCCGTAGAATTTTGGTAAGTCCAGGTATGTGGGATGTGCTGTTGAGATTGGTCCTTGGAATATTTTTGGTGAATTTTGAAAATCAAGGAGGTTATAATGAAGGTAATTCCTGGAGAGGTCAGGAGCATGAGAAAAGTGTGGCAGCCAGCAGGGGCGCCATAAAAAAAAGAATTCCTCAAAGGGAAAGTTTTGTCTCCTACAGTTGAAAGGGCAGTAATTTTGGGGGATGTACTTGTTTCCTCTCATATTGGCTAAGGAGGAGGAGTATTTTGTGAATGCTGTCATGAGTGATCAGGAAATCAAAATTCAATTTTCTTTTTATGTGTGGTGGAATAAACAGGGCTGGATTTACATCTCAGATACTTCTGGGTATAGCGCCAAAAGCAGGCCCATCCATGGCCATCCCAACCCACCCCCAGCCCAATCCACTGTTGCATAGCAGAAGAAATGCATATTATCTTCAACGTACAGGCAAACAAAAACATCTTAAAGGATCAGTAAAATGTAAAACTATATAAGTGTACTTCCATTGATGAGAGATGCATATTTACAGTTATTAAAAAATAACTTCATCCTTATTATGCCTGAACAAGAGGTCTAGTTGTATTGGAAGATTGCATCCTAGAGCCACTTGGCCAATAAAGACGTCATTTTTATTCTGCTAGTCTTCTGCATTTTCTATAGTTAACACTACCACACTTAACCCATATTTCATTCTGTGGGAGAGATGAGCCACTGACTAAAGTTCTCCAGAGAATAGTAGCTTTAATACTTCCTATCAGTTTGTACTTTCAGGTATTGAAGCAGGCACTCTCTTTCTGAAAGTTTCAAGTAGTATCATGTTGGAATACTGCCAGCAGTAACCTTGTTTACTCAGCAGCAAAAATCATATGACATATAGATTTTCATAAAGAAAAGTTTACTGATCCTTTATCCCTTTGGATGCCTCCAGCATGTTGCTTCACAACCAAGTGGTTATATATCCAGGGAAGGGGTACTAAAACTGGTAAAAAAAAAAAAAACAAGCTACCAAAATCAGGAGCAGACATCGGTGTATAGTTGCTCTGGCCACATGCATAACTAAGGAGCGCTTATCGCAGCTAAATTAACCCTCCATGGCAGTTTGCCACTGAGGCCTCTGGTCGTATTGTGAATGGGATCCCCAAATTTAGACTTTCCAGATCATTTTAAGTTGTAGCCTTCATTTTCTTCTCTTGGTGTCTGGAAAAAAGCAGCTACAAATGTGTTGTGTACCCAGAAGTGCCTCATTCCTCCCTGACCATCTGACCAAAGGATTAAATATTCTCCTTTTTGTAAAGCTTGGTCTGTTTGAAATCCAGGGTAAGGGCCACCCTGAAACCGGAGGACCCAGAAACATCAGGTATGCCCATGCATTAAAATGTTCTTGTGGTCCTTAAAACAAGGAACTCTTGGTAGCTCCAGTTGTCATATCTGCCTTCATCAACATGACATCCAGGACTTATTGAAGATGATTTCTCTTACATGGAAGCAGAAGGGAAAAAATAATCCTGGATTGTCTGGCCACAGTAAGGTAAGTGGGTAGATGGTGGTGGTGGGGGATTGATAGGAGGTATTAGGTCTCCTTTATGTATCTATTTGGGAGTATGATTCTGCCTGCCACCTGCTGAGTGATGCTCAGAAGTTTTGCAACAGCACTTTTATGTGATTTCTCTGCACTGGGGCAAATCTGTTTTACAAGGGAAAAAAGTGTGTGTGTGTGTGTGTGTGTGAGATTTACATTGGGGGAACAGAGTAAAGGGGAAAGTATGAAGGTTTTAGGATAGGATTACATGTATAATTGTTATAAGGCACAGTACTAATTGCTTGGTACCCACAGAGTGTTATAATATCTGAAGTCACACAAAAAATCATAGCACCCATAGGACATGAAGAAACAATAATTTTGTTGAGGTGTTTGGGGTGGATATAAGTCTTAGTCCCCATTAGGGACCTTTCTTAAGACAATTACAATAAAATGATTATTATTAGGTCCTTTGAATGCTCCAAGTATTTGGTTTTATATCATTTTTATGAGAGTGAAAAATGCTTTGCAATGTATTATTCACTCCCTTGGCGCTTAAAGGGTTAAAGGGTATAATGGCAGAGTAGCACTAGTTGGGCATATATGACCTTTATTAAACAAAAACTGTAGCTATAGCAGTTCACATAGTTTAGGAGCTTATCTCGTGACAGTTGTACTGCGGGTCTATAACGTACAAAGTCATCTGAATGAAATGTCACCCTACACAGTCACTGTCTATGGCAGCAGACAATGAGAGACGGAGCAGCTGTGTTACTATTTATATGTTATTTCACCAGTAATAGCAACGTGCCCAGTCCTAGTTAGAAATGGCAAATGAATAATGCCCACAGCTAGGAGGATACAGATGGGATATGATTGATCATTCCACATATAGAAATATTTATACACCATTCAACAATGAAGAGTGTTCTAGAGAAAGATGCTGTGAATCGGAAGCAGTGGATCTCAATCATTTGTGCTCAAGGCACCACTCACATACAGTCAGGAATTTGCAGGGTACCTCAAATATCTTACTGACCATTTTTCAAGAGTATATTAAAGCAGCAACCCACAATGCATGTCTTCTGTTACTGCTACACACCAACATCACCACATGCTATGTGTATGTGTGCTCAGATACGTTTTCCAAAGTTCTTACGGCATTTCATAAGGTGGGCATCCTCCTCACTGTATGTGGATTGATGCAGAATGTAAAAGACCTAGTTTTAAGTAACATCTGTATTTTACAGCAGATAGGTAACTAGGCAGATGAGATGACACAGTTGACCTAATGGTCAGATACATGTCTTTATCAGTCTGAATTTAACTTCACAGGGAAATGCGTTTCAAAGCAATGCATCACATGTCAATGAATGTCAAAATGGTAAAAGCTGATGTAGCTGTGAGCTTCATGAAGCCTTACTGAGCACTGTAAAGTAAATCTGTCACCAATAGACGAGTTAATTTGCTTACAGATATTTATAGCTTCCCAGTATGTTACATTAGACAGTTTTCTGTGAAATGGTTTAAAAAAAAAAAATAATAAAATAAAGTTACATTTTGTTGGTAAAGTGTGGCACTTTATACTAATTAGTTTCTGTTCTAAGCCAATATTACCATACACAGGGAGCGTATGTACAAATACACTAGTACAGTTGCATGGCATTAGTCTCTAACGCCAGCTGCTGCACTAAAGGGTATGCACTACATTATGATATGCACTAAAGGGTATGCACTACTTTATGATATGCGCTACTTTAGGGTGTGCACTAAAGGGTATGCACTACTTTACTTTAGGGTGTGCACTAAAGGGTATGCATACCAGTGGACACTCTTTGTCAGCATTAGACTTTAATGCCAGCAAGCCCTGTACTGCCAGCTCTATATCATGCTCAGGAAAACTGACAGTAATGCCAACTAAGATGGCTATACCATGTTAATACATACCATAGCAGAGCTTGCCACTGACTAAATTATTGCCCCAAAATGTCTACAGATTGCCTCATTGCCCTCCCCTTGAAACATGTGGCATTTGTAGCAAATTGGCATTAGGAAGGCATAGGGACTAATCCGATTCCATACTTGATTTAGAGCGGAATTGGCTTCATATATTCGCTCCACTGCTATGAATGAATCATGGCAGGGCCCAGTGCGGCATGTAGACATATTTTAATTCTCTGTTAATAAATAATAATAAAAAAAAAAAAACCTGACCCAAAAACACTTTTCGTAAGGTGACAGGAGCATTCTAAGTGCTGGAACATACTGATTATGTGAATATTAATTTTTGCTGATGACCCTTATTATTTAGACTACAGGGACAGCCACTAATATGTTGCTTTGTTAGTTTAAATGTTAAATGCTGTTTTTTCCCAATGTGTTGGCAACATTAAAGGGATAGTAATGTTTCACAAAAAAGCAGCTCCGATTAATCTTCATAGTGTTTGGGCAGTGGAGAAAGTTATTTCAATACTGTCCAAGTTGTCATTCAAGAGTAATTGAATGATAAAGTATCCACCTCCTGCCCCTTTTACTGATGTAACACTGCTCACATCAGAGCTGCAAGACTGTCCAGATGGATCACAGAGAGGGACAATCTTCAGTGAGCATAAGGAAAAACCTGAAAAACCTGTCAAGGGGGCAGGGTTTTCCTTACACTCACAGTAAGAAGATTGTCCCTTGCTGCGACCTGTCTGGTCCTAGGACCAGATTCCACATCTGAGGGAAGGCAGCTTACACTAGGTAAAAGGGACGGAAGGGGGACACTTTTTCATTCAATTACTCTTGAACTACTGACAGTACTGAAATAATACTCTCCATGGCCCAAATACTAAGAAGATTAATCGGAGCTGCTTTTTTTGTGAAACATTACTATCACTTTAAACATCCAAGAGCTTAAATGTCACATCTGAGCTCAATCAGGGAATTCCTGAAAGTCTGGCCCATTAATGGTTCTTCAACTCCAGGGTTGCCTACCTCAGCCTACAGAATCTGCTTTTAAAACTCAGATTATGTTGTTTCTGTTTTCTAGTGAGGTATTTTTTTAACAACGACATTAATTAATTGTGAGAAATGAATCCAGTTGTGCAACAATAGTGATCACAGGGGTCGCGACTAGGCCCACCATTCCAGGGGCCTGGCATCTCCCTGCTATACCACCATCTCTGCCAGCAATAAAAAGCCTTGCCGGTGGGAAGATCAGGCTGATCTCCCCACCGGAAACCTGAGGTCTGTTCCTTCTTCAGCACAGACACCTATTAGTAGCTTCTTTGCCATCCCCAGCCATCTAATAATGCAGAGTGTTGGAATATGACATCATCTTCTAGTGCTTTGCATTACTGGAGAGAGGACCGTGTGGGAGCTGCTCATAGAGGTCTGTGCAGAAGGTGGCACAGACCTCTCTCCTGCCACACCACATGCTGCTGAACCACCAGGGATGAGGCCCCCCCTCCTGAGTCAGGTAGGAGGTGGACAATGGGGGCATTGTGGAGATGGACAATGGGGGCATTGTAGAGGTGGACAGTGTGGAGGTGGCCAATGGGGGCAACGTGGAGGGGGGTTATGTGAAGGGGGGCAATAAGGAGGTGGACAATAGGGGCAATGTGGTCGGGGGGCCCCATGGCAATTTTTGCACCAGGGCCCGGTGAATTCTAGTTACGCCTATGTATGAATCCACCGGCACAGTTCATGTTGCTCATATATATGTGTGTGTGCTTAAACATCATATGCAGGCACCTATGAGTATGTTCCAGTGCTTTGCTGCATGCTGGCTCACATTTTCCATCCATGAGCATCCTCAAAGCCATAGCCATAATATCAGCTCCAGGCCAGCTCACCCAGCTCCTGTGTTTACATAATTCCACCATGATTCCGCCACAAACACTTCCCCTGTAGTATGCATAGGAAAATGTTCACATTTTACTCCAATTTCCTATGCCCCCTTGTTAGTACAAAGAGAGAAACACTTCCTGCCATCAGCATACACGTTGTAACGAGGAGAGTTTCTGCACAAATCAACTTGTAAATATGTGTTAGGCAGGAGCAGCACAATAAAATGTGTTATTGCACCTATTTTAGCATGGAATCATATTAGTGAATCCTCTGTATGGATTGTTAGAGGATTGTCCTACGCAACTAGACAACCAACAGTAAAAATTGATATTCATATCTATTATGGAAACAAATGTTATCTATCACCTGCATGCAATCCCTTATGGACCAACGGGACATGCAATCATTGCTTTGCAATGTGTAACACCCCACTGGTACTTAAAGGGTTAACCTACAGAAAATGTTAGGTTAAAAAAAAAAAAGAAAAAGGGTTAACCTCTCAATGTTTTGAAAGGTTAGTGGATTATAAATGAGTGAATTGTACACCCCTCTGGCACTTATCGGGTTAATAAAAGTATCCTGTGATACGGAGTGTAGTGGTAAAGCAAACAAAATGACAATATGCAAAACCATGATCTTTTACTTACCTTCCCCAAAGTTCTGATCGTAGATCTTGGTTGGGTTAGCAAACTCATATTCCGCACTCATTGGATAGGCATGAGGCACCGTCCTCCCGTCCATTGGTTTGAGACTAACAGTTCTAAAGTCCAGAGGACAGGTTGGGTACTCTAAAGGGGTCTGACTGCAATGGAGACAAAAGGAGAAAGCCTTTGTTTATATTTTAATCAGTGAAAAGCCTATGGGAGGGATTGCTATGATAAAGTAACCACCAAAATAGCCTGAACTACAAGGGGCTTATGGCTGTCTGTAAATAGAAAAGACATAAATTATATTGTGCTTCTTTGGGACATTATTTCATGCCGTGCAAATATATGCAAAGTGCCAACTGCCAGGAGCTGGGGGTGCACTTGCTGTTACTACAGAAAATGTTTTACAGAAATTGTTGCTTTAGGGTATAGACTTCCAGGGGAGGTGGTAGATATTTAAACAGTATAAGAATACAAATGTAGGCTAGATAGTAGTTCTATAATAAGCCTGTTAGTGTGGTTAATGTGCTAAGAAAAACAAGTAATTCTGCATCAAACAAACTGCACCATATTGGATAAATGTCCCACTGATTTCAATGGAGTTTGTAACCTTTGAAATTATATGGATGCCTAAAATGCATTGCTTTCCAATGCATTGGAGACCTCTCTAACATTCAGAAGGTTAAAAGCCCCTTTTCAGTCCATGATTCATATGATATGCCCCCTGTGATTGCACCAAAGTTTATCCAGTTGTACTTAAAGCATCAGCTTCTCATTAGGTGAGAAATGGGGTTGGATATAGAACCAAAGCGAAATCCAATGACCATTTGGAGTCAGGATCTGGCAAAGATTGATATTGATGAATGCTTGTCTTTTTTCTACCTCGTCAAATGAATTACTATGTTACAATAAGCGGTATGTGTAACATTATGGGTAAATAATCTACAGATGAAAGGGGAACACATCGTGATTATTATTATTTCCTTGCCATTTACTGCTGATGGGTTGATGATGTCTGTAAAAGTTTTAGGAATAAAGTATATGGAAGAGATGCTGTTGCCTAAACATTTTGGTGATTTTGAAAGCACTTTCAAAATCACCTATAAGTTGTGTTCGCCATTGCTTACTTAGAAAGCTAGTTTTTCAGTTATACTAATTATGCAGTGTTTCTCAACATTAGTTCTCAGGTCAGCTATTTGTATATTCTTCTTTCATCACAGGTATTTAATCGGTGGGTCAGTCATCGTGATTTAGCTGCCTCAGTTTAATTAGGGATATGGCTACAATAATGTTTTGGCTTTCTCTTGGATCAACTACGGTGATATGGCAAGGGTTAAACTTGATGGACACAAAGTGTTTCTTTTTCATTCTCATCAATTATGTTATTATGTTACTATATATACTGAAAAGCTGTCTGAGTAGTTGACCTCAATTCTGAGGATGGAGCCAGGAACCGCTGAATTAAGGCATGCCACCCAAGCACCACCTGTCTTAGCTTTTCATTACCTCCCCATTCTCTGACACTGCTCATCAATGCCTTGCAAATCTCCCCTAGCACTGAAAGGGCAACATTTCAATGAGTGGGATTGTAATGTAGGTCTAAGATAGGAAGTGCCCAGATGGCATGCCTTAATTAGTATAATCTATTAATCTAAATAAAACCGAGGCAGTTTGCAAAGTTAAAAATGCTAATACAACATATAAGTGGTTTTCAAAGTGCCTTCAAATTTACCAAAATTTGTCTTTGACAAGCTTGTCCCTTTTATAAAATTTTGCTTATAGTCATAGAAGGAAGATTGTCCCTCATTGAGATCTGTCCGGTCCGATGACTAGATTTCAGACCTGTGGGATGGTTACTTGCAATATTGAAAAGGGGCAGGAGGGGGACACTTTATAATATAATTTCATAGAAATTAGAGCAATATAAACATTGCTAACGTTGGAAAGCAATAGTATATGCAATAAGGAATTATCATAGCTTACAATATAATGAACCGTTACTATCCCTTTAATGTTTATTTATGCTTCAGTATTATCACGGTGCCTGTGATTGCCTCCAGTGTTACTTTACTGTAACAGCGACCTTGCTACTTCTTGGCTGTCTCTCAGTGCAAGTCTCTGTTCTTATAGGTCACTGGTAATTGCTATCATGTCTCAGCCCACCTACTAGGTCTTAAAGGCCTCCGCATTTCCAATACCCAGTGCCCTTTCGTGGTTTACCTGAGCCTTGTGCTGTGTTGGTCCATTTACTGATTCCTGTGTATTACTGCTGGCTTCTTCTGACTACCCGATTCAGCTCTGACTCCTGGCGTCGTCTGACTACCCGATTCAGCTCTGACTCCTGGCGTCGTCTGACTACCCGATCCAGCTCTGACTCCTGGCGTCGTCTGACTACCCGATCCAGCTCTGACTCCTAGCTTCGTTTGACTACCCGATCCGGCTCTGAACCCTGTGTTCGTTCATTCCGTGTCACTGACCTTCTGCGGCCTATAGTCTGGGTGGCTTGTTGCCTCGCCTAGCATTCTATGTGCGGTTTTCCTTTGCCTCTCGGTATACCCTAGCAGTAGGGTATAGTTGCGCTATTGTTAACCTGCCTAGTGAAGGGTTGAGGAAGGGCCGTGCACTGTCCTCATACACGGTCTTGTGAAGGTTGCGAAGGGCCCGTACCTATATGCTACTATTTACACCTGCCTAGTGAAAGGTTGAGGAAGTGCTGCGCATTGTCCTCATACCTGGACTGATGAAGGTGGTGGAGGTATAGTCGCTACTTGGTGGTGCTCCAGCTTTCTGGAGTTTCAAGCTCCAGTGTTCTGGAGTTTCTCGCTCATGTTGCCTTTGGGTTTACCCTAGGGTTAGGTACAGACGTGGTACCATCTCACACCCGCCTAGTGAGGGGTGAAGGAAGTGTCGTGCACTGTCCTTACCTGGTCTTGTGAAAGTGGAGAGGTACATTGCTGCTACTATTATATTTTCAATAAAATCTTTTTTATTTTATATGTACTAGTCAGTGTCTTTATTTCTCAAATCACTCTGTGACAGTACGAAAGGGCCATGAACCCTGACGGTACAGATACCAGTAGTGGGCAGCCGCCTAGTATCATGTCCAGGATGGAAATGCAGGAACAACATCTTGATCAGTTGTCGGTAATGTTGGAGACACTCCTAGACCAAATGGTGCATCTTGATAAGATTGGGCAACCACTGATGGCTTCCTTGGTATCGGCATCAGTAACAACCACTCAGGTGGAGAATATGAATTAAAGAGGGCTTTCTGGGACTGCTCCACTCCCTCTAAGATAAGATGGGGATCCCATGTTGTGTTGTGGGTTCATAAACCAACTCGGAATTTTTTTCGAACTGGTACCCCATGGGTTCCAAAGTGAAAGAAGCAAAGTAGGATTTATGATTTCCTTATTGACCGGCAAAGCATTGGCATGGGCCAGTCTGTTGTGGGAGACGGCTAAACCCATAATTTTAAATTTCACTCAATTTATTGAAGTCTTCTGTAGGGTTTTTGATATTCCAGGTCGGTCAATCTCTGCCGCAAAAAGATTGATGATGATTCAACAGGGGGCCGGCCCGTACAGTAGCAGAATATGCTATTGAGTTTCGTACACTAGCAGCAGAGGTAGGCTGGAACAATGAAACTCTGGTGGCAGCTTTCTCGCAAGGGCTTAATGATATTATTAAAGATGAGACAGCAGCCTGTGAGCTGCCAGTGGATCTAGATCAGTTTATTTCCTTCACCATACTTATCGACACACATATAAGAGAAAGATCCATATATAAAAACCACACATAAAGGCATGAGTCTAGATTGGCACCAAACTGGGAGTTCCCACCCATGCCTCCCTCGCCTCCCTTGCCACCTAGTGCGGAGGTCACTAGGGTTGAGCCTATGCAAGTTGGCTTTACACGTTTGTCCAGGGAGGAGCAGTCCTTCCGTCGAAGAGAAGGTCTATACCTATACTGTGGTAAGGCTGGACATATATTGCGGGTTTGTCTGGGAAACGCACGCACCTAGGATCCCTGAGGGGACAGATCCTAGGTGGAGTCAGTCGGTCCCCAGGAAAAAAGGAAGCCTATCTTACAGGTGGCTATATCTTGGGCTAACTCCTCAGTGGCTACCCGAGCCCTGATCGATTCTGGTGCTGCAGGCTATTTTAAGGATGGCGAGTTCACTAAAGTACATAATATTCCCTTGGTGCCTCATCACTCTCCGTTGACTGTAGAGGCTATTGATGGTCGACCACTAGAACCATCCTATATCACACATGAGACTTGTCCACTATCCCTGAGGGTAGGATCTCTCCATGTCGAGACCCTACAATTCCAGGTTATTCAGTCTCCATACCATGCAGTCATATTAGGATTCTCTTGGCTCCAGAGGCATAATCCCAAAGTGGACTGGGAGACTTGTGACATATTATCCTGGTCTGACTATTGTAAAGGGGCTTGCCTACAGCAACCTATTAAGATTTTGTGTACCTCCCCCTCTATATCCTCAGAGTACCAATCGTTCAATGAGGTTTTCAGTAAAGGGGAGGCTAGCATTTTGCTGGAACATACAGAGTATGACTGTGCTATAATTTGATGCCAGGCTCGATACCTCCTAAAGGCAGCACCTACCCCCTGTCTGTAGAGGAGAACCTAGCCATGCACGAATACATTACTGATGTGTTGTCCAGAGGCATTATCAGGAAATCTTCCTCACCCGCAGGGACTGGATTTTTCTTTGTTAAAAAAAAAAGATGTGGAGCTTAGACCCTGCATCAGCTATAGAGGTCCAAATAAGCTCATGGTGAAAAATGCGTACCCCTATCCCGTTAATTACGGAGTTGTTTAACTGCTTGAAAGGATCCTCTGTGTTTACGAAACTTGATTTAAGGGCGGCTTATAATTTTATTAGAATCAAGGAGGGCGATGAGCGGAAGTCCGCTTTTAACTCTCGTAGTGGCCATTATGAGTACTTGCATACTCGAAAAATGTGAATTCCATAAAGACCGAGTGTCCTGCCAGGGCTATGTTATCTCTGTAGAAGGTATTGCCATGGATACAGAGAAACTCTCTGTAGTCCTGCAATGGCCACGTCCAGTGGGTCTGAAGGCCATAAAAAGATTCTTAGGATTCGCAAATTATTATAGAAAATTAATTTGAAATTTCTCTACAGTAGTCAAACCCTTGACTGACTTAACACATAAGGGAGCTAACCCATCGGTTTGGTCCCTGAGGCTTTTGAAGCCTTAAAATCTGCCTTTGAGGTGGCTCCAGTATTGGTACATCCCCAAACCACATTTTTTACCCTGGAGGTGGATGCATGTAGGGGCAGTGCTGTATCAAAGATCCTAGCATAGCAAGACTCTGATGCCCTGCAGATTCTTTTCAAAAAGATGACTAAGGCTCAGAGCCTATATGACATAGGTGACCGTGAACTGCTAGCCATTATCCTCGCTCTAAGTGAATGGCGTCACCTTCTGGGGGGGACTAAGGCTCCTATCCTGATCTTAACGGATCATAAAAATTTGACATACCTGTCTGAGGCCAATTGACAGGCAGGACGGAGCGCAGTAATCTTTCCATAGTGACGCCTGCACTGTCAGTCCCTTCCTGAGTCGAACGGCTCCTAGCAACGCCTCTTAGAGCTGGCTGGGACTGACAGCGCAGGAATGCAGACATCACTATGGAAAAATGTCTGCGCTCCGTCCTGCCTGGCAGTCCCGGTGAAGTCTACAAATCTCTTGAACACGGTAAAAATTCTAGTGACTAACGCTACTGAGCAGCTTGTCGCCAGATGGGGAATTATTTCAGCCCATGGTGCTAAGGGGTGGTAGTTCCACTTGAAATACTGTCAATAAGTAATGAAGTAACCTAAAAAATATCTGTAACCCCCCACCCTCCAGCAAAAATGTCCCTCTTATGACATTTGAAATGTTAGGAGGTATGTCAATGTGATTCCATTGAAACCTATACAATAAATTTGTAGCTGCACTGTTGGAGAGAAGTGGCAGCATGCTGCAAGTTGCAGCATGCTGCAAGTTGCCACCTGAAATATGACATACTGATTCACAAATCATGATTTTTTTTTCATGTGGTGATGTCATTATGACAGTGTTGCCCACATGAAAAGGACATTAGAGTTTGCTTTGTTTAGAGAACAGGATGTGGAAGTTTTTTAGAGATCCCTGTCTAACACTGAATATGATCAGGAGGGTATGAAGTAGCTAGAACGCAGGCAGTCTCACTGAGTAACTGACTAAGCATGTCTCCCAGATTTGGACCACAGTGAGTCTGCAAGGTTATAGCAACAAATTAATCTTCTTAATCTCATGGGTCTATTTTTACACTACATTGAAAATCCATGTGTCACGTCTGTTTTCCAAAATATCAAGGGGAAGCAAGAGCAACGTGTAGTTCTCCATCTGCTGTGTACTACAGTTGTCATCATCATTGGGCAGGTGACTGGCTGAGGATGACTAGAGTTGTATTCCAACAACAGATGGAGAGATCCACTTTGCACGCCTTTGCTCTAGAACAGCTACGTGCAACAAACAACCAGGGGGCTTTTGTGGCCATAAGCATCATCACATCAACTGTGCCCCCGTCCAACCAATCTGTTCTCTGGAGCATAGCCTTTTACACACTACAATTGTAGGGCCTTAAAAACAAAGAAAACATTGAACAATTCTGAAGCAAACCAACTGCAGCAAAGAGAGAGTGAGAAATCCAATTTATCTAACCTGGCACTTTAACCCTTTGAGTGCCAGAGGGGTACACAACGCATTCCAAAGTAATACATTGCACACCACTCTGGCATTCAAAAGGTTAACCCCCCTGAATGTCAGCTAGGGGTTATAAGCCCCAATTAAATCAGGGGGATTTTTTTTGTTCCCATATGGTGCAGTTAGTCCATAATTGCTCATGTTTTCTTTGTTCATAACCGCCTTAGATTTCTGAATCATATGCCCTCTCTTTTAGCCCAAACATACCTCCCATCACACTCCCACACATCCACTTTAATGTCCTGTCTGTTGCTACCAAGGAGAATTAGACCCCCCAGTGCAGCCGGTGGATAAGGGTCACAGGAGAAACCTCAGAGGGTTGCAGGTAGACAGCCATTAGCCCACCAGTGATTTAAAGCTTGCAATGTTCCTAAAAACAATATATAATGTCTTGGGGATCAGGGAGATAACGTTGCAGTGCAATGGATATCAAGGAGTGCTCAAAATAACAAACTTCTCCAGGTTGCACCCACAGCCCGATAAACTGCTGGGGTTGGCATATAAATCACGTTCCTAACAATGTATGGGAACTGCTGAGGTGGGTAACATCACTCACAGTTGTGAGACCAGAAGTCTCTCAGTACAGCAGATATTACAGGATCACTGGGGTCACCAATTCCTGTAGAAGTTCCCTGCCATAGAAGGAGAGTAATGAAGGTCACTAGAGGCTTAGCCTTCCCAAAAGAAACACCACAGCCGTAGACTATAACTGTAGTAGTCAACTTTATTATTCTTCTTAGCCTCCCCAAACACAAAAGTCACACAACTTTTATGTCCCATACTGATCTACAGATGCTCAAAATGTTACCCTAGCTTCCTTAACATATCTGATCCCAGTAGAGCAGACATGCCAAGGAGACAGAATCTATATGGTATTTGTCTTTATGATAAATGACATTGTGTACATTGTTTTACCAACATACCTGGCAACAGTTCATTCCAGCTTTGCTTCAGTGCTGGGGTTGGTGTGTCCAAATGAAGCATTTTGTATCATAACAAGGGTGGAGATTAAAAAAGCAGGAGCCTTTATTATGAAAAAATATAAAAGAATACCTTTTTCTGATCGGTAACACAAGGGTGTACTTACTACTAGGAGGTGGTTTGCTCCAAAATTATTACACTTCAGAACTTATTGTTTCTCTTAAATATTAAACTGTTATAAACAGTGGTATCAAGATAGTTCTTCTGATAACCAGATAGCATTATATGGGAGAAGTGAGCCACTGGTTATAGTTCTCCATAGAATGTGATAGTAACAGCTTCACCACTTCATGGCAGTTTGAACTGCAATAACTTTGGAATAAAGCAACTGCCAGTAGTGGGAGTTATCTTCAAACATAAAAGCCCTACAACATTTTTTGTTTGTTTTTGTTATGGGAGAACTTTACTGATCCTTCACTGGTGGACAGGGTGTAGGTGGGATTGGATGGAGTGGTGATCCACAGATGTCCCATGTATATTTACAACAGGTTAAGTGAAGGATTTTTATGGCACTCATTTATGCAGTGTCTTATATGGTACAGTTCAGCCTCCTGGTCAGAAGTGAAAAGTGCAGAGAAATACTACTTCCCCAAGTCAGAGTAAAATCAGCACTTGCTAGTTCTTAAAGGGAAATAATATTATATAATATTATCCACCCCCCAACAAACACACATTCCTTATTATTACCAGAAAATGCCAATGGTGCTTTTAATGTTTGTGTTGTTCCTTGATTCAAGAGGTAACATCATCCAGCAGTTCTAGAAGTTATTTCCATGGAGGCAGACATGATAGTTGCTTTCAGAAGCACAGGACACAAACTCCACCCACTGATCATGGTAATCTTAACCCTTTAAGGAACCGGAGGGCTGTTAGGATTTTCTAGCCGTATCATGGTAAGTGAGAGGTTATTATTATGATTTGTTACTTCTTCCTAAATCTCTATAAAGGTATTGACTGTGTGAAAGTGAGGAAGTTGTGTTCCATAAAGGTATAACACTGTCTCACTCTCACACAAATAAATGCAAGTGTTCACACCCAAGCACACACATACGCAAAAACAGTATTGAGAAAATGGAATACTACTGAGAAAGTGGAATAAATTAGAGACATTCCATTTGCACCACAGGGGAAAAATACAGCATCCCAACATTCCCATTGATTTAAACGGGCCTTTTTCTCCCTTAGATGCATTGCAAGGGATTAAAAGACCCATTTAAATCAATGAACATTTTTGGAATTTGCAAAAGTAAAAGTACTGGACAGAGATGAACTAGGATGAGCCTGTCATAGAACTGAGCAGGATCTGGAGAAATTGTGTCCTACCCAGGGTGCAATCTTTTTAGCTCACTAGCGCCTTTCATAAAGAGGAAATATCCTAAAGCACATCATAGTGATCCTGCCAAGATGGTAGCCCATCTGCAAAGTGCCAGGCAATTCCTCTCTGAACAAGAGAACCAACCCCAGACGCATGTTTCAGCCTTGTTGGGCCTCTACAGTGAGGTGTAGCTAATCTTTCACTGTGAGCAAGGGGACCATGACTGGATTCCCCTTTTAGCCTTAGGTTGACCAACCCTAAGGATAATTTGCATATACAAAGGTCCAGGGAAATATCCGAGTGCCATTTGGAACCAGAAAGGAATTTTTTACCCACTTGGGGCTTAAATGGAAATAGCTTCAATTAGGTTTTTTTTTGTTTGTTTGTTTGTTTTTGCCTCTGCATCAACAAGGGTGTTATGGCATGGGTCGTGCTTGATGGACACATGTCTTTGTCAGCCTTATCAACTATGTATAGTATTCCTGTAACACAATGCGGAAGTTGTTTATAGAAATCAACATTATATTGATCAAAGGGTGACTTTTTGCTCCATTTCTGCTGCCAGAATATTAAGTTAAACATTGAGCTTCATGTGCAACTGTAAATTTACAAAACACATCAATCTGGTACTGAATAGAACTATAATTAGAAAAACAACATGCCCATTTTTCTTTGGCAGACAATGCCCCATTTGTTGTACATTCTTGTTTATTTCATACCCACTGCACATTCCACAAGGACTTTTTTCTAAGTGTCATGGAACAAATAGTCCACAGTGTTAACTTATTAATGCCTTGTATATCAAATATTCCTCCAACTTCACCAGCATCCAAGGGGTTAAATAAAATGCACAATGTTTCGATACACGTGTATGGGTGGAAGATTGGTGCAGTGTACAGTAAGGCTGGTGGACTAAGCAAAACAGAAGCAATCTTGCACAAACTAAGTGCAACACAGGGGACAAATAAAATGGCCCTTTAATATCAGTGGGCTTTTAACCCCTTGAATGATACAGAAGTCCCCAACACATTGCACTGGAGACTCCACTAGCATTCAAAGGGTATGGATCATAATCTGCCATGTTAGTTTAGTGCGGGTTGGCAGATATTTGACCATGCTGGGGACTAGATCCTGTGACCCTGGGGTTTGAGAAGATTCCACAGATGGTACATTAACCAACTGTGCTATTTATCTATCTATCTATCTATCTATCTATCTATCTATCTATCTATAATGCAGTAAAGTAAGAATGCTTTCAAAAATGCCTAGTGAGTGAACAGAAGAAAAATCTAATTCAAATCAATATTTGGTGTGACCACCCTTTCCCTTCAAAATAGCTTCAGTTCTTCTATGTCCACTTGCACAAAGTCAGGGATTTTGTAAGCATATAGTCAGGTGTATAAGTAAACATTTATACTAAACAGGTGTTATTGATCATCAATATAATATGTATTATAATATGTAGGTTGAAACGTAATCATTAACTGAAACAGAAATAGCTGTGTAGGAGGAGTAAAACTGGGTGAGGAACAGCCAAACTCATCTACCAAGGTGAGGCTGCTGAAGACTGTTTAATATAAAAAGTTGTACACCATGGGAAGACTGAGCACAGCAACAAGATTCAAGGTAGTTATACTGCATCAGCAAGGTCTCTCCAGGCAGAAATTTAAAGGCAGACAGGAGTTTCCGTATGTGCTGTCCATGCTCATTTGAAGAAGCACAAAGAAACAGGCAACGTTGAGGACCATAGACGCAGTGGCCGGCCAAGGAAACTTAGTGCACCAGACGAAAGGCACATCATGCTTACTTTACTTCTTAATCAGAAGATGTTCAGCGGTTCCATCAGCTCAGAATTGGCAGAAAACAGCGGGATCTTGGTAACCCATCTACTGTCCGGAGATATTTGGTCAGAAGTGATCTTCATGGAAGATTTGCAGCCAAAAATCATACCGCTAACATGGAAACAAGGCCAAGTGACTGAACTATGCACAAAAACACAGGAACTGGGGTGCAGAAAAATGGTAGCAGGTGCTCTGGTCTGATGAATCAAAATTTTAAATATTTGGCAGGCATCTGATTGGACCCAAATTTATTCTGCAGTATGAAAAAAACCCTAAAACATACAGCCAAAGCCATTAAGAACTATCTTCAGCATAAAGAAGAACAAAGAGTTCTGAAAGTGATGGTATGGACCCCACAGAGCCGTGATCTCAACATCATCGAGTCTGCCTGGCATTACATGAAGAGACAAGCAACTGAGGCTGCCTAAATCCACAGAAATACTCTGGTTAGTTCTCCAAGATGTTTTTGGAACAACTTACCTGCCAAGGTCCCTAAAAACCTGTGTGCAAGTGTACCTAGAAGAACTGATGCTGTTTTGAAAGCAGAGGATGGTCACACCAAATATTGATTTGATTTAGATTTCTCTTCTGATCACTCACTATGCATTTTGTTAATTGATGTTAAAAGTTTATTTTTATGTTCATTTTTGAAAGCATTCTTACTTTACAGAATTTTTTCACACCCGCCTAAGATTTTCACAGTACTGTATATATATATATCCTATATAATAAAACACTAGGATGTTTGTCAGAAGCCATCATGCACAGTAGAGACTGCCCGCAATGCAGTAATGTGCACTACAGACTGCCTGAATGCACCGCAGCTGATACAGAGCATGGCGCTCCGAATTCGGAGTCCTCTCTGTGCACCTTCCTGGGACCGCTTGGTGAGTAGAAAGGCTCCAAGCACCAGCCGAGGTTGCTGGGTGGCACTGTGGCCCATGTACATGGGATTTTAAACATATATATATATATATATATATATATATATATATATATATTCTATTACATTCTATGTTAGAACCTGAGTCAGTGACTCATCTATTACTACAACATTCTATGTTAGAACTGTAAATAAGGACATAGAAAGTGCTATCAAATTCTGTGTTACAAATATAGACAGTGAATCAGACGTTACTATCATATTCTATGTTAGACCTGTAGTAGGTGACTCAGCTGGTGCTATCATATACTGGCACATATACTGGCACTGAGATCCTAACAATGGCAGAGGTTTCATACTCTCAAGTTTAAGACATGATAAAACCTTAAAGTGGACCTGTCACCAGATAAGTTTAGTTAATTTCAAAAAGAGTCAAAAACTGCCATTGTTGTATTGTATGTTTGTTTATAATATAAATATTTGTTGTTTAAAGGGATAGTAATGTCCCGCAAAAATATTTTGCATTTTGTAGAGATTAAAAAGTTTAATTGAATGCAAAAAAAACTTATCTTTCAAACCGCTATGGTTTGAGAGATATCTGCATTCAAAGTTTGAGGTTTCCTGCTGTCATCTGTAAAGCTGTCAGCAGGAGATCCATGTTAGCCGACACTGAGGGTTTGCAGAAGAGCCGCAATTGCGTTTTTTTTTTTGTTTTTGTTTTTTTTTTTTTGATAATTACTTCATTGGAATGGTCTACATACTTTTTTTGCATTCAATTAAATTTTCTAATCTCCACAAAATGAGAAATTTTTTTGGGGGGACATTACTATCCCTTTAAAAACAAAATTAAGCATTATGGGGTACAGTTCATCCACACTCTAATTTTCAATGAGTTAATTACTTATTAGTTGTTAAAGGGACAGTAATGTCCCATAACATTTTTTTAGAATTTTGTAGAGCTTAGAAAAATATGCTAAATGCAACAAATCAAACCATTATGGTTTGAGAGATCTCATCCGTTAAAGTTCCTCTTCTCCTTCTGTCAGCTGTAAAGCTGGCTGAAGGAGATCCGTGTCGGCCGACATGAGGAGGCTCTTCAGCAGAGCTGCAATAGCATGATTTAAAAAGAATTACTTCTTTGGAATGGTCTAAAAAGTGTGCTTGCAAACCAGGCACACTTTGTAGACTGTTCCAAAGAAGTAATTCTTTTTAAATCGCTCTATTGCGGCTCTGCTGAAGAGCCGCTTGTCGGTCCCCTGACCAGGAACTCCTGCTGTCAGCTTACAGCGGACATCAGGAGAAGAGGAGGGAGAGGGGAATGATATCTCTCAAACCATAGCGGTTTGAGAGATAAGATTTGTGGCATTTAGCTTATTTTTCTAAGCTCTACAAAACTCTAGAAAATTTTATGGGACATTATTGTCCCTTTTAAAGTGTTTTGTTTATTCTACAAGAAATAAAAGGATAGAAAAAGGCCTTAAAGCCTGTTGAGATAAAGGGCACTAATTGCCTCCCAGTTTGGGATTACCAGCCTAGTATACCTTCCCAGAATCATATTAGAAGGAAGAAAAAACAGTTTTAGAAAGATTTGCTTAGAACTTTAAACACAGTGTGTTAAGCATGAGGAACTACAAAGTATTAGGGTCCTATCAGAACTTGCACTCAGTGATTAACTGAACCTGTCACCCTGTCAGTCCTGTATACGGCTTCTTCAGGGGACAACTAAGTTACCGAATGCCTGACCTCTGTCCTATTTAACCCTTTGAGTGTCAGAGGGGTACGCAACGCATCGCTTTGCAATGCGTTGCATACCCCTCTGGCACTCAAAGGGTTAAGGCCTCAATGTGGGGTGCTCCTACATGACTAGTGTTAACTACACCTATCTGCCTGATATAGCTGTGGTCTCGACTTGTGGTCCCGCCCTGCACGGATTTTTATCCTATTAGAAATTGGGATAATAGTGATGAACCAGAATAAATGACAACTGTTACACATCTGTACTGTTTGTTTTCAGATCCAGTACAATATCATTCCAATATATTGGCAATATATACAAAGTATCCAGATGGACACATAATGAATACTACGTTGTAGAGTACTTCACAAGCCTATACTGAATCTCATTATTCTTTCACCATGATCCATACATTATCATACCATGGTTTCCCACTCATATACTGCTTATGGTAAGTAAGACTAAACTTTTGTGAAATAACTATACATTAAATTATGTGTTTTCATTGAGTTAGCTGTTTTATAAAATGGCCTTTTACAAAAAAGGGAGGGAAGCCAGTGCAGCGCATGTTATTGTGGCTAAGGTTTGTGTTCACATCCTTTGATGAAATAGATTATTCTTAAAGGGATAGTAATGTTTCATAATAAAAGCAGCTCCAATTAATCATCATAGTATTTGGACTTTGGAGAGTGTTATTTCAATTATTTCAGAGTTGTAGTTCAAGAGTAATTCAATGACAAAGTATCCCCCTCCTGCTCCTTTTACTGATGTAACACTGTTCAGCCAGATCAGAAGGGAGGTGCCCAGGTAGACTGCCGGAGAGGGACAATCTTCAATTAAGATAAGGTAAAAACCTGAAAAACTTGTCAAGGGGGGCAGGGCCTTCATTGTTCTCATAGGAAGAATATTGTCCCCTTCTGTTATCTGTCTGGTCTTACAACCAGATTCCACATCTGAAAAGAGATGGCTTACACTAGGTAAAAGGGGTGGGAGGGGAAACTTTGCTTGTGAATATCTCTTAAACCATAAAGGTTTGAGAGATAAGACTTATATCGTTCTTCATGTTTTTTTAATGCCTACAAAATAAAATAAAGATAACATGAAGTATTACTATCCCTTTAAATGTATTAATATTTTTCTTTCTTGTTATTTTGCAACTCATAAGCACTAATGTGAACTTATTAGTTTCATACAAAATCTCATAGAATCAAAACCAGTAGTTCTGTTTTATCCACTAGTATCAATATTTTAATATAAATGAATACTTTTCACAGATAGCATCGATTTTACTCATCTATACCAAATACATGTTAATAGATGATTAAATCAATACCATCTGTGAAAGGCAATCATTTGTATTAATAATAATATATAGTGGCAAAAACAGAATGATGTGTGTGGTGGTGGTGGATCTGCAACAGTGCTTTGGTACCACAGGCAGTAGGCACTAGCCTAGGCCAGCTAGTGGCTTGCCCGGCACTGCATTGTGATGACCATTGCAATCATTCAAATCACTTTTCTGGACTGACTACATGGTGTCCAAATAGGCCTCCAAGCTAATCTTCACAACTTAATTTCCATGGAGACTATAATGTTCTGGTATAGGAGTCCAGTGGCAGGTTTCAATTTAGGAATAGGATACCAGTAGCTGAATTCAGGACATAGAACCCAAGGGGTTCAGCCCACATGTATGTGCAGCCATGAACAGGACACTGAGCAGATCCAAAGCAAGGCATAGATTCAGCATGCAAAAGTAGGGTCAGGCAAGCCAAGTCAGGGCAGACAGAGGAGGTGCTTGAGTGGTGAGACCATTCATTGGTCAGAGGCAGGCTTCAAGCAACTTAGGTTTAAACACACAAGCCAAGGTCCAGAGCAGGAGAGGTCAAACAGAAATCAAGAGAGGCAAGCTGGGTCAATATCAGAAAATCACACAGTACCATACATTTCAATTTGCCAAAGAGGGACACTTGTGTTTTAGGGGGTGTTGCTGGGGATGTGGCTGGTGGGTGGGGCATTACTGGGATTTTTTAGGCTATTTCATGACCTCTTGATACCTCCTTGTGTAACCTAATAAATAACTTATAACAAGACCAAAGTATTTTATTTACACAGACTGATTTATAAACACATATACTGACATTTAAACAAACAATAATGAGAGTTTTATTGCTGTAGAGCAATGTGATACAGTTATATATTCACCCAACCATCTGATCTTCTAAAAAGAGGGACATCAGGGTGGGAAAGAGAGACAGAGGGATTTGGGTCTAGAAGAGGGACTGTCCCTCCTAAAAAGGGACACTTGGGAGGTATGCAGTACTTGAAATGGTATGAAATGTGTGCACGATAAATTTAGAAAATATGCGGTCTTATGCGGTCTTATTCTAATTCCCAGCTGATACATTCGGTGGATAGTCCTCTATTGAATTCTTATAAGGATGTGAGTGGCCATTTGGACATATCACTACTAGGCAGTTTGTTTACAATACAGCATTATATATATATATTTATATATTTGCAAGCATACTGTTCTGAAACAAATTCCTTTCAATTTCTCTTATGCATGATGAACACTGATTATTGAAGGGATATTTTGGAGTGTTGTGTGGCATTAAAATCCGTTCCAGCAAGTTATAATTTCTATGTATTAAATTTGAGACACTTCACTTGCATGATGTGAATTTCCCATATTATAAAACTTGGTGATTTGCATCAAATGGCTGGTGCTGTACTGCTCCCATAGGATCAGACTTAGTAAAACGTGACAGTTGCTCTTTAACCCTTTAAAGGCTATAAGGGTGAGTCACGTATTGCAAAGCAATGTGTAGCCCACCCCTGTTCTTTAAAGGATTCATTCCTTGAAGACCAGAGAGGTTGAAATATTAGATGACTACTATTAATGGATACGTATTTAAAATGTGTAATACATAATCATTGTTTTAAGTTGAGTATTATATACCTTTTTGTACAGCATTAGTTATCTGACTGGGTCACTAGTATATGAACATTTGTACTATTTAACCTTCTGTGTGAAAGAGGGGTAAGAAACACTGCGGACCAATGCATTGCACACCCTTCTTAAATGCAAAGGGTTAACCCCATTCACTGTCAGAGTGAATCAGCCCCCCCAAATGCCCTTTGATTACAGGAATGAAATCTTTCCTTATTATAAGTTCACAGTAGGAAGCTCTGTGGTGAGAGTTTTCTAGAGGGTTATGGAATTACTAAATGTCACAGTCTCTCTGTCTCCCTGGCAGGCTGGGATTATACTATCAACTGTCAAATCTGAGCATGAAATCACCCTTGTCATGTTACAGTACAGTAGCTGAAATGATCTTTCTATCTGTTAAGCCAATGGGTACAGAAGTGGCAAAGAAAACAGAGACAATCAGCATCTTCTCATTGCTGATCAAATGGGCTGGATTGTGAATACAGAGTCTGTCAATGCACATAACCCCCTCCCCATCTCTCTGCTGAATGGGAGCAGACAAGCATGTTGGGATCATTAAACCATCTGACAGCTATTTTTCCAGAAAGTTCAATGTTGGGGTGCCTGGGAGGAGCCAGTGTGTATATAAGGCCTCACGGGTAGGTGTGGAACTCAAACTCACCAGTTCTCCCTCACACTTGACACAAGTATTCAGAGGAAAATGGAAGTGGCAGTACAGCACCCTTGGTTCCGTCGTCACTTTTACTCCTTGTTTGGACCAAACCGGATATTTGAGCAGCGTTTTGGGGATCACCTAGAAGAGGCTGATTTGTTCCCATCATCTTCTTTTCTATCCCCTTTCTACTTCAGATTCCCTTACTTCAGGCTGCCGAGTTGGGTAGAAACTGGCTTGTCAGAGGTAATTGTCTCCTTTGTGTTTGCCGTGCTGTGGTACAATAGAGGTCATATGTTCAAAGAAAAAGTGGAGGAATATTGGGGCACACTAAATGCACAAAGGGTGAAAAATTCACCCTAAATTCCCCTTGATTTAAAAGGGGGGTTAACCCCTTGTATGCTAGAGAGGTCTCCAGTGCATTGCTTTGCAATGTGTTAGGGACTTCTCTTGCATTCAAGGGGTAAATGCTCCATTTATATTTATGGAGATTTTAATTTGTTCCCTACTGTGTGGTGGGACTGCACTGGAAATGTTATACTTGACTTTAGTACAGATATCAATGGAAGTGTACTTCTTATTTACCAACAGTAAGACTGCTGATAGGTCATAGGTGGGATTTTATATGGAGCATCAAAGGGAAATTTAGTTTAGAAATAAGTGGCTCAAAATCTGTTTAACCCTTTGAGTGTCAGAGGGGTACACAACATATTGCAGAGCAATGCTTTGTGTACCCCTCTGGCACTCAAAGGGTTAAAAGGTTCACTTATCTAGGCCGGTGCCCTTCACACAGAGTTATATACATCTTGCTGTGTGTTTATGTTTTTTATCTATAGTTTAATGTATATAAGTATCTGTACTGAAGTCTGTATCTAGGTTTAGGTCACACCTTCTCACAACGGTTAGCTTCACTAGACCTAAATGACTCGTAAGGGTCACTAATCTTTATCAGATTGAAAACTTAATCAGTTAGCAGTGGACTACAAGAGAGATCAAATAAAAAGAATAGACTGTTATATGAATCACACCTACCTAAGTATATCCTGCTGTTAAATAAATAAATAGCCACTTATTCCTAGAAAATGGTTCCCCTTTGTCATATTTGCTCTTGCACCTGCTGTTGTCATTTCAGTAGTGGATATTACAAGTGATGTTATTGACTTACAAGTTGCTGGCGTGTAAGAATCACAATTAGAACCCAGTAAATTGGGTGCAAATAGGGTTGCCACCTTTTCTTACAAAAAATACCGGCCATGGCATTCTCTCCATAGACTTAACATTGGACAGGAGCCAATTTTTTACCGGCCTGCCGGTAAAATACCGGCTGGGTGGTAACCCTAGGTGCAAAACAATTGTAACCTGTGCACTAAAGCTGTGGTTCCCAACCCTATCCACAGGGATTTCTATCAGGTCAAGTCTTTAGGATTTCCCTACTTAAGCAAATGAGTTAATCAGAGGTTCAGTTTTTTAACCCTTTCAGCGCCAGATGGATGCACAGTGGGCATTCCCTCTGGCAGTCAAAGAGTAAATGAACTCACCTCTGCACAAGCAGGGAAGTCCTAAAGACTTGAGGCTGGATTCTATTACAGGTGCTAATTTTATCACTGCTTTTATCTACAGTTTTCCCCATAGGCTTCAATAGGAAAATGTTTGATAAAACGGGTGTTAACATATAGCAACTGCAATAGAATCTAGCCCCAGGTCTGTTATTGGCTCTGGGAAGAGGTCTGGGAATCACTGAAATAATAATAAAAAAACTGAGTTTGAATTGAATGGGTATTATTCTTTTATACATAGGGTACAATTGTTTTGCTCTTTATTTAATAAAGTTTTAATTTGATACATATGGCCCATTATGACTTGATGTTACCTGCTGATAATGGGTTTAACTCTTTGGATACTAGATATGTCTCAACCAGGGTGCCATGCCACATTGATATCTTGAACATCCACTTAGGTTGTCCCTTGTTTTCTATAACGATGCCAACGTGACGTTATGTTTCATATGTATATTTACGAAAACTGTTATGCATGATACGTATGTTTTTTGTTGTTCTGATAGTGAAACCTAAGAATAATTGTATATTTAGGTATTGTATCCTTTATAACGCCCTTGACAAATGACCTATAAAATGTTGGGGGTGCCCTGTAAAATCTCAATTGCGTGTTAGGGATGCTGTAAACTAAGAAAAACAGATTGAGAACTACTGAACTAGAGGGAGTACACAACACATTGCTTTGCAGTGCACTATGTACCCCTCTGGTTCTATAGCAATACCAATTTGTCAAGTGACTCCATCATCACCAGTCAGTGAGAACTATCATCACCAATTTGTCAAGTGACTCCATCATCACCAGGCAGTGAGCCACTTCTCAGCTGATATCACTTGTTATAACTGTATATATAGATAATGTTGAAAACTTTATTGATTTTTAAAAAACAAAAAAAAACAAACGCTATTTGGGTTAAAACGATAGCTTATAGAGTGTCCTGCACCCTACTTCCTCATACACTTCTGTTGCTGCACTGCCCCTACTCCCTTTCCAATACCCAGCCTCCTCCGATGATGGAGGCTGTCTGTCTGTAAGCTGGAGTGATCTCATTGGCTAGATATCGATCTCTGCTTACAGACAGAAGCCTCCGTCATTGGAGGAGGCTGGGTAGTGGGAAGGGAGCAAGGGCAGAGTGGCATTCTGCGGCAACGGAAGTGTATATGGAAGTAGGGGGCAGGGCACTTTACAAGCTATCGTTTTAACCCAAATAGCGTTTTTTTGTGTTTTTTTTAAATCAATAAAGTTTTCAACATTAACTATATATACTCTACATAATAAGCCTAACTTTTGTTGGGGTGAGAGATCCCCTTTAACTTTCACCTGTGGATTTACCTTTATAAACTGTAGAGTGGAGATTGTAGCCGTATTAGTCCAGTGATGCAGATGTAAAATAATAAACAAAATTAGTATCTTGTAATACCTTTTTTATTGGACTAACAGAATTTTGGATTGACAAGTTTTCGGGAGAACCTCCGGAAATGCTTTAGACTTGAGAAAGGGAGGTTCTCCCGAAAGCTTGTCAATCCAAAGTTCTGTTAGTCGAATAAAAAAGGTATTACAAGATACTAATGTTGTTTGTTATTTTACACCTTTATAAACTGATAGACTGTTCATTGCCTCTCAATGTCAATGGACCACTATGGTAAAGACCAAAGCATTCTATTGTTTACATAAATGGAGAGTTATTTAGCAGAGTGGGGAAGTTAAAATAGTAAATGAAAGGAAAAAAAACAGAATGCTATGTAAACCCTGCCATGTTACACCATTTAGATGGTAGCAAGGTCTCCTAGAGTCCAAAGAGTTATGGCTGTGTTTAACTCTTAGCTCCCTCAATGTGGGCATTTCTTTTGCATTTAAAGGGTGAAATGCAAAAAAGATATATCATACATATATGGTTATACAAATATACAATTATACCCTAAAGACATCTCCAACACACTGAACCACTTTGTTGTAATGCCAGGTTAAAAATTAATATTGCTTCTTAATGAGTTGTGAAAAGGTGTTTTTGTTTGAATGTGTAACTTTATTGGTATAATGTAATTCACATATTGTATAAATAATTGATGGAGATAGCTGCTGTAATCAGACACACAAGTATCAAGAAGACTTGTGCATTTGACCTGAAAGTGTTACTTTTTCTTTAAGCAGATGCAAGAGTGGTAGGCAGGACGCATCTACAGATACTTTAGACTTTAAAAAGTGGCTCAGTTTAATCCCTCCGAAGCTAGCAAGCAGCAATGAAATGGAGACCACTTTGGCAACCAAGCGGTTACTATTCATACCAGTAGGCTATTAATACTGCCTTTGAAGTGGAGCAGAGGTTAATTGTTCTTAATGTATGCAGTAATGTCTTTGAGGTCAAACCTGTATATATATTAAAAATATACAGCCTTTTCTGAATAGCTCTTCATTTTAAAGGAGAAATGTATTTATTGGAATAAATAGATTTTTAATTTTAATACTATAGCATTATATCTCCATTGAAGTGTGCCTTTAGTTTACAACTTCTTGCAACAGACAATAGACTTCTACTTTCTGAATGAAAAATACTTCAGAAAATTCCCCAGCCATGATCTTGCGCTACTGCCTTAATCAGACTGTGAAATGGCATTGAGTAGACATAGACTAGTTCCTAAAAAAACGTTCATAACATTCATAGATATATCTGACTGATAAATGAAAGACACCTACCTAGATATGTCTGTCTGGTAAACAAATTAAGAGCCTTTATTTCCATAAATATGGTTCCCCTGAGACACTGGTAAATCTAGTGTTACCTGTGTTACAATTATGATTAAAGGATATGAAATAAAACACATGGTAAAGCTCAGTGTTTTACTAGTTAAAGTGATAGTAATGTCTTCGATATATAAAAAGTCATATTGTAGAGAATAAAAAAAAGAAATCCATAGATGCAATTCCTATCTCTCAAACCTTTATGGTTTGAGAGATATAACGTTTTAAAGTTCTCCTCATCCTGATGTCTGCTTTAAAGCTAACAGAAGGAGATCTGTGTTGGACGACTCAAGGAGGCTCTTCAGCAGAGCCGAAATAGCGATATTTAAAAAGAAATACTTAATTGGAATGGTCTACAAAGTGTGCTTGCAAACCAAGCTAACTTTGTAGACCGTTCCAATGAAGTAGATCTTTTTAACTATCGCTATTTTGGCTCTGCTGAAGAGCCGCCTGCTGGTCTCTGGAACAGGATCTGCTGCTGTCAGCTTACAGCTGACATCAGGAAGGGGAGAACTTTAAAACATTAGATCTCTCAAACCATAAAGGATTGAGAGATAGGTATGGCATTGATGGATTTATTTTTTTATTCTCTGGCACTCAAAGGGTTAACCCCTTGAATGATAGAGATGTTTGAACAGCCTAGTTCTCTGCAACAAGCCGATTTAACCCTTTGAGTGCCAGAGTGCTTTGTAATGCTTTGCATACACCTTGGCGCTCAAAGGGTTCTACCCAGGCGAAAGTGCTAGAAATGTTACATTCAGGGTCAATTATTCCATACATCACATGTGATAAAACAAATATTACTGTTGTAATATCATGCCTTTTAGTTGATTTAAACACAAATAGGCTGATTTAATAAGAAGAATCTGAGCAATATTGGGGTAAACCAATTGTACCACAAGGGACAAATAAAGACTCCCCATTGATTTAAATAGGACTTAAATCCCATTGAATTCTAGAGAGGTCTAAAGTGCTTTACCAAGCAATGTGTTGGGGATCTCTCGAGCATTCAAGGGACTAAACATCCATTTAAATCAATGGGAATTTGGGGAATATATTAATTGTCCCACATGATGCAGTTGTTTTGTTCCAAAACGACTCCAGGGGGTTATGCACTAACTCCAGTGATATCACTTCTGTAATTCGGATGTTATTCTACACAGACTATGCACTAAGATCTCCAAAGCTGGACAATTTTAGTGCATTGCCTCAATAGAATAACATCGGAACTGGAGAAGTGATATCACTGCTGAAGAAGTCGTCTCCACTTTATCACCTCTTTCTCATACCATCTCCTTCCTGTTTTTCTTAAGGATTGGATTGCATTGCAGGTGGTAACTTTATTAGTGGTTTTATCCATAAAGTCCTCCATATAACTCATTAGGAATCTGTCAGATAAAACCAGTGATAACTTTTAACTCCTGTAGTATAATCCAGCCCTAAATTATCCTAACAGTATGGCCATTTTATTTGGATTGATCGGCTAAATACATGTATGTAAAATCTGAAAAGTGCAGTATTTATTATTCATAAATTAAAACCAACATGATTTACAAATGCATTCCTGGAACCATCACATATCTGTATCCAAGCCCTTTTGGTAGCCAAGGAACTGCATCCTCACAAACCTCAGCCCTATGGTGCTGTGTTATCTCCCATCCTAGGATCAGGAATAAGTCTGTTCATCTTCTGTGTTATGAAGAATGTAATGTTCCTGGAGAGGATGCCTTGACTTTTCAACAGGCATGAGGCCTGGAGCACTACACAGAAGTGGCTTGAAATACACTGTGCTAAGGGGGAGGACTCCCACAGGGGTGTGTGTGTGTGTGGGGGGGGGGGCACCTACATAACGTGGTGAGTGATAACCCAAAGTGTATTTGAGAGCCTACTGCTCACTTCCTCGGGGTTACAGGGCAAGTTGCCCCTCAGCAATATCTTCATATTGTATGTGTAATATGCATATTAATGAATCACAGTAACTGATCTTAATGATACAACTTAAAGTCTTCACAAACAACATGCAAATCAAATACATAATATCCAAACCATAAATGAGCATACAATCCATAAAACAAAATGTCTGTGTACCTACTTGATATCCTACCCATTTCCTTATTTTGTTATTATCTCTCTCTGACACATATTTGGTAGTTCACATTTATATTTACATGTTTACTTACCTTCATGGTCAGTTTTCCTATTTACCAATGATTTTTGTATATACATTTACATGATGGGGAAGTGGATAGAATATCAAGAAAATAGGTGAATATGCATTTTGTTTTTTATGCATAATAAGCTCATTTATAGTTTGGACATTATGTATCAGATTTTTACTCATTGTGAAGATTTTACATTTTATCATTAAATGTATAGTGCTAGGAAGGTGGGCAGAGATGACTCCTGTCTGAATTCGGAGCGACCCACTGTGTATCAGCCATGGCGCGTTCGGGCAGTCAGTATTGCACATGACTGCAGCATGGCCAGTGAGAAGAGAGGCTCCGGGCAGCATACGAGGTTGCTGGGTGGCACTGTGGCCCGTGTACACGGGCTTTAAAACTAGTATACGCATCATTTTCTTTTTAACTATGTTCCTAATACTTTGTGGACCTATCAATTTCTGTAGTCATTAGTGGATCTGAGACGCTATTAGAAGGATGCAGGGAAATTGCATGATGTCATGACATGCTCCTCTACCAAGAGGCAATGTAAGGAGTTTAAGTGATGTTGACATCATCCAAATGTAATATAAGACTAGGGCAGCCTGCCCCATACACATTCTGCATTTAAAAAGAGTTAGAAGACATGCACTGTCACTCAGTAGCAGAGCAGTGCGTGATGTCATAAAGGGGTGGGGCCATCCACCAAAGAGACACCTGTGAGGGTTAGGGTAACCACATTTCCCTTCTGCCATTCCGGGACGTGGTCACCCTAGAACTTGCCTTACCTTGAGTCCCTGGTGGTCTAGCGGCGTGGAAAGTGCTCTGTGCCTCCTCCGGCACAGAGCTGAAGCTCCCGCGCGCTGTGCTCAGTAATGCAGAGCGCTGGGAGATGATGTCATCTCCCAGCGCTCTGTATTACTAGAGCGCTTACCTCCAGGAGATCAGGTAAGCTGCATTGCCGCCCTGGATGTCAGCCTGCAAGCGGCGTCCACGATGTGACACACCGCTTGCAGGCTGACATCCAGGGCGGCTTGGCTTCATTCCGGGACACTTCATTGTCCCGGTTGAAGATGACCCGGGACGCGGGACATAGCCCTGAAATAAGGGACAGTCCCGGACGTTCCGGGACCCGTGGTCACCCTAGTGAGGGTACGGGGCTGTACCCTCACTGGTGATGCAAAAAGACTCTGGACTTTGTTAGAAGTGGGGAATCTGTAGGAAGCCCTGATATATCCGTACAGAAAAAAACTGCTGTCTGTCAGACTGGCACAGAATTACAACACACAATGTATGCTGTTTGGTTGTGTGTCCCTTTAAAGACACATTTAAATCAATTATTTCCTCCTGTGATGCATCTCATTTGCTTTCTGCACAAGGCCCTTACGACACAGAATTTACATAAACAAAAGATACCTACTAGGATTATGTAACCGCTCCTATTCACTTTTATTGTGCTAGGAAGTGTTATTGTCTTCTATTCCATATCAGCAATAAACAAAGTAAATACATTGCTTCTGTGTGAACAATTCATCTTTGTGGCTTACATAACACTTGCACAATACACTTTGTACTGTATATCAGAGCAGTATTTTCCAGCCAAATATGCTGGCACTGATAAACACAGGGGCTGATAGAGCCGTAGAGTCAGGCCCAATAAAAACAACAGGCCCCTTCTCATCATTGGGGAGTTACCCACAGTGGGCCACTATCTGAGCCTCAAGGAGAACCACAACTATAATGCTTAATATTAATTGAAACTTGAAATATAAAAAAAAGATTGAACCCATTAAGTGCCACTGAGGCGTGCTACATATTTCTCTGCAGTGTGTTGCACACCTCTCTGGCACTCAAAGGATTAAATAAGCCTTGTGAGTGCTGCATTTTACCATGCTATATCTACACTGTAGGTACAGAACAATGTACATCCTTCCAGTACAATATGCCTTCATAACCTGCAGATCAAGGCCCATTAAGGCCCTTAATCTGGCCCAACAGATATGCAAGACTGCTGGGTTATTTTGTGCTTATAAGTCTACAGAGGAGAATACTGCTTGGCACTTAATGGGCAATTATCCCATTTTAGTAAGCTAGTTCCTATGGGTGCATCCCAAGATGGTTCCTTTCAGCTATGGTGGTGGTAGTGGTGGTGGGGTTGTCGTAAAACTCTTACAGCTGGAACTCAGACCAGAAGTATGTGCCTCTCAGCCGCAACCGCCAGAGACCTGTTGTGCCAGAATTGCTAGCCAGCTACAGAGAATCTAAGGAGACTGTATCACACAAGACTGGAAACTGAATTTAGAACAGAGAGACTTTCATCTCACAAGTCTCTCTTTTCAGATCCTCACTCTGCCCCCTACTGGGGATAATAGTGCAGCCCAGGTTTCATTGACAGGTCTATTCCCAGGGGAGCAGATCTGCTGGTGGGCAATTATCTAGTTGATAGTTGACCTTTAAGTGGTTAAAACATGTGAGTTGGTAAAGGGTACCAAGCAATTATTTAATTCTTGGAGGAATTTGATTTAAAATAATCACAATAAAAACACCTATAATTATGTTGGCCAATTTTTATTTAAAACAAATCATTCATGATATATATAGCTTTATCTGTCAGTTAGTGCAAATCTGGAAGGCATTGCTACTGCTTTCGATCCCATCTGCCACTCTCTAGTTCATTTGCATTAACTGACAAATAAATAACATTAAATATCTCATAAAATGTTGTTTTAAATAAAATGGCTTACAATATTGGTACTTTTGAAAGCTCTTTCAAAATAATCTAATTGTTACAAAGGGTCCAGTATAGGCTTATAACGGCCCTAACACAAACACACACGCACACACTCAGAGCGATCACTTACCTGTCTTCTGTTTCACTTCACGTTCACTTCCAGCATATGTCCCACTTTATTGTGTGGAGAAAGTCCTGCCCGCCCAGATTCCGATTCTTCCTGTCAGTCAATAAATAGACTTTCCTCTCCTGGCAGTCATATGTACACACTGGGATAAAATCCTTCTTCAACGCTGGTAGATTATTTAAGGCGCTGCTGTGTACAGGTAGTCTCTAGTATTGCACTGAGACCTAAGTTCACTCTTCTTAGTGGTAGCCCTGGAGCTGGTATGATTATTAGTTTGTAGTTAACATTATTCTATTATTACTACTGCTGTTTGATACTGATAGCTATTGCCAAGTCTGCAGTGCAC
Organism: Rhinophrynus dorsalis; assembly: GCA_037306005.1. NCBI lineage: Eukaryota > Metazoa > Chordata > Amphibia > Anura > Rhinophrynidae > Rhinophrynus > Rhinophrynus dorsalis. The sequence continues at coordinate 264,281,974 of CM074724.1, read as the reverse complement.
AAATACTCCTAGATATTTCCTTGTAAATCTTTTTAAAATGAAGACAAGTATGGTCAATGACTAAAAATTGCAAGACTAAAACTAGACTAGAGCCGTGTTTCTCAACCTTAGGTCACAATAACAATGCTAGATATCCCTGCCTGTTAACAGGTGAGTAATCACTGGCACAGTCATTGTGGTTGCTCCACTTGTACTTAATCTGGAGTATCCTTAACCCCTTAACAACTGTTGACATGCTAGGAATGTCACATGTTAACTTTCCTAAAGGACCGATGACAGGCCTAGCATGTCACATATTTTTTTTTCTTACAGCGCTCCTGTGGGACAGATGTGAGCACTAGCGGGGTCTGAAACTGACCTCTCCAAGGCCACAGTGGTCACTAGCAGAACCCCGTTCCGTGAGCTGGCATACATGATCAGTCACGTTAGCCCGCTCGGCGAATCAGATTAAAGCAGTCCTTAGGGGAATCCACTTCCCCGTACGCAAAACTAGCTAAATACATCACACGGGATCTGGAGCTAGTTCATAGACTCTAAAGTTTATTTTCTCAAGAAAGTACATTGAGTCAAGTTCCTTAAACATTTTCTTTCTTCCCACAGATGAGACTAGAAAAGGAGAAATTCTCAATAAACTTGGATGTGAAACATTTTTCCCCCGAAGAACTCAAAGTGAAAGTACTGGGGGATTTTATTGAAATCCACGGGAAACATGAGGAGCGTCAGGTAAGCTCCTAAATTCTTTGACATGTGAAACAGAAAGAAGAGAGTGCAGAACACCTCTAAGGTGATACCAGACAGGATGCAATACCCCTGTTTTCTTCCAAAAACAGGAAATTACTAGATCAACTGGAGCCAACTGCGGTCCTTAACGGTCATGGCACGTCATGGGTTGTTTTGTACTAACGACCCATGACTGCCAGGACCGTCATGGAATTCTTGGCTCGGAACTGGATACAAGAAAAAAAATGGTCCTTTAATGCCGGCTGTGTGTGCATGCGGCCGGTCCTTAAGGGGTTAAAAACTCCCCTCAGTGCATGTTTCTTAGCTATCCCTTCTTGAGCTCAGGTGAATCATTCAATGGCTTAATCACTTTAACCCCTAAACTACCGGTGACGTACCAGGACTGTCACGTCTGTCCGGATGTTAAGGATCTGTAACGGTCCTGGCATGCTATGGGATTCTAGGATAACAGCATGGCTTCCCAGACTGCAGCCATGGGGGAAAAAAAGGGTTGTGTCCTCCAGAGCACCCACTTCAAATTGTCAGAATTACAGTATGTTTACATCCTGACAATTCAAACGGACATTTTCTACCACAATCTATGGATAACTGTTTTTCAGCTACACTCCTCTCAGAGAATGAAACAGAATAACTAATTGGAATCTGACCACTACATGGCACTGTTAATATACAAAAACAGGACTATAAGCTGTAATAACTCTGGTAATATGCATCTCCCAGCAGTTGGAGTACCCTTGTTTTACTGAACAGGAAAAATCCTACAATATTTATTTTTTCATAGCAAAAGCTTACTGTTCCTTTAACTTGCAGTAACCATACACACAGTTGCCTAAAATATAGTTTTTCTTCAGTATTTTAATCCTTAACACCACAAAACTGAGGGTGATACTGGAATAATCCAGGAGCAAACCAACTGTACCACAGGGATTAATACACATTCCATAAATTCCTACCATGTAAAATGTGGATTTTTAACCCCTTGTATCCTACAGAAGTCCTCAATTCATTGTATAGCAATGTGTTAGCAACCTCTCTAGCATTAAAAGCACCACTTAAACAAGGGGGAGGGGTATTTGTCCCCTATGGTGCAGTTGATTTGCATACCTGGGAACTCTCAGGGTTTTGACCCAAATCTCAGGGTGAAGGGCCAAATTCTCAGGGTGAGAGAGGTCTGTGTCACCTACTATATGAATTTCCCAAATTAAATGTTTCCTTAGCCCCTAAACTGGTGCCATTAGTACCAGAAAGACAGTGGGCGATGTCCTGCTTGTCTTGTTTGTGTTCAGGCAGTGAGTTATCCAAACTGTAGCATGTTAAAGGTCCCTCGCACACGGAGCACCTCTGTGTTAGAGCAAGCAGGCACATATCGCATAAAATCTACATTATGGGAAGCTTTAAGGGTTAATATTTCAAATATCTCAGGGTCAGCTCATCTTGAAAGTTCCCAGGTATGTTGATTTGTCACAGATTTGCTCCAGTTCTTATAGTACATCAGCCTCATTAACGTTTCTCTCTCCAGTTGTTTTGTATTTGATTTTAATTTGTATTTAAAGAGAGCAATACCCTTTTTTCCATCTAATAGAGGAGCTTACCTAAATGTTGCCTTCATAAACCAGGCAGATAAACCTATATACATTTTTCAGGACTGGAACTATTCTATTACAAGAAAATATAATTTCACTATCTGAAAACACTTACATGGGTGGAGATGTTTTTGTATATAACATCTTATTCAGGCTGTGTAAACCTATAGTCTGTTATTAAGTGTGAACAAATTACAGACCTAAAATTGAGGCCAGTACAAATAGTCAACTGCAGATACAATACAAAGAAAAAAAATACTAGTGTACTGTTTGTTGTTGCCTTCACTCTCCGTCAGCCTTGTCCTCTTTCTCTGTCTCATACTACCACTTTTTCAGGCTTTTTTCTCTGTCACTCACTCTTGTTCTTGTTTAATATGTTGCTTCAAGTGTGTTTTCACTTCTAATGTTTATCACTATCTTGCAAGGTTTCTGTCTTATTTTGTCACTGTCTCTATTTAAGATTATATAAAACAACTGAAAAGTCAATGCCCCACCCCTTTAGTCTGCACAAACATTTTCTAACACTGAGAAATCTGCCAAAGTGAATGCTTTTATACAATTATTGATTCAAGTGGTAGAAATTCTTTTGACTTGTGCTAGGACTTGAAGGGTAGAATGCAAAAAACGTGCAAGTGCTACAATCGTGTGAAAAGGAAAGTGCACCCTCTTTGAATTCTAAGGATTTACATATCAGGACATAATAACAATCATCTCTTCCTTAGCAGGTCTAAATATTAGGAAAATACAACTTCAGATGAACAACAACACATGACATATTACACCATGTCATGATTTATTTAACAAAAATAAAGCAAAAATGGAGAAGCCATGTGCGAAAAACTAAGTACACCTTATGATTCAATAGCTTATAAAACCACCTTTAGCAGCAATAACTTGAAGTAATCGTTTTCTGTATGTATCAGTCTCTCACATCGTTGTGGAGGAATTTTGGCCCACTCTTCTTTACAACGTTGCTTCAGTTCATTGAGGTTTGCAGGCATTTGTTCATGCACAGCTCTCTTAAGGTCCCACCACAGCATTTCAATCAGGTTGAGGTCTGGACTTTGAGTTGACCACTGCAACACCTTCATTCTTTTCTTTTTCAGCCATTCTGTTGTAGATTTGCTGGTGTGCTTGGGATCATTGTCCAGTTGCATGACCCAATTTCGGATAAGCTTTAGCTGTTGGACAGACGGCCTCACATTTGACTCTAGAATACTTTGGTATACAGAGGAGTTCATGGTCGACTCAATGACTGTAAGGTCCCCAGGTCCTGTGGCTGCAAAACAAGCCCAAATCATCACCCCTCATTCACTCATAGCACAGCGTATGGTAAATATAGGCTTAGGACAGAACTGATTTAGCATAGAGTGCCACCAACAAACACAGGTTAATTCCTCAAAAACTATTTACAATGCAAAGAAGTGGCTATCAAAACATATAGGCAGTTTCTAATTCTCTTGGAAATTAACATCTGTCTTAGGGTGACAGGTTCACTTTAAGATATTAGAAAACTTGCTTACAGTGCACAAATTGCATTCAAAGTTCAGTATTCCATAATACCTACATTTTTTATCTCTAGGATGAACATGGCTATGTTTCCAGAGACTTCCAGAGAAGATACAAAATCCCAGTGGATGTTGATCCCCTTTCTATCACCTCAACCTTGTCCCCTGATGGTGTACTGACAGTCACTGCACCAAGAAAACTGGCTGATGTTCCTGAACGTTCCATCCCTATCACTCGTGAAGAGAAGGCAGCTATCGGTGCCGCTCCTAAGAAGTAGAGCCTTTCACCAGTTCCAAAGGATCCCTTTCCACCCTGCCAGAAAGAGTGTGTGCTACACTGCTACATGTATTTATTTCTGCTGTCCTGTGACCAAATCAAATTACTAATGCAAATAAAAGCAAGAAGCATATGAGTGCTTCAGTGATAATTCTGGATTATCCTGTATTAGATAAGAAAAACAAGTCGATTAGCATGCTCCATTTCAATCATATACAGCAAAGGCACCTAAGTTTTTTCAATTGTGGGCCACATAATCAAAAATCCATATGGGTAAGGGCCACATTGATGTCTTTCTTGGTAAAAATTGTGATCTATATCCTGTCAGCTATTCAAAAAATATGCATTTTCAAGCAGTAATACAAAAGCAGTACAAAAAGTTCCATAAACTTTACTCATATAAAAGTGTAGTTATAGGCCTAGTGCCAGTCGTTAATCAGGTCAATGAGAAAATATTTTATATATCTGGTTCACTGTCTGCCTCAAGTCCGGGGCAGCACGAGGGAAAAGATTGGCAGCAGGCAGCGATTTGGGGGTAGCGATTTTCAAAGGAATGGTCCCTGCCCACTCCTGTGAAAATCACTGCCAAGAGATTCACTGGAGAGTCAGTTCACCCCTGTCCCACTCCAATGAAAATCGCTTCAGCACAACTCACCTCTTCAGTGGTCCATGAGGTCCCCGAACATATATCAGATAACTATTCTCAAACTGTTTTGTAGCTTTCTGGCACACTAGTTCACATGTGCTAGCTAATTTGGTAAAAAAATGGTTTTGTTAAAAATATCAGGTGTGTGGGGGTCAGGTGGGCCGCACATTGGAAGTCCATGATATGCAGTATAGCCAACATATCTTTTAGCTACAGAATGTTTTGAAACTGAAAGCAGCACTGATACCTAAACATTAATTTGTGTTATATAATTTTAAATTGCATGCATTTCCAGCTAGTATCTGCAAAAATGTTATTTTTTGTTAGATCCCTAAAATCCAATCCCAAACATGCATTTTAATGCATGTTTATATAGACTGTAATGTTCAGAAACCATTTGGTTAATTTTGTTTTTGCTGTTTGTAATGAGAGACAGGAGGTAATGCAGATAAATTATTAAGATTATTACCCACTGCTCTATTGTTGGGAAAGGCTGAATCCTTATCACATTTACAGACAATACCACACTATCACTTCTGCGACAAGTATCAAGGTTGTTATGGTAACAAGAAACAGTCAGTCCTGGAAAAGGAAGGAACGGATGTCTTCATACAGTATATGTAATACTGGATTTTAGAACTCAGAAAACAAAAATATTTTTTTTCTACAAAGGTTAATATGTAGTACAGAGTACTTAACGCCTTGAGTGCCAGAGGGGTACGCAACGCATACCCCTCTGGCACTCAAGGGGTTAAGTGTATATAACCTCAGTTCATTTTTAGGTGTTAGTGTTCTTTGTGTTTCTTAGTCCAGAATTTCAGTTGCTGTTCTTAGAAGGTTCCATTCCATCACAATTCATTGGTGACCTGATTTCTTTTGCAATTTCCCATAGATTTACATGTGTTTCACTGGCAAACTAATTTCTAAGAAACAGATATGGCTACTTGGATACACCTCAAAGTCAAAATGGGTTCCCTTATTCATGCCTTAAAGTTGAAGGTTCCTTTTTTTTTTACTTAGTAATACCACATGATCAATTATTTTAAATCTATTCTTTTTTTTTAATATCCAAAGCCATTCTGATGCAAATCAACTGCGCCATAGGGGAAAAAAATGTCCCCAAATTTCCTTTGATCTAAATGTTAGAGAGGTATCTTACGTATTGCAAACTAATAGATTAGTGACTGCTTTAACATTCAAGGGGTTAAAGGTGCCATATGAATAACTGGGAATTTGAGGAATTTTCATTTGGTCCCTACAGTGCAGTTAATTTGCCCCGGAACTGGTCCACTCCGTACTTGCTGTAGTTGTTTCTAGATTCCTTCAGGCAATTTCCTCATTTCTATGGCCATTAATAGATTCTGAGGGGGAAAAAGAGAGATGACAGACAGAATCAGATAACATTTTCCACACTTGAGTGTGAGAAGCAGTTCAACTAACACTATCAAGAGATATCTAAGTCTCTAAAATAACTTTCTGTTGTATTCATATTGTTTGTTTTTTTATGTTATCTTCGATGCTCACTAAGCCAAATGCACAGGGAAGTGAAGCAATTCTGAGGTAAAACAATTGCTCCACAGGGAACAGAACATACCTTTCCCAAAATCCCCATTGGTTTAAGTGGGGACATTTAACTTCTTAAGGCTGGAGAGGTCTGTATTGCATTTGGATGTTTTAATTTGTCAATTATGGTAAAGTTAGTTTGCCTCAGAATTGCTTCACTCTTCCATTGTACATATGGCTCAAACACTCATTCATAACATATGGATACTATAGTACAATAAAGAAAAGTTTTTCTATTGATAAGTTCACTATAACAAATTAACCTCTAAGGTGCTAGACCTCATCATATTACAAAGGAATGCATTCCTACCTTCTAGAAAGCAATGGTTTAATACTCTGTATAATACGTTGGCACTATATATATATAAAGAATAATATTAACCCCTTAACGACCCTTGACTGTCATAGTACGTCAAGGGTCGATCTGACAGAACGATCCATGACGTACTATGACCGTCATGGAGTTCCGGGCTCCCCCCGCAGCTGCACGCCGTTCGGGGAGTCCGGAACTGCAAAAAAAAAAAAGCTCCACGGTCCTTAAGGCGCGGCGCCGATCGCCCGGTCGTTAAGGGGTTAATAATAATATTAAATACATAATAAGTAACATAGCTGAAAATAATGCAGGGAAATGTAAAATAATCAAGAATCTCAGTGTTTTGGTTGTTTTCTGGAGTTTCCAGCATTTATGAAACATTTATCAGCTAATCACTGTAATAGCCTTAAGCCTTCGAGTGCCAGAGGGGTCCCCACGCAATGCGTACCCTTCCGCACTCAAAGGGTTTATAGAACATTTAGATCAAAAGGTTACTGGATGAAGAATTATGAAGAATAACTGCCTTATGAAGAATAACTAGTGTTATTCTGAAGTAAACCAATTGCACCATAGGGGACAAATAAACATTCATCCACACACTATAACAGAGTTTTTTTTAACCCTTTGAATGCTAGAAAGGTCTCCAATGCATTGGAAGACCAATCTAATTTAACAATAATTTGTATTTGTCCCCTATGATGCAGTTGGGTTACTCCAGAATAACTCCAGTTTGTTTTTATAAATATGGTTCTATGGAGGAGAGTTATAAAATAAAGAAAGGATCTGTAAAATTGTGGCAAAGCGACAAAAGAATATATATATATATATATATATATATATATATATATATATATAGACACACACTAGTGTAAAAGCCTGTGTACACGGGCCAAGGTCCGGGTGATGTTAACCCTTTGAGTGCCAGGGGTACCCTCTGGCACTCATAGGCTTAAGAGGCCGGTGCTGCTCTGCGTCCTGCCACCGACGCAGTCATGCACTGTACAGACTGCCCGAAAGCACAGAATGCTCCCAGCACAGAGCTCCCAGCATTCTGTGCATTTGAGCAGTCTTTACTGTGCATGACGGCATCTGACAAACATCCTAGCGAATTATTATATAGGATATCTATATTATATATATATATATATATATATATGTACAGCGACATTTTTGCTTAGTGCTAACTCCGGTTAGTTGACTTTTTTGAAAAGTGGAGTAGAAACGGACTTGTCCAAATAAGAATTGTGTTGCAATGTATTTATAAAGAAACTAGTATTGAAGGCCTGTGTGCACAGGCCAGGGTGCTGCCCGGTGGCCTCGGCTGCTGCTGCCTCGGGGCCAGGGAGTGGGCAGTTCTGAGCGCCCCTTTCCAGATCGGCCATGCTTCTGACTGGGGGCCAGCACGTTCAGGCAGTCTCTGCTGCGCATGTACATGTTACACACACAGGGAGCTTCGCATCCTAGCAAATTATATTATAGGACTCGCCGATTGCCCCAAAATAGGAAGTTTTAGTGATTAAATTGTAATGCCAGGTATAACCTGTACTTAATGGAAGTATATAGTGAAAGCTGCGTAAGCAAAAAAATATTCACAATTGTGAATTGTCTACAATTTTTTTTCATAAAATACTCATATAGACATATTTATAAACTTGACTTTACTTCTTACATTATTAATGCTGTTTATAAATCTTCCCCTATTTTCGAATACTTGTTTTTCTTTGTAACCCTTTAAGCAATGCATCTCACATACCTATGGTCTTTAACCCCTTAACGTCACATGACGTGCAAGGACCATCACGTCGGTCAAGACTTTAAGGTCTGGTGACGGTCCTGGCATGTCATGGAATTCTGGGATAGCAGTGCAGCTGCCTGCCGCTCTGCCATCCCAGAATTCATTGCATAAAATAAAGTGCCGTGGTCCTCAACGGCCACCCACACCTGGAAAGGGCTGTCATTAAGGGGTTAAGTGTTAATGGTCTCCAAACAATTCCAACTGAAAAACAATTATTACAGTCTAAAGACTGGGATAAACTAGCCTCGGGTTGCTGTTTACAAGTTATAACAGGGACCTAATTATCTATTTACCTTGTACTTTTAATTTAATACTCGTTAGTGTTAAAACACATCAGGATGGTAACTTATTCCTCTCTTCTTTTTCCTTATGGCTGTATGGAAGGGAAGAATAGATTTAACCCTTTGAATGCCAGAGGGGCACACAATAGATTGCCTACCCACTGGCATTCAAACGGTTAATAGCATTGTCAATGATAATTACCCTAACGTCTTTTCCGTCTGCATTTTGAGAAAAAACAAATTCTATGTACACAATTCTCATTTTAATGCATTATCAAAACTATTGCATTGAAATGCTGAAATACTTCTTGTTAAAAAGGGTAAGGGTTGGAAAACAAAGGTTTGTACACATAAAGCCATTTAGGATATACTACTGGAAATGGAACATTTGATATGAGGAGCTGAGAAAGGAACCTGGTTTAGTGAGAATTAACCTTCTTGTTCAAGGAGCAGTAAACTTCTTTTTTTTATGAAAACCTGTGCGTTTACTTCCTGAAAGTTCTGACTCAGTTCTGACTCAGCAGTTTCTATCATAATCTATGAAGAACTGTTTGTCATTGAATTCCCTCTCTAATAGAATGTAATGGAATAACTAACTGAAATTTAACCATTAGAGGACACAACACAACACAACAGGTTTAAACTGCAATAACTCTGGAAATCTGTCTCTCAGCACATTTTTTTTATGTTTTATATATATATATATATATATATATATATATATATACATATACACCAGTGAAAAAGGTCCGGGTAATATTAACCCTTTGAGTGCCAGAGGGGTATGCATGGGCATTCAAAGGCTTAAGAGGCCGCTACCTCACTGCTCCATGCGATGCGGTCTTGCGTTGCCTTACTCCCGCGATGCAATCATGCTCAGTAGAGACAGCCTGAACATGGGCAGCCTCTACTGCAGCGTGGCAAACATCCTAGCGAATTATTATATAGGATATATCTATATATATATATATATATATATATATATATAATTTTTTTTTTTTTTACTTTACTTAACAGGAGTACAATATATATTTTTTCATTAAAAAAGTTTTCTCCTTTATGAATAAAGAAAACACTCTATGGGGCAAGCCATTTGCACTAAGGGGAGAACTAAACATTTCAAAACTTCCCATTGATTTAAATTTTGAACCCCTTCAATGCTAGAGAAGTCTCAAACACATTGTACTCCCTTGGCGCTCAATGGGTCAACCTGTGGAATAACAAAAGAGACCTCCAATACATTGCTTCTCAATGCTTTGGTGACCCGTCTATTGATATACCTTTGTGATCACAGGTGTGTTAAATCTGCTGTATTAGCAATGTTTAACTGGTCATCGAGGGATATCCTTAAAACCTCCACCTTTGTGAATACTTAAAGCGGTGGCTGAAACCTCTACTTTATAGTCAGGACGAAGCAAGTTAGGAGATACGAGGTCCATTCCAGATATAGACAGCTTACATCTGTCCCACCCACTACTTTAATTAACACTATTCTTCAAGTCATTGGTCTAAAGCCACATCTCATTTAACCACCAATCAGCAGGCAATGCAATTAGATGCCTCCAACCTTGAATTACAGCAATGCATTTACAAGAACTGAATACATTCAAGCATATACTGCAGTACAATAGAGCAAAACTTCAGTATTCCGACCTTCAAGATTGATGTTTAGACGCCCCACAGAGGTATTATAAGGCTTACCTTGTATAAACACTAGTCCTATCAATGGTGCCAGTACAATTTTCTCCGGGAACATAGGGGAGATGTATAAAACTGGAGTTATAAAGAAAGTGTCTGTAAAAGTGTCTCAAAGCGACACAAGTATATGTATAAACATCTAATGACATTTTGCTAAGTGCTAACTCCAGTTAGTAGACTTTTTTGAAAAGTGGAGTAGAAATGGTCTTGGCCAAATAAGAATTGTGTCCCAGTGTATTTTTAAAGAAATTCTCTAATCGCGCCAAAAATAAAGCCAGTTTTAGGGATTAAATCATAATGCCAGGTAAAACCTGTTCTTATTAGATAATACCGCTATGTGTGCGAATATATATTCGCAGGTGCGAATATTCACAGAATATTCTCAGAGAGACATACTTATAAACGTGACTTTATCTCTTTATAAATATGACCAGGCGTTGTGAATTTTAGCGACAATTCTTAAGAGTACACTAAGAAGTCTTTTTATACATCACCCCCATAATCCTTTCTCTCATTTCAGTACTTCAATTTATAGAGTATGCTAGCATATGCTACACAAATAACCCTTTTCATCGCAATGTACCAGATGGTTTTTTAACACAACATATTCCTGTGCTGTTTACTTTTTTGTCTGATATTCTGATTTGTAAATGAACTTCTTTCTCTATTGCCTACTGGACTGAAAGGAAAGGTGACTTTTCTACCTCTTCTGAAGTAGCCATATTCTTATAGTGTGATAAATATGGGGCAGTAATGGGTCATCATTACCTGCCCAGATTTATCAAACTGTGAGCTCACTCTCCACACAATAGACACTCTCTTATTGTAATGCTATTTACTTTATCAGGGATATACACACATTTGTTAATCACTATAGGTCCTGATAGACCTAATTGTATCTGCTTGCCTTGGAACATTATCAATATGTTCTTCAGAAACACTTGTACATAGGGACACAAGTTATGTAATAGCTGCTATTTCCAATGGCAAAGCTCACCTAAAATGTGTTACAATATACTAAAACACCAATTTCTCCATAAATTGTTTTTTGAATGGAACATTCTAAATGTCTGTAAAAGATTGATAGGAAAAAAAGATATTTATGTTCATAATAAATGCTTAATTTTTCACATCAGAGAGCAATAAAGATGAACTGTGTCATGATAAAATCAAAAAATATAAACAAACTGGAAAGGTTATTTTTGTAATGTCATTTAATCATTTAGTTTATATATTTTTTTAAATATTAATTTTTAAATTTATTTAACAGTGTTGTGAATGATGCTCACTTTGACAGATTTAAGAAAACACACACACAGTTTCCTTATTTAAGTTAAACTTTGCTTATACTGCTTATGTCTAATAGGTCAAGCTTAAAGGGATAGTAATGTTTCATAATAAAAGCAGCTCTAATTAATCATCATAGTATTTGGGCCTTGGAGAGTGTTATTTCAGTTCTGTCAGAGTTGTAGTTCAAGAGTAATACAATGATAAAGTATCCCCCTCCCGCCCCTTTTTACTGATATAACACTGCTCAGCTCAGAGCAGCAGGGTGTGTCCAGGTAGATTGCAGAGAGGGACACTCTTCAATTAAGATAAGGGAAAAAGCTGAAAAAACTGTTGGGGGGGCAGGGTTTTCATTGTTCTCTCTTGAACTACATCTCTGACAGTATTGAAATAACACTCTATATGGCTCAGATACTATGAAGATTAATTGGAGCTGCTGTTTTTTGTGAAACATTACTATCCCTTTAAAGAGCTGCAAACATATTAGGAAATAAATGTATATATAATATTGTAAGGCTATTAGCCTGTGAGTAAAACAAGAGTAAATCCCACTCTTGGGCATTCATAATTCATTCCAAACATTACTTCTCAAACTTTGTTTTTTTTTAATTAAACTGCTAGTAAGAGCTCCCCCTGGTGTCCAGACAATATTCTTTCTGTTGAATTCTACTGGAAAGCTGAGGCTTAGGCTACTTCTCTCAATCGACTGTGACTGTAACATTACCATCTTATAATGACAGTTTCAACATTTATAATTTTTGAATGTAGAATCTCCACCTTTAAAGAATATTCCTGCGATAGCACACATGATTCACTCAAATAGACACACATGGACACAATTGTGCTCATATAAAGACATTTTAAAACCTAACATTTGAGGCATTCTTGCAATCTGGGGATACGAATAACCTAGAAAAATGGTTCCAGCCTTTTTAAAATCATGACACATCCATTCTGAAGTCTTGACACATTTTGCAGGAAACTGTAATAAATGTTTATGACACATGTATGTAGGAAAAACCTCCAATATAATTCAATGAACATATTTGGAAAGATGTGAACCATTAAGGTTGGGGCAATGATGTAAATTTGTCACTACCTGTCTGTTGAGAACCACTGACTTAGAAGTTCTGATGATTAGCTCTGCAATTATAAAGAAAGATCTCATAGGCCCCGGCTTAGACAGTATCAAAACATTAACAAACCTGCTCTTCTACAGCACAGATATAACAAACGGAACACTGAAAGATTGGTGCATGAGGAGATTGGCAATTAGTAACAAAAGGATGGGCAACCTGAGGAGCTCCAAGGTTGGAAGACTACAATTCCCAACATCCTCAGCCAGCCAGTGGCTAGTTGAACATGACAGGAATTGTGGTCTTCCACAGCTGGAGAACCTCAGGTTTAAATCTACTGCTATAACATAATTTTTTTTAATAAAAAAAAAGCATACTTGGGAGAATGTTTTTCACCTTACTAATAACGTCTCGTGTTTTTTTTTCTATGACAAACTATAGGACATGAATTAGTTTTAAATTTCTTCATGACAGGAAAAAAACAAATTATGGGCCAAAAATCAAGAGCCCTACTACTGCAAACCAATGGCACCATTAGAAACAAATATTTCTATTCATTTAAATGGGATTTTTAACTCCTTGAATGCTAGAGAGGTCTCCAAGACATTGCAGCTCTAGCATTCGAGGGATTAACATTTTGAGTGCCAGAGTATCCAATGAATTGTGTTGCAATACATTGAATACTACTCTGGCACCCAAAAGGTTAAAAGTCCCATTTACATCAATGGTAATATTAGGGATTTTTATTAATCCCTGTGGTGCAGCTGGTTTACCCCAGAATTGTTCCTTTTTCTTTGTGAAAACAACCCTATATTAATGTAAATTAACAATGGCATTAGTGTTAACCCTTCCAATTAAGGGCAATTTTGTCAGACTAAAAGGTAATTAAATAACCTGCTTGATTATTATTTTAGGTAGGGATTAGCTTGACTTCACCATATACTGAAAATGGATTGTAGGGTGGAATTAACATTCAATATAATATAAGTAGTAATGTTTATGTTGTTATGTAACCACACATTCCTTTCAAGCTAAAACAGCAAATTAATACACAAGAAGGCTTGCTTTTATTTAGTAATTATATTCAATAAAGGAATAGAACATGCTTTCTTATGTCATGTGCTTATTGTGTAATGAATGTCAGTGAAAGTGCAATTGATTTAAGTTGGGCATCTTACTTCTTGAATGTTCTCTAACACACTGGATTTTTATTTCTCCCCTATGGTGCAGTTGGTATGTTCCAGAACTGCTTCGATAGTTTTTAGAACATTAGCCTAATAGGGGTCAGAAGTAGCCTAATGGAGTAAAGTGTTAATGAGATTTTCTAGACCAGTTCTGAGGTGGTTAAAATGCTGGACAATGGGCCTTATGTGTAAAAGAGGAGCGGTGCAATTCTGGGGCAAACCGACTTCCCCATAGGGGACAAATACAAATTACAATGAATGTAAACTGAATTTTTAACCCCTTGAAAGCTAGCGAGGCCTCTAACACATTGCAAAGGAATCAAATGGAGACCTTGGTAACCCTTTTTCAATCAATGGCAGTCTGGGGATTTTTAATGTGTTCTCTATGGTGCATCAGGTTTAAACACAGAACTGCACTATTCCAATTTTACACAAAAGGCCCAGTGTACACACAAAAACATGAAAGGGTTACTATCTGGGAATATCAGATAGCCAATGAAAATATGATTAAGCTGAACCCATGCTGTACTTTCATATACATGAGGTAGATATCCATGTTCACAGAATTAGACTGGAAATGGTGTCACTGCCCAATGTCACATAGATTAAAAGAAATGGTAACAAGTATAATTGAGGACTGAGTTATATAAATTTAAATATCTTGTACTCCAATCCTTTGGATGATGGAGATGATTACAAAGCATTGTTAGGAAACATGCTGGAGACTTATCTAGTAGCCATAACATTTGCAATCCCTAAAATATAAAACTAAACTTGCATTTCTAAAGCATTGGTTATGTTTGTGCAAGCTTGTTATGACTGAGATCTAGGGCAGTAAATTAGTTGACATTATTACTCTCTCCTCTTCTGTTTTGTAAGGGTTTTATTTTATATCTACCAGTTTACAGACAATATTTTATTGTCATTACTGGGACTTCAAACTACATACCTCCCAAGTGTCCCTCTTTTAGACCCAAATCCCCCTGTCCCTCCCTCCCACTCTGATGTCCCTCTTTTTAGGAAATCAGTTTGTGTGGTGTGTTTATAAGTGTTTCACATTGCTCCACAGCAATAATACTCAAATACAGGGCCGGATTTACATCTCAAGAGCCTGTAGGCATAGAAATCTGAAGTGCCCCCCCCCATTGGCCATCTCCACAATGCTCCAAATCGCCACATTACCCCACATCTCCATATTGCCCTCACATTGCCCCCATCATTTCCACATTGCCCCCATCATCTCAACATTGCCCCCCATCAGCTCCACATTGCCCCCATCATCTCAACATTGCCCCCCATCATTTCAACATTGCCCCCATCAGTTCCACTTTGCCCCATCATCAACATTGCCTTCCTCAGCTCCACATTGCCCCCATCATCTGAACATTGCTCCCATCAGTTCCACTTTGCCCCATCAGCTCCACATTGCCCCATCATCTCAACATTGCCCCCATCAGTTCCATATTGCCCTCACATTGCCCCATCATCTCAACATTGCCCTCACATTGCCCTCATCATCCCTATATTGCCCTCACATTTCCCCCATCATCTCCACATTAAGCCTCACATCCACCCCCCATCCTTTTCTTACCTCCCTGGTGGTCCAGCGGTGTGGCAGGACAGGTCTGGGCCTCCTTCTGCACAGACCTGTAGCTGCTGGAGCTCCTGCGCGGTCTTCTCGTCAGTAATGTAGAGCGCTAGGAGATAATGTCATCTACCAGAGTTCTGCATTACTAAAGAGCCAACGAGGGAGCTCTGAAGCTACAGGTCTGTGCCAACTGCCAAAGGAGACCTTATCATGCGGCGGGCGGCGCTGCACGTCACTTAATATATATAATTTTTTTTTTATTGCAATGGCAGGCGCCCCTCTGTAGGGTGCGCCTGTAGGCAGAAAGCCTTGAGGAAGAGGGTAGTTAACCCGATACGCATCGGCTGTGGATATAGATTTTTATTTGTTTTTAATTTATTCTTGTTCGTTTGGTTCAGTACCATTATCCCCATATAGTTGGGACAGAACCCCATGCATTGGAAGAACTGACACGGAAGCCAGTAGTGGATACTGATCCGTAGGTGTTGAGGAACGGTGCAGTGGTAAAGACAATCCTGGAGTCCCCGCACAACGGTCTTGTGAGTACTCTAGTTACCCCGCGCTGATGGGAGAGACTGTGGTTGTGGAGTTGGATTGTTACATTGTAACCTTATATCAGCATGATTTGGATCTAGTGTATTTCTGGCTATACCACACGAGTGTTCCAGTGGAAGGAGGATTATTGAGAGATATATCTGTATTGTGTTTTATTCATTGATATCCTGTGAGTGGTATTTCATATATATGCGCATGAAAAGATTTTATGAAGAATAAACGTTGCTTTTAGATGGTCTTCTGTGCGCTCTTTTTTGTAGAGATTGGAGTTATCATTCGAGTGGGGAAGAAGGCCACACAGAGAGCTGCAAGAAGATAACAGATTAAGCATTGATCAGAAGATTTATAAGAAAAACACATGTAGTAGAGATATATTCAGTCTGGGTTTCAGAATGCATATGGTGTGTTTATAGGTATTGGTGCGTGGATATTTATTCACACAGACTCTTTATCTCGTATCCTTTAGCGCTATGAGTTGTGTTTTGGTTTTTATAGATGCCTACTCTGCCTTATGGAAAATCCGGCCCTGCTCACATAATGTTTGTATAAATGTCAGTATATGTGTTTATAATTTAGTCTGTGTAAATAAAATACTTCGGTCTTGTATATGTCATTTATTAGTTTATACAAGGAGGTGTCAATAGGTCATGGAATAGCCTAAAAATTCTTGCAACGCCCCTCACATCAGCCACGACCCCAGCAACACCCCCTAAAACACAATTGTCCCTCTTTGGTAATTTCAAACGTTGGGAGGTATGAAACTATGCTAATAGAATCCTGAATAAAACATAAATTAGCCTTAGGTATCAAACAGAGTTTTCTGCATCTCTGAGTTGGTGCTCTGAGCCCTGGAGAGGCACATTCAATTGCAAAATGAATAGGAAAAAGGCTTCAACTGGCAGCTTCGGCTAACAGAGAAGATAATCTTAGTATGAACCTATACATTTAACCCTTTGAGTACCATATGGGTATGCAATCCATCGCTGTGCAATGGATTGTGTATCTCTCTGGCACACAAAGAGTTAAGGCTGTACATTTGTAATGTTGCTGCTACCAGAAAGGGGAGCAGTGTCAAATAGCTAGTAAAAGACTGAGTTTTAACATTTTATTTTTTTCAAACAAATTTCCCTTTAACCCTTTGAGTGCCAAGTGGGTACATTGTACGAGTTTGGACAGCTGTACCCGCTGTGCCAAGCTCGTACAATGTACCCACTAAAATGCGGTCACTGCATGAGCCGGTATAACCGGCATGCAGTGGCCGCATTTTAAAAAAAAAAAATGTGGGCAATCGTGGGGGGACATGAGGATCACTCCTCATGTCCCCCCTGTTATTGATCTCCCAGCCGATCGCGCTGGGAGATCAATAAAAGAAGAGGAGAAGCGCAGCTGAGGCGCAGCTTCTCCTCTTCTTTGTCTCCTACCCGAACTTCCGGGTAGGAGTGGGCGGGACCGGGGGAAGCCTCCCAGCGTCATCAGTGACATGTCACTGATGACGTTGGGGAAGTTTCCCCGGTCCCATTCACTCCTACCGGTGGTAGGAGTGAAAGGCAGGAGAGCTTTTGCTCTCCTGCAAGTCGCCATATTGATCTCCCAGCCGATGGCTGGGAGATCAATAACTGGGGGGACACCAGAAGGGGTCCTGATGTCCCCCACGAGGTCTGAGAAATTAAAAAAAAACAAAAAAAAAAAAACCAAACGCTAAGTAGCCCTGTGAGTGCCGCAGGGGTCCCCAGCACATTGCTTTGCAATGTGCTGGAGACCCTTGTAGCACTCACAGGGTCTTTTCTTTGGGTTTTTTTTTTTATTTTTTTAAAGACCTCATTGGGGGGGATCAGGGGGGATCCTGATGCCCCTCAATGAGGTCTATTATTAAAAAAAAAATAAATACAATTTTTTAACCCTGTGTGTGCCACAGGGGGGGTCAAATGCACCCCCCCCTCCTGTGGCACACACAGGGCTTCTATCATTACTTTGTTACTAGAGATTGTTGGGGGGCCATCAGGATTTGTCCTGATGGCCCCCCAACAAGCTCTGATTACAAAGTATTAATAAAAAAAAAAATTAACCCTCTGAGTGCCAGAAGGGTCCAATGCATTGCTTTGCAATGCGCTGGAAACCCCTTTGGCACTCACAGGGACATTTATTTTGATTCCTTTTTTTTTTTTTTTTTTTAAGACCTCGTTGGGGGGAATCAGAGGGGTCCTGATACCCACCAATGAGGTCCATAATAAAAAAAGTAAAGAAAAAAAATTAACCCTGTGTGTGCCTCAAGGGGGGCCAATGCAGCCCCCCTTCTGCGGCGCACACACAGGGCATTTATCATTACTTCGTTATCAGAGATTGTTGGGGGGCCTTCATGATTGGTCCTGATGGCCCCCCAACAAGCTCTGATTACCAAGTAATGATTAAAAAAAAAATTAACCCTCTGAGTGCCAGAAGGGTCCAATGCATTGCTTTGCAATGCGCTGGAGAGCCCTTTGGCACTCACAGGGACATTTATTTTGATTCCTTTTTTTTTTTTTTTTTAAGACCTCATTGGGGGGAATCAAAGGGGTCCTGATACCCACCAATGAGGTCCATAATAAAAAAAGTAAAGAAAAAAAATTAACCCTGTGTGTGCCTCAAGGGGGGCCAATGCAGCCCCCCTTCTGCGGCGCACACACAGGGCATTTCTCATTACTTCGTTATCAGAGATTGTTGGGGGGCCATCATGATTGGTCCTGATGGCCCCCCAACAAGCTCTGATTACCAAGTAATGATTAAAAAAAAATTAACCCTCTGAGTGCCACAAGGATCCAATGCATTGCTTTGCAATGCGCTGGAGACCCCTGTGGCACTCTCCGGGTCCCCTGTTTGTGGACATATATATATATTTTTTTACTAAGACCTCATTGGGGAGGGATCAGGGGGTCCTTATGCCCCTCAATGAGGTATATAATAAAAAAAATAAAAAATAAAACACAAATTAACCCTGTGTGTGCCACTAGGAGGGGAGTTCAATGCCGACCCCCTTCCTGTGGCACACACAGGACTTTTTATCAACACTGGTAGTCACAGATCTCCCATACACACTATCAAACACTGCCCCACCATCCTTGCTCCTCTGCTCATACCCACACACACTGCCTAATCCCTCACCCTCCCACATACTTTGTTACACTTGTAGTCACAGGTCCGCACGTACACCGGCTGACGCCCTAGCTTCTTTCATCTGTTAGCCATAAAATCACACATACACTGTTTGCTTTACCATTTCTGTTTCACTGGTAGCTACGCTCCTGTAGCGTAAATTGGTATGTCAACCCACAGCAGTGGGGTACCATTTTTCTTAGGCTGGCAAGAAGTCCTCCTAGGAAATCCCACGCCATTGAACCATTTTAGTATCTTTGAAGTGACTGATGTGTAAAACAAAATTTTATTTTTTCCTGTAGCACCACATTCTGGAAATAGTTGTGCCAACTAACTTAGGGGTAAAAAGGCAAGTGACCCCTCATTAGATGCGGCAGGTTGTCTTCTTTCCAAAATGGTATGGTTTATCTACCTTTTCTTCAATTCTGAAGGTGTTATAGTCATTTTCGTACAGGCAAGTCAGGTTTGAGAAAATGTTAGAAACATCAGAGGTTGTAGTAGGTGTAGTTTTCTACTTCTAGCACCCCCTAAGGTAGTTCAACTCATACCAATGGGGTGTCATTTGACTCCTAAGAGCACTAGCAAACAAATGCAGTTGAAAATTCCATGGTTTTCACAGCGCTCCATACATTTGAAGGGGCAGAAATGTAAAAAAATGCAATTTTTTTCCTATATCGCCTCCTTCTGGAAACATTTATGCACACCAGTATTGGGGTAAGAAGGCAAGTGACCCCTCATTAGATGCGGCAGGTTGTTTTCTTTCCAAAATGGTATGGTTTATCTACCTTTTCTTCAATTCTGAATGTGTTATAGCCATTTTTGTACAGGCAAGTCACATTTGAGAAAATGTTAGAAACATCAGAGGTTGTAGTAGGTGTAGTTTTCTACTTCTAGCACCCCCTAAGGTAGGTCAACTCATATCAATGGGGTGTCGTTTGACTCCTAAGAGCACTAGCTAATGAATGCAGTTGAAAATTCCATGGTTTTTACAAAGTTCCATACATTTGAAGGGGCAGAAATGTAAGAAAATGCCTTTTTTTTTCACTAGCGCCACCTCCTGGAAGCATTTGTGCATACCAGCCTTTGGGTAAGAAGGCACGTGACCCCTCATTAGATGCGGAAGGATGTTTTCTTTCCAAAATGGCATTGTTTCTCTACCTTTTCTGCATATCTATTATGGTTATAACCATTTTAGTGCAAGCAGATAATTTCAAAAACAAAAGTGTCAGGTTTACGTACGTGTTCCTAGCACCCACATATTCTATGTTAACCCACACAAATAGGCTACCATTTTTCTCATGTTGGTAGCAGGTACTGAATACAGCAGGAAATGTTATGGTTTTCAAAGATTTTAGTATCTTTGAAGTGGTGGAAATGTAAAAAAACATGTATTTATTCCCATAGCGCCACCTTTTGGAAATATTTGTGCACTTCAGCCCAGGGGGTAGAAAGGCAAGTGACCCCTCATTTGATGCGGGAGAATGTCTACTTTCCAAAATGGTATACCTTTTATACCTTTCCTTCATGTCTCTAACAGTTATGGACATTTTAGTACAAGCCGCCATTTTCGAAGAAGCAAACAGGTAGGTGTAGTGATGTGCTTCTGGCACCCCTAAGGTAGGTCGACTCATTCCAGTGGGGTGTCATTTTTCTCCTAAGAGCACTAGCTAATGAATACAGTTGGAAATGCCATGGTTTGCACAAATTTCAGTACATTTGAAGGGGCAGAAATGTAAGAAAATGCCTTTTTTTTTCATTAGCGCCACCTTCTGGAGGCATTTGTGCTCTCCAGGCTTGGGGTAACAAAGCAAGTCACCCATCAATAGATGCGGCAGGGTGTCTTCTTTTCAAAATGGTATGGTTTGTGTACCCTTTCTTCACTTCTGTAGTTGTTATAACCATTTGGGTACAGACAAGTAATGTTTGAGAAAATGTTAGAAAAATTTGAGGTTGTAGTAGGTGTCATTTTGCACTTCTAACGCCCCCTGAGGTAGTTAAACTCATACCAATGGGGTGTCATTTTTCTCCTAAGAGCACTAGCTAATGAATACAGTTGGAAATACCATGGTTTGCACATATTTCAGTACATTTGAAGGGGCAGAAATGTAAGAAAATGCCTTTTTTTTTCATTAGTGCCACCTTCTGGAGGCATTTGTGCACTCCAGGCTTGGGGTAACAAGGCAAGTCACCCATCATTAGATGCGGCAGGGTGTCTTCTTTTCAAAATGGTATGGTTTGTGTACCCTTTCTTCACTTCTGTAGTTGTTATAACCATTTGTGTACAGACAAGTAATGTTTGAGAAAATGTTAGAAAAATTTGAGGTTGTAGTAGGTGTCATTTTGCACTTCTAACGCCCCCTGAGGTAGTTAAACTCATACCAATGGGGTGTCATTTTTCTCCTAAGAGCACTAGCTAATGAATACAGTTGGAAATACCATGGTTTGCACATATTTCAGTACATTTGAAGGGGCAGAAATGTAAGAAAATGCCTTTTTTTTTCATTAGTGCCACCTTCTGGAGGCATTTGTGCACTCCAGGCTTGGGGTAACAAGGCAAGTCACCCATCATTAGATGCGGCAGGGTGTCTTCTTTTCAAAATGGTATGGTTTGTGTACCCTTTCTTCACTTCTGTAGTTGTTATAACCATTTGTGTACTGACAAGTAATGTTTGAGAAAATGTTAGAAAAATTTGAGGTTGTAGTAGGTGTCATTTTGCACTTCTAACGCCCCCTGAGGTAGTTAAACTCATACCAATGGGGTGTCATTTTTCTCCTAAGAGCACTAGCTAATGAATACAGTTGGAAATACCATGGTTTGCACACATTTCAGTACATTTGAAGGGGCAGAAATGTAAGAAAATACCTTTTTTTTTCATTAGTGCCACCTTCTGGAGGCATTTGTGCACTCCAGGCTTGGGGTAACAAGGCAAGTCACCCATCATTAGATGTGGCAGGGTGTCTTCTTTTCAAAATGGTATGGTTTGTGTACCCTTTCTTCACTTCTGTAGTTGTTATAACCATTTGTGTACAGACAAGTAATGTTTGAGAAAATGTTAGAAAAATTTGAGGTTGTAGTAGGTGTCATTTTGCACTTCTAACGCCCCCTGAGGTAGTTAAACTCATACCAATGGGGTGTCATTTTTCTCCTAAGAGCACTAGCTAATGAATACAGTTGGAAATACCATGGTTTGCACATATTTCAGTACATTTGAAGGGACAGAAATGTAAGAAAATGCCTTTTTTTTTCATTAGTGCCACCTTCTGGAGGCATTTGTGCACTCCAGGCTTGGGGTAACAAGGCAAGTCACCCATCATTAGATGCGGCAGGGTGTCTTCTTTTCAAAATGGTATGGTTTGTGTACCCTTTCTTCACTTCTGTAGTTGTTATAACCATTTGTGTACTGACAAGTAATGTTTGAGAAAATGTTAGAAAAATTTGAGGTTGTAGTAGGTGTCATTTTGCACTTCTAACGCCCCCTGAGGTAGTTAAACTCATACCAATGGGGTGTCATTTTTCTCCTAAGAGCACTAGCTAATGAATACAGTTGGAAATGCCATGGTTTTCACAAATTTCAGTACATTTGAAGGGGCAGAAATGTAAGAAAATGCCTTTTTTTTCATTAGCGCCATCTTCTGGAGGCATTTGTGCACACCAGGCTTGGGGTAAGAAGGCAAGTTACCCCTCATTAGATGCGGCAGGTTGTCTACTTTTCCGAAATATATAGTTTTATATAGTTATTCCACTGTTTTAGGGTAGTTTTACCACAAAAACCCTAGAATGCGCATATTAGTTTATAAAGTTGAAAATGTCATTTTGCGCTGCTGGTGATTAGGGCTCTACGCTAGCCATGGACGTAGGTAAAACTATACAAATTTGGTATTTTTTTACTCAGGGGACTCGAGGCTTTTTCAAATAATTGAAACTTTTTCAATCAAGGTAAATATTTTTGATACATAGTATGTGATTTTAGCAAAATGAGTAAATTTTCACTTTTTTTTGTCATTATGACATCATAGCTTTTTGCACGATGTAAAATTCTCTTCATGTAAGGTATCACAAGAAAGCTCAATTCGTTCTGAAAAAAACAATATATAGTTTTCCATATGTAACTAAAAATCCCCAGAGGAAATCAAGCCTAAACGGAAGGATAGCAAAAATGTTGAAAAAGTGTCTGGCCTGCAGGGTTCAGAAAATGGCCCGAGCCTCTGGCACTGAAGGGGTTAAAGGGATAGTAATACTTTGTTTTATCTTTATTTTATTTTGTAGGCATTAAAAAAACATGAAGAACCATATAAGTCTTATCTCTCAAACCTTTATGGTTTGAGAGATATTCACAAGCAAAGTTTCCCCCTCCCACCTCTTAGTGAACGCCATCTCTTCTCAGATGTGGAATGCAGTCCATAGACCAGACAGATAACAGCAGGGGACAATCTCCTTCCTATCAGAATAATGAAAGCCCTGCCCCCCTTGACAAGCTTTTCAGCTTTTTCCCTTATCTTAATTGAAGATTGTCTCTCTCTGCAGTCTACCTGGGCACCTCCCTTCTGCTCTGGCTGAACAGTGTTACATCAGTAAAAGGGGCGGGAGGGGGATACTTTATCATTGTATTACTCTTGAACTACAACTCTGACAGAATTGAAATAACACTCTCCAAAGTCCAAATTCTATGATGATTAATTAGAGCTGCTTTTATTATGAAACATTACTATCCCTTTAAGTTCATACAGGCGAGTTAAATTTTTAGGTGTGAGAGTAACTTTAAAGGAGAACTATCACCCCTATACAAGTTAGGCTAATAAGTTACTAAATAGAGCGGCCAGCATAGATAATTGTGTATTTTTTTTTAATCGTGTTTTGGCTAAAATTAAATGTTTAAAAATGATCTGTGCCCTTACTTCCGGACAGACTGCGGGTACAGCTCTGCACCGCAGTCTGTCACTCTTCCTCTGCTCCCCTCCCACGTAGCGTCTCGATCCAGCCTCCTCCAATAGCAGAGGATTTCTCCTTGTAAGCTGGAGTGCTCTCACAGAGCTGTACTCGTAGTCTGTCCAGAAGTAAGGGCACAGACCAGTTTTAAACATTTATTTTTAGCCAAGCCACGGTTTAAAAAAAATAACAAAATACACAATTATCCATGCTAGTCACTCTATTTAGTAATTTATTAGCCTCACTTGTATAGAGGTGCTAGTTCCCCTTTAAAGACAAAGAGAGCATGGGGATTTATGACACAAGGAAGGAGATTAATGAAGCAGTGAGGTCAGAATCAGGTGATACTATAGTCTCTATTGATACTCACACGCAATGATTCACAAACACCCTACAGAGTTATTTCCTTGCCTATCTTACTATATCAAGGAAGTGACCTTGAAATCTGTATACATATGATTTGCCATGAAGAAAGCCCTAGCTTACACATGTGGTAATGTACTTGGAATTTCTTTTAAGTTCTTTACCCTGGTGTCTAATATAGGATAGACCAGCTAGAACCAAAACTGGTGAACTTGATGTAAGAAAATGCAATGGGTGCCCAGACACAGCTCTTACAGTGCTTATTCCTTGTTAGTATTGAAATCCTTTATACTGGTGCACACGTTACCCATTAGACTGCCTTTCACTGTGCCAAAATAGCCAATACAATGTAGATAGAGTAGGACCACACTGTGGAGACATATGATCAATACAGATCTTTTATTACAGTGACATAACATGTATCAGGCACACAGCCCATCATTAGGCGTAAAGATCACATATCAACCCACTACCTTAAGTACCATAACCAACACCCCTTGACCCAGAAATAATCCCCAAAGTCAAAAGTACCACTACATGTACAAAAAAACAGTACTCATAGAAACTGCCACTATTGAGCTCCATCAATGACTACAAAAAATAACCAGACAAATGAGACGTGTTAAAACTAGGTCTAGGAGGTTACTCTGAAACAGACACATTGGGGATTATGAACTAAGGTGTGATAAAGAGGTGATAATGTCTCCAGCGATATCAGTTCTCCAGCTCCTATGTTATTCTATGGAGCCAATGCACTAAGATCTCTCTCACTTGAGAAATCGCAGTGCATTGGCTACAGTGATATCACTGGAGAAGTTATTACCTCTTTATCACACTTTAGTACATCTCATCTGTTATCTGTCTATATCAAATGTACCTTATACATGAAACTGGCAAAATCAAAATGACAAAACAACAATATAACTATTAGATGCAGGAAAATCTCTACATGTTTTTGAACCAGCACAGACCACCAGAGGGCACTGTAAAATAACAAAAGATATAAACATGATACAGGAATACTCATATTTACAAACACCTCATGCTTAAGCATTTTAATTTAAATATTACCTGAAGGATTTTTTTAATGCCCCCCCCCGCCCTCATTAAACATCTTTAACTGTGGTCAAAATTTCCAGCTGAGCCTTTGTGCTCCAAGATCCTAGTGCCCCATATACCCAAGCCAGTACTAAAACCAAAGATCTTGATCTGTGTCCCTTATTTAAGGTGCTTAACAGTGTCTCCTTGTATGACTGAGTTATATTACCAACAGTCACAACATGGGAAAGTACCATTCCTTGGGTTACTTAAAATGTCCCCCTTAGATTTGTTTTCCACCAGATTCAATTTATTTAGATGGTACAAAATAATTTCCCACTTCATGTATGGAAAAAATAATTTATCACTGAACATCGTGCAACAACATTTTGCATTTTCTTCACTTCAACATCATCGATCAAAAATGGGATCTTAGTGCCCACTCGTTTAATCTTTTTATACTTTAAATTTTCATTGCTAAGTGTAGGAGTTACCTCAGCCCTAGCCTTCCTTAAAATAATCCTTATTACAGTTCTTCTGACTAAACTTAACTAATTTGTCAGCAGCTTTATGATCTGATCTGATCCTGCAGGTTCTAAAAAAGTGTCAATTCTGTATACACTTCGTAGATTATGAAAACTGTCAGATTGCACTAGATCAGTGGTTCTCAGCCTGTGGGTCGGGACCCCTTTGGGGGTCGAATGACGATTTGCCAGGGGTCGCCTAAAACCATCAGATATTTATATTTCGGTTCATAACAGTAGCAAAATTACAGCGATGAAGGAGCAACAAAAATAATTTTACTGTTAGGGGTCTCCACAACTTGGGAAATTTTATCAAAGGGTCGCGGCGCTAGAAGGGTTGAGAACCACTGCACTAGATCATTCCTATCAGTGGGTTCAGTTTACAAATAAGTCTATAGGGCCTCACTTTTATCTCAATTTTAATATAAAGATAGTTAATCTCAGTGAAGATACATTCACCCATGAATTTAACAGTGGGATATTAGCCATTGGTATTAGCCATTGATGTCCTTAAGAATATTCAAAAATTGGTACTTACTTCCTCCCCCGTAGCCAAAAAAATGTCTTCCACAAATCTACAAATTAAACGTATCATTTAATGCATTCTGAGTATTTGTCCAAGATCAGTATTCAGTTCTATGCATAAAAAATATGTGAGGGCACTACTGTTGTGACCATACTATTGCCATTCAATTGAATATAGCAGGTATGTGGAAACCTAGAACTGTTTTTGGTTACCACTATCCATCAATTAGAGCCCACAAATGATCATCGCATTAGACATTTCACTCTGGATTAAAGTTTCCTCTACAGGTCATCCCCTCAACATGGGGTATAGATGTATATAAACTGACCATGTGAATAGTACATAGCAGAGTGTCACAGGAGGGGACATCTGGAATCCTGTAAAAAAAAATCTGTGATGTCACCATAGAAATTTTCTAATCCAAAGGTTGCACAACAGAGTCTAAGAACTGACCCAATTCCATCATGTTTCATTTAATCATTTATTTAGAAACATTTTTTACCAGGAAGAATACATTGAGATTTTTCTCGTTTTCAAGTATGTTCAAGTATGTTACTTTTCTATGTTATTTTACAGTGCCCTCTGGTGGCTTCTTATGATTCAGGAAAGTGTATGCACAATATTATATCCAGTAGTGAGTTACACTGTTCCTTTGTTTAGTGCATTCGCTTTAACTGGTTTAAGGTACAACTTAAATTCTAGATAGATAATGGGGTGGGTATAAGAATTAGCCAGTGCAGCACCACTACAGTGCTCTAACACCAGTGGCGGCACTTCAGGGTATGCACTACAGAGCATGACTGATACAGTGCATACCAGTGGATAGACTGTCAGTGAGCCTCATACACCTGCCCCACAGTATGCAAACTGGGTGTACACATATGCCACTTCCTCTACACCTTATTCAGTACACTGACCTAAGCAATGTGTACATGAAATGAATGCCCCCAAATGCCCATAGACTGCCCCACTGACTTTTTGGAGCTAGAGGAGTTAATGGGAAGATCCAGATAGTTCAGGCAGGAATAGGTACAGAACACTGATTCCAGTGCCTGTAATGACATGGAATCAGAGTGGCACACTCTTCCCTCTGAGTCTCTGATGCAGAGTCACTTTCCAAACATATTATTAGTACATATAATACAGGTTGTCTCTTCACCCTTGGGGATTACTTGTTGTTGGTTAGAGAATTTAAGGTGGCGATTGATATGTGATCTTTACACCTAATGAAGGGCTCTAAACCTAATGTGAGGACCAGTTTTGTCTAGAAATATAATTTATTAGCAGGAGCTTAATAAGCGTTAACCCTTTGAGTAGCAGAGAGGTAGCCAAAACATTTCAATGCAATGCATTGGATACGTCTGTGACATTCAAAATATTAATAACAATCACCACTACCACCACCACCACCATCATCATCCTTACTCCACAATGAATTACAATGTAAAAGCTTCTTTTGTGAAATACTGAAATTAGGGTACAGACTAAATCTTTTATTGTATTATTGTAACCAACTGCAACACAGGGATTAAAATACAAATTGACTGATTACAGGGATGGGCAATCTAAAACCCTCCAGCTGTTGAGGACTACAATTCACATCACTAGCTGTGAATTATGGGAGTTGTTGTCTTTCACAGCTGGAGAGCCTCAGATTCTTCTAATACAGGGATAGGCAACGTACCCACTGCCACTCTGACAAATTACAATAACCTTGACTAAAACTGCTGTTGTCAAATTATAATTAAAGAGATAGTAATGTCAGGCTACAAAGTTAACCCCATAACGACACATGAAGTACATGTACGTCATGAAGTTGCGGTCCCTAAAGGACCAAGGACGTACAAGTACGTCATGGAATTCCGGGCTCCCCACGTGGCTGAACACCGATCGGGGAGTCCGGAATCGGATGAGTTTAAAAAAAAAAAAAAAAAAAAGATCTGTGGTCCTTAAGTGACCGCCGCGTGCGCGGCCGGTCCTTAAGGGGTTAAGATCAACTATTCATTATACGTTTTTATAAAGAACAGTACCTTTGTAAATGTCTATATGGTTGTATTCTTCTTGTAATTTTATTTTAACACTTCCTCCTCCAGCCCCATTTCCCTATATCATGCAGAGTCTCCTCAGACCTGAAAGCCAGTCCAGACAGATAGCAACTAGAGACAATGTTGTGTCAGCATAAGGAAAACCCTGCTCTCCTTTGTCAAGGGGGGGCGGGGTTTTCCTTATCCAGACACACACAATATTGTCCCTCGTTGGATCTGTCTGGTCAAGCGACTGACTTTCAGATCTGAGGAGACTCTGTGTGACATAGGGAAAAGGGGAGGAAGGGGGGAAACTTTAAAATAAATTACAAGAACAATACAAAACGATATGGACATTTACAAAGGTACCGTTCAAAATATAAAAGTATAATGAATAATCAATCTTAACTTTATCCTGACAATACTATTGCTTTAAAATAATATGAACCTATTTTATATAACTCTTCTCTCCCCATGGGGATTCAGAAAAATCTGAGGCACAAAATAGCAGATCTGAATCATAAATATACATGATAACATTTTTCACAAATCCTTAACTATCAAACCAAATACAAACGTAAGTATAACATTTTCTAACAGATTTGTATTAAAGCAGGGCATTTCAGTTTCAATTAGGGCTTATTTTCAATCAGGTCATGCCGGATTACTGACTAAATGCATTTTTACCTGGTATTACAAGAAAACAGCAGGGCAACACACCACTACATGCCACCAGCAGAGCAATATAATGTTATTTGTCATTACTTTACATGCCACCTGCAATGAATCACACCATTCTAAGTAACCCGCAGGGCAATAAATCATGTCATCAGCAGGCCAATATATTATTACATGTTAAAATCAGGATAATACAACATTTTATATCACAGGGAATGCAATAGGCCATTACATGCTAGGTTGGTGAATTTTCATCTGTTATTACAAGGGACCTGCAGAGAAATTCACTGCTCCATGTCACCAGCAGAGTACTGCACCATTACTGCCACCAGCATGTCACCGGCTGGGCAATATACAATTACATGTCACCAGCAGAGCAATACACAATACTTGTCACCAGTAAAGAAATACACCAATACATGTCACTAGAAGAACAAGACAATATTACATGTTATTATTAACAGAGCAATACACCATTATATGTCACCAGAAGAGCTATGCCATCAACAGAACAATACACGTCATGCCAGCAGCAGGACAACACATCATTACATGTCACCAGCAGTGCAATACACCATTACATGTTACCATGTCCCAATGCAATAGAGACCTCTCTAATATTCAAGGGGATAAAAAGTCTGATTTATAATAAAAGAAGTTTTTAGTTGTCCTCTATGGCAGAGTTTCATAACCACAGTCTTCAATTACCCATAACAGTGCAGGTTTTTGGAAAATCCCAGCATAAGCCCAGATGAACTAATCAGAATGAATGGCCCACTAATTGCAGGCCAGTTATCAGGCAATGAAATCAAGTTAGGACTACTTAAACACTACGGATGAGAAACCCTTTGGTGCAGTTGGTGGTACCTATCCCTTGCAGAGCTGATGTGAGTTATCAACAGTTATCTCTTTCTGTTTTGATCCAACTTGGAATTCACGGTTATATTTAAATGCCTTAGATTGTTCTGCTAACCATGAAGCTTGATTTAATGACCATTAATACTGGCCTATTTCTGGGCCTAGATGCACTAAACGTCGATGTGGTGTTGGTATGATATTGTCGATGTGTTCGAATCACTCCGACAATTCGATCTGCACACACATCGACATATTCACAAAAATTGTTGGATGGAAAGGGAAGGTCCCTATTAGCATACAGGATTTTCAAAGTGCTGTCGGTGTGGAAGGGATCTCCTCCCCCCACACATCACCAACACTACGACAATCCTGAACACCATTCTCTGTGCTTCCCTACCTAGCCAGTAGGGGAATACTGAGAAGGCTTTTAGCACCATGGAAATCACTGAATACCATAGGGATGTGCACTGATCACCCCTGTGGCATTCAAAGGGTTACAATAAACAGAAACAGCACACCAAGCACTACACAATGCCCCCCCTTCGACATCCCCCCCCCTTAGTATGTTGACATATATTGAATATATTCAACATACTAATCCCATCCAACATGAACCTTATTGACTCACATATAGTAGTCGAACCTGTCTTTTATTCGACACTTAACCATTTGAGTACCAGACAGGTAGGAAAGCATTGCTTAGCATGTTTTTCCTACCCTTCTGGTACATAAAGGGTTAATAGGCAAGGCATGGATGTGTGTTTTAAACATTTATGTTTTATTAAAAACGGTTTAATATTAGACATTAGGTACAACAACTAATCAATATTATCGATAAAAATCAATTATGAGAATCGTTGTCAACGATTCTCATAATCGATTAGTTGCAGCCCCAGACTGCCGCCGCCAGTGTCAATATGACAGGATCCATCTGCCTGCATCATCACGCGCCCTTGCGGGCCGTGATGACATACAGACAGAGAGGAGGAAGAGGGCAGAGGCACCGGAAGAGAAGTGCTTGCTGCCAGCAGACTGATCGTTACTGTCTGGCAGCAAGCGCTTCTCTTCCGGTGCCTCTGCTCTCTTCCTCCTCTCTGTATGTATGTCATCACAGCCCGCAGGGGCGCGTGATGATGCGGGCGGGCAGGAGGGAACTCAGAGCCAGCCAGCCACAGGGGACCGGATGCCACTCAAATTACCCCCCAGCCCGCCAACTCAACGCAGCAGTGAGGAGAGCGACAGTGACAGTCTAGAGGTACAAAGGGGAGAAAGAGAGGTGCAAGGGGGAGAAAGAAGTACAAGGGAGGAGAAAGAGACGCATGGGGGAGAAAGTACATGGGGGAGAAAGAGATGCACAAGTGGGAGAAAGAAGTACATGGGGGAGAAAGAGAGGTACAAGGGGGAGAAAGAAGTACAAGGGGAGAAAGAGAGGCACATGGGGGAGAAAGAGGCACAAGGGGTAGAAAGAAGTACATGGGGGAGAAAAAGAAGTACAAGGGGGAGAAAGAAGTACAAGGGGGAGAAAGTGAGGCACAAGGGAGAGAAAGAAGTACATGGGGGAGAAAGAGAGGCACAAGGGGGAGAAAGAAGTACATGGAGGAGAAAGAACTACATGGGGAGAAAGAGAGGCACACGGGGGAGAAAGAGAGGTGCAAGGGGGAGAAA
The DNA here is from genome assembly GCA_037306005.1 of Rhinophrynus dorsalis. Classification (NCBI taxonomy): domain Eukaryota; kingdom Metazoa; phylum Chordata; class Amphibia; order Anura; family Rhinophrynidae; genus Rhinophrynus; species Rhinophrynus dorsalis. Next base: position 264,250,147 of record CM074724.1, on the reverse strand, counting down.
GAGAGGTGCATAGACCCCATAGTAAAATAATAACAATGACGCATGTTAAATGTGCAAAGTTTTTTATTTTGCTGTTTGTTTTTAACACTCAGTTTGTTCAGTAAATCATTTTAAATAATGAAAAATTAGCATATTGTTTTTTTTATCCGATTAATCGAAAAAATAATTGGCCAACTAATCGATTATCAAAATAATCGTTAGTTGCAGCCCTATTAGACATATAGACATTAGACCTCAAGAGCCCTCATGACACCCCCTAACATGAGTCCAACATTTGCACTGTAATAAAATTAAGTGCATATAAGCTATGTGGAACATAGCTTATATGAGCTTCTTTGCCGATATTTTACAATCAGACCTCAATGGGGAGGGGGCACCAGGACCCCTCCTGATAGCCCCATTACCATGTATCAGCTATCCAAAAGGATAGCTGATCCATGGGGCGACCCCCAAAGGCATTTACAGCATTCTTCTTGCTGTCGGCTTTACAGCCGCCGGCAGCAACAAGAATGAATGAATGAAAGCGCTGTGGTCCGATCATTTAATCAGTCACCCGGGTCAAACCGGGTGACTGATTAAGTGATCAGAGAGCAGGGCTGCTTCAGAAATGGAATTGTAAGTAACATTTCATTGATGTCTACTTCCCTAGCTCCTTTGTCCCACTCCATTACTACTTTTGCTCCACAAATGGAGCATAGCTTATATGCATAGCTTAAATGCGCTTAATCTTATTACAGTGCAAATGTCGGACTCATGTTAGGTTGGTGTCATGAGGGGTCATGACACCCCCTTTGAGGTCTAATGTCTAATATTAAATTGTTTTTAATAAAACATAAATGGTTAACACATACACACACACACACACACACATATACAGGCAAGGTATGTAGTCCATACCTTGCCTATTAACCCTTTGTGTACCGGAGGGGTAGGAAAAACATGCTAAGCAATGTTTCCTACCTGTCTGGTACTCAAATGGTTAAGTGTCGAATAAAAGACAGGTTCGACTATATATGTGAGTCAAAAAGGTGCATGTCGAATGGGATGTCGAAGGGGGGGGGGCATTGTGTAATGCTTGGTGTACTGTTAATTGTAACCCTTTGAATGCCACAGGGGTGAGCAATGCACATCCCTATGGCATTCAATGCTGTCCATGGTGCTGAAAGCCTCTGTATTCCCCTACTGGCTGGGTAGGGAAGCACAGAGAATGGTGTTCAGACTGTTGTAGCTGTCTCTGCTGTTACTCCATAGGAAAGTACAGGGAAGCTCCTAGCTACGACAGCCTGATGAAGGTGAAGTGGAGACTGTCAACTCCGACAGCAGAGGCTGCTATCGGAGTTTACTGAATGAGTCGAAGTGCCACATTATAATATCAACACACCCCCTTGCATACGAATGTATCTGATTATGCTTCATTTCCATATGGAAATGAGCAATTGTGGATTCGGAGAATACGAATTCATAGACATGGTGAAGGCATATCGGATTGATGTCGATGTGGGTATTTTTTTGTCGGAGTGCTGGTGATGTTATGTTGTAGACACTTTGTGAATACTGAGGAAGTGCCTACGACACTACTCCGACAGAACATCAACATTCGTAGCCCTCTTAGACCTTTAATGCATCTAGGCCCTGGTCTTCCTGCACATTGCAAGGAACTCTGGGTGGCAGGCAATGACTGCCATAATCTATCGTGTAGCAGGACTTCCGGGGAGTTCTGTACTCTGGTGGGATCAGTTCTGGTTGATGTCCTGGGAAAACATGAGGTTCTTTTTTCAAGACTGTAAAGAAAATAAAAATAGTTTTATAACACCTTTTAGAAGAGGAGAAGAAGCTAATTACAGATAACACAACACAACTTACGCAGAAAGCAAAAGAACAACAATTCTGTGGCAAACCAGTTGTAAATTGGTTTACCACAGCAAATAAACATCCCCAATGATTTCAATAATTCAGTGATTTTAACCCCTTAAATGATAGTGGTCTTCAACCATTGCTTTGCAATTAGTTGATGAGTTCTCTACCGTTCAAGAGTTACAATCCCCATATAAACCAATGCCTAGAACACTGGTCTGCAGTGTTTTTCTACCCATTCACCATCGAAAGATCTATTTACATTTTTGTTTTTTCTACCACCTACCTTGAAAGTCAGCAGGATAGTCAATAAAATGTTACATTGTTTATAGCATTCCTTTTTATGTCTTTCCCAATTTTCAGTTCTTTTACGCTACTTTTAGTCCCAACCTTCTTGCGACAAGGTATTTGTCCAGTATCCCTATCAAAATGTCTGGTTCCCAGGATCATTTGCACTGATTTTTTGGGCAAAGTTAGGAAAACTGAAGGCAATGTAACCATTGGCGGAATGCAAGAAACGAGCACATGCGCTGAAGGAATTTTTAATGCGCTGATAGGATTGCGAAGTTCTAATGCAGGAAGCCATGTACTGAACGCTTTTTGAAATGCGCATCAAAAATTAGCTTTTAAGACAAAACTACAGAGAGGTAAAAAATAATTAATAATAGCATTTCCTGCATTAGGCATATTCGTTATTCCACTCAGACAGGTTCGTTAATTCTGACCACTTCACAAAAAATATGTGAGGCTGTTAGCTAATCTTGATTTTTTAATGCGCATTCAACAAAATCATGAGCAAACCTTTTCGCTAGTGGTTTTCACACTGGAAATAGCGATTGTGCATGTTTCCTGCATTCCCATTCCAAGGAGGGAGAATCTAGATGTATTTAGCAGACCCAGCACATTCTGCGGTATCTTTTTTTTGGCATCTTCAATATACCAGCATAAAATGGAGGTTAATCAGGTGGATTGTAAACTTCATGCTCTACCTCAGTCTTCTACTTAAACCCTAACCAATCCTAATCTGGCTTCTTCTTATGTTGAGCTTGGCTGTGTTAAAGTTATCCCAGTCCATTAGTGCTATTCCAGATACAACTGATCAGGTTCTAAGTAAACGGTCAGCAAATCCAAATCTTAAAGCCTCCAGAAAAATAACAGCATCTCCAAATCTAGACCATGACACTGTCTAGACCGTCTCATTATCTGCTGCTGTCTATGTACTTATTCTTTATATTCATATTAAAATTATATCTTGATATGGATATGTTATGGTGAGTTGGCGCTGTGAGTTTTCTTTCTTGTTCTTTGTCTTTACTTCACCTTTTCTCATTCTAGCTGCCGTTTCACTTGTCCTACTCAATCACTTCATATATAGCACTACTGTTATTGCACTATATCCTTACCCTTTAAGGGCAGGGCCTACAGGCCTGTCCTAGCTTGCATGCATCTGATTTGCTTACAATCTTTCATGTCTGTTTTCACTTTGGGTCTGTGCCTAAAGTTTGGGGGACTGGAGAACCCTCTCATTCTCTGCTGCTGTCTATGTACTTATTCTTTATATTCACATTAAAATTACATCTTTGTATGGATACGTTATGGTGAGTTGGCACTGTGAGTTTTCTTTCTTGTTCTTTGCTTCCTGCAGTGGCCGTGGTTCTCAAGGTCATTTGTTAGGACCCTGGAAATCATGGCCACTGCATTCTTATTACCCAGGGCATAGTTATGAATAGCATAGTTTCACAACTTAAAGAAACTTTACATACAAGGACCATGATGTCTACCAGTAATTATGGACCTATTAACACAAGGACCTTCAATTTATCCCAATCCTGACAGTCTGGCTTTAATGGCATGGAACTTGAAGCTGCTATAGGTCAATTTCTTTGAACCATTATTTTCAATATTTCTCAAACATCTCGTCTTTAATGCAGTCTTCTCAAATGCTGCATCTTCTCCAAGAAGATTTTCATAAGCTGGTGAGCTACCTTGCAGATCACCTTACCTAATTTTTCAAGATTCCCACCTAAGGTAGTTTGGGACTTTCGCATTAACCAGGAGCTAACTGTACCTTCTTTTTATCCTAACCCATCTAACAGGAAAGAGAGGAAAGAGAAGCAGCTACTTTCCTTAGATATGGTCAGACATATTATACATTATTGAAATCACTGACTCTTTTAGGCAATCAACAGCACTCTTTGTCATTCTCAAAGGACCACACATTTACAAAATTCTACAAGGTCAGCCTATTCATATTAGATGCCAGTTTTGGATGCAAAGTTTAGAAAGCATTCATACAGGATTTTTTCATTCTCTCTCCTTTTTGGGTAGCTTTGGGTATCCCAGGGTCCCTGTGATCCCACTGGACACAGGCGAAAAGGGGATTTTTGCTAACTGATAATTTTATCTTACTCCACTGTGGGTAAGACCCCTTGTTAGTGATATTACACAATATACAGGAAAGGTAACTAACAACTAGGGAAGTGAACTACAGTCCACAAGTGAAACTAAAAGTATTGTTTTATGGTGACTGCATCACTCCCCAATAAAAGGTTACGAAGCCTTCGGTAGGAGGAGTTTCCAACAAAATGTCCAGCAACAAAGAATCATGTCTACCTACATAGACATGATACCTATTATCAATAAAACAGTGATTCTGGAGATACAATCCACACAAAAATTGATTCATAATGACTATTAAAGGGACACTAATGTCCCATAAAAATGTGTTTTTTGTTTTGTAGATTAAAAGAAAAAAAAAAAAAAAATCTGTTCAGCAAATCCCATCCCCTTTACAGTTTGAGAGACATTCGGCCCTAAAGTTCTGCTGAAGAGCCTCCTCGTGTCGGCCGACAGGGATCTCCTGCTCAGAGAGAGAGAGAGAACTTTAGTGGCGAATATCTCTCAAACCTTTATTTGCTGCACATAATTTATGTTTCTTTAATCTACAAAACAAAAAATATTTTTATGGGAGAGCACTGTCCCTTTAAGATTTTCAGCCCAGATTAACTCCTTATGGACCAGAGAGATGTGCAACGCATTGCACACCCCTCTGGTCCTTAAGGAGTTAAGTTACGTGGTGATTTCTTATTAGGAGACGTTTGTGTTCTTGATGCCAAGAAGTCCCTAACACCCTTGTCTGCAATGTGCAGGAGACCTCTCTAGCATCTGAGGGGGTTAACCCTTTGAGTGCCAGAGGGATTTCCAAAGCATTGTGAAGCAGTGTGTTGGATACACCTCTGTTACTCAAAGTGTTAAAGTAACGGATGAGGCCCAGCTCTGGCCACTGAACTGGTGCCTTGCTTAGGGTAGGTCCTGAACAAGAAGAAAGCTATAGTTGGTGATGTGAAAGAGTTTACGCTCCTTACCTCTTGTCACTGTGTTCATCTTGGGATATTCACAGGAGTAGGTGGTTTGATAATAGTGATCATACTAAAACAGAGGAATATCAAGGTTGTTATCATTGCAGCAATACATTACTCTGAATGCCAAAGATGTCTTCATCACATTTCAAAGGGTTAAATGCGCCATTTAAAGCAACAGGTATTTCAGGGATTTTTATTTGCCCATATGATGAAGTTAGTTTGTCCTAGTGTTGCTCTATTTTTGTCTATGGATATAGCCCAAAGAACTCTAACAGGGAACATGCCTATAACAGTTTATAGCACTTTGTCTCATTACAAGAAGCTCTTTCTAGATAAATAGACTGCATTATCCTAGATCCCTTTGAGTGCCAAAGAGGTACGCAACGCATTGCAAAGCAATGCGTTGCGTACCCCTCTGGCAAACAAAGGTTGAAATGCCTTTTCGTAAAGGGGAGCTATACCCTAGGAACAATTGTCTCTAAATGTATTTATCAGAAGGAATTATGGTACTTAGGTAGGTGGCATTCGAACAGCAGTCAGTTAAGTCTATTTGACATTCAAATAGCAGTCAGTTAATGCGGAAATATCACGTTAGGTAAAGTCGCCCTGCAATACTTAGGCATGTGGTGACTAGCTTAATAATAATTGTGTTACCTCTCAAAAGTAGCCGCTTGTAAAGGAATCATTAATCTTCTGAGACTGACGGCCAGGTTAGTTCAGTCTGCGTGCCTGCGCTGCTAGTTCGTTCTGGCCAGTTCAAGGCTTCTGAAGGAAGACTTGGACTGACAGCGCAGGCAAGATGTCTGAGCTGAGCCTGGCATCTGGTCTCAGAAGCTTAAAGGGATAGTAATACTTAAAATGTAAAAAAAAATATGTTGTAGGGTTTATCCCCCTGAGTAAAACAAGAGTACTCCCACTGCTGAAAGGTGTTTCATTCAAAAGTTATTAATTTTCAAAGTTGAATTTTTTAGGTGCAATATCACAGTGGCCTGAAATTGTACAGTGGAGCTGTTGCTACACCATCCTATGGAGATTTATGGTCAATTGACCAGAGCTGTCCATAGGATCGTGTAGCAACAGCGCCACTGTACAATTTCAGGCCACTGTGATACTGCACCTAAAAAATTCAACTTTGAAAATTAATAACTTTTGACTAAAACACCTTTCAGCAGTGAGAGTACTCTTGTTTTACTCAGGGGGATAAACCCTACAACATATTTTTTTTTACATTTTAAGTATTACTATCCCTTTAAGGATTACTTTACAAGTGGCTACTTTTGAGAGGTAAAATAACTATTATTAAGCTAGTCGCCACCTGCCTAAGTTTTGCAGCGTGACTATACCTAACGTGGTAGTTCCTCTTTAAGTGTTTTAGTCTCCTGTTAGTTGTTGCACTGATGAAACAAGGGTTGCTTATGAGTCATGAGTTCTATTACGACCTATTTGTTGTGAGGAGGTGTGATCTAAAAGTGGACCTGTCACTTTGATTCTAGTTTGAATATTTGAAAATTTCATTAAAAGAGTCCTATGTGTCATGTTAGCCAAAAGATCAGCTGATGTATAGTTAAGGAGATATTTGTACTTTTTACTGTGTGCTAATGTGTGCTAAGTGCAGTAGCTGTATAGTACCATTGGCATTTCATATGCTAATGACATATTTTCAATGGTGTTTCATATGCTAATTAAGGCTTTCAGTGATGCTGCATATGCTAATTAAAGGGGAACTACCATCCAATAAAAATATTGCCCCACATAATTGCCCATCTGGAGACTAGCTGCTCAGTAGTGCTAGTTGCCAGAATTATTACCAGATTAAAGAGAAATCTCTATTCTTCGTGGACTGTCAGCAGAACGGATCGCGGACATCTTGCCAAAGTGGCGTCCGCATGCCTGCGCTGTCAGTCCCTTTTGGAGCTGTCCGGCTCCTAGCAAAGCCTCCTAGACCCAGCTGGGTCCGCACTCCATCCTGCTGTCACTCTGGGAAGAATAGCGATTTCTCTTTAATATGGTAATAATTCTGGCGACTAGCACTACTGAGCAGCTAGTCGGCAGATGGGCAATTATGTGGGGCAATATTTTTATTGGGTGGTAGTACCACTTTCAGCACTGTGCTGCACCAAGAGACTTTCACTTTTCCCAGAAATAAAAATATGAATATTACCTAAACTATACATCTGTTGGATTTGAAAAAAAATATAAAAAAGATATTTATAAATATACCTTACTGCTGTATGAAGGACACATATATTGGCAATGCTTTAAACAAATTAAGAGTGGCCTATTCTTTGGGCATAGTTCCCCTTTAATCTACATAAATAAAATTCTAAGTGGTTTCTTGTTCACTGTCTGCCCCGTCTGTAATAGCTCTACAGATTTACAGCCCTAATTATACAAATCCAAAACAATCTTCTTTTCCCACCCCCTGCAATAGTTGACGTTGTCTCAATCCCAACAGTTCTTAGGTGGGTATAATAACACACTAGCCAATAACAATCATCAGCTGCCTCACTGGAGCTCAAAGCACAAGCTCTGAGTAGGAGAACCTGGGGGTGGGAGGGTGTACACTGAAGCATTACAATTATAATACTGCTACTACTCCCAGAGGTAGGAGTATCTGTGAATAATTAGGAAAAGCCCTAGCTTTAAGATATAGATATATTCATTTAATCATATTAATTGCTCTTTAACCACAAGATCTTCTTAATCTCCTTTGAGGTTTACAACATAGATACTTGACAATTGCCATTTTGCAGCCATTTATACATTCAGAGAGACAAATACCTGTGAAGGAAGAGGCTTCCTTTCCTCCAGTTTACGGAGATCAAAGCGCTCCTGGTTCCAGTTGCCCATGAGAGTCTTGTTGGAGTATGAATCCTCATTGGTTGTGCATCTCCAGCCATACTGCTTAAACTTAGATTCCAATCCAGAATCTGACCAGACCTCCCCATGTCCATCTGCTTGTAAGACACTACCATGAGGAGGACTGGAATATAACCACACTGACATTCTGCAGGAGAAGAGATTAGTGGAAAAGTGCATTTATGTATATTAACTTAGTGCAACAGCTATACATTGTAAAGACTAAATAAGGGATCTACAGTCTATACAATGGTGTAAGATCAAATTTTCACATTTTTATTTTCATATATATACAAATACAGATATCCATACATTAACCAACTAAATGCCACATGCATAATAGAATAGCTGGATCAATCCTGGGGACCAAATGCAACAAAGGAAACAAACATAAATCTCCACAGTTTTAAATAGGGCCTTTAATGCCATGATTGCTCGAAGGGTCTGCAACACATTGCTTTGAATAGCTACCAAATGTCCCAGATTTCCCAGGACAGTCTGATCTTTCGGCTCTCCGTCCTGCCTAAATTTCAGCCTGGGCTTGAACAGGTGATGCTGGGCAAACTAGCCTGGGGACCTATGCCCCCTCACTGAACCATTCTGATGCCTTAAAGCCTTAAAAGTTTTCTTCACAGGTAGCTTCCAAAAATGACAAATATGGGGGATGTAACTTCTACTATGTGAGGTAGCTGATCCTATTTGTGCCGATTTCTTTATCTAAGGAAAATGCTGCACATCCGTGTGACCAGATCTCCATTTTAATGCTGGGTGCATTTGAAAACCAAATAATGCTGGCTTACATTGGTTCCTGCGAAGGCCAGCAGAATGACAAATGAATTGCGGTCATTCATTAAAATGGAGATATGGTAACATTAAATTGCCTAGACCTCACTTTTAAGCAGGTGCAAGTCTGCTTTGATTTCAGCGCAGCCCTGAAATATCAATATTTATATGTGTCCCTACTTCAAGGTGAGGTCTCGTCAGCTTACCTTACCTATTGAGATCATGGGAGACCTTGTCAGCACTATAAGCACTAACTGGGGAGAGTCACAGACGTCAGTAATGATGTCTAGAGACTCCACTTTGCCAATATACACAGTATACAGATTGCGGAGTGTTTTGTATGTGGTACAGAATACTCTCGGAATGGTAGGAAGGAGAGACCTCTCTACGATCCCGCCCATTCTCCCCAATGTTTATTGCTGAAAGGATAGTGGTACATAGCTCCGACATGTCCCTCTTTAGGAGGGACAGCCCATCTATGAGACTCCACTATTCTTCTTTCCCACCCTGGTATCCCTCTTTTTTAGGAGATCAGACTGTGTGGAGTGTGTATATATGTGTATCACATTGTTCCACAGCAATAAAACTCACATTACTGTGTGTCGAAACGTCAATATATGTGCTTAAAAATAGTTTATGCAAATAAAATACTTGCTTTAAATCATTTATTCATTTACACAAAAACGTCTCAATAGGTCATGAAACAAATCTAAACATTTTTGTAATGCCGCACACACCCACCAGACAGGTCCCCAGCAATACCACCTAAAACAAGAGCCCCTCTAGTCATTTGAAATGTTGGGAGGTATGAGTGTACCACTCATACCTGCGTTTTGTGCCCCTCACCATGTCCTTCTTCCAGAGTAAGAAATATGCTAAATGTTTAAAGTCAGGCACATATAATCCGATAACTATACATCACATACGCGTACCTTCTGGTTGTCACGGATACCACTAACAACTTACTCCTGCACGCCAATGTCGTCACTGCGTTGCCTAGTAACAAGATGCACAGTCCGTGACACGACCCGGAAATTCATTTGACTGTAACCGCGTGTATGGAGCATGGATGACTTGTAGCTCACGTGGTCTGTAATGTAATGTAACTCGTTCAGTGCCAGTGAAATATTCTTGCTTTGACGTTTCAAACAGTAGTAATCGAATGTCTATATTAGATGACTGATCTTATACATATGTTACATTAGAATGACTAATCCACGCTTGTTAGTTTATTGGTGGGCTGTGGGTATTGGGATTTAGAAGGAAGAGAACGAAGCATAACGTCTTAGGACGGACTTGATCATGGGTAAGCTACATGTCAGTTTATTATGAACTATAAACTATTGGATGCTGGAGATGTTTGTGGTGATGCTAACCCTCATAATTATAACAATATAATTATCGGCTTTTCTGGGAACTGTAAAGTGAGCTAACCCTGAAATAGTAGCCCTCAGCCCTCCTCATAACATAGATTATAGGGGATATGTACCTTCTTAATGTAACCCAGAGGTGCTTCAATCAGACTTTCATGGACCCATACCATGGTAAAACTTAGGGCAGTGATTCTCAGCTCCAGACCTGGGGCACAACAACAGGTCATGTATGTTCTCAAGATATCCCAAATTAAGCAGAGATGGATCAATCACAATACCTGAGCCATTATTACTATGTCCTCTTTGAGATCTCTTGCTATTGTTTGCAGTTTAAAAATCCAGTAGCTGTCCCATTATAATAGAAGTCTGTGCCTGTCACATTCCTTAGGTTTTAGTGGAATCTAGTATATAATTCTGCCTTCAAATAACTTGTATCTTGGTTTTGAACGCCTAAAAAAGTATTTGGAAATGCTGTGTTTATGTGACACTTTAACCCTTAAGTGCCAGAGGGTACACCATACCATGCCTCCGAAGTGTCCCTCTTTATGAGAGACAGTTGCTCTATGGGTCTCAAATCCCTCTTTACCACACTGGTGTCCCTTTTTTCTAGGAGATCAGACTGTGAGGTTCGTAAATAAGTGTATCACATTGCTACACAGCAATACAAATCACATTAATGTTTGTTTAAACTTCACAATATGTCTTTATAAATTAGTCTGTGTAAATAAAATACTTTGGTCTTACTATAAATCATGTATTCAGTTACTCAAAGAGGTGCCAGTAAAGGGATAATAATGTTTCACAAAAAACAGCACCTCCAATTAATCTTCGTAGTATTTGGGCCATGGAGAGAGTTCTTTCAATACTGCTGGAGTTGTAGTTCAAGAGTAATTGAATGGTAAAATATCCCCCTCCCTCCTGGGACCAGACAGGGTGCAGCAAGGAACAATCTTCTTACTGTGAGCATAAGGGAAACCCTGCACCCTTGACAGGTTTTTGAGGTTTTTCATTATACTCAATGAAGATTGTCCCTCTCTGCAATCCATCTGTACAGTCTTGTTGCTCTGAGGTGAGCAGCATTACATCAGTAAAAGGGGCTGGGGGGGATACTTTATTAAGATTATTTGAGCTGCTGTTTTTTGTGAAACATTACTATCCCTTTAAATAACCTAAAAACTCTCAGTAATGTCCTGCCCAACAGCCACACCCTTAGCAACACCAACTACAACCCAAGGGTCCCTCTTTGGTCATTTGAAATTTTGGGATGTATGCAACACATTGCTCTGCAATGCATTGTGTACCTTTCTGGCACTCAAAGGGTTAATGATATTACTGTGAAGTTCACAAATCTTTGCAGTATAGGTTTATCTCTTCTTTTAGCCAATAACTACTATGGTTTTTGGCCTTATGCCTTTGTTCAAGAGATAACATATTTGATCAGTCCTGGGTGTTGTGTAAGTGGAGGTCGACATGACAGTTGCTTGCAATTTTTTTCAGACTAAAGCAGGCGACATGCATGAGCCTACTTAAACCTATGAGCCAGAGGGGTATGTAACACCTTTGAAGGGTTAACTTTCCAAGTGCAGTGGGTGGAGTTTGTGTCCTGTGGTCTTGCTAGAAACATCCAGGACTGGCCAATATTAATTGGGTCAATTAGGATTTCTTGGCCATAATAAGATAAGTTGGGGTCGTTTATAATGAAGAGATGTTATTTCTCCTTTAAGATAAAGCATGGCAGGTCAAGGCTTCACTGACATCACTGTTTATTTTTCAGGTCAAGAAGAGACCAATGGGAAAGCCCTTAATGTCTTGTTGGTGGGTGAGGGTAACTTTTCCTTCTCAAGGTCACTTTGTGATGCCAAGTGCGGGAACTATCACATTACTGCCACCTGCTATGAGTCAGAAGATACAGTGTCCAGACTTCCTCTTGCTTGGGACAATGTGCAGCATCTAAGAGACAGAGGTAACATTTGGGGCATGACAAAGAGATGATTCATTGATATATTTCAAATTTTTGGTCCAAGAAAATCACTAGAGGTCATTTCCCTGATTCAATAGAAATATTTCTATAGTTTTATGCAGGGCAAGAAATCCTTGGTACCCTTAGAGCCTCCCATGGCTCCACTCACTGTACACATGCCCCACCACCATCCAGTGTTGCTTGACACAGAAAATTATCTTGGCCTATAACCTGTAAATACAAAAAGCTCTTAATGCCTTAGTGCTAGAGTTCTCCAATGCTAGGGGATACTCAGTCTGTGTACCCACAGGCATTCCTTCCAACTAATTACACTAAAGTTTTTATGTAATGCCTAGCTAGGATATGCCCTTTAGAAACACATATATCTTTCACCTTTGCTTTTATCTCTCTCTCTCTCTATCTATCTCTATCTCTCTCTCTCTCTCTCTCTGTCTGTCTATATGTCTTCCTGTATCTCTGAGATCTTTATGTTCATATTTGCATTTCTCTGTCTTTTTCCCAGTGTCTCACCCTATCTCTGTGTTTGTGTATAACAGCTTCTCTGTGTCTTGCAGTCTTTACAGATGTTTGCCTCTGCATATGTCCATCTTTCTGTCTCTGTGTATTTCTCAGTGCCCATCGCTCAACCACTCTTTGGGGAGATGCACTAAGGTGTGATAAAGTGGAGGTGGCTTCTCCAGCTCCCATGTTATTCCATGGAGCTGATGCATTAAGATTTCTCCATCTTTGGAGATCTTAGTGTATTGGCTCTATAGGATATCACTGGAGAACGCATCTCCACTTTTCTCACCTTTTTATCACAGCTTAGTGTGTAACCCTATTTGTGTTTCTGTCTTAGTGCGCTCTCTCTCTCTCTCTCTGTATATATATATATATATATATATATATATATATATATATATATATATATATATATATATATATATACACGCAAAATTGGAGGGTTGGAAGCACTCAATCTAAGGCCCATATGAACAAATCCCCAGGGTGGATGGATAATACTTGCGAAGAAATAGGGGAAGCAGCAGCGGGACTTTTTAAAATATATTTATTGAGCAAATCAGGAACAATTGGTCAACGTTTCGGTACTGGTAGGGACCTTTTTCAAGACGTCTTGAAAAAGGTCCCTACCAGGACCAAAACGTTGACCAATTGTTCACTGATTTGCTCAATAAATATATTTTAAAAAGTCCCGCTGATGCTGCCCCTCTTTCTTCCCAAGTATTTATATATATATATATATATATATATATATATATATATAATCTCCTTGTCTCTTTGTTTGTCCATCCCCCTTAGTCTCTCTCTATAAATTCTTTGAAGTAGAAGACTTAGATGTGATCAGGGCTTTTCCTCGAGAAAAGAAATCCACTTTTCACAAAAGGGGTAAGAGACAGGGAGAACCAATATGTGATTTTAACCACACCTTTAACCACCACATGTTCTCTGCTCTCTGTCGTCTATACTTAATGACTGTATGTGTCATATCTTAATACAGGGGAGCTCAAAACTTTTCCCAACAGTGCATGATTTCAGGATAGCCTTAATTAAACACAGGTAAATGTCATTGACTTGGGCAGATACTACAACATTATTGAATCACCTTTGTTCATGTGGGGGAGATCCTAAAAACATTCACTATTGGGGAGCGAGGACAGGTTTGATTATCCTTGTCTTAATGGAAACTGTATCCAACGATCTCTTTATTGCACAGGAGCCATAGTGCACTTTAGTGTGGATGCTACAAGACTGAAAGATTCTGTTTTATATGCTAATAAACCATACAATCGTGTTATCTTCAACTTCCCCCACTGTGGTAGGAAGGCTGGAGTGAAGAAGAACAGGGATCTGCTTACAAAGTTCTTTCAGAGGTAAGTAAATATTTGTTGTATTCCAATATTGTAATACTAGAGGGCAGTGTGTGACATCTGAGTGACAGACCATCACATTAACCTTTTAGTGATGACTAAATGACCGTGACTGGTCGTGATATGCGTATATTGTTGAATGGCTGGTCAGCAGTGGTGTAGACATTATCTTTTTTAGAATTCCTGTTTACCCAACACTTTTTTTTTTGTTTAGAGAAGATAAGGACAACCTGTAACAACCTGCTGTTGTTGGCCTACAATCCTGTTTACAGATGAGGGTAATGAGAATTGTTTCCAACAACAATTAGAGGAACACTGTTGTCCATCCTTTTAGTTTAGAAACACATGCCAAAGATAAACTGTCTCTGTATCATACCTCCTATGTGTCCCTTTTTGAGATCCAAATCCCCCTGTCCCTCTTTCCCAGCCTGATGTCCTCTTTTTTTAAGAGGTCAGACTGTGTGGTGCGTATATAAGTGTATCACATTGCTCCACAGCAATAAAATTTGCATTAATGTTTGTTTACACTTCAGTATATGTGTTTACATAAAGTTGGTATAAATAAAATACTTTGGTTTTGTTCTAAATCATTTATTCAGTTAGACAAAGAGGTGTCAGTAGGTCATGAAATAACCAAAAAAATATTGGTAATGCCCTGCTATCCCCAGGCACTCCCCCACCAACACCCCTTAACCCCTTAATGACCACTGGTCCAGGGAAGTTACCTTCCCTTAAAGACCCCTTTGATCCTTGCCGACGCACTGGTACACGTGACCTGTTACACGTACCGGCGCGCCACTTTGGGTCCTAAGAGAGATCGCTCCAGTCTTGGAGCGGTCAATTTTAGACTCCGTTTTTACTTACAGAGCTCCCGGCAGAGCACTGTAAGTAAAAAGTATGTGGCGTGCTATGACCGTCACTGGTCCTTAAGGGTATAAGGACCGTGACGGTCATAGCACGTCATCTAGTCCTTAAGGGGTTAAAACAAAATGTCCCTCTTTGGCCATTTGAAATGTTGGGAGTTTTGCTATATTATTAAGGTATGTTTAATATTATACAACTTGTATCTAATACAAGTGAATCTCAATTCCTCCTGTAAATGAATGGTTTTGTAGAGAGGTTTTAAATAGCAATAACATAACTGCAATGTTTCCCACTGATCGTCTTCCTTGTTTACTCTGAGTGATTATGCATTTGTGTTCTTCACCTCCTGCTGTCCAACAGTCATTTTTAATTCCGGTTTTCACAGTTTATATGTTTAATAATAATGCCAAAACAATTGAGCAGTCATGTATTCCAATTGTTTGACGTAAAGTCATAGTAATGTCAGACAATAAAAAAAATAAATTATTTGCAGCAAATCCCATCTCTCAAACATGTATGATTTGAGAGATATTGGTATTGAAAGTTCCCACCTTCCCCCCTTCTCCTGATGTCAGCACTCTAACTGACAGCAGGAGATCCCAGCCGTTGGCTCTTCAGAAGAGCTGAAATCACATTATTTAAAAAGAACTACTTCATTGGAACGGTCTACAAAGTGCGCTTGCAAACCGGGCACACTTTGTAGACCATTCCAGTGAAGTAGTTCTTTTTAAATAACACAATTTCGGCTCTGGTGAAGAGCCTCCTCGAGTCGACTGACTCCAATCTCCTGCTGTCAGATTGGATTTGCTGCAAATAATTATTTTTTTCGTCTACAATGCAAAATAATATTATTGTTTGACATTACTATCACTTTAAGGAGTCTGCTAAATTATTTATTTACTACAGGGTATGTTGTAATGGTAGAATAGTAATGTTGAAAAGGCCATTAAATGTTCTATTTATGTGTAATATGCCATATTCTCAATAATACAAAAGCAGTACGTGTCCATCAAGTCTATGTCCCTAATTTCGGGGCAAACCAACTGCACTGTAGGGAAGAATTAAAAATTCTCATTGTTTTTAAATGTGGCTTTTTAGCCCGTGGAATGCTAGCGCTATTACCAGTGCATTGTATAGCAATGCATTGGAGACCTCTGTAACATATAATCCTTTGAGTGCCAGGGGGTACGCAATGCATTGCTTTGCAATGTGTTGCGTACCCCTCTGGCACTTAAAGGGTTAAGGAGTTAAACGCTCGATTTAAATCAATGGACCTATGGGAATGTGTTTTTGTCCACTGTGTGAGAACTGCCTGTTGACTGCTGACTGACTTCTAAACAATAGAGCGAGTACTGAGCCCTAAATCCTGATATCAAACAGGAGCTGCAGCACTATTTTTTGTGGGATAATGCTATGCTAAAGCTTGTGGCTTGATGAATATTCTATTTCTAGCCAAGCACAAGTATCGCAGTCGGCTGACAGTGCTCAATCTATTGTTGAGAACTGTGTGGTGCTTTGGAGAAATTGCAGGTTGTGTACTGACATCCACTGATGTCTCATGTTCTTGCCAGCACAGCCACACTAGAACTGAGGTGAAGTGCTTTGCTGCTCTCGCCTTGGCAGTGTCCCTGACTAGTACCAAAGAAATGTGGTCACACTTTAGTAAAAAATACAACCTCTGCCCCTGCCTTTTGATCCTGTTACACATTTTAGCCTTTTTTAATTAGTGATTTGTTTAAGCAACCTCTTACATTCTAAAACTTCTGCCCACATCTGCATATGAACACAGTCTTATTAGCCAGACTTACTGGTTTTGGCTCCTCTCTGGATATGCAGGGATATTCATAAGCTCTGGCTTACTAAAGTGGACATGTCGCCTTAAAGGGGAACTACCACCCCGCAATAACTTAACATGCATTCATTCTTCATCTAGCAACTAGCTGCTTAGTAGCGCTAGTCGCCAGAAATATTACCTGGTTCCAAAGATTTTGCCGTTTTTCTGATGCTCACAGGAGCAGGAAGCACAGACATCTCGTCACAGTGACGTACGTGCGCCTGCGCTGTCAGTCCCTTTTGGAGCCAAGTGGCTGCAAAAGGGACTGACAGCACAGGCGCACGGACGTCACTGTGACGAGATGTCTGTGCTTCCTGTTCCTGTGAGCATTGGAAAAACAGCTAAATCTTTGGAACCAGGTAATATTTTTGGCGACTAGCGCTACTAAGCAGCTAGTCGCCAGATGAAGAATTAATGCATGTTAAGTTATTGCGGGGTGGTAGTTCCCCTTTAAGATGTTTACACATAGAAATAATTGAAAACTGCCTATATGTTGTGCTAGGTATTTCTTTGTAATATAAATAGTTTTTTGAGAAATTAACTTTTATTTGTTGGTGGAACAATGTGACACTTTATTCTAATTATTTGCTGCTCTGCTGTTCGCTTACACTGTGCTATGAATGAATCTAGGCAGAGCCCAAACAACTGCGGTCATTTCTTATAGTACAGTTAAGATAAATTTGACCTTGAACAGGACCATTTAGCATACTGAGTAGAGAATTAGTATAAAGTGTCACACTGTCTCACCAGAACATTTAAGAGTCATTTCTCATTTCTTTTTTCTATATTAAAGTAAAATGACTAGTACAGCATGCAGGTAGATTTGAATGTGACTGGTCTACTTTATAGTATGGTAAATGAAGCTTTTCACAATGTATTGAAGCCCTCTCTAGCATTCAAAGAGTTAAATGTCCTATTTAACGCCGTGGTAATGTTGGTGAATATTATTTGTTCCCTATGGTGCAGTGGGTGTGCTCCAGAATTGCACCTTTTTAGCTAACTGAACACTGCTCCATATTTGAGAATCTCTGACTTCGCTGTAATCCATGGCTGAGATTTATCAAGTTAGCGATGGAGGCAAAATATCAAACATTGCATCACAGCTATTTGCTTGCTGGCTCTGAAAAATGAATTAGTTAGGGTGTTGATGAATGCTCATATTTCTTTGGCTAATGTGTTCTAGAGAGGGAAGTATGTGGATTAAATGGGATTTCCTGAATGAAAAAGCATACAAAGTGTGTGTGTACGTAAGTTCACTTTCCTTTGACTAACACAGAATATCCCAGCCAGGTGTGTTGAAATAGCGTGTATGCTTAGACTCTCTTACTGATAAATATGCAAATGACAAGCACACAGATTAATGGTTTTATAAATAGATGCTTGCATGTTACCAGTGTTATAAGACAACATTTTGCAGTTTCACAACATAGAGATGAATTAACTAAGACCAATGATCTTTCATTGATTTGCATTTCTCTCTAGCTGTGTAGATGTTCTCTCTCAGAAAGGGGACATCCATGTGGCTTTGTGCAAAGGTCAAGGAGGAACTCCAGCCGATCGACCAATGAGAGAGTGGCATAACAGCTGGCAAGTAGTGGCCATGGCTGCGAAAGCAGGCTTTATCCTCAATGCAATTGTACCCTTTGCCTTTGATGAATACTGTGGGTATAAGAGCACTGGATACAGGTAAATGGCAACTATTATTGAGTAGTAATGTTTTCTAATTCACAGAAAGGCAATGATAACCCTTCAGATGTTATTGGACATTCAGAAGATGATTGGAATTGTAGCCCAACATCTGGAAGAAAATTGTTGCACACTCTTGTTTTGAGAAGTAGTCAGGCTTTTCAAATATGGTTGTGAACACAATGTTCTTCATCGGTATGAATCAAGCTAAGTTTTCTAAAAGTTTTCTTCCTTAGTTTAATTTAGTTGAGCCACATATGGGGTACAGAGGAACGGAACCCCATTCTGTCCACCAAATTAATAAAATTAAGCAAATTAGTCAGGACATTTTTGTTCAGTGAACAGAGATCTAATCCTGCTATGATAGCTTTGTGGAATAAAGTATATGTAATTATAAAAGAGCAACTGGATTTATTAAGTCATGAATAAAGATAAAATGGAGAAATTCTGGGGCAAACCAGCTGCACCATTGGGAAGAAACAAATTCCTCTAAGGCTTTGGAAAACTCTTCAAGCATCCAAGGGTTATATTACATTTTTATAAATACTGTGCAGTTGGTTTGCTCCAGAATAGCTTCACTTTTGCTGTTATACATATTTCCTACTGCAATCTGTCTAGTTAGGTGCCATCATCCAGCGGATTTGCCATGTCTTTGATCACTGCAAACAACAGAGAAAAGAAAAGCAGCTATCAGCCAAGTATGCAGTTATCAGGTTTTCATCCTCTTGCCTATTATACACTTTACAAAATCTGGAATTCTTTTTAATCAAACTTATGCATTGACTTTGTTTGAGAAATTTCTCAAGAATGACTAATGTTCATACAAAAAATTAGGAAAGAAAGAAAATAAATTTCCTAGACAGAAGTCTCTATGAATGAGGCACTCATCCCAAACAAAAAATATATATGAGAAATATATATACTTTATTGCAAAGATACAAATAGATGACCTATAAAAACAATTAAAAACATGTAGAAAGAGCTGTAGATGGGGTCAGTCTAATATATGGATACAAGCCTCAGAATCCGTAGTCTAATATCCATATATATGGTATACTAGAAATACAAGTTCAGCTTCTATAATTCCAGAACCTTCTGGGTCGAGAAAATATAATATTTCCAAATACTTGTGAAAATACCCAATAACAAAAGGAAAAAAAACATAAATATTATGTTAAAGGGATAGTAATACTTTGTTTTATCTTTATTTTATTTTATAGGCATTAAAAAAACATGAAGAACGATATAAGTCTTATCTCTCAAACCTTTATGGTTTGAGAGAGATTCACAAGCAAGGTTCCCCTCCCGCCCCTTTTACCTAGTGTAAGCCATCTCTTCTCAAATGTGGAATCTGGTTGTAAGACTAGACCGATAACAGCAGGGGACATTCTTCTTCCTATGAGAACAATGAAAGCCCTGCCCCCCTTGACAAGTTTTTCAGGTTTTTTCCTTATCTCAATTGAAGATTGTCCCTCTCTGCAGTCTACCTGGACACCTCCCTTCTGATCTGGCTGAACAGTGTTACATCAGTAAAAAGGACAGGAGGGGGATACTTTGTCATTGAATTACTCTTGAACTACAACTCTGACAGAATTGAAATAACAACTCTCCAAAGTCCAAATACTATGATGATTAATAAGAGCGGCTTTTATTATGAAACATTACTATCCCTTTAAATGCATTAGTGAAATACACTCTAATGTAAACATAAAGACTAATCTATACGTGAAAATTTAGTGAATAAAGTAAAGGATATAATAGTACTTATCCAAAAAATGAAAAGACCCTAGGAAGGAAGACAAACTCCCATCCACAACAAACCTCTCAGAGCCGTCCTCTGGGATGCCCATTGCAACGTGGGTGAAACGCGTTGGAAGAGTGTGGGGAGAGTTGCTCAGCAGTATTGGAAAGTAGAGGAGCTGGATTTATTTATGTGGAGACAGAGATTTCCTGTGGGGAGAAGAGTCGTTATTAGCGCTCACTACAGAAGGGTTTATGAAAAACTGAGGTAACATTGAATATATTAGAGGAAGCAACTTGTGAGTGGTGCCGGTGAATGAAGGTAACAGGGTTTTATGGAACTGTGTATGTACTGGTGAAGACCTTTATAACACCTAGTAAGTACCAACATAGATAACCGTTCTCACTCTGTATGCGGCCAGACACACCAATGACTCTGATACTGACAGCTGTATTAACCCTTGTAGTGTATACTTGCAATAACTGTTCTCCATTTCTATATGAGTGTATCATTATCCATACATCATTTACCATCATGTGAAGGATGTCTGGAGCATGTGGACCATGTGTCATCTTCCACTAACTGGTTATGTTGACTGAATTGTATTATATGTATATTGCTGATTTTGGTGATGTAATTCTAATAAATTTATACCAGTTTTGGATTGGACTGGTAATATAATTTATGGGCGGAGTGCTTATTCAAACCCCATACTTGTTTCTTTTTGCTGTGTTTCTAACAATTGTAGTATCAGAATTTCATCTAAATAAGAAAATCCTCATTCTGTCTCTGTCCACGAGTGGCAAATAGCAAGGAACAATATAGAGTCTCAGGTACTGTGTCACACAGACTAAATCATTCCATATAATGGACATGAATTGTTAGCAGAGGTGCTTTGCCTTACTAGTTTATCTGGAATGGTGGCTTTTTCTTGGCTTTGACAGTTAAAGGAATAGTAACCCCCCCCCCCCCCCCCCGAAAAATGTGAAGCCAAATGCTATAAATCAGTAAAACATACTTAACTCCCATATTCCCATCTCTCAAACCGTTATGGCTTGAGAGATGTAAGAGAAGAGACCTCTGCTCCCTCCCCCTTCTCATGCATCCGCTGTATAGGTGACGTCATGAGATTCTGCTTCCAGGACCAGACGGCGGCTCTTCAGGATTGCTGTCATCTAGATATCTTGGTATAAGTACTTCATCGGAATGGTCTACAGTATGTGCTTGCAATCCCGCACACATTTCAGACCATCTTCTTCAGAGATTTTTCTTAAAGTGTCCTGTCTTCTTAAAGGAGCAAAAATAAGCCCTGCCCCCATGGACTCAGAAAACTGTTTATTGGCAAAAGCTGAAAAATGATCTTGTTAACCTTTTAACTCTTTGAGTGCCAGTGGGGTCTGGAATGCATTTCTTTGGGTTAAGAAGCTTTAAAGAACCCCTCTAGCATTCAAGTGGTTAAAAAATCTAAATTAATAAAGATTTTTGTCACCTATGGTGCAGTTGGTTTGCTCCATATTTCTTATTTCATCAGCCTCACAGAGAGACAAAGAGAGAGACACACACACAAATATACAGTATAGACTAGGATGGGCAATGTGAGGCTCTCCAGCTGTTGCTGGACTACACCTCATCATTCTCTGGCAGCCGTTGGCTGGAGTTGTAGTCCAGCGATAGCTGGAGGATGATGGGAGTTGTAATTCAGCAACAGCTGCAGGGCCTCACGTTGCCCATCCCTGGTACAGAGAGATACTGCAAGCAAAGTCCTGTGCAACATTAGGCTATTAAAGCTAGTTTTACTTATATGTTTTTGTATCTGTTTTGTTTGCTCCACAGAAGCCAAGAAAAATCATTCCATGTGGAAGGCTCTCTGAACCACATCTTCACTAGAGGTTTGCTTCAGGACAATATGACACCTCTGAAACTAATTAGTAAATTAACAGACACGTTACCTACAATCCAGACTCCAGAAGAGCATGAGAGTGAAGCATCCAGGTGACAGCATATGTCCAGCACAATCTGTGTGATTTTAATCTGTGTTGATAAGTAGGTATATTGCAGGTTGCAGACAAATAAGAGATTCTTTATAGATCAGGTTTTTAACCCTTTAAAGGGATAGTAATACTTCGTTTTAACTTTATTTTATTTTGTAGGCATTAAAAAAACATGAAGAATGATATAAGTCTTATCCCTCAAAACTTTATGGTTTATGAGATATTCACAAGCAAAGTTCCCCTCCCCGCCCCTTTTACCTAGTGTAAACAATCTCTTCTCAGATGTGAATCTGGTTGTATGACAGGACAGATAACAGAAGGGGACAATTTTCTTTGTATGAAAACAATGAAAGCCCTTCCCCCCTTGACAAGCTTTTCAGGTTTTTCCCTTATCTTAATTGAAGATTGTCCCTCTCTGCAGTCTACCTGGGCACCT
Source organism: Rhinophrynus dorsalis (assembly GCA_037306005.1). Classification (NCBI taxonomy): domain Eukaryota; kingdom Metazoa; phylum Chordata; class Amphibia; order Anura; family Rhinophrynidae; genus Rhinophrynus; species Rhinophrynus dorsalis. The sequence goes on along the minus strand of CM074724.1, from coordinate 264,227,515 downwards.
CCCTTCTGATCTGGTTGAACAGGGGGGGGATACTTTGTTTGTGAATATCTCTTAAACCATAAAGGTTTGAGAGATAAGACTTATATTGTTCTTCATGTTTTTTTAATGCCTACAAAATAAAATAAAGTTAAAACAAAGTATTACTATCCCTTTAATGACAAAAGAGCTGTACAATCCATTGCAATCCCTGCGGTCCTCAATGGGATAAACAAGTTTTTAAGACCTCACAAGCTCCTATTCTGTAGAATGGATATGGAATATGTCTCACTTGGCCATATTTAGGAAGTTAACCGTTTGAGTGCCAATGGGGTATACAATGCCATGCAATGACATGGATACTCCTCTGGCATTAAAAGGGTTGAAGAGGTGCAAGTCTGGATAAACCAGCTGCACCACAGCAGAAAAATGAAAATTCACCACGATTTTAATTGTTTCCTTTAACTTCATGAATGCTAAAGAGATTTCCAAAGTATTGTTTCACAATGGATTGGAGACCTCTTTAGCATTCAGATGGCTAAAAAGCCACATTTAAATCAATGAGAATTATGATTTATAACCTGTGGTATAGTTGGTTTGCTCCAGAATTGTTCCTCCTTAGCTTCCTGAATACAACCAAACTAATTTTATTTGGTGTGTCCATTATAAAGATGCTACATTTAGAATAAAGTTTTGTGTTCTAGTTGAGGTCTAGCAGTGATCCACAGCAAGAATGGGCACTGGCTCACAAGCCATTGTTATACTGCAACATGCATCACTAGCTGAGGATGATGGGAGCTGTAATGCAATATGAGATGGGCAATAGTTTTTTCTTTTTTGTCTCTTCCCTCTTTTGCTACTGCATTCTTCAAGGAGGGGAGAATACTCTTGTTTAGGTTAGAGGAAAGTTTTCTGGATGAAGATGTTAGTCACGTTAAGTGCTGATTTATAATATGTGATTTTCTTAAGGCGAGGGGTTCTACAGTTGGAATTACAACTGATGTTTTAATAATGTGATTGTATATTTGTCTTCTCGATCTCAATTCATAGATGTGCCCTAGAAAGAGAGAAATGTCATCCTACCAAGATACTGTATGAAGAACTCCTAACCTGTTTTGAGAAGAGTCTGACACTAAGGCGTCTAAACGATACGTTTCCACTTTTCTGTGAGGTGTCCAGTGTTCCAGCTTCTTCCTTGTGTTCTGAGTCTATGTCTGATTTGTACTACATTATAACTAAGGATACTGAAATATCTTCTAGACACAGTCCACATTTAGAGGAGAAGGGGTTGTGTTCTCATCAACAGGATAAAATGGAGGACCACCATTCAGGTAACAGTGACTGCATAGAGAAAAGGTCCAAACCATGTTATTTACGGTCATCGCTGACGCACTTCACCAGTAAAATTATTGAAAAACCTGACTTTACACCCAGTACTGTGTACACCATCAGTGGACCTGTTTTCAGAAAGTGTTTGGTGTCGCGATGGACCATGCCTGTTTACAATGAGGCCCTCTTCCTGTGGGGTTCTTGTATTGACAAAGAGACTGATCATCTTCAATTACTCATGGATACCATTCAAAATGCTGTGACCTCTCTTATCACATCCATTTCCACTGAGGCTACAAGTTCTGAAAACACGGAACGGGAAACAGACAAAATTAACAAAAAATCTTTAACTTTCCATCACGTGCCTTCTGCTGAAAATTACAAGATAAATATCTCATGGAATCACAATGACCAAATCATAGGAACCATCATGACATTAACACCAAGGCAAATAAGCAATGAAACTGGTCTTCTGTTGGTAACACTCAATCTTGACATAATGGCCATGTATCTTTTGGACATCCCTGACTGGAGAATCCTTTGGACTCCTGATGAGCGGTTCATACAACAGTACAACTCACATCAGTTAAGAACATTTCAAAGCTTCTCTCTCCATCCACCATACTATAACCATGATGTCAGTTTCTGGGTTGGGAAGGGATCCGTATTTGACAATCTAGAGTTTCACACAATTGCTCAGAGAGTTTCTAAAGGGTGCATTACTGATATACAGTTGCTGGATCAGTTTCACAATGTACAAACTGATCAGACCAGCCTGTGTTACAGGATAACCTATCAGTCTCCTGATCGAGCCCTGAGCTATGAAGTGGCATCTGAAATGCAACTGCTGTTAAGACAAGAATTACAAAGATTGTTGTGTGTTACTATTAGATAGGGAATGCTCCATATGTAAGTAATGTGTAAAGGCATTTTAAATTAAGAAGGGAATATTAAAATAAAATAATTAAAGGGATAGTAATACTTAAAATGTAAAAAAAATATGTTGTAGGGTTTATCCCCCTGAGTAAAACAAGGGTACTTTTTAGGTGCAATATCACATTGGACTGAAATTGTACAGTGGCGCTGTTGTTACACATCCTATGGACAGCTTTGGTCCCGGGACCATAAATCTCCATAGGATGGTGTAGCAACAGCGCCACTGAACAATTTCAGGCCACTGTGATAGTGGACCTAAAAAATTCAACTTTGAGCTGTAATAACTTTTGAATAAAACACCTTTTCAGTAGTGGGAGTACCTTGTTTTACTCAGGGAGATAATTATATATATATATATATATATATATATATATATATAGATTTAGATTTTTTTTTTTTTACATTTTTAAGTATTACTATCCCTTTAAAGCATGTTTGTCTAATTAGAGGCTCCCATTTAAGTTTTTGCTGTAAACCCAAAAGTTGCTTAACTTGAGCTAGAACAGGCATGTCACATGCAGCCAGCAGGCCGGCAGTGTGAAGCCCACCATAGAAAGGAGGTTAAAAGCCCCATTTAGATTAATTAAATTTTTTCTTTGTTCAGTCTGATACAGGTGTGTGGCCCCAGAAATGCTCGTTTGTTTTCTAGCAGCCAATGTTGTGGCGATCCTTGGAGGGATATGTTGAGTATGCGGCCCTCCACTGTATTTGAGTTTGATATGGCTGCGTTAGAGCATTCAATATACATTCAGCTGTATATGATATCTTTGGATGTTTTGAAATGTGTGTGAATTCTGAGTATTTAAAGCGGAACTATGGCCCCAAATAAAGTCCCCCCCCCAATAATTGTTCATATCGCAGTAAACTTAGAAATAGTATTATCCAGCATAAGTACAGCGCTATTAAGAAATCTTACTTTATCTGAGACTGACGGGCAGGCTTCTTGCTTTAGAGGCATCTGCACCGTCAATCCCTTCCTTTTACCTTAAGGTACAATGCAACGCCTCCTAGAGTAGACCGGGATTTCTCTATGGCAAGATGTCTGCACTGACAAAAAAGAAAACAAGAGCGGCGCAGAGGAATTCATCTAAGCGCAGTAAATCAATATGTAATTTAATCCTTCACCAGCACCATAAGAGAATATAAAGGAATTACTCACATTCTTCGGAGGCCAAGACTTGCCTCACAGTGGTATCGCTTGTACTATCTCTCACCCCAGTATGGTGGTATCAACAGGAACACAACCTGGACACTCGTGGGTACTCTCAGTTCTCCCTTCTTTGAAATGGGTAAATGTGGGATCAGCTAGCTGGATTAAAGGTCACATCAATCCTCAGTCCTGCACAAAGCTGAAACCTATTTTATTTTAATAAACCCTATTAGATAGGTCAGAGCACAGAGCTATCAAAGACAGCCAGTAACTTGACCAACTCGAGTAATATGTAAAAATATTAAAATTATTACATAATCAGAACATACACATAAAAACATCTATAAAACAAAATCAGCATAACTATAAAAAAAAGTCTAATATATAGCTTGACACTGAGAACTGAGGTTTGATATAATAATAATAATAATTCTTTATTTTTATATAGCGCACACAGATTACGCAGCGCTTTACACTCATATTGGTCATGTTGGTCCCTGTCCCCATTGGGGCTCACAATCTAAATTCACCTATCAGTATGTTTTTTGGAGTATGGGAGGAAACCAGAGCATCCGGAGGAAACACACGCAAACACGGTGAGAACATACAAACTCATTGCAGATGTTGTCCTTGGTGGGATTTGAACCCAGGACCCCAGCTCTGCAAGGCAACAGCGCTAACCACTGAGCCACTGACATTTAATCCAGCTAGCTGATCCCACATTTACCCGTTTCAAAGAAGGGAGAGATGCAAGTATCCATGAGTGTCCAGGTCGTGTTCCTGTTGATATCACCATACTGGGGTGAGAGCCAGTACAAGCGATACCAGTGTGAGGCAAGATTTGGCCTCCGAAGAATGTGAGTAATTCCTTTATATTCTCCTATGGTGGTGGTGAAGTTATATATATAATATATATATATATATATATATATATATATATATATATATATATATATATATATTAAACGCTAGCCTGCGAACCTCCCTGTGTGCTAAACTGCACATGCTTGGTAGAGACTGCTGGAGCTATGCAGTCATGCCCAGTAGGGACTGGCCTTGCAGGCTGTTCCGGAGCGGGGAGCTCTGGATGGCTCATAGCCTGTCTCTGCTTCCGGTTCTGGGGCAGCAGCAGAGGCCACTGGGTGACAGTTCACGGCCTCCGCTGCTGCCCCGGAGTCAGGAGCAGAGACAGGCTGTGAGCCGTCCGGAGCTCCCCCACTCCAGATCAGCCTGTGTATACGGGCTTTCTAACTAGTATTGAATATTGATTTACTGCACTTAGAAGAATTCCTCTGCGCTGCTCTTGTTTTCTTTTTTCTGCTAGTTGTATTTCTGCAGTGAACCAACCCGTTGAGAGCGTGCAGCATGGATCAAGTGGAACTGTATTGCTTATTACATCTAATGTGACGATCCTTCTCATATTTTAACTTTTTTATTTATTTTGTATTTCATTGTGAAATTGTTTTACTTATAATCTATCTGTTTATGTAGCCTGCAGGGGTAATCATACATCCCTAGAGACTAGGCACAGTGATTTAAGGAAATATTTCCTATTTTTTGTATTTTATGTCTGAACTGATGCCTGCCTGTTCATATCGATAAAGTAGGAATTCTTAATAACGCTAGAATTATTCTGTATAATACTACTATTTCAGTGCTTATCGTTATAGTAATAATTATTGGGGGAGGACTTTATTTGGGGTGATCCGCTTTAAAGGTGCAGTGCACTAAAAATATATAATCAAATACATAATCATTTCCTTAATACATACAGTAGTAGTGACATTCCTGACAGTACCAAGTGAGCCCAAATACCTTTTAATCCTTTGGATGCTAGAGATGTCTCCTGCACATGGATTTGCAATGCATTAGGGATGTCTCTAGCACCCAAGGGCTAACGATGTGCAATTATTGATATGTTCACCTTTCTGTAGATTTCTCTAGGTCCAGAAGTTCAGAAGGGACTCTCTGCAGTTGCTGAGCAATTGATATAATTTGTTAATGAAGAAAAAACACGGGCCAAAAAAATCCTAAAGGCCCCTATGAATTTTGCTCTTGTGTTTTGAGATAACATCTACAATCAGTCCTGGATGCCATGTCTATGGAGGCAGATATGACAGTTGCTGGCAGAGCGCAGGAGCCTACTTGGCCTAAAGCAAATAGTTGCTCACCTTTCTGGTCCTTAGCTGGACAAGATTACCATATGCAGTGAGAAGAGTTTTTTAGGTCATTTGGTCCTGCTAGTAACTGTCATGTCTGCCTCTATGATTTTGTTATCCAGGAATGAATAACAATTTTGTGTCTTGAGCCATGGAAAAATTATGGGGTTATTACTAGGTTTTGGTCCTACTGCAACTGAAAAATAAGTGGAGTTGTTGACAAACTGTTTTGTTAATGAACAAATATCTAGCACAACCTATAACTGGCCCTTTTAAAGCAGCTAGTAAATTTAATTTTTGACTTTACATAGCTTAAAGGTACAGAATATGTAAAGCCAGATTGCCTATAATGGTTATAATTTGGTTTGTAATTCTAAATTTGTTGTTAATATATACGTTTATGTCCCTCACAGTGAACTGTACAGATCTCTTTCCAGTCAGCTTATTGTTGGGGACAGTGAAAGCAGGGATAATGGCACCATGTGCCCCAGTGCCTGCTGAAGAAAAGCCCAGAGGGAGAGTTTTGGGAGCTCTCTCCATCCAGTATATTATATGCAGCAAGCATACTGTGTTCTGTATGCTATATAATGTGCCCCTTCTGGGGACTCCTATAATGCTTCTATACTGGCGCGGTCCTCACTGGCAGCAGCTTAATACACATTCAGCTTGGCTGTCACTGAGCCAAAACTTGAAGTTGATGTACTAAGCAAATTAATGTGATTCAGGTGTAAACCAACTGCACCAAAGGGAGCAAATAAAATGTCCTAAAATTCCCTTTGTGTCAGATGGGGATTTTAACCCTTGCATGCTAATAGGTCTCCAATGCATTGGCGACCCCTATAGCATACAAGAGGTTAAAAGTACAATTTAAATCAATATGATTTATATTTGTTACCAATGGTGCAGTTGGCTTGTCCCATAATTGCTTTATATTTGTACATTGTGGTGTGTTTAATGAAGCTGAGGAACAGTACACTGTTACTACCATGTTCTACTGTGTTGCTATGCACAATTCTGGAAACACAGCAGATTTGTATTACTGATAGATTCTGAAGCCTTGGCAATAAATCCTCTAAGTCAGTGGTTCTCTATCTTTAGGGCCACCTAATAGCCCTTGTATTTAGGATTTCCCTTCTTGAGAACAGGTGAGTTGATCAGAGGTTCAGTCACCTGATTAACTCACCTGTGTATGAGAAGGGAATTCTTAACAATATGGAGTCCTTGAAGATATAGCTGAGAACCACTGTTCTAGATTGTATGTTCTTGAGGGGAGGGCCCTCTGTACCATTTTGTTTCAATTTATTTTTGCAAGTCACTGGACCATCTGCACAAAGAAAAGTAAAGTAATGCTGGAGCAAACCAAATGCACTCAGGGAATAAATACAAATTACCCACAGACTTTAGCACCAAGAACAGCAGCATTCCCATAAGCCTTTAAATGCCAGATGGTAGAGCAATCCATTTTGAAGTATTGCATGGCTCACCCCTCTGAAACTCAAAGAGTTAAGTTGCTGACTATTTGGGGAATTTGCAATTACAGTAAGTAAGGGAACTATGCTGGGTAGTGGGAGGGTTAAGCTGCTGCCTTGTTAAGAAATAAAATTAACCAGCCAAATGGCTACTCGCAAAAGCCCCATACTGAAGTGTTTAAAACATTCGCAGCCCCATGCCCGCAGTAATGAAGAGAGATGTCAGTCCAAAATTCTCAGCACAAGCGATGTATCAGCTGTTGTGTGTGTATATACATCACCGATCCGCAAGCCTCTAATCAGCTGTTTGATGTAAGCACAAGACCTCGCTGGCCTTCGACATGCTACAGAGCACACAGTGCTACTCTGTTGGCCTTTTGAGATGTCTGGAAACCGTCTGAGTCAGTGTGTTAACATCAAACAACTGATCAGCGGCTTGTGGGTGGGTGTTTTGTTTAAACATAAAAGCCGATTGTTGCCTAGAGCTCTGTAACTTCTCCATTCTTTGCTGTGGGTATGGGATTGGGCATGTTTTAAACACTCTGGTTTTAGGATTTTGTGAGTAGCCATTTGACAAATTACTTTGTTTTCATGGCAAGACAGGAAGAAACTTAATCTGGGTTACTTTCCTTACTCCATCGTGAGAAGTGGCAGATTCTCCAGCATAAGGGGGGCAATTTTTTTCTGAGAGCTCCGACAACATAGCTACCACAATTTAGTGCATCTCCCGCCAGATTTAGGCAAATCAAATTACAGTGCAGTCTATAAGTATTTGGACAGTGACACAGATTTGTAGCTTTGGCTCTGAGCTCCAGCATATTGGATTTGAAATGAAACTCTGACTAAGAGGATTAAGTGTAGACTGTCACTTTTACTGTGAGTGTACTTACATCCATAAGCCATGAACGATGTAGGAATTACAGTCCTTTTTGTACATAATATCTTCATTTTAAGGGATCAAAAGTAATTAGACAAATAATATAATATTAAAAACTGCATATATAGGACTTTGTTGACAATCCATTGCATTCGATGACTGACTGAAGTCTTCAATCTGTAGACCTCACCAGGCTTTGGGTACCTTCCCTGGTCATGCTCTGCTAAGCTTGCACTGCAGCCATCTTCAGTTCCTGTTTGTTTTGGGTCATTTTTCCCTTCAGTCTTGCCTTCAGCAAGTGAAATCCATGCTCCGTTGGATTATGGCTGGATGATTGACTTGGCCAATCATGAACATTCCACCTTCTAGCCCTGAAAAACTCCTTGGGGAGGTTCAATAAAGCAGTGATAAAGTGGAGATGACTTCTCCAGTTTATCACGTCTCCGGTTCCTATCTTATTCTAAGGAGCCAATTCACTAAGATCTCCAAAGCCGAAGAAATCTTAATGCATACGCTCCATAGAATGACATAGTAAATGGGGAAGCGATAAACTGGAGAAGTCATTTCCAATTTATCACTGCTTAGTTAATTGCCCCCTTGGTTGCTTTAGCAATATGTTATGGAAGGGGGTTGGATCATTAACAAATGACTCATTAAATCTTAATCTACACATTGCAGAGAAAAATGAACACAAGTCTATGCAAAATGTAAGGGTGTTTCTATTGGTATAAAGTTTGTTCTGTAAGACAGGTTCCCTTTAAATGGCATATTATTTAAAGTGTCAACTAACTCTTATTTTTAAGAATAGGTTACAGAGTGGTACTTTAACCCTTTGAGTGTCAGAAGGGTATCCAACCACTGAGCCACTCAAAAGGGATAATAAAGTTATCAAAAAGTCCATTCTTACTGTTTCTTTATTCTTCATTTAAAAAAAAAAAGTCTTTATTAAAATTCTGATGAAGTTAACATATTGGATATGATTTCACCTAATTTCTGCGAATGAAAAGACACTTGCAATATTTGAAGGTTCCCTTTCTGTTGCAAATTGCCTCTTTAAATATGTGCATTGCACTGACACCAAGAGGATAAATAAGGTACTGAAAATGGAAGTACAACACAATTTTTTGTTAGGGCTCACTGTAATGCACTATTTTTATTTATTACCGTTTTTTTTAAATATATAAAGAGATGATAACTTCTCCAGTTGGATAAATTCTCCAGTTCCTTTGCTATTCTGTGGAGCCTATATGCTAAGGTATTTCAAGCTAGAGAGACTTTAGTATATAGGCTCCATAGAATCAGGAACAGGAGAGTTTATCACATTGCCCATCTTACCTCCTCTTTATATGACACCTCTATCAACTAACATTTAAAGTGGAACTTTAACCTTAATTCAAGTTTATATATTCTAAAACTGCATTAAAACTGTCTATGTGTCATGTTAGCCAAAGGACCAGCAAAAGTAGTTAAGGAGATATTCACACTTGTTACCATATGCTTATTTATACTAGCTTTGCTACACGTGCAATACCAGTGATGATTTATATTCGAATTAAATATTTTCAGTGACATATCATATGATAATTACATTTTCAAATATGTTTCTTATGCTAATGGAGCTCTGTGCAGTATCAGGAAATGTTCACTTTCACTTTTCCCAGAAAAAAGTGTGAATATCTCCCAAACGTACATCTGCTGGAATTCTGGTGAACATGACAAATAGGCAATTTTGAATTAAGTTTTCAAATACATTCAAGAACATTCAAGGTAATGGGTCTGCTTTAAATAGTGTTTCATTTGAAGTAATGATTGCATCATTCAACAGGATATGAAACTATTTGTATTAATTATGTATGTTTAAGTTATTGGTATTCATGTCTGTGTTATGGACTTCTGGACCAATCCATCTGCACAATACTCATTTATTGAGTGTAACAGGGGAGACAAGACACACACACATTGCGGGCCTTGCACGAAAGAGGCAGGATGAGGAAACTTGCGATTGGATTTTTTTAAGCCAATTATAATGGTAACGTATGTTCTGCACATATAGTATTCAGTATAGAAAATTACACTGAATCATCACATGAATCACAGGTAAAAATACAAAAAAGAAGAAGCACACACAAAATAAGTGCAGACTGTATATTCCTTCTTATCGGAAACCTTCACCATGTGCAATGATCTTGGTTCCACCTCCTTCACTGTGGGAATCCCCTTCAATGGTGAGCTTAACAGATATACACTCACCTTTACCAGAGGCGAACCAGCCTCTTGGTATGAGAGCCTTCACTGGATAACCCCCAGTGTTGGTACTAAATCTCCGTCTCCTTCTCTCTGCCTGTCGTCACCTCCTTCAATCTCTCTCCACTGTCCACTTTTTCCTTTACTTGACTTCTCCAATACTTTACTACTCTCTATCAAGGGCTCTCTAGGACCATATGGAATGAGGACTAAAGGGGCTCAGGACTCATGAGACAGATATATAATGGGTAATAATACACTATTTATTCTAATAAAAAATCTGCACAGATAAATGCATTAAAAAACAACCATATATTTGCTAAGAAACAAAATAGATAAATGTAATGATGAATCGCCCTATGCATTTCACAGCCTCCCACTGCTTCCTATAAGAACATAGCAGCACCAAGAAAGGAGGACGATTATTAGGAATTTGCTACCCCTATCAGGTTTTATTGTCTGTATTTGCTTTTTACTTTGTCTATTAAAGAACTGTACGTTTCGTATTTAGCACAGAGATTTGGGTGGTTTTAGCATCTTATATTTTTTTTATTTTTTTTTTTATTACTATCCCTTTAAGCTCCAGCAGTGCAGGAAGTTAAAGGGGAACATACACATCGCAAAAAAATTGGAGCACTGGTTTTAACCCCTAAGACAATATTAGCGCTGGGTTTTGTTTTACCTACCTAGGAGTGGAGATATTAATCCTTAAAAAGTGCCACTTCCACATTCTGCGGCACCATGTAAGTGAGGCACAGAGCAGCAGATAATTTTTAGGTTATTTCATGACCTGTTGACACCATTGTGTAACTGAATCAATGATTTAGAGCAAGACCCAAGTATTTATTTTACATAACCTAATTTATAAACACGTACTGTATGTTGAATTTACACTTATAAACACCACACAGCCTGATCTTTTATAAAGCAGAACACAGGGCAGGAAAGAGGGATTTGGATCTCAGAGAGAGGAATAGTTTGGAAATATGTCTGGAGCCATATTGTATTTTAATGAAGAGTTGAGATAATATATGTCACAGCAGATAACCAGAATGACTCTTATTGGCCAGGGTATTGTTACTCTTTAAGAATCATAATATTTATAGCTTATATTTGGTACCCAACAACCGCTGTCACACGTCATTCTAAAAAAGTCTGAATAGAAATAAGCATGCGCAAAGTCCCTTCAGTCTAACCTACACAATGCCGATGCCAATACTAAACATGGTGTAAGGCTGCTTGCATATGTGACGGGTACCCGGAAGTGAGTTTTGATACCCTCAGTAGTAATGGCTTCCAAGGGAGCTCGGCAGCGTTGGAAAGGAGCTGGTGGAGAAAGAGAAGAGAACAACGGGAGACAGAGAGAAGAGAGCCGGGTGGCTGAGCCCAGATCCGAGTGAGAGCCGCTCCTAATGACATAATGTGTTACGTATAATGCAGAGCTTTTGTAGCATGTGCCAATTGATACATTGCATGAATGCAAACCACACGTAACTGAAATAAACGTGCTTGTATATCTGACGTGTGCTGATTAGTACATCTATTCGAACGTACACATTTAAGACATGCAAGTGACCAAAACGTGTGTGTATCTTTCTAGGAATATTGAGTCTGAGCACTGACATATTGCTCATGGTCAGTGCAGCTTGTGTGTTGTGTGTGCAGCTGTATATGTTTTTGTTATAGCTGTATGTAAGAGGTATTCAATGCATATAGTTGTGCATGTTATGCAACTATAGGGTTGCCAGAGCATATGTTTAAAAGAGAATACTTATGACAGATGCCTGCTGCAGGGCTCTAGTGGTTCATTAATAGGTTGCAACGATTCCTCAGTGCAGCATTAGGTAGACTGATTTATAAAGTGTAATCTACAATTATCCTTAACTCAACGTGTGCCAGAGGAACATCCAACACAACCTATTGAGGTTAAAGGGTTAAAAGATAGTCAAGTGTTCTTTCCACACTTGTACTTTAGTGGAGCTCAGAGCAGCCTAATTTGCTCTTGGCCCACACATGCAGTGGATATGTTCTGCTTTAAGATAGAGATTATGTCCCCTTTTGAAGGTAGCTATTGTAACTACAGAGGGTGCTGCTGTAGCATGACCCTTCATCCAAGGGGGGGGGGGGGCCTGCACAGTCCTGCAATTCCTTACAATCAGCCCCTGACCTCAATGCATGCAGCTGCTTCCAGCCAGTATGATAAGAACTGTTTAAGGGGGTCCCTTCCCTTTTCTCCATTAACCCTTGAACATCATAGAGGGGATTGAGATTTGCTCCAGGACCTTAAAGGGATAGTAATACTTCATTTTAACTTTATTTTATTTTGTAGACATTAAAAAAACATGAAGAATTATATAAGTCTTATCTCTCAAACCTTTATGGTTTAAGAGATATTCACAAGCAAAGTTCCCCCTCCTGCCCCTTTTACCTAGTGTAAGCCATCTCTTCTCAGATGTGGAATGCAGTCCATAGACCAGACAGATAACAGCAGGGGACAGTCTTCTTTATAAGAAAACAATGAAAGCCCTGCCCCCCTTGACAAGCTTTTCAGGTTTTTCCCTTATCTTAATTGAAGATTGTCCCTCTCTGCAGTCTACCTGGGCACCTCCCTTCTGCTTTGGCTGAACAGTGTTACATCAGTAAAAGGGGCGGGAGGGGGATACTTTGTCATTGAATTACTCCTGAACTACAACTCTGACAGAAATGAAATAACACTCTCCAAAGTCCAAATACTATGATGATTAATTAGAGCTGCTTTTATTATGAAACATTACTATCCCTTTAAATAAGGTTTATGTTGGCCATTATTCATACTTGCTCCAGACCATGTGTGGAGCCCAGCCTCAGACTTCACCTAAGGCCCAACAGATTCTAGTTACACCACTGAATGTATTACTATAGCACTTACACCTGTGTCCAACCTACCTTCCTCTAGACTGTAAGCTCTCATGAGCAGGGCCCTCTAATCCTTCTGTTCTTCACATATGATTTACTATTTAATATCCTTGTATGTCCGTTCCCTATTGTACAGCGCTGTGGATTAAGTTGCGCTATATAAATAAAGAATAATAATAATAAATAAATACTCTTTTCAGAGAAATTAAGACCGTATCAGGAAAACCCCCTCTAGTTTCTTAGGTTGGGGAACTAAAGGTAACCTGAATTAAACACTTGTCACCTTGCAACCAGCATTGCTCTCAGTAACTCTATGAAATAATATGTGGCATTATTCTTGTTTATGCCAATGTTTAATCCTCTCCATGTCGTTTTATCTATAGGACTGCGTGCAATAAAGCAGGCCAGGTGTGGGCACCTGAGGGATCCACTGCATTTAAATGCCTGATATCTGCTAGATTTTGTGCAGCGCTACTCAGCAACATCTCAGACTGTGATGAAACCTTCAACTATTGGGAACCTGTGAGTACGCTGGATTATACGCTGTTATTTTGTTTATAACAAAGTGGCATTAACACTGAAGGAATAGTGATACCTTTTGGTATCTTAGTACACTAATAGTATGGCTAGTGTCAGTAAGTCACATGAATTATTTGACTATTGATAATTTTGCAGTATTATTTTAAGAACACCTGATACTCTTATATCTTCTGTTCATGGGCAAGCAACCTTTGGCTCTCCAGCTTTTGGAGACTACAACTCCCATTAATTAGATTGTAAGCTCTTTGGTGCAGGGTCCCCTTCCCAGTGTATGAATTCCTTTGCTGCACTTTTTCCTAATTTTTCAATGATTGCACTTTAGCCTGATGCTCTTAATCCTGTCCTGTAGTTTTGTATTGTACCATTTCTGTGTATGTGTATGTATGGCGCTGTATAAGTAAAGATACATAATACATGCATAAATTATCCCCAGACAGACATTGGGAGTTATAGTCAATAGCTGGAGAGTGAGTTGTTGCCTACCCTGCACTATACCAAATCTGTTTATGACAAGGTACATTGAACTGTTCCTGCAAATACACAGTAATTCAGTTTTTTCTGAACTGCTTTGAGGCCAAGTTCTGATGTCATCCAGCTATGAATCATAGTCTGCTACCTTCAGCAGTACTTTACAGTAAGGAAAAAAGTGATGATGTTGTGAAACTAATGATGGCAGCGCTTAAATTGTGAATGTTAACCCTTTAGGGAATAATGAGGTCTGCATTATTTAATCTCCAAATGAGTTGTTTTAAATCACGTAATATATCTAAGATGCAATGAAACTTAAGTACAATGTTCCACTGTATATGCCAAAACACCATCAGGCCATACTGCACTATAAGGAAGAGTCCATGTTGCTCCATCCCTTACCATCACATTTGTGCAAATGCATTGAGCAGCATATTGCTTTTGGTGCATTTGCTCTTATTTTCAAAATCCGTCCACGGGGGGATGCTATATGGTACCAAAACAGGAAATTTACTGATGAAGAAAATGCACAAGCATCAGGGTCATGGTGCTTGCTTGGTGCATGTCCACAAATCAGTGGTGCAAAGGGGTGGAACAACATGGACACCCCCCCCCAGTACAGAATATCTTATTCATGCTGTTACTGTCTACAAAAGGTATGAGAGCAAACTAGAGTAATTTTGCAGAAAACCGACTGCACTGTAGAGGACAAATGCAAATTCCTAAAGTTCCCATTAATTTAAATGGTACTTTTAACCCCTTGGATGGTAGAGAGGTCTCTGGTGCATTGCAAAGGGTTAAAATGCAGATTTAAATCAATTGGGATGTTTTGTTTTTTCCCCTGTGCTAGAGTGGGATTGGCCAAGAATTGCTCTACTCCCTTTTCTTCTGAACATGAGGCCCAAAAGACAGAATAAACACACTTATGTAACTTAAAGTGTAGATCATCTTCCAGCTTATTAAACAGCAGACTGGCTGGGTACGTACAGTGATGTGGTGATGAATATGAGTAATTCCAATCCTGGTTAATTCAGTATGAATTAATGTAAATCTATTGCTCACTATCAGAAGTACATTTTTTGGCAATTTTTTTTTTTTTTAGAAAAAAAAAAAAAAAAAAAAAAAAATCTATGCACCATTGTGGTAGACTAATAAAATAAGATAGTGTCTTGTGGGTGAAAGTTCCCGTTTAATATAAATAATGATCAAAAACTTCCATTTAACTCACTGTGTATTTGGGGAATTTTTGTTTTCCATGGTGACATGGCGGATGAGTCTGAGTACAGACACACATCCATCAAACTGAAGACATTTCTGGGCTCCAAAAAGGCAGTCAAATATCTCCCTGGTCAATATCCTTTCTGCTTTGATACCAACTTTTATAATTCTCAATACTGTTCTGAACTAGAAAGATTTCCAACCATTATTGTTTCCTATGCTGCAGACTATTTGTCACAGAATTGTTCAGCTGTTACTCATATTGCTGTAATCAATACTGGTTTCAAGGCACTTTAAGAGCATGTAAAGTGTTCTAGAAAGCAATTGTTTCCTGATTATTTACAATTGTGTTGCAGAATTTTGGAAAAAGAAAGCAGGGAGGCATTTTCAAAACCATGATACTTTTTAGCAATTTTAGGCAGCTCCTGGAGACTACAATTCCTATCATCCCCAGCCAGCCAATAACTGCTTCAGGATGATAAGTTTTAGTTCCTAGCAGCTAACTAGCCAAAGGTAGCTTAACTTTGCGCTGTATGGATGGCGGGGGTCAAATTTCTAAACAGATCCTATTATTCATAATGTTACAGTTGTAACCATGTTTGTTTTTTTAGACTCACTACCTCGTATATGACAAAGGATTCCAGACATGGGAATATTCTCCATCCTACGCTATCCGCTCCTATGCCTACCTCTGGCTGCATGCATTACCTGCCTGGTTCCATGCCAATGTCCTGCAGACAAACAAAGTAAGTCATTGGTCATCTGTAAAGGTCAAAATTGTGCCACCTTTTTTTATCCAGTCTGCTTGATTTTTTTTTTTTTTAGCGGAACTTTCACCTTCTATAAAGTCACCCTCCAATAATTAATCATATGGCGACAAGCTTCATAATAGTTCTATTACATATCAGAAGTACCCGATTCTGAAGTAATCCTTAATCTTCTGAGACTGACGGCCAGGTTAGTGCCGTCTGCACCATCAGTCCCTTCTGGTGCCTTTCAGCACTGTGCATTGCCTCTTAGAGGAGACCGGGACTGACAGCGCAGGCGTGTAGACGTCTCTAAGACAAGACGTCTGCGCTGATGCCTCGCTTACAGTCTCTGAAGATTAAGGATTACTTCAGAATCGGGTACTTCTGAGAGCTAATAGAACTATTATGAAGCTAGTATCCATATGCTTAAGAAGGTGGAAGTTCCTCTTTAACACTGCATCTTCTTAGTGCTAAAATATCAGAAATGTCAACTTCTAAACAAGATCAAAATATGTAGGAATATAATGCAAACCTTACTGTAAGTGTTTTGCTTTTTAATTTTCACTAGCTTTTCATAAAGGTATTTGAATCTTTTCTAAATGTGTTTATGTTGTAACTGATTTTGCTGGGATCAGTCTAGTCACATGATGTGAGCTTTCATTTAAATAGAATTTTTGTTCAGATAGATAAAAGTTTGTATCAAGTATTAAGACCTCCTAATAAATAACCCCCTACCCACTTACCTTACAATGTCAAGAAAATACAGAAGGCCCAAGGAACCGTGCTCTTGTGAGTTTGTACAAGAGATACCAGGATTTACTGAAGAGGTTGTACTGTCCCTTTAGGGCTGATTGTAGATGTTAACTACTGAACAAAGACAAAAAGGCTAAATTCATGGGGCTATTTTTTTTTTTTTTGTTAGTAGCTGTTGCTGTTGCTCCTTTTTTTGTTAGTAGCTGTTGCTCCTTTTTTTTTTTGTTTGTTTTTTTAACTCTTTGACGACCCGTATTAATTATTCTATTTAAATTTAAATTGACTGATTAAAATGCATCATATATATGTAGTCTGCGAGGACTGAACTGCTATGTGTATCTGATCAGTCTGAGGTACACATTGGAGCTGAGCTAACCAAAGTCAGGTCTGCTCTTGAATTGAGGCTTATGTGGGGAAAAAACATAATGTGCATTTGCAAAGCCTTAACTTCAAAGCTTAATATCTCAAGTATTGATACATGTTTTTAAAACATGAAAAATGAATGCCAATAGTCCCTGATAACGGCTGTCTCGCCAAAAAATGTGATTAATATCCCCTGTGTAGGTTTTGCTGTAGCCCTGACAAAGTGTTTGTGATGCCATGAAAAAAATGTAATACGGAAAGAACTAGATTTTTCTAGACCATATACACCGAAAGCGTGTGTGCAAGTAGACCTTTATCACTCAAAGGATAAATGGCTGCATTTTGTGTATGTACATTGTGCCTGTCTTTGTCCATACAATATTATTGATCATGTTGTTTTTGTTCCTAATATTTTTTTTTCTCCTCCTCTCCAGGTGCTTGTGTTCTACTTTATACGATGCTTCCTTGCCTTCATTAGCTGTGTGTGTGAACTCTATTTCTACAAGTAAGTGTCAAGACCAATAGGACTGAGAGAGACTCAGCTACCAGATAATTTGTGGCAGTTTCGGCAAGTGACGGTATACAGCTTACAGTTGTATATGGTACTAGCAATGTGGGACGGCGTTGCCCGTCATGTCATGACCATTGGGCGCATGTGTGTGAAATGCAGACACACTGATAAACACAGACATATGCAACACACAGGCAGACACATACCATAAATCCCAAGTGTCCCTCTTTAGAAGGGACAGTCCCTCTTTGAGGGCCAAATCCCTCTGTCCCTCTTTCCCACCCTGTTGTCCCTCTTTTTAGGAGGTCAGACTGTGTGCAGGGCCAGCTCCACCAATAGGCGAGGTAGGCGCCGGCCTAGGACGCACACGTACTGGGGGCGCGGGCATGCAGCGGAGAAGAGCTGCGCCCGCACACACCACGCCGGGAACCACAACACAGTCAGGTCTGTGTTGCTACAGCGCTCCCTCATTGGGTTGGATCTTTAGTAATGCAGAGCGCGCTGGGAGTCATGATCTCCCGCCACGCTCTGCATTACTGAAGAGAAGACTGCGCGGGAGCTACAGGTATGTGATGGGGGGCAAGTTGGAGCTGAGGGGGCATACTGGAGCTGCTGGGGCCAAGTTGGAGCGGATGGGGGGCAAAGTGGAGATGATGGGGGCAAGTTGGAGCTGATGGGGCAAGTTGGAGCTGAGGGGGCATAGTGGAGCTGATGGGGGTAAGTTGGAGCGGATGGAGGTCAAAGTGGAGCTGAAGGGGGGGCAAAGTGGAGCTGATGGGGGCAAGTTGGAGCGGATGGGGGGCAAAGTGGAGCTGTTGGTGGCAAGTTGGAGCTGCTGGGGGCATAGTGGAGCTGCTGGGGGGCAAAGTGGAACCGCTGGGGGTAAGCTGGAGCTGATAGGGGCAAGTTGGAGCTGATGGGGCATAGTGGAACTGAAGGGGGGGCAAAAGTGGAGCTGGTGGGGAGCAAAGTGGAGCTGATGGGGGCAAGTTGGAGCGGATGGTGGGCAAAGTGGAGCTGATGGTGGCAAGTTGGAGCGGATGGTGGGCAAAGTGGAGCGGATGGGGGCATAGTGGAGCTGGTGGGGGGCAAAGTGGAACTGGTGGGGGGCAAAGTGGAGCTGGTGGGGGTAAGTTGGAGTTGATGGGGGGCAAAGTGCAGCTGATAGGGCCAAAGTGGAGCTGATAAGGGGCAAGTTGGGGCTGGTGGGGGGCATCTCTTACAGGCATCTCTAGACCAGGGGCAGACTGGCCCAGGGGGCAGAGAGAGGACAATCATGAAAAGAGGTGGGGTATAAGTAGGCAGGGTATAAAGGGGTGGGACACAAGGGGCGGAGCAAAATGGGCGGCAAAATTAGGTTTTGCCTAGGGTGGCAAAAATCCTTGCACCAGCCCTGACTGTGTTGTGTGTATTACTTTGCTCTACAGCAATAAAGCAATAAACTTCAGTATATGTGTTTATACATTAGTCTGTGCAAATAAAATACTTTGGTCTTGCACTAAATCATTTATTCAGTTACATAAATAGTCAGTAATAGGTCATGAAATAACCTAAAAATTCTTACTAATGCCCCACCCACCAGCCACACCCCCAAAAATATCACCTAAAAGTAAAGTGTCCCCCTTTGGCCATGTGAAATGTTGGGAGGTATGCACATACACACAGTGAGCGGCAGAAACATGCAAAAGACACGCACACACACAGACACACTGGAGATGGACACACATATGTAACAGAGATGTACACACACACACAACATATGTGTGCAGAAACCCATGCGTGCATGAGTTGTGTACCTCTCTGGCACTCAAATGGTTAAGGTATAGACAGGCATGTGAGAGATAAATAGCAGTGGGAAGTGTATTCATACCTGGGAACATTGACTTGTGGAATCCCTAGAGGGGACTGATGTGGTGCTGATGTGGAGAGACAAATGGGGCAATTTGGGTTAAAAGTGGGCGGGGCTTAATCACGAGTAGGGGGCGTGGCTTAATATAAATGAGGAAAAGTGTTAGTAATAGGCTGGGGAAGGAGGAGAAGTGGGAGGGAAATGCAAGTTTACAGTGTGAGGGGTTTGAACACACTCCCTGAGGGGTAAACCTTGATACACAACCCTGTGGCAGTCAGTGGGTTAAGTGTGTACCTGATGGCTGTCTGTCCTGTCTTGTATGGCAAATGATGACAGTGAAGAAATAATTCAGCAGAGGGCTTACCTTAACCCTTTGATTGCCATTTTGTTCCCCTGGTGCTGCACTACAGGTCCTGCTGAGGCCACTGGGAGTCAGAGTGAGTGACTGTGTGTGTGTGTGTGTGTGTGTCAGCCATATTTATTTCTGGCTTTGTGTGTGTGTATGTGGTGCTGTGTGTGTGAGTGGGGGCATGTGTGTTTGGTGCTGTGTGAGTGGGGCATGTGTGTGTGTGGTGCTGTGTGAGTGGGGCATGTGTGTTTGTCTGTGGTGTAGGAGCAAGTGGCGGCCATATTGTTTTTTTCTGACTTTGATAGTGGTGGGCGGGCCAACTCCCTGCATGATTGAATCACCCAATAGGAGTAGTAACTCCTGCTTTATACCTCCCCTGGGTGTGTTTTGGCAGGCACAAAGTCTTCTTTTATATATATAGATTATTCTTGTTGGGACGCTCCTCCTGTACAGGGGCAGATTGTAGGGGAATACCAGCCTGGGCATTTTTTTTTTTTTTTTTTTAAAGCAGCCCACTAGCTGCACTGATGTGCCTATCGACGCCCCCTTGTGGTCCCTGTGTGGCATGGGAGAGCAGGCGCCAGGATATTATGTCATATCCTGGCGCTCTGCATTGACCCTTTGAGTGCCAGAGGGGCACACAACGCATTGCAAAGCAATGAGTTGCGTACCCCTCTGGCACTCAAAGGGTTAACAAGGAACACAAAGGCTGTCACAGAGAGTGCCTGTACCGGTGGCAACATAGACCTCTTCTTCAAAATATCGTGGGACTGTGAGGTGAGATCCTCTGATCTCCCCCACCGGCCCATGATCTAGCGGCCCACCGGGGGATGCCCGATCCCCTGATAGGACAATCCTCCCATGCTCCTGTATGTTGCTTTTCTGTACGTCAGGTTTAGCCCATGCCTCATCCCTTGTTGATTCAGAGGAATGCAGCATAAAACACCCCTATTGATGCTATTTTTATTTAATCCCCAACTGGGGAAAAAATCCTTCCTGACTCCAAAAGGCAGTCTGATATTTCCCAGGAACAACATCCTATCTGCATGGAAACCAGCTGTCATAATTATCTATGGTGTTCTAAGCTACAAAGGTATCCTGTGCTTTTTTGAAAGCATCTACATACAGTATCTCCAGACTCGGCCTCCTGAGGCATTGTATTCCAAATCCTTGCTGCTATTATGAAAAAAAAAAATAAAATCATACCTTTGTGTTCATTGATTTATTGAGTAACCTACAGTATCAAAGGCCTTTGATGATTCCAAGTATACTACATCAGCAGCCATACCCTTGTCCAAGTTACCACTTATCCATTCATAGAATGCAAGTAAATTAGTTTGACATGATCTATTCTTTATAAAACCATGCTGATTTACTAATAATGATGTTAATCATCACATTGACCTGAAAATTTTTGGTTAGTAATCCTTCTACTGTCTTACCGTCTATGGAGATCAAACTTGCAGGTCTATAATTTCCTGGTATTGTCCCCTTTTTGGTAATAAAATTGACCTCAGTAAGCCATGTAAATGATGGGGGAAATTTTGTGATTCTTCTTATTTGCCCAAACCCTGTTGCTTTCTGTAAATGCAGAAGAAAATAATTTGTTTAGGGTGTCATCCATTTCCTTGTCCTCACTTATTAATTAATCTATCTCAGTTTTAAGATGTCCAGTATCACTTTTTTATTTTTGTGCCATTTATATACTCATAGACATTTTTAGGATTTTTCTTCTTCTTTTGCAATACTTTTCTCATTTTCAGTTTCAGCTAGCCTAATTCTTTGTTTGCAGATTATACTGAATTGTTCGTAGTTTTAATGAAGTATCTGATTCTTCTGACTTAAGTATGAGAAGCAGACAAATCATTTAACTTCCCTGCAAACCACTTGGTTAAACCACATCAGATTTAATCAATTTCTCTTGTATGTATTTCCTAATTGTATATAGTTACACTTATTTTTGAGCTAATTTCATCTTTCTTGTGCAGATGTATCTTTGAATGTTCCCTAATACTGCTTTAACATTGTAAAATTAGCTTTTTAAAAGGTTAAATGTTTTAGTTGAACCCTTTTTAACAGGTTTCTCGTAACACATTTAAAAGAATATCATATTATGGTCACTGCTTTCTACCTTTTATATAGTATACCATTTGTACATCAAGTACATCAAGGCCTCATATACAGTTGGTTTTACAGCTAGCTGGAACATGCAGTTTTCATTAAGCATACTTATACAATGGTTTTCCTTTATTGTTCTACAGTCCCATTTATCCAGTCTATTTTGTGATATTTAAAATCTCCTATATGATTACATTTCCAACTTAGAAGCCTTTTCCATTTTCATTAGCAGATGGGCTTCATCAGACTGCCCAATATTAGGTTATTATTTGTGAACAGGCTCTAGGATCCCAAACCTCTGCTACTGAAGTTTTCTTAGCAGGACCTATATAAGGGGTATGACACCTGTGGCTCTTGGACTAGACTCCCATCATCCTCAGATGGTCTGCAAACCACAACTTTTATCATCTTCAGCTGGTCAACAGCCAGCTGTGGCTTATGAAAGTTGAAGTGTGCTGACTGGCTTCAGATGATGGGAGTCTTAGTCCAACAAGACCTGGAGAACACATGTTGGCCAACCTTGACCAATATCTTACACTAACACTGCTTTATTATTCATAGGGCTGTGTGCAAAAAATTTGGACTCCATGTTGGGCGCTTGATGCTGGCTTTCCTGGTCCTTAGCACAGGAATGTTTTGTTCTGCTGCTGGTAGGTAGAAGGGAGATAGCAAAACACTCGCAATAACTTCTTTATCACAGGAGACATGCTCTAGTGTTGACAGCACTGTACAAAAATAGCTTTTGTTGAGAACTTAGAACAGATTGTTAAATTTCACATATAATGTGGAAAGTGACAGCACTGAAGCCTATTGCTTGAGTGGACTGCCACTTTATCCCTGCACAGCTGATAAATGTTGGTCATGCCTGAGCTCACCCTACATTCATCACTCAATCTTGCATTCTAAAATGTATCATACGTGCATGCTTTCACCCTCTCATGCTTATTTTTAACAAAATGTGTAAGTGCGTTTATTCAAAATTTGAGTCATACCGCAAGTCACAAATATATAAATCAATAAGCAAGAAAGCAAAGACGATAGAAAGAAAGGTTTAAATAAGCCTACACAGGATGAGCCACTTGAATGAAGTGTGGTACATCTAGGGCAGTGGTTCTCAATCTTTTTTTGTTAGGGGCACCCCTAACATATTTAATGTACTTTATCAAGGGCATAAGAAGGGTGCAGTACATAAATATACAGTTATTATTAGATTTTATAATCATAGTAACAAAACTAAATCTATTGTACATTACAATTTCTATAAATCTTTATTTAAAAATCCATTTTTGTCAGTCTTCATAGAAAACATGGGGCAGCCTAAGTTGACGTCCGTGACACACCAAAGTCCCACGGCACCCTGGCTGAGAATCACTGATCTAGGGGCTATAAACCAGTAAAGAGACTAGTTCAGTACTGTAATACTCAAGTGAGGTACATCATGAAGCTCACAACAGGAAAGTGATCCATAATGGCCAAAAAATGAAAGTGAGAGAGAGTTGCAGAGGTGTGCAAGTAACAGTTTTAGTAAAGGTGCATTGGAGTTGCAGATAAACTGATACACATGGTCTGTGCTCAGAGACCTGACGATCGTTTCGCCTTGTTGGCTTTTTCAAATTCACAAGCTGTTACTTTTTTATGTTTCTTTGTAATACAATTTGAGCTTTTAACTTACTACCTCACATGAGTATTACAGTACTGAACTAGTCTCTTTACTGGTTTATAGGCCCTAGATGTACCACACTTAATTCAAGTGTAGGTCTGTTTAAACCTTTCTTTCGATCTTCTTTGCTTTCTTGTTTATTGATATACGTATTTTTAATAACTATACACTCCCACTCCCCACATCATGTAAAGGAAATGTGAGCCACTTGATGCCCTCCAGCATCTGCCAGACTACAACTCCCATCATCCCCCGCCAGCCACTGAATGGCAGACGATGATGGGAGTTGTAGTCTGGCAGCAGCTGGAGGGCCTAATGTTGCCCAGTGTTGTGTGGGCGTTGCAGAGATTCATATCTGGTCCTCAAATGTTAAAATGGGCAATAATCAGCCTTTAGACTTCCAGCTGTTGGGAACTACAACTCACATCATCCCCTGCTAGCCATAGACTTGTTGGGAACTATGGCTCTTATAGACCTCCAACAACTGGTGGCCCAAATATTACCTACCCCTGCATTAAAATAATGAATCATAAAGAACACTACATCTTTCTTCCCCACACACTACAAAACCAGATCATAAGACTGCTGCCTAAACTTTTTGAGAGCCAGAATTATTTGCATAGCAGTCCAGTCATTAAGGAAGAGTAACACCTAAATATAAGCATGTAAATATTGTGCACTCAAAGGTAGCATTTATAAAAGGGGGAATTTTCTTACAGATATCCCTTTTTTTCTTCTTTTTCTGTTTCCCTACATGGCAAGAAAGATTGGGTATCATCTTCGCTTCCTTGCTAGGTAGGATCAATCAAGCGCATATAAGGAAGGTCCTTGCAGCATAGCCTCAGGTATACTTTTATCTGAGCTGTAAAAGTACACACAGAATCCAGAGTCAGCAAAGACAGAAGAAAGAAACCTCCGAACTCTAACTCACCATAAAATATCCATATAATAAATAAATAGAATTTTAATGTGAATATAAAAATAAATATATAGATGGCAGTAAGAAATGAGAGGGTTCTCCAATCCCCCAGAGATTAGGCCAAAGCCCAGATTGCAAACACAAACCAAAAAGAGACAAACCTGTGCTCTTCTATATAAAGTGAACGTGTGCCCTGTATTGAGCATAAGTGATATCTTAGTAAATTAGTGTGCCCTGTATTGAACATATATAAAAAAATTTTAGTGAAAAAGTGAGAATTTAGTCCCACAAACTGGCCAATTGATGTATAAGCTTGCCACCCCACCAAGGTATCTCACTTTGTGGCAAGTCTACTCTAATACATCTATACAGCCCTATCTAAATTTAAAAACTCGCTGAGGAAATGTTGTAGCAAACTCATTAGAAGGGGACACCTTTAAATAATATTTTGATGTTGTGGATCCCAGTGTATTGCAATTAAAAACAAGATAATAAAGAACATAAAAAAGATGTAAGTGGAGGACTTACCTAGTACACAAACCCATATGGGCCTGCACTATATGAGTACTTGTACGGAAGGACTGTGGGTCATTTATATCCTTCTCCATAGGTCAACTGAAAGATAATTAATACCAAACAGGCAGGGTGTTTGCAGGCTGGGACAGGCTAGAATCATTGTCCTTAAAGGCCAAGTGAAAAGAGCCAGTGCAATAAAATATTTTACTTAGTGATTACATAAGATAAAGTGAAAAGCTGCTATAGTGAGCAAAGGAGAGATTTGGACAGCAAAGACAGTAAGTTGGACAGTAAACTCACAGCGCTAACCCACCATAAAATATCCATATAAATTTAATTTTAATGTGAATGTAAAAATAACTATATAGATGGCAGCAAGAAATGAGAGGGTTCTTCAATCCCCCAGAATCCAGAAGGAAGAGAAAAAAAAAAAAAAAAAAAAAAAAAAAAGGAATATTGGTAAGTAAATTCACCCTTTTCTTCTGTGTCTCAATCCACGGCAAGAAAGTATAGGAAATGCGAAAGCAGTGCTCATAAGGGTGGAGAACCCCCCCCCCCATAAAATCCGAATACCAAGATACCCCTGCGTCAAGGTGAAAGTGGTAGAATATAAAAGGAAGAAAAAAGATCTTAAGAGAGTAACCCAAAAACACCAGTGCATAAAAGGTAAGTTGAATGCAGAAAATGAGAATTAAAATATGGGCTTATACTACCAGTTAAACTGGGCCCCACCGCCTGCAGTACTTCCAACTTAGCCTCAAACGAGGTTTGCACATCCACTTAGTATCGTTCACTCCTCTGTGTACCATTGCTAGAAATTATATGGTAGAATCCAAATATTAAATACATTTCAAGTTCCCACTAGCAATGTTTTTTTAAATGGTCTCAAAGAACAGTCTCAAATATAAGGATGAATAGAAAACATCTCGTTGCTTTACTCTAAGATTTCATAATACTATTGCAGACCCACTTGGCAATGATTTATTAAACTTAAGTGATGCCCAGGTGGTGGCTCTACAAATCTGTTCTGGAGAGGCTTCTGCTTTTCTTTCCCAGGATGTAGAAACCAATCTCGTGAGTGTGCCTTTATCTTGATGGGCGATTCAAGGTCTACTCCTTGATATTAGCTTCGTACAGTTCTTGATCAATCTGACCACTAAAGCTTTAGAGGCTGCCATACCCTTATATTTGCTCTGAAAATGGACTAACAGCGAGACAATCTTCCTAAAATCCTTAGTTATTTTCAAGGAGTGAAAAATACACCTCACCTGGCTAAGTTATGAAATTTTCTCCCATTTCCCCCTTTGGGGCTGCACAAAAAGATGGTAGTACAGACTGTTGGTTTAAAGGGGTAGTAATGGTTAACTTTAAGTTGATTTAATATTGTAGACATTAAAAAAAATTAACATCAATGTAAGTCTTATCTCTCAAACCATAATGGTTTGAGAGATATAACTTGCTAAAGTTACCTTTTCCTGGCTGTTTTACTCAAGTCTGCCATCTAGCTGACAGCTGTAGATTCCAGTCATTTGACCAGCCAGAGGCTCTTCAGCAGAGCTGAAATCACGCTATTTAGAAAAAATACTTCATTGGAACGGTCTAGAAAGTGTGCTTGCAAGCCAGGCACACTTTGTAGACCATTCCAAATTAAGTATTTATCTTTAAATATCATTATATCAGTGCTGCTGAAGAGCCACATCTGGTCAAGCGACCAGAATCTGCTTCTGACAGCTTTACAGCTCGTCATGCAGAAAGGGGAGGGACCAGAGAACTTTACTTTCCTATATCTCTCATACCATAAGAGATTGAGAGATAAGAATAAGTGTAAGTACTCTCTTTTAATTGTATATATCATATAGTTAATACTTTTTTTCTGACATTACTATCCCTTTAAAGGGAGATCTGTAACCACTTTTAAATGAACGTTTCACCAGTAGGATCACCTTGTCTCGGTGGATAATCAAATATGGAGAGCTGCATGAGAGGGCCTGCAATTCAATTACTCTTTCAGCAGAAGTACTGGCTGTTCAGAATACTGTCTTCAAGTTAAGAAATCTGAAAGCAGATTCATTGATGGGCTCAAAATGTGGAGAACAAGATAATTTATCCAGGACTAAGTTAATTTGCCAAGGAGGAATTATTTAGCTAATTCTTGGCCTATTTTTGCAAACTTCTGTCAGGGATCTCTTGACTAGATCTTCATCTGCAAACTGCAAATTTGCAGATCTTGCTGAAAGGTGTACCTTAATAGATGCTAGTTTAAGACCTGCATTAAAATCTCTTTGTAGGAAATCCAGAACTTTCGAAATGTTGTTGATTGTTGATCTGTAAAACCAATTCTCTAGACACCCCTTCCTGAAGGAAGTCCAAACTCTGTAGTATACCTTACATGCAGATGTCTTTCTTCCTGAGATGATAATGTTGGCTACCACATCTGATACTTTCACCCCCAAGCAAGTTCATTTAATTGGACGCCTGTTGTAGCGATTATATGTTTATTCTATTTATTTATTTTTTATTTTTTTATTTTCTATGTTGTTATAGAAATAGCCTTTCCAAACATTACCTTTTGAAGATATGCTTGGCATAGAGCTGTGCAACATACACAACTCTGTAAGGCTGTCCCCGTCCTGACGTCCATTCCACCCGCTTACCTCTCCCTAGCAAAACCCTCTTGACTTCCAGTGCAGCTCAAGACACTGCTGCTGGTGTAAGTTCCTGTTCTTTGCAATATTTTCACATTGCTGGCAAATGTAGGGGGTTAAGAAAAGGAAAATACTTCACAAACCTGTAATTTATTAACCCGCATTGCTTTGAGTTGCGTACCCCTCTGGCACTCAAAAGGGTTAATGCATTACAGTTTTGTAAATAAAAAAACACAGTTTTTTTTCTTTCTTTTCTTAACCCTACATGCCAGTGAGGTGAAAGTATAATAAATATGAATTCACACAGAAAGGGATACTGGAGGGAATACCTCCATCTAGGTTGGACCAGAATAACTGGGGCTATGATGCAGGGAGCTTCCTTATATGTGTTTGCTTGGTCCTACCCAGCTAGGAGGAGACAGTACCTATTCTTGCAGTGGATTGCACCACAGAAGAAACTTTCTTTATTGATAGACTCCTAATGGATAATAACAAACTTGCTTTTCTAATGCATGTTTAGACTGTGCTATTAATATTCCATCTGGTTAATTCTGTTTGTGCAGTGAGGAAAACCAGCCAAGACGGCAAAATTAGAATCAGATAGACTGTTTAGCTGTGGCAGTTTACAGACAGTACTGTAATGTCACTTCTGAAACACTCATCAATGTTACTACACACCTCTGATCCTTATAGGGTTAAATGCTATGTAATATTCATGGTGCCTTTGGAAGACCCATATAACACTTGCTGTCGGTTCTCCTTCCTTCCTCAGCGTATCTCCCCAGCAGTTTTTGTATGTACACCACAGTAGTAGCCATGACGGGCTGGTATATGGAGAAGGTCTCAGTGGCAGTGCTAGGAGTGGCTGCTGGAGCAATTTGGGGTTGGCCTTTCAGTGCCATTCTAGGGTAAGGATCTCTCTTCTGTAACTAACCCCCATCACGTCTAACAAATTATCATGCAAATTAGCTCATTTTGTTTCCTAATAATTATTAATCACAGTCATCCAAGATTCTTGTGTTATTAAATAAATATATATGCAGGGCTTATAATTTTAAGTCCATTGCTACTAGCCAGACCTGAAAAGTTACTCGCCACTGCAAGCCAAAACATACCAACCCGGGCTGAATTTCTACTCGCCAGGGCTAAGTTTTCACTCACCATTGGCTAGTGGCGAGTGGAAATTTTGAGCCCTGATATATGTACTAGTATAAAAGCCCATGTACACGGTCCAAAGTGCCACCCAGGGGCTTGCGCTGCTGCACTGGAGCCGGGAGCTGAGACAGGCGGTGGGCCTTTCAGAGCACTGCGCTCCGGATCAGCTGCGCCGCCATCTTGTTTCTTCTCTAACGTTGGACTGGAGGCCGTTGCGTTGGGGCAGTCTCTACTGCACATGACTGCATCTGACAAACATCCTAGGGTTTTATTATATAGGATATATACAAATTTGGGATCCCTATATAATCTTAACCCTTAAGGCATTGCATACCTCTCTGGCAGTCAAAAGTTTAAAGGGGATCTATCACCTATGGACAACATCCCCATAATAGTTAGATTATATATCACAAACAACAAAAATGTATTTATTTTTTTATTGCAAGCTTGCTGTTGTATAAATTTAACTTATAAAGTCTGGGCTTCAGCTACTTCCGTGTAGCCTGCGGTTCACTGCGGTTAAACCACAGCCCGACGCTCTGCCTCCTCTCTCCTCCCATGACGGCAGCTTCTTTCTGTAAGCTGGAGTGATCTCATTGGCAGAGATCGATATCTAGCCAATGAGATTACTCCTGCTTACAGACAGAAGCCGCCATCATCGGAGCAAGGAGGAGAGCAGAGGCAGAGCGTCGGGCTGCAGTCTATGCGGAAGAAGCTGCAGCCCAGACTTTATAAGTTAAGTTTATACAACATCAAAGCTTGAAATAAAAAAAATAAATACCTTTTCATTGTTTGTGATATATAATCTAACTATTATGGGGATGTTGTCCATAGGTGATAGATCCCCTTTAAGATGTACATTGAGCCCAGCACAACAGACAGGTATGTTCATGGTGGCTAAGTGTGTATTAAAAACTAGTGCATAATTATCCCCCACCCAATGATGCTTACACCAGACTGCATTCTATTTAGCCTTTTAAACACCAGAAGTGTGAGCTAGCATTGTGTTGCACACCTTTCTAGTCCTTAAAGTGTTAAAATGTGTATGTCTGTATGTAGATGATAAAAGGATTTGGGGAAGGGAGTCTGAACTTTACCCACTAGAGCCAGAGATGTCTCCAACATATTGCTTTGCAGTGCTTTCAAGGCTTCTTTAACTTACAAATGGTTAAACAGTGGCAGTTGTGCTTTGCTTAGAATACTTCATACGGACAAAGGGAATTGACGACAAACAGGGTTGATCTCCACACAGTTCCATTCTAGTGGCTGAGCTGCTATTTACTGCTTTCCCTCCTTTAATATTTTACACCTTCCCTTCTCTCCCCCACCTATAAGATTGTGGGGCTTGATGCGAGGTCCCAGTACACTGTTTTCTGTCCCACCTCTCAAATCGGGGATATAAATATTGCAATTTAATCACACAATGTTTGTCCTTTAAAGAGCCAATACACCTGAATTACGTAAATATCCTATGTAATAATTTGCTAAAAAGTTTGTCACAACGCAGTCATGCACAGTAGAGACTGCTGCGCGCTTTGCAGTCATGCACAGTAGAGACTGCCTGCTCTGCGGTCATGCACAGTACTGACTGCCCGAACGCATCGAGGCTGATATGGAGCACCCCGTCCCAATAAGGTGCGCAGAGAGGATTCCTGTCTGAATTTGGAGCACCCCGCTACGTATCAGCAGTGGCTCATTTGGGCAGTCAGTACTGCGCATGACTGCAGCGCAGCCACGCAGATGAGAGGATCCGGGCACCAGCTGAGGTTGCTGGATGGCACTGTGGCCCGTGTGCACGGGCTCATTAACTAGTGTGTGTGTGTGTATATATATATATATATATATATATATATATATATATATATATATATATATATAATATAATATAATATATGCAAGCATATATACTGGGCAAAGGTGCCAAAGTTCAGACATCTACGTAACCCAGCAGGCCAGGATTCAAATGAGTCAGTTAAGATGAATGAGTTGCCGATTAATTGTTGCCTTTTGGCAGCCTTTGAGCCTGTTGTAGGGCTTTTGAATAAAACAAGGGTACTTCCAGTGCTGGAGGATACTTCAAAATATTGCAAAGCAAACCTACTTTCTGTTTTGAGAGTTTAAAGTGGAACTATCTCCCTATATAAAGTCCCCCCACAATAATTAGACGTATGGCGATTAGCTTCTTAACAGTGCTATTATCGGGTGCAAGTACCACAATCTGAAGAAATCCTTCTTTTTCTGAGACTGATGGCCAGACTTCTTGCTTTAGTGACATCTGCGTGCCTGCTCCGTCAGTCCCTTACGGTACCTTAAGGTATCATTCAATGCCTTCTAGAGGAGACCAGGAAGGACAGTGCAGGCGCACAGACATCTCTAAACCAAGATATCTGCGTGCAAACCTAGCCGCCGGTCTCAGAAGAAGAAGGATTACTTCAGAACGTGGTACTTGTGCTCGATATGCCTAATTATTGTGGAGGTACTTTATATAGGGTGATTGTTCCACTTCAAGTTCAATATTTTTTTTTTTTTTTTTTTTTGTAGCCAAGTGGCACTTGTTACTGGTTTTGAAAAGCTGAGTGTCTCAAACACAAGCTTACCAGAGATCAGGGCTGTCCAAGTCTGGTCCTCAAAGTCCACCAACAGGTCAGGATGTTTAGATTTCCCTGATTAAGCACAGGTGAACTAATCAGTGGCTGATTGGCTCACCTGTGCTTAATTAGGGAAAGCCTTAAATCCTGGCCTGTTGTTGGACCTTGAGGACTGACCTTGGACACCCCTGTCCTAGATGGATGTAGTAACATCAACATTTGGCAGCAAAACATCTTGAACTCTAGCCCCCAGACAATTGCCAACATTTGAAACAAGCATTGGGAATGTCCTTGTTTTATTCCATGGGATTATCCATAAAATGTATACATTTTCTTCATAAGGTTTGCTTCCACGTTAACCTTTTCAGTGGCAGAGAGTTCTGTTTCCAAATATATGGCTCCAATTTACCAAAAAAACCCTCTTGATCTTGTTTGTAGGAACTATGATCCCCACTTTTATATTTTCCAGGGTGCCAATTGCCATTGATTTATTGTTGCTGAAAAAGAAGTGGAAGAGTTTTATTAACTGGTGTCTTGTGGCGCTAATATTATTTTTGGTAAGTACTTAACTCATTAAGGGACCGAAGGACATCTAGTCCTTAAGGGCTTGAGGTAAATAGTAGATACAGATGATTGTTCAAAAGTTCTGAAAGATGGATCAACATTAGTAAGCTATTACTGGGGAACTATAACCTTGAGATAAATACTTCTAATGTGTTTAATAGAAGGACATGCTTAAAGGAATAGTAATACTTGTTTTCTCTAAGCTTTAATAAAGCAAAGCATCAAAGTCCTTTAGCTATAACTTTCATAGTTTTAGTGTAACATCAATCTAAAGTTTACCCATCCCGCCCTTTTTAGTTATGTCAGAGCTCTAGCTGACAAACTTGGATTCTGGTCTGCAGGCTGGACGTCTCTTCTGGATAGATGAAATAGCATTGCATACGCAGCAAATCCTCATGACAACGGTCTGTTGCCGGAAAACCAGGCATACTTTGTAGGCCGTTTTCATAAATATTTGATGTGTATGCACTGCTATTTCGTATCTCCAGACGAGCCGCCTGGTCTGCAGACCAGAATCAAAGTTTGCCCGCTAGAACGCTGACGTAGCTAAAAGGGGTGGGAGAGGGATACATTAGATTAATATTACACTAAAACTATGAAAGTTATTGCTAAAAGATTTTGATGCTTTGCTTTATTTATGTCATAACTACAATATTAAAGCTTAGTGAAAACAAGTATTACTACTATCCCTTTAAGAATGTGTCCTTCATACAGCAATCAATTATATCTATTTACTATTTTTTTTATATATGATCTGGTACATAGTAAATTAGGTTTAAAAAGGACACGCATCCTTCAAATTCAATTTTGCCACAGTATAACCAAGAAAATGAGAATTATATGTCTTCTTGACTCCTAAATGGATATTACTCTGTTTACCAAAACTTTCTGTTTTACCCACTAAAACACAGTTTAACCCTGTGTGTTCCGTTCTGCTAGAAATGTATCTAATCTCTTAAGTCTATCTTTTGGATCTGCCATTACCACATACTTGGGCAAGGAACTGAACAATTTCTCAAACTCTGCTGTGTAGAAACCTTGCTCTGCTGAAGTTGAGACTTCCCTCCTTCTAATAGTTGTACAATACAGCTGAACAGGGACATATTGCTCCAAGAGAATGTCAGGTCCAATTAGAATCATGGGTGAGGTTCACACTCTATATGGTTAAGCTCATTCAGGGTGATAAAGTCCATTTTTATTGTTTGAAGGTAAAAACTAAATACAGACCTGAAATGGTAACATACTAAATTAGGTTGAATAAAGAAGCCCATCAAGTTCAACCTTTGCCTCATACCCCAGTGACATGAGACTTGTATAGCTTTACTGCTACCAAAGTAGTTAATCCTTTATCAGACCTTCCTGATCTGCACACTAATATACAGTATAATCCTGTATGTTCCCTTTTGAAAGAAATGTATCTAATCTTCTCTTAAATGTGTCCATTGTATCTGCCATAACCACCTCCTTGGGCAAGGAATTCAACAATTTAACAGACCTTCCTCTGTGAAGTCCTAAACCTCCTTTCCTCTAATCTCGAGGGGTGTCCCCTGGTCATCTGATCAGGCCTTGGAATTAACAGAGCACCACAGAGATCCTTGTATTGACCTGTACTGGCCAGTGCACAGCCAGTACAGGCCACTGCAAATACTATGCAAAAAACATTTAAATGGATATACATGACTGTTGTATGCACAACACCTACCTTGGTAAGTGCCTCTGTTAAACATCTTAAAAGCTGCTTATTCCTATAGGTTAGTATCCCTTTAAAGCCTTCAGCACCTATCATTAATTGAAATTAACTTACTGTATTTCCTAGACTGAAGTCCTGTCCCTGCCAACTCTCCCTCATTTTAGCTTCCTGGTCTTAGATTCTGCTGTCCCAGCTTTTGTTCCTGGTTTTAAAATTTAATTTAACCCTATTTTCTGTAGCCAACAAAGCAAGGCCCTGGGGTGTAATAACACAAGAAATAAAAATAAATTTAGAGTTGAGCTTTACTAGTTAATTTCTACTACCTTTTACCTCTTGTAGTAGCAGCATTATAAACTTACAGCTCTAAGTGTATATGTACCCAGTGGGCTTATCTCTAGAACAGAAGCTGTGAACTTCAGGGAAGCAGTGGATAAAAAGCCCTTTGGCTGAAAATAGGAAGCTGATTCCTATATGCTGACGTTACATCACATCCAGTACGACCAGTACAAATGAGGAAGCCACTGGCAGATTTACCTCTTGCAAGAGGTGGGAAAAGAAGCCTCATGAGACATGTACTCTGAGGATTGCAAGTATATAATATAATATTATTCCCAGAGGTGGGATTAGCAGAAATTGGCTCTTAAATGACAAAGCTTTAACATTTTTCTTGTTATTCATGCATGTTAATTGTTCTTTAACCTCTTAAAGTGATGGTAATGTTTAAAAAAAAAGCAGTTCCGATTAATCTTCATAGTATTTGGGCCATGGAGAGTGTTATTTCAGTACTGTCAGAGTTGTAGTTCAAGAGAAATTGAATGATAAAGTATCCGCCTCCTGCCCCTTTTACCTAGTGTAAGCCACCTCCCTTCAGATGTAGAATCTGGCCCCTTGACCAGACAGATCACAGCAAGGGACAATGTTCTTACTGTGAGCATAAGGACAACCCTGCCCCCTTGAAAGGCTTTTCCTTATGCTCACTAAATATTTGTCCCTCTCTGTGATCCATCTTGACAGTCTTGCTGCTCTGAGGTGAGCAGTGTTAAATCAGTAAAAGGGGTGAGAGGGGGATACTTTATCACTCAATTACTCTTCAAGTACAACTCTCACAGTCTTGAAATAACACTCTCCAGGGCCCAAATACTATGAAGATTAAATCAGCTGCTTTTTTGTGAAACATTACTATCCCTTTAAGGACCAGGGACTTTATACACCCGAGGACCTGAACTATATTATGCACTGAGCTGGCACATGTGAGAAATCACATGTATCGGCTCACCGAGCGAAAGCCTGGAATTGACTGCTTCGGTCTTGGAGCAGTAAGTTTCAGCCTTCAGGGATGATCACAGTAAGTCTTAAGGCACGCTGTGATCATTTAGCTTAAAGGGCAGAAAGTTTGACTGTCCTGGCATATCCACAGTAGTTACATGGTTAACCCAGTGGATGCAAGGGACTTCTCCAATATTCAGGGCAGTGTTTCTCAACGTTAGTTCTCAGGAAACAAAAACAGGTCAGCTTTTCAAGACTTCCCTGCGTAATGAGAGCTGAGTAATCATTATCTCATTTATTGTGATTGTGCTGTCGGTTCTTAATTAGGGATATCCCAAAAAAACCTGGCCTGTTGGTGTGCTTTGAGGACTGGAGCTGAGAATCACTGATCCAATTGTTGAGAATAGTAATGGCTCTCATAATATTTGTTAAAAATTTTCTTTTACCAGAATGAAACTCTATTTTAAAGACCATTGCTCTAAAGTATCCATTTCAGCCAGTTTTTTTACATCCTGTAAAGTTCATTTAACCCTTTGCATGTCAGAGTGCATTGCAGGGCAAAGCATCGCATACTCTCTTTGCATACAGAGAGTTACAAACCAGTACACAAGCCATGTGGTACAGTAATGGTGTAGGTGGAGGTGGCCCTGTTGGGGTAATTACCAATGCAGTTTGCACTCGTTTGTCCACCCAGCTGTTCCTAAATGTATTTAACTGTGCACCTTAACTCTTTGTGGACCAGAGGGGCCACCCCTCTGGTTCTTAAAGGGTTAACTGCAAGGAATTCTAGTGACCTCGCCAATGCTTTGCTTCCCAATGCATTGAAGGCATAGCTAAGGGGTTAAAATTAAAATGAATGAATATGTTTATACAGCGCCACAAGTGTACACAGCGCTTTACAGTTTAAGAATTTAACCCCTTAACGACCCTTGACGGTCATAGTACGTCAAGGGTCGATTTGACTTAACGACCGATGACGTACTATGACCGTCATCGAGTTCCGGGCTCCCCCCGCGGCTGCATGCTGTTCAGCGAGTCCGGAATGCAACGGAGCAATAAAAAAAAATTGCTCCGTGGTCGTTCAGTCGGATCGCGGCGCGGATTCCCCGGTCCTTAAGGGGTTAAACAATACAGGGTCACAGGTGCTTTGTAGAGTGAAACATTGGGTGCGAGGTCCCTGCCTGAAAGCTTACAATTAAAATCTAAATATATCTTGTGCCCACTTATATCCCTGCCAAAAAGATATCCGTACAGCATATGTCACATGGTACCAGTAAAACTCGTGGGTACGTTTATCAGTACTAATACGCTCTGCATCCACCCTGTAATAAAGACTATGGACTGGCTATAGATTACAGGTATTCTACTCCTCTCTTTCCATGTATCACAGGTCCCCCTGGTGGCTATTGACAGTTATTACTATGGCAAACTGGTCATTGCCCCTCTAAATATCGTTCTGTACAATGTCTTTACTCCCCATGGACCTGACCTGTACGGTAGGTAGTTTTAATCTTATGCTTCCTATATGATGATGTTCTTATTTAACTGTTTCCACATATTTTATCACATTTGGTTACTATTTTTTCAAAACAAACTGTACAGTTTCATCAGATCTGAATTTAATCTTCTGTTTCCACAACCATTTTGTACTTGAGGGCTAGTGAGCTTTGTTATATGTATAAATGCAGAAGTGGAGCGATTCTATGGCTTGCCAACTGCACAATAGAGATCCAATAAAAATCCTTTTGATTTAAATACTCAAACAATCCTAGTAGACCTTTCAGTGGGTTAGAAGCCAGATTTAACCCTTAGAGTGCCAGAGAGGTATCCTGTGCATTGCAGCACAGTGTAATGGATATGTATCTGGCACTCTGAGGTTTAAAACAATAGGAATACTTTTCAGAATCTTTATTTCTCCCTTATGGTGCAGACGGTTTTGCCCAACACTTAACCTTTAGTGCTAGGGGGTTATGCAGCACAGTGCTTTGCAATGCGTTGTGTACCCTTCTGGCACTCAAAGGGTCAATCCACTTTTCTTTTGAACTGAAGGCCCAGGGGATCAAATGCATTACTTTTGATGCTTTGGAGACAGCTGTAGCATTCAGTGGTTTAATGGGCAATTATCATGTTCTACTAAGTTTGCCCCTGTTGGACCAGACTTAGCAAAAAGTCTGGGTCTGCGCTGTGTCACACCAAAACAGCCATTGGTGGGGGAGGCTCAGAAAAGAGACTCCTTCAGCTGGCAGTGGTGCTGCACAAAGCCATGAAGTCAGCAGCTCATAATCACATTCTTTGCTGGTTACTCATGCAATCACATACTGCCAATGCTGGGTTTGAAAACCCTTCATCAACAATGTATGGGAACTTAGTGCACACAGCATTGCAAACTGAACTACAAGACTTCAAATCGTGTTGTTCATTCTGTCTCATGGGATTAGTGTGAGAACACGGGAGTCTATGTTTAGATCCCTCTGTTGCCCTGTCATTGATATGTCCAGGTTCACCTGCAACCCCAGCTTCCTAGAGCAGAAGGCCTGCTGAAATAGCTCTATTCTTCGGATCATTACATAAATACATAATTAATGTTATGAGTAACAGGCCTGGATTATTTCATTAGGTAACTTTTCTCAAGGATTGTATCTGCAAATTTGACTTTAATGGTAATCTGTTAGATAAATCCACTTGACAACGCTTGCCACCAGCAATGTAATCTGGTCCTTAATTTTCTTTTATAGTGTAGATAGTTTGCCCCAGAATTGCTCGACTTTCTATATATGTATAGGCCAGTGTGTGTTTTACTTATATGTTCAGTGCAGATAGGTTATAGGATATCTAAGAGCCCTGTGTTCAGAACAGACTGGTGTTAAAATGTGTTGTTTTTTTATTTTTGGCCAGATTTTCAGAGCTAACCATACTTATTATTCTAGTTAAGAACATGAAAGACAATTTTAGAGAGATGGTCTTTGAAAGGAGCGTGGTCAAAATCAATGTAAAATGATATTTAATCAGGACGAAAAAAAGAATTATCTTTGCAGCTGCAGATCTATTAATCTAACAAGGCAAAAAGAAAAGAACAAATTGGCTGTAAAGTTGAGGATTACATCCCCGGTATCTACCGAATGTAGCTCTAATCTGCAGTCAAGAGATCAGTTCAGTTCTCAGTGTCCCTCCAGACTCTATATGGGTGTTGTGAGTCAATTGAATCAATATAAACTTTATTGATGTGTATATTAAAAACACCCACAGACAAACACTCCCCTTTATTATAAGTGAAACAAGAATTGTACTGGGGAACACATTAGAAATGAGCTGGTTTGCTCATATGAACATCTGGGTCAGTATAGGATTATGGAGCTTATAGTTAGAAGTAAAAATAAGCATGTTACCAAGCAACTGATTAATATGTGTTTACTATTGAAAACAGGGCACAATGATTAAACACAGATTTGCTCAATATATTTGTAGAACGAGTTACATGTATAGCCAGTTTAGTCACACTCATTTCCGTTACAGTTGTAGCAAGCCTGCTAATATATTGCCGATTCACGAAGTACACTTAGGGCTGGATCCAAATGTTGGAGACGGCTGTTTTTTCGGCTGACGGCATGTGAAAAAATACCGGCTGACGGCATGTGAAAAAATACCGGCAAAAAAGAGCCATCGTGTGATAAGGTTAAGAAGTGTTTTCACCCATTGAAAATGATAAAAACACTGTAAATAGCAATTCAAATGTCTGTGTTTGCCATGAAAACCCAATAAGGGACTCAAGTTATGGCAGGAAAGTTAAGACCCAGTTTTTTTCTGACTTGAGTCCCTTATCGGCTCTTCAAACAGCCAACGCAGAAACCTGAAAGCAAAAAAGTTAAAAAAAAAAAACAAAAAACAAACAAAACCTAAGTCCTCTGTGGATGTATTGATATGGAGTCCTAAGCCCCATATCAATACATCCAAAGTATTAAATGAGATTTTAGAAATGTATACTGACTCAAATAAGTATTATAAATACAAACTCCTGAATACATCGATACCCAATGTTTATTGCTGCAATTCAGTATTTTACTTACACAGGCCCAAAATTGGTAACAGGGCACCACATTAATTATGATTGACAACTTCAGTACAATGCTAAAACCTTACAAAATGTGGCTTATACATCCGTTGCCCTGTAACATCAAATGAACCCACAAAAGCATACACTTCCCATAAGAATCTAAGCTTGCACACACAAATGTTTCCTGAAGGTGGTGATATTGGAAAAAGTAGGGCTATGGTTTTTTGTTGTTTTTACATCTCCCCTACTTCAAATTTACACCCGGTCCAAATATACTGATTTCTTTGAAAACTATGGAATTTCCTACTGTACTGAGTACGTACTGCCAACCAAGAAAAATGGTACCCCATTAGTACTGTCATACATGCACCTGCCTCAGTCTGTCAGTTTTCTTACTTTTTTCAGATATGACATATCTGCGCTAAAATGTTCATATCAATTACATGTAGGAAATGCAGCGAAGGCACACATTTTCGAAATAACGCAACCCAGCTCTTTAACTGAAGTTTAATTTACCTTTCTACCCCTAGACTGGTGTGCACAAGTGTTTCCAGAACAATGGTGATGCAGGGAAAAAATATTTTAATTAGCCCACTTCAAAGATAACAATATATTTGAAAACGATGGGATTTCCAACTGTTCTCAAGTAGCTACGGTCAGCGGGACAAAAATGGTACCCCATTAGAATCAAATGACATAAAGTAGGCGGTGACGGAAGCTTAAATCCATGACCACCGCAAGCTGCTGGAGAGGTCTTATGCATCTAGCAGGTTAAGAATAAAAATAAAGGACCTCTTCTTTGGCCTTACCACATTAGTGGGTATGAATGCAGAGGAGGGTAAATCAGCTATAATATAAGAGTCAAATAAAGGTCTGGTGCTCAATGGCCTCTTTCACACAGGTGACACAAATTCAGAGATGCTGGGTTGGTTATGTTACCTGTTGGGACAGGTAACAAGCTGGGTTATGGTGTCTTACACATAGGAGACTCTCAGCTTGTGTTAATATACCAAAGTCCAGCATGTGGCATCTTTACTGAATTACCTCAGGAATGCAGGAAAATTGCAGAAAGGAAGGTGACAACTTGTGGAGCTCCTTTCACACTTTACCCATGAGCAAGCCTGGGCCAGCAGATATATCTCTCCAGGGTCTGGATCTGTGGTGAAGCATAGGAAAGAGATGAGTGGAGCAAGGCAGGTGACAGGGGCTGCAACAATTCTATCACCCATGTGAAGCAGACCAAATAGTTAAACTGGCCCTACAAGTAAGGAAACCACAAATGTTTGCAAGTTTACACACACACACACACACACACTTTTTTTTAATTATTATTATTATTATTATTATTATTATTATTATTATTAGTTGCTGATTGCCATTAAATGGAATTCCCTCTGTCCTCACTATTTGTAATAGAGCTGTGCACTCTAGTTGAGAGTGATACCCTCTGATCGGTTCCACTCTAACCTGGAGCTCCAGATCTGAAATTAAATAAATGGAAACATGTAACACATCAAACAGAGCACAGCTCTACTACAAACATCATGACAGGTGGATTTTTTTTACTGGTGATCAGCAATTCCCTCCAGTCTGTGAAAGGTAAGCAGAAGATGGGTGGAGCACCAGAAGGCATGATGGGAAAATAAAAAGTTATTCATACTGCAGGATCTATACATCTTGCGGTATGTTAAATTTAAACAAACCTAGGTTGCGCCTATGGCTGTTAGCCTGATCATGTATATGTTCACTTTTAAAATTTGGTCCTGCAGTATATGGAAAGCCCTTCGCTCTATGCATGGCTAATTTAAAGTTCCTAATTCAGGGGTGTTCAACCTTTTCTGACAGAGTTGTAACAAGAAAAATGACTATGGCTGAGGGCCACATAATTAAGAAAAGTTATGTTTGAGCTAATGTTTATAAATATTAATGAACACATGAAAAATGTCAGATAAAAACTAAACCAGCAACATAATCACACAGGTTGATATGGGACACTGCTATTTAGGCCCCTTGCCATATACATGTGGGGTGATCTGAAGAGGGCTGTCCTCGCAATCTGACAGATTTGGAGCGCTTTTGCAAAGATGAGTGGGCAAATATTGCCACATCAAGATGTGCCATGTTAATAAACTCCTATCCAAAAAGACTGATTGCTGTAATAAAATCAAAAGGTGCTTCAACAAAGTATTAGTTTAAGGGTGTGCACACCTATGCAACCAGGTTATTGTGAGTTTTTTATTTTTTATTTTTCCCCCTCAACGATTTCAGTTTGTTTTGCAATTGAATTGCAGTTATTACAACACAGTAAGAGAAACAATGGTAAATCAATTGTTCAAATTTTTAAGGAACTCAAATTCACATCATACATTATGAGCAAGCTTGGAGATCTCACTCAGTGCACATCTTGCAAACTTACAAACCAGCCGGTGTTTTAGGAGGCAGCAAAGGAGTACTCACAGGCAAATACAATGCTGCATTTTAAGATGCACGTATTACTTTAATATCTGTGTGATATTCCAGAACATAGGAAAACTGAAGAAACATTACAATGGCTCTGGGACTTAACAAGCCACCTGCAAAATCTTAGTGATGTTCTCTACTCTAGTGTTCCCCTAACCCCCAGATTGTGCCACCCCCACCACATAACATAATTCCTGTCAGTGGGCTTGATTAGTGCAGACCTGACCTCCACTCTTCTACTTTATTACCTATGGTGTTCTCCCCTTAGTGTTCTGGTAGTTTTTTAGGGCCTGGAAGGTAGTCTTGGTGCAGCACGGTTACTACTGTACTTTCCACCCTCACCAAGTACCACCTCGTCCATCTTCCATACTCACTCTCTTCCCCTCCTGTTTACAGTGTGAATTCTAGCTTGCTTTAAACTAAGTTAGGCTGTGCAGTACATACGCTCATGCTTGGGTTTAAGATGCAAGGGGAAGTGAAGGAGTGTGGAAGATTGAGGGCTGTTCTCTGGCAGAAAAAAATCCTTGACTATTATTGGCTGCTGTGCTGTACCCTGCCCAGCACACATGATTGGTAAATTTACAGGGCTGGGTGCATTGGCACCTGCCTATGGTCAGCATTACGTGCAATAGTTTCTTCATGTGGGCTGCATATAATATAGGAGTGGGCCAAATGTGTCCCACTGGCCAAGGGTTGGACACACTTTTCTGATTGCACAGGATGTGCAAGGAAAAGCTTCTAAATCCAATCTATTAAAATTCATGAGGTTAACCTTTCACATCCACTTTGCCAACCTCATGAATTTTACAGGGGGTGGCACCCTAAGGGTTAACATGTTAATCTAAGTAATGAAAGATCTCAAACCATTTCAACTTTTAAGTTGTTTACAGTTTTTTTGTGATGGCTGTGTTGTATTTAAACTGTAAATCCTGTTACTGATTTAACTACTGAATCTGTAGCAGTTATATCTTAATGTACATAGAGTAAAGTGGTGATTTTATGTGTGTTAAAGCGACAACAACTTCTGAAAGGAGAAGTATGATGTACCAGAATGATAATGTCTGTAAAGAAAGAAAAAATATTCTGTACAGATGGTGTAGACTGTTCTAAAATGGCTTCCATTATTTAACCCTGAAAGGATCAGAGAGGTGTTTAACACATTGCTTTTGCAATGTATTGCGCACCCCTCTGGACTGTAAAGGGTTAAAGTGACAACCTCCTTTTTGACTTGACATTCTGCAACTACAGAATATGTAAAGTAAAACTGCAATATAAAAAACATACAAAAACCTACCACAACACCACAGAGAGCGTTCAAAGCACCATACATGCTTTCATAGTCACTGAGAGAGAACTTTCTGGAAACAGAGTGTCATGGAAGGTAACCTCTTAAAGGGATAGTAATGTTTCACAAAAACAGCAGCTCCAATTAATCTTCATGGTATTTGAGCCATATAGAGTGTTATTTCAGTACTGTCAGAGTTGTAGTTCAAAAGTAATTGAATGATAAAGTATCCCCCTCATGCCCCTTTTACCTAGTGTAAGCCCCCTCCCCTCAGATGTGGAATCTGGTCCACAGACCAGACAGCTCACAGCAAGCGGCAGTCTTCTTACTGTGAGAACAATGAAAGCTGTGCCCCCATTGACAGGTTTTTCCCTTATTTTAATTGAAGATTGTCCCTCTCTGCAATCCACTTGGACACCACCCTGCTGCTCTGAGGTGAGCAGTGTTACATGAGTAAAAGGGGCAAGAGGGGGATACTTTATCATTCAATTACTCTTGAACTACAACTCTGACAGTACTGAAATAACACTCTCTATGGCTCAAATACTATAAAGATTAATTGGAGCTGCTTTTATTATGAAACATTACTATCACTTTAAGGTCTGGAGGAGTGAAATGCCTTGCACACACACCTCTGGTCCTTAAGGGGTTAATTCCAGGTACATAAAAGTGCAAACAAATAAATAGAAACAATGGTAATGGGGGGGTATGGGCAGTTGGACTTTGCATATAATTATGCATTTGCGGAATATGTCAAAAGGGAGGTTGATTGTCACTTGCAAAGCAGTGCCTTACAATCCTCTCTGGTCCTTAAAGGGTTAAGTAATAGAAGTTCTTATGAAAGAGTTTATGGCTTCTGTACAAAATAAACAGTTCTTAATTTATTAACAGACTTTGGTAATGAATAAAGCATTCTGGTACATCATACTTCTCCTTTCAGAGTTCATTGTCCCTTTAAATCACTACTGTTTTAACATATAGTTTATCATACTTGGAATTAAAAAGTGTAAACAACCGTAAAATCCTAGGAAAATATCCATTCAAAGACAATTATTCTGATATAGTTGTGTGTTACAAAATTCAGATTAATCTCATACATTCCATTTATTTTAAAATGTTCCACTTTTATCAAGAGACTAGTATTGAAGGCCCTTGTGCACAGGCCAGGGTGCCGCCAGGCGGCCCTGGCTGCTTCCCCGGGGGGCAGGGAAGGGCGGTGGGCTGTTCGGGGTGCCCCGCTCCGGTTTGGCCATGCCTCGGACTGGGGGCCTGCGTGTTCGGGCAGTCTATGCTGCTCTTGACTACTGTGCATGACTGCATCATTCGGGAAGTCTGTACTGCGCATGTGCGTGTTACACACACAGGGAGCTTCTCATTCTAGCAA
The DNA here is from genome assembly GCA_037306005.1 of Rhinophrynus dorsalis. Taxonomy (NCBI): domain Eukaryota; kingdom Metazoa; phylum Chordata; class Amphibia; order Anura; family Rhinophrynidae; genus Rhinophrynus; species Rhinophrynus dorsalis. The sequence continues at coordinate 264,183,379 of CM074724.1, read as the reverse complement.
ATTATATTATAGGATGTTTCAATTTTTTCCATTAGGTAAACATTTATCTTAGATATTACTTGAGTCAATGGAATGTCTTAAGTTAAACAGTCTCAGACCTTGTGAACCAAGGCATATCTAGCAACATATTTGTGGAAACAGAAGGTTTTAGATCTGATGATTTGGGTCCTAAACCAAATACAAGATTTTCACTGAAGCGGGATCTCCTGCTGTCAGAGCAGCACTGATGTCAGAAGAAGGGGAGGGAGGAACTTTAGTGGAGAATATCTCTCAAACCGTAAGGGTTTATTTTTGTAACCTCCACAATATTAAATAAAGTTATAAACAGGCATTACTGACCCTTTAAGAGGTCTCGTATGAAAAAGCAGAATATGCGTAATATTGGTATATAATATGCAGATATGAACATATGCTTGTCATATGGCAGCAATAATTACATTGAGAAGAATATATAAAACTTAGACACAGGAAAAAGCACTAGAGTCAGAATCCAAAGCCTTCAGGGGAATTATGTGCTAGAAATATAAGAATTAAATGCATCAAAAAAGTAGAACATATATTTTCAAGGCCTTTTGGATAACTGTATAACCTTACCGGGTAAAAATGCAACGCATACCCCTCTGACACTCAAAGGGTTAAACAACATTACCAATCTTCAGTTTTCCGAAGGTGTGCGTTATAATGCAGCCATCCCACATAGTAGAGGGACCATTGGCGCAGACTGGCTGCTGTCTGCATGAAGTGCCCCGGGGCACACTAAGACTGTTACAAAGGGGTGAGGATTGGGAGGGTTTTCTTCCTGTTTAGAAGTTAACCATTAAGTGCCCTGGTGGAAGAATACTTTACCCCATGGATGGAAGAGAAATGTAAATTCTCAAAACTTCCATTGATTCAGATGGGTGCTTTAAGATGAAGCCCTGTTTAAATTAATGGAAATTGGGACAGTTTTTATTTGTTTCCTATGGTGTAGTTGGTTTTCCCCAGAATTGCTTGTTTCTCTTTTTGTGCATATGGCATATAGTTTATTTGCCCATCTTTTCTCTGACTCTGCTTAGTGTCTGTCGCTCTTACTCACTCCCTCACTCTGGTATCCCCTCTTGTCCAGGAATGTATCACTGGGTGAGTTTAACCCTTTATGGACCAAAGAGGTGTGCAAAGCGTTGTGCGCAGCTCCACAACAGTATGAAAGTCTATGGGGCCGTTTGAACAAACTGGGAAAGTTAGTAGCAACTTCTGAGCTGTGTTCAGCCTCTTGTGCCAGCCCAAGGGGCTGTTTTCTTTGTACCCCCAGTCTTGCTTTAAAAACACAAATTCCTTAGCTGTTTATCTGTCCATGTGTATACAAGAGAATGACCTTTGATAAATTCTGGCGTTTATCTCCTACAGTTCTTAAACCCCCCCCCCACACACGCACACACTCTCCCTATCTCGCACTTCCTCTCTGAAGAGCGGACATTCCTGAAGGTCACTATATACACACAATGGACGTGTAAAGTAGCTTGGGTGTGTGGCAGTATTAACAAACCAAATCCACTAGATGTCTCTCTTGTGCTGCATTTGACCTGATTTGGGATTTATTGCTATGAGTATTGATTGCTCCTTCCATATTTATGATATAAGCACTTTTTAACCAGGAATTTAGGAATAAGTACCTCATCATTTTATGTTAATATACATATAAAATATATATAATCTCCAATGACACACACTCAAATAAAAAACAAACCGAAGCCTGGGTAGAAGTTCATTAATCACTAGAAACAAAGACATTGCAATTACAGGACTTGCATTAAAAAATCCAGTTTGATAATAAACAAAATCAATATCTGGTCAGCATTACAGCCCCCCACAGAGACCTTCTTTAATACAAAATGTTTAAATACCTTCCTTTTTTACCCCTTGGATGTTACAGACATCCCCTTTGCACTGCAGAGCAATGCATTGTAGACTTCTTTAGAATCCAATGAGTTAAACACCCCTGCATTTAGCATTTATTTAAATACTAGTGTAAAAGCCTGTGTACACTGGCCAAAGTGCGTAAGTTTGTCTGATGCAGTCATGCGCAGTAGAAAAAGGGCAGATGTATGTTTGTCCAATGCAGTCATATGCACTAGAGACTGCCCGAACAGTCTCTACTGCTCATGACTGCATCGGACAATCTCTACTGCGCATGACTGCATTGGACAAACATACATCTGGCCTTTTATATTATAGGATATTTGCCGACATGTAGTTTAACCAACCCAGTACTAACCACATACAATGAAAATATTGTGATTTAACAACATGGAGACACTAGATGAAACTTAAAAACCGCTGCTGAGATAACTAGTACATTAGCTGCAGAACCCAGATTGAGGTTCCCTGGAAAAACATGGCAGTAGACTAGCAAGGTAAGTGAGTTTGCTCTTGCAGTGGCTGGGGTGAAACTCCCTAGTTAAAATCCCCTCCAGAAATTAAGCCAAGATTTGTATTAAGCATGTTATAGTTATAGTTCGCCGCAACTTCTCCCCTCCACAAAATAAGTGATTCGAGGAGCGGTCTCCAGGATCTGTCCATAGTTCAGGTGCTGAAATGTACGCATATTCGTACTGAGCAAGTCAGGGATAGGAACACCTGGGTAAAACGTTTGGCAGCAGGGGACACTAGGGGTTAACCTCTTGTTTTTCTGCAAATTCTAAAGACATCTCCAAACCTTTGTTTTGCAGTACATTGGCGACCTCTTGCATATTAAAGGGTTTACCCCTCTGCTACACTGAAAGGGTTAAAAGCTCCATTTAAATAAATGAGAATTTGAAAAATGTTCCCTTTGACCCCACATATGGGTTGCTCCAGCATTTCATCTCTGTAGCTTGATGAATTGTGCCCTTTATTCTTGAACGGTTTATTTATTTGTCACTTGATGAAATTGTAAAAGCTGCAGTGGTTGGTACATAAATTTTGTCCTCGCATATGCCTCAAAAGATGTAATCTTGAATACAGTTTGATATGCCATGATACCTTCGTTTTCTTGCCAGTGCTAGGAATTGTCTGTGTACGTGGTACGTGTTACTGCTGAGGTGTGCCTTTGCAGTATTCTGTGTAAATCTGACTCATGTGTGGTAACTGCAATGATTAAATGATGCTCCTTTAACTTGAAACATCCAATTATTTTTCCTCAAGGGCCAAATTGAGGAAAATGAAATAAATTGATGATAAACTGTAAGACATTAAAGACAAGCATTTTGTGGACACAAAATGAAAGCTTATCTGGACTATGGCATGCGGTCCTAAACGTATATGGACTATTGCATGCATTCCGCAGTTTGGCTAACGAGCTCTATGATATTTTGTTATATAACCTGACACACTGAGCGTTTAAGTTCTGCCTCATTGTTAGTGATCAGCTTGGCATGCTAAATTTAACCTCAATCCACCTTTATTTGATATTGCTTGAAGGGCCCATAGCTATAGTTTCGAATTCCCTGTCTTTCAGTTTCAGTGATATAAAAATAGAAGAATAAGATCTGGTGAAAAAAAAAAATCCTTGTTTTGAGAAGCTATATAATAACATTTTCATGATCTGAAGGCATATATTATTTCTAAGCAGGAGATGGAGGCAGAACCAATAATCTGTGAGCAAACAAGCAAAGGATTCTGGGAGATTGAGCAGTTGCCACAATCTTCCAGTTGCATGGCAGCCTCCAGTGTACTAAAAGATTCATAGTCCCTTAAAGATCCTATTAGGAAATTAATATAGGAATATTCATAAGATAACACTTTTCATGCAGTTTCTTAGTGGATTTGGAAGTTGCCCTATGAACCCCATTATTTACTACAGAGAACAGAGGTGCATTTCAAATCAATGTGTCATTTTCCCTTCTGACAGCAAACTGGTAAAGCAGGCTCCCGCTAACTTGTAAATAGCAATGGTACATGCCTTTAACTGTGAGTCATCCCCATCAACTTTCATGTATTTATTTTTTTTCCCTCTTTACAGACACCTTGCGTCAGCAGCTCACTTATCTTGTCTCTTGTGACGCATTAAGCTTGTCCAGCTCAGCTTCGATATGAGTTGGGTATGACTTCTGATTACGGCCCTACGTTAAGATAACAAGCTGCTTCTGCTTTTCTTTTTCTTCTTCTTCTTTTTTTTTAATTTTTTTATTTTAACAAGCACTGGGGGTTAGGAGTGGGAGAGGATTATGCCAAAATATAAAGACTTATCTTGGCAAAACCTCTCTCTTTAATTGTCTTTATACTGTAACTTTAACCTTTTTGAGTTAACACTGCGGTGTCAAATGCCTTGTGAAACATCCAGGGATTGCAATCAGTTTATATTATATTCACCCACACAGCACGATGTCCAGTCTCTTAAATAGTTTCTGGAGTCAGTGCTAAACAGAGAGACTTAGGTTTATAAAATTAAAAGATTTAGCACCAATTAAAAATGTCTACACAAGGAAGGTGGGTTCTAACAAAATAGAATTATAGAGGAAGCCAGATAAAAATATCTTGGCTAAACTAGCCTGAGCTTATACCTAGTTTAACCCTTTGAGTGCCAGAGGTGGTATGCAAAGCATTCCAAGCAATGTGTTGCTTTCCCCCTCTGGAACGGAGTTAGAACCTCAGGCCACTGTGAATTGTTAGAGCTTGATATTTCAATATAGTTATACTAGTTGAACAGCCCGTTACACGGGCCACAGTGCCACTGCCACCCGGTCGCGGGGCAGTCACACGCAGTAGAGACTGCCCGCACCACGGCTGATACAGAGCTGGACGCTCCTTCGGAGCGCCCAGCTCTGTATCAGCCACGGCGCGGGCAGCCTCTACTGTGCATGACTGCAGCACGAGCAGCAGTGTGTACTGCGCATGTCGCGGCGTTACACACGATTTAGCAAATTATTATATAGGATAATTATACCTATGCTATCGTGGCATTTTCTACCTCTGCAGTGGATCTATTATATAGATCAACATATAAAACTTATATTTCATTATAAGCAACTAGTGTAAAGGCCCGTGTACACGGGCCAAGGTCCGGTCAATGTTAACTCTTTGAGTGCAATGCGTTGCGTACCCCCTGGCACTCAAAGGGTTAAGAGGCCGGTCCTGGTCTGCTGCCAGCATTCTGAGCGTTCGGGCAGTCTCTACTGCACATGACAGCTTCTGACAAACATCCTAACAAATTATTATATAGGATATGGAGGGGTGGGAATTTGAAATGGCTGGTAGTGTAAGAGACTGTTAAAGTATCTGTGTCATATTATGCACTGCTATTCTCTTGTAGGTTACTTATCTGTGTTTGCAGTTTACCCTTTTTTATTTAATGCATTATAATGCTTTACACTCCATGGTCCATATTTAGCAATCACTGGAATTGCAGAAATATTTTCGTCCCTTACAGCAGCACAATTTTATTTATGGAGTGCTGCTCGATACTTAAAGAAGCAGTAAACTTTTTCTGAAAACCTGTATGTTACAGAGTTTTTTTTTCCTGCTGAGTAAAACAAGATCACTCCGACCACTGTCAGTTTTTTTATTCAAAAGTTATAACAATTCAAATAATGGGGAAGTGAATTTACTGTGCGTTCCTTCCTGAAAGTTCTAACTGACAGGAAGTGACTCAGCAGCTTCTATCACATTCTATGGAGAACTGTATGTCACTGATTTTCCTTTCCTTTAGACTTTAACAGAATAAGTAATTAGAGTTTGACCTTTAGAGGCCACTGCTAATGTAAAAAAAAAAAAAAATATATAGTGTGTGTAAACATTTTTTGTTTTTCATTAAAAAAAGTGTACTGCTCCTTTAAGGAGCAGATAGCATAACCTGCAGTCCATACCAAATTTAGGACTTAGACTGGCCTCAGACTGGTTGATCAGTCCGATTTAAATTGCACCTTAGTGTTCTAGGGGGAACTTGGCGACACCTGGGAGGTTGTTGGCAATCCTCACTGCAATTAGAGACTGCTTGATAAGTATCTCTTTAAATGGCATATATTTTTACAAAATGGGCCCTTATGAATATTCTTTTATCACATATTTTATGTTTTGAGACAAAAGATGGAGAAAAAAGTGTATTACATAGTTATGTAATCCAAAACATAATTAGGTGGTGATATCTAAACTATTGTCACGGTAGGTTAGACAAAGAAACACTCTGACAGGTACAGTTAAGATCAACACCACTTTATTGAAAGAATAATACAATGAATAGCAAATAAGCACTTATCCAACCTTCCCCGGGGTCAGGCGTGCTGCAGTCCACTAATCAGGAGCTGGCACTGAACTTAGCCCAGAAACAGGAACCAGGAACACGGCAGAGAACCTAGCTTATGGTTCAGGGTACCACCTGAGATAGAGAAGGGTGGTAAGCGGTCGATCTCTGCCCTAGAACGCTAGGGTCAGAAGAGGCACAATACCCTAGAACACTAGGGGCTAACGGGATTCAATACCCTAGAACTCTAGGGTTCAGGCAAGATACAAGGCCTGTAGGATAGACAAAACCCGGAGCAGTATGATGGCAGAGACCAGGCCGAGGGACCTACACGGAGAGGGAGCCAGGCCCAACGTAAAGCGCTAGCGGAGTCCGACAAAGCCAAGGTCATACACGTAACGGGTAGTCAGACGGAGCCACAGTAATAGCATGGAGTGGGTAGTCAGCAAGGCCAGGGGTCCTACATGGATCGGGTAGTCAGACTGAGCCAGGAATCGAGCACGGATCAGGTAGTCAGACAAGGCCAGATGTTCAGGCACAAATCGGGTAGTCAGACGAAGCCAAGGGTCATACACAGATCGGAATCAACAGCCAAGAACGGGTCACAATGAGGAATATAAGTAATTCTCAGATATTCCACGAAAGGGCACTGAAGCTGTGACTGTAGGCCGCATATAAGGCATATCTGAGAGGAGGGGCATAACTGTCAATAGGCCGTGGCTTACAAAATAGTGAGCACGCTGTAGTGACGTGCAAATTCAACCAGGAAGTCAGGCAGCTGCCACACATACTACGCCGAGCACACGGGGAAAGGCAGGTAATGCCACGGGAGAAGATCATGGGCACCGTGATAACTATATAATTTTGTATACATCCCAAAACTTGATAGAGGCAGGCTTGTTCTATAAATTGCAAGCTCTGAACTCTGAAGGTTCAATTCCCTGTTGATTGCAAGTTTTGTGGTCAGCAAAGAAACTAACCATCATAAATTGCAATGTATAGAAGAACTAATCAATACTGTACAAGAGACTGAATTACACAGTTTATAATCAATAGGATAACTGACTCTAATAAGCTGAAATCTGCATAACTTATCAACATTGCAAAGTCTGCGATTCAGTCTTTCTTGTACAACTAGCAGTGAAACTGAACCCTTAGATTTGTAATATATAAGAAAGCTGGAACATAGAATGCATATAAAGAACTTCTATTGCCACTGCTTGTATTCCGTTGTCTGTAAGGGGCTGATGGTGATTCTAACATTACCCACTGCTTAGTGAAGTCCAGTCCCCCCCCCATTATTTTTTCTTTATTGAAACTACAGTTCCAATAAAGGGACGGGGTAGTCCTATGCAGACCATCTTCTTTTTGGGACTCTATTTGCTATGCAGAGATTGAGCTCTCCCTTCTTGCTTGCCACATTAACCCTTTGCAGTCAAATGCATTCTGGCCTATCTCAGAATAGAGCCTTGCTACTGGTAGATGCTGTGGCACTTAAGGATTGGAAGGATAAGTGTCTGGACTCACTTTTGAAAGCAAGGTTTGCATCTTCTGGTGTCACTTTATTCCCCACTTTTGCTGTCACTTGCTTGACTAGGTCTATGGCTGTTTGGGGGTGGGGTGGGAGAATCAGCTCTTTGATGCAGCCCAAGCTTACACACCTAAGGAGGATCTTGAAGTGATTATATCCAAGATCATTGATGCTAATGCCTGTCTACCTGAAGTGGCCTCTGACATTGCTTTGTTTACTGGAAAGGCCTCAGCTTTCTCAGTTTGTGGTTTAGTAGCTATTTGGAACAGGATTGGAGAAGGTTATCTGTCATTCCACTGGACACAAGAGTACTTTGCAGCCTTAGGTTGCATTCCTTTTTTTCAATGAGACTCAAATGGTTTTATTTATCCTCAGCAATATGGGTACACACCCAGGGCACCTATTCCCTCAATAACCTGGGGCACTCTACCCTACAACCCAAGCAGGCCTGGACAGTCAAAAAGCCAGCACTGATGCCCAAAGGTAACATGCCTACCTCTGCATGACTCCTGGAGGTCTGATCCAACCAGGCAATAGATCTATGAATTTTCCACTGTGCATGGGCTGTTTCTGTCATGGACCAGTGGGTTTTGCAGATAATTTAAGAAGGTTACCTCTTAGACTTCAAGTCTCTTCCTCCCTGTCATTTTTTCACGTCCATAGGTGGCTGAACTTAAAGCATGTATTGTAAACCTCCCTTTCTTGTTTTCAACTCTGGCAGGGTTCTTTTGCAGACTCCTGTAGGGTTACTCCGTAAGATTGTTTCTGAGATTCACATTAACCAAGAAATTGTCCTTCCCTCTCTCTGTCTTGCTTCATCTAATAGACAGGAGCAAGAACTTCATCTTTTGGATGTGGTTAGTTGCTTGACGTACTATGTTCATTACATGGAGCCTTTTCGGAAAACTTATTTGCTTTTTTGGCCTTACCTTAGGGCTCTTGTGCGGGCCAGGCTGCATCTAAGCTTTTTGGATCAAGAAGGCTATTTGCTATGCATAAGTTCTCAGGAAGAAGCCTTTGCACTTCCTGGTTCTGCAGCATTCATCCAGTTTGGTGGGTGCCTCTATAGCCTTCAAGAATCCGGCTTCTGCCAAGCAGCTATGTAAGCTGGTGCTGTGGTCGTCCCTTCTCACAATTGTTAATGTAATGGCTTTGGCTGAAGCCAGTTTTGGAAGGAAGGTCCTACAGACTGTTGTGTTTAAGTAGATGTCCTTGCTTTCATTTTGGCTGCTAGTTCATGTACTTTGGTTTGCAGGTTTGGTATCCATTGAAACCTGATGTTCATGTTGTTCCAGTTCATCTCTGCTAGAACTCGTCTTTAGGTGTTTTTCTCTTTCAATCCCTGGAATCTCTGTTGATGCTTTGTTATATCCCAATGATTCATGTGTTCCTCATAGGATGCAAGAGAAGAGGGGATTTTTGTGTACTTAATGATAAATCATTTTCTCTTAGTCCATGTGGAACAGGACTTCCCTCCCTGAGAAACCAACTGTTCAAGTCCTGTGTAGGTGGCGGTCCTCTTGGGTTCTCTAGTTCAAGGGATTCTTTTTCTTGTTCCATTTCTATTTCTTTCATGGTTGGAAATGACCTGACCATGCTTGATGCCAGGAGCGCGGCAGGCCTCTTGTTGCTGAGTACAATGACGTACGAGTGATGGGCAAGACGGAGGGAGGTACAGTGGAGCTGAATGGCTCCATAGCGGTCATGCTCAGGACGGATTCAAGGGGCAAGAGGTCATCAGGTAGAGATTTAGTATAAAGATAGTGCTCTTACAATGCTTTTTTGGAGAAAACGAACTATGGATTGCTAATACCGCTAGGAAGACAAAGACTTAGAGAGTACATTGTGGGGGTGGTAGTTCCCTTTTAACAACCCATGACGGTCCAGGACTGTCATGGGTTGTTTTCTGTTAAGGACCCATGACGGTCCTGGACCATCATGGAATTCCGGGCTCCCCGCGCGGCTGCATGCCGTTCGTGGTGAAAAAAAAATGGTCCTGGGTCCTTAAGTGATGGCCGCATGTGCGATCGGCCGTCCTTAAGGGGTTAAAAGGTTATGTGCACTGAAGAGTGAACATACAGTGTTTTTGTGCTCGTGCCATATCACCTTTGTTGATCCAAAGGAAGGAAAAAGAAAAAAAAAAAAAACCTTTTGAAGCCATTTTCAGTTAAGCCCGACATGGCTAGTTGAAACAAAAGGGGGAAAAAAAAAACCTTCTTCCTGACTAAAAAGGCAGTCTGATATTTCCCTAGATCGACATCCTGTCTGCTTTGAAGCTCGAAGTGGATGGTTAAAACAAAATGAAAAAAAAAACCGAACAAAAAAACCCTCCTTCCTGATTACAAAAGGCAGTCGGATATTTCACACATCCTGTCTGCTTTGAAACCAACTGTCATAATTCTCAATAGTCTTCTGATACAGAAAGGCATCCATAATTTGTTTTTAAACGAACTACATAATTTACAAACAGCATCTCGAGGTAAAAAATTCCATAACCTATAGTCAAAAACACCATTCCTTTAGTCTTACTGGATGACCTATTGTTTGCTCAGCTTTTTGAGTAAATAGCTCCATAGAAAGTTCTTTGTATTGACCTTGAATATATTTATAATCCTATCACCCCATAGACTTGTCTTTTTCTTTTATAAACAACCGCAGTTTAGCTAGTTTGTCTTTATACCTTAGAATTAGATCCTCAGTTCTGTTTGAGTTTTGTTGTACGATTGTGCACGTTTTTCCAGTTCAGTAATGTCTTTTTTGAGAACTGGCACTGGTGGTGTATATATGTATATTTCAGCCTAATTTCTTTATTTTCTTTACTTTTGGATTTATTGAAAGCAGGCCCTTAAAGAAAGGGTGCCTGTGCAACAGCCATCTTTGTTTCATAGACGTGCATGAAACATCTTTACAAGGAGATATCTCTGCACCCATTTCACTTACAAGGGTCAGAGACGGCACAAAATGAATCACTGGTCCTGCTCTATCTGTTGGTAAGGTCACTTAATTTTCCATTTGTATGCAGTTGGAGAACCACCATTTGCTTTGTATATGCAATCGAAGGGGACAGAACAGACTTAGAGAGGACCCCTCAAATTTCCCTAAGCCTTGAAGTTTTTTTCTGTTTTATTGGGGCAAACACAAGCAATGTGACTGGACATGTTGCAATATGAGACTCTAGATGCTGCTGCATATGGTGCAGTAAAGTGGTAATAGAGTTAAGCTTTTGAGCCAATCATTGGATCTGGTTAGCATGTTGCTTTAACAATGCACCTTGTTAGAGGACCAATTTGGTCCTTCAGGATCTACTGCCATGACTTCTAAGTACAATTATAGGTAGGGTGTGATCTGAGTATAAATCTGAGGCACTGAAAAACCACAAAAGAGTGAGTGTTTGGAAGCAGTGCTAGGCCCTACTGGACCTTGCTGCAGCAAGAGCTGAAAAAAGATGCCAGCCGAAAGGCCAGATTGTACCTTTCCATGGAGCTGGAGAATACACAGGATGGCCTCAGCGGGAGTAGTGCAAGCTCACCTGTAGGGCAGAGCAAGGGGTTGCTGGGGATCAATGCTAGGGGGAAGACCACCCACAAATAGATAGCTCTCCAGAAAACAAGAAATGAAAGGGTACACCAGTACCTAGCAGCAGGTGGAAGTAGAGGTACTAACTGGAAACTTCTGGAGGGTAAATGGAGATCCAAGCTCCCAGATGACTACAAAAGCCTAGAGAGCAAGGAGGAGAGAACTACACAGGAAGATGATCTCCTACTGGTATCAGAGGGCCAGGAACAGTACAGGAAAAAGAAAGGAACACAGATATTCAGGAACTAGCAGCGTCAGTAGATACCCAGAGAGGCAAAATCAGCTGGCAAATGGATAGTCATGAACTTAGCAAAGTTCAATGACGGAGATATCAAGAGAGGCAAAATTGAATGGAAAACAGATAGTAAGGAATATCTAAGTTGCAGGATCAGCAACTGGGATAACATAGACTAGGAACACAGCATGACTGAAGACTAACCACAATGCCAGATCATGTGTAAATAACAAGGCAGAGGAAGTATATAACGGCTGTAATGATGACTGACCGCAATCAGAGTGAGGTGGTTAAAGGGAATGAGTGACAGTGGTGCTTTGGCAGACATCTTACTTCACTCATTGTGTAAGTTACTCCGAGGCTGTTCTCTCTACAGTACCTTACCAGTTTAACCCTTTGCAGTCACGTAAGTACCTTTTTTGGAATTTTTGTTCATTTTCTCATATCTTTCTACTACTTTGTACTACTTTGGTGGGGTTCTCTTAACATGTCATTCCAAGCCTAAGGATTCAGGGGCCACTTTAACTCCTTTTAGCACACTGTTCCTTATGCCAAACTGTGTTTTCACCCTATGCCCCTCTTGCACTGTGTACCTCCTCCAGGCCCTTCACTGCATAACAAGAACTAGTTTGGGTTAAGGCTCTGATTTCTTCAGTTGCTTTATCCCTTCATCTATTCAAGGGGTTCTTCATTCTTGGCACCCTATAACCTCCGTCAGACACATTGATCCCATCTTTAACAACTGTTCTTCAGTTGCTTGGAGATTCATGTGAGTGGGAAGAGGACACTGATGGGGACGAAATTAATTTTTCCTTGTCCTTTGAGGACACCTATGAGGATGACCTTTGTCCCTCAGCTGAGGTGCTCATTAGAGAGGTATTAGAGAATCTGCACATCTCAGAGGCCTCCGATGCACGTTCTTCCTCACTTGACATCTTCCAACAGTGCAAAAGGATTCACCCATTTATCCTCTCCATCATTCTCTGGACCAGGTTATCCTGGAAGAGTGGCAGATGCCTGATAAGAGACTCTTCCTTAACAAACCCATTTGCAACCTCTATCCTTTCTCGGCAGAAGCTTTGCTGCAGTGGGCTTCTCCACTTGAGGTTGATCCCTCAATATCTCTCCTTGCTAAAATCACCACCCTTTGGAACATGCCGCAGTCCTTAAGTTTCAGACTGCTAAACATTGAGATTCCTAATTGAAGGCAAATTTTATGGCCACTGGGTCCTCTCTGAGACCCATTTGGGTTTTTCATACTCTGTTATTTCCACTAAGCTTCAGGCTAGAAAGCCAGTCTCTTGTAAGGCCTGTCATACGGTATGGTCTCTCTTCTGCAAGTGGTGTACCGACCGGCACTTGCAGCTGCAACCTTTTAGTTTTGGCCTTTCTTCAGGATGGAGATGTGTTGTTTTGCTCCCTGATGTGAAAATGTTTTTCCAAGGGGTGTCTCATGCCTACCCTGTCTTTTGGGATCCCACTCCTCCATGGAACTTGAACCTACTGTGTCTGTTTGGCATGTTGCCAAACTTCAGGCTTTGTCTTGAAAACCTCCTTTTTGGTTTTTCACCTGGACCGAAAGATTTTACGAACTCCTATGGGTTTTCTGACCAGGGTTGTTTCTCAGGAAATTAGTTTTTTCCTCTTTTCTGTCCTGCCCTACAGGAACTTAATCTGTTGGATGTAATCAGGTGCTTAAAGTACTATGTTCATTGCACACAGCCTTTGCATAAATCTGATTCATTTTTTGTCATTTCTGAGGGCCCAGGCTGCAACTAAAGTTTTTATAGCTTCCTGGATTGAGGCAATCATATGTCCTCCGGAATAAACCGTTACCATTTTGGGTTATGGCACATTCCACAAAGTTGTTGGGCATGTTTTGAGCGTAAAAGAATCGGGCCACTGCTGAGCAGTGTTTGTTTTTGCATGCATTTGTCAACATTATCATGCTAATGTGCTGGCTTAACTGTAACCAGTTTTAGCTTGATGGCCTTTCAGGCTGTGGTGTCGGTATAGGTGTCCTTGGTATTCTGCAAAATGAACCTTGTTGATTTCCAGTTATTTGTTTTTCAAGTTTAGCATCCATTGACATCCAAGGTTCATGCTGTACCAGTTTAGTCCTGTGGATACTGGTCTGTGATGGAGGCATTTTATCCTTCTTTTTCCCTCCCTGAAATTTTGGTGGATAGCTTTGATATATCCTTATGGTTCCTGTGTTCCACATCGGATGAAAAAGAGTTTTTTGTGTACTTACAGATTAATGCTTTTCTCTTAGTCTATGTGGACTCCCTTCTGGAGAAAAAAGCATTGGTTTGAGTCCCCGGGCAGGAGGTTCCTCTGGGGTTCTCTCTTCAGGGGATTCCCTTTTATTCTTTCAAGCCTATTTTGCTTTCTCTTGGCTTTGCTAGTGAAAACCGAGCTTGGCAGGTGGGGGTAAAGTGGAAGGGAGGTGGGAATCTTTCTCAGGGACCTTTTCTTTTTTTTTTTTTTTTTCTTTCTTTCTTTCTTTTTTTTTTGTCTTGTCAAGAGCCTTGCTGTCCTGGAGGAGGAGACTTTACCCAGTGGTTTCTGTGTTCCATATGGACTAAGAGAAAAGGATTTATTGGTATGTACACACAAATATCCTCTTGTCTCATATGGTTTTCCCCATAATCGTGCCTTTTTCTTTGTGCATATAGTTTTATATGAGATTATAATTATGGTCTTTAAGCAAACATGTGGCTCACCAGTTGTTGCAGGACTACAATTTTAATCATCCTTGGCCAGTTGCTATATTACAGTAATTGAAACACCAAATGTTTTTTAACTCCTTACATTCCAGTGCAATGTGTTGGAGACTTTTTTGTGGTCTATTCTATTTTCTGTGGGATTCACAAGTCTATCGCTTTGCTTTTTTCACCCTGCTCCCCCCATCTGCTCTCACCCTCTCTCCTCCCTGCCCCCATCTCACTTCTCTGTGCGCTGTACCCTTTTTAAGTGGCATTGATTGCAGCAAATTGCTGTAGCTGGTTGCAGCTGTCACAACACTGCGGTAATTAAGAGCAGCGCTTGTGATTTCCCGGCTGATTGCATCGATCAGAGGGTGGGAGCGGATGTTTGAAGGAGGGTGAGCTCCTGTAGCCCATATTGGCATGGCAGTGTTGCTTGTAGTTTAACCCTGTACATGCCAGCATTATTGGATGAACAGTTTGTCACAATCAGTTCACTGCATTTTAAGAGCATTTCCTGTCTTTTATTCTGATTACAGAGCCTTTATATGGGCAAAAGCTATTTACATACAATGAAACCCACAAAGTACTGATCAACATGGTATGTGCATACAGAGTAGGAATGCAAAGTGGTCTTGTAATCTCCAGAAAGGTCAGATACAGACAACAATGTTAAGGGTGCCCTGAATAAAAGTTCTTGTATCATTTTAAATTGTTTAATATTTTTTAGCAGGATGAGTGAAGACTAGGATTGAGTTATAGGGCAATATGCAAAATGACCACAACGGAGCAACTCTGGAGCCAGCTAGTTGCACCCTAGAGGACAAACATTTTCCAAATTCCCATTGGAATTTAAACACCAACACATTCCATTGCAATTCTTTGAAAGACTTATCTAGCATTCAAGGTGTTTAACACTTTGAATGCCAGAGGGGTACTCAATGCATTACAAAGCAATGCGTTGTGCACTCATCTGGCACTCAGAGGGTTAAGGCTACATATAAATTAGTGGGACTTTTTATTTATCACCTATGGTGCACTTGGTTTGCCCCAGAAAAGCTCCGTTTGTTATGTATATGGCCCATAATGCTTAGAAACTGTGGTTGCAGAACTTTTTAGAAAACTGACCTGACAATTACAAGTAGGCATTGTGGGATATAGTCATGATAAGCAGAGGTGTGATGGGCAGTTCTTTAAAGGGATAGTAATGTTTCACAAAAATAGCATCTCCAATTAATCTTCATAGTACTTGGGCCATGGAGAGTGTTATTTCAATACTATCAGAGTTGTAGTTCAAGAGTAATTGAATGATAAAGTATGCCCCTCCTGCCCCTTTTACCAAGTGTAATCCACCTCCCCTCAGAAGTGGAATCCGACAGCTCGCAGCAAGGGACAGTCTTCTTACTGTGAGCATAAGGAAAACCCTGTAAACCCCCCCTCCCCTTGACAAGTTTTTCTTTATGCTCACTGAAGATTGTCCCTCTCTATGATCCATCCGGACAGTCTTGCTGCTCTGGTGTGAGCAGTGTTCACATCAGTAAAAGGAGTGGGAGGGGATACTTTATCATTCAGTTACTCTTGAACTACAACTCAGTATTGAAATAACACTCTACATGGCCTAAATACTATGAAGACTAATTGGAGCTTGTTTTATTGTGAAACATTATTATTCCTTTAACCTTAAGGTGGTAGAAGCTCCATTTAAATACATTGGCATTTTTATTAGGCCCATACTCTCTAGTGCAGTTGGTTTGCTCCACAGTCACTACCATTCTTAGTACGTCATCCTCACTATATTTTTGGTCTCTTTGTGATGTGTATATATTGATTAATGTTTCTTTTTCTCTTCCCATCACCATGTTTAATTTTTGCTATATCATAAAAAGAACTCCAAGTAGAAAATATTCTTAGGATAAAAAATATTTTGAGCTGTGTAAGTGTGATGGAAGTTTTCATTTGAAGTGTGTTCAGAATGTGGAATGATCCGGTTGAAGTGATACCATCATTTATTGTGTTCTGAAATCTTGAAGATTTGAAGAGATGTGAAGGGCTCTTGGATACCACACAGGAGCATTTCACGGCTAATGAAAAGCTGCAGGCATTTAAATTCTATTTAATACACAGATATTCATAGTCTTGGGCTTACTGCTCCCAGTTACGTTTGGATGAGCACACTTGACTTATTTCATGGCATTACACTTTTTTTTTTTTTTTTTTAAAGCTATATGTATTTTACCAGTTAACCCCTGCAACTACCGTTTCAGCTGTAAATGGAACACACATAAACTTGCAGGCCTAGTATAGTAGGTAACCTGAAAGCTATTTGGCATTACAAATATTTAACCCTTTGAGTGTTAGAGGGGTATGCAACACATTGAAAAGCAATGCATTGTACAAATATGTAATCCTTTGAGTGCCAGAAAGGTACTCAACACATTGCAAAACAATGCATTGTGTACCCCTCTGGCAGTCAAAGAGTTAACCCTTTGAGGTCCAAAGGGGTATGCAGTATATTGCTCTGCAATGTATTGCTTATGGCTCTGGACCTAAAAGGGTTAACCTTTCACATACCTATTTGGCAAAATAATTATTCCAAATTAACTGATCATCTCTAGAGTCTCAGACTTTTCAAGATTAGAAATGACTGGTTTTTAACCCTTTGAGTGCCAAAGGGGTATGCAGCGCATTGCTTTGCAATGTGTTGCATACCCATCTGGCGCTCAAGGGGTTAAGATGAAAATCTTTTCTCCTTGCCTATATGTCTGACTAGGGTACAGTATTCTGTGGACTTTCACTGAACTCTTTGATTGCTGGAGGGGTACACAATGCACAATCCTTCTGGCACTCTAAATGGATGCTTTCTTCTGATCTCCCCCATCACTGTCTGAAGGCAAAACAAGTGCTGCGTAGCTATTTCCTTGTTTGAATTAAAATGAAATAAAAATAACATAATTCAAATTCATTGAAAGTATTTTACACATAATGCTGGCAAATGCTTAGTATTACATAATTGAATGTTTAATTTTGAATGTACACCCCTTGTGGTGTTGTCATTTCTCACCTGCTTGCACTTTATGTAAATCATTTTCATAAACTGCGCTGCAGAGGAGGAGAAATGACATCTGAATAAGGAATTGAGGGATAAAAATATTAAATATTAAGTGTCAAAGTGTTTTAGGTAGTGTACAGTGTAGGAAGCTAGTAGGATAGATTGGATGTGTGTACACTTTTTGGTTTACTGGATTACTTTTCATGGCAACTATGCATAATACAGTGCATCTCAGGTTCTTGGGACACTCCAACAAACCAGGTTTTCATGATACCCTTAACCTTTTGAGTGCCAGAGATTTATTTAATGTATTGCAGTGCAATGCATTGGATACTTTTCCGGCACTCAAAGGGTTAATTAACCATAGGCAGCTAAATCACAATCATGAAAAGTTGACCTGCTGGTGAGTCCCAAGGACTAACGTTAAGAAGCATTGCCCTAGTAGTAAATTAATTTTACGTATCTGTCACCTATGTTCTGAAATTGCCTTCTCCTGTATTATTTTGCCACTCCCTTTGTGTGTGTGTGTGTGTGTGGGGGGGGGGGGGGGTAGCTGATGGCCAGCCCTCATGAGCAATAGCCAAACATATTTGGCTGGCCATTTGTTGGAGGTTCAAATCTGTTTTCTATGAAAATGTATCCATAGACCTCACCCATTCTGCAACTTTGTGTTCCTGTGTGAATGCAGTAAAATTGCAGCTTTTGAACTTTGGTGCTTTCACATAAGGCACTAATCTCCTATGTGAAAGGCGCCAGAGCTCAGCAGCTAGCCTTCAGCAAGGGTGACATAACTAGCATACCATCCCTTGTTGATGTCACCCATGTAAAGAGGCCTTCATTTGTTTTTGACCTTTACAGAGGTATGCTACTAGATGTTCCAGATTAAATCTGATAAAGACAATTGACTGTTATGAGGTGTTTAGGTCTGTTGAAGTACATTGTTTTATTGTAAGGAAGTGTAACCTAGAGGCAGACTTCTACAGAGATCACTGTATACAAGAAATTGAAGATATGTTACAAAAAAAAAAATCCATTGGTAAACCTGGCTGATTTATAAAAAGGGGAAATTTATTCACCAATATTTCTATTTCTCAGTTATTTTCTTTAACGAAGCTGTAGAGATATAAACAAAATAGGTAAACAGGGTTGGGTGTGCCGTGGAGGGACACAGAAGAAATAGAAATATCGGTAAGTAAATTTCCCCTTTTCTTCTCTGTCCACTCCACAGCAGTAGAATGGGATATACACAAGCAGTGTACCAGAAGGGAGGGGAAATTTACAAAGGTATAGAAAACCAACCCCCCTTAGATTTAAATCTCTGTGAATACAGGACAGAGATATAATAAAGGAACACACTACCGTTACACTGGCACAACTGCTTCCAGAAATTTCCTCCGAAATTTCTCATCTGTAGATGCCTGAACATCAAGCTTTATAAATGTAAATATTGATGTCCATGTAGCTGCTTTATAGATGTCTTCTAATGATGCTTCTTCTTTGCTTGCCTATGAGATGGACATCTCCCTTGTAGAATGAGCCTTGATTTTAATTGGAGGCTGAACTTTGGCGTCATTATAAGCAAGTCTTATGCAGTCCTTGATCCATCTGGAAAGTGAGGCTTTGGATGCTGTATTCCCTCTAAATGTTCCGAAAAAATGAATAAATAGGGAGTCTGACTTACAGAATTCCTTAGTTCTGTCCAAGTAATATGACAGGCATCTGACAAGATCCACGTTATGAAACTTCCTCTCCTTTTCAGATGTAGGATTATGGCAGAAGGATGGAAGTACAATTTCTTGATTGATGTGGAAGTCTGAGACTACCTTAGATCTAAAGGTAGGGCGAGTTCAGAAAACAACCTTGTCCTGATGAAAGATGATATAAGGAGATCTACAGGAAAGTGCATGTAACTCTGCCACCCACCTGGCTGGTGTGATTGTCATGAGAAAGGCAGTTTTGAACTTGCTAGTTGTTCTAGAACCAGGTTTAGGTCCCAAGGTGGGTCTACTTCTCTGATTGTTGGCCTAACTTTAGATAGAGCTTTAATAAATCTTTTAACCAATGGATCATCAATACATTTTTTAGCCAAAATAGAGGACAGGGCAGAAAGCTAAACTTTCAGAGGTGAAGGTTTTAGCCTTAATGAAAAACCTCTCTGAAGAAAATTCAATATTGTTGCAGAGGAAATTGAATGTCTTGTGATTCCACTTTCCAGACACCATGATCTGAATGTCTTCCAAACTTAGTTATATATTGCAGAAGTTGATTTCTTCCTTCCTGCTAAAATGGTGTTAATTACTTCTTTAGAAAGCCATTTTGCTGCTAAAGAGCCCCGCTCAGCCTCCAGGCCGTCCATTTCAAAAAGGCTGGGTTGGGATGCATATGGGACCCTGTATCAACAGATCCTGAGTTACTGGAAGATTCCAAGGAGAAGCAATTTTCATTTGCACCAGCTGAGAGTACCAAACTCTCCTTGGCCAGTTTGGAGTGATTAGAATTAATTCTGCTTTGTCCCTTCTTATCTTCCTTAGGACATCTTGAATAAGAGAGAAAGGAGGGAATATGTAGGCCATCTTGAAATTCCACCTTATCTTGAGAGTATCCTGGTTTTGGGCTTTAGGCTCTTTCCACCTGGAAAAATATTTTCTGCATTTTAGATTGTGTCTCGAGCCTGTAAGATCTATCTCTGGTTGGCCCCACATTTTTACAATCCTGTTGAAGATGCTTTCTTTCAGTGACCATTCTCCCTGGTCTATTCTTGTTCTGCTGAGATAATCGGCTTGATGGTTCAGCCTGCTGTAAATGTGGGATGCAGTGAGTCTTGTTAGGTTCTGCCCTTCCCATCGGAATATCTTGCTTGTCTCTTGCATCAGACTTTTGCTCCTTGTTCCTCCCTGGTTCTTGAGGTACAGGACTGTGGCTTGGTTGTCTGACCTTATCCATACTGCCTTGCTCTGGAGATGCTGATTCAATCTGATTAAGGGTTTCCAGACTGCCTTCATTTCCAAGATGTTTATATGGAGTAACTTTTCGGACACTGACCATGTTCCCTGAAGAGATGTGGATCTCCATACTGCTCCCCAGCTGTTGATGCTCGTATCCATTGTTATTATTTCCCAATCTGGGTCTACAAGGGAATAACCTCTTTCTAGGTTTTTCCAGCTTGACCACCAGTGTAATTCCTTTCTTGTAGATTGAAGAAAAGTAATTGTTTGACTGGTGTTGCATGGGTTCCTGTCCCAGAACCTGAGGTAATTGCTTCAAATGGATCTCATGTGGAAGTGTGCCCAGGGTATTATCTCAGTGGTTGATGTGATGGCTCCTAGTAACACCATGAAATTGTGTGCTGTTGCTCTTGTCATCCTCCTGAAATGTTGTACTGCTCTGATCAATCTGACTATCCTGTCTTCTGAAAGTGAAGCTGTCATGCTTCGAGTATCGAAGTGTGTTCCCAGAAAAATAGTCTTCTGGCTTGGGATCATCTGGCTCTTGAGATGGTTTATAACCCAACCCGTGTTTAAGTACCTTCTGATCTGATCCATGAAGAATCTCGCCTGTTGACTAGACGATGCCAGTATTAGACTATCGTCCAGATAAGGGACTGCCATAATACCTTCTTGCCTCAGAGGCTGCAAACAGGCTGCCAAAATCTTTGTAAAGACCCTCGGAGCAGAAGATAGTCCAAAGGGCATTGCCCTGAATTGGTAATGATTAACCCCTATAGCAGGAACCTCCTGTGACAGGGCCTGATGAGTAGATGATGATATGCGTCCTGAAGATCTATGGACAACAGGAAGCCCTGGGGAGGAAATATTTTCATTACTGAGTTTCCATCTGGAAGAAAGTGAGTTTTAGAAAGGAATTCACAAACTTCAGGTCTAAAATGGACCTCCTGATTGCTTCGGTACCAGAAAAAAGAATGGAATAGATCCCTTTCTTCATTTGGTACAATGGAACTTCTTCTATGACACTGGACGCCTGCATTTTCTGGACTGATTCCAACAAGCCCCTTGCTTTCTTGAGTGGTGCTGGAAGCTTGAACCTCTGAAAAACTTGTTTGGTCGGCATGGACAAAAACTCCAGTGGATACCCCTTTCCCACTGTCTGACAAACCCATTGGTCAGGGCAAAATTGAGCCCATACCAATGAGAACTGAATCAGCCTGCCCCCTACTGACTCTGGGAAAGGGGCCCACAGAACTTCAGGCGAAATATTTTCTAGTCTGGACCTTCCGGAAGAAATATCTCCTAGATCCTCCCCTCTGGCTGACATTTGACCTTAATTGTTCGAAGGTATGATGTAACTGATATCTTCTATTATCACTGAAGTATAGTCTTCTGGAATGGGATCCGGTTCCACGAAAAGGTTTTGACGATCTCTTATACTGAGGTAGAAACACGCTTTTTCCCCCTGATGTCTTTTTGATCACTTCCTCCAGCTGTGATCCAAAAAGAAATTATCCTGAAAAGGGAAGAGCTACAAGCTTTGCTTTGGAAGTAGAATCTACTCCCCATGAACGGATCCATAAGGCACGTCTGGTTACAATTGACATGGCAGAAGTCTTGGCCAGAGAAGAGTCACAGGCAAAGATGTTTGCTTCCTTTATTGTTGCTACTTCCTTAAGAAGTTTAGCTCTGGATGTGGAGGATTCTATTTTCTCCTCTAGATCTTTCAGTCATATCCGCATACATCTAGACAGACAAGCCATGGCTGTTGCAGCTTTCATGTTCTGACCTAGAAGAGAAAACCATCTGTTAAGTAGATTTTCCATTTTCCTATCCATTGGGTCTCACAAGGAAGAACCGTCCTCCGGCCGGCTCCAAAAGGGACTGACAGCGCAGGCGCACGGACGTCACTATGGCAAGATGCCCGTGCTTCCTGCTACTGTCAGCCTCCGAACAAGTTTAAAATCTGTTAAACCAGGTAATAATTCTGGCGACTAGCGCTACTAAGCAGCTAGTCGCCAGATGGGGACTGTATTCAGATAAAGTTTTTGTGGGGTGGTAGTTCCCCTTTAAAAAATAAAGTAAATGATCTAAGTCTCGTTACCCTAACTTTTATAGTTTTAGTGTAATATGCTTCTAAAGTTTCCCCCCTCCCGCACCTTTTACCCACGTCAGCGCTCTAGCTGACAGACTTAGATCCTGGTCCCAGGACAGGATGGCTTGTCTGCAGAGCCGAAATAGCATTGTATACAAAGAAATTATTCATGAGAACAGTCTACAAAGTGTGCCTGCCTCAAACCAGGCACTCTTTGCAGACCGCTGTCATGAAGAATTTCTTTGTTTACAATGCTATTTTTGGCTCTTGTAGGAAATAAAATATCCAACAACACTGGGTACTGGTAGACATAGGGGATGTTTGTTAGATGTATCTCACACATGTGGGTGCTCAGTCATTGACTGGATAAATTTAATGTTAGTATTTCGAGAATGATGACACACAGTAGGTGTGAAGAGCGTCTGACCGAATACCAGTTGTTCTGTTGTGTTAATCAGACATATTTTGCATCATAGCTGATTAATTGTTGACTGGTTATCACTAGTGTTAACCAGTTGATGATGATTAAAGGGATAGTAATACTTAAAATGTAAAAAAAAATATGTTGTAGGGTTTATCTCCCTGAGTAAAACAAGAGTACTCCCACTGCTGAAAGGTGTTTCATTCAAAAGTTATTAATTTTCAAAGTTGAATTTTTCAGGTGCAATATCACAGTGGCCTGAAATTGTACAGTGGCGCTGTTGCTACACCATCCTATGGAGATTTACGGTCAACTGACCAGAGCTGTCCATAGGATCGTGTAGCAACAGCGCCACTGTACAATTTCAGGCCACTGTGATATTGCACCTAAAAAACTCAACTTTGAAAATTAATAACTTTTGAATGAAACACCTTTCAGCAGTGGGAGTACTCTTGTTTTACTCAGGGGGATAAACCCTACAACAATTTTTTTTTTACATTTTAAGTATTACTATCCCTTTAAGAACCCAAAGGTGTAAAATACATCTGATGGATGAGGCAACCAGTACTGGATTGTAAGTGTCTGTATTCCTTTTTAAATACATTGAATAAAGTATCATGGATTTTATGTACATTGTTTTTCATGTGTGCGGCAATCAGTACTGATTGTAACCTGCCACTGGTTGCATGGCTCAGCCCCCTTTCTAATGTGTCCCCTCTCATTATTTTCAGGTACAGAGCCCTGGCCTTTCTATTTCATAAATGGTTTCCTGAACTTTAATGTGGTGTTTGTTATGGCTCTATTTGTCTTGCCTCTGACCTGGCTGATGGAACATCTGCTGCAGAAAATTAACAGTAAGGACCTATCAAGTTTTAGCTGTTTTCTTCAACAACCTCCTGGGTGCCAGAAGCATGTTGTAAATATGTCTAGCACCCAAATAGTTTGTCTTTCCAAAGAACTTTAGTCTGGACTTATGACCTTGAGTTCGGGTTTGCATATTTGAAAACTGCCCATGTATCATGTTAGCCAAAAGACCAGCAGATGCACAGTTTAGGACATATGCATAATTTTATTTCTGTATGGTGAGCTCTCTGAATGCTGTAACATATACAGATGTGTGCTAATGATGTTATCTCTTAAACAATACACCTGCTGGCCTTTTGGCTAACATGATACTTAAACAGTTTTAGTGGTTTTCAGATATGTAGATTTCAATGTGACAGGTCCAATTTAATGACAGGAATGAGGGGCTTTTTATTTTAATTTTGAAACCCCACTGTCGCTGTATCAGAATTTTGGCTTAATGGAACACAAACACCTAAAACAAGCTGGGATTGTATATCCTTAACAACAGCAGTTAAGGACCACAAGGCTTTATTTATTTATTTATTTATTTTTGGTCCAGTGGATTCAGAGGTCCCTGAATGGTGTGCAGCCACGTGGGTACCCCTGAATTCCATGACGTGCCAGAACCGTCATGGTTCCTTAACCCTTTGAGTGCCAGAGTGGTACACAATGTGTTGCATACCACTCTGGCACTCAAAGGGTTAACACAAGTTTTCTCATGACTGTTCTAGCATGTCATGGGTCCTTAAGGGGTTAAATAACCTGTAGCATTTATAAAAATTCTCAATTTCCTAATTCTAAAAATCTGTTATTGAATATGCTCTATGTGGGTTACCATTCCTGCCTATTCCAGGGCTCCCAGAATTAAATTTTAATAGCAGTCTTGATATATTTCTCTGAGGCGGTAGTGATGTATTGTCTGTAAATTACCTGTTGTTGCCTTATAAGTGCAGTGGGTACTAATCTCAAAACACTGACTGCGTTACAAACTGCACAAACATTAGGACAGTCCACATATGTATTAACTCTTAGAGTGCCAGAGAGGTATATGCGTTGGATACCTCTCTGTCACCCAAAGGGTTAAAAAGTGAGTTTAGGATTATATTTCAGGGATATAACAAGAGGTTTTTACAGATGCTAGCTGCAAGTAAATGAAATTGAAATGAATATCCACCATTCAGTTTTAGATGTTAGTATTCCTTTAAAAGTGAAGTGATCACCTGGAAATGAGTGTTTTAGATCATACAAGTACCAGTTTTCCCTGAAGGACTGGTGCCAGTTATGCCACAGTATGTGCCTTTATGTGTAGCCAAGCATTATCTGAGAAATGCACAGGCTGTACCTAGTGACTATCCTCAGATGATATCCTGGTTATCCAGCAGGAACATAATATGGCTCTAGTGCACTATTGTTTCAGAGCTCCTGAGGAGTCAGGATATGAACAGTGTTTTGCTTATTAGCTGCTTGTTTGTGTGAATTTGCAAATGGATGTATCCCTGATATTTTCTTTAACCCTTTAAGGACCAAGGGGGTATGCCCGATGATTAACACTTATGAGCTGATATAATGTACAAATGGCATTAAAGTCACTGGGCCATATGCACAACATTAAAAGTGGAATAGTTTGTGGGTAAACCAACTTCACATTACAGGACAAATAAATATTTGCATTGATTTTAAATGGGACTTTTAACACTTGGAATGCTGGAGAGGTCTCCCAACACTTTGCAGGGGGATGCATTGGAGACATCTCTAACATTCAAGGCCTTAAAGGATCCATTCAACACTTTGAATGCCAGAGAGGTATCCAACACGTTGTGTTGCAATGTATTGGATACCTCCCTGGCACACAAAGGTTAAACAATGGGAATTTGTTTTTGTTGCCTGTGATGCAACTGGTTTCCACTTTTTCTTTGTGAATGACATATTCTTAGTTGCTGTTTGCAGGGAAGGATTTCTGTTACCACTGAGGTGCTAGTATCCCTTCTCTGCAGATCGCACACACAATGATTTGCACCTCGCTGGTAAATCAGTCTTCTGCAGAACTTCTCTGATTTTTCACAGCAGGTTTGCTTGTCCCTTTCATAAAAAAGGCACTATGTGCTAGATTTACAACTCGGGCACCCCTATACAAAAAACCCAAGGCCCCCTTATCCCCAGCTATGGCCACATCTCTGCTCCCTGAAACGAAAGGACAATTGGGTGCTTCAAAGAAAACACACTCGTCCCATAGTATCCGGCACTAGGTTAGAAATCTTGATCCACTGTGGGGCGTGCTAGTCAAAAGTTCCCTCCGACCTTCATGCAACAGCAATATAAAAACAGGAATGACTGCACAGCTTCCACAATAAGGTATCAAAGAGACATACTTAAAAATACACATTTATTGAGATCCGTAGATTAAAAACGTTACCACATCTCAAACATCCGATCATAGCCTCCAGGTCTTAGTCGTACATGGTATAGACAGTCCACGTGTTTCGTGTTATACACGCTTATTCATGACTAACCTATGCTCCCCACATATCTCCACTCCTAGCCTCCACCCCCTTTTGCCTGGCACGTAAAATATACTTTGCCTGCAACATACAAGCATAGCTGGTAACTCTCAGTATCTGCCCTGGAGACTGCGTTTTTTTGCCGTGAATTACCAGGTCTTTGGGGACAGAGGCTTATTCTCCAGTGATGGGGAGTTTCTTATGAAACTCTTCCCACATCTGCTCCTTCCCAGCCCATTCCACCCATTTCCTGCCCACTTCTCCTCCTTACCCACCCTGTTCTGCCCACTTCCCACCCACTTTGACACATTTCATTAAGCCTTATGCCACCCGCGATTAAGCCCCACCCCTTTGTGACGCAACTCACATAATTTATATCCACAAGCAGCACCAACTAAGCCTCCTACAATGACTCTAGAATAAAAAATTCCCAGGTATGCTTACAAGCACAAGAAAGTTATTAACTGCAAATATAGAGGGCATGTGAAACTGGTATATGCTCCAGCCTCTGTAAAACAAGTGAGAGAGGCACTAGGATTGCTCAGGCCACGCCCATAGTTCAAAATATTTGTGTGGCCAGCACAGGCTCACAGAACTTGGTACTTTAGGTAATAGCCTGCTTTGTCTAAAGGGCAATTCAGCTCTGTAGCACTGGTATTGAAACAGTCAGCAGCAGTGAATTAACGATAAATGTGGGGCAATAGAGTACATTTATATAATAGATATAAACAGATTAAATGTCCTGTCCCTTCTGGCATAAATGTTTCTTGTGCTTACTTCAGAGTGGTCACATGATCACCACACTTGACCTGTATCCTGAATGGAAGAAGATAAAATGGCACAGTTGCCACAGCACTGGAACTGTGAAGTGCCTGCCCTTGTACTAAAGTAGCTGTGTGTTGGCAGCAATCAGGCAGTTGATTGGGATGGAAACAGACTCCAAATCTCTTGTCTTTTCTAGAGACACTTGTTAATAAACAGTGTAACTATGTCCACGTACTTAGCTGCTCTGTGTAGGCCGAGTTGTCACTCCCAAACCTCTCCATGTGATTGATCATTCTAATATCAGTATTGGCCTCAAGGCAGGTTCAGCTGGTTAAACACAGCACTAAGAAATGCTTCTTTGAGCCATATCCATGGAAGAAAAGTGGAGCAACCCAACTGTACCACAGGGGACAAGTAATACCAGTTGATTTAAAGGGATAGTAATACTTTGCTTTATCTTTATTTTATTTTGTAGGCATTAAAAAAACATGAAGAACGATATAAGTCTTATCTTTCAAACCTTTATGGTTTGAGAGATACTCACAAGCAAAGTTTCCCCTTGCTTACCAAAACGGGCAAGTCTGCCGTCTAGCTGTCTGATTAGGAATCCGGTCCGCAGATCAACCGGTGGCTCTTTAGCAGAGCTGAGATCGCAAGATATAAAAATAACTGTTTCACTGGAAGGGTCTAAAAAGTGTTCTTGCAAACCAGGCACACTTTGTAGACTATTTGAATGAAGTAGTTCTTCTTATATCTCCAGATCTCAGCTCTGCTGTAGGGCCACGGCCTGTCCGCGGACCGGATTCCAAATCTGACAGCTAGATGGCAGACTTGACCATTTTGGTCAGTGAGGGGAACTTTGCTTGTGAATATCTCTCAAACCATAAAGTTTTGAGAGAGAAGACTTATATCGTTCTTCATGGGTTTTTTTTTTAATGCCTACAAAACAAAATAAAGATAAAGTGAAGTATTACTATCCCTTTAAATTGGTCTGTTAACCCACTGAAAGCTAGAGGTCTCCAATGCATTGCTTCATTGTAAACCTCTTGCATTCAAGGGGTTAAGTGCCCAATTTAAATCCGGAGGAGTTGTGGGATTACTTTTCACCTATAATGCAGTATCCCTAAATTGTTCCACTTTTATTTCTTTGCGCATATGACCATTAAATCCAATGCAGCAGGTCTGTAAGCTGTGGTAAATGGACCTGATTGGTTGCTAGCATCCAGTTAACAGCATCATTTCATTTCTTCAGCAGTTCAAAACCTGGGAAGACCCTACTGGCTCACACTAGCTCCTATGTATATATGGATTTTGGTTTTCTTCACCCGGCCCCATAAGGAAGAGAGATTCTTATTTCCAATCTACCCTTTGATATGCCTCTGTGGAGCAGTGGCTCTTTCTGCACTACAGGTGGGTCTACTTAAACAATAATATACAATACTGTGCAAAAGTTTTAGGCAGGTGGGAAAAGATGCTGTAAAGTAAAAATGCTTTCAAAAATTGACATGTTAATAGTTTATTATTATCAAACAAGATGCATAGTGCATGAACAGAAGAAAAATCTAAATCAAATCAATAACTGGTATGGCCAACCTTTGCCTTCAAAACAGCATCAATTCTTCTATGTACACTTGCACAAAGTCAGGAATTTTATAGGCATATAGTCAGGTGTATGATTAAACAATTATACCAAACAGGGGCTTATGGTCATCAATTTAATACGTAGGCTGAAACACAATCATTGACTGAAACAGAAACAGCTGTGTAGGAGGAATAAAACTGGGTGAGGAACAGCCAAACTTGGCTAACAAGGTGAGGTTGCTGAAGACATTTTAATGTCAAAAGCCATACACCATGGCAAGACTGAACACAGTAACAAGACACAAGATAGTTATACTGCATCAGCAAGGTCTCTACCAGGCAGAAATTTCAAGGAAGACATGGGTTTTCAGATGTGCTGTCAAATCTATTTTGAAAAAGCACAAGGAAACAGGCAATGTTGAAGACAATAGACTCAGTGGTCGGCCAAGGAAACTGAAAGACAACACCTGCTAACTTCCCTTCGTAATCAAAGATGTCCAGCAGTGCCATCAGCTCAAAACTTGCAGAACACAGTGGGATCCTGGTAACCCATCTACTGTCCAGAGAATTCTGGTCATAAGTGGTCTTCATGGAAGGCTTTCAGACAAAAAGCCATACCTCCGATGTGGAAACGAGACCTAGTGACACAACTATGCACGAAAACACAGGAGTTTGTTTGCCGAAGGGTTGGAGAGCTGTACAAGAATGACTCTTCTCTGTAAAAGAGAAGAAGGGGAGAAAGCAACACAAGCACCCCTGTGTATATCAGTCTCATTTGAATGACCACCACCTACACCCTATAGGTGCGTAGTCACAAAAATATTGGCCGGAAAATAGCTTAAACCAATTCCAGCAACTAAACAGATGAAGCCAATTCCAGCAACTAAACAGCTGAAGAATAATAACTGCCCCCAGATGCAGTGTACGGATCCAAATCCATTCCAGTTGCTTTGCTTTTACTGGCAGGGTGGTGGATTGAACACAACAATCAAATGTTTCCTTTTTACAGTTGAAAATGGCTTACTATTATAGACCATTTGCAATGCTCAGTCATGTGTTGTACTCTGAAATTTCAAAACTCTCAAAAGCCCAAAGTGATGGCAATGCAAATTGTAACCCGATCCCCACCAGACAGATCTGTCATAAGAAAGGACCAGAGCTAAACCTCTTGGATGCTAGAGAGCAGTTTTTGTACCTCCAGCTGTTGGGGATTATGACTCTGCTGGTTGGGGTTGATGGGAGTTGTAGTTCCCAAAAACTGTAGGTCCATCAACTTACTGCCTCTGTTAGAGGTTGTGTTGATATGCCGTTATTGATCTCACCACATACCAGTATTCTTTTGATTACATATTTTGTCATGCAAAAAAAATAAAATAAATAACCACTGCTTCAGTGTTCAGAATAACAGGACATATGCTATATGTTTGAGATGTCGCCGGTATCCAAGGGGTTAAGGTTGTTCACATAAGAACAGAAGTGATTTTTGGTGATGCTTTCCCTTTTATTAAAAATCGAACTCACCCACTGGAATATCTTTTTAAATGCGAAGTAACACGTCTTGATAATAACCCGCCCCACTCCACCACCACTTACCTTATTATGGCTGGGAAATCCTAATTGCTCTTATAAATTTTGCCCTTGTGCCTTTAAGAGATAACATCTTAAAGTGGACCTGTTACCTTGAGTCATATTTGAAACCTGCATTAGAAACTGCCTATGTGTCATGTTAGCAAAAATACCAGTTTAGGAGATATTCATGCTTGGTACTATATGGTAATGTATGTTAATTGCATTACCCATGTGGTACCAGTGACATTACATATGCTAATTGCTCTTCTCTGTGAGGTTCCATATGCTAATTAAGCCATTAAGTAACATTTAATTTGCTAATTAAGCCATGTGCTGCAACAGGAGACCTTCACTTTTCCCTGAAATAAGTGTGAATATTTCCTAAACTATACGTCTGCTGAACTTTTGGATAATATGACACAGAGACTGTTTGGAATGAAGTTTTCAAATATGTAAAAAAAAATTCAAGGTGATGTATGTAATTTCCATAGAGGCAGCCATGACACTTGCTGACTGTTTTTTGAAGCTGAAGTGTGCATGAGCTTACTTCATTTTAGGAACAGAGGGTTGCACAATGCATTTCATATCACGCTGGTCCTTAAAGGAGCAGTAAACTTTTTTTATGAAAACACATTTTATAGAGCATTTCCTGCTGAATAAAACAAGGTCACTCCCACCGTTGTCAGATGTTTTATTCAAAATTTATAGCAGTTTAAATAACCAGGAAGTGAATTTACTGTTTTTACTTCCTGATAGTTCTAACTGACAGGAAGTGACAGGCAGTTTCTATCACATTCTATGGAGAACTGTATGTCTCTGACTTCTCTGACTTTCCTCTCCATTAGAATCTAACAGGAAATCTAATTAGAATTTGACCACTAGAGGGCACTGCTAAAGTAAAAAAACATGGGTTTAAACTGTAATAACTCTGGAAATATAAATCTCTCAGCAGTGGGAGTACCCTTATTTTACTCAATAGGAAAATCCCTACAATATATATTTTTCCATAAAAAAAGTTTACTGCTCCTTTAAGGACCCATGATGTTCCAGAACTGTCATGGGTAAACTTCCCTTAACGACCAGTGATGGTCCTGGCACATCAAGAGATAAATTATAGCATGCTGGGGAGCCTGAAACTGAGTGCTACTCCCCTGTTTTACACATTGCCTTTGTCACTGTTCTCTGCCTCTGTCTACTTTACGATGAGAGTAAGGAAGAGAAGCAGATAAAATCAATTAAAAAGAAAGGAGGATAGAGTTGGGAGTATTAACCCCTTCAGTGCTGGGGGCAGGATAACTGTAGGTCCCTTTATTCCCTACTGACAGCAACCTGTTTTTATTTTTATTTATTTTTATTCATTTATTTATTTTTAAATAAATTGGAGCAAGACCAAAGAATTATATTGAACAGACTAATTTATAAGCACATCTACTGAAGTTTAAAAAAAACATTAATGAGAGTTTTATTGTTGTGGAGCAATGTAATACATTTTTACATACCACACAGTCTTCTCTCCAAAAAAGTGGGGAGGTAAAAAGGAACATGGGGCTTTTCACCACAGAGGGACTGTGTCCCCCTAAAGTTTCACATTTTGCAGTTATGAATAACCGGTCATACCTTACATGCAGTCCCATAAAAAGTGAACTCATTGGGTACACATTGTCACAAGAGAACCAACAAAAATTGTGGATTTTTTTTACATTCATTTTCATGGTGGGTTATCCATATATGTGTGGTATCAAAAGAAAGCGCTACTTGTGCTTAGAAAAGTGGTGTATAATGTATGTGGCTGGAATAAAAGACTTAGAGGGAAACACTGTTGAATAAAGACATAGTCTGTAAGGTCATAATTGCTCCGGTCCTTAAATGCAATCCACCCTAGATTTTCCCAGTCCTTAAGGTTAAGATTACCATGTGCCATGGGGGGCTTGTGAGTTCTGTGGTCCTGTTAGCACTGTCATGTCCACAGCTATGGTCATGAAATCTGGGACATATTGAAGATGTTATTTCTTGAAAAAAGGTTCAAGGGCAAAGTTCACTGGGGCCTTTAAGATTTCTTGGCCGTAGTAAGTTACATGGGGATTTATTATTAGGAAACGTTATTTTTCTTTTAACCCTCTGAATGCCAGAAGGGTACGCGAGGCATAGCTTTGCAGTGCTTGCATACCCCTCTGGCCCTCATAGGGCTGAATCTTTACAATGGTGCCTGTTGGTTATCATTATGGCGCACTTAAAATGTCATGTCTTAAAGTGTCGATGTGCATTGTAATGTAAAGCAATGCACTGCACGTCCCACTTGTCCTCCCAGATGTTAAAGGAGCAGTAAAGTTTTTGATTATGAAAATGTCATGTACCCTGTTGAGTAGTTGCTTTAGTTAAATGTCTTGACTATTCAACCTGCCACTAAATGATGGAGCTGCTACGATCTCATTCTATGAAGAGATGTAGTCTGTGACTGGCATCTCCCATATAATAGCTAGATGAACAGTCAAGGCACCAGATGGTTCTGTTAAAGGCATAGTAATACTTAAAATGTACAAAAAAATATGTTGTGGGGTTTATCCCCCTGCGTAAAATGAGGGTACATCTATTGCTGAAAGGTGTTTTATTCAAAAGTTAGTTCAGCTCAAACTGTCTTTTTTTTTTAGGTGCAGTATTGCAGTGGCCTGAAATTGTACAGTGGCACTGTTGCTACACCAGTCAATTGGACAGCTCTGGTCAGTTGACCATAAATTTTTATAGTATGGCGTAGCAACAGCACTACGATTTAATGTAGATAAGTTTATCACAATACACCTCCCAGTTGTTTTACTCAGCAGGAAAAACTCTGTAAAATACTTCTTTTTTTCAAAGTTGTTCTTTAACCACTTTCTTCCACTTAAATGGAGTCCAGTACATGATACAGCTTGTCAAAGTGATATACTGTCACCTTGTGGATTTACTTCCAACGCTGAATGCTGGAAGCATTCTGAACAAACCAATATAAAGACAGCATTTTTCAGAGAGAGGTGTGCTATATTATATATCTTACATGTTTATTTTTGTGTGTAATTCTTGTGTTTTATTAACGACATTCCCTGCATCTCTCACTATGATATTGTGCTGCTTTTTCCTGTAGAAATGCTACCACTTCCTGTTTCAGAGATACCGCCTGGAGCATTACACTGTCTCTTCCAATTGGCTGGCCCTGGGAACCGTTTTCCTGTTTGGCCTCCTCTCTTTCTCCCGTTCGATAGCCTTGTTCAGAGGTGGGTTACTTTCTAAGGTTTTGAGTCATTATGTATTTGTGTCATTTATGATGTCATATGTGATATCAACAACGCACAAGGGGGGGGTGCAGAGAGTTAATGCTTGCAAAACCTTGATCCTAAATTTCTTAGCTTCTGTTAGTTTCAGTGAGAACCGTAACATTTGGTTTAAACTGTGTTTGTCCTTTTAACTAATCAGTATCACTGTTTATTGCATTGGTGGACAGCCTAAAGGCACTCCAGCTGTTCAGGACTCCAATTCTCATCATCCCCAGCCAGCCAAATGAAGTTCCAAATAGCTGGAAGGCCTCATGTTACCCAGCCCTGTATTTGAATGAATTACACCATAGACACCACTTTAGTAATGCTACATCATGTGAACATTATTATTGTGTTCCTGTACCAAATTAATATCATATATTCATATAGCACCAACTTATTCAACAGCACTGTACAATAGGTTAGCATGTTATAATTTGATACTACAAGGTGGATTCTAGATCTGCTAAGCTGTGAGACCATTTACATGATTCACTTAACCTCTTGGAAGCTAAAGATGCCACAAATGTGTTGGAGATGCTTTTGGGGGTAAGCCGTGTTTTGTAGAGTGTTAAATAGTACATTACCACCAGATTTTAAAAGAGCAGTAAACTTTATTTATGAAAATATGGGTGTTGTTTCCTCCAGCAGGAAAAAAATTCTACTACCACTGCATTGAGGTTGTTCATTCAATAGTCATTACAGCTTAGATTTAACCATAATAATAATAATATAAAAAAAAATTTCTCTGTCGTCCAATATAGGTTACAGGTAACTTTGGGAAGGCAACCACCCCTTTAAATAGGCAGGAACAATTCTTGAAAAGAAGCGCAGGGTGGAGCCTTCCTCTCTCCTTAGCTGGTTCCCAGCCAATCCCCATCTAGTAAGATTTGTTCCTTGATCAAGCAAGGCATGATAACAGTTCTGCTATAATTTTTAGTTATATTTATTATTTTCTGTTAGATATGGAATACCAACTATTAGGCGGATTACCATTACTGATGTCCCAGTGGTGGAGTGCTCAGTTCCCAGATGCTTCTGTGGACTTCCAGCCCTGAGGGAAAAATCTTGTGTAGCATGTTTTTTCCCTAGGAGATGCCCACTGAGGCTTCTTCTTTACAAATGGTAATCTGAAGACAGAAGACCTGCTAAAAAGATGAGCAACCCTTTGAGTGCTGAGGTTCGCTTGTCCCACGCTTCCCCTCAGCACAGGGGTCTCCTTTGGAGTTCCTAATACATACCCCTGCGCTCCTTGGGTTTAATATGTATGTCCTTTGGGGTTTGGAGCAGTGGGGTTTCTGTGGTAAATTTACCATAAAATCTCGGGTATAATACGCACAATTTTACCCCACTTCACCTTATGTGAAGTGGGGGGTGCGTATTATACACAAGTTTTTTTTTTCTATACTAAAAAAAGTTGTGTCTGGCAGCTATTTTCCCACCCCCGGCGCTATCCGCTTTCAAAATAATGTTTACCATGCTTCACTGATGAAAGAGAATAGAAGGCGAACTTCAGCTGTGTAAATGTTTCCTGCGGGCGGCATGCTTGCATTTGCCGCCCGCTTCCTTCAATTGGCTTTTAGGACCTTCTGCCTCCAGCCAATGGTAATGCGCTGTGAGGATCTCAAGGTCCTCACAGGTCAATACCACAGATGGGAGGTCCCGCAGCCCTTTGAAGGAAGCGGGCGGCAAATGCAAGCATGCCGCCCACGGAGAACATTTACACAGCTGAAGTTTGCCTTGTATTCTGTTGCCTCAGTGGAGCATGGTAAGCATTATTTTGAAAGCAGATAGCGCCGGGGGTGGGAGGGAAGATAGCTGCCAGGCATAAAATTTTATTTTGGAAGGGGGAAAACAAGGGTGCGTATTATACATAGGCACTCTTGTTTTCCCCTAAATCTTAGGTATAATATGCACCTGCGTATTATACACAGGTGTGTATTATACCTGAGATTTTACGGTAGTCTTTATTTGCCATTTTGAGCACTTTTATGGGGTTTATTACACTTTCTCTACTGAGTTCAGTGTTGTTGACTCTTATTCTGGTGTTTCTTATGCATTTTTATACTTTTAGAATAATTTTGCTTATTTTGCATTATTTGATTTCCGCGTGCTTCACCGCATAGACTCCATGCTCCATTCACCTCTGTGGGATTTTACACTTTGGGACACATCTCTGCAACCGCTCAACGTAGCGACTTCAGAGACGGCTAATTCTGTTTGTCTACCCTTGTCCTGTCACCTGGTTAACGTTCTGAGTCTTTTGGGGGCTTCAGGCACTGTTTTTGGGGTACTTGAAGGGAAACTACATTTCCCATGAGCACCTGTTACGCGCAGTCTTTCTGATTGGCTGTTGTCACGGACGCCATTTTCTCCTTTCCCTTCATGAGTATCCTATGCAGGGCTTGGACTCTGTTTCTCTCCTCAGCAGATTAACCCTTCGCCTGCCAGTTAAGTGTATATTCGCTATTTCTATGGTGAAATATTAATCTAAGACACTGTATTTGGGCTTTACCTAATGCTTTTCAGACGTTTATACCCTGTTAGGATGTCAGACCCGTTGGGACTTGGGGCTAGGCTTAAGATTAAGGATACTGGGGTGTCTGTGACCCCCCATTGTGCATTGCTCCTCATGTCAAGCATGGCTTCCTAGAGAATACTAGAGTTATTTATGCTCTTCATGCGCTGCTGCCCCTGCCTTTCCGCCAGGGACCTCCACCCATGCACTAGAGCCACTGTGGATGCAGGAGTTTAAGGTCACTACTAAAGAGTTAAGGTCTACCTTACAACTCCTTCCCACACAATTGCAGGGGGTCTTCCAGACTTGGCAGCCCCCTAGTTAATTCAGGTCCCAAACCCCAAGGTGTACCTGATGTGTCATATTCCTCTGAGGAGGAATTATTAGTGGACTTCGATGAGGGTGAATGTTCTGAGGAAGTTTCCTCCCAATTCTTTGAGGCCCACCCTGAACCCTCAGCTGAGGGTCTGATCAGGGGAGTACTCAATACTCCGAACATTCCTCTAGTTTCTGAGGCTCCTAAGGACCCTTCTGATGTGTTTCACATACCTAAGAAGCAGAGTACCTTTTTTCCACCTAATCCCACCCTTGATCAGCTGGTGCTTGATGAGTGGAAAAACCCTGACAAGAAATCTACTTTGTCCAGGAAGTTTGCTAAGCTTTATCCCTTCTCTGAAGTGGCTCTAGCTCAGTAGGCTCATCCTCCTAAGGTTGATGCCCCAGTTTCTAGACTTTCCAAATCCACTTGAGGCTTTTCTGTAGGCCATATTTGCTACTTCAGGCACATCCCTTCATCCCACATTTTCCACTGCTTGGGTGAACAGGGCCATTGCTGTCTGGACTGAACAGCTTACTGCAGCAGTACATCAGGGTGCTCCCACCGCTGACTTGTTGCGGCTTTTGGCGAACATTTCTGAAGCTCAGCATTATGTTTCTGCAGCTATCTTTGATGCTATCCGTTTGGTTGCTAGGGTTTGTACCTTGTCTGTGGTTTCCAGAGGAGCTCTCTGGCTTAAGATGTGGTCCACTGATACCATCTCTAAGAAATCCTTACTTTTGTTGCCCTTTTTGGGAACATCCTTATTTGGGCCAGAGCTTAAGGACTTCATCAGTGAGGCCACTGGGGGCAAGAGCACCCTCGTGCCCTTGGTCTCCAAGAAGAAGCCTCCGGTTTGACGGAATCTGCTTTTTCGTCCCTTTCAGCCTGAGGCACGTGCCACGAACCAGGTGATTCCCCAGGCTCCGCGTTCCTCCTCCAAGCCCAAACAGCAGTGGAGGCCCAAGACCTCCGAACCTCCTCCTGCATGACTCACTGGACCCCACGCTGTCTTTTCAACGAGGCCATTCAGACCCTTTTAGACAAGGAGGTCCTGGAACTGGTTCCAGAGCTTGAAAAGGCTTCGGGTTTCTATTCCATACTATTTATGTTTTCCAAGAAGGACAGCGGCTGCGTCCGATCTTAGACCTCTAGGATCTCAATTTCTTTGTGGCCAAAACTCACTAACACCAGGAGTCTCTACGGATTGTGATTGCAGCCATGTGTCCTGGGGAATTTCTCACTTCTCTGGACCTTCAGGATGCCTATCTGCAGATAGCCATCCATCCAGAGAGCCGACAGTACGTCAGGTTTGCTTGCGACCAAGGGCACCTCCAGTTTTCTGCTCTTCCCTTTGGTCTGACTACGGCCCCCCAGGTCATCAATCATATCTTGGGTGCTTTAGTTTCCATCCCACACAGGGACAGCGTCAGTCACTCCATACATGGACGACTTGCTCTTGAACTCCCCCTCTCCTTGCAAGGGCAAGACAGATCTCCTGAAGATGTCTGTGGAGGAGTCTGTCCTTCCCATCAACGTTCTGGAGCTTCGAGCGATATTTCATGCTCTCCAGTACTGGACACTCAAGCTGGAAGGATGCCCTGTTTGAGTGCAGTCTGACAACGCCACAGCCATGGCTTACATCAACAAGTAAGGTGCGACAAGGAGTCTCGCAGCTTGGTTGGAAGTCAGCTATTTTGTCTTGGGCGGAAGAACATGTTTCTGCCATTTCTGCCGTTCATATTCCTGATGTAGAAAACGTTCTAGCAGACTTCCAAAGTCATCAAACAGTGGACAGCTGAGAGTGGGAACTGCAATAAGAAGTGTTCAACCTGCCTTTAAGAACCCTGCTCCTCAGTAGGATCTTAATTTGGTTTTGGGAGTCCTTCAGCTCCCTCCCTTTGAGTCTTTGGCTACTATTCCTCTCTGTCTGCTGACTTGGAAGATGGCCTTTCTCCTAGAGAGAGTGTCTGTTCGCAGAGTCGATGAGCTGCATGCCTTGTCCTGTAAACCACCCTTTTTGGCTCTAGTTCTGTGTTCTGTGTCAGTTTTTTGGTGTGTTATACTCTTGTTTTGTGTCCGTTGACACTATTCCTTATAAGGGCTGTTTTATGATCTGATTGGTTCATATATGCTTTGGTGACTGTGGGGACTGATGTCTGGTCTTTGTCTTCATTCCCGCCTCTGGGAAACTCAATGTTGGTACATCCCAAAGTTACCAGTAACCTATATTGGACAACAGAGAAAAGAGGATTTTAGCCTTTAGTCCTTTTCTCTTAGTCCATATAGGTTACAGGTCTTCCACCCTGTCAAGGGACCATGCTTGGTTCTCCTGTGACCAAACGTGGGAGTCCTTTCGAGTTCATGCTCACAGGAGACTTCTTTTCCCTTCTTGCTACCTAGTCAATAGTAGCGTTTCAAATCTTACTGGATGGGGATTGGTTGGGAACCAGCTAAGGTGAGATGAAGGCTCCACCCTGCACTTCTTTTCAAGAATTGTTCCTGCCTATTTAAAGGGGTGGTCACCTTGCCAAAGTTACCTGTAACCTATGTGGACTAAGAGAAAAGGATTTAACAGGTAAGACTAAAATCCTCTTTTCTCTTGTATAAAACGCACCCCCCACTTCACTTAAGGTGACGAGGTGCAAAATTGTGCGTATTATACCTAAGATTGTAGGGTATTTAAGGAAGTTGTTATGCGCAGTATGTTTGTTTTTTGTTTATCTGATTAACTCTTTCTGTGCCAGAGGGGTATCTAACGCATTGCAAAGCAATGCGTTAGATACACCTCCGGCATTCATAGGGTTAAGAGATGTAAAAATAACTATATATATGTATGTGTGTGTGTGTATATATATGTATATATATATATATATATATATATATATATATATATGTGTGTGTTTGTATGTATTTATACCGTTCAAAAGTACTTGACAATTAACCTAAAGATGTTAGCGGTGACCTGAAAATTTCAGACTCTGTTAGAGGTGCCTTGATTCAAAATAATTGTGAACCAGTGCTTTGTAGTAAGCTATAGGTACAGCAACTACTTGTGACTACACTAAAAATTTTACTTTCGCATGTCTAGAAAAGGACTGTAACTTTAACTCAGGCAACACATTCATGTTATATGAACAATTAAAGTGTGTGAGAAGTTAATATGAAGGTTTACACATTTATTGCAAAACTAGAGGCCTGTACAGAGTGTGATGCTACCATGGTAACCTCAGGAATTGAAGATTAAGACAATAAGTAAAGGCACTGTGGGTCATATTTAATACAGCGCTAGTATGAAGAGTAAATTACTTGTCTCTGTATTCCTTCATTCACTCTCAGTTCTGAGGACAAAGAAGTTGTTTTTTTGTTGTAATTTACTAGATCACAAGTAAAGAAAGTCTCTAGATTATTGATATGTTTTGAAAGACGCTTACAAATAATCTGCTTCTACAGTAAATAAGAACGGACAAAAACACAGGAGAGTACAGGGAGTCCTCTCACTTCCATTGTGCTAAATTCCATGTAAAGCCATTAGAAATGGAAACAATGAGTCACATTAGATTGTTCTTTAGAAACAATGGACCTTTTGTATAAAAGCAAACTGAAGCAATTCTGGGGCAAATCATCTTCACTGTAGGGGACAAAGAAATGCGTTGGAGACCTCTTTAGCATTAAAGACGTTAAAATACCAATTTAAAGGGATAGTAATACTTCATTTTAACTTTATTTTAATTTGTAGGCATTAAAAAAACATGAAGAATGATATAAGTCTTATCTCTCAAACCTTTATGGTTTAAGAGATATTCACAAACAAAGTATCCCCCCCCTGTTCAACCAGATCAGAAGGGAGATGCCCAGGTAGACTGCAGAGAGGGACAATCTTCAATTAAGATAATGGAAAAAGCTGAAAAACTTGTCAAGGGGGGAAGGGCTTTCATTGTTTTCATACAAAGAAAATTGTCCCCTTCTGTTATCTGTACTGTCATACAACCAGACTCACATCTGAGAAGAGATTGCTTACACTAGGAAAAAGGGGTGGGGAGGGGAACTTTGCTTGTGAATATCTCATAAACCATAAAGGTTTGAGAGGTAAGACTTACATCATTCTTCATGTTTTTTTAATGCCTACAAAATAAAATAAAGTTAAAACGAAGTATTACTATCCCTTTAAATCAATGGGAAATTTGTGAATGTTTATTTGCTACATATTGTTCCTGTTTGCTTTTTTACTTAAGGCCCATTTTTATAATAGGGATTATGTTTCTGTCCAGAAGTGTGATGACCATAAAAACCAATATTGTCACACAGATGGCTTCAGCTCATGGCATATTAGTTATATAACCATACCTGGGAACTCTCTGGAACTGCCCGAAGACTCAGATTTTTAGACTTAATTATTGGGACTCTGGGGCTGGTTTTCTGGTTTGCTGGGCTCCTTAGTAACTCCGCTCACTCCCAGTCTCGTTTAACCTACTTCCGGGGTCATTTCAGAGCAAACTCCATCTTTCTGCCTCCCAAACCAATCCCACCCACCCACATGAAACTCCTCCCACATTATGACCCATATTCTATCCTTTGGACACTCCCTTCACCATGCTGCCTTGATACTCCAGGGAGTTTAGGCTTGAAGGGCCCCAGATATGAATTAAACTGACCCTAGACTGAATTAAACAGACCCTAGACACACTTTGCAAGGCCAGCGCTGCTACTTTGTTTGACTTGCGGAGTAAAGTTGAGTAGCATTATGGCCTTGTGAAGTGTGTCTGAATGTCTGTTTACATAGATCAGCTGTTAGGAGACCTGCTTCTTTTGTGTATGGTAAGAGCTAATAGGAACATTTTGGCTGAGACCCACTATGTATCGTCTAACTCTTTGAACAATGTATTGCGTATGGAATTTATAGTGTTTGTGAGCACCCGATTGTCTGCTTAGTTCAAAGCAGACAGGAAACACATTTAAACTTTTGAATGCCACAGGGGTGAACAGCGCACGCAAAAGGTTGTGGGAGGGATGCTGCTATTCTTGGTGCTGAAGTCTTAGCGAGTCCCATCCACTCCTCCCACTTGCCCTCCCTAACATATGGCCAACCTTATATGCTAATGAGTAAACGGTCTCCTACTCCCCTTGTATTGATAATTTTCAGTTCATATAGCAAAGTTTCTCATTCTCCAATGAAAAGTGATTGCCACACATTGCCAGACACACTTGTCATAATGTTGCCCCTTAGTGCTTCTTCCCCCACTGTTCAGACAGGTATTCTGTTGCATTCTATGAGTGAGGTGTCACTGGCAACAGTTATCCATAGAAAGTAATAGTAACAGAAATATCACTTCCTGACAGTTTGAATTGTTATAACTTTTGAATAAATCAACTGACAGCACTGGAGAGTCCTTGTTTTACTCAGCAGGAAAATAAATAGGGCACATAAATTTTCATTAAAGTACATTTTCTGCTCCATTAGTAGAAATATCTGGTTCATTTACATGCAGGAATAAATGTTAATGTTGCCTGCCAAGGACGTGTGAAAGAACTGGGATTTTTCATGTGATATGTTTTATGCAGTATCTTCCTTTGCAAAGTGCTGAAGATATGTCCAGGACATAGCAAAGTAAAGTAAGGGTCACCCCTGTGGGATGTAAAGGATTTAGGGCCATATTCAGAAAGAAAAAGAGGAACAACTGTGGGGACAAATTCAAATGCCCAAGATTTTAACCCTTAGAGTGCATTGTTTTAGAATGCATTGTATGAATATGTTGCACACTTCTGGCATTCTGAAGGTTAAAGGGATAGTAATACTTAAGTATTACTAATCCCTATAGTAAAGCCCTACTAAAAAAAAAAACGTATTGCCCCCAGGGTCATCTCTCAAACCTTTATAATTTGAGAGATGAACGCTTCTAAAGTTGCCCTCTCCCTCCCCCTTACCCGAAGTCAGCGTTGTAGCTGACTGAAGGGAAATCCGGTTATAGATCATCAGGTGGCTCTGCAGCAGAGCCGCAATTGCGTTAATAAAAAAAAAAAAAAAACAACTTTCACTAAAACAGTCTTCTACGTGTGCTTGCAAACCAAGCACATGTAGAAGACCATTTCAGTGAAAGTTTTCTTTTTTAGTAACGCAATCAGGCTGTGCTGGAGAGCCGCCTGAAAGTCGTATGACTTTCTTCCCTGCAGTCAGCTAAAATGCTGACTACTGGGAAGGTGGAGGGAGAGGGCAACTTTAGAAGCGTTCATCTCTCAAACCATAAAGGTTTGAGAGATGACACTGGGGGCAATACGTTTTTTTTTAAGTAGGACTTTACTATAGGGATTAGTAATACTTAAGTATTACTATCCCTTTAATGGAGCTTTTCACCCTTTTGAATTCTAGAATAGTCTCAATTGCATTGCACATAGCATTCAAGGGCTTAAAGGGATAGTAATGTTTCACAATAAAAGCAGCTCCAGTTAATAATCATAGTATTTGAGCCATAGAGAGTTGTAGTTCAAGAGTAATTGAATGATAAAGTATACCCCCCACCCCTTTTACTGATGTAACACTGCTCAGCTCAGAGCAGCAAAAGGATCACAGAGAGGGACAATCTTCAAGGCAAAAACCTGTCAAGGATGGCAGAGGTTTAATTGTTCTCACAGTAAAAAGATTGTCCCTTGCTGTGAGCTGTTTTGTCCAGGACCAGACTGCACATCTGAGGAGATGTGACTTATGTTGGGTAAAAGGGGTGAGAGGGGATATTTTATCATTCAGTTACTCTTGACGATATTGAAATAACACTCTCTATGGCCCAAATACTATGAAGATTAATTGGATCTGCTGTTTTTGTGAAACATTACTATCCATTTAGAAGCCCCATTTAAAGCAGTGGGCATTTAAGGAATTTTACTTCTCCCTATCGTTCACTTGGTTTGTTCCAGAATATTCTTCGTTAGCGTCCTAAAAATGACCCTAAATGTTTTTACCTCAAAGGCAGAACTAGAATTTTGATGTTTTAATGGTCATATGTTTTAGAACAGTGGTTCTAATCTCTAACATTTTATGAATCGTCAAGGACATAATGAAGGGGGCCAGTATATTAATATTTAACTATTTGTAGGCCTCACAATTGGAATGGAAAACACAAGCATATTGTCCTTATCAGTTTTCATAAAAATACATTTGAAACTCAACATTATAATTTTTGTCAAAGTCTTCAAAAAGAAAAGTAACACATGAAGTGTGTTTCCATGGTACCCTGGTTGATTACCACTGGAGTAATAGTGTGAATGATTTTACGCCTAAATCTTCTGATCTGCACCTAATCTTACAATCATAAGTATGCAGTTGCTCATTACCTGTATAAGAATAAGGCAAAACTCATACTCGATCAGGATTGTATGTATTCTCACATTCAGAAATATACCTCCTTTTCACTCACAGCCTCTTTATGTATTAACCTCTAGGATGCTAGAGAGGTCTCTAGTGCAATTCACTGAATAAAAAGCTACAGTTTGTATCACTCCCTGCACCCCCCCAACAT
The DNA here is from genome assembly GCA_037306005.1 of Rhinophrynus dorsalis. NCBI lineage: Eukaryota > Metazoa > Chordata > Amphibia > Anura > Rhinophrynidae > Rhinophrynus > Rhinophrynus dorsalis. The sequence continues at coordinate 264,139,732 of CM074724.1, read as the reverse complement.
TTCTCTGTTTTGAAAAAAAATGCATCATACAAAGCAAATGATTTTAGTCCCACGTAGTACGTGTCCAACCATACTGAATCATTTGACTGTCAGGAGGAAGTATCCAGTGTATTGGATACCCACTGTCACTCAAACGGTTAACTAATAACATTCAGGCCATTATGCAAGCATTGCATATGTTTACCTCAAAGGAGTGCGTGTGGAGATTATATAAACATGGCATAGGTGAAATTATACTATTAAAAATGCCACAGGAGTGCAATAGAATTGAACAACAATATTACCACATAATAAAAGCACAGGTATCCATTCAGAACACCCAATCAGTATCTCCTGTAGATTTTACAGTAAGGCATGCTGGAGTTTACAAGCCATAGCAATATACATTGTAACCCTCATTACTGTGTATGTTTACTGCATGGAAGAAAAGTAAAGAGATTTGTCATTACAAACTCAGACATAATTCTCAATGCAGTTTTTATAGGTCCTTATTTATCAAGCTAAAGAGGTCGAGTTTTGGAACAAAATAACAGAATTGTATGCCTGAAAGGAAAATTACACAAAATCCCACTGATTTAAATAGCCTTTTAAGCTCTAGACTGCTGGAGAGGTTTCCATTTCTTTGCTTCACAATGCATTGGAGATTTCTCTAGCATTCAAGGGATTAAAAGCCCCATTTAAATCAATGGGGAACCCCCCCAAAGGGTGCAGTTGGTTTGCTCCAAAATTACTCCAGGCAGCTGTCCGTCTCAGAAAGGGAGAGGTGCCCCAGAAAAGTGGAGCAATTGTGACACTAGGCCTCTGCGTTATAGGGGAGAAATAAATACTGCAATTGATATATTTTTATTTTTTTATGTCCAACTGTCACGGTTCCCAGGAATAAACCAGGAGTCAGTACGGTAAAGTATAACAATCTTTTATTAGAAAAATCACAGTGATGCATGTAAACAGATAACACACTGAGGGTGGTCAAAGAGGCAAGCACTGTATCAGAAATAGCAGTCCACCAATAGATCCATCACACTGTCCGAGACCAGGCCTCAGCCCACTGGAGCCTTGGAATGTAAGGATATCTGGAACAAAATAACACACCCATGGAACCGGTAACAAAACTCATACAGTTTATGCTAACCCACAGTTATTACAAGTTTGGATAGCACCTCTAACTTTAGAAAATGGGGACTGCAATTGGTACTCGAATAGCGCCACAATATGCCAACCCGTTTATAGCAGAATTAGAAGAGGACTTCATCTTCACCTGCCAGGTAAAACCCCTGGTCCCTCTCTGCTACATAGATGATATTCTTATCATTTGGACCACCAGTGAAGAGGAACTTCTTAAATTCCATGAAAACTACAATACATTCCACCCAAGTATCAACCTAACACTCAGGCACTCATGCACAAACATTAACTTCTTAGACACAACTATCCGTATTCAGAACAACTCCATCCACACATCCCTGTACTGCAAACCAACAGACAGACCAACCTACCTGAAAAAAGAACATCTTCTACCCAAAACACACAAAGAACTCCATCGTATACAGCCAGGCCATCAGATACAACCGTATCTGTTATGACATGACGGACCATGACAAGCACCTCCAGAAACTCAGAGGAGACTTAATAAAACAGGTTTACAGTGCAAGGATTATTGACAGTCACATTACAGAAGGCTACTCACATACCAAGAAAAAATTTGCTGAGCTACAAAGAACAACATAAGGGAAACCGGGTGTCACTGGTGATCCCTTACCACCCCCAGGTTGAAGTTCTACGCAAAATATCTAGAGAACTTCAAACAACATTACATATGGTGAAAGACTTAAGAACATATTCCCACAGCCTCCCTTACTCTCCTTCAGTCAGCCTCCCAATTTAAAACAACTGGTAAGGAGTGCCCTGAAAAAAAAAAGAAGCCCATCCGAAACACCCAGTTACACAATAAGATCAATGGTACCTAAACCTACAAATCATCCAGTGTAATATACCTCATCAAGTGTGCAAAATGCCCAACAACTCTTTATGTGGGTGAAACTGGAGAGCCATTACATAAAAGTTTTAATCCCACAGATCCAGTGTTAACAACAAAAATACAGACACACCAGTGGGAGAACAGTTTTGTCAAAATGGACACAGTGTCAGGGACATTAAATTAACTGTACTGATGGGACTGTTCCGCACTCAGAGGAACAGAAAAATATGGGAGGTTAAATTAATGTTGAAGTTTCATTCTATACATTATGGTTTGAACACAGACAGAGAATTCCTGTCACATTATCACATCGTTGATTAACCTTTCCAACAGTTCCACTGTGATCATAAATACCTCTAACTCCTCAGAGGAAGACTGTAATTTACTATTGACTGATCAAAGTATCTGGGTCTGGACTGAGTTTTCTTATCGGATTTCCATTCTAAACAATGCAATGTGTACTTGTATATAAGAGATGTTTTCATATTTATCTGTATATCATGCCTGAGGAAGAGACCTAAGAGGTCTCGAAAGCTTGCAACCTAAATCTGCTTAGTTAGCTAATAAAGGTATCAACAATTATATTTGCCTCCTGTATTTCTATGGCTAACATGGTACCAACTTTCATCTGTTAAATTTTATGTACACCACAGTGAACCTTTTCATAAGGCTGACTCTGTCGTTCCTGAGGGTCTCAGGGCAGGGCAGGCTGCTTACAAGGTCACTGTGGCCTCTTGGATTAAGGCTACGCCAGGTGTATGAGCTCAGAAAGAAACCTGTTCCCTTTAAGGTCACAGCACATTCCACTAGTTCTCTGGTGGCCTCCTGGGCCTACAAGAATCAGGCCTCGGCTGAGCAGTTGTGCAAGGCGGCGGCTTGGTCCTCTTTGCACACCTTTGCTTAGCACTACAGCGTCAATGTTCTGGATTCTGCTGAAGCCAGCTTTGGCCAGAAGGTCCTGCAGGCAGCCTTGCCTGTCTAGGGACCTGTACATTTGGTTGCCTTGTTGTTGTTAAGAAGTTGGAGCCCTGTTAGCTTTTGTTCTTGTGTCGTGGTAAATTCAGTGTCCATTGACACTTTTTTTTGTTTGGGCTATTCTGATTGTGGCTAGTACTGAGGAACTCCAGTATCACAGGGACAGAATGTAAGGTCATTTCTCCTTTTTTCCCACCACTGGGAGCTTTGAGTTGGTATATCCCCATGGTAAATGTGTTCCATATTGGACATAAAAAATAGATTTTTAATGCTGTTACCTGGTAAATCCTTTTCTCTGTAGTCCATATGGAACACAAGTCGACCACCCAGCAAAAGGAACCTCTGTTTGGTCTTGCCTCTTAGAGTCTTTCTTTCTCACATGAGATTCCCTCCTCCTCTCGCTTGCCTTGTTACTGTGGCTTTGGTCACATTCATACTTGGGACTGCAAAGCGGGGGTTAAACTGGAGGCGTGGCTGGGAGCATCCAACTATAAGACTCTGTCTTTTGAGATGTATCCTTCCCTCCAAGAGGAGGGATTCAACCCCATGTTACCTGTGTTCCATATGGACTGTAGAGAAAGGTATTTAATAGGTAAGAACACTCAAATCCTATTATAAAAATGTTTAGCAAGCTACTTGTGGCAACAAGGAGAGCCCTCACCCTCCATCCCTGTTCATCTTTGCTCATTCTGCTCCTTTAATTTTTATTCAGTGGGCTTGTCTTTGATCATCATACTGAGATTTAGAGGAAGGCATAAGCAAGGATAGCAGGAAACCAGTTAGATTTGTATACATTCAGCCTTCCATAGCTGAAAATGTAAAATAAGTTTTATGTACCACTTGGAAGTGTTGGGGATAACTCCCCTTTTTTAAGTAGTTGGTCCCTGTAATAAAACATGGCAAAATTTTGAATGTTCGGGGTTATGTGTTTAAATTCTTGTCCTGCGTATCATCTTAGCTTGCTTTAGATCCATTTTGTACTAAGCAGACCGTATTGTTTGTCTAAGACAAACACAATAGTCATTTGTTTGCTGAAGATCATATGATTATAGTTGTGCATGAGTTTTATAGATGCTTAATAAAAGTCTCCAAGTTGTTTTCTAGCATTTTGACAATTTATACAAATCTTTTACATAGTATGGCAGTACATTGATTACACCACATAGATGGTAATGGGCAAATTAGGGCAAACAACAATTTTAAATCTGTTTCAAAATGCAACACTTTTCAATACATTGTCTGACCAAAAAAATGTGTACTTCAGCAACACCCACAAATTATGTCACTAAATTATTTTGGCGCACATGGCACAAAGAAGGGTTTTTTTGCACAAGCCTTTATACATATGTGAAGTCAATTTTATGTCAAAATAGTGACAAATATATATAGTTACATAGTAAGTTAGGTTGAAAAAAGACTTGCGTCCATCCAGTTCAACCCTTTTCCTATTCCTGTTTACCATCGCTGACCCAAAAGAAGGCATCTGACTCCAAATGGCAATCAGATTTCTCCCTGGATCAACAAGCCCTAACTAAATATTAATCCCAATACTAACGTGCATAGCCCTCTATATTATGCTCTTTTAAATAAGTATCCAGGCCCCTTTTAAAGGCATCTAATGTATTTGATAGCACCACCTCCTCCGGAAGTGCATTCCATACCTTTATTGTCCTTACTGTAAAGAAACCCTTCCGCTGTTGTAGACTAAATCTCCTTTCCTGAAGTCTAAGCGGGTGGCCCCTTGTCCTGTGTCCTGTTCTGTTAATGAACAGGTCTTTTGAAAGCCCTTTATATGGGCCTTGAACATATTTATATAGTGTTATCATATCCCCTCTAAGACGCCGTTTCTCTAGTGTGTACAAGTTTAACTTTTCTAGCCTCTCTTCATAACTAAAACTTTCCATTCCCCTTACTAGTTTTGTAGCCCTCCTCTGCACTCTCTCTAGTTCCATAATGTCCTTCTTCAGAAAGGGCGCCCAGAATTGAACAGCATATTCTAGGTGGGGTCTTACCATGGACCTGTAAAGAGGCATAATTATATCTTCCTCCCTTGAGTCAATACCCCTTTTAATACATGCCAATATCTTATTGGCCTTTGCAGCTGCCAGCTGGAACTGCATGCTACTGCTAAGTCTATTGTCTACCATTACTCCTAAATCCTTTTCATTAGTAGATTTCCCCAGAGAAACACCATTTAAACTATATGTTGCATTTTTATTATTATACCCAAAATGCATAACTTTACACTTGTCTATATTGAATCTCATTTGCTATTTGCCTGCCCAGTTACTCAATTTGTCCAAATCCTCTTGTAATGAAGACACATCCAGTTCAGACTTTATTACCTTACTTAATTTTGTGTCATCGGCAAACACTGATACATGGCTTCCTATGCCCTCTGGGAGGTCATTAATAAACAAATTAAAAAGAAGAGGACCCAGGACAGATCCCTGAGGCACTCCACTTATCACGTTTATCCAACTGGAGAACTTGCCATTTACTACCACTCTTTGCATTCTATCTTTCAGCCAATTTCCAATCCACACACAAACATTTTCCCCTAGTCCTATTTCATTCAATTTGTACAGTAACCTCTTGTGTGGAACTGTATCAAATGCCTTGGCAAAGTCTAAATAGATCACGTCAACCGCCGCTCCCTCATCTATATTATTACTTACTTTTTCATAAAATGCGATCAAGTTCGTTTGACAAGACCTATCTTTCACAAAGCCATGTTGGCTATTGCTAATGATATTCCTGTTCCAGCAGAATTCTTGAATATATTCCCTTAGCAACCTTTCAAACAGCTTCCCTACCACAGATGTCAAGCTTACGGGTCTGTAATTTCCTGGCTGGGACTTTGATCCCTTTTTAAATATGGGCACCACATCTGCTTTACGCCAATCCATGGGCACCATACCAGAAATAAAAGAATCCCTGAAAATCAGATATATCGGTCTGGCCAGGGTCTGGCTTAGCTCTTTAAGTACCCGTGGGTGTATACCATCTGGCCCCGGAGCTTTGTCTACCTTGACACCATTCAATTGTTTTAACACTTTTTCTTGTGTTAGCCAGTCCCATGCTTGCTGTGACTGTTCTGTAAAAGTAGTTTGCAGATTCTTGTCCAATGGGTGTTCCTTGGTAAAAACAGAAGAAAAGAAATTATTTAAAATATCTGCCTTCTCTCTGTCACCTTTGACCATCTCACCCGTTTCAGATAACAAGGACCCAACATTATCAGACTTTAATTTTTTGCCATTAATGTATTTAAAGAATTTTTTTGGGTTGCTTTTGCTCTCCTTAGCAATATTTTTTTCATTCTCCAGTCTAGCTAATTTAATAGCCTTTTTACAGGTTTTGTTGACATTTTTGTATTCTGCAAATGCCTCTGCTAATCCCTCAGCTTTGTAATGTTTAAATGCTGCTTTCTTGTTATTTACTTCATGAATTACTTTACTGGTTAGCCACATTGGTTTCAATTTGCTTCTTTTGTATTTGTTTCCAACAGGGATAAATTTATATGTGTATTTTTGCAATGTTATTTTGAAGGCATTCCACTTACCTTCTGTGTTTTTTCCTGAAAATATTTTATCCCAGTCAACGAGACCAAGGGATGAATTAAACCTGCTAAAGTTGGCCTTTTTAAAATTCAGTGTGTTGGTGGAACTCATATCAACTTGTTTTTTTGAATTAATCTCAAACGATACCATGTTATGGTCACTATTCCCCAAGTGCTCCCTTACTTGGATGTTAGAGATAAGTTCTTCATGGTCAGTTATTACCAAATCCAGACATGCATTCCCTCTGGTTGAGGTCTGCACTAGTTGTGACAAAAAATTGTCATTCAACAAGTTCAGAAACTTGCTGCTTTTAGCAGAGTTAGCTGTTCCATTTTTCCAGTCTATTTCTGGATAATTAAAATCCCCCATAATTATAGTTCTCCCTATTTGGGAAGCCTTTTCTATTTGCATTAATAGCTGTGTTTCTTCAAGGTCACCAATGTTTGGTGGTTTATAACAAATACCCACTAATATTTTCTGGGCAGTTTTATCCCCAGTGACTATTTCAACCCACAGGGATTCCACATGTTCACTACTGTCATCACATATATCTTCCCGCAATTGAGGCAATAATGCTGGTTTGATATACAGACAGACCCCACCACCTCTTTTGCTTGACCTATCTTTTCTAAATAACATGTAGCCCTCTAAATTGATTGACCAATCATGTGTGTCATCCCACCATGTTTCTGTTATGCCTATCAAGTCATAGTTTTCAATTTCAGCTACCAGCTCCAGTTCCCCTATTTTACCAGTTAAACTTCTGGCATTTGCAAGCATACAATTTATGCCACTGCTGTGTTCCATTTGTGATTTAATTTTGATGTGGCTTATAGGCTTCTCCCTATCATCTGTATTAACCCCGCCCCCAGATCCTCCCACCTGGTTATTAACTACATCGCCTTCCCTTTCTATACTATCTATCCCAGTATTTATTGGCCCTTCCCCCCCCTTCCTAGTTTAAAATCTCCTCCAACCGTCTAGTAATCCTCTCCCCAAGCACTTGAGACCCTCTTGCATCCATCCCTGCTATAGAGATTGTACCCCAAAGCAAAATCAGCCCAGTGCTCTAAAAACCCAAAGCCCTCCTTCTTACACCAAGACTTCAGCCATGCATTGAGCTCCCTAATCTCCCGATGTCTCTCTGGCGTAGCGCATGGCACGGTTAGTATCTCTGAGAATACTACCTTGGAGGTCCTGTTCCTAATCTTACTGCCTAAATCCCTAAAATTACCTTTTAGGACTCTCCACCTTCCTCTAACTTTGTCATTGGTACCAATATGCACCAAGACAGCTGGATCCTCTCCAGCCCCTCCCAATAATCTGTCCACCCTGTCTGCAACATGCCGAACCCGGGCACCCGGGCAGACTATATGTCTGCATCACTTTTATATATCTCCCCTAAAGTACCTTCTCTCTCTCTCTCTTCTAGGATACCATGGACCTCTTGACCTATATCCAGAATTCCACCGGATTGCCAGGGACCCATCTATCCACACGGTACCAGAAGGCAGAACTGTCAACGTGTGCGTAGGGAAGGAATGGTACCGATTCCCCAGCAGCTTCCTACTTCCAGACAAGTAAGTTCTCCAGAATACAGGAGGCGTTTAAAGGAGCAGTAAACTTTCTTTTATGTAAACCTATATGTTATAGTGCTTTTACTTCTGAGTAAAGCAGTGGTACTCCCACCACTGTCATTTGTTTTATTCAAAAGTTTTAGCAGTTAAAATAATCAGGAAATGAATTTACTGTGTGTTTACTTCCCGAAAGTTCTAACTGACAGCATGACTTATCAGTTTCTATCCCATTCTATGGAGAACTGTATGTCACTGATTTTCCCCTCAAATAGAATGCAACAGAATAACCAATTGGAATTTGACCACTAGAGGGCACTTCTAATGTACAAAAGCACAGGTTTAAACTGTAATAAGTCTGGAAATATTCATCTCTCAGCAGTGGGGGTACCCTTGTTTTACTCAACAGGAAAAGGCCTATAATATATATTATTTTCATTAAAAAGTTTACTGCTCCTTTATGTAATGTTTGGTTGGCCAACATAGCAGATTTTCATGGTCCTGTATAACTTTACACCAGAGATGGGCAACATGAGTATGTCCAGCTGCTGTTGGACTACATCTACCATCGTACTCAGACAGCCTGTGTCCTGCTTAGATTTTCAAATCTGTAGTCCAACAACAGCAGGTTTCTTAACTCTTGTATGATCCTTGAGTGATTGTTTTATAATGAGCATAGCTTTAAAACTAAGTAAGTTCTGATTTAGCTATATGTATGGTACTTTATTCCTCTTAAGGGAGGCTGATCTACATATATATATAAAATATATGTTAAAGTCAGACATTGAAAGTAGGATGACATGCCCTAACCCTAAATATGTTCAATGAACTGAACCTCTTCTCTAACTCATTGCTTTCAGTGACGGCACACTGCAATGTGCAACCCTTAATACTAGCCAGGGCCCTAACGCCTAGCACTGATCGTGCCCCAACTCCGAAAATTAACTCTAAACACTAACTCTAGTGCTGCTCCTAACCCTAAACATTAACACCTAATAGTGCCTCAACTCTGAAAACTATCCCTAATCCTAAACTCTAATACTAACCACGTCACTTGACAAGAACCCAAATTCTAATATTGTCCTCATCACTAACCTTAATGCTAATATTATTCTTAACAGAAAGCTTAACCCTACTATATATCCCTAATCCTAAAACCCTACACAGACACAAGCTACCTGGTTGTCCTTACAGCCCAGAAGCACATAACTGCGGCAAAGAAAAACTCCATTATACTCACTTTATTCAAGCACACTCTGATAATATCCACATTAGCCAGATAATTCTGATATTATCTACAATACTGACCTTAGTTATAACATATCTTCCACCATTTCTCAGGAAATGCATTACATGTCTCACCTAACCCCTCTCTTCCCAGCTTCACAGTACTGTCATCTTTTCCTAGAATTTATTCCTTCTCATAGTTTTTAATCTTTATACAATATATTTTTGCAGCCTTTCACATATTTAGAAAATTCTAGTCATGCAGTAATTTTACCCGTTTCTTCTCAAATCTAAATCCCATTTAGAAATAAGAGGATAAATGACATGTTAGGAAGTGATGGTGTAATCTCACATAAGTTTGAAGTCTTGTACTCCTAATTTCACAAAATATCTATATAATATTACACAAATACACACATTTGCCTCATAGACAAGAGATGTCTTAGCCATCTGATGCATGCTTTTTGTATCACATGATCACCAGAGATCACATGACCAGATTATGAGTAAGCATAATGGATGTTAAGGCATTTTTCTCTTTAACTACATACAGATTTTCCAAAAACAAAATATTCTGATAGAATCAAGATGCCATTATTATGAAGCTACTGAGATATATCACTGGGCATTCAAATGATTTAAAGAAGAAGTAAACCTTATTTATGAAAATGTATATGTTTATAGAGCTTTTCCTGCTGCGTAAAACAAGGTCACTCCTACTGCCCTCAGTTGTTTTATTCAGAAGTTACAAAAGTTCAAGTAATTAGAAGTGAATTTACCGTGCATTTACTTCCTGAAAGTTCTAATTGACAGGAAGTGTCAGGCTGTTTCTATCACATTCTATGGAGAACTGTAAGCCACTGACTTTCTTCTCCATTAGAATGTAACATGAGAAATAATTGGAATTTGACCACTAGAGGGCATTGCTAATGTAAATAAACATGGGTTTAAACTGTTAATAACTCTGGAAATATGCATCTGTCACTAGTGGGAGCACACTTATGTTACTCAACAGGATATGCCCTACAATATATCTTTTTCATAAAAAAAGTTTACTGCTCCTTTAAAACACAAACTTAAATGCCATAATTCTATTGATAAAAGTACCATTAATAATGGTCATTTTTGCTGTCAGTTGTAAAATGCATGAATATTATTATTATTATTATTATTTTTTTTAGTCCATGTGCTAGAGAGGTTTTCAGTATGTTGGGAAGCAATGCATTGCCAACATATAGCATTCAAGGGGCTAAATACACAATACTATACTTAAAGGGGAACTAGCACCCCGCAAAAACTTTACATTAATTAAGTCTTCATCTGGCGACTAGCTGCTTAGTAGCGCTAATTGCCAGAAATATTACCTGGTTTCAAAGATTTTTGAGTTTTTCGGAGGCTGACAGTAGCAGGAAGCACGGACATCTTGTCATAGGGACTGACAGCGCAGGCGCACGGACGTCACTGTGACAAGATGTCCGTGCTTCTTGCTACTGTCAGCCTCAGAAAAACTCGAAAATCTTTGAAACCAGGTAATATTTCTGGCGATTAGCGCTACTAAGCAGCTAGTCGCCAGATGAAGACTTAATTAATGTAAAGTTTTTGCGGGGTGGTAGTTCCCCTTTAAAGCCTTATGCAGAAAAAAGAGGAGCAATTCTGGAGCAAATCAACTGCACAATAGGGGACAAATAAAATTCCCCAAATTCTTATTGATTGGAATGTGAATTACCAATGATGGACTTAGCAATGTTTTGTGAAAAACTGGAAGGAAGAAAAATTCTTAAAACAGAAATTTCTCACCATATGTTCAAAAAGGTGGAGTAATTCTGGAGCAAACCAGCTGCACCACAGGGGACAAATAAACATTGCCAAAGATATAAAAATGACATTTTAAAACTTTTCTTTTATCATAGCGATCTCTAATGCAATGTGAGGAAATGCACTTGAGACTTCATTAGTATTCAGTGATTTAAAGGCCCCATTTAGTCAATGGAGAATTGGGAAATGTTTATTTCTCCCCTATGGTGGAGTTGGTTTGCACCAGAATTACTGCGCTTTTTTGGAGGTAAACTGAAATTAATTATGACATGTTTTAACGTACGATTTTGTTTTGAAGTCTTGTTTTACCATGCTCATTTTTAAGACATTTATCTAAAATTGTTGTTCATGGCGTTAACTAATAATAAAAAAAATTCTCCCTTTGAAAATGTGTTGTTTGAAAGGTAAAATATGATTTTGATGTTAGAAAAGTCATTTCTGACAACTTTTTTGAGCATAGTGCCCCAAATTTTCAGTCTTCTGCTACAATTTCCAGTTATTAAATGTATTGTGTATCTTCTCCTAATTTTTGCCTTACGATATGTCTCTCCTGTCTATTTTTTTGAAGTTGGCAGCTCCAGTTTATTGAGTCAGAGTTCAGAGGTCAATTACCCAAACCCTTTGCTAAGGGGAAGTGGGCAACAAGAACTATTCCCAAGAATATGAACAACCAGAATCGAGAAGAGACATCGAGATATGTGAGTGTTAAAGAACCTCTCTGTTTTATTTTCTTCATATTACTGCTGTTTAACATTGTTGCACTGTAGGATGATATACACAGACTCTTTCAACACCAGGCAAAATACTTTTCTATTTATATTAATGTATACAGTGTTTGTTGAATACTGTCCAATTCTGATCATTTAAACAAACTAAAGAGGTACAGTTCTGGAACAAACCAAATGCACCATGGGGACAAATACATATTAGTAATATTGATTTAAAGGGATAGTAATGTTTAAATTGAACTTTATTTAATATTGGAGGCATTAAAAAATAAGTACATCTGTGTAAGTCTTATCTCTCAAACCTTTATTGTTTGAGAGATATAACTCTCTAAAGTTCCCTCCTCCAGGCTGCTTCAGTGTCTATGGGACAGCAGCAGATTCTGGTCATTTGACAGGCCGGCAGCTGTTCAGCAGAGCCAGAATCGCTCTATTTGAATAGCTGCATTTGCAAGCACACTTTGTATACCATTCCAGTGAAGTGTATTTATTTCGAAATAGGGCGATTTCAGTTCTGCTGAAGAGCCGCAGGCTGATCCCGGGACGGGAATCTCCTGCTGTTAGCTAGATGGCAGCCTTTTGTGAAGCAGCCTAGACGAGGGAACTTTAGTGAGTTATAGCTCTCAAACCATAAACGTTTGAGAGAAGAGACTTACACAGATGTACTTATTTTTTAATGCCTCCAATAATAAAGTTAAATTTAAACATTACTATCCCTTTAAATGGCGCTACTCATGCCTTCACTGTTGGTGGGGTTTCCGGTGCATTACCTATAGTGCAGGTAGTTTGATCCAGAATTGCTTCTTTTTAGCTTATTGAATACAGCTCATGGGTTAGTAAATGATGTGAGCTAAGTCAGAGCTGGACAGCTAGTTTACTTGAATTCCACATCTTGGTACAACTGTTGCTGAATGACCTCTTCATTGACTCAAGTTTAGATATAGAGTGCAAGCATCATAAAGGTAATATTTTTGAACCCCATTTGATATGGATGCTAACAAGATGTATTTTACAAATTGCTCTTTTGGACCATAAAGGGTTAATATGCCTTGTAAATGGCTATAAAATATCAAGGTTGATAAATTACATTACAGCTGTTTTCAGATTCCTTTGTATAATAGGGCAGTATCATAGCCAACAATGTAGGTAGAACAGTTATTTACTTTACTATCCTATAACTGTTACAGTGAGAAGAAAGCGTCACACTTTTATTTTGAACTGTTGCCTGCATTCTCAGCTAAAGAGCAGTGTCATAAACTCACATGTGATTACAAAGTTCATCAACATGTGAATGAGGAAATGAAAGTATGTTCCTCATTACAGTACTCCCCATCCAGCTGGAGTTCAGCAGAACGTATCAGACAACATATCAGACAGTACATGTCAATCGATGACCCTGTACTTTTTTTTTCATCTGGTATTTACATGAGATCAACAGGGAAATATGCCAATACATGCCCCCAGCAATGCACTATACCATTACAGAATGTGGTAACCTGGTAGATTTCTTTTTAGAAAATCACATCTAGTGTTATGCCTTTGATGATCTGCCCCAGGGCCCTTCAACTGTTGGTTACTTAATTCCCATGATCCCCAACCAGAGAGAGGCTGGGGATGATGGGAGTTGTAGTCCACCAGCATCTGGAGACCCAGGTTACCATCTCTGGCTTGGAGATGACATTAACTCTATATGAGTTACCAAGTCAGCGGGGTCGTGACCTACACCATATCCACTGCCTTTGTGAAATCTGAAAGGTTGTTTGTGTTTAGAGTGTGTGCACCATAGACCTTATTTATAAAGTGAAAGTGGAGTAATGCTAGAGCAAACCATCAGCACCACAGGGAACAAATAACAATTCCAATTGATTTAAATGGGGACTTTAACCCTTGAATGCTTAAACGTTCTATAACACATTGTGAAGTAATGCACTGGAGACTTCTAACATTCAGGGGGTTAAAAGGCCCAACTGAAATCAGTGGGGATTAGAGGATTTGTGATTTAGTTGGTTTGCTCCAGAAGGCCCTATGTGGCTTATTCATCAAGTTAGAGGTGCAATTCTGGAGCAAACTATCTGCACCATAGGAGAGAAATTAGAATTTCACAAGCTTCGATTAATTTAAAGTGTTGAATGTTATAGGGATCTCTAGTGCACTGCTCTGCAATGTGTTGGAAGACCTTTCCAGCGTCAAGTTTTTTAAAGGGATAGTAATACTTAAAATGTAAAAAAATATGTTGTAGGGTTTATCCCCCTGAGTAAAACAAGGGCACGCTCACTGCTGAAAGGTGTTTTATTCAAAAGATATTACAGCTCAAAATTTAATTTTTTAGGCACAGTATCACGGTGGCCTGAAATTGTACAGTGGCGCTGTTGTTGTACCATCTTATGGAGATTTATGTTCCTGGGACCAGAGCTGTCCATAGGATGGTGTAGCAACAGCACCACTGTACAATTTCAGGCCACTGTGATATTGCACCTAAAAATTTCAACTTTGAGCTGTAATAACTTTTGAATAAAACACATTTCAGCAGTGGGAGTACCCTTGTCGTACTCAGGGGGATAAACCCTACAACTTTTTTTTTAATTTTAAGTATTACTATCCCTTTAAAGCCCCATTTAAATCAATGAGCATTTTCATTTCCCCTTTCTGGTGAGGTTGGTTTGCCCCAGAATTGCACCTCTTAGCTTGCAAATAAGGTCCTACGTCTCTGAATGTGCTCAGCTGCTACACCTCTCAGACAAGGCTTAATAAGGCCTAAACGTACATCTGGGGTTGGATGCTTCTCTTTTTCAGAGATGAATTTCCTAGCATTTTGTGGCTGGACTGCTGTCTTGGAAGGGCCAGTATGATCTATTTTAGGATATTTCTTCTCTGTGAAAGGTACTAGTGGGCTACAAGAGACTGCACCCTGGGTAGGACACCACTCCTATAAAGACTCCAAATTTGTAGTGCAGGCTCATTCATACTTGAGCGTCTCTGACTTCCACTTTGCATAGGTGTAGGTAATGTCTATACTGTTGTGAATATGCAGCTTTAAAGGGCTAGTAAACTTTTATTATCAAAATACATGCATTGCAGGGCTTTCATGCTGAGTAAAACAAGGGTACTCCCACTCCTGCGAGATGTTTGTTCCAAAGTTATAAGTGTTTAAACAGTTGTTTATATAAACGGTGTCCCTTGATGTCCAGAGAGCGCACCTACAGTATACCTTGTACAGCTTTTTTGTTGCATTCTATGGGAGAGCCTCTGGCTACAGTTATTCAAAGATATTCTATCACTGTATTATATCTGTTAGTACATTCTGGTTAAGGGAGATAGTTATAGCTCTGCCATGTTGAGATTCCACCTGAAGCACAACCACAGGTCTGATTGTGAGATTCACTGATGGCACGTGAGAGTTGTGATTAGCAGCAATAGAAGCAGTCCTAAAAATGCATGGGGCCAAGGAGCACATGATAGTAGTGTTGTAGGTGTCTCAGAGAAAGAGACAGCGTTTTCCTATGTCTCCTGCTGTTGCTGAGATGCAAAGTATGGAAGAGGATGACTCTGAGTTAGTTGGAGATGATAATTCATAGAGTCCCACAGCCAGGTCCAACACCACTGCTAGTCCAGTTGTTAAAACCATTAAGTTAAGGACATCTTCTATGAGCTGCCAATCTACTGTTACTGAGTTCTTGGAAAGATCCAAAAAATGCACAAATAAGAATGCAAAAATATACCCTGGAATGGAAAACTTGCCAAAAGGTAATGGTTGACATGCTTTCCTAGTGTTTTGTTGAAAACAGAGGTTTTAACCCTTTGAGTGCCAGAGTGGTACGGAATGCATTGCTTTGCAATGCATTCTGTACCACTCTAGCACTCAAAGGGTTAAGGACTGGTGTCCTGTGTTGCACCCCACTGGAATATCCCAAGTCACAATTATTTTTTAAGAAAAGCTGTACCAGAGTTGTACAATAAGGTAGTTTCAGTAGTGAGCAAAAAGTCTTATCCTGCTAACAATTTTTTCAAGGCTTATGTTGCTCTAGGACAGTGTTTCTCAACTCCTGCCCTCAGGACCCACTAACAGGCCAGGACTTAGGGATTTCTCTGCTAGAGCACAGGTGTGGTGATCAGAGGCTCATTCACACTGATTAACTCACCTGTGCTCTAACAAGGAAGTCATGTGATCAGAGGCTCATTCACACTGATTAACTCACCTGTGCTCTAACAAGGAAATCATGTGATCAGAGGCTCATTCACACTGATTAACTCACCTGTGCTCTAACAAAGAAATGATCAGATCCTGGCCTGTTAGTGGGTCCTGAGGACAGGAGTTGAGAAACACTGATTTAGGACTCAGCCAGCTAACAGCTTTATACTTTCATCTGTGGATTTCTCCACTTCAGCACTCTCAGCAGTAGTACTGTGGCTCAAATTCTCATGGCCATGGAAAGCATAGGCAAAAAATGGAAAAGTTATTGCAGAAAACTCACTGGCAATAGAGAGAGTTCAAAAATCTTATGTATTTTCTCTGTGCTGTAATTTCTGCAGAAAAGTGGCAAACTGTGTTCTCTTTTTTCACAGAAAATTCCCATGAGAACACAACTGGACTTTCCACGCATCTCTAAAGTCCTGTTAAACTAAGATCCTCTTATCCCTAGGGAATATTTCCCCTTTAAACCAGTGGGGATTTTTATATGTCCCCTCAGATGTAGTTGGTTTGCTCCAGAGTGGCTCATCTTCCTGAATATGGTCCTTAGTTGCCCTTTTCTGTTATAAGATCTACCCCCCAGGAATCCAGTGTTCTTTTGTCTGTTTCTGTACTCTTGTTCTGATTCTGGATTGTCTTTTGTAGCGAGTGCTGTATAGCTGTGGCGCTGTGGAATAATGCAGAAATTTAATTGCCTTATTGTTAATCTTGGAGAAAAACATAATGGTTGACTCAGGGGGGTCAACTAAAAGACATCACCAACTGTAACCATTTTGCTATAATAATACAAATCCACATGCCTATATTTATTCCCTTACGTAAGAAATAGGATTTATATTAATTAGCCCAGGCAGTTTTTTTTGGTGCTTTATTCCAATGCAAGGTTAACCTTTTGGGCCTTATGTTCAGCAGTAAATTGGATTGATTCTAGGGCAAACCAACTGCACAGTATTGGAGAAATAAAAGATTCCCATTGATTAAACTGGAGATTTTAACCCCTTGAATGCTAAAGAGGTCTCCAATTAAATGCATTGGAAACCTATTTAAAGGGATAGTAATGTCTCACTAAAAAGGAGCTCCAATTAATCTTCATATTATTTGGGCCTTGAAGAGTGTTATTTCAATACTGTCAGAGTTGTAGTTCAAGAGTAATTGAATGATAAAGTATCCCCCTCCCACCCCTTTTACTGATGTAACACTGCTCACCTCAGAGCAGCAGGACTGTCTGGATGGATCACAGAAAGGGCATCTTCAGTGATCATAAGGAAAACCTGTCAAGGGGGGCAGGGTTTGCCTTACGCTCATGGTAAGAAGACTGTCCCCTGCTGCGATCTGTCTGGTACAGGGACCAGATTCCACATCTGAGGGGAGGTGGCTTACACTAGATAAAAGGGGCGGGAGGGGGATACTTGATCATTCAATTACTCTTGAACTACAACTCTGACAGTATTGAAATAACACTCTCCATGGTCCAAATACTATGAAGATTAATTGGAGGTGTTTTTTTTTTTTTTTTTTTTTTTTTTTTTTTTGTGAAACATTACTATCCCTTTAATATCCAAGAGGTTAAAAGCCCCACTTAAATCGGTTGGTATATAGGGAGTTTTTAGGTCTCCCCTATGGTACTGTTTGTTTCACTAGAATTGCTCCATTTTCTTATAAACAGAGGGATGTGCAACACTGTGCTCTCCAAAGCATTGCAAATCCCACTGTCACTGGAAGGGTTAATTTGTCATGATGTCAGTAGTAACTATTATATTCATTTGAACACTGCTGTGCTGCTCACACGCAGAGAATAATTTCTTGGTAATCTGTCAGCCTTCAATCAGAACAAGTCCCCAGAACTCTGCACGTCTATTTGCAGACCTGACTCACCCCACAATCAGGCAGGAACACTTTCTATTTCCAACTCTACGCAGCAAGTAGCGAACATTCCCTGATGTCACCAAACCGTGAGCACTCCCGCCCGCACTTCACGAGTAGTTATTTTTATTAACACAGGCAAAAGAACATGCTAATTATTTTAGATTTTCAGTGTATGAGTGAGATGTCCATCACACCTACAACAAGCACAACCTAGTGGTATTTAACCCTTTCAGTACCCCTCTGGCACAGAAAGGGTTAATGACACAAATGCACGGGTACATGGATGCGAGTTTAAAGAGGAACTGTAGATCTTAGAATAAGTGAGTATGATACACTAAAAAACGCTAGAGAAGTTCTGGGGCAACTACAAATTGCCACAATTCCCATTGATTTAAAGGGGGGTTTTAACCCTTAGAATGCTACAGAAATATCCAGCAGTGGAGTCCTTTCTAATATTGAAGGGGTTAAAAAACCCATTTAAATTAGTGTGGATTTTTTTTTCCCCTGTGGTGGAGTTGGTATGTTCCAGAGTTGCCCATCCAATTCACTGGAGCCCGCTCTGGTATTCAGATAGTTAAAGGGACCATTTCCATTAGTGGAAATGCTTATTTATCCCATGCAGTGCAGTTGTTTTGCTCCAGAATTATTCCAGTTCCTCTTAGTACATCACCTCAGTGTCCCTTCATTTATTTAACACAAGGCAATGTGACATCTTCCAGCTGCTGCCAGGCTATAGTTCCCATCATTCCCCACCAGCCATTGGAGCTGTGGTCTGGCAGCAGATGGAGGGCCTCATATTGGCCACAGCTAGTTTAAAAGAAGGTTTTCTGCTGGAGCCTAGGATCCAGGGCTCCTAACATTTTATTTCAAGTTCCTAGATTTTTGCTTTATTTTATAATATCTGTGTACATGAACCCCATCACTGGCTTTGAGAACTTCCCTGGTTCCTAAAAATTATTTCTGACATTGCTTTATGATTTTTTTTGTACCTCTGCAGTCCAGTGTATGTGTTTATATATATATATATATACTTTTGGATTGTATATGCATTTGCCTGCTTTTCCTGCTCTCCCTTTAAGCCTGCATTAAGTTCACATCCTCCCAACAGACATCAGGCTTCTACTCCCCTGTGTTTCTACTGAGCCTGTTGCCTCATCATGTTCTAAACGGGAGCTATAGTCTATAACAGATGCCCAATGCAAAAACACATATACAGTGCATATACTAATTTGCTGATAAGGTAAGTTATATTAAATTATCTGGGCAGCAATTTTTTTTCCTTGGCAAAAACATAAACATTATAGTGGAATAAGTCAACTTCCACTGCTGGGAGATTTTCAATTCAAAGGCCATTACCAATAAAACTTACCTTGTAAAGCAACAGTGCGAACTGATTAGGGTGACCACATTTCCAATCTGCCATTCCGGGACATGTGGTCACCTTAATACACGCATGCATGACAGACATAGTCGTGCTGAAACACACACACCGTCAGCCCATTGACTGCCAGAAGCTTACGCAACGATTGCGATGCATAAGCCTCTGCCACTCAGTGGGTCAACTTTCTGTGTGTCGGCATGACTGTCTTATGCATGTGTGTACAGTGTATATGAAAACTCGCTGCCGCCTGGAGCACTGGATCTCCCAGTCCCTGTGTGTCCATCCAAGTAAGCACTGATCGGCGATGGGTATATAGACTGAGAGCTGGGTCCAGGGCTGGCGCCTGCCTACCGTGCAGACACAGTAAGTAAAAGTAACACTTTGCCAAATTGGCCATAAATATTTGTTTGAGGATCGGTCTCTGTTACCTACCTTCAAGTTAAAACGGGTCGGAGATCCGAGAGATGCTGCACAGACAGTAGTAATCAGCAGCTGCGCGCGCTGCTCACTCACTCACAGATTCAGTCACATCATGGCATGCTGCTGCGTTGTTCTGTGTCACCATCGCCGTCTCAGTCAGCGTATCACTTCACACGCACACACACAGATCAGCCAGGCCCAGCCAGAGCCAATGAAGAGAGGAACATTGTGCAAAACTTCTCTTCATTGGCTGGTGGTGTGGTACGTGCAGCGTGCATGTTCAGTGGTGACTGGTGAGTGACTCTACTGGACCAGAATCTGGGACTCTATATTGTCCCAGAGGGGTATCATTCGGGACGCGGGACACCAAGCATAATTCAGGGACAGTCCTGGACGTTCTGGGACACGTGGTCACCCTAGAACTGATGTCTAAAAAGTGGATTTTAGTGAACTTACCATCCACATAGTCTAAGAGAAAAGAAACACAGGAACCTTGGGGTAAAGATCTCTCCTCCACATGGCAGGGTACTTCAATAAAGGCAGGCCCTTTGAGGCAGAGATTAATTTCTTCCCTTCCAGCTTTACTCTCTGTCCCTCAGTTTCAAGGTATAGAAAAGCAGCAGATGTAAAAGAAGAGTGAGAGGAAAGGAGGAAATCCCCTGAACAGAATCCCTAAGACGACCCTTCTTCCTGGGGGCTTAAACCACATGTTTGTTTCTCCAGGTGGAAGTCTTTTGTTCCACATGCTGTAAGAGAAAAGGATTTAACTTTAAGTTCACTAAAATCCTTATTTCTTTTACATCCAATGTTGAACACAGGAGCCATGTGAATATACCAAAGCATCGCAGGTTCTAGTCCCGGCAAGGTCACCCTTCTGAGGTAGATAAAATGAGCCCAGGACTTACTTGAAAATGAGAGATAATCTCAGTCTATTCATCCTGGTAAAATACTTTTTCTCAATACCAGCAATTGGAGAGTTTATCACATCTTAGTGTACCTCCCCCAATCCCGCAAGGAGATTAAAACCCCATTTCAATCAGTGATTATTTTCGTCACCTGTTTTTCCATTGGTTTACACATAATGTCTGCACCTTTTTTTAAAATATACCAAAGACTCAGTATATGATATTTCTCTTGGTTATTCCATGTTCGGTGAAACTACAATTTTTTTTTATTTTTTCAATTGTTCAAGATATAGGCCCCATGAGGGATACCACTGACTGTTGCACCAACCAGAGGGGATCAGGCACCACAGGACTTCTCTATCAACTGAGTAATTTATAGGCAGAAAAAAGCTAGTAATTCTGGAACAAACCAGGTGAACCACAGAAGAAAATTAAAATTCCCATTGATTTACATATATATTTAACCACATAAGGACCAGAGGGACATCGATCGCATTGCTTTGCAGGGTTAAGCCTTTGAATGAGTTATCAAAATGTATGCAAGTGTTCTGCATTTGTCTAGTTATTTGTTTGCACAATACCTTTTAACTAGTATAAGTCCCCTCCTCTCAGATGTGGAATCTGGTCTTAAGAACAGATAGATAACAGCAAGGGACATTCTTCTTACTGTGAGAACAATGAAAGCCCTGCCCCCTCTCTGCAAGCCATCTGGACACCACCTTTCTGTTCTGAGGTGAGCAGTGTTACATCAGTAAAAGGAGTGGGAGGGGGATACTTTATCATTCAATTACTCTTGAACTACAACTTTGACAGTATTGAAATAACACGGCCCAAATACTATGAAGATTAATTGGAGCTGCTTTTATTTTGAAACATTACTATCACTTTAAATGGAATGGCTACAGAAAAATGTTTTACTCAGTCCCACACACAAATGCAGATTTAGGCTTCAATAATTTGAGAATAAAGTTTCTCCCTGGAGTGCTTTTTGGTTTTACTCTGCTGTGAACATAACTTATACTTTCAGTTGTCATCTGGAATTTAACTCCTTTGCAATACGCTGGACACCCCTGGCACTGAAAGGGTTAATAGAATAGAAGGAATCTGTTACAAAGATATGCAAGTTGGATGTACCTTGCATTATTACAGAATATATAATTTCTTTCTTAGGCCTTGTTCACATTGGTAATTATAGTTTAATGTTCAATTCACTGGCAATTAGCACAGTGGTACTAAGCACGCAGGCCCCAATGTTGTTGTTTACAATGGCAGTTGTCTCTATGCATGACACGGCAGAACGTATCTTGCTGTATCTTTTCTGCGTGTTGAATGCAAAGAGATTCAGCAGGTCAGATCACACTAGCCACATGGACTTTGCAATGTATGCTGTATTGCTGATGCCCACAGGTTGTCTATATCACACCTCTGCTACATCTTTGTCACACTCCCTTGGCAACAGGATCAAAGGAGGAATGAAGGGACATCCGCAGGTAAATAAACTGGGTGATATAAGCCTTGTTGTGTCACAACAAACTCAAATCACCAGTGTTAAAGGGATAGTAATACTTTCAAATTACTAATCCCCATATTGTAGCTTTGTTAAAAAGAAACTTATTGCCCCCAGTGTCATCTCTCAAACCCTTATGGTTTGAGAGATGATAGTGCTCAAAGTTTCCCCCTCCCTCCCCCTTCTCTGACTGAACGCTGACTGCAGGGGAAGCTGTCGTACGACAGTCTTATGTGCATCAGGCGGCTCTGCAGCATTGCAGAGAGCGCATTTATAAAAAATAATTTTCACTGAAACTGTCTTTTACGTGTGCTTGGTTTGCAAGCACACGTAGAAGACCATTTTAGTGAAAGATTTATTTTTTTTTATAAACGAGATCTTGGCTCAGCTGCAGAGCCGTACGACAGCTTCCCCTGCAGTCAGCGTTAAGTCAGGGAAGGGGGAGGGGGAACTTTGAGCACTATCATCTCTCAAACCATAAGGGTTTGAGAGATGACATTGGGGGCAATAAGTTTCTTTTTAACAAAGCTACAATATGGGGATTAGTAATTTGCAAGTATTATTATCACTTTAACTAAGCCTTAGCATGTGTGCGTGGACTTCATTGCCCAAACCAAAGACAGAAATTGTTGATCCCTCCAGACAAGTTCATGTTTGGCTCAGCTATGAATCAGCCTCCTAATCATTTAGACTGAGTGTGCATCATTACTACTGAAGTGGGACTTTATGGCAGTGGCTAACCTCAAGTACCGGAGATGCATTAAATGGAAACCCTCAAGCAGCAGAGTCCCTGCCATATCCCACTATAGATAATAATGCTATGTTATTATTGTTCTGCTTAGGAGAGTGTTTTTGTAAAACAGAAAAAAAGTCTCTCAGATATCACAGCTGTTCCAGAAAGCAAAAATTATCCATTTTGACAAATTAACTTTTTGGGGCCAGGCTAAATGTTGTCTTTTTTTTTTTTTACCGCTTTGATACTATAGAAGTCTTTTGCATCCAAAGGGTTAAATTACGTGTTATAGATGCATTTTAACATTTACAAGTTAGGTAATGCAGTGTTGGTAAAATACGAATCAACCCCTTGAAGATCAGTGGGATGTGAAGCAGTGCATGCTTGCCCCCATGGCACTCAACGGGTTAATTATAACTCTCCACTCCACGCTTAATATGGACAGAAAATACTGATGGCCCCTATGATTATTTCCCTTGTTTCTTTGTTCAGTAGACAGCATATTCAACTAGTACATGGGGGCAGACATGACAGACCTGCTCCACTGGGTGCAAACTTGCAGGTAATCCAAAAGGTTGCACTGTGCAGTCCAGATCATATTCTAGATAAACAGTCAGGAGTCAGAGTCTATAGCAGATATGGGCAAAATACTGCCTGCTGGCCAGATCCAGCCCATAGACTAATTTGATCTGTCCTGAGGATGTTACAATCATAGTTGTGCATTACAAATACATTCCTTACTAAAGTACTGGGTGGCATTCCATTTCTGAGCTACCATTACTGAGGGGTGCAACCTGGGTGTTCCTGCAATGACAGTTTCTCATTACATCAGCTGCTGAGTGATGAAAACATCATTATTAAAACTAGTGACAGCCTTTTGATGCAGAGCAATTATTTGTGTGTTTGTGTAGGGGGAGTTCTTCCTTTAAAAATGGTTTCATCAGGGAGCTGCAGCTGTAATTAGAGTCATCTGCTGCAGGGAAAACCAGGATGTGCACAACTAATAGTGGTTCCTGTGTGGCATATTCTGATGAGTGGGAGGGAGGTGTGTGAAAAGAAGATTTTAGTCTTACCTGTTAAATCCTTTTCTCTTAGTCCATACAGGTTACTGGTAACTCCGGGTAGGCGATCCGTCCCTTTAAGTAGGCAGGAACAATTCTAGAATTGTATGCAGTGGGTGGAGCCTACCTTTCCTCCTTGGCTGCAGCTAGCCAACTAGCTCTAGAAAGATTTGAGACAGTAATTATTGACTAGATAGTGAAGGGAAAGAAGACTCCTGTGAGCAGGACCCCGAAGGACCCCCACAGTCTGCCACAGGAGAGCCAAGCGTGGTCTCTTGACAGGGTGGGAGAACAGTAACCTGTAAGGACTAAGAGAAAAGGATTTAACAGGTAAGGCTAAAATCCTCTTTTCTCTGTCATCCAATACAGGTTACTGGTAACTCTGGGATGTCCAACCATTGCGTTTCACAGAGGCGGGAAATAAGGCAAGGACCAGGCACAAGGCCCCCAAAGTCACCAGTGCGGTTATGAACCATCAGATCAGAGATAGCCCAACAAAACAACTGAAGTGTCAACAGACACTGAACAGGAACTGTTACACAGCACATTGAACTAGAGCCAATAGGGCTCAAAAGAGAAGGAAGCACCAAGAACCGAATGAAATCCTAGACAGGCAAGACTGCCTCCAGGATTTTCCTCCCAAAGCTGGCGTCAGCTGATGCCAGCAAATCAACATGGTAGTGTATCGAAAAGGTGTGCACAGACTACCAAGTGGCAGCCTTGCACAAGAGATCAGCAGAGGCCTGATTCTTGTAAGCCCAAGAGGCCTCAATAGATCTTGTAGAATGAGCGGTGACCCTGAAAGGGACAGGCTTCTTCCTTAGCTTATAAGCCTTACGAATAGTGGACTTGATCCAAGAAGCAATAGTTACTTTGGATGCAGGTCTTCTTGCCCTAGGACCCCCAGGAATGACTAACAGCACGTCTGATTTCCTGACAGACTCAGTGTGATGTACATAAAACTTGAGACAATGCACCACGTCTAACAAGCAGAGATCCCTCTCCTTGTCAGAGGTGGGGTCCGGGCAGAAAGAGGGCACCACAATCTCCTGATTGATGTGGAACTCAGAGACCACCTTCGGGAGAAACTCCTGAGAAGTGTAAAGCATCGCCTTGTCTTTGTGAAGCACCAAATAGAGTGGTTTACAGGACAGAGCATGTAACTCCGTGACACGGCGGACAGACACAATCGCCAGCAGAAAAGCCATTTTGCACGTCAAGAGGCGTAGGGAATAGTAGCCAAATACTCAAATGGTGGGTGCTGAAGGACACCCAGAACCAAGTTAAGATTCCCACTGAGGAGCAGGAATCTTAAAGGCAGGACGAGCATGAGCAACGCCCTGGAAGAAAACCCTAACATCAGGAAGGATGGCAATGCGCCTCTGAAACAAAACAGAAATCACGGAAGTCTGAACCTTAAGGGAACTCAAACTGAGGCCCTTATCCACACCGTCAGGACCGTAGGCAGATCAAAATCCTGAGACAGGTCCTTGTCAGCACACCAAGACAGAAACGTCGACCAGACACAATGGTAGATCTTGGATGAAACAGGTTTGCGGGCACTGAGCATAGTAGCCAACACACCAGAAGAGAGAATCCTTTCTTCTTCAATATTGAGGATTCAACTTACAGGCCGTCAGAGCTAGCAGATGAACCTCCTCATTCCACAGGTAACCCTGTAGAAGAAGGTACAGACGGTAAGGGAGCCGGAATAGCTTCGCCACTGACAGATCCAGAAGCTCCGGAAACCAAGACTGAGGAGGCCAGTACGGAGCAATCAGAATGACTGGACAACGCTCCAGTCGTAATTTCCGTAGCACCCTGTGCAACATTGGGAGGGGAGGAAGGATGTAAGCCAGAGGGAATAACCAAGGAATAGACATCGCATCTACTGCCAGAGCCAGAGGGTCTCTCCACCGAGAGCAGAACCTTGGTACCTTCCTGTTATGTCTTGTCGTCATCAGGTCATTGTAAGGAGGACCCCATTTCTGAACAATGAGGTAGAACACCTCGGGGTGTAGCTCCCACTCTCCTCTGTTCTCTGTGTGTCGACTTCTTGTTCTGCCTTGCTTGTTGATGCAAGCCACGGCCGTGGCGTTGTCGGACTCCACTCGGACCGTACAGTCTTCCAA
The DNA here is from genome assembly GCA_037306005.1 of Rhinophrynus dorsalis. Taxonomy (NCBI): domain Eukaryota; kingdom Metazoa; phylum Chordata; class Amphibia; order Anura; family Rhinophrynidae; genus Rhinophrynus; species Rhinophrynus dorsalis. Next base: position 264,113,684 of record CM074724.1, on the reverse strand, counting down.
CTGGGATGTCCAATGTCATGAAATATTGCCCGAAGTTCCAATATGTTCGGAAGGAGAGAATCCTCCTGAGACCACTGACCCTGAGGGCTCAAGCGACCCAGAACCGCTCCCCAGCCGGAGAGGCTGGCATCTGTCATCACCTTGGTCCAGAAGTGTACCAGGAAGGACTTGCCCTTCAGCAGGTTGGAAAGGTCGAGCCACCATGACAAACTCAGTTCCACATGAAGAGAAAGAGAAACTGATGTCTTCAGAAGATCCAGTTGAGCCTTGCACACCTGAATCACGAACCTCCGGAGCTCCCTGATGTGCGTCATGGCAAACAGGACCACTTCTATGGTAGAGGTGAATTTTTCCACTAGAGATGATAGCTTCTGGACTGGAACTGGATCCTGAGCCAGAACCGCAGAAACCCTGTGGGTGATCTGGTGAGCCACCTCGTCCGCGAGGAACACATGTTCTTTTGAGTATCGAAGAGACGGCCCAGGAAGACCAGACACTGAGATGGAATAAGATCTGACTTGTCCAAGTTGATGATCCACCCGTGATGGGTGAGAGCATGAATGGATTGCTGAACCTGCTGATGAAGAAGTTCCGTAGAAAGGGCTTTCAAAAGCAAGTCGTCCATGTATGGAGTAACCCTGATGCCGTTCCGGTGGAGGATGGACACCAAGGCTCCCAGGACACAGTTTAAGACCCGAGGAGCTGTCGTCAAACCAAATGGAAGAGCTGAGAACTGAAAATGTTCCCTGTCGCAGGCAAACCGGAGGTACTGCCGGCTCTCTGGATGAATGGCAGTGTGTAAGTATGTGTCCTGAAGATCCAGAAAAGCAAGGAATTCCCCCGGGGACATGGCAGCAATCACTGTCCGTAGAGACTCCTGGTGATGAGTCCGGGTCACAAAGGAATTAAGATCCTTCAAGTCCAAAATGGTACGACAACCTCCATCCTTCATGGAGACCACAAAGAGGTTTGAGTAAAAACCTATACCCTTGTCCTGAACTGGCGCCGGCTCTAGAACTTCCTTGTCTAGAAGAGCCTGAACAGCTCTGTTGAACAGATGGCGTTTCTGTGCACCCAGAGGCGTGTGAGAAGGACGAAAACGAAAGGGAGGAAGAGAGAAGAAAGGGACCCTTTCGTCACCACGTGTAAAATCCATGGGTCAGTCCAGTCCTTCAGAGCAGTGGCATTAGAGACTGGTAAGGCAGTAGACTTAGATATCCTGGAAACCGGAGCATCCACTTTGGGGGGATGAACCCACTAAGTAAGCACAGCTTCAGAAAAGGGATAAAGCTTGGCAAATTTCTTGGACACAGAGGGTTTCTTGTCCGGGGATTTCTACTCCTCAGACACAAGGCGGTCAAGAGTAGGGTTAGGTGGAAAGTAAGGCCCTTATCCACCTTTTTAGGCTCCTGGAACACATCGGAGGGGTCAGACAAAACCTCCTGAACTAAGGGAGTGTTAAGAGTAGTTAAGACAGCCCTGATCAGGTCCTCAGTGGCGGGTTTCAGGATCAGCCTCAAAAGGGTCCCCAAAAAACTGAGAGGAGCCCAACACAGAACATTCCTCAACATCTGAATCTACCAGCAGTTCCTCCTCAGAGGAATCTGACACATCAGGTACTCCCTGAGGTTTGGGCAGGGAAGACTTGACTGAGGAAGGGGCCTGCCAAGACTGAAAGGCCCCTGTAACTGGGATGGAAAGAGTTGCAATGTGGACCTAAGGTCCCTGGTAGCAGCCTTGAACTCTTGCACCCAAGCTGGGTCTAATGCATGGCTGGAGGTCCCTGGAATGCTGTCAGGGACATCAGGACATGCTGGGCATAAATGACCTGAGAATTCTCTAGGTTAGCCCTGAGTGACAGGAACAGCAATGCACAATGGGGGATACAGAGAACCCAGCCTCCTTAGTCTTAGGTCTGGCCCCAAGCTCCAGCAGTATAAACATTCTCACAGTGTCAAATAAACTTACTGTATAAGAAATCACCCAATTATAGTGTGTAAAATTAAAGTTTCACCCCAGAAATTGCTAAAATAAACTTATCTGGCAGGCGAAGGGTTAATCAGCAGAGGCGAGAGAGTCCAAGCCCTGCATAGGATACTCGTTCTGGAAAGATCACAAAATGGCTGCCGCGGTGGGAGCCAATGAGAAACAAGCGCACAAAGCAAGCGTTCATGGGAAATGTAGTTTTCCCAGAAAAGTACCCCAAACAGTGCTGAAGCCTCCTGAACTGGAAAGGCAGACAAGTAAAATGAGCCATCTCTGAAGTCGCTATGTTAAATGGTTGCAGAGATATGTCCCAAACAGTACAGTCCCATAGAAGTGAATAGAGCAATGGCGTCTATGCGGCAAAGAGCGATTTTAACTCATATTTTACAAAATTGAGTGTTATACTACAATGCCCAATACAGCAATAGAACATGTGAGGATACACAAAAAAAAACTAAACCAGTAGGAAAAGTGTTAGAAAAACCCCCAAACCGTGCCAATCCAGCAGCTAAAGGGTTAAGTTACCACATAAACCTGCTCCAAAACACCAAACAGACATACAGATAGACCCAATGAGTGCAGGAGTGTGCAGTGGGAACTCCAATGAAGACACCCCTTTGTGGAGGTACACTGTGGGACAAGTGGACCTGCAGCACTCAAAGGGTTGCTCACCTTTCCTGCAGATCTTCAGTCTTCAGATTACCATGTAGTACGAAGTAACCTCAGTGGGTAATTCCTGGGGAAGCACTTGGAATCAAGATTTTCCCCCTCAGGGCTTAAGGTCCACAAAAAAGCACCTGGACACTAAGCTAGCCACATCTAAGGGCATTGTCGGTTATGGTAGTCCGCCTAATGGTGGTATTCCATATCTAACAGAAAAATAAAAAAGTTTCTAGAACTATAGCAGAACTGTTCTCTTGCATGTGTGTTATCTTCATCAAGGAGCTGGTTGGCTAGCTGTAGCCAAGGAGAGAAGGTAGGTTCCACCCCTGCATACAATTCTAGAATTGTTCCTGCCTACTTAAAGGGGCGGATCGCCTACCCAGAGTTACAAGTAACCTGTATTGGACGACAGAGAAAAAGACATATTTGACTGGTGGGAGAGGGTTTGTGTGTGTGACATGTCCTTGATGGGTGGGACAGGATGTGTGCGTGTATGTCTTATACTTGATTAGTGGTAGGAGGTGTGTCTGTGTCATGTACTTGATGAGTGGGGGAGGTTGTGTGTGTCATATACTTCAGGGCTGTCCAGGTTCATTCCTCAAGGGCTACCAACAGGCCAGGATTTAAGGATTTCCTTGATTAAGCACAGGTGAGTTAATCAGTGGCTCGTTCATTTTGATTGGCCCACCTGTGCTTAATCAGGGAAATCCTTACATCCTGGCATGCGTGCGTGTGTGTGTGTTAGACTACCTCACTGGCCCTCCTCACACAGTCTAACTCTAAATATTGCCATCAAATAAAGATTTGCCTACCTCTTGTCTAGAATATTATAATATATTCATTGTACTTTTTAGAAAAGATTTGTTAATGAGTTCTTTTCTGGTAGTTCATGCTTCAGTGGCCCAATCCAATGCAGTCAGATATAGTAATAGCTCTGCTGTGCCACTCTAGACTTTTGCCTTGTTTGCCTAATTCTTAAGCCAGCCTTGGACTGACACCATGGGCATTTTGTGCCCATCAACAAAAATATTCCTACATATCTCAAATCTGTTCTTATGGCCATATGTGCACAGGCAAAAGAGGATCAATTATGTGGTCAAGAACTGCATCATACTGATCAAATACAAATTCCCCAAATTCTCATTGATTTATATGGGACTTTTAACATCCTGAATTCCATAGAGAGCTCTCAAATGTATTTTGAAACGTTCTAAGAATTCAGGGGTTTAAAAAAAGGATAGGTAACCTGAGACCCTCCAGCTTAGTTCCATTGACTCGCTGGGGACAATGTGAGTTTAGTCCTCTTCTGTTGGGGGGGCCTCAGCTTGCCTACTCCTTGTTTAAATGCACCTTTTAAATCCCTAGAAAAGGTTTTTGCTTTTGGTGCAGTTGGTTTGTGCCAGACTTTCTCCACACTTTGTACGTATGGCCATTAGTCATGTTTATGTATGTGTTCTTTCTTTTTCTTTCTTTCTGTCTCTTCCGTTCTTTCTTTTTTCTCTTGTTTTTTTTTTCTTTTTCTTTCTCTTTCATTTTGTCTTTCGTTTTTTTCTCTTTTTTGTTTTCTCATTCTTTTTTTTCTCTCCATTGTTTTTCTTTCTTTTCTTTCTCTTTTGTTTGTTATTTTTCTTTCATTTTCTCTTTCGTTCTTTCTTTTTCTTTTGTTCTTTCTCTCGTTCTTTATTTTTTTTTCTCTCCATTGTTTTTCTTTCTTTTCTTTCTCTTTTGTTTATTTTTCTTTCATTTTCTCTTTCGTTCTTTCTTTTTCTTTTGTTCTTTCTTTCTCTCGTTCTTTATTTTTTTTCTCTCCATTGTTTTTCTTTCTTTCAATCTTTCTTTCATTCTTTCATAAAATTTGTTGCTCAAGGGCAAAAGGAGGTTGATGGTGATATTAACCCCTTGGATGCTTTCTTCCTTTCTTTCGCTTTCATTTTCTTTCTTTCCTTCCTCTTACTTTCATTCTTTCTTTCTTTTCTCTTTCGTTCTTTCATTTTTCTTTCTTTATTTCTTTCTCTTTTCTTCCTTCCTTTCTTTTTTTTTTTTTTATAAAATATGTTGTTCAAGGTCATAAGGATGTGATATTAACCCCTTGGATGCTTTCTTTCTCTCTCTTTCTTTTGTTTTCTTTATTTCTTTCTCTCTTTTGTTCTTTCTTTCTTTTCCTTTTTTTTCATAAAATATGTTGCTCAAGGTCATAAGGAGGTTGTTGATGATATTAACCCCTTAGATGCTATAGACCTTTCTACTGCATTGATTAGCATTGCATTGGAAAAGTATCTAGTATCCAGGGGGTTAAAACTGGGTTTGATTGTTAGTGACACAAAGAAAACATGATCTAGTGGCACACAAAAGGTTAATATTCAGGAAAGGAAACCTATATTTTCTCTGTTTCTATAGATTTCCTGGCCCCACCATTTCCCCTTGCCAAGGACTGACTTCGTTAATTGTAGTATGCTGTAGCAAGAAGTACGGCTAATGAGACTTTAAAAAGATCGCTGGTGGGGACAAAAGGAGAAAGAAAGTACCAATCTGGATTTTTGGCCCACGGTACTGCTTATAAAGCAGGCTTTGTTTTCTGCCATTGTCAGTTTACTAATACTGCTCGCATCCCATCTTCTAAAGGCCCTTTTCCCCAATGGGTGGATAGAACACAGAGGAAGGGGGAAGCGTTGCTTGTTACCATCCTATTCAAGGCTTGTCTTGAGTGTGTGGGACTGAGCTCCGTGTGCTGCCATCAGCAGCACATTCAGGAGAAATCAGCACGGGCTGCGGCTCTGAAAAGCTCGTCAGCTCTATTGTCAGAGGCTATTAGAGGAATGGCGCAGATTGGATCAATGGAGGAGAGCGAGAAGTAATAATAACCTGCGCTTTTTGGCTTGATATCTGCTTTGGGAATATTATAGAACAAGAGGGTTTTTTTCAGCAGGTTGAAATGAATGTTCGTATTAAACTCTTCAATGCAAGATGTGCCTTTTAATAATTTAGAAACAGATGCATGTCCTATAATGTTTTTTGTGCTACTTGTATTAGGATGAGTGGCTGTAAAACAGATGAATTAGGGTAGTGGTGGGCAAGAGGGGGCCCTGCAGTCACATGCAGCCACTGGACGTTTGTCTTGTTACCCCAAGTGGTACCATGAGAACAGCAAATATTTTCCATTTACCATATCACATACACTCTATTTCATCCCTAAAAGTTACAAATCATCATTTTTTTTCCTTAGAGCAAGGGTAAGCAAAGTTTGGTTCTCCATCTGTTGGAGACTATAACCCCGTCATCTCCAATTATCCATTGGGTGTGATGGGAGCTGTAGTCCCAAACAGCTGGCGTTCCAGAGAGTGTCCATCCCTACCTCAGGGCATGCCTCCCTTTCCACATGGTCTTCCACCTTAAAGGAGCAGTAAACTTTTTTTTATGAAAACACATATTTTATAGAGCTTTTCCTGCTGAGTAAAACAAGGGTACTCCTATCGCTGTCAAGTGTTTTATTCAAACTTTATAGCAGTTTAAATAATCAGGAAGTGAATTTACTGTGTTTACTTCCTGATAGTTCTAACTGACAGGAAGTGACAGGCAGTTTCTATCACATTCTATGGAGAACTGTATGTCTCTGACTTTTCTGACTTTCCTCTCCATTAGAATTTAACAGGAAATCTAATTAGAATTTGACCACTAGAGGGCACTGCTAGTGTAAAAATACATGGGTTTAAACTGTAATAACTCTGGAAATATAAATCTCTCGGCAGTGGGAGTACCCTTATTTTACTCAGTAGGAAAATCCCTACAATATATATTTTTTCATAAAAAAAGTTTACTGCTCCTTTAAGGAAACACACACACCTGAAAATAAACTGAGGTTATATATACACTTTAATACTCTGTGCGCCTCATTAGCATCTGTAAAAATTCTTTTTGTTTTCTGTAGCCCACAATCTAGTCTTAAATGTACTTTGTGGGAGAAACCATCCCTGCCTTTTCCAGGACTCCAATTAATTGTCAAGGATTGCCTCAGCTGAGATTAGATCATTGCCTTTCTGAATACAAGAGCAGTGGGTACTAATCACAAACTTAGCTCTTGTTGCTTATTACAAGCAGCACAAATCAAATGAAATTAATGCTCTCGGAACAGGACAAGGTTGCATGTGTTAAAAAGGTTAGGATTATATTGTACTGCTTTTCTTCCTCTCTCCCTCAGTTCCAATTTTGCTCTTCATCTTGATTGCTCCATCCTTCCTGCTTCTGTCTTCCTCTCTCAAGTGTAAGAGGGCTGGAGTGTCTGGCAGTGTATTTGTGGGACTGTGACCACAAGTGGGATAGTGGAACAAGTTGGGGGTTTCAAATAATGTATGTGTAGTTTTGTGACTGCCATACCTGGGAATTCTTTGGATCTGCCCCAGAGAGTCAAGTTTTCTAAACAGCAAAGCCAAGAACTAATCTAACATAAAAACGAGGCTATGTGACTACCGCTAAAGTGCTCTGGTAGCTCAATTGTTAATACTCTCCTAGCCGCTTAACCAATTCCATGCTCTGTCTAGCAGGGTAGCGTGAAGGCTACTCCATTTTCACTCTAACTGGCCACTGGCTGCTCTGAGGACTGAGAAGGACAAACTTCTGAACTTCTCAAACCCCATAGCTCTAATGTAACTGTGTGGGCAGTGTGAGGCCCTGTAGCTGCTGCCAGACTGCTACTCCCACTGTCCCTTGACAACCATCAGGGTGTGAGATGGTGGGATTAGTAGTGTGACAGTAGATAGAGGGTCTCATGTTGCCCACCAATGTTTTAACCCCTTGAATGCTAAATGTGTGCAACAAATTGCAAAGCAATTAATTGAAGAACTCTCTAGCATTTAAGATGTTAAAGCCTATTTAAAATTTATGTAAGGCTTTATTTTTCCCATGTAATTGATTTCTCCAAGAATCGCTGCACTTTCCTTTATTCATATAGCCCTAGGAGATGTCTGCATAGCTGGAAAAATATACAGATGAGGCCTGTAACTGAAATGCTGCAGGAGGTGCCAGTTTTCTATTTAAAGATTGTTTTTAGCAAAGTAATTACTTTGATAAATTATTTACAAGTCTCCTATGACTAAAGTGTACTAATAAAAGCAATGTCGGGATTCACGTCAGGGTTATACATTTTTAATAACTGCAAGGAGTTTGATGTAATTTTGTAAAGCTGGTTTGTAAATCAGCCTTCTTGGAGTGAACATGAGAAGGCATTGATTCCATCTGAAAATACACAAAAATGCTCACAAAAAGCTGATAAACGCTGCCTGTTGTCTCTTTCCACCTCCGTGTTTAGTAGCTTCCTCCACACAGGTACTTTTGTAGTTAGGAAAACTATAAATACCTCCCTTTTTTCTGTTACTAGGGTTTTGCTCACAGCAGAGGTAAGATAGTATCACTACATTTTAATTGCATTATAATAAATATACGTTCACCAGATTTGAGGTAGATAGGGACATGTCCAATATGAGGTGCCTTGACATTGATGAACAGTCAAAACATAACTAAACCTCCCTGTTTACTATGTGCAGTATGTCACAGGTTATTTATTGGCAAAGGGTAGAATTTGCTGCTCATATTTTTTTTTAACTTTCTGTACATGTATCCAAAATAGTCTTTGCTGCTCTCCTAATTCTACACATATACAGCATGTAACTATTGATAAGTAAGATAGAGCTCACCAGGTTTTTTTGTGTATTTTTCCTATCTGATTGCTGAGATGTGTCATTGTGTGCCCTGCAAGTAATTGCTTAGTCAGAGTTTTCCTGTTATCCTGTCTTAGCTAAGTCAAATTGTTGATAGCTGTATTGGTCCTGTAGAGAATAAAGTTTGTTTAGTTGGTGATGCATTTATTGGACCAACTTCATATTTATTTATGATGTACATAAAGTAGTAGTGACATTTTTTCTTCTGGTGTCAACCTGAAGAAGTCATTTGTGGTTTTGAAAGTTCTGTACATTAGGAACAATTCTTAGGGCCTTATTCATAAAGCTAAAGAGGTACAATTCTGGGCCATCCTGCACCATAGAAAACAAATGAAAATTCCCATTGATTTAAACATGGGTTCTAATCTCTTGAATGCTAGGAAGGTCCTCCTTCACATACCAGCATACAAAGTACAGCTGCACTGAACCTCCTGAGCCAAGATGCACTAAGGTTCCATAAGGGCTCAGAATGGCAATGTTGTTGGCTGAGTCGAAGGCTTATCACCAGTATGCAACGTGTTATATGCCCTTCAATCTGCCACCAGTCCGCCCTTATTGGCATCAATCCACCATGCCTTTGACAGGTTTATGATTTTTTTAATTAACACATCGCCAATGGCTCATTTTCATATGGAAATACATGTTAATGAACCATTGTCATATTTATGTGGATGTGTTTTATATATTAATGTGGCTTTTTGCTACTTGCACTAAACTCCTGTAGCCTCTGCTGTCAGATTTCACAATCCCAACATTGCCAAACTTAGGGTGGTGATGTTGGTATCTCCCTGTAGCTTCCTATGCAGTAACGGCCCTTGATGAATCATAAGCATGTAGGGTTGTCTTACTACAGGCAATACGTAAGGGATAACCTACCTTACATATTGCCAGGAGTAGACAACCTTAAAGTATGAGAACATAGTCTTTGCTACCCTACTTGCCTAGTGGGAGGGACAGGAGAGGATCCTCTCGGACTTAAGCACCTGAGAGGTAAATAACCCCTGTGGTGTCCTCCATAAAACACTGGTTGCTGTAACTATTCTGTTTAAAACTAGTTGCACTATAGAGAACACATAACTGTAGTTGTTTTAAATGGGGCTTTAATTGCTTTCATGCTGGAGAGGTCTCCATCAAATTGCAAAGCAATGCTTTATAGATCTCTCTAGCATTCAAAGGGTTGCAAGCCAAATTAAAATCAATGGCAGTTTTAACTTTCACCACTCTGCTTAGCTTTCGTCATTCTGCTACTATTTCTCCATCCCATTCGCCACTCTGCCACCCCTCTTCCATCCCATTCTCCACCTTCTTTACTCTTCTCTCCCTTTGTCATCCACCCAAGAACTTTCTTTAACTAAGGGCAACAGCAAATGTGATCCACTCCGTGCAGTGCGGAAGAAAGTGGAGAATGACAAAGGTAGAGAAGGGTAAGGAAGACCGCGACTGGGATGGAAGAGAGGTGGCAGAATGAGGAAAGGGAGGGAAGAGGGGTGGCAAAAATGGCGAAAGTTAAACAGAATGGCCTGATGAAAAATCTGTGCTATTTAATGTGTTTTGGCACTTTTAATTTTTTGGTGATAATGTCCCTTTTGGAGTCGCATGTTCCTGATCGTTGACCTCACAGTTGGTCTTCTGTGGGAGTAGAACTTCCAAGGAAGCCAGGTCTGCACTGTGAAACCCAAAGAAGCAGTGTGAAAGTTGAATGGGGGTCCCCCAGATGCTCTTGCATGGAGCTACGACCACAGTCGACAAAGACTTCTAGGGGACTGGTTTTCTCACCTGACTCTCAGTCTATAGATCTTTGCGTGAAACCAATAAAGCCTGTTGCAATGAGTCTCAGCCTTCTTGGCCATGTTCAGCCTTACTGATGCCAGCTAAGTATGGTTAGTTTTGTGATCATGCCCCTCCCCCAATGTCTGACTAGAGCCATTTTGAGCTACCTTGGTGTTTACTTGTTCTGCTTCCATAATGTGATAGTTGACCATTAAAGAGAGAGGTGCCTAAAATGTTCTTGCTCAAGAGACTCTCAATCGGTACCTCTGTCACTAGCTTAGTGCACTTTTCAAGGGGAAGCCAGTTGCCCAGGAACCCTTTGCACTCTTTAAAGAGAAATGTTTGCTGATGACTTGCCAATGTGTATGCAGAGACTAGGAACCTGCAGCCCGCCTGCTTCGTTTTTTATAGCTTTATGGGCTGTAACACCCGTCATCCACAGATTCAGAATTACACAGCACAAGTTCTAAGAATAAATACATATTTGTCTATTTATTGTTTTTATAAGCACTTCTCTGTAAGGCCTGGGTTTCCTCTTGTTCCTTCTCAGAGACTGTGTATTTAATTTCCCCTCTTTGAGTAACAGACAGTTCATTGATCCCAGATCATAGCAGCTCCATTATTAATTATTGGGGATATCCATTGGAATAGTTGCTGTGATCTAAACCAGCAGTGACATTGGAGTTGTATGACAACAGTTGGACAGCCACCCCATTCTAAGTGTCCATATAATTACAGTAGCAATAGCAGGTTGATGTTTCCTTTACCCTGCGAAGATTCAGACACAAAGTGTTATTTTTTTATTTTATTTATTTGTATGTACTTTGGATTTTTCCCTTTTTAAATTTGCAAAACTATGATAAAGGGGTCAGTCGAGGCCAGACCCCTTTTGCTGCAACAGAATGAGAAACAGTCTCCATCCCCAAATTGAATGTAATTGCTTCTTCACAGCCAGCAAGTTCGTCTTTTGTGCTGGCCTCAGCTCGGTACAGTATGGCTGAGTAATTCTGGGCATGTGATTTACTGCTTCTCAGCTCTGTAAGAGACATATTTACAGGGAAGATAATATTCCTGGCTGGAAATGGCCACGCTGACGTCAATCCACAGCATGCTTCTTCTGCCCCAGGAGAAAAGTCCCATTTGCACAGGTGGCTGCTTACTACGTATAAGCATTTGATACAGAAATGTTGCACTGGCCCTTTTTGCAAAGAAGAAGTTAAATGAAATCAGCATATGAAAGGATCACTGAAAATCAAAAGGTCTTTTGTGAAATAGTAGGATTATGCTGCTTTCCTGAAAATTTAGATTTAATAATGAAGAAAGTGTATTCATCAAGCAAAAGAGGTACAATTCTGGGGAAAGCCAGCTGCACCATAGTGCTGAAATGAAAATTCCACAAATTCCTATTGATTTCAATGCTAAATGGTCTCCAACACATTGCTTCTCAGTACGTTGGAGACCTCACTAAATTTCAAGGGGTTAAAATCCCTTTTTTCATGTCCACCCTATGTTGCTGTTTGTTTGGTTTAGAATTGCTCCACTTTAACTTGATGAATATGACCCTATAGGGGTTATGCAATAAGGTGTGATAAAGAGGTGATAAAGTAGAGATAACTTATCCAGTGATATCACTTCTACAACTTTGGAGATCTTTGTGCATAGGCTCTTTAGAGTAACATAGTAATTGGAGAAGTGATATCACTGGAGAAGTCATCTCAACTTTATCACGCCTTACTGCATAAGCCCCTATATCTTTTGTGTTCATACTGTGCTTATATAAAAGCAATGACAAATCCATCTCTACCCTTAGAGTGCCAGAAGATTGTGCAAAGCATTGACACTCAAACAGTGAAAGTGTATTTTACTCATGAGCATTAGGAATTGTTAGAACTAAATTTACTGCACTATGGCAAAGTAGTTGAGCAGCTTGTTGTACGGGTTTGTATATGATTCTGCAGGTGTATGAACTGTTTTCACTTTTTTCCCCCCTGTATAAATTTACTTATGCTCTAACATGTAGAGGTAATACAAGTTGCTTTACTGTATATACACAAAATAGGAGAAAATAGTAACGTCAGAGGAAGCCAGGTCATGCACAGATAATCAGCAACTCAGGATAACACACTTGCTGCCAGAATCAGACACAAGGGCAACCAGGAAGTGAGCCAAGCTGCTTTAAATACGTTGGGAGGGTTGGCTGATAGCATTCAGGTGATCAAACACAGATTGGTCCGCTGATACAGCCTGATCCAAGAAAGGGAAGGCAGCAGTAATGGATAGCAGACAGCAGAATCAAGCAACAGATTTAGAGCAGCTCAGCCAAACCTTGACACTTTGCCAATATATATGGGTCAGTGTTGAACATAGCTCCATATTTAGTTTGGACATTGTCTTGTTTTTTTTTTTTTTTTTGTTTTGTTTATTTCTTACCAAACTTTGTGGGTATATTATGTTATGGTATGTTGGAGAGCAGGGACGATGAATTCCTCTCCATTGGACCTGTGTCACCTTCAGTTTAAGTATTCCTCTCCACTGGACCTGTGTCACCTTCAGTTTAAGTTTTCATATTTGAAAACTTCATTAAAAACTTCCTGTATGTTCTCATTTGCCAAATGACCAGCATGTGCAGTTTAGAATATATTGATATTTCTATGAAAGTGAAAGAATGTCTTAATCCATATGCTAATTATGTTGTTCGCTGCACTGAAAGCTTCATTAACATCAATTAGCATACAGTGCCCTTCTCAGAGAACTGACCATACAAAAATAAAAGTATGATTATCTTGTAAGCTATGCATCTGTTGTTCTTTTGCTAACATGATACATAGACAGCTTTTAATGAGGTTTTCAAGGTGACAGATCAACTTTAAGAGACAGAGTTAGAGGTAAAAGGTATTTTCTTCTAGATAGAGCATGGTTACATTTTGTTTCCTAGAAAACTTGTTATTCCGCCTCTTCTCCGGGCCATATCTTTTATGTAACATTTTTTTTTATTCATCACCTCTTATTATTCTGTGGTAAGGCATATGAGCATTATTTTAAAACAAGTTCCTTGTAAGTAGAAGGTAACAGTTGTTAATATTAGAAATGTATTTAAAAAAATTTTTTTTTTAGTTCTGGAGTTTTGTTCCAGCAAGCTTAAAGGGGAACTATCAGCCCTATTGGCTAGAGAGCACTCCAGCTTACAAGGAGAAATCCTCTGCTATTGGAGGAGGCTGGATCGAGACGCTACATGGGAGGGGAGCAGAGGAAGAGTGACAGACTGCGGTGCAGAGCTGTACCCGCAGTCTGTCCGGAAGTAAGGGCACAGATCTATTTTAAACATTTAATTTTAGCCAAACCACGATAAAAAATAAAATTACACAATTATCCATGCTAGTCGCTCTATTTAGTTATTAGCCTAACTTGCATAGGGGTGATAGTTCCCCTTGAAAGTAAACTGTCACTTTGTAACGAATATGTGATTTTGAAAGAGCTTTCAAAATCACTTATATTTATGTTAGCCATTTTATATTTCAAACAATAGTTTGAGATATTTAGCTTTACGTATGTGTCTGTTTATGCAGCTGATATAATATTTCCTCTAGGAACTGGCAGTTGGTAATAGAGCTGTGTAGAATGTTAGCATCTGCTGAATGTCATATTAGTATTAACTGACAAATAAAGCTAAATTGCTCATAATCCATTGTTTTAAATAAAAAAGGAACTATAAATATAGAGATGGGCGAAAAGTTGTTTTTTTTTTCTTTTTTGTGCGCAAAATTTTGAGGAAAAAAAGAAAACTATTACGCGCTTTTCCACTGAAATTTCCTGAACATTGAAAATCCGTAATATGTCCTCCTTTTTGCTGCCTCGGTAAATTTACCGGAGAACTCTTTTTGCCATTTTCTGCTTATTACCAAGTATTCCCACAGTCATGCAGACTCAGTGTGTGTTTGTGTGTGTGTGATTCTGTTGCTACCATTGCATTGGGACAAAGCTGGAACTCCTGAGAGGTCAACATTTGTCATTCTTTGGCTACCAGTGCAGCAGGAAAGGCTAGGAGGTCAGTATCTATGGTTCTATGACTGCCAGAGTGGTGGTGGGTGCAGTGGAAAAAAGGGGTAAAAAACCCTGTACTTTTCGCAGGAATTCCCATCTTTCTCACTTTTCTCTTTTGAAATTTATTTCACATTCACCAATTTGTTACAAAATGACAGTTGCACTTCTTTATATGTGACCATTCCTGTTTGCAAACTACTGGAAAATTGCTAAACATTTTCTATTTTCAGCATTCACTGGCCCCCTGTATTGGTCTGGATCTAGGTGCTTTGCACTTGCTGCACCAACAGTTGATCAGGAGATCAGCCCCTGCCCCTCCAAAGGTTGAACCATTCACTGAACATCACTCATGCAGAACATCTGCTGTGACAACCCTGTAAGCCTCTGTGCAGACCGTCCTTGCCTCATCTTTACTGCTTTCCTATGTGAATGCAATAAAGATGCAGCTTGCTGGACTTTTGGTGCACTCATCCAAAGCAATAATTGCCCATGTGAAAGGCTCCATAGCCCAACATTGTTGCTTTCATAGCTGGCTACGTAACCAATGCAGCATTGCTGCTTAGTGTTGCAAATGTGAAAGGGCCTAAAAGAATATGCTTGCCTGGACAGTGTATTGAATACTGTTGCATCTTTGGAAAGACACAATGCTTGTTTAAATTAAGGGCCATATGCAATGCAGTGTTTGGAAACCTCTCCAAAATGTGAACTTTTAAAAACCCCTTTAAAATCAGTGGACGTTTTTGTTTGTCCCTTGTGCATGTGGTTCATTCCAGAATTGGATCTCTCTTCTTTGTGTATATGGTACCAAGTACCAGGTAGCAGTGTTCCTTCAAATGCAAGTGGGTGGGCAATGTGAGGTCCTTCAGCTGCCGGACTAAAACTCTGATCATCCCCTGCCAGCCAGTGGTAGCAGGGGATGATGAGAGTTGTAGTCTGGCAGCAGCTGGAGGTCTGCACACTGCCTACCCCTGCTTAAGGTGAGCAACCATGCAATGGACATGTTAGAGGACTGTTTATGAGAAATACTTTGTACAGGGCTGGATTTGAATAACATACACCTGACAGGGCTGCAGATTTATTAATTCGTATTTTAACTCTTTCAGCTTAGGTAGTTCAGGTTAGACTGGACACTACCACGGAGATGAATAATCAGCATCTTCTCTTACAGCAAACCAGTTGCTCTGTGTTCAAGGGATAGTAATAACTTAAAATGTAAAAAAAAATATGTTGTAGGGTATATACCCCTGCTGAAAGGTGTTTCATTCAAAAGTTATTAATTTTCAAAGTTGCATTTTTTAGGTGAAATATCACAGTGGCCTGAAATTGTACAGTGGTGCTGCTGCTACACCATCCTATGGAAATTTACAGAGCTGTCCATAGGATCGTGTAGCAACAGCTACACCTTTCAGCAGTGGGAGTTCTCTTGTTTTACTCAGGGGGATAAACCCTACAGCATATTTTTTTTTACATTTTAAGTATTACTATCACTTTAATGCACCCCAGTTATAAGGTGACTTTCCAACCATCGCCATATGAAGCACACATTGAGGAAAGGCTAGCATCTGCCCCAGCAGTCTGCGTAGCAGACGCAGGCACTCTAAGTGCCGAATGTTTATATAAAAAAGGAGTTCTTGGGCAAACCTTTTGCGCTAGAGGGGAGAACTAAATATTCCCCACATTCCTACTGATTTCAATGACCTCTGTAGCATTCAAGGGGTTAAAATCCCCATTGAGATCAATGGGAATTTTTAATTCTATCTTACAGTGCAAATGGCTTGCCCCAGAACTCCTCCACTTTTCTTTTGAACATACGGCCCTTAGACACACTCACCTTTTTGATTGGCAGAAACTGCTATGACCATATGCATAATGATAAATCAGAGCAATTCTGGGGCAAAATAACTGCACCATGGGGACAAATAAAAAAAAACAACAAAAAAAAAACCACATTATAAAATACCCCCTACCACCAAATGTACATTGGTTAAAATGAGGCTTTTCAACCCCTTGAATGATAGTGATGTCTCAGACATTACCAAGCACTGTATTTCAGACCTCTCTAACACTCAAGTAATTAAAGTTTATATTTAAATTAATGGGATTTATTTACTTGCTCCCTGGTGTGTTGTAGTGGGATTGCTCCAGAATTGTTCCTCTTTTTAACTTGTGTACGTGGCCCTGTAATTCTGTAAGCTAAAGAGAAGCAATTCTGGCCAATGCAACAATAAAAATCACCAAATTCCTATTGTTTAGCAATGCACTGCGGACTTCTAGCATTCAAGGGGTTTAATCCTCATCAAAATAAATTTTATGTGTCCCCTATGGTGCAGATGGTCTGCTTAACCATATGTATTGTAATCCTCTTTGTTACTACAGAGGGGTTATGAAAATGAGGACCTGGAATAGGAATGTTTAGCTTGCCCGCACTGACCTCCTGTAATATAAATGTCTTCTGTACCTTTAATCTCAGTGCTTCGCACTGATCACCTCTAACTGGATGCTTCAGTCTATACACCACACTAATTGGCTTGCACTAACTGTAATT
The DNA here is from genome assembly GCA_037306005.1 of Rhinophrynus dorsalis. Lineage (NCBI taxonomy): Eukaryota > Metazoa > Chordata > Amphibia > Anura > Rhinophrynidae > Rhinophrynus > Rhinophrynus dorsalis. Next base: position 264,096,968 of record CM074724.1, on the reverse strand, counting down.
GGCTTGCCCTCTGTCCTGTCACTGTTGACCTGTAATCGCAATGTTCTTTCAAGTACAAATAATAGGTACATGTCTCCTATCCCACACTGACCTCATTCAGTGTGAATTGTTTCCTCCTTTCACATTGATCAAATGTAAAGTCTAGTGTTTCTCAACCAGGATGCTGTGAAACTTTGATGTCCCATAGGGACCAAGACCAGAGGGTTTTCTAGTTGCCTAGAAACCCATTTGCACTCTACCGGTTAGATCAGACAGACTCAAAAACTTTAATACCTTAATAATTAAAAAAAAAAAAGGCAGTCTGAATATGAAGGGAATTGTAGTCTAACAGCAGCTGAAAGGAGCCACAGACTACCGCTTCTGGTCTATGCTCAGTAAGTTGCAGTGGATTTTGGAAATAGAATTGCCAAAAACAGATTATTACTACTATTTTTATTGAGTGGGGGTTTAAAACCCATTATATATTTCTGGGGTTTGCCGTTGAGCACCACCTTAACCAGCTTGTTGCCGAGAGCCTGTGGGTCTCATAAACATAAATATTAAAAGTGGTAATTTAAATAAAAACACATGAAAATAATACGTTTTGTAACATTCATAAACTACTAGAAAGTTATACAGCGTTGTCTGTGTGAGATGAAACGGGGGGAAAGGAAGATGTTCTACTGTTCACCCATTGGAAATAGGTTTGTACTATTGTCAGGACCTCCTGACAGAGCACCACCATAGATTTAATACATACATTGAATCTATGGTAGTGCCCTATCACATCAGTACCTGGTCTTCACTAAGCACAAACCTATTTCCGTGAGGAGGAGATACAGCGGTGGAAGAAGTAGGCAGCAAATGCAAGCATGATTCCCTCTGCACAAATCTCCTTGCTATCTCCTGAGGGAGGTCCTGGTTATGGAAGTGGTTAGTGGGAGGGAAAGGGGGCATCCAGATAATGTTATTGAGGTGGGGGAGGGAGGGAAACTGAGGGAGAGAGAACAAGATGGCATTTTAAGTTTGGCTGGGGGAGGAGAGAAAAGAGATTGAAGGAGACCTTTAGTTTTTTTACTGGGTAGAAAGGGAGGGAGGGTATATTGTACACTTTTACTTTATATTTTAACAAAACTTTGGGGTATAATTTACACCTGCGTATTATACACAGGTGCAAATTATACCTGAGATTTTATGCTAATCCACCACTAGGCAGGCTCCTATTCGTGGCCTCCTTTGGAAGAATTGACTAGTGCATAGGTTTTCGGGACCTGAGTCTGGAGGATGGCCTGTTTCCTCATAGAAATGTTCTTAATTGTATGGGACACCAAATGTATTTCTACAACATTAACCCCTTAAGGACCAGTGAAGTGTCAGGACAGTCACCGCTATCTTTTCCTAAAGGACCGGTGACAATCCTGGCACGCCACCTATTTTTTTACTCACGGTATGTATGCAGGACTGCTGTAAGTACTAGCGGGGTCTGAAATTGACCTCTCCAGTACCAGAGCGGTCACTATCAGACCCCAGTTGGCTCGCCAGCACACCGAATGTCCTCTGTCTGGTCCTTAATGGGACCCCCTGTCCGCTGGTCCTTAAGGGATTAAACTTAAAGGGATAGCAATACTTAAAAATTACTATCCCCCACCTTGTAGCCCTTCAAAAACTGAATAAAATGAGCCCAGTGGCATCTCTCAAACATTTATGGTTTGAGAGATATCCACTTTCAAAATTCCCTCTCCCCTGATGTCAGCATTCTAGCTGACAGCAGGGGAATCCGGTCCCGGGACTGGTGGAGGCTTTGCAGCAGAGCCGAGATCATGGTAATAAAAAAGAAACCCTTAAATAAAAGGTCTTCTATGTGTTCTTCCAAACCAAGCACACGTAGAAGACCTTTTTAGTGAAGGATTTCTTTTTTATTACCGCGATCTCGGCACTGCTGCAAAGCCGCCGGCTGATCTCAGGAGATGATTTCCCTGCTCTCAGCTAGAATGCTAACGTCAGGGGAAAGGCAAAAAGAGGGAACTATGAAAGCGGATATCTTTCAAACAATAAAGGTTTGAGAGATGCCGCTGGGATCATTTTACTCTGTTTTTGAAGGGCTACAAGGTGGGGGATAGTAATATTTAAGTATTACTATCCCTTTAAAACAGACCGTGTCCAAGAAACTAGTGACATAAAATCAGAAACATTAGCCTAGGAATCTCAAGACTCAGATTCCACTAATCAACCTGTTTGGAGACGAAGTAAGAGATTCCGATATAAGAGAACAAATTATCCTCAACATTTTTTAGGAGTAGGCTTAGGCGACTTGAGAGACAACAGACAAGGTCCTCCACAACTCAGGGACAGACAGATATGGGGTACAAGGGCAAGTGGCAACAGTAGACAATATAAAAAGTAATATTGCAAATGACAATAGGATGGAAAGTACTATTGGTACTCATCTTGTTGATCATTACAAATTTTTAATTTGTCAAAAATGGAATTGCACAATAACCACTGTAGTCTCTTTAGAAAAGATTTACATTTTTGTCTATCAACTGACTTCAAATTATTTGAATAAGTTAAAGATGTTGTAGTATCTATTGCCAAAAAGCCCCTTGTATTCCTAAAATATATAAAAACCCAAGTTCTTCAGCAGGCTGACTAATTGTGTCAAGTAATACGTCTTTCTGAGCATGCTAGCATTTAAGTTAATTGACTGCGAAAATACATCATATACAGAGAAAACTGGATTATGATTGAGATATATCTGATGTCCTAATGATATGTTCTGGTACAGAAGAACAATATGCTGACTTTGTCACTGCTCTCAATCAGAATGACCATAACTTAAAGGGATAGTAATACTTTATTATTACTATCCCTCATATTGTAGGTATTTGCAAAATAAGTTATGGTTTGAGAGATCACCGCAGACAAAGTCCCTCCCTCCCCCTTCCCGTTGTGCTGACTGCAGGGTAAGTCTGTCGTACGACAGCCTTGAGGCTCTGCAGCTGAGCCGAGATTCCATTAGTGAAGAAGAATTATTGGTTTGCAAGCACATGTAGAAGACCGTTTCAGTGAAATAATTCTTTGTCACTAACGTGATTGTAGCTCTGCTGCAGAGCCGAATGATGAAAGCCAGACCGGATATCCCTGCAGTCAGCACAATGCTGACTTTAGGGAAGGGGGAGGGAGGGGGGAACTTTGCCTTTGGTTATCTCTCAAACAAGTTAGGTTTGCGAGATGAACCTGGGGGGCTATTAATTTATTTTGCAAATACATAAAATATGAGGGATAGTAATAATAAAGTATTATTATCCCTTTAAAAGCTATATCTGATTTAAAGAAGGAAGAGATTTCATTTCTAGATATAAAAATCTAGAGAAATGCCACCAATGAAACTGTATATTGAAAAGAAACTGTAACAAATAGCCTTTTGCAGGCTAAAAGTGCACACCCTAAGCCCCATATAAATGGAATTCCGGTTGGCCAATACATGGAGATCAGAAGAATGTGTACCTCTTTGGAGGATTTTAATATAGAAGCAAAAAACTGAAAGCCAGGTTCTTACAAGGGGATATAGTAAAAAAAAAAAAAATCCCTTAAATGCGCCTATCAAAAAGCACTTTGGATAGGAACAGCTTAGTAGCCAATAAGACACTGGAACCAGAAACGACACCTAAACAAGTTAGGATGATTGGCACTTTCAGTGAAAAACAAAAAATAATTTTTGATATTTTATCGAAACACTGGAACTATTTATAACTAGTCCTTGACCTGTCAGAGGTATTCTAAACCATTTATTTACATATAGGAGAACCACAAATTTTAAAGATCATTTGGTACATTGCCTCTTTGAGAAGTCTTCAGCATAGAAGTGGTTGTTTCCCATGCAATAATTGTAG